>JAPVLO010000255.1:1279914-2559828 GCA_027257055.1 Cephalopachus bancanus
AGTAGGGGTCTAGATTAATACCCAGTATTGACAGTACTGCTTCCAAGTTACTCAGGGTTGGGCCAGAGCCTGAGTTTCTAGCACAGGACAGGATATCTCTCTTTTTTTTTTCTTTTTCTTTTAAAGATGTGGGGTACAGTTCAGGTTTAGGTATTCAAATGTTGATTATGCAGGTACCCTTGTTGGTGAGGTGTACCCTTCCCTCCCCTGGCAGTTTCTCACTATTACTGATCCCTTTCTTATAGTATTATGATACTTATTCAAGGTCCGCTTATGAGTGAGAAGGATAGGACATTTTACTGCATTGAAGGAGTGACCTGGGTATCTCATAAATGATAAAAGTAAAGTTTTTTGCATTTAGGTTAGATTGTTACTTTAGTACTCAATGCATTCATTCATTTGGCAAACCTGGGTAAGCTAATATTATAATAGGCAATGAGCTTTGACTGTTATTAAAATGAAGAACACCTGGCTCCCACCTTTGAGTAACTCACAGACTTGTGAAGGAAAGAGAGAGGTAAACACAGAATAACAGAGGGGCAAGGGCTATGACTGAGTCAGGCAGAAAGCACATGTTTGTGACGGGACAAAGATGAAGAAAAGGAAGCTTTTAGCTCTGTGAAAGCACAGGGCACATGCAGGTGACAGTGTGCTTGCTGTGGCTGGAGTAGATACTCCTGAAGGAGTTTTGAAAGAGGGATGCCTTGATTAGACTGAAGACGGCTTGATTGAGATGTGGGCAACCAATCAAAGTAAGAAGAGTCTGGAGGTGGGAGAGATAAATAGTTGGGAAGCTGCATCAATGACCGGGAGGATGCTGTGGTTGTGAATTAGGGCTGTAGAAGGGTGTGGAAGAACAGGCTCTTCCTGGTTTGAGTTGGTAGGATTTGATATCAGATTGACTGTTGGGTAGAAGAAAAGGAAGTAGGTGAGGCAGCTGGGCATCTACACATGGGAGCTGACAGAGTGATGCTGGCATTCACTTGGCACAAGAGGAGGAACAAGCCCGGGAATGGAAGTATGTATCGAGAATGCACTGTCTGCATTCAGTTCCTGTCCTATGTTGATGGGCACCCCAAAACAGGGGACTCCACTGAGCGATCCAGCCTTAGAATTCTGTAGACGTGAATGTTTCTGACTTTGTTTCAGAATTTCAGTTATCATGGGACCAAGCAGATTACTATTTGCAAAAATTTAGGTTGTTCCGAGTTTGCAATAGATAGAAAATTTGTCAAAATGTTAAAGTAAGGATTATGTACTTGATCTAATTTTATGCATGAACTTGATCCAATTTTGCAGTTGTAAGTAGTGCAGGCTCAAGAAGTCTCTGTAATCAATTTCTTCTTGCCCTTGAACAACTATGAGTGTGCTGGCTTATTGATCACACGGGCTTAGGCTTACAGGGACTTACACGGGTGATCTCTGTCTTACACATAGTAGAGTTCAAACATCATGAGGAAAATGCCAGTGTCTGCAGAAATTAGAGGTGTGATATCTTTGCTTTCCTGGTAGGAGTTTTTTTTCCTTTCTTTTTTTCATCTGCAAAGAGGGATAACTTAACTTCTGCTTTTTTTTTTTTTTTTTTTGAGTTGGAGTCTTACTTTGTCACCCGGACTGGAGTGCAGTGGCCGCTTCCGGCCACCGCAGCTAGAACCGCTGGGCTCCGGCGATCCTTCCCCCTCAGCCTTCCAAGTAGCTGGAATTACAGGCATGCGCTACCACGCCTGGCTGATTTTTTGATTTATTGTAGAGATGAGGTCTCGCTGCCCAGGCGGGTCTCGAACCCGTGGGCTCAGGCAATCCACTCACCTCAGCCTCCCAAAGGCGCGGGATTACAGGCTGAGCCACTGAGCCGGCTACTTCCTCTTTTCTGAACAGGGTTTAAATGAGGCTTTGAGATTAATTTAAAAATCCATTAGCTTTGAATATAATGAATTACTTCCTTTCTCCTATTATGCTTAGGGTGAGCTAGAAGTCCATTTAGATGCACTAAATTAATAGACCAATTAAGTCTTAATCACAAGGAACTTGAAGAACCTTGTGCCAGTGGCGAACATCAGTCCTGGTCTGCCCCATTCTAGTTCTGGTCATTGGGCTCCTGGCTTTCTCATAATGACCAAGAACTAGTTTGTTTGTTTGTTTGTTTGTTTGTTTCCTTCTGTCTTTATTTTTTGAGTTGGAATCTCACTCTGTCACCCAGACTGGAGTGCAGTGTCACGCTCTCGGCCACTGCAGCCTCGACCTGCTGAACTCTGGTGATCTTTCCGCCTCAGCTTCCAAGTAGCCGGAACTACCAAGCCCAGCTAATTTTTGATTTATTGTAGAGACGAGGTCTTGCCAAGTTGCCCGGGTGGGTCTTGAACCTGCTCAGGCAATCCACTCACCTCGGTCTCCCAAAGTGCTGGGATTACAGACTGAGCCACCAAGCCCGGCCTTAAGAACTAGTTCTTTAGATCAGGGTTGCCAACACCTAAGCCAAGGACCTAGGAACCGGGCCACACAGCAGAAGGTGAGGGAAGCTTCATCTGTATTTATAGCTGCTCCTCATGGCCCACATTACTGCCTGAGCTGTCTGCTGTCAGATCAGCGGGGCATTAGATTCTCAAAGGAGCTTGAATCCTATCGTGA
The DNA here is from genome assembly GCA_027257055.1 of Cephalopachus bancanus. NCBI lineage: Eukaryota > Metazoa > Chordata > Mammalia > Primates > Tarsiidae > Cephalopachus > Cephalopachus bancanus. The sequence goes on from JAPVLO010000255.1 coordinate 1,282,543, forward strand.
ACTGCGCATGTGAGGGATCTAGGTTGTGTGCTCCTTGTGAGAATATAATGCCCATTTCCAATGTTTGTTAGAACATTGGATGCCCCAGAAACTGAGAAGGAATCACATGATGCCTGTTCTCAAAAGTCACCCTTAGACAGAAAAAAACATGATGGGCCTGTGCTGACAGTGCCATTGCACAGTAGCTTGGTCATTGCTCTTGATGGCACTAGCAGGAGGGACTTCTTTCCTTCCTGGTTTATTTCAGTTAACAGCAGCTGATGGACCTGATAGTCTCTACTGCCTTACATTTAAAAAAACTGGGTAACAAGCAGCCTTTAATTTTTCAAATTATCGGAGATGTACATTATTAGTTTCAGTGTGTCCACGGGATTTTTTCCCCCCAAATGTCACCAGGATTAAAATAACAGGAAACCGGAGATGGAAGCATTAGAAAGGGGTAGACTTTGGCAGCTGCATATGCCTACACGGCTACAGAGGACATCCTGGCTGTGATGGTTATTTAAGAAGATGGGGGAGGGGAACACAGAACTATCAGGACTAAACAAACACTACAAAGCGATAGCAACATCTAGTGCTTTGTGACTTCACTGCCTGTCCCTAGGAAAATGGCAACTTCTAGGTTTAAAATAAATGAAAACATTATAATTTACATCTTAATATAATGTGTGAGTAAAATAGCTAGCTCCTTTATTCACATCTGAGATGCTATGCAGAACTAAGCTTATCTGTTTAATTGGGACAATTGTGCTAATTTGGGGTGTATTTAAATAAATATTCTTATAGTATATGCAAAAATACTCTTGCAATTTTGCAAAACCTCTTTTGCCAGATAGGAACGTAAAGAACTGAAATTTTTCTGCTGTATCTTGTAGCTCATGAGGGAAAATGTGCTATTAGAGCAAACATCCTTAAAATGCCCTTTAAGACTTCAACTGAAGCCACTTCTGGTAAATATTTCAATATTCATTTTCACTAAGTTGTCATTCCAGTCATTGAAAGTGGGAAACACTTAGCAAGTACTTTTCTGCTAGAAGGCGTCTCAATCTCCTGCATGAGTGTCTACCATGCTTCACTGAAGAACATTCTATTGGAGAATTCATTTCAGTTAAGGAAAACAAGTCTCCTGGGGGCTTGAACACAGACTGACAAAGACCACAAGGCCAAAGCTTTCGTCTTCATCAGTTACTTGGTTCAAACTTAAACTGTGTTAAAATTCTTATGGCGCTATAGACCTGATTATCTTAAGTTCTAACATAGGTTGCGCAATGCTTGTTTTATTTTCTTATGTGGAATGATGCCAAACGACACTATCACAGGGGAATTTGGACAGACGGTCTCCTCCGCTGTGTATCATTTTCAGTCCTATCGCCAGTGGCCTCCAGCATGAAGCCAGCTGGCCAGGGTGGCCAGGCAGGGACCTCTGGATCCCGAGAACACTGGTACCTATACCTTGGTGGCCATTTCAGATCTGAAGTGTTTTATACCATGTGTTTTGCAAGAGAAGTTGAAGGATTAAAAAAAAAAAGAGTGCAATTAGCAGTTTGCTCCTGCATAGCTCAAACATCTAGGAAGAAGGAAGAATACTTATCTTCACATGAGATATAGAAGCCCATGGGGTAAGTGAAGAGAGAGGGGTGCCCCCCGACTCACCACGCAGAGTCCAGAGCCATCTAAGCACTCATGAGAGTTGCCATTGCAGTCACAGGGATGGCATTCTCCTGATAGGGCACGAAAGAAGCCAGGGCCACATCTCTGCAAAAATCACACCAAAGATATTTTATTATGGAAAAAGTCAATTTTGGTCAATATTTTCTGAGACTAAGACAAGATGATTATTAAATGATCTCTACATTTCTAACATGAACACACTAAATGGTACATACAGACATACTAACATTTATATAACCATTCAGTGATAGATGACGTATATGCAGTCTTCTTTGTCACATAAATTTTTCCCTCTTCTTTCACTTTTCAGGAGAACAAGAACACCCTTTCCCCATCATTGTAAGGGAAAATAAGAAGTTATTAGGTAATAGTAAGGGAGAAAAAATTCTAATGTGTTTTTCCAAAACAAAAAACACAACCACGACTAAGTATTAGGGTGATGTCGTGCTCCCTATAAACAAAGACTTTTGGTTTCACAAATTAATGGCTATGGAATAACAACTTAAAACTGAGTCTTTCAAGTCTTTCATAAACTTGGGCTCCTAAACAATTATATTTTTAATAAGCAATTCCGTCTCTTCAGATGCTAACATTTGAAAGGGAGCGTACAGAAGTTAATGAGTTCTTCCACTTGTTGGGCCCTGTGTGGGTAGCACTCACATATGCATTTCATTTGTCTTATTACTCTAAGAAACACATCATTTTCCCTCTGTTCTGAGGTAATGAGACCCAGCCAGGGTCAGGGACTTGCGGGGATGTGACACTACCTTGAAAGCACCAGTGGACCTGCACCCACAAGTCACCCTCCCCAGACGTCACAGGGCACCACTTGAGAGATGCTGCGAGTTGTTCCTGGTTTATGCCATGGGGCTATGGGTATGTGCTTGATGTTTCTTTGGAATGTCTCATCGATGCAGGGCAGAATGGCATTACAGGCCTGGAGGTACCCTGCCCATGGATCAGACGGGTTTGCGTCTAGAGAATTTCAGACAGATAAGAATCTGCTTTGTTCCCACAGACTCACAGAGCAGGAGACTTCACCTCACCTCACATTACCCCCCCACCCCACGCAGTGACCCACTGTTGTCTGTACTGCCCTGGAGACCAGGAAATTTTTCTTTCTATCTGGCTGAAGTCCCTCTGACTGCTATGCAAACCCATTTCCTCTTGCTTTTTTCACTGTAAAGAAAGAACCCTTGGACACTATTCACGGTATAAAAACGCCATCAATGTAGACTCTAACACTAAAATTTAGTGCATCCCATTTGGAGGAAGGCATTATTTTCAGAGGTTTATCATGTTATCACAATATTAATTATTTCATAACATATAATGAATTAAGATTGTTTTATCTATTACCCCCAAAAAAGATTGTTTTGACAAAGAGAATGACATCTATGCAACTGCTTGACCATTTTGTCTTCATTTGAAGAAGTTCCCTTGAAAGAACTAGATTCATACCAACAATATTGTCATTAGAATCTTTTTTGAATTTTCTTAAAATTTTCTTTTGAAGGACTGTCCAGTTTTTAATATTTGAGTGTAGCAAATTTTTGAAATTCATTTGGAGTTATTAAATAAAGTGAGTGCCAAGTTAAGTAATACAATTTTAAGTTAAAAATGTTTCACTAGAAAGCTCATTGTTACCATCATAGAGAAGCTCATTTATTGGCCATAGCTACTACTTTTTGCTTGGATACTGAATCTCTGAGAACTTCTGTTGAAAATCCTGATTTAATAAAAAACTTGCACGTTCTAACAGCATCTTCTAGGCATCTGAGGTCCCCAATTACCTATTAAAACAAACCAACAATGGCAAAAATTGATGGGATTTAGAAAGAACTTGAAGTTGCCATTTGAGGGTATGAGACACATCCTGGGGTCTCTGAATATGACATGTCCCAAAGAGAATCAGACCCAAATCTCCAGCTTCAGCAAATGACAATTAATTAATCAGAACAAAATTTCAACATAAAGAACACACTCTATAGCCCTGGTGGCTATTTTAATAGGCACTGACCTGTAATTGGAATAGGCATTTACATTGTGTCTCCAACCAGGGATCTACGTACATACTGCATATACTGTATTGACTCAACTCATCTTGTTTTCTGAACTTGATGTCTAGAATTTGATTCGCCAACTTTTGCTTCAGTTTGCTGAGGCGCAAAGTGGAAACTATTTTTATATACAAACAAAAACAAAGCCAAAGCCTTCTAAATTCATTCACTGGTGTCCAGAGTCATTGCTACTTCCCAAATTAGTACTCCTCAAATTTAACAGCCCACATTAAATTATGTTTCTGCTTAGGTTTTTGTATATACATAATGAATCCACTTTCTCTTGTTTCCAAGCAACAATGATTTTAGCTCTGGTTTTAGTTTTAATGAGCTCCATTTTTTTTTGTTGTTGTTGTTTTACTAAATGATAAAAACCACCTTAAGATAGAATATAATATGCATTTGGAAGCTAATGCTGTGTGCCCTTAATCAGAGTGTATGGGTTCTACACTGTGTTGTCTTCCACCTGCTTAAAACTTGGGCACACTTAAGAATCAAGTAGTGTCCAAAGATCTTCCACTGGGACCAACACAATTTAATCTATTCAAAAATATCCATTTAGCCTTTGCTAGAGGGGAATTTATTAAACGACTAGGCATCTCACAGGCTTCCCCCCCCGTGTCTATAGAAATAAAAGGTGGAATATCTAAGATGGAAAGCAGTTCTCAATTAAGCTATTGTTAACTTTTGGCTCTATTTTTTTTCAGGTAGGGTTTAGCATGTCCTGATTTTTCGTATACAATCCTATAATCAAACTACCAAAATGAGTTAAATGCATTATGCAATGTGTTGCAGTTACTAAGAAGTAACTTCTTGATTGATTTACTTGAATCTGGAACAAATTCGCCATGTAGCCTCCCTTGGGTATCTAAGCTCTCGTTTGCGTAATTGAAATTCCCCACATTTTAATAGGCAAAGTTGATTTTTAGATTCTGACACGATTTCACCATAACTCGATTATGAAAGTAGTTTCAACATTCCTGAGAGGTTTATCCAGTTCAAAGTTTTCTTCTTATGATGGCATAATAAGCCAGGACACAAACTAAACACAGATATGGTGCTGGTTTCTCCTAGTTGGCCCTTAAAGATACCTTTGTGATTACTGCTTAGGACCTGTGGCTGCCACGCCTTGTCCAGCTTATAAAACACTCTAGCTCCTAATCACCAGTGAAACAGAGACAACGACTCAGGTTCTGAGGAATTCTGAGAAGCAGGGAGTTGTTCTGACCACTCTTTTACTTTGCTTTCGTAAAGATTGGAGAGAGAATTATCACAATATTATGTGGTTATTCCTCAGCAATCTTTATGGGCTTCATGGGTATTCTCATGGATGAAAACCAATGCTTCTCTCACGGATCTCAAGTAACTGTCCCTGAATGCTGTTCATCAAATGTTTATTTGAACTGTAGATACCAACAGACTTGGAGTATGTTGAGGTACTAACAATGCCTGCTAATAAATATGTGTATAATTAAAAGGATCAAACAAAGAAGTTCACAGCCCCTAAAGCTGTGCAGATTTGCTTTTGGAAATGCTGGGTTTGAGGATGATTATATTAATGAACATTTCTTCAATTCTTCTCCTTGAAAAGTTATTTAAAATAATTTTGAAGTTGCCTTTTTATAGTGGAGACTGTCACTTATATAACAGAATGGGTTTCAGAGGTGCCTTTTTTCCTCTTCAGTTTTTCTAGAAATAACTCGACTGTGAACATCTGGTTTTCTGTTCTGGGTTCTCTTCACATCGCCTCCTGTAACTGGCTGCTTCTTTTCACTCCTCGCCTTGCAAGTTATAGTTACACAACATGGCCTCTGCCAGATTTTTTTTTTTTAATATCTGAAAACTGACTCAGATTTATTTAATTTACTGGGGCAAATGTTGTGGACACATTTCCAAGAAAGGAAGAGATGTGAACCACAAAGGCTAGCGACAGGAATGATGGAGAGAAATGACTTCTGAATTGTGGGCATTTAGGGGATTTTGATAGGACACCTTGGCCGTTTAGAAGGAATCAATGTCATGAGATGACAGGCATTTCTGTCATCTCATCTGGGTTCTTCTAAATAACAACTGTTAATATTTATTGACAGACACCAAGCACTGAGCTAAGTGTTTTTCACAGATGACCCAATGTGATCATTACTATTTAATGGCCCACGGTCTTGCAAATGTCTTTCTAAGTCACCTTTTCTTTTTGCAAAACGTTTGAGGTTGAACTGTCTCAAAATGATAATGACTTCTCCTCAGTGGACTCGGGAAGGCAGCAGCACTCTTCTTCAGAGGGAGTGTTTCACCAGTGACCATTGCTGGTAGATAAACCTGCTTCTGTAGTGAGGCACCCTGGGGGATTCAGTACCATACTCATCCAGGATCACTCAAGATGCAAACAGGAAGTGTTCTCAGGGTAACCTCCTTACCCCCTTTTCCATCTACACACTTTTGTGAATGATGTCAGTTTCTCCCACCTTTTCATGGCAGGACATGACTTTCTTTCCTTATGCCTTTCCTCACAGGTTTACGCATCACTGAAGAAATGCTATTGTGAATTGATAGGAAACATCTCATGCTGATCTCTCTCTCCTCCTTCTCAACATCCTCCTTTGTTCTGACTCATCCTTGTGTCCTCTGCCCATCTCAGAAGAAGTAGTGCTCCTTCTTCATAGCAGGAAAAACAAGCCCTCTATCTTGCTCTGGGGCCCACTCATCTGTGGCCTTCAAACCTTGCTCTATCACCTGGTCTCCCTCCTCACATACCCGTATCTCTTCATGCCAACGGAGGTGAGGAGAGGCAAAGAGAACACTGGGTCCTGTGTTGGATGGACCTTGATTCTTTCCCTGGGCTCAGATTCCAAGAACACCCTCCTTCAGCTCTATCCCCCCATTCCCCTTCTCCTTTGTGGTCCAGTAGATCTTGGGAACTCAATCTCACTGGCTCTGCCTTCTTCATGCTGGTCCATGCCTCTGTCCATCATCTGGCTCTGCCTCCACCGCACTGAAACTACCCTGACAAAAGTGGCTAGTGATGTCTTTGTGGCTTTGCTTTTCCAATTTTACTTGTTTTCGTTCCAGTACTTGGCATTGTTGAAATTCCTTCCTTGCAGTTCGATCTTCCATTGGCTTCCAGGTCAGCTCTCCTGGTTTTTCTCCTGCCTTTTTTTTTTTTTTTGTATGGGAGGAAGGGCAGACGTGGGTGGTCCCTCCTCTGCTGCCTCATCATTGTCGATGCTCCAGGGTAACTTTCTCATCCCTCTTTTCCTTCTACACATTTTATGGATGATGTCAGTATCTCCCACAAATTCATCCTCTATCTATATTCTGGGGGTTCCGTTTCTAACTGCATATCCCTGATCTTGCTCTTTTAACCATTGTCATGCTTCCAAATGCATGTTAAACAAGCCCATTTCCATTCCATAGGCACATGGAGCTGAATGTGCCCCACACTGATTTCATAACGGATAGATTGCTCCCAAATCTATCCATAGATTTGCTTGTATTACATCTGCTTATAGTACATATCAGTTAATGATAAAGGCTGTAGAACATAAGAAAGAAAAAGTAACTGATTAATACTTTTAAGTTGCATTCATTATTCTGCATTAATGTAATAAAAGCTTCCAAAAGAGTGAACTCTGCCAAGACCAGAGAATGGTTTGCACATAGAGTGACACAGTTTAGGGATTCAAGTGCTGTTTCTTCCTTTTGAAGATGTATGAAGTATCACAGAGATGAGAGTCTCAAGTAAGAAGCGAACTTACACAATTGTGAACTGTTATAAACTTACTCTCTAAATGACAGGCTTACTCTCTAAAAGACTATTTCTACCTATGTTGGGGTGGGCTGTAGGATTAGGAGTGTTCCAAATTAATTTCTGGATAGAATACAATATGTATTAAAGGTTAGGTTATCAGAATGTGCTAATTTGAAACTTTCATATTTGTTATATTGTAAAACTGAACAGTAACCACAGCGACTGCTTAGAACTTAGACAACAAAAGACTTCACAGGGAGAAGAATTTTGCCACATTGTTTAGAATTGCTGGCACATGGTGATAATAAAACACAGACTTCCTTTTAGTAAGTTTTAAAAATTGTTTTTAAGTTCTCTACACATGACGCACCCCTTGTCTCCACCTGGGTTAGACTGTTCCCAGCTTTTCCACCCTTTGCGTGCTATTGCCTCATAGAGTTTCCATTCTACCTCTGAAATATTACAAAGGTGCTTCTTCCTCCTTGTTCCCGATGCCACTGTGTAGTTCAGGATCTTGGTGTTTCTCTCTCCTGATTATTATAATAATCTTTACTATACCTACTCTCTCCATCATCAGACTTTCTCCCTTCCCATTCATTTGTTTTTTTGAGTCAGGGTCTCACTCTGTTGCCCAGGCTGGTGTGCAGTGGCACAACCATGGTTCACCTTAGCCTCGACCTCCTGGGCTTAAGCAGTCCTTCTGCCCCAGGATCCTAGTAGCTGGGACTACAGGTATGTACCACTATGCCTGGCTAATTTTTAAAAAATTTTAAAATAGAGGTGAGGTCTTGACATGTTGCCCAGGCTGGTCTCAAATTCCTGGTCTCAAGCAATCCTCCTGCCTTGGCCTCCCAAAGTGCTGAGATTTCAGGCATGAGCCACTGCACCTCACCCCAAATCATTTTCTATTGCCAGAATTAATTTTTAAAACCCTTATCATATCACTTTTCTGCTTCAAACTTCTTAGTGGCTCTTCATTCGTGGTTTATATAAGTAAATAAAACTCCTTAGCATGACATACAAGGCTTCTCTTTTACAATCTAATCCTATCCTGCTTCATTAGGGTCAACCTTGGCTGCCTGTTCTCTAATTAAACCACATATTTCCCCACTTCCCCATACATACCACTAACGTGCCCATCTTTTGCAAGAAGGAAAAAGTAACTGATTAATACTTTAAGTTGCATTCATGTATTTTGCATTAATATAATAAATGCTTCCAAAAGAGTGAACTCTGCCAAGACCAGAGAATGGTTTGCACATAGAATGACACAGTTTAGGGATACAAGTGCTACTTCTTCCTTTTGACAGTCATTGTGCTAGCATCATTTATATCAGATTTATGGTTTAAATGCAGATGTATGAAGTACCACAGAGGCCTGGAATGTCTTTCTCTCCCTCCATCACCTGGGAATTCTCTTCCCTGTCTCTCAGACTCAGTCGCTCACATGGCAACTTGCATGTAACTCATTACAGCACATGGAACATGATATCATGATTTTAAATTTATACTCTGGCCTCCCTGACATCATAGAGCTTCCTGAGGGATGGTGTCTTTTTCATCTTTGTACCCTCATTCCCCAACATAGTGACTAGCAAATCGCAAGTAGTTGCTGAAAACATGTTTGTAGAAAAAAAATGGGCCTGGATCTGTAAAGAATGAGCCCGGTGAGGGTAAATTGTGCAAATAGTTTAGCGAGCAACTTGGCAATTCCCCTAAATGAAGAAAGAGATCTCCAGTTGTGAATGCATCTTTAAACTATAACTTTGAGAAAAAAGTCAGTTGCAGAGGAGGAATAGTACGGCCTTTATATTGCATTAAAATATGGAAAATGATACCATGCAATGCATTGTGTTGGGCTATACACATACAAAGAAGTATGGAGACATAAATGGGAATCTAAGCCATCAGGCCCTCTGGGGGTCAAGGGGGGTGGGGAACGGGATTGAGAAGGGGTGTCTGGGCCTCAACTGCCTTGGCAAGAGTTTATTTCTTAAGCTCCATGAAGGGTATACAAACTCTCCTGAAAGAATGAAAGAAAAAAGAAAAAGAAGAGATGAAGAAAGAAAGAAAAAGGAAAGGAAGGAAAACAGACGTTCCTACTTTGGTTGGCTGGATATGGATTTCCACATCTAGACCTGGGGAAACCTCCAAAACATCATCTCTAGGAAGTGACTAATGTGGTCTTGACAATGGATTCAGATGCTTGTGTACAACTTCCTCCACTTCCTGGTTATGCACTTTATGTCTCATGACTATTTCACACAGTTAAAAAAATAAGCACAAGAACATTCCTTCCTTGATTTGTCCTTCCTTTGTTTTCCATCTTACAGCTGGCAGCTCCCTCATCCCACACGTCGGCCTCTCATGTCTCATGTCTGTCTCAGCTCAATCATGCATGGGCTTTTGGGGTCTTCTACAATATTTCCACAGCTACTTAATTTGACTTCCACTAATTATTTCATACTAGCAGTAAAATATGTGTCTCAGGCTACCTGGGTGAACTGGAGGACTTTTGGGGTCTTGTTCATACTGGTTGGCCATTGCCAGTTTAGGGCAGAGGTCAAAGATTCTCAGAATGGTGAACAATACTCCCATTTTCCAGTTGGCTGAGAAATGACTCTATTAAAATCCAAGTAAGAGTGTTTACAGGCTGCTTTTCTGTCCTGAGTGGGGAGTTGTGACCCAAACTCAAAGTCAGTTCTTTCCTAGTGAGTGTCTTCTCCTGGCCACACCTTGGGAATGACAGTGTGCTGATTACTCTGTGCCTGGACCCTCAGATCCAAAATCTGCCCCTGACTTGAGAGGCTGACATTCAAAGGCGGCAGCATGCAGACCCCCTTGCATAGCGAGGAAGTTATAGGAGAAGGAGAGATCAGGCTGGTCTGCTCCGTCTCCTCACTGCCTCAACACCCTCTATTGGGGAGATGCTGTGACCCCCGAGATGGCGGCCCCACTGGTGATGTCTCTCCCTCTACAGTGCTGGCTTTCCCTGGGTTTGTGTAACAAGCTTTCTTTGCTCCTTGGGTCATAGGGATGGCAGATCTCTGCAAATTCCACGTTTCTAGCCTCCATGACTCTCCATTCCTTGCCCCCTTAACTTGCCCACATGTCTGTAAACCATCCATCGACTCAATTATCTTATTTCTCTTCATCTGGGCCTCCTGAGGTGAATTCTGTTTTCTGCTGGGCCTCTGACTAACTGCCTATGTCAAAGATGAGTCTTCTCCTGAAATTCACGGATTTTTCCATTTTCTTGTGTCTGGAAGAACCCTTTCCAGAAGCATCTACTTCAAACAGCTATTTTAATTCACAAATTATCTTACTTTCATGTAAAGGAATAATGAAGAAGGCATATACAACCCAAAATTTAGCAGACTCTAAGAAAGTGATCTTAAATTCTACCATTCAGTTCCATTTGGTTTGAATTATTGTACAATCTTTTCCTGATTCCCTCATTATTTCAGCTCCAGGCCAGCTGGAGAGGGCAACCTTCACCAGAAGCCTATGGGTCACTCTGCCATGTTCTGCTAATCTAAGGCCAGAGATGATTGGGGCTGTCTTGATCCATGAGATGGCAGTGTCCTCTGAGTTTGTTGGTATCATTTTGGCTGTTTTTAGACTTGTGCCTGAGGAAGACTGAAGAGTAGGGCTGTCTAAAGAGATTAAAAAAAAAGTGAGAGAGCGAGGCACGGCTCTTCACTAACAAGGAAAGTGTGGAATGGGGCCATGAGGAAGACACGCCTGAGAAGAAGCAGGATATAAATATTCTTTTTTTCCCTTTTATTTTATTTTAAAGATGTGGGGTACAAGTCAGGATTAGGTACATAAGTAGCCTACGTGCAAGTGAGGTTTGGGCCTCCCACTGGTCCTCACTTCTCCTGGTTTAGGATCAGGTACGCTTAGTGATGTTATGTGCCCCTCACTTCCTCCCCTGGGAGTGTCCTGCTCTTGTCGATCCCTCTCTTGTGGTATTGTGATCAATGTTCAGGACCCATTTATGAATGAGAACATGTCGTACTCAGTTATTTGCTTCTGTGACAGATCACTAAGTATGCTAAATCCATCCAAGTTACCCTTTGACCTATTTCTAGCTTGGCCCACGTAGCCACCACACAACTTTCCGCTATGCAAGGGGGCCTGTGTGCTGCAGACTCAGGGGGTCAGCCTCTTGGGGCAGGGGCAGACCTTGGATCTGAGGAGACAGGTGCAGAGTAACCAGCACACCCTTGTTCCCCAGGTGTGGCTAGGAGAAGACACTCAAGCATCAACAGAAAAGAACAGACTTGCCGACTCTTCATCTGGGGACTATTCAATGGTCCAGCTGCTGCATGTGATGACATCTGATGGACTTTCTTTCTCAGACAGTCCAAGGTCTAGGAGTCTTAAATAACTAAATTGCCTTTACCAAATTTTGAAAGGCTCATTTAAAAAAAGTAATTTACCAAAGAATGGTTTTAAATGGAAAAAAAAAGCAAAGTTAGCTTTTGTTAGGAAACTATCACTGTGGCTATATGGATGGAACTAGAAAGAGTTCAGAGGTTAAGAAATATTTATATCCAGCTTTTTCTCAGGCATGTCTTCCTCATGACCCCATTCCACGCTTTGTCAGTGGAAAGCCATGCCTATCTCTCACATTTTTTTTCTGTTTTCTTCTTTAGACAGCCCTACTCCTCAACTTTCCTCAGGCCCAAGACCAAAAACAGCCAAAACCATACCAACACCTATGACCTCCCCCCTGCATCCTGAACTCAACTGTATTTGCTAAATGTTGAATCAGTTCTCAAGAGATAACTGTTCTTAACTATTTTAATACAATAAGAAAAGGATTGGCAGTAGTGGGAAACTGCTAGGGTGCAGGGAGGCGGGATTGGCAGTAGTGGGAATCTGCTTGGGGCAGAGGGGCACACCTCATCAACAAGGGTGCCTGCATAATGGACATTTGTATACCTAACCCTGAATTGTACCCCACATCTTTAAAATAAAAAAATTAAAAGTTAAAAAAAAAAGAAATCTTATCATGTACTGCCACTGTTTAAAGTTCTCTACTTTTTTCTTTATTATTAGAATAAAATGCAGACTTCCTTCTTTGGCATTATAAAAAAAAAAAAGAGAGAGAACTGTTCTTTGTTGAGGTAGAAAGCTCTTTTTACCTGTAATTATTCTAAACATTAATTCTGACAACAGAATTCTAAGTGGTCTCAATAGGGGCAATGGCTAGGAGACAGCATAGATAGACATGCTTCTTACAAGGCATATTTCTGGAAGAATTAGTAAGTGGCTGAAAAGAAACAGCAAATTGAATTCCATCCATCTGGGGACTGAAATCACACTATCTAAAGATGGATTGCACTTCACATATTTGGAATCTTCTATCACAATTTAAAGAAATCTGAGAAAAGTGTCGTTTCCCCCTGTTCAGTTGATGGGCCACATTTTCAGAGAATCAGAATACATGAATTTGTATTCAAAGGTGGGATCTGATTCAACTAATTTATTTTGATAGGTTTCTAATATAATTGCAGCAAATTAAATATTAAAATGAAGGAATTAAGAACATTTCATAGGTAGGAAAAAAATTCCTTTCAAATACTTTGTCCTTTTTTTATTCTTCTCTCCTAACAGCTCTCTACATATATTTATTCCACTGGGAACATGCACAGTTAGGCTTTACCTCTTTAGTATTTACACCCCAAATTGCCAGGGTGTGATAAGAATCTGTTCTTTGGCATTTTAAGAATTGTCTGCTTTTGTGTGCATGCTCAAGTCCTCATTCATCTACTGTGTACCTGGCAGCTGTTCCGCAAATCCTTGTAGAGTGAATGAATGATTTTCACCTCCCAACGTGCTTGAATTGAGGATACCCCCAGCTTCGAGACCTCATGGATTTATTCTCCATGGGCATGCTGGGATACTCTGTGATCTGTTTCTTACAGTGGGCGTAATTCCCTATTTCTTTGGAGCCATCCAGAGGCGGCAGAAAGCCCGAGATCATCTGGATTCCAGTCCAGCTCTACCACTGAGTGACCTTGCCCAAGTAATTTAGCCCTAGGCCTCAGTTTCCCTTTGTGAAAAACAAGACTTCTCACTTTGTTATCTTCTAGAGTGGTGGTGAAGATCAACTAATGTTGAGCACTTAATGTCCAGAGTAAGGGCAGAGAAAGCGTTTAATAACTATTAGTTTCCTCTCTTCCTTTTGGACCTTCCTGTGCCAGGGTTATCTGTTTTACTAGCAGTCCCTCAGGGAGCTGCAACTCTTTTTTTTTTCTTTATGGCTCAGCAATGACACTTTAAGTTAGTGGTTCATTGTCATCTTTTGCAGAAGGCTTCTTTCTCTAAGAACAGAAACTGGATACTTCTGTTTTACTGTTTAATCCTCAGTGCCCTCACAGAGGAGGTGCTTATTAAATGTATATTGAATGTGTCTTGGCACTACAGAAAAACAGAATGCCGGTGCTGATAGGAAGTTTATTCCTTTTTTTTTTTAAGTTGACATTTCACTCTGTTGCCCAGGCTGGAGGGCAGTGGCATGCTCATGGCCACCACAGCCTCAACCTGCTGGACTCAGGTGATCCTTCCCCCTCAGCCTTACAAGTAGCTGGAACAGCAGGTGTGCATCATCACGTCGACTAATTTTTTTGTTTTTATTGTAAAGACGAGAGAGATCTATCCATGTTGCCCAGGCTGGTCTTGAACCCCTGGGCTCAGGCAATCATCTTGCCTCTGACTCCCAAAGTACTGGGATTACAGGCATGAGCCATGTACCTGGTGACCTTATTCCTTATCTAACCCCCAACTTTAAACCTGGGAAAACTGAGAAGTAAACAACTTATTAAAAGCTATTTACATAGAACAGGTGATGCCACCTTTAGTGTTCGTCCCACTAGACAACACTTTTTGATAATAATGATGATGATGATGAAGAAGAAGAAAATGGTGATGAAAATTATAGGGGTGTTGCTGAAGCTCACACCTCTTCTGGGCTTCAAACAAACCTATGCTGTCCATTGCCACTTTTCCCTGGGTCATATGGGATGAAAGTCAACTCTGCTCAAATGTATTAGGTTTATCAAGAACCTCATTGAAGATATTCCATTAGGACACCTCCTTTCCTTCACAGGAAAGTGCCATGCTTAACAAAAGGTTTTTATACCACTCCGCAGTCATCTTCAAGGAGAGAATGATGGTGGGGTATGGTGGGTGGGTGCAGGGCAAATTTGCTTAAGCCAACTCAGGGTTGCCTTATGAGTGTTTGGCTGAGTCCAGATCGGAAAGACTGTCTGTCAGCCCTCCCTCTGTAATACTTGGCTTGATATATGGCAAACCTTCTTAATTTAAATGACAATTTATGGCTGATGTTTTTGTTTTTTTAACAGTTTTTATATAGTGCAGATAGAAATTAACTGAGAAGAAAATAATGTAGATCACTCAGAGAGGTCAACTCACTGGAAGCTAGTTGTATGACATCCAGCTGTGTACCTGACACCTTCCTTGGTCCATTCAAGGAATCTGACAATAGACCGAGGAAAGGATGCCCCTTAGTTTAATATACACCAGCGAGTGTGCAGGTGTTTCCCCTCATGAATCAGAAACAGATGTTTGGTCAGGCAGAATATGTGGCAGCTTGACATATGTCTGGCTGCACCTAACAGGGAAACAATAGCCCATTAATTGTTCTAATAAAATACCATCCCTGCAATTTTGACGAGGCCATGAAGAAAACACGTTCTGCCATCAACACTCAGGGAGGCTAGATCCCACAGAGGGTTTGTGACTGACTCCAAACTTAGGATCGTGTGTTTAATCTCCACTCTGCCATGTATTTTATGAGACAAATTTTATGAGGCAAGTGGTAACAAGATTCTACGCCAAGTGTTCTTTACTTGTAAATATTTTACATCTCTACTAAGTGTCAAACCCCTAAAAAGGCTCAGAAGAGCAGATCTTCAGGTCAGGATCCCAGTGTTTTGGAGTGGTAGCTTGTTTAGGGACATTTTCAAGCAGTTTATCAACAAGCAAATTTAGCAAGCACCAACTGCTTACTGAGAGCAAGGCAAGTGATTTACCAACCTGAACACTTAGTTCTTTGTTTTGGGGAACTTTTTATAGAAACACAATTTTGCATCAAGTGGTAAATCTATACCAATACACTTTTAAGTACAATATCAAGAACCGCCCATAAACCTTTCTATTCTCTTTTAATAGCACAAATCATACACAAAATTGGTGACGAATTTCCCTCCTTTTCACATTACCTAAGGGTATTTAATATAATTTCCCTTCCTTAAGATTTCATTTTGAGGTTTCTGTGAAAGCCTGTTTAATTTAAAACTTTACTTTATGTAGCTTATTTATAAATGGCATAAATAATCTGCAATTTCTTTTGAGTGAAAATGTTGGAGAATAGTTTTCAGAATCACTTTATAATCTATCATTTGTTTGTAGCTTTGAAATTTTGCTCCCAAATAACTGTTGTGATCCAGATAGTTGTTCTGTTATACCATGTTTATAAAAGTGAAGGTAAAAGAACACAAACTAAAGTGAAAAGAAAATGACTGCAAGGGAGATGGCGATGTCTGGGTGTGACAAACTGAGACCTGCACTGCCATTTTAATGGCAACAGAATAACACACACTTATGAAAGGAAGCGGATGGGGAAGGCTGAGAGTGTTTGATTTAAAGCAATTCTGTTATCTGTCATTTGTGGGGAAAAAAATTGTGCTGATTTTAAAACAATACTTTCATTACAGATGCTTCCAGACCCCTTCCCTGATCCAAGGAAACAAAATACCATACAGCCACAAGCCCAGATTTAGAGATGGGGCTTGTTCCAATATAAACATTTCTTAGCTAGACCTTCTCCATGGAAGTGCAAAGTCAATTTTTCCATATACAGTGAGAAAGACAAAGCTTTTAGCTTAAAAGGCATTCTCGTCTGCAGCACAGAGCTCCTAGAACAAGCAGCCCAGGGACACCGTGGTTCACTAGAGATGTCAAGCTGAATGCCATCTTGACTTGTTCATCAGAATTATGCTGCAGAATTCTATCAGAATGTGTACATGCAGAAAACAGAAGAGTAGGCACCATTTTGGCTTCCAGTATTTGGTGTGGTTATTTGTTCATTTCATTTGTCTGCTTCATGTACCACTGTTTACCCAGGGCCCAGTTTAGGGACCGGCATGAAGCAGGCTTTCAACAAATCACTGAGGAATGCATAAACGATTCTTCTGAGCACCAATTCAACTAAAAACACTTGGACAGGCAATTTGGCACTCAGAGGACGAATCATGGACACTGCCAGCCTACAGGGATTCAGAGGGGGTGAACTGAAGGTGTGTCTGTAACTTACTAGACTACATGGAAGAAGTACTAAGAAGCATAACAGTGTAATGAGAGATACAGAGAAATGCTGAGAGTGCTGAGGGAGAGATTACTTTTAATGTGGGAAGGGAGGGCATCAAGAATGGTTCTTTGTCTACCAAAAAGTCACCTGCACATGTATGTTTATTAAAGCAGTATTCACAATAGCAGAAACATGGAACCAACCCAGATGCCCATTGAAAGTGGACTGGATAAAGAAAATGTGGTACATATTCACAATGGAATGTTATGTACCCATAAAGAACAAAATCATGGACTTCACAGCAGCATGGATGCAGCTGGAGACCATCATACTAAGTGAACCATCACAGAAACAAAGAACTGAATACCGCATGTTCTCACTCATAAGCAGGCAGGCCCTGACCACTGGTCACATGAACACAAGAGTGGGATCAGCAGACACTGGACACTGCTAAGGAAGGGAGGGAAGAAGGAGGGGAGCACGTGGCAACCCAATGGGTACCTGGTCCACTATCCGGGGAGAGAGGGCCAGCTAGAAGCCCAAACTCCACTTTCATGCAACTTACTTATGTAGTAAATCCTCATTTGTACTGCACAACTCTAAAAATTTTTTTTTTAAAGAATGGTTCTTTGGAGAATGTGCAGGGTTTTCTGGAAGGAGGAATGCTGAGGATAGAAAGCTGGAACTCAGAAGGCAGTTTTAATTTCCTCCTTGTAAAGTAGAGAGGTCCAACCTATATTCTGTGTATTGTTTTATCACTCAAAGCAGGCATCCTTTACTACTGGTAATCTGTGTCAATAAAGGCACCAATGAACTTACTTTTTTCTACTTGCTGAAAATTTCTTTGGAAAGGTTTGTTTAATGTCGGCAATTAAACTTGTGTGACATCTTCTGCAATCCTCTGGCTTACAGTTTACTCAAATGCTCATACCACTGTCTCTCCACACATTGTAGGTAGCATTGGAGACATGCTCTAATCCCCGGAATCAGTGGTAGGCACATCCGGGATGCTCATTAATCCTTTGTGGCCACCAGGATCCCATGAGTCACTCTCACGTGGCTTGAAAAGAATCTTGGAAATGACAATAATTGTCAAGCTATAACTTATACACAGGGAGAATGTCATTCAACCATAAAAATAGAATGTTATTATTATTTTATCCCTTTTCATTCTGCTACCTCTTTTACCCAAAGAGCTGAGCAAGACAATAATGGGAATGCTTGGGTTTGTGGCTCTCTGAACAGCTGGAAGACTGATTTAGTTGACCTAGAACCCATCAAGAATTAATGCCAGAACCCAGTGCTCTTGGCTTTTAGTACTCTGCAGTCAATAGCCCAGTAACTGAGTAGCTGAAATAGAGTAAAAAATGGTTCGCATTTCAACTTTTTTCCCTCTTTTTTGAAATGTGTAAATTCCTAGATGATTTGAATTAAACTCAAAGGAATTTTGACCCAAAGGACTTTGAAGAGAAAGCATATTTTCCAGATGAACATGAGCTTATGCTAGCAGATTAAAAAATTGTAATAAAAAGAAAATGAAATTAGTTTAGATAAGCTGAGAAGAAGTTATAATATCCTATAACTAAAAAAAGAGCCAACATTTGCTTTCAAATAACAATGGAAGGGTGAACAAAATGATGTTCTACAGAAAGCAAAAAGAAAAAAAAAAAGCTTATTTCCACTGAAAACTTTGATACAATGTATGTCCAAAAACGTAGGGCTCTTAAAAAATGTGCTTCATCTGCCAAAGTAACCACCAATACTGACAGAGTCTAGGACGAGCCCAGCCCATTAATAAAAACCCAGAGGTTTTGAGTACCTTTCAAAGAGCATTATCCTTTTCTCATAAAGATGACTCCACTGACCCTACAAAGATACTAGTATCACCTTAAATACAATATTACTTTCACCATTCTGAGGATTCTCTTCACATTAAAGACCGTGGAGAGAACGAGGCATGACAGTGCCCGCCATTTTGAAAAAGAACAATGAAATGGGCAGCAGGTTAGAGCTATCCTGCCTCCCATAGGTCTTCCCATTTTGCTGACCCCATGGGGGCTGCCCTAGTCCCCTTTTATCCCCCTTTTTCCTCATCCTTTTTTAGGTTCTGGGCACATCTGAGCAGATATTGCTCATGATGAGGCTCTATAGTTCTGCTGGGACTTGACTAATTTTCTTTGAGAGACAGATATTGTGTATTTCTTGCTGTTAGAAGGCGAGGGTGGCTCGGTTTTGAAATTGACAATGAAAAGCTCTACAAATAAAAATGAAGTTCAGCATTGTTATAAAGCAGGTTAGAAAGGACACAAGGGGTACAACTGCCATAGTAGACCACCCTGGTGCTGTCAATATTTCACTTTCTTCATTAATTTCTTGTGTTTCCATTGTTATGCTACTTGATAGGGGAGTTTCTTAGAGTCTCATAGAAACCCGAATGATGACTGTGTGATGACTGGGAGGAATACCAGGCATGATGTGGTCTGGGAATTTTAAAAATTAGCTCTTCAATTGTTTTAAAACAAAAGAATTATTGTTCATTTTTGAAACAGATCTTTCTTCTTCCTTTTAAGATCAAGGATGTATTTATTTTTATGTGACCACTAGAAATTTCTAGCTGGAAATTCTGCAATCTTATTGCACTTGAATACTTACTTTCTAAGTGTAGGTACTGAAAGCATAGTTTAAAGGGGGTGGTACCATATGTGGTCAAGACAAAAAAATTTTTGAAATGAAATAAAAGAGCTGATGCGGTTATAAATTAAATTCAAAGTTAAGATAAGTATAATGACCAAAGGCCAAGAGAAACCTTAGTGTTTTAATAATTAGGTTACTTAGTTCTAAGAGACAGATGGCTACATAAAAGGAGGGACCCCCCCCAAAGGGAATTATTTTTTGGAGGGCAGGTCCTTGTAGTACAGGCTTGCCCCACTAGGTAAGTGTTCTAGAAACCGATTGGCATCAGTGGACCAGCTTGCATTGTGAGAGGCTGCGTTTGGCTTCAGTGAATTTTTTTTTTTTTTTTAGATTCTTTCAACACATTTGCACATTTCATAATGGATGATTTATAAGTGTGCTGCCCACACTGTGCTGACCCCAAATGGCATGACCCCCATGACCCATCCTCCATATTCACCTGATCTCACCCTGAGCAACTTTTTTTTTTTTTGTTTCCCTGGATAAAAAAAGTCCTCAAAGGAAAACATTTTGCGGTGTGGAAGAGGTGAAACACAAAACAGCAGAAGCACAAAAGGCATCAAAATTGACAAGATCAAAAACTCTTTGGGCAGTGGAAAAAGCATCTTGATAGGTGTATTATATCAAACAGAGAGTACTTTGAAGGTGACTGAAGTTTAAATATTAAAAATGCACAATTTTTAATGAATAAATTTTGTTTTGGGGATATTGCCTTGTAAGTTACAACAAGAAGGTCAACATGGGTATGTTCTTGTCTGATACGACTCATTTAATGTCTCAGCACACAGATTTCCAGGTGCAGCTCACCCCCATTATTTGTCCCTGATGGATCAGTGCTCTGTGATGCAATAAGACAAGAGGACTGCCCCCAAATCTAGGAAACCTAGCTGTGGTTCCAGTACTGGAAATCTTCTGTGGGACCTTGGGGAAGCGATTCAACTTCTGGCTCTAGTTTCCTCCTCTCCAGTGACATGAACAACACGATGTCTAGGCTCTTCTCATCCTAACAGTCTAGAATTCTCTGAAACTTCCTGCTGTCTTAATAAGGTTACAGGCTAGGAGATTTGGGGCTGATCATTTCACATCTCTATGCTTTTATAAGGTAGATTAACAACCGCTAGCCTGCCTGGTGTGTTAAGATGGTTGTGAAGACTAAAGGTGAAAATATGTAGGAAAACACTTTGTAAACCACAAAAGCTTAATAAATATGAACGCTATTTTTCAGCTGAGTTAGAAGTCACTAGAAATTCCAATATTTGGCAGTTGTGAATAACATTTGTTCAATATCAGCAGTTTTTCTAATTCATTAGAACATCAGTTCCCCAAGGTGAACTACAGGTATGTTATAAAAATAAAATAAAACAAGCTGCAGCTTGCCTTCATGACATTGTAAAATGCTTAGGGTGTTACTTTTTATCCATATGAAAAACTAAAGATAAAGTTTTTGATGTTTATTTTCTTGGTTTTTGCAGACATAACATTCATAAAGGAAGTGTTTTGGGCTTTGAAAATCATGGAAATGGTTTTGAGACCGCAGATGGGGTATAATACTGTGTTGAGGAAGGAGAGAATGAGACTGGGAGCTGTCTTTTCAGCTCAGAGTGCATGCAGGTAAGAAATTGTGGTTTATATTTTAGAATAAGATAATATTTATTTTGAAGAAATAATTGGCTTTCAAAAATAGCAACTGAACAGACATGTGGCCATTCCCATGGGGATCAAAAGACGGTGGCTATCTGGTCTATCCATGACTGCCCTCACCTCTCTCCAAGGCTCCTTTGTTGTTTTCCTCAGTACCCCCAGGTAATGAGACAAAAATGGAATTTCCTAGGAAGGGGCCAAAAATATCATCAGACAGGGAACAGGAAGCACAAAAATATCCCTCAGGAGAGCACCGATTGTTTAAAGATTCCTAGCTCATGTTTGCAGCTCTTACGGGATGCTCTGAGCCTCAGCTGCTCATTGCAGCCAGCGACACGTCCTAGCCCAAGGCAGGAGCATGTGCCGCTGGGAAGCTGTCCAGGAGGCACTGATTTGAATAAGATTTTGGGTTATGTTTTGGACACTTGTCATGATTTAGAACATCAACTTGGGAGGCCCCAGCACAGTGGTTCTTAAACATTTTAGAGTAGAGAAACCTTTATTTTTTTAAAACCAGTGAAATTTTATATGGACTTCATCTATAAAACAGATGAAGATGCTGTGATTGAAGGAACAATATTAAACTGACTGGGATGACTTGCCTTCCTTGAAGAAACCCTGTGTCTTTGTATTGACTCACTCTGACCCCTCAGCTTATATATTTTTTCTCAATCTTAAAGATTCAGCTCAAATGTCAACTCTTCCATGGAGTCACCTGGGCACTGTCCACTAGGAGGGAACGTTCCTTCTAAACCCTCTAAGAGTTTTCATAACATAAAGAATTAGTTGTATTCCATGATTAGTGTACTTGTTTTATCTCTGTGTTTTACTTAACAAGAAGGTACCTTCTACCTCTACAACTTCCACGTATCCTACAAAGATGAGTAAAACACAGAGATAAAACAAGTACACTACAAGTAGGATATGTGGAAGTTGTCAAGGTAGTAGGTACTTTCTTGTTAAATAAGAGAGTAAAGGCATTGATAACGATCTATTCAGTGTCCCTAAGGAATATAAGGTGGCAAATCTCCTAGCCTGTAACCTTATTAAGACAGCAGGAAGTTTCAGAGAATTCTAGACTGTTAGGATGAGAAGAGCCTAGACATCGTGCTGCTCGTGTCACTGGAGAGGAGGAAACCAGAGCCGGAAGTTGAATCGCTTCCCCAAGCCCCTAGCCTCCTGCTGCTCAGCCTTCCTCACCCCAGTTGTACCTGACACTTCCCCATGAAGTCTCAGACTGAAAGCCTCTGATTTAGCAGGTCTCATGTTGGAAGGTCCCTGCAGAGACTTTTCTTCCATGTTTTAATGCATTTCTACAAACATCAGCAAAAATTTTCTACAAAAATCCCTCATCCCTACTCTCCAAACACATGGCGAGTCAACTTGACAGGACTTTGGCAATGATCCCAGCATCTGTTCTCTCCTTCCCAGTCCATGGTAACCATCCACACCCAGGCCTCTCTTACTCTCTCCTGAATGGTCACCCATGCATGATGTAGGCTACCCAGATCCCAGGCTCTCTGCCATCCACTTCCCAATCTAGCCAGTAGGCTGTTTCTAGATTTGTGCTGACAAATCACAATTCTCATTGTATTTCTTTTTCTTCTGCTCTGCAATCTTCGATGGCTCTCGGTTGTCCAGTCCAGTTGACTGGGATGACTTGTCTTCCTTGAAGAAACCCTGTGTCTTTGTATTGACTCACTCTGACCTCTCAGCTTATATATTTTTTATCAATCTTAAAGATTCAGCTCAAATGTCAACTCTTTCATGGAGTCACCTGGGCACTTTCTACTAGGAGGGAACATTCCTTCTAAACCCTCTAAGAGTTTTCATAACATAAAAAATTAGTTGTATTGCATGATTAGTGTACTTGTTTTATCTCTGTTTTACTCATCTTTGTAGGATACGTGGAAGTTGTCGAGGTAGAAGGTACCTTCTTGTTAAATAAGAGAGTAAAGGCATTGGTAATGATCTATCCAGTGTCCCTAAGGAATATAAGGTGGCAATACAGGGACTGCCATACTATCTTCCTTATTTCAAAATATCTAATTAAGAGTAATGGTGATGTGTTTGTAAGAAATATACAACTAAAAAGAAATGCTAAATTTGTTTTTTGGCCAAAGCAATAACACTGTCTTACCAAAAGCTCTCTTTTGCAATTATAAATTAGTTTGCCTCACTAAAAATGAGTTATTAATTCATCCATTTTACTTGGTGGGTGTGATACACTGAACTGTGTCCCCTATAAGGAGAGAATAAAGGTTACATGACATCATAAGGGGAGGGTCTGAGGTTGATGGAACCAGTGTCTTTATAAGAAGAGGAGGAGGAGCCATGGACCTCCCTCTCTGTCTCTTACTGCACATGCACAAAAGAAAGGCCATGGGAGACTGGGAGAAGATGACAGTCTACAAGTCAGGGAGATCCCTCACCTGAAACAGGCCCTGCTTTAATCTTCCAGCTTCTAGAACCATAAAAAAATAAATTTTGACAGTTTAAGCCACTGGAGTATCTTGTTACTTCAGCCCCAGCAGACTGATAACAGATGAAAAAATATTTCAAAACTTGAGGTTGGAGGAGGAGGAGAAACAGTAAAGAGACACTTGGGCATGGAAGTTTTGGGGACCACTGCTCTCATAATGCCCCCCTTCCAGATTACAGTGGACATCACAAGTGCCTACAGCTATAGTCTGCTCCTAGACCAGGGTCTCTTCCAGGCGAAATAGCTGGTGCCGTGAATGGTGTCTTTCAGCAGTAGGCTCTTACTCCTTGTGTGCTGAATGAATAACTCACTTATTTCACACATGTTGTTTTCTATAGCACTTGAAAAGTTAGGTAGGGAGTTAGCCTATGTTTTTTGTAAGTCTGACTTGAGTCCTTTCTATTGTTCAACTTCCTTTCTATTTCTGCTGTCATTTGTAGAGAAAAAAATGATAAAAGGTAAATTATTTCTAAACCATCACTCAATTTTCTTGTGATTGATATACTTTGTCTAATAATTTCCCCTGAGGTTCTGTTTTACACACATAGTTTGTCTAATAATTTCCCCTGAGGTTCTGTTTTTACATAAGGAAAGTTAAGCCCTTCCCTTATCTTTTCAGGTTCTTTTAAATTGTAAGTCCAAAAAGTAGACTCAGGACTCCTCTGAAAAACCAGTGATGTTCAGCATAGCTGGAGACACACGAATATACATATATATATATAAATACACACATTCAGAAAGTATGCCAACTTTTATTCCTCTCATGCCTAAGGGAAGACTTCCCATTGTTACTGCGATGGCAGAGTTTGCTTACTCTATGACTCTATAACTTAAAAAAGATCAAACCTAAACATGCCAGTAATTTAAATGTTCTTTACAGACATGTCAACTGCTGAAACCACTGTGACACTCCTGATCTTTTTTTTTTTTTTTTGAGTTGGAGTCTTACTCTGTCACCCAGGCTGGAGTACAGTGGCAT
Source organism: Cephalopachus bancanus (assembly GCA_027257055.1). Taxonomy (NCBI): domain Eukaryota; kingdom Metazoa; phylum Chordata; class Mammalia; order Primates; family Tarsiidae; genus Cephalopachus; species Cephalopachus bancanus. The sequence goes on from JAPVLO010000255.1 coordinate 1,307,161, forward strand.
GCTCATGGCCACCACAGCCTCAGACTGCTGGGCTCAGGAGATCCTTCCACCTCAGTCTTCCAAGTAGCTGGAAATGCAGGCATGCACCACCAAACTCAGCTAATTTTTAAAAATTTATCTATTGTAGAGACAAGGTCTCACCATATTGCCCAGGCTGGTTTTAAATCCGTGGGCTAAGGCAATCCTCTCACCTTCACCTCCCAAAGTGCTAGGATTACAGGCATGAGCCGCTGTGCCCAGCGGACACTCCTGATCTTGTTAAGTGAGTTGTTGCTAAGGCACTCTAAGATTTAGAGATAGATGTTAGAGGGCCATTGCAATGCGAAGGTTAAGAACTTGGAGCCCAACTTCCTAGACATGACCTTTGGTAAGTTATTCAACTGCTATATGACTCAATTTCCTCATCTGTAAAGTGGGGCTAATATGAATGCCTTCCTCAGAGCATTGTTATAAAGAATAAATGAATTAATGATACACAGACACGTGCTTAGAACATTACATAGGGCACACCAAGTGCTACCTGAAGTCTGCTGGAAGGATGAGGGTGCCTGCTCTGATACAGAAGGTGACACCGATCTGACTCAGAAGCAGTTTCCTACATATTTCAACTCTTACGGAAGAGGACTAGTTCAGAGAATAGCCTTGTCAGTTTTCATTTTGGGGAATAAGGTCTTCCCTAACTCTTAACGTTCTCTTTCCAGTCTAGTACACTGTCATTCTGGAATCAGGATGACTCCTTGTTACCAAGAAAAACATCACCATCTCACTGTTTCTTGAAAAGCATGAGCAACACCCTATTCTCAAGCAGATCCCACAAGTAAATTCCTTCAGTCCCCCTTCCCCTTCCCTCAAGGACATAGTCTCCAGTGTTCTGGTGTCTGGGCTACGGATGCTGAGAAGAGTTAGGCCTGGAGTAGAAAATCTTCTAGACTATTTCATGTCTCTTCTCAAAAAACACTTCCTGAGCACCTGCTATGTGCGAGCCATGGTTTCAAGAAGTGAATGCACTTTTTCAGCTCTTCTGGATGCCTTGAAACAGTAGCTTGTGCTGAGGCTTGTTTTTTTATTCTAATGTGCACCTTTTCAGGGCTGGGGTCTAGTACATGGGCGAGGCTGTGAGCTCCTCACTAACCTTACTTAGACATAATTTGGGTTCAAATTTTTTTTGGTCTTCTCCCAACTTGTAATTATATCAAAAGCCTCCTGTTTCTGGATTCACAATTTCCCTTAAGTCCATTCAAAATTCAAGCCCAGTTGTATCATATAGCCTCGAATTTCTTGTATTTTGATGTGCATATGAATAGCCTGAATTATGGTAAAAATTCTGATTCTGATTCTAGGGTGGAAACTGAAATTCTGCATCTCTAAGACATGCTCAGGTGATGCTGCCATCTTTGGACCACACTATGAGTAGCAACCTTTTCAGACCCTCTTCTCCATAGCCTGCAACATTATCAGGGCATTCATTACCCAAGGGGGGGTTCCCTCCCACATTGACAATTCTGGCTTCCAGAAAGGTTCTTGAGCATAGTTGCTTCTAAATGCTGTGCTCTGCCCAATCTTGGGCAGGCTTCTTCTTTGCAGTATTATTAAGACTTGGTAGAGAGTTATAAATTATATAATATGATATGGTGACTACAGTCGATGTTTACAAGTAATTAATAATCCATCACTGGCTTTCCTTTCTTCTCCCATTGAGTGAAAAATGTATTCTTCTCTCTAGACCCTTTGCCACTTGGCACTTGACTGTCACATGCTAACATGAGTCTGCTTAGTAGTTCTTCTGTCTCTCTACCTCTTCCATTGTACACCTTGTGTCTCTCTCTAGATCCTTTGCCACTTGGCATTGGACTATCACGTGCTGCCATGGGTCTCTGCTCAGCAGTTCTCCTGTCTTTATCTCTTCCATCATACACCTTGTGTCTTTCCATAGCAAAGTTTCCTGTTTAGGGTCATCCTGAAGAAGCTTGATAGAGCAGCCGGCAGCACCTAGAAGTCTGGTGTGGAAGACCTTGGATATCTACTGACCACACTGAGACACACCTGGGACACACCAAGGTGTCTGTAGTCAGTACTGTCTGGGAAGCCTTGCTGTACCACCCTGGAGAGGCTTATATCTGTGGCTGAGTTGGTGTCCTCTCCTCAGACCACATCCAGAGTTGTTAGGGGCAGGGAAAAGTACTCCAAGTACTCCATGAATATGTCCGACCTCCTCCCACTAGGTCAGGACCCATTTTCCTCAGGCTCTGGAATCTTAAGTCTCAGGGTTCTAATTAGGGCAGCAGCTATGGCTGTGTGACTCAGTACCTCAAACCAAACTCCTTTAATGGACACATATCTTAACCCATTTATTAGACAATTACAGAATTTTGTTGCTGGAAATAAACCATTTTTAATTTTTTAGGGTAGAAACTGAGGCCCCAGGAGGTGAAGCAATTGACCAAGTTCCTTTCCCTGACAAGGGTCATCTGTTTTATAGTGACAGAGCCAAGAACCCGAATAGTTATAGACTCACAGGCCAGCTCCACTCAAATCCATGAGTCTCCTGCTTTAAGGATGAATAGAAATAATAAAGGGTAAGGTAAATACGCACTAGAAGTAGACAAGTTTCCTTAAAAAAAAATCTAGATATGTTCGTGTACTGATCTCTGGTTCTAAAGCAAAGGATGATTAAGTTCACTGAAACAACTGGAAAGAGCATAGGCTAAGAGTCAGAAGACACAGTGCCTTGTGCTGCTGCTAATGACCTTTGGGTCTTTGGGTCAAGCATCCAACTCTCCTCTCCCCTGTGTAGGTTCTTCATCTACAAGATGGGGGAAGGTTGAATCTCTAAACCTCCAGCCTGAAGCTCACATTCTAAGATTCCTTTGACTTTATGGCTCACGCTGCAAGGTATAATAGAGTTATGCATCCAATAATAGCCATCCACGAACTCTGCATTCAGATAGGTCTCCTGTATGCCGAACTCTGTGTTGTAGTACAGGCTTTAGGGCTTGTCTGTTATCAATAGAATTTCAGGGTGCCTATTGGCATTAATGATGACAGACAACAATTTCAAAGGAACAACAGAATGAGGCAATTATTCATGTGCTGCAATGAAACAGTGGCCAGCCTATCTCTAGACATTCAGATTGTTTCATCTCCAAACAGCAGGCAGTTGGTACCTCACCTGTGACCTGGGGATTGACAGAATCACCTGCTGCTCTCAGGATGAGAGAGAGAAGAGAAGAGAAGAGAAGAGAAGAGGAGAGAAGAGGAGAAGAGAGGATTGTGACATTATATCACTGTTCACCAAAGGGAAACATACCAGAAGCCATGAATCTTGAAAGGCTCCCTGAACTCACTAAATCTGCTATAGAAGAGGTTTGTCCACCTTGTAAGCCTGAGACCCCAAATTAGTGCTGTGATTACAGAGAATTTCACAGCTCTGGCATCCCAAGGGCTGAGGCTCACTGGACTTTTTTTCTCTTGCTTTCTGCTGGTGTCTACCTAATGCATTCCTTGGGACTGATATTTGGCTTTGTAGAGCTGCTTCTATCAGTATGCCATGTTGCAATCCACTCTGTACATGGACAACCACGGAGCAGTCACATCCACGAGGCAAGTTTCAGTGAAGACATCTTTGATCCCTAGAGTCCCTGAATTCCTTAAAAGCAGTCATGCCACTCCAGCGAATGCAGGGCATAATTTCAAAATAAATATTAATATACAAAGTCTGCACCATGCTCAGAGGCTCTTTTAGCTGTAGTGTGCAGTCTGGATTACTGGTCTAGTCTGGAAAAGACTGGCGCCAAAGCAGCTGTTCATGTCACAGGATTTCTCCAGCTCCCCGGTTCTCATGGAGTAAGATATGTATAGATTTCACTGCATTTAGGAAAACATAGATCTCTAGCCTCCACCAAAAAGCATAAAAACTAAGAAAGTCCTGGTAGTGGGGGGAAAAAAGGTCATTTTGTGTATTACTACAATTATGTCTACTGGCCCCTCCTCCTGCTTTTAACAGAATTTGTTTATATATTTTTTTCTTTATGGAGAGGATTTGGGCTTGAATATGGAAATTTTCCCACTACCATTCAGTCTTGGAATGTTGTTTCCCCCAAGTTTCTCATGATAAAAAGACTCAGATTTAGAGCCCCAACTGCTGGCAGCTGAATTTCATTAAGACTTTGATGGGAAACTTAAGTTGGAATTACAAACATCTGTGGTTAAACTTCCCTTTAGTAAACCATTTCCCAGAATTTAACTTTACCACACCAAGAGCAGAAAAGAAAACAGTTGAAAAAAGAATGTTGCTCTTTTGCAAATATGAGTAGATATCCAATATTCTTCTGTATGGTTACTATAGCTCAATGAACTAGCAGATTTACTGATTTTAGAACATAAGTAATTTTTTTTTTTAAATTCTAAGTTTTGAAACTCAAAGCATTTACTGGCAATCTGATTTTAATGACTTCCAACAAATCAATGTTCTCAAAAATTATGTCTGGACAGCATTACATTTATATGATTACTAATGCAGCAGAAAAAACTCTAAAGGCAAGGAAGTAAAAATACTTCAAGAAATTATGACAAGTCAGATTTGAGGATTTAATTATGAAGAAACAAAAAAAGTTTATCGTCCTTGTCATATCAAAGGAATTGGGTTTTATGTTTAGCTTTTCTAGGGATTTCTCTTAACTGTTCAGATCATGCTATTGCTGGGGAAAGGTTATTTAAAGAACCATTAAAAAGACAACAATCATAGAAGTGAAACTACAGCCTCCTTCTTCTCCAAAGTTGAATAACCAGCAAATTTGTAAACAAAAATTAAAAGAATAAGTGGAGTTAGATTTCAAAATACTTTCAACAAGAAGCCGCAAAGCTTTACCTGCAGAGAGACAGAAACAGATAATGGAAGAGATAGGAGAGGAGGAGGGACAGAATGGGAGAGATGAGGCTAGCTTTGTGTTAGGCAACTTATTTATATTATTTCACTTCAATTTCACAACCATCTTGCAAGGCAAGTGTATTTTTACTAATTTTACAATCAAAGAAACTGAGATTCTACAGGTTGGTCTAATTTGCCCAAAGTCAAACGACTCGAAAGCTGTGGAGCTGGATTCACATCACATCTGTCTGGCTGTAAGCTCACATCCTGCCTGTGATGAAAGGGGAATTTCAAATATTGTAAAACAGAGATTCCAAATAAATAGCCCTTGGGCTGAATCTGGCCCTCAGATGTATTTAGCCCACAGAGCATTAAAAAAATATATATGAGTCAGCAATCTCACTTATGAATCCAGATTCTGTCTTCTTTTGGAAAAAATACAAAGCAAAACCAGAAGACCTGGCAACGCTGAGAGGTGGCTGCCCCTGGAACAGGCATCGTTTCTCCGCCTGTTACCTGAAGCCCCACCACCCACAGGATGAGGTCCTCTCTCTGAGCTGGCTTCACCTACTTGTTTTTCACCTGGCCCCTATAAGAAGCTGAGTTTTAAAACCTCCTCTGTACCATATGATACAGCAATTCCACTCCTGGTTATATACCCCAAAAGAACCAATATTGGAGTCTCAAACAGATACTTATACACATGTGTTCATAGCAGCCTTATTTGTAATAGCCAAAAGAAGCAACACAAGTGTCCATCAGTGGATGAATGGATACAATATAGTGTACATATAAACAGAATAGTATTCAGTATTAAGGAGAAATGAAATTCTAGCACACGCTACAACATGGATGAACATTGAAGACATTATGCTAAGTGAAATAAGCCAAGAACAAAAGGATAGCTATTGTATGATTCCACTTATGTAAGGTATCTAGAGTAGTGAAATTCATGGAGACAGAAAGTAGAAAGCTGGTTGTTAGGAGCTGGAGAGGGGAGTAACAGGGAGTTATTGTTTAATGGTTCTCACTTTGGGAAGATGAAAAAGTTCTGGAAATGGATGGTGGTGATGGTTATATAACAATTTGAAGGTACTTAATGTCACTGAACTGTACCCTTTAAAATGATTCAAATGGCAAGATTTCCATTTTATATATTTTATCACATTAAGATTTAAAAAAAAAAAAACTTCCTCTGGTTAAATCGGAAAACTCTGGAATGATAGGCAATGGAATTCTTTGTTTCCTAGCAATTTTATAATAAATTCTGTGAGACAGACCATGCATTCCTTAGGTGGTGTTGTTTTGAACTTCCTACCTGTTAATCTACACCAGTAGCTTCTAAGATAGACTATAGCATCATGTGGAAGACACATACTAAAATGTGATTATAAAGAGAAAGTAGGGTACATGAAGACGTGAAAGTTAAAAAAAAAAGTCGTATTGGTGTGCTGAGAGAAGAGAATGGAATTTGAAACTTAGGCTAAGGTACTTGCCACCTCTACCCACCAATTTACTCATTTGTGAAATGGCTGTAATTCCCACCAAGGAGTATTAAATAAGACAATACATGTAGGTTGATAAGACATGGAAGTCAACAAGTCTGAGTCTTTTTCTTTCCTACATGAGTAGTTTAAGAAGTAGTTAATAGGCTAAACAGAGAAGTTATCTCAATTCTGTGCTCACATAACAAGCACTGCATAAAAGGTCTTTAAATGGCATTTTATATTTCTTCATTTTAAGAAATTCCCATTTTAAGAAACTGATTAAAATTAAGCCTACCAAGGTAGGTGGAAATATATTAGGCTTAATTTTAATCATTTTCTTAAAATGGGAATTTCTTAAAATGAAGAAATATAAAAGCACACTTCACTGCTTTTATAAACTCCTTCCTAGCTGTGCCACTCACCAGGTAGGGGCCTGGGTAGACACTGTACCTCAGTTTCCATGTTTATAAAATGACATCATAGCTATACCAGTCCCATCAATTTGTCATGAACGAAAGGAAGTAACTTATGGGAAGAAGTGTTTAGACCTGCATCTGCTCACGGAGGGCATTCAGCAAGTGTCAGCTGCAAGCCGTACTGTCATCACCACCACCAGCACTGCTGTGTTCTAGCCCTTCTAAAACACGTATTTGAAAGCCGCCTTTGAAGATTGGCAAGTTCGTCATTGGGCCCTGCTGGTCTGGTTCAGAAGTTTCACTTTCTTCCACTTTCCCTCCATGGTACTTAGCTTGTAGCCAGGCTTGCAGGACAGTCCTTACTCTGCTTTCAACAGTGGCTCTGTATATTTTTTTTCTCTTTTTAACTACTTATCCTTGAGGATAAGGCTGAGGCGCTACCTTCTTTCTATCCCTCCAGGTGGCCCTTTTCTTGCTCTGTGCCTGGTTAGGCTCTAAGCCTGCTTGCTGGATGGGTAAGGGGATGCAATGATGACTAAATGTCAGGGGTTCCGATGACCTGACTGGACTGTTGGATCTGTAGCACAGAATGATGGTCCAGATTGGTGACAGGAGGTCTTAATGGGACCCTATGGGACCTTTTCCAAAGCAAGTGACCAAGAAAAGAAAGAGGAAAGCAGACAGTGAGAGACAGCTAAAGTGTCTTTTAATAAGTATGCTGCAATTCTTTCATGGCGGGAGCCTCACAAGAGTTGAGGACATGGGACCATGTAAACACAACGACAAGAGTTGTGAGGGAAAGTCCCTCAGAGGAATTAGTCTGACTCATAGTGCTTCTTTTTAGCAAGTCAGTTTGTCTGGTGTGGGGCTCACACGTGGCTCATGGGTGCTGATTGTTTTGGAGGGAAGTTAGCAAATGATAATGACAATGGCAAAACCCACTCATGAGTCTAGGAGGTAAATTCCTGTTTTCCCCTCTGCAAGGAGTTGACTCAACACTGTCAATGATTTCCCTTCTTTTCTCCTGTATCCATCAGAGCCAGGGACAGTACCTCACCACCTCCACCCCCGCCCCCTCTGTGCTGCCAGCAGTCTGGTCTCCTGCTTCTCAGGATCTCTGTGTGGTTTCTCTCCAGCCCCACAGTGTAACCTGCGACCCAGGGTTCTCGATCTTGTTAGGCTCCTGCCTCTTTCTGATGAACAAGAATCTCACTCTTCCCAAGGATGCTCCGATCCCAGATCTTTGGGGGTTCTCCCATCTCCAATCCTGCCCGGCCCCCATTCTTTTACATATTTATCATGTCTATATTAGACAAGGAGACTGTTATTTGTTTCCCTTGCTAGTGCATATGGTGGAATAAGCAGGCTTTCTTCTCTCAAGTGTGAAATATGAGGATACTGAATATTCTTTTTTTTTTTTTTTTGAGTTGGAGTCTCCCTCTGTCGCCCAGACTGGAGTGCAGTGGCCGCTCCCGGCCACCGCAGCCTCGACCTGCTGGGCTCCGGCGATCCTTCCGCCTCAGCCTTCCGAGTAGCCGGAATTACAGGCATGCGCTACCACGCCCAGCTGATTTTTTGATTTATTGTAGAGATGAGGTCTCGCTGCCCAGGTGGGTCTCGAACCCGCGGGCTCAGGCAATCCACTCACCTCAGCCTGCCAAAGGCGCGGGATTACAGGCTGAGCCACCGAGCCTGGCTCTGAATATTCTTTTTGAAACCGCCTAGTCCTCCCTTTTCCCACCCTCACCTTCTGAGAGTCACTGCTGTCACCGTAAGCTCAGCAATAATGGACTCAGTAAATTGCCTGTAAAGAAGGAAAGGTGGGGCCAGGTGATGGCTCACACCTGTAATCCCAACACTTTGGGAGGCCGAGATGGAAGATGGCTTGTGCCCCAGCATTGGAGACCTGCCTAGGCAACATATTGAGATCTCATCGCTACTAAAAATAAAATAAATAAATAAAAATTAGCCGGGCGTAGTGGCATGCACCTGTAGTCCCAGCTACTCAGGAGGCTGAGGCTTGAGCTCAGGAGGTAGAGGTTGCGGTGAGCCAAGATCGTGACACTACACTCCTGTCTGGGTGGCAGAATGAGACCCCAACTCAAAAAAAAAAAAAAAAAAGGAAAGATGGGGAAACCTTTCCACAACTAACACAGAGTTACTCACCATACATTCTTCTTTTCCAATTCTTTGCATACCAGGGGAAGTTGGGCTTATTTTACAGGAAAAGGTGGGACCTTCCTTCCTGGTCAGACAGTGATCTCTATTCTTGTATTCTGTGTATATTTCGCGTCTTTTTTTCCCTGCCAGGGATGGCGCGTACACAAGCCCCATCGAGGTGCTTGGGAGAACCCTTTGAAGGCCTTCAGCCAAGCACCTCCCACAGCTCATGCTGGCCTTGGTATTTTTCTTCCTTCCCTCTGAAGAAGAACTGTGGAATAGTCATTCATATAAATCCAATTCGAAGAAAGAAAATGTATTTTTAGATTACCCTCCCCTGCACACGCTGAACCTCTCCCATGAATAATGTGCCCGTGTTTTCTTTCTCACTCTGTAGACATAAATACAATCTCCTGAACCAATCCAGCAGGGCGTTTGCACCATGTTATTAAACCTCTGGAATGTATTTGGTGGAAGGTCCGTTCACTGCCTGTAAAGAGCATGGGAACCCGGTGGCGGGTGGCGGCCCACCCTGCCCTGGGACCGCAGCCTCACTTGGAGGCATTATGTGGAACTATGTGGTGGGAACATAATTATTGCAATCCCACCCTTTCTACACTACATACTTTGACCTTCCTGGAATGACTAATATCTTCTGTTTCCTGAAACCAAAGGCCTCAAACTGACATTCTGAACCTATTAGACTCTAACTATTACAAATTTAACACACTATACGACATTTTTTCTGGTTGGAAGGATATATACAAATAAAGATATACTAATATTATGTAAAATACCATAAAAACAAAGTTTTTAGAAATACCTCCAAAAAAGGGTTTCTTTTAATCCAGTCATCCACATATTTTTATAATAATAATAATAATAACTCAGCATGTATAAAGCATTTATACTATGTCAGACACTGTGCTAAACACTCTAATTTCACTACAATAACAGTATGAGGTATGAAATATATGTCAATACTTCTCTCAGCCTCAGTTTCTTTATCTGCAATGTGGACATCTGTAACTTGCCCAAGGTCAAGGAGCTTGAAATTTCGGGCCATCAGACTGAAAACATGCAATCTAAAATACTTGGCTGTGCCATCTTCCTATTATTGCACTGAATATATGAGTATATAAGACATTGTTCACGGATGCACAAAGGTGGGTCGGCTGACACTGGACATTGTTAGGGGAGGAAGAGAGGGAGGAGGGAAGGGAACATGTAGCAATACATTGGGTACCTGGCCACTACCAGGGGGAGGGAGGGCCTGCTAGAAGTCTAAACATCACCTGCACACAGCCTGCTTATGTAGTCAATCCTTACTTGTACCCCATAACTCTAAAATACAAAATAACAAACCCAACTGTATCAATAATTACATTAAAAGAAAAGAAACTGCTCAAGGTCTCAATATTAATGTTAGGGTTCCTTAAAACTCAAATAATTATTGTCCTACTTTTTTGTGGAATGAGAGTTACAAAAAACACGTGTGTGTGTGTGTTTGTTTAGATTTAACAGATAAAAATACAGAACGTCCAGATAAACTTGAATTTCAGATGAGTAAGGAAAGGCTTTGTAGTATAAATATATCCCTATGCAATATTTGGGACATGTTAAAAATTTATTCATTTTTATCTGAAATTCAAAATTAATGGAGAGTCCTGTAGATGATCTGCCAATCTTGCTCTTATCAAGCATTTCATTCAGGGACTTTCCATACTCAAAGCAACAGGTGGAGATCATACATCCTGGGGTTCCAGCCATGCCTGCCATGCAAGACGGAAGCCCTTATCGCTGTGGAGTCTCTCCGGGTCTGGCTCCCCCACCCACACCCCTGGGTATGAAGCTGACCCTAAGTCATACTCCCTCTGCCTCATGGAAGCCACATTTGACACTGCAGCGACAACTTGGTATGTTCTGGTTCTACCTCCCTTCCCCTTTTTGGGGATGTGGGTGGGACTTACTCTGAAGAATGACCTTCCTTATGGACCTTGTTTTGAACCATCAATACTTAATAACTACAGTGATACTAACAATGAATAGAGTTAATAGCAAGAATAGTCCGGACTTCAGTGGTGTGGGAAGCGGTGTCAATCCACATAACCACAGCTATAGTGTGTGTGTGTGTGTGTGTGTGTGTGTGTGTGTGTGTGTGTGTGTGTGTGTGTTAGGTCAGCAGCTCCTTCCTTTCCCATGAACTTAGGTGACTTCATTCCCCTCCTCCCTAGCATCTCCCAGGCACTGGACATGCCGTTGTCCATTTCAGCTCAGGGACTCTTAAATCACTCGTCCTGGACCCAGCCTCCTCCACGAAATGTCTACACGTTGATTTTCAACTTAAAAGCGACGGTAGGACATTCAAACAGCAGCCTGTTGAACAAACACAGCAATAGTATACCCTGACGACCTTTACTCTGGGGCTGGGGCTTGATTTTAACCGGAACTTCTAGCTCCTGGAACAGAAAGGCGCATTTCTATTTAAGGTATCCGCGTTGCAGTTCCCTAACGAGCTCCTTTCATGACCAGTCACCCCTGCTCACCCGCTCCTCCCCTGCTGCCCAAGACCTTCTGTTTAATTTGAGAGAAAAAGTTAGGTCCTGCAGCACTGTCCCCAGTGTCCCAACAGCACAGAGAGGCAGGAAGCCAGTGACAGGGCGCGCACAAGCGCGGCGGCTTGACAAAATGACTCTTGGGGCACACGAGTGGCAGGTCTGGCCGACCGACCCGGAGCAGAGCAGGGACACTCGCACTTTTGCCACTTGGAACAGACACGTGCCAAAGCCTCAGCCTGAAACTCTCAGCATCCAGACCCAACGGACACAGTCAAACTCGTCCCTGCAAGTTTCAAAGCCGGCCTGGTCCAGGGGATGCTCTCAAGGCGTGGAGGTGGGGGGTGGGGGGTGGGGGCGGGAGGAGAGGGCAGAGGAGTGCGGGGGTTGGGGGGTGGGGGCGCGGCGGGCGCGCACCCCGGGGCGCAGGTGCCCGGCGGGGCGGCGTGGCGGGGCTCCGTACCTCGGCAGCGGGCCACAGGCGTCCCGGCGCCGTGCGGGGCTCGCCGGTCTCGAGTGGGTCGTGCCTACCGGCCGCGGAGCTCCCTTCAAGGTCAAGGGGGATAGCGCCGTCGTCGCCGGACGCCGCGAGGGAGCAGGCAGCGCCCCAGAGGAGCCACAGGGGCAGGAGGGAGCGCCAGGCCGCGCGCACAGCCATCTCTCCGCGGACGTCCAGGCTGGGGACTGTCGGCCTCCGAGGGTCCCCCCTGTGGCGCGGCAGGGCCTCGCTGACTCTGCCTCCTCAGCGCCTGCGGTGTCCAGATGCGCAGCCCAGCCAGCAAGCCAGTGAAAAAAAGGGAGAGTGAGAGAGTAAGCGGAGTCCCGGGCTCCCTCCCTCCCTCCCTCCTCCTGCCCCTCTCCCTCCCTCTCCCGCTCCCTCTTTCACTCTCTTTCCCCCCAGAGGCTCTGGCCCAAGAACCTACAGATGGACGGAGCTTGAAGCCGAACATCAAACGGCAGCCAGACTGGGGTGAGCCCCGCCAGCGCCTGGCCACCTCCTCTCCCCGTGGGTCAGGGCTGAGGACTGCGCTGCGCTGGCTTCCTTCCCACACTCATTCTTACCACTCCCTCTTTACCTTCCACTTCCAGGCCCTCCCACTCCAAGCTGGCTTTTCAAATGCGGAGGTCGGGCCTCTCCTGGTAGCCTCCCTTCCCCTCTTGGCTTGGAGGCCCTCCAAGGGCCCCAGATGAATATTCAGCTTTCGTGACTGAATCCTCACAGCTCTCATTTGTGTAGTCAAGGTGCCGCATGTCTTATCTATATTTACATAGATCTTTTATGTGGTTCCCCTCTCCTTTGCAGGACAGTGGGTGGAAAAGGGATTCCTTGGATGGGAGCCAGAGGTAGATGACATCCAAAAGGAAAAGGGGCAGGGCGCCCACTTTCTTGAGCAAGGTTTCTCATTTTCTGGGAACAGACTGTCGCCTTCTTTGTGCTAACATGGTCTCTGGAGATTCACTGGCCACCCTCTTCCTCCTAACAGCCTTCACGCAGGGGGCTTGGGGGGAAGAATATCTTTCACTGCAGCACTGGAAAATGACTTCATGACTCAAAAGCATGAACTTTTATTTACAAAGAACATGTTGTTTTCATACTAAAGAGGTGCTTTGTAAGGGACCCGGAACAAGGCATGCAGTGTATGAGCCTGTCAAATACACTGCTCACAGCCCTGACCTCTTCCTCTTGGCTTGTAATCTTGTGCCTACTAAGTCTGTCTGACTAAGTCTGTCTGACATTTCCAAGACTTCAGGGTACAGTTGGGCTACAGATGTGCAGGTATGCCCCTATGAATGAAACAGTGGCCGCTCCAGCTGATAGGTACCTTTGCTTACATTGTGTTCCTAAGGGAGCTCTGAACATTCCCACAAGTCCCAAGTGTGGCTTAAAATTAATCAGATGACACAACCATAAAATGGCACCAGGTAAGTTTCTGGGTGCTTGAAATCACAATCATGCAAGAAGGCATTTTCGTAAAACCTAATCCTTAGCTGCTTCTCATAGAGCAAAAGTCATTTTATCTAAGGATAAGCAAAGCAATCATTTATTTTGCACCTATCATGTGCCAAATATCTGGCATATGTTATTTGTAAACCTCACAGCATTCCTTTCAAGTTGGATTATTATTTTCCTTTTATAGAAGAAGAACGGGAGATCCAGAGAGGCCAGGAAATCTGCCCAAGGTCACACAGCTGGTAGAAAGCTGAGTTGAGGTTTGGATCTGGGCCTCACTGATTCCAAAGTTTTCTTTTACACTACATAGAAACTCACAAAATAAAGACCATGAATTCAGAGGTGGGAGGGATGGACACTCTCATTTTCTGAAGGCCTCCTATGTGCCAAAAAAATAGTTTAAATTATCTCCTTTAATTTGATCTTCATGATAATCCCTTGAAGTAGGCATGGTTATACATATTTGGCAATGAATAAGTGGTAGAAGTACTCTTACAGCACAGGTAAATCTGATGGGAAGGGCCTTGATTTTAAATGATAAAATGGTATGATGCAAAAGCACCAAAGCAGGAAGAACCCAAAATGATTCTTATAGAAAATGCTTATAGTGTTTTCATTTTAAGATATGAAAAGAGTATTACAAGGAACTGTTGAGCTCAATTATGATAAACTTCTTTCTTTTTTGAGTTGGAGTCTCACTTTGTTACCCAGGCTAGAGTGCAGTGGCACGCTGCTCATGGCCACTGCAGCCTTGACTTGCTGGGCTCAGGCTATCCTTCCAAGTAGCTTCCAAGTAGCTGGAACTACAGGTGTGCGCCACCATGCCCAGCTATTTTTTTGATTTTTAATAGAGACGAGGTCTAGCCTTGTTGCCCAGGCTGGTCTTGAACGCGTGGGCTCAGGCAATAATCTCACTTCCACCTCCCAAAGTGCTGGGATTATAGGCATGAGCCACAACGCCCAATCAACTTCTTTCAAATACGTTGGTTTACCTACTAAATCAAATGGAAGAGCTTAAAAATATGGAGGTGCCAAAAAGTGTATACACATTTTAAGTATGGATTTTACTCAAAAGGTGGCATTAATCAAATGAATGCTAGCATTACCATGTGACAGGCAGGGCAGTCAAAGAAAATGGTGGAAGCATGGTTGAGTGAACATCATACTACAAATCGCTACCTAATTTGATTCAGCTTCGAAAAGTAAGACACAGATAACATTGCTTAAAATGTGTATTTTTTTTTTTTTTTTGGCACCCCGTATATGTTTGGTTCTGTGAGAGACATATTGGGAGAGAAAATGGATAGATTCTGAGGAGAAACAAATTATACTCAATTATTCTGTCCTCTTCTCCCTTTAAAAGAATTTTAAATGATAGATATATATAATACTCTGTCTTCAGATATAGATTCTTCAGTACACCAAAACTGTGCATATTTTGTCTTTTGGAGGATTTCATTCTGTTTATCACTAGCTGCCAATTAATCACACACTCTTTATTTAACCTGGGCCCCTTTCTTTCTGCTCCCCCACCCCAGTGGCAGGAGTGTATTTGTCCAGAATCTGTGGACTTTGAATTTTTGATTAATTATATGCTCCTTGACTCTTCCTCCTCATCTTCTTTCTGCAGATGCTATTATTATTTTAGCAAAACGGCACAATATGCAGGAACATGGGTTTTTGTATGAAATAAACCAGGGTTCAAATATTGGGTCTGTTTCCAGTAGTTCTGGGAGCTTTGTGTAACTTTAGTCACTCTGAAAGTCAGTTTCCTCACTGTAAAATGACGGTATTGTTGCCTCTTGCACTGAATTATTATGGGTAGTAAATAAAATAATGTTAACAAACTGAAAGGCTATAATGTGGAGTTAACATAGCCAAAGAGCAGTGATTTTAACATTGCTTAGCTTTGTCATGTTTTTCTAGCAGTTCACTTTACCCTCTAACCACTAGCCAAGGACAGAACCAGTTTCTCAGAGGTAGCTATTGATAATTGTTTTACAACCCCCTCTCCAGCTTGCTTCCTAAGCAAGTTAACCTAACCAGCCCTTCAAGACCTTCATGACACAGACCACATCAACACGGCAACAATCATGTGACTAACCCACCCATCTGCCTGTAGTCCATCATCTGACATCAGTACCTTGTTTACCTGACCTCTGTGATGATGTGGAGCAGGCCACCACCCAATTACCTTAAAAACCTGCCCCCATCAAAGAGAAAGTTTAAAGGGACTCAACCTGAAGAAGTCATTTGCCATTGCCTTATTATCGTCTGGTCGTGTTTGTTCTTAGTTATGGCCAGGACGCATTTTCCTAAACTTTGGCTACCTCCCCTGCCTTGGAGGGGTGGATCTCAATCTTTCTCTCTCTCTCTGATTTACTTTCTAAATAAACTATATTTTCCAATCTAACTTCTGTGTAATTCTTTGCATCTTTCTTTTTTTTTTAAGTTAGAAAATATAGTTTATTTAGAAAGTAAATTAGAGAGAAAGAGGAGATTCACCTCCCCAAGGTAAGGGAGGGGGCCAAAGCCAGGAAACATGGCGACAGCCATAGCTCCAAGAGCCCGTGGCCACACCAGAGCCTAGTAAGGCAATGGCCTCTTTGCATCTTTCGTGTGGCACTGGATTGCACACTCCCAGCAGGTTCTGACCTAATATTTTTGGAGGCCCCTACTGGGATGTTTTAACCTAAAATAAACATCAACACATGTCAGCACAAAGCCAGTGCTCAATAAATACTATTTAATTATACAGTAATTCTTCAGTTAACATTATCTATAGATATTTGGGAATTGGAACTTTAAGTGAAACAACATGCAACAAAGCCAATGCTATGATGGGCTAATTGATAGAAACAGGAGTTAAGTTCCTATGGCAGATTCCTGGTCACAAAAACATGACCGAACTTGTAAGCAAAGACCAAAACACTTCTAACATTAAACATGGAAGCTAATATGAGCTACATATATATTTAAGAAAAATTAATAAAACAAGTGACAGAGCTATTTACCCTATGTTTGGTGAATCAGTGAGTGACAGCTGTCATGGTGGTAGTGTCTTAAGTCTAGAAATAAATATTTGCAAAGTAACAATTATAAGGAGTACCTCCTCCCACCATGCAGTTCAGAAAAACCCCATGTGGTAGACTTGCTGGGTGCCTTCACCCAGTAGTGCTTATTGTTGTGTATCTGTATGATTATTGTAGACTTCACAAATTTTTATTTGACAATAATTGGTATTCATTCATTCATTCATTCATTCATTCATTCATTTTCTGACCTACATCTTCCAGTTTAGGTCTGTGGTTGTCCGGATCCTACCCAGGGAGCTCAGGGCACAAGGGAGGACCAACCCTGGACAGGATGCCATCCCATTGCAGCGTGCACTCACCCTCACAAGGGAACCATGTAGACATGCCAGAGAATCTAATGGGCACATCTTAGGGATATGGGAGGAAAACAGTGTACCCAGAGAAAACCCATGATGGGGAGTAAACATGTTCAGACCTCACACAGACAGTGGCCCAGGTTGGAAATTGATTGCTTTTCTCATCAGTGTTATGATGGAATGATATTGACCGAAATTTATTTGAAGACCTTCTGTATTGTATTCCCAAGTCTTAGAGAAGACAGAATGACTATTTCTAAAGAGGAAAGTCAACCTTGATTGTTTATACTGTGGCATAGGTAATCTCCCTGCTGCTGAGCCATTCACATTTCTGGTTGTTACTGGGTGTTTTCTTGTATGAACCATGAGCGAGGCAGTCATGAACCACAGGAATAGCACAGGCAGGGAGGGAGAGGGCACGGCTGACTATCTTCCTGCAGGTTAGAAGAAGCAGAACAAAGGGACCCACCTCCTCACCAGAGGGTCCCTCCCAGACCACCGAGACCTGCATGTGAGTGGATTTCATTCCTGCTAAGAGAGCAACCAGGGAGCGTTTCTGGGGTGGCTGCATTCTCATCACCACCCTCCCTTTCTCCAGCTTCTGGGGTTGGGGATGGGTGTTTGCCAATGCTTTCACGGCCATCATCTATTTTGGGACGCCTCCCTACCCCGTGATGAAAGGAGTACTGCTGCATCATCCCCATCCAAGGATGCTAAGCAAGCTAGTGCAAAACGAGGGCCCCATACCTTCCAACTTTCAGACCAAAGCTTTCCCAACGAAATCAAGCTATCTTCAGTTCTGGCAGCAGCAGATCTGGTAGTTTTGAAGTTTTATCAAAAGAAGGTTCTGGAATTCCCTTGAGTTCTCCAGTGCAGTCATCAGCAGGTACATATCAGGGCTGCTGACTCCCTTCAGTACTTGGCGGTGGGGCCTGTCCTCGGTGTCCAAGGGCCTGGTGAGGGTGTTGCTAACACATCCCATGTGCCCGTCTGTAAATAGAAAGTCGTGTCAGATGCTATTTTGGATTTGTAGGTGTGAATTTTGACATAAGTAGACAGAGGATTTTTGTGGGGACTGTTGTGGGGACAAGTGACAACAACTTTATGGTGAGATCAGTCAGAGAAGCAGGTATTAGCGGAGCTGTCCCCAACAGGGAGGTCCCGAGCTGATATTCAAGGGACAGGGGCGGGACGTGTAAGGCAATGCCTCTTTTTCTGCATACCCTCTTCTCTCCTCATACCAAGATAATCTGTCGTGAATGATTTTGGTGGACGTTCAGACTTATGAGGAGGGGCCTCAGGAAGGGTGCTAGCAGGTGGGTGGATGGAGGCCTTTTGGAAGTTGTTCTTGGCTGGGTGTGGGGGCTCACCCCTGTCATCCCAGCACTTTGGGAGGCCAAGGCAAGAGGATTGCCTGAACCCAGCAGTTTGAGATCAGTCTGGGCAACATGGTGAGACCTTGTCTCTACAATAAATCAAAAAATTAGTCGGGTGTGGTGACATGTGTCTGTAGTCCCAGCTACTTGTAAGACTGAGGCGGAGGGACCCGAGTCTAGGAGGTTGAGGCTTTGGTGCCTGTGAGCATGCCACTACACTCCAGTCTGGGTGACAGAGTGAGACTCCAAATTAAAAAGAAATAGTTTTCCTTCCTCGCATTAGTTTTCCCAGGCTTTTGTTCAGGATGTGGATGGTGTCTACTACTATCTGTGCTTCCTCTTCTGTCAGAGACTCGTGCTTTTTTAGCATATGCTACCTGCATTATTTTTGCTATTTATTCATTCATTTATGCATCTACCCTTCCATCCACCCATCAGTCCATTTATTTACTTATTTAAACAGCATTTATTGGACACTTCAGTATGCATGTCTGATAAAATGCGTGAAGATAAAATGATTTAAAAAAAAATCAAAAAACATGACTCCAACTGTCAAGGAGTTGAGAGTCTGGTGGGACAGACATAAGTAGACACTGTAAGGAACGCAGTGATGAACAGGAGTTCAAAGGGGAAGTACAGACGGGCTGCTAAGAAAAGATAGAGAATAAGCCCTTGACCCACATGTGATTAGGGAAGTCAGGGAGGCTGAGGGTTAGCCAATGGGAGGAGGGGAGGGGAGGAATGGTGCTCCAGAAGTGGAGAAGGGCATGTGCAGAGGGGCGGGGGCATTGGAGACCTAGAGTCACGGGAGGAATGAGAGTGCCATGTGACTGCCAATCAAGCCTGTGTTCCCAGGGCCCAGTCCCTGCCGTCCGGCCACAGGGCTTGTGTGGAGAAAGGGCTTCCCCAGGTTCTTGCTGTTCCCTCAGCACTGCCCTCCAGTTCAGGCCTGACATGTGACAGAGGATCCTCCTGCAGTGTAAATCTGAAGGCTGAAGGCTGCCCAGAGTGATACTATATCCTGACAACTGATGCGAGGAAGAGCAACTTTCCAGAGGCTTCCACCCATCTAGCACTCTTGTGGTTGCTCCTCCTTATGTCGCTGAATGTGCCCCAGAGTCACAAAAGAGAATCTAAGTCTGACAGGAGAGGAGGATCAGCAGAAAAAGAGACACCGTCTTGCCCTCTCGTTCCTGCGGCTTGAGGACCAGTGAGCTACCTCCCGGTAGGGGAATGACTGGTACTCATTTCTCTGACTGATCTCATCATACCGCTGCCACTTTTTTGGGGGAAGAAATGTAAGCCTATGAATGACATGATCATATTTGCATTTAAAGAATTAAAAACGTACCCGATAACACATTTGTAGTAAAATGAGACATATCATAAAAGGAAGAAAAAACAGTTCTCATGAATCATATCACTTAGGGCTCATGAATCATTACTTAGCACTTGGCAATGTTTTGGCGTAAATACCTGCAGACTTCTGTTGCACCTGTATTAATGTGTCCTGTATTTTTATATTTTATATAGTTTACATATGTATTTTATTTAAAACATTTTTGTAATAGAGATGGGATTTCACCATGTTACCAGGTTGGTCTTGGACTTCTGGTCTCAAGGAATCCTCCCCACTCAGCTTCCCAAAGTGCTGGGATTACAAGTGTGAGGCACTGTGCCCAGCCATATATTTTATACATGTTTATTTTGTATGTTCTATCTAATTTTTTTTTACAAAAATGAGTCAAACTATACATAATATTTTTCAACTTTTTCACCATGTCCATGTATCTACCCTATGTTACTGTGAGTAGCTTGCAGTGTTCAGATTTGTGTTTTGAAAAGATCCTCCTTGGTGCAGGTGGGGTCTTGAATTGGGGGAAGTACCAAGAGGCCAATTAAGAGACTGGGGAAGCCCTTTCTTCTCATACCAGCTCTGCAAGCCCCCAGGGTGGGGACTGCCCTCATGAAGGGGGGGGGAGGGTCAAGAAACATTTGAGAATGACAGTAGCAATGAGGTCATCCCGATCCAAGTGGCTTGGCCCAATGGATGAACCTAGCAGATGAGAGAGCATTGGCTCTCACGAGGGTTATCGACCTGCCTCTGCTGTCTAGTCGAATAATCACTTCATGAGGCTGATGGAAATAATTGATGTGCTGGCAATGTCGTTCATGGAATGACAATCAGCACAGTGATGAGATCAATATGAAATAGGAGCCCCTGGGACTTGATAATGAGATGATATGATTAAGAGGAATTCAGCCAGGCTCGGTGGCTCAAGTCTGTAATCCCAGCACTTTGGAAGGCTGAGGCAAGAGGATTGCCTGAGCCCGCGGGTTCAAGACCAGTCCGGGAAACTTGGCAAGACCTCATCTGTACAATAAATCAAAAATATTAGCCGGGCATAGAGGCATGCGTCTGTAGTTCCAGCTACTTGGAAGGCTGAGGTGGAAGGATTGCCTGAGCCCAGCAGGCCAAGGTTGCGGTGGCCATCAGCGTGCCACTGCACTCCAGCCTGGGCGAAAGAGTAAGATTCTGATTAAAAGAAAAAAGAGAAATTCAGAGGAAGTCTGAGAAACCGTCCTTTTGTGTCCCTGCACCCACCCCACTCCCAGTACCATGAAGAGTCTGTCCATGAAGAGCAAGATTGCTGTCACCATGGTGAATGGAGTCAAGAGACAGAGAGGGAAGGTCTGTTCTGCACCTGCTTTGTGTGGGCCACTACAGAAACCACTCTGCAATATTTCAGTTCCTGAAGCTCTGTAACCCTTCTTCATTCCTTGCTTTATCCTCTGGAAAAGGCCTGCTGAACACACTCACTTTAAAAAATCAACCAGCTTTTAAAAAACAATTTTAGAAATCGAGAGGGCACAACCATAATACCTCAAATGTACACAGTGCTTTACAGTTTGGAATTGAAGTAAAGCTAATGCTAGTGAGATGAATCTGACTCTAGAAGGCCAAGTGTACGAATTCAGACCTCTAGGAGAAAGATTTTCAAGTTCCTGCCTTTATTCCGTGAATATTTAATGCTCTAAATAGAATTTCTTATTCACCATTTATTCATTCATTCAACAAATATTGACTTTGTAAGCTGCATTTTTCTAGGCTCTGGAACAAAGAAGAAATCCAACAAAAATCCCTGTCTTCATGAGATTTAAATTCTAATTGAGGCAAGTGCAGGAGAGAGCTAGGGAATAAACAATTAGACCAGGGACACGTATAACAGGTCAAATGGTAAGTATTGTGGAGAAAAATAAAGAGGGCCTGGGGAAGAGACCCGCATGCTGGTGAGGGTGAGCCCTTTTATATTGGGCCATCATGGGGGCTCACTGACAAGATGATATCTGAGTAGAATCTGGAAGGTGAGGGGCCAAGCCAGGCAGCTACTAGTGTGGAAGAGGAGGTCAGAGAGAAAAGCAGGAAGCAGGCAAAGGAAGGGGGAAAGTGCTTCCCTTGTGGAAGAGGCTGGGATGGTGGTGGAGGTAGAGGCTAGTTGGAGATAAAGTCACAGATGTAGGGGATCGTGTGATGGTTGGACCTCTGAGATAATTATGCAAAAGCCTTTGGCTTCTTCCCTGAGTGAGCTGGGAAGAATTTGAAGGGTCTTGGGCAGAGGAGTAGCACGATCTGACATTCTGTCTGCTATGTGAAGAACAGATTATAGGCTAGGGAGGAGGCAGGGAGACCATTTAGAGGCTATGGCAATAATACAGGGGAGAGATGACACTGGCTTGGTTTAGGATGCCATGAGAGGGAGTTGAGTTCTGGATTTATTTTGAATAGAGAGCCAATGGGGTTTTCTGGATATGGAGGATGCGAGTAAGAATCACTTAAGGCAGATGTATGTGTCTTTGTGCTGAGCAGGTTTGAATGAGAGATTTGCCATCACTAAAACAGGAAGCACTATGGAAGAACGGGTCAGAATAACGGAGACAATATGAGTTTAGTTTTGAATAACACTTTTTTGGGATGCCTCTTAGAACAGATTCCTACATTGTGTTCCTTACTTAAAAAATACTTGTTTTTAAAAAATATTATAAATCCATCATACACAACACATAATACACAACCTTTTTTTAACTGGGATCTATTATGTACAAAGCACTGTGGGTAAGACTACAGGATGCCCTAGTTTAGTAAGGAGGATTTGTGGTATGAACCCTAGTACCTACAATTCAAGTGCTTCAAATGGGCACAAGTCCATGGCCCTTGGGACTGGAGCAGGAAGGGATTCTTCTGGGCTCAGTGAAAAGAGGAGGCATTCGAGATTTGAACTACATCACCACACAGGTGTAGGAAATAGACTGAACATGGGTGGGGAAGGCACCTGGGGAAAGGAATTTCAGGCACATGGAACAGCATAGTCACAGGTGGGAGTGGGAAAAGAAATTCATGCTCAGGCCGAAGCAAGTTGACAGACTGGGTGAGCATTGCACAAAACTGGTCTGAGTGAATAATGGGAGGCAACATGGAACACATAAGTGTGGCCCGATTAGAGTTTAATACTAGGAGCGTGAGAAAGAGGGGGAGGGAGAGGGACAGGAAGAGAGGATCACAGGGACGGTAGGAGAGATTCATCAGATGACATGGAGGCTTTACTAGAGTGGAGAGAGTGGAGGCCACTGGACCAGCTGGAAGATTGCTGCAGTCTTCCTCAGATGACAAAGACAGAATAACAGGGTAATCCAGATGCAACACAGAGATCTCGTTTTGTAAAACCACTATTTCCTTGGAACCGAAGTGGATTATAGCTTGAATGAAATCCACCAGTGACAGGATAGGCCAAGACAGAAATACCTATGTTTCCCAACCAGCACACACTGTGTGACACTTCCCAAGCCACATGGTGGCTTGCCAGTAGAAGGTGTTGCCTGACAGTTACTCCTATGAGATAGCTTCTTTTGTTATGTTGTTCTTGTTGAACAGGAAGTGGGATTTATAACTAAGGGGCAGCACAGTGGAGGCCCTCGTGAAGGCAGAGCCCACAGCTTGTCCAGGGGCCAAAAGTGGGGATTTATCTGACCCTACAGCCATCCAGGATGAGCTGCTTCTTAGCCACTATGTCTTCAAATTCACCCACTCTCAGCTTGGAAAAGCTCCACTTTTTTGAGATGTGGAACTTCTGGCGGCCGGGTAACTTGAACCTGACCCTGTGTAGGGCCTCAGTCACAGGCTCCTTATTCTACATCTCAGGATGGATGAACATGATGGCTTGATTGATGTAAACCTGGATCATGGTGCCCTTTGGCTATCCAAAGGCACTTCGCATACCTGTTTGAAGCCTAGACTAGGGACAGTGCAAGGTCAGAGACACAAGTGTACATTTGAAAGGGCTATCTTCAAGGTCTCTTAGAGCTACCCATGCAAGCAACTGGCTGCACAGACCACTGAGGAGGCTGATTCCTGTAGTCACTACACACAGACTTCCATGAGGGAAGGAGAATTGTGGGCTTAATTAGCTGCAGACCTACTTGATAAGCATCTGTCCATCACACAGTTCATTCTTCAGTTAAGTTCGTTACTCATTGGCCCTGGGTCTATTTTGACTGCTTCCAAATAGCTCTTGAATAGTTTTCTCCCTTCCTTCCTCTCATTCTTGCTTTCTTGTTTTTTTTTTTTTGTCCTAATTTATTTTCTCAGAAATCCCACATAGACTTTAATTACATTTCTCTCAAGGTAAATGCCTGCTATATTTCCTCTATTTAATAAGAAAGATAATCTTTCCCATTCAACTTAGCTCCCAAGGCCATTTTTCTTTTGAATCATTAAAAAATAATGTGAAAATGAACAATTATAATAATATTTGGGATTATAATATATGGAGTTTCATTAGTAAAGCAACCCAGAAAACACAGGTTTTTCTCTCTCTCTCTCTCTCTCTCTCTCTCTCTCTCTTTTTGAGATTGAATCTCCCTCTGTTGAACAGGATGGAGTGCAGTGGCACGATCATAGCTCACTGCAAGCTTTGTACACCTGGGCTCAAGTGATCATCCTCCCTTCAGCTTCCTGAGTAGCTGGGGCTACAGGCACATGCCACCATGTCTAGATAATTTATTTAATTTTAATTACTTATCCATTTTCTTGCAGATATGAAGTCTTGCTTTGTTGCCCAAGCTGATCTTGAACTCTTGGCCTCAAGTGAACCTCCCACCTTGGTCTCCTAATATGCTAGAATTACCTGTATGAACCATCATGCCCCACCTCTCACTTTTAAATATAACCAAATTTCTCTGTGGTAATTTCTAGACTTGTGTTCACATTGGCACTGCTGGGGCCCTAGTGGTGCTGATGAGAACTCTCATAAACATTTATTAGAGAGCTCTTAGTAATTCTTATTTTCCTTTGATCAGTCATACCTCCTACGCACAGTGCCTGTGCTAGTGTCTCATTGCCGTAGCATTAGACATTTAAATCAGGCATAAACTGGTCAGTGCAATCTCGTCCCATCCTGAGAAACAATTATTGATTTAAGGATGGTCACATGATGAACACTGCCCAATCAGATGAAAGAAGAGTTTTGCTAGGTTCTTCTGGAAAGAGGAGATTTTATTCTTTGGTGGGACCTTCCAGATGTAGAAAGTTTTTTTCCCATGTATGTGGAAGAGTGACTTTATTGCCTTTGAGATAATTGACAGTCCCAAGAGAAGACACTTTTAGGATAAATTGACCCCACAGGGGGCAGAGTGAAAGGAACAGAGGAAAATAGGTCCTGAAAGATGCTATTTAGCTGTGGATTCTGAACTTCCCAATTTCATGGGTCAAGAAATACTCTTTATTGCCAGACTGAATTAGATTTTTCTGGTACTGACAACTGAAAGGATTCTAACTGATACAGGAACAGTAGAAATTTAAGAAACAAGATTTTGAAAGAGATTGTGATGAGTGAATCAGTGAGAAATAGAAGGAGTTGGTTTTCTGGGCAGAAATGTTTTCTGGAGAAAGTCATCAGGAAAACAAGACCAATATATTGACTATCATGACTTTTCATAAATTTATCAGTCTGTAAACATTTACTAACAGAGGAATTAGATGTAGTTGTTAAAAACCCAGTCTATGGATTCAAACGGTAAATCTGTATATTATAATCTGTTTATAAACTTCAGTTGGCCTACTCATTAGCTCTGTGAACTAGGGAAGGGATTTCATTCGCAAAGTTTCAGCTGCCACTTTTATAAAAAGGGAGTCTCTACCATATTCAGATAAATTTTTTGAGTATAAAATAAGATCATGCATGTAAACTCCCAGAATGATGCCTGGGACATAGAGAATACTCAGTAAACTTGAGCTGCTATTATTATAACCACAATTATGAATATCACAATTGTTGTTAGATGCCTAATGTGTTCTGGAGAAAACTAGAAGACAAAGCGATAGGTTGATGATTATAAATCATTAATAGGCTTCTTTGTTATCTATAACAGAATGCATAAGTGTTCCTCAGTTTTCTTTTCAGTTGTTTTAGCATTCAGAATGTATAACTTAACAATTACAGATGCTTTAGTTTCAGCATGGTGTTTAATATTTATTAAATTTCTCATGGAGGCTGCTAACCAGGCTAATTCACGCTACAGTCTCATTAGGGACCCAGGAGACAACCAGCCCTTGGGTACAGATCCCACCTTTATTCTAAGGTCCACCTGGATAATTTATGGCTCCGACCACTCTTTCCTTAATTATTTGGTTCCTTCTGTCCAAAGTAGTTTTTGTATGAATCCTGTCCTTAGCTGTCTCAGTTCTCTATTTGAATTTTCCTTTGTGGACTCAGACATAGAAAAATTCCCCAGGGATAAGTGACTAGAAATGAACAGGGGACTACACCATAATTTAGGGGACAGTTTCCTGTCTGGTAGTCCCAGACACTGAGATTCAGACTCCATAATAACCTTGGGTTTTTAGAATCATGGCACTTTACAGTGGTTTTAGTTTTTCATCATTTTGAGTAGGCAGAATACTGTCACCTACACTGTCTCAAATAATTCCCTTGACACTTCTGTGGGGTGAGCCTAATTATCTAACTTGAAGCCGAGCAATAGAATAATTAGTGAGCAGCAGAACGTGACTGCTGGCTGCTTTTCAGGCTTTCCACATGGTATGTTTTCTCCCTATTCTGCCTAAATCCTGAAGTCCTCCACCTTTGACCTTTTTAACTTTACAGCCCAAATTAAATAACAGCTGAGCAGCAAGGGGCACCGAGAGAGCAGCATTTGAGGTTTCTGTCCCTCAAGTTTGAGAATCAGTTCTTTTATCATCATTCTTAAATGAACATTTATTAGAAAACAAAAACACCAATGACAAAAAAATCCACCTGGGTCTCAGAGGAGAGAGGGATCATGAGATTGGAAGGAGATACATTTCCTCTTTAAATAACAGAATACAAGTGAAGGCTTATTTTCTCTATCTTTATTATCTAGGATATCATAGCATGAGAATTTAAAAATGGGCTGGGTGTGGTGGCACACACCTGTAATCCTAGCACTTTGGGGGGTGGAGGCGAGAGGATTGACTGAGCTCAAATGTTCGAGATCAACCTGGGCAACTTGGTGAGACTTTGTCTCTACAAAAAGTCAAAAAACCTGAGTCCAGGGGTTTGAGATCAGCCCTGGGGGATTTGGTGAGACCTCGTCTCTACAATAAATCAAAAAATTAGCCAGGCATGGTGGCATATGCCTATGGTTCCAGCTACTTGGAAGGCTGAGGGCGGTAGGATTGCCTGAGCCCAGCAGGTCGCAGCTGCGGTGGCTGTGATCGTGCCCCAGCACTCCAGCCTGGGTGAGACAGAGTGAGATGCCGATTCAAAAAAAAATTCAAAAAATTTGTTAGACCTAGAATCCCGGCTACTCAGGAGGCTGAGGCAGAAGGATTGTCTGAACCCAGCAGGTCAAGGCTAAGGTAGAGGTGAGTGTGCCACTGCACTCCAGCTTGAGCGACAGAGTGAGACTCCGACTCAATAAATAAACAAATAAACAAACAAACAAAATAAAAACAGGGCTTTCCCAAGGGTCAGGCTGGTAGGGAAGAGATCTTTTGGGTGAATCTGTGTATCCACCAAAGATCTTGATATAAGAATATTGTTCCAGCCAGCAACTAAAAATGGGCCGGTGACATTTCTGGGTAGTCTTTGAGAAAAGTCTATCCAGACTTTTAACCTGGAGATAAGGCAAAGGATGACGAGCAGCTCTGCAGAGGGCCTGGGGTGGAGCACAGGCAGGAAGAAAGGCCTTGGGCTAGGCTGGAGGCCTGGTGTGCTGCCTCTTGGGAGTCACAGTGCTGAGCTGGTCTCCCCGCTTCCTGGCCTTCACCTTCCCTTTCTCTCTTTTTTATTTTATTTTTTAGTTGGCAGTCTCACTCTGTCGCCCAGACTGGAGTGCAGTGGCACACTCCCGGTCACTGCAGCCTCAACCTGCTGGGCTACAGCGATCCTTCTGCCTCAGCCTTCCAAGTAGCTGGAACTATAGGCACGTGCTACCACGCCCAGCTAATTTTTTTTTGTTGTTTATTGTGGAAACGAGGTCTCGCCAAGTTGCCCGGACTGGTCTCGAACCCACGGGCTCAGGCAATCCAATCGTCTTGGCCTCCCAAAGTGCTGGGATAACAGGCTGAGCCACCGAGCCCAGCTTACCTTCCCTTTCTATGCAATGAAAAGTTAGACCAGATGAGCCTGGGGGCCCACTCATCTTCTGGGCTCTGATGTTGTAGGGAGAGATCTTATCAAACACTCTATTCTGGTCATGGCAGATGGATGGTTTAGGAGGTAGCACATAGAGGACTATCCCGTGGCCTCCTCTGTTAAAATAATTAAACCCAGGGCCTGGGAATTTGTGCTTGAAGCTACATATTAGGTGCCCATGGAAAGCCTGTGGATAGTTCATATAGCAAATCAAATGCAACAAAGGGAAGAGAAATATGACTTTAAACTCGGCCAGATTCAGAACTGTAGACCAGGAAAGAAATAACAGTGCTTGAGACCACTAACAGAAAAGAATATGGAAAAATATCTCCCATCCCTGATTTGCCCCTCTGCTATCCAGTCCTTCACTGCTTCCTAGAACAATAACCCATCAAATCACATCGTGCAGGAGATGGAAAAAGACCAGGAAAACTACACAGGACACTGCAACAGCAAGCAATGATGCGACCAGCAGAAGAACTGCATGGTTTTTCTCAGCCCTTAGCTTACCTGCAGGGACCCTCCGAAAACATATCTTGAGTTGCAGCATCTCAGTGAAGTTGAATTCCTTTCCCTTTATGAAGCCTGTATTGTTCTTAGCTGTGAATAATTTTATTCTTGCTGTTTATGAAGACCCTAAATGCATAATTACAAATGGTTAAAAAGCAAAAGGGCAACCTGCGACAAAATTTCTGTGAAGTACACAATCCCAAGGCCAAGTCTAGACACCAGCCTGGCTAAGCAGTGCTGAACACAGAAAAACTGTCTTTTGCAAGATGCTGAGGAACATGGGGGATGAGTGTATGTGTCATTTTTGGCTGTGAATTCCTTGTTTATTCATACATTTTATGTAGTCTACTACTTAGCATACATAGAACTCAATCTTTCATGGAAGACGCTCTTCCTTAACTCAATAAAATAGCAATGAAACCCAGATCATTGTGCAGTTTTGAGTAGCACATATGAGGGGGAACTCAAACAAACCTGGAATTTACTTATTAAAAAATTGTGTACTTATTCTGACACGTGTAAAAATTCAGTCGCCTGCAGGTTACTCTCCGTTTGATGTAGTTCACCTATCGAGAAGCATTTTTCAACTGCTCAGAACAGTTTTTGAGCCTGTCAATTTTGATGCCTTTTAGTACTTCTGCCATTTTTGGTTTCACCTCTTCCACATGGGCAGAATGTTTCCTTTTGAAGACTTTTTTTTATCTGGGAAACAAACAAAAAAAGTTGCTCAGGGTGAGATCGGGTGGAGAGGGCAGGTGGAGCACAGGGATCATGCTGGTTTTGGTCAAAAACTGCTGAACACTCAGCTTGGTATGGGCATGTGTGCTCATAAATTACCCATCATGAAATGGGCAAACGACACATTGAAAAAATTGCCACAGAAAAATCCATTGAAGTGGAACGCAGTCTCTCACAACCACGTTAGCTGGTACACTGATGCTGATGGATTCCTAGAATACTTATCTAGTGGACGAAGCCTGTGCTACACAAGGGGACTGCCCTTCAAATGATAATTCTGTCTTTTTTGGGTCTCTTCTTGTATGGCCAAAGTAGGACACAGGCAACTCAACCCTCTGGTCTATGTGTGACACAGCCATGAGGACAAAGCATAAAAAAAAAATTCTAAAAATAAACAAAAAATTTAAAAGCCAGGCGCCTTGAAACACACAACAGTCATGCTGAGATCAGAAGCACATTGTCTGTTTCTTCCGTCTCCCTACTCCCAACCCCTTTTAATAACTTAAACAGTTGCGTCTGGCCCTTTACTGGGGTGGTGGACAATACCAAACTCTGTGGTCCACCCTCCGGTCTGTCAATTCCATCACCGCATCATGGCTGGATGTCTGCTGCAGCCTGGCAGCAGCCAGCTGGATTTGGGCAGAAGGCATAATGCTGAGAGTGTGTCCGACAGGCTGCTGGAAGGAGGCTGGTGTGGCTGAGCCTCTGTTCCAGAGACAGCTGCCAGGATGCTTTAGCCTAAGTCAGCCACTGCCTTAACAAAGGGCTGAGCTGCTTCATAAACAGGTCAGACTCCATCCAGAGGACATTTTGGTTTCCTGTTTTATTAAGCCCTTGGGTGCTGCTCTTACAATGGGAGCAACACTTCCACCCACTTAACCTGATTGTAACACCAGGACTACTAGAATTCTTTCGATAGAGCAAGTCAGGGGTCTATAGCTCATTTGATCAATCTGTCAGTTCTGTGGTCCTTCTGTTTAATAGTGGTCCTTCCAATTTAATAGTCTTCCATTTTGCTGCTGTTTTTCTTTTTCTTTTCTTTTTTTTTTTTGGAGTGGGAGTCTTACTCTGTCACCCAGACTAGAGTGCAGTGGCATGATCACAGCTCACCGCGGCTTCGAACTCCTGGGCTCAGGTGATCCTTGCATCTCAGTCTCCCTAGTAGTTGGAATGACAGGCATATGCCACAATGCCTA
The DNA here is from genome assembly GCA_027257055.1 of Cephalopachus bancanus. NCBI lineage: Eukaryota > Metazoa > Chordata > Mammalia > Primates > Tarsiidae > Cephalopachus > Cephalopachus bancanus. The sequence goes on from JAPVLO010000255.1 coordinate 1,337,479, forward strand.
GCTAATTTTTTGATTTACTTTAGAGATGAGGTCTCGCTATGTTGCCCAGGTGGGTCTTAAACTCCTGGGCTCAGGAGATCCTCCTGCCTTGGCCTCCCAATGTGCTGAGATTGCAGGTGTGAACCACTGTTCCTGACCTTGCTGGTGTTTTTCTATACTCAGAATTGTCCTCATTAGCTGACAAGTTTTAGCTCCTCATTCTGTCACTTATTGTCATGAAATACTTTTTGCTTCCCAGGACTCATCACCGTCTCCTATCACCATCTTGTCTGTTCTCCGCCCACTTTTTGTTGCTTTTGCAGTTCATGGTTTGTCCAGCATCACCACGGAATGCCATGGGATAGTGTAGACTCTTTACACCACAATTCCTTCATTTTAACCTTATCAAGTTCCTCACAAATGCCTGGCAACCCATTTATTCATCTGTTTTGGATTCTGTTTGCATGTTTGCAGAGGCTGTTGCTCTAGACTGGCACCGTCGCTCATAGATGGATGTGCTCTCTGGTGAGTCCTGTAATACAATCTTCTGCAAAGTGGGTGGTGGTGTTGAATGGTCTCCAAAGTCTCCCTGGATCTAAAATGGAGGCCACGTTCTGAACCTTCTCAGTCTCCTGCAGATGCCAGTTCATCACCACTGCATGCTTTGCTTATTCTCTTGGGTGACACTGGCTTTGCTTTCTTGGGACACGTGCTTGGGTTCCCTGGCTTTCCTCCTTTCTGTCACTTTGCCATCACTCACCACTGTCCTTCAGGACAGGGTGCTTGACACTAGCCAGCATGAACGTGTCCCATGGCATTCTTCTCTTTTCTTCAGTGATCTTATGTTTAATCAACATATTGAGATTATAAGAGAAATGCATATTTGTAAAAATGTAATAATATAGCAGTAATTAAAATAAAATTAAATGGACTTTTCTTCCTCCACTTCCCATCCAATCCTATCCTCTAAAGATAAATAGTTTAATTTTCTAGGTGTTCATCCAGAATGTTTATATATATGTATCACATAGATATATGTGATATATAAATCTATTATATATTGCTATATATAGAAAACAAATGAGTTGTGTAATACATGTTACTCTGCACGTGTTTTTAGAACTCAACATTCCATTCCATTCAACAAGTTTTATTGAGTACTTACTTACTGCGGGTCAAGCTTTATCTCAGGGCATGGGTATACAAGGGTAAGAAAACAGACGTGATTCCTGCCCCAGTGGCACTTACGGAGCAGTGGAAGGATATTTGAACTTCATAGCATGTACATATTGTGCTCATTGATTCTAGTAACTGCACAGTATTCTACAGAAGAGGTCTATCATCATTTATGTAAATGTTTGCTTGTTGAGGGACAGTTTCCCTATTTTTTGCTTTTACAACTAATATTACAATGATTAGCTTTACACACTTTCATGAGTTTTTCTGAGATGCAGAATCATATCAGTGAAATTGCCACTTTATAACTTTATGCATATTTATGCATACACATATATAATATTTTGATAGATATCGTCACATTACTCTCTAAAAAAATCTACATCAATTTACTCCCTACCAATAGCAATCAGACTCCTGACCCTGGTTCCCTCATCCTCTTTGAAATGTGATCAACTATCTTCCCTTTTGTATCTTTAATAACTTCTTTTGCCTACAGAAAACTTAAGGCCATTTTGCCTCTTAAAATGTGAATATTCACAATAGCAAAATCATGGAAAGGAAACCAACCTAAGTGCCCACCAACAATTGACTGGATAGAGAAAATGTGGCATATATACACCATGGAATACTACACAACCATAAAAAAAATGAAATCGTGTTCTTTGCAGCAACATGGATTGAGCTGGAGACCATCATCAAAAATAGGAAAGTAAACTCTGCATGTTCTCACTCATACGTGAAAGCTAAATGGCCACAGAGATGGAAATAATAGACACTGGGGACACCAATAAGGAGGGAGGTGAGGAGGGGACGCTAGAGTTCAGGAATTACCCATGGGTACAATGTTCACTGTCTGGGGAATGGGCCACCTGAGACCCAATCTCCACTATTACACAATATGTCCTTGCAATGAACATGCATATGTACCCCCTGAATTGGAAATAAAGATGAAAACAATGTAAATACTCCCTCTGCCGTGCTCTTTCTTAAGATACGAACCTCTCTTTCCCATTCCCTTCTTCACTGATTTGCCAGGTCAGTGCCCTTGGCCCTTATATTCCCTGCATTCCCTCAATTCTTAACCCTTTTCATAAGGTCTAGGTCCTCATCACAAGCCATGATACTCCTAGAGGGCCCCAGGTGCCTCAAATCACTACATTCAATACATCTTTTTAAACCCTGGCATTTATTCCTTTTAAAAACTCTCTTTGTTTAACTTCTACAGAAACATGCTTCTCTTGTTCTTTTCTTCACTTTTCTATGGCCCCCTGAATACAGGGAGAAATTTTCTGCCTTTGGCATTATTTTCTCTCCCGTCATCATTTCCTTCCCCATCTGACCTATGGTCCTGGCTTTCATTATTGCCTCTGTATGTGACTGAAATCTTCATCTCTGGTCAGGACCATGCTAAGAAGCTTTAGACTTGAATTTCCAACTGCTGGAATGTTATGCCCCAACAAAGACCCTGACATCAATCTCAGTATGTTCAGAATAGAACTCATCATTTTTCCTATCTGAAATATCCTTTTCTTCCCTCCCTCCTTCCTTCCTTCCTTCCTTCCTTCCTTCCTTCCTTCCTTCCCTCCTTCTCTCTTTCTCTTTCTTCGAAATAATCATTATTACAGTCATTCAGCCTCAAAATGTCTGCATAATTTTTACTATTCTCCTTTCCTTGAACCTCATCTCCCATCAATAAATTTGCAAAGTCCATAAATTTACCAAAGCAGCATTTTACAAAGTAATGGGTTAAACAAAGTTGTAAAAAATTTAAGCTGCAGTATTTCTTAGAGCTTTGTGTTGTGAATATCTAAAAAGGACAGGTTTTATGGATTTCTCTACGTATTAGACCAAAACCATTTTTCAAGAGAAGCCTATTGAGGTTTCTCAGGAAGTGAGGGTATTCGTTTTGGCATTCTCTAATAAGACCATTTTGATGTATCATTTCATTGAGTTCATTCAGAAATGAGCTATAGGAGAGGGCCACATCTGGTGAAGGCCATGTGGAATAGGTGGTGGGCTTCTTGCCCACTGTAGTCTCTGATTCCAGAAAGTAAACATCTGTGCAGTTTATTGCAGGTAAGTTTCATAATTGTGTGAAAGAAATCACAGATTCACGGCCATTTAAAAATGGGCTGAAATAATTTCACACTTATTCAGTACTACCTTGACTCAAAGTTCTTTTAAGTGACCATCCAACATCTCAGTGTGTCTCTAATTTGTTCCTTGCTGGGTTTGCAAAAGAGCTGTCTCGTAAGTGGCATCTATTAATTTCTATCAAAAGCAACTGTTTCTATGTATTGCCAAGTGGAGAAACCATGCCCCAAGATTATTCAAATGCACTGATAAATTTTTCTGCTATGAAAAGCTAACTATAAACTGACACTGGTGAACAAATACATCACACTCTCTTTTAGGTTCTAGAACTGACTTTGGGCTATATCTACCTTAGCCTGTATGTAGCTCTGAAATTATGGCCTGGAAGCTATATTTGCTGCTACTGTGGCATTATTTTATGCTTATTTTCATGTCAAATAATATTTACAGAACATAATAAGATAAAACACATATAAAGATGGAAAATAAATATCTCATTTATATGTGTTTATTTTTATTTATTTATTTTTTATTTTTTTTTGAGTTGGAGTCTCACTCTGTCGCCCAGACTGGAGTGCAGTGGCTGCTCCCGGCCACCACAGCCTCGACCTGCTGGGCTCCGGCAATCCTTCCACCTCAGCCTTCCGAGTAGCCGGAATTACAGGCGCGCGCTATCATGCCCAGCTGATTTTTTGATTTATTGTGGAGATGAGATCTCGCTGCCCAGGCGGGTCTCAAACCCGCGGGCTCAGGCAATCCACTCACCTCAGCCTCCCAAAGGCGTGGGATTACAGGCTGAGCCACCGAGCCCGGCTTGCATGTGTTTATTTTTAAAAAGATACACATTTTATGCAATGGCTATAAAATGCTTATTGCTAGTGACATGTTTCTAGCTGCCACATGGCATGTCCTGCTGTACAGGGAGTGAGTGCTCAAGGAAGGTAAAAGAATCAGTCAGAAATGGAGAACTGTTACTCACATTGTTATGGACGATAGGGAAATTCATTCCTCCATGACAAGAGATCTGGAAGAAGAAGTAGAGGCTCTGGGCATACTCCCAGGATGCTCAGATCTGCCTGCCTGAGAGTTTTTTGGTTCTTCCTTCCTCTTGATGTTGGCTCTGTTCTTAGGCGAGTTTCATAATTGGTGTGAAAGTAATCATAGATGCACAGCCATTTAAAAAATGGGTCAAAATAATTTCATACTTGTTCAGTACTCCCTTGCTTGGGAGCAAAATGGCTGCACCAGTCCCAGATCTCACAGCTAGACCTGACATTATCTAGAAGCAGAGAAGCATCTAGACCCCTAGCAGGCCAACCCTCAGGTTTCATTGGTTACATGGGATCGTATACTCATTACTAACTAATCAATGGCAACAGAGCAGTTACAACTTGTAGATATCAATGGCTTAGGCAATAAGTCACACACAACAAGATGATAGATCAATGGCTTAGGTCAAGCAAGATGTAATCTTAGAGGAAGGGATTAGGTCACTATCCTCTAAATAACTTGAACTAATTTACATTCCGCCAGCAAGAAAGGAGGTGGAATGGTGGCTAAATGTACCCATTGTCTGTGATGGAGTAACAAACCATCCAACATGTAGTGCTTAAAACAATGACCATTTTGTTTGTGATTCAGGGGCCAGCAATGTAGGCCAGGTTCATTTGAATGGTTCTTTGAATTTGCAAGCTTTTCCACAAGTGTCTGAAGTCCGCTATGGGTCATCTAGTGACTCTGCTTTTGGGGACAGGCTGGCTACCAATTGGGGCACTTGGTTCTCCTCCTGAAATCCTCTTTCTCCAGCAGGCTAGCCTGGGCCTCTTCATATGGTGGAGATGGGTTCCAAGAACAAGAAGACAAGTTTCAATGCACAAGAACAAGGAAGTAGATGGGTTTCTGGCCATATCTGCAATATACCACTTTGAGTTTGCCATCTTCTGCTATGACAAATTTTCATCAAAGAGCATTAAAAGAATAAATGTGGCTGGGCTCAGTGGCTCAGCCTGTAATCCTAGTACTTTGGGAGGCTGAGCTGAGTGGATTGCCTGAGCCTGCGGGTTCAAGACCAGTCCGGGCAACCTGGTGAGACCTAGTCTTTACAATAAATAAAAAATTAGCCAGGCATGGTAGTGCATGCCTGTAGTTCTGGCTACTTGAAAGGCTGAGGTGGAAGGATCGCTGGAGCCCAGCAAGGTCGACGCTGGGGTAGCCATGAGTGTTCCACTGCACTCCAGTCTGGGTGAGAGAGTGAGACTCCAACTAAAAAAAAAAAAAAAAAAAAAAAGAATAAATGTACTATTGTCCTTACCTTTTTATTTCACTTGACCCACTTAAATACAACACTACTTTATATAACAGTTTAAGTAAGACTTGGAAGAGATCTAGATACCCAATATGTTGTATTTTTTTTCTCTTCAACTATGTATCTACCTTAAGTTGTGGTTATTACCTCAAGTAGAGTGTTTGTTAGGAAAGCCCCACTCCTTGGCTTTTTGCCTAATGAAAGGCTTAGAAACTTGAGACTCTTTTCTTGAGATTTTAAAGCAGAGGCTAACATGCTCCAAGGTTATCTTAATTCATTAGGATCATGCTTTACAGTGTGAAAGGCCTTCCAGTAGAAGATGAAGGTACGTGGTGATGCTCAAGGGTTTCTATACCTGAAGAGAGGCAGCTGTTTCATTTAGTAGTTGCATCAGCGAGAGACATAAAGGATGGCTTTGTTGTGACTCCGTGGTGCAGCAATCAAACATCAGAACTGAAATACACCCTGGATTGTGATCCAAAGCCTTTGCTCAACTATTTTAAATACTTGAAATTTGGTCACTTAGTAAACTCTCTTACCCAACACACAATGAAGAATAAGAAAGTGAGCAGAAGATGATTTTAGCCCTTAATCATTATGTTATGAAGTTCACAACATTCACTTTGCTTGGAAGAGAGCTTCAGGCTGTTGCTCAGATCCCACGTACTCTTAGGTTACACACACAGATGATAGGTCTGGCTAGAGGTTTCTAAGCCCACAGTGAATTACAAGAGGATTCCAAAGGGAAAGGATAGGCACAATTATGAGAGAAGGTGAAGCTAAAAATTTGGCAGAATAGAGAACAGAGAAAACATTTAAAAATAAAGTCAGGGATTTAAAAAATGCAGCATTTGGATCCTTTCTTGAAAATAAAAACTATTCTTTCCATTTAGGTAGCGTGAAGGGGCACCCCCATAATCGTGGGTCATATAGCCCACATCCCCCCATAAGGCAGTGTCTGCAAATGGTGCAAGTTTTCTGGTTGTCTCCTTCTGATGCCAGAGTTTTGTTCTATATGTTAGTGTCCTCCATGTTGCTCTTCCAGTTTAGGGATTGTCATAACAATACCCACAGCAACTCCCTGATTTGGAAATTCATAAAGCAATAAAAGAATATATTGAGACGACTGAGCCTGCATACTGTGGGAATAACCATACACAGTTTAAGGACCAACTCAGCTGAATTGTAAGATACACACCACAATATGCACATCTTCACCAACATGATTCTAATGTGTACTTGGAGTCCATCTGTGAGAGAGCTGTTCTTTAGTGACCTCTCACCCCAGGGAAGGGGAACGAGAGGCAGGTTTGCAAGAATGCTTTGGGAGGGGCACCAAGGCATGGTGTCATAAAGAGGTAAATTCACAGCTCTCCCCAAATCTGAGCTCCCCAAGTGGTTGGTTTGCTGAGCGCAGAGACAACTCCACTACCTCTACTGTGCATTAGAAGCTCCCAGCATCTCTGCTGTGTGTGACTGTAACCCCGAAACTCAGCGCATTTCAGTGCATTTTGATTTTTCTCCTCTGTGAAACATGCTGGAGTTAAAGAATGATACAGTTAGCAAGAGAGAGTTTCATTAGCTCATGCCTTGTGCTGTGCCCCCCAACCCCCAGCCCTTAGGAGTGGTCTTGCTTTTCTCGATTTGGATAGAATCTTAAATCCAAGTTTTTTTTTTAAAAGCATCTTATATTCTGAATACAATTCTAGATTAATCTTCAGAATCAGCACATTATGCAAACAATCAGAGAAGTAGACAATCCAAGGTAGTGGTTAGTCATCTTTTGTACCTCTCTCTACAGTTTGTGAGAGATTAGTTATAGCAGCCAAGACAGCACTGGAGACCTCCAGAGAGAAATGTTCCTGCTAAACAGGATAAAACTGGTTATGAGCATGCAACCAAGATGCTGACCGTGGCTGCCTCTTTTCCCCAGCCCCACCCTGTGCCACTCCATCCTGCAGGGGAAGAAGCTGGAACGAACACCTGCCACTTAGCAGGACTTGACCTGTGACTCCACAGCTGTGCTGTGTATTGGACTTAGTATGGGGGTGCCAACAAAATGGATACACATTTTAAGAGAGGTTATCTATGGATTACTTTTAGTTCGCCATCATCAGAAGTGTCTGGACGCTGATAATAACCACTTTGAGCACATCTTGTAATTGCAGGGGTCAAATGTGACTTGAGTTCATCTTTTGTTATAAGTATATGTTGAGTATCACCATTTTAATACAGTTTTTTCCTTTCTTAAAATGTACATGCATTATTTTGGCACCCTCTGTATTTGTGACTAAAGCTGTATCTTTTCCTTTCTCCACCCAAATGAAATCATTTCCTCTTAACCATCCTGCAACCTGATTCTTATGGAAGAAGGGAGTTAGGTTGTGAGGGAAACAGGGAGGGAAGGGCAGGCAAGAAACAGCCAGCTTATAAACATGCCAGGGTTTAATAAGCAAGCTGGAGAGAGAGAGCTCACATTTGCAGAAAGACGGCAGTGCTAGGAGGCCTGGACTTGCCGTATTTGTGAGGATCAGTTTTCCCATCTTGGCTGAGCCAGACCCTGGACATGAACCATGCTGTACCCTGAAAAAAAAATCTTGTTGATTAGCTCTGTGTGTGTGTGTGTGTGTGTGTGTGTGTAACCTTTAGGGCTTTACAATATTAAAATCTTACTGGGAGTTAACAAGCAAAGTTCCAAGGCATTTTACATCACAGATTGGAGAAAGTACTCCCCAATCCTCGTCAATGTTCAGAGATGGAAACAGCAAGCTTTGCCTTGTATCTCCAGCATAAGACATTCGAAAAATAGCATAAATAAAGACTGTATCCCCTTTCTCTGTCCTAAAAATGGCATTGCAATCTACAGAGTGAATATGTTTTCACATATGCTGTCCACTCTCTTGATAAAATGATACTTCCATAATATGTTATTTTTTTCAAACCATATTCGATATTCTTGGTTGCCAGATGACAATGGGGAGAAAAACTAGGTACTCTTAGAGCAGAAGACAAAGACTCAAAGCCTGGTGGGTGTGGGGAGAGAGACAACAGTAGCTTGAAATCAGCAACTCCTCTTGCCTGCCCTGTTTAAGTTTTGAGAAGAGACACATAAAATAGGAGATTTGGGATAGATCAGTGGTCCCAGTGTTGGCAGTAATTTGGAGCGTCTTTTCATTTATTCTCCTATTGAATGCTCCATTAGCCAAAGAGCCAAAATTGGGTCAATACGGACTGATAGCAGGAGAAAAAGACCCTGCTACTCCCAAGCTGTTTCCAGGAAATGCCAGGGTAACTGATATGACATAAGACTCACCTCTCCAGAGTTGCCTTCCAATAGGACTGTCACGAATGGCATGAATTATTGGCTTAAGATATTTAATAAGGGCATAGTTGAATCTCTTTAGTGTTGTATTCCAGGTCTGATCTTCCCTCAGCACATATGCACATGTGTATATATAGATATACCCAACACACACACACACACACACACACACACACACACACACACACACACACACACATCTCTTTAGCTTTTATTCTGGCTAAGAGAGAGTTTTGTTTTAGTTTTGTTCATAAAATGGCAAAAGATATAACTTGAGAAGCTTGCCCGTGGGGCCTTGCTGCTTTTCAGTGAAGAGTTTAGGGCCTTCAAAGAATTTGCAAATGACTGACAGCGAATAAAACATAACTGGTTGAGAATATAAATTCTTAACCATGCTTACTACATGTTCAAAGATGAATGTCCCTTTGGCCTCATTTTCATCCATGTCAACATGGCTTAGACTGGAAGTTGGTTGCAGGTAGGAGCAGTGACCTAAATCTTCTAAGATGCTTGTTTTGCTCTATGGTCCCCCAGATATTTTGAACTTGACCCAAAGAGATGCCTCATAGCTACTTTGTCTACATGGCCTCATATTCAGAAAGTTTATTTATTTATTTTTAGGGTTAGGGAATGAGTTAAATTTTGGGTTGGGGTCAGGTAGGGGTTAGAGTTTAGGGTTAACAGTTAAGGGTTAGGGGTTGAGGTTGGAGTTTAGGTTTTGGAAATTGGAAGTAAGGGATTGGGTCAGTGTTGAGTTAGAGTTAAGGCTTAGGGTTATGATTGGGATAAGGGGTTAGGAGTTGGGGTTAGGGTCAGGGATTGGGTCTCAGAAGGTTTCTTAATTAAAGCTTTGTGGTGACAGTAGTGGAACAGGGAGCTTAAGTGGCCTATCCTAACTGGTAGGTGGTTAGTGGTGACACCCAGGTCAGGGTTTCTTGTTGCAGCATTGTTCTCACGAATAGACACTTTAGTTTTATTGCTCTCAGCCATCCAGAAGAGGAAGAAAAGTCCCCCAACAATACCAGAGTTAATTTTTTTAGAATTGTGAGCCTGAACAATTTTCTCGATAGAATGCAGTTTACTCCAATGTTGGCAGTATTGTACAAATGTCTTATTTTCAGGAAATGATCTTCAGCTCATGAATCTTGCCAAAACATGAATACAGTTAAAATATATCCCAAAGTGAACTTAGAATCATCATTCTGGAACAGCAAAGCTCCCCAGTGAGATGAGACTTGCTTTCTCTTTTCCTTAGTTCAACTTTGAAAATTAAATTTCACTTATTTTCATCTCCTCTTCAGTATTCTTGATAACTTTTCCAGCAGTTCAGTGGAAGAGCTTGTCTCCTTTTTGTGCCAATGGAATACAACAGCGATTTTAGAATTGTATGTGCTTCAATTTGAATTGTATGCCTTAATCCCCCTACCCCCTCGACTCCACTCTCTGGTATACACACTCTGAAGTGGCGGTTTCTCTGAGTCCCTGACCAGGCAGCAGAATGACATCTGTTGTGAGTGTTCAGCGGCACAGCTGACATATATTTGAAGTGAAGTGTCAGAGTCATGCAGGGAGCAGAGCAATTTCCTCTGCCAGAGATGAACACTGGGATTAACAGAGAGTACTTAGTTCCCATAACAGATTCTGAAATAAGTGCCTAAAACACATCTCCTTACCTGAGGTTGAGACTAACCTTTCCTGGACAGGGCCAGAAGTTTTATTTTAAAAATGCTGTTAATAGATTGTAATGGGCTAAGGGATATTTCCAATGGAGTCTTCAAATCCCTTCAAGCTGCAATTAGCATTTACCATTTGAGAAAAATGACCCCACCTGTTCACAGTAATTGATCTTTATTTATGGATATTATTTTTTAGAGACATTGAAGTAATATAATTGAAATATTTGATGTCTATCTTTAACCTTTTCCCTCCCTGCTGCGGCCATACCAAGTTTTTAAAATTTTCTGAAAAAGCCATGTCATTTTGTTGTTAACCTTTCAATATGCTGTTTTCTCTTCCAGGAAAACTCTATCCCTTCCCCTTCATCTCCTTGCCCGGCTAATGTCTCCTTATCCTTCAGGTCTTGAGCTTCTGGCTGGTTCAGAACTCTCTGAACCTTTGTTCTTACCCCACCTCTATCACATTGTTCCTTGTCTGCCAGGACCTTCCTCCACACACCATCACTCTTCTCTCCAGTGCTCAGCACACACTAGGTATTCAACTATTATTTGTTGGATGAATGAAGAAAGGGGGAGAAGAGGAATGAACAAATAAGTCAATCACTTTCCAATGAATAGAAGTAGAGTAGCTCTCAAATGTTATTGTGCTTCATAATCACTTGGGAGTGCTTTGATAAAAACGCATATTCTCAGGTTCTAGCTGCAGGGATTTTTGCATGAATGTAATCAGTTCTGTGGCAAGCTAAAAGGAATTCATAACCTCAGAGTGTAAAACATGAGACAGAAAGTGGAGGGAGATGAGACCCCCGGAACAATCACGGCAAGAGTTGAAGGAGCCTGCCAGTGAGCTTGGGTTTTACTGTAGTGAATACAGTCTATGGTCTAGTTAGCAGTGTTGTACCAAAGTCAATTTCCTGGTTTTGTTGTTGTATTATAGTCATATAAAATGGCATCATGGAAACTGGTTCAAGAACTCTACAAACTATTTTTGCAACTTCCTCTGTGTCTACAAGTATTTCAAAAAAATAGTTGTGTGCTGTTATTTATTAGCTGTTTATAAAATGTCATGCATATGTACTTTAATTTCATAACTAAATGGGAGATATAGGGACAATGTCTCGTATTAATTCAATTAAATTTAATTTAGCTCAATTCAATTCTATTCAACTCATTTCAATAAAATTTGAGGGCCTACTAGACACAAAATGAATGAGACTAGTCTTCTCACTCTTAATCTTACATTGTCTATTCAGCTTAGCACAGATATATACACAGATCTCAGAGAATGGTATTATTTGACTGGATAGTAGCCTTATTGCTTTTTTTATGGTGCTGTGTGATAGATCCCTTATTTACATGGTTGGTGCATTTTCTCTATTTTGTTTCTTTCTCTGAAAAGATCAAATATGTACGTATCTAGCTAACAGGAATTCATTTAGAAAATTGATATAGAAAGTTAATTTTTGTTATCTAGATTTTTAAGTCACCAGGACTTATAAAAATATTAGTATGCTTCATGAATTTATTTCAGGTTTTAAGCTGCAAATATTTTAGTATATTATTTTATATCAATAGACATAATATGTATTTGTATGCTTACCTTGAAATCAGGACAAAACCAGCTTAGACTACCAAATAATATTCTTGAGTTTTTAAAACTAATCACCCGGCTTAAATTTGTGGGGAGGGGCACAATTTCCCTAATGTTTTCTAGTTGGTTCAACATTCCCAGACAGCAATTACGAGGCAAATATTGTTTTAGTAAATGAGAAATTCTTATTCTCATACGCTGATTGGCTTTATCATAAAGTTAATTGGGAGACTTCTCAGGCTGATCAGGGTGATGATGAACAGTTGCAATTGATTGCACTTCCCCTCCCCTACCCCATCATTTTGACAGAACAGTACCCAAACAAGCCTCATGCAATGTCAGTACCATTAAACTGCACTGCAAGCCCTGCCTGCAATTGTATCCAAGAAAGCATCCTAGGAAGCCAGAGGGAAACAAAAAGCCTCAAAGAATATGTTAGCAGGAGTGGCCACCTCAGACCACTGCAGCTATCGGATTTGGTTCCTGGAGTTTCAACGTAGCATACTTCTATGGCAGTTCTTAGAAATCCACTTGCTTAACACAAATGTTCCCGGTGCTAAATTTTCATATCCCTAATTTAAGAACCCCATTGCTAGCCAGGCTCGGTGGCTCAGCCTGTAATCTCGCGCCTTGGGAGGCTGAGGTGAGTGGATTGCCTGAGCCCACGGGTTCGAGACCCACCTGGGCAACTTGGTGAGACCTCATCTCTACCATAAATCAAAAAAATTAGCTGGGCATGGTAGCGTGCCCCTGTAGATCCAGCTACTTGGAAGGCTGAGGTGGAACGATCACTGGAGCCCCAGCAGGTCGAGGCTGTGGTGGCCGGGAGCGGCCACTGCACTCCAGTCTGGGCAGCGACAGAGTGAGACTCCAACTCAAAAAAAAAAAAAAAAGAACCCCATTGCTGATTTCAGTAGCAAAGTGAAAAAAGATGTCTTTGACTGCTTTGAAGAACTTTACCTGTCATAATGTTTTAAATAACAGCAGCTGTGAGCCAAGTACTGAACTGTTTCTTGGGTGTCATCTCAGTTAATCCTCCCCATAACCCTAGGATGGGATTATTGCACATACATTACAAATGATACCTACCTACCTTTAATGCTTGTCCAAGGCCACAGAGCCAGTAGGTGTCAGAGCCCAGACTTGAGTCCCAGGTACATCTTTCCCCAAAGACTCATTCTTATCTTAGTGGGCAAGGTAACAGGAACTTGTTGAGAAAATGTGGCCTGGTAGAGTAGTTATTAGGTCAACAGATGTTTTTCCAGATCAGTTGCTAACTGGCCAAGTCACAAAGTGGATAACCAGTATACTCTCTCTGGTTATCTATGTGCATATTTGGGATGAGTTGCCTTCCACTGTGTAGTATTGTGATGTCACGGAATTTGTGAGGGGGCTGAAATTTGTAGGTCCGGGCAACTCCTTAGTGATAAAGGAAGAGTTTGTCAGTGATGCTTTATTTAGACGGAAGATGGAAGTGTACCATGGATGCCTCTAACTGACTCTGCCTCACCCAATGGCTCCTCTTCCCCACCCCCAACTCTTTGTTCTCTTCCACGCAGTTTGGGCCAATCATGATCTGCATTTGGGCCTTGAGGAAGCTCAGTAAACAGTCATTTGTCCTGCTGTCTGTCTCTCAAATAGTCCCTTTCATGTTTCTTACCTTGTTAGAATGTGAAGCCAAGAAGTAGAGTAATAGCTTAAGAGGGAAGATTGGAGTCAGACAGACTCAGGTTCAAATCCCAGTGTAGGCACTTGGTGATACTTAGATACAGATTTTGGTCATGTTGCATAATTTTCCTGAGCCTCAGTTTCCTCGTTTGTAAAATGTAATGACACAACCTTATTGGGTTGTTGTGAGAATTAAATGAGGCTAGGCTCCTATTCATTGAAAGCTGAATTACTGGCATAATGGGAGTTCTCAAATGTTAGTTATAAATAATTGTCAACAGTAGTCCAACCTCATTTCTAATCTTACTCTTTCCATAATTTGGAATTCCTCATTTCTCCACTAATCTCTGAATTTCCTTAGCTGCAACATGTTGTTTTTCGAACACACACCCTCATCCCTCCCCCCATTTTTGGTTTGCATTTGGTTGAAAAAAATTCCATTGCAAATGGACTCATGCAATCTGAACCCATGTCATTCAAGGGCCAACTGTAGTTAGTATCCTTGAAGCCTTCTGAGACTTACATTGCTCTGTATTCTGGTTGCCAAGCACTGTGATAATCTCCACTTTCTTAATTTCTCTTTCCCTGATATGTGTAAACCCACACAGCTGTGCTCAGCTATGTGTACATGTCTGCTTATATGCTCTTGTTCCGTTTATTTATGGAATTCTGTGTAGGACCAGTTGCTCTATTAAATTATAAGCTCATCGAGGGCCCGGGATCACATTTTCTGCTTCTGCTACAGGTCCGGATGTCCTTCCAAGGATAGACTGTAGGGAGGCTGAAGCTTAAACATCCAGAACTGCTTTACTAAGATGTTAACGACACATTTTCAAACACTATGTTCTTATCTAGGATAGTATTTCTTAAGGCAATTTCAGTAATAGTATTCAATAGACATGCTCAACTCAGGGACTTTTTGTTGGTGACTTTTTACATTAAAAAATAAAAGAACAAGTTGACAATTTGTGGAACAATAAAGAAAAAAATGGTTGAGTTATTGCTACTTCCAAGAAAACTTTGGGTCATATTTCCTTTGATCAATTAAGTGATTGATACACCAGATTAAGAAAATATCAAGTCATAAATAATCGAAATAGTAATAGCTGCACGTTTAGAGCACTTAGAGATGTTAGGGACCTTGCCAGGAGCTTGGCTGGTCTTGTTTCATTCAGTCTTCCTGGCACTCCCTAGAGGTGAGTGCCATGTTTCTCCCCATTTTGCATACAGGGAAGTTAAGAAAGCTTCTTACTGTTCAAGATGCAGCACAAAACTGATGGCACTGGACCCAGCATCCCAAACCCATGTTAATCATGAAGCTTTGCTACCCCCACAAAAGAGAAGTTTTACAGGTGCGCTGCAAAGATAATTCTAATATTCCTCCTTTTCTCCTTCTACGCCACGCCACAATCATCCCACCTTACCTCCACTTCAAGGAAAGGACAAGCTATTGGTACATAGAATTTGCTTAGTGGAGATGAATACATTGCAGATGTGTTGGATGGTTTGCAAGAAAAGTTGAAAAAAAGAATAAGAAAAGGCTCCCACTGGTCCTTTGCCTTCCTAGGCTCCTATTCTCCGATGGCCTAGCTCCTCCTCCACTGCCTGATAGTGACATCCTCGGGGAAAGCTGTTTCTGCCAGAGTGAAGCCATTAGGGACGATGTCTCTTTCAAGGGAACAGACAGCAAACATCTTTTGCTTTCTTTCCCTTTTACCCTATCCTCGCTCTTTTCCCTCCTCAGCTGTATTCTTTTGGAATAAATAACAGGCTCACTTCTCCCAGGTGTCCAGTAACTTGAGCCTGATCTGAGCAGTGTCTGAGAAAGCTGGCCCTAAACACACACACACACCACAGGCAGTCCCTGGGGGTGGCGGGGAGGCCCTGCACTTTGGCAGCCTTGCAACTCCCACCTGCTTTTTCTGGATTTCGGGACCCAGCAATTACAGAGCTGGCCTGTGGGCCTGAACAGAGAGCATGTTTTAATAATAAAAACATCGCGTTGGTCTCTTCCAACTTTGAACATTTTGTGGGTCTCCCCAGCCTTGAGTCGCCAGGGATCCAAGAACCTCCCAGTAAAGTCAGGGTTGTGCTGTAGTAAATTTGTAGCAGAATTCTTACATGTGTTCTGTGTTACAGGGATACCAGGGGAGCGTCCAAGTCACTGCCATGTGCTGTGCCTTACAGGGGGGAGGTGGAGAGAGAGGAGGCCTCACAAGGAGGCTAATGGTGCTTAGGTTGGAGGCTCCTTATGTGCCTGGGTTCTGGCAGACTGGGCCCTCCCTGTTGCATTCACAATTCATCATTCTGTTTTCTGTGTTTTAAAAATGAACTCCCAAATTGTGTAATTGTTTTTTTTCTTTCTTTCTTTTTTTTTTGAGTACAAGTCCCTCTCTATAACCCAGGCTGAAGGGCAGGTGGCATGCTCATAGCTACTGCAGCCTTGACCTCCTGGGCTCAGGTGATCCTTCCACCTCAGCCTCCTAAGTAGCTGGGACTACAGGCACGCGTCACCATGCCCAGCTAATTTTTTGATTTGTTGTAGAAATGAGGTCTTGCGATTGCCCGGGCTGGTCTCAAACTCCTGGACTCAAGCAATCCTCTTGCCTCGGGCTACCAAAGTGCTTGGATGACAGGTATGAGCCACCAAGTCCCGCCATAGTGTAATCTTCATGGCACTGAAAACCTGGATCTGTCCCTGGTTGAGGGACTTTTTGAGTAGTAGTTCAATCAATCTATGCTCTGTTGGGCTAACATATTCCTATTTGTAAGAAATTGACACCCTTGAAAGTTAAATAGGAAAGAGCTAGTGCAAATAATATGGAAAGTTCCCTTATTTTGAGTCTTGTATATATACGAGACTCTGTTTTAAGCATTTTGCTGATACTTCACAGCAACCCTGAACAGTAAGGTCTGTTGTTAGCCCATTTTTAGGCTGGGAATACTGAAGTCAAACAACCGAACCCAGGGCTCCAGGTGGCAAGTGACAAAGACCCTGGTCTTCAAACTCCAGAGACTGTGCCCTTGGGGCCTTCTGTTCCACTTCTGTCCCTCTTGATGTCTTTGTTTTTTGTAGTTAGTAAGTCAATGAGCTTCTTTCTGCATGAGTTTCCCCAACAGAATATTTTATTTGTCTGCTTCCCAGAAATGAGAATGGACTCATACATGTTGAATCAGGGAGATTGGAATCAAAGAATCTGCAAAAGGTATTCCTACTGAAATCCGGAGAAGGTAGTGACTTGTCACTTGGCAACGGAACTGGAATTGGCACTCAAAGATCTATTCCTTGTTATGTGCCATGGAGGCTCTTCTCAGAATATGTATATATCATCATAAATATGGAATAGGGTAATAGTAGAGCATAGTAAGTAAAGAGTATGGAGAAGAATTTCTATCTGTGTTCAGTTAAGATTTGACTTAAACTAGTGTTTGTATCTTAATTAAAAAAAATAAATTAAACTGAAATATTTTTGTACTTTTTTGTAAATAATTGCGTGTTTGTTCACATCAAAAGAAATTCCAGGTTGATCACAAAAGGGAATAGTAAACGTCTGTAACTCACATTATTATTTTCTTTAAAGAGCCACTTCATAAATAAACAGCCCACATTTCAGTTCAGTGTTGTTTATGTTTTCAATACATTCCTCTATAAAATGTAGTTTAAATAAATAAGTTGAAGCTGTTTGCCCAGATGAGACTAAAACACTGACTTCCACATGAGAAATGAAATGTGTATTTTTCTTTGGATGCCTAGATGTTACTCATAGACTTACAGTGGCTAACTGAGCTCCATCCATGTTTGAGGTCATTACACGTCCAAAACCCTCAGGAAACACATTGTATTATTGTTCTTGAACCACATGGGCATGATAGGTTGACTGACTTCACACGCCTTTTCATGGGTGAGAACCAAAAAGTTGTATTCTTATGTTTTCTTTTCAAGTAATCCCAGATTTTTAAACTGTCACTTCAGCGCATAAGACAAAAGCTCCCCCAAACTCCAAACATTGTAAGTAAAGGACCTTTATTATTTTCTCTCGCATTCCCTATGGGTGAATTGTGAAGGCTCACAGTATCTTCTGTCAGTTAACCCACACTAAGAATTTCCACTTTTTTCACATTTCACAATTAACCCTCACTAAGCCTTTGGGCTATAAAGGTAACCTAAAGGGCAAGAAACCTAACTGGCCTTAGACGTCTGTGAGCTTTCTCACCTCCAGCCCTTTCATCCTGAGCCCTTTTGTCCTCACTTCTCCTAAGGACACCACACTGTGTTGCTGGGTTATTTTCACTTTCAGATTTTTGGAGGGAGAGGTGACATGCATTATCTAAGTGTCCTTGTCTCTTTTGACCTTTCAAAACTTCTTTATCAACCGACATGGAAGACTACTCCTTTCTCTGAACTTTCTAGTAGTTTTACTTTCTGGACACCTATTCCCATCTGGTTTTCCTCTTCGCTCTCAGACTGCTTTTTTCCCCTCCTCTGTCTGCCTTGTTGATTCCTCTTGCCTTGCTCAGGTCTTAAATGCTATATAAATTTCCAGCTGGTTGTGTTGTTCTTCTTTTCAGTTTTGCAAATCCCCCTGACTTATGTCACCTGATCTCTTGATGTGGGCACCAATGTTTTCTCTGCAATGTCTGCCTCCAATCTGATCTTCTTATTTAAGCATCCAACACAAACTTCCAACTGATCATGGAGCTGCCTCAGCTGGAAGTACCTCAAACTCAACACATCCTCACATAAAACCATCGTCTTCTCTCTAAAACCCACCCCTGGGTCTGTGTTCTGTGTGAACTTTGGTAAAAGTTCTCACTGCTGACAGATCCACTCTCTTTAAACATCAGCTCTCTTCTACTCTGCCCTGTACCTTGTTTTAATATCTAATAGCCACTCCGAAATTGAGGGATGCTCTACAAAACATCTGACCAGTACCATTTAAGAGCGTCAAAATCAAGAAAAACAAGAAAGACTAAGGACCTCTCATACTCTGAAGGAGGCTAAGGAGACATGATGACTAAACATAATGTGGTAACCTGGGAAAGTCAAAGGACATCAGTGGAAAAATTGATAAAATCTGTAGCGAGTTAATGGGAATGTGCCAGTGTTCATTTCAGTTTTGACAAATGTTCTGTGGGTATATAAGATGCTAAGATTAGGGAAAACTAGGTGAAGGGTACATGGAAACTCTGAACTATCTTAGCAACATTTCTGTATATCAAATATTACTCTAAAATAAAGACTAAAACACAGTAACAAAAGGCATGACTTTGCACCACCCACGCAATGCTTCTCAACTTGTCTTGCAAAACTCACCTGGAAGATGATTGTTTTTTTTAAAGTATGCCTACCTGGCACATTTGGACTCAGTAGGGCCATGGAATAACTGGGAAGCTGCACAATTGTTAAGTGCCCCGGGAAATTCTCATACATTCCAGGTGTCATGAAGCAATTGCTTCTAGAACAAATAGAGCCTCTCTGTGACATCGCTCCCATGTAGACTTCCAATGTTTTATAGTAGTAATTGTTCAGAGACCATAGACTGTCAGAATTGTCTTTATAATTATAATTACAAATATGCTACTTAACACGACATAAATGTTTGTGAGTGTAAGGAATATAATTGGTATGTGGAATAACTTTTCACACACAAAATTACGTGAAACCCATATATTTTGTTTTTAAATACAGCATTCTGTAAGTTTGCTGCTGGACAACAGTGAGTTCAAAAGCTTATTAAATTTGTATGGGCCTTTATAAATATTTTGCTTTCCATTTACTTTGAAGTGAAAATTTGCACATGATATATTTCCAGCAGGATGTTCTTATAGTCATTCAGTACTTGCAAGCTTCTTGTGAAACTGAAACAGTCTAAGGTTATTTCAATAAATTGAAATTTAAAAAACCCCAATTTTGTAAGATGTAGGGGAAAGCTTTAAAAAATATACTGGTAACTTGGCTGTGCACGATGGCTCATGCCTGTAATCCTAGTACTTTGGGCGGCTGAAGTGGGAGGATATCTTGAGCCCAGGAGTTCGAGACCAGTCAGGGCAACATAGTGAGACCTCATCTCTAGAAAAAAATTAAAAAATTTGCTGAATGTAGTGATGTGCACCTGTAGTTTCAGTTACCCTGGAGGCTGAGGAGAAAGGATTGTCTGAGCTCATGAGGTGAAGGCTGTGGTGAGCCGGGATTGTGCCACTGCAGTCCAACCTGGGTGACAGAGTGAGATCCTGAATAATAATAATAAAAAAGAAGTACTGGTAACCAAAGATTGAAATTGGAGGGGTCACATGTGTATGTCTATGTCTCTGTGAGTATATGTGTGTGTGACACCTTTTACTGGACTCCGTGAATACCTAGAGAGTCATGAAGAGGTGTCAGGGATTTCTCAGATTCTCTGACATAGAAGGAAATGTATGTATGTACATTTTCTTGGGGATTCCCAATGACGACAGAAAGCTAAAAAATATTATGAAACATGACCTAAATTGCACTTTAGAGTCAGATAACTAAAATATAGCCATGATGAAATCTGACCTCATGATAAATCCTATTACTAATGTAGACCTTATTCATTTTTCCCAATAGAGGGTTGAGAAGAGTCTTAGACTGCAATAAGCATTCCCTGAAATGATGACCCTAACTGAAGTCTTGGTGTAGGGATAGGGTGTTCACTCATCAAGTGTTCATAAAACCCTTACTGGGCACCAAGTGAGGATCTAGTGTTTCGGAATACATTAGTGAACAAACCCGACATCTTCCATGCTTTAGATCTCAAATAAAATCTCAATACACTCAAGAAAGAAGAAACACAGCATATTATCTCACAACATTGCAGTGTAGGTAGACATTAAGAATAGTTTTTAAAATAAGCATTAAAAAAAGTTTAGAAGCACTCTGTCAGACTACTCTTGTTTTAACAGACCGTCTGTCTCTAGCCAAGTTTGCATTCAATTAGGGAAGACAGACCACAAAGAATAAACAAAATATCCCAGGTGTGGTGGCTTATGGCTGTCATTCCAGCTGTTTGGGAGGCTGGGTTGGAAGATCACTTGAGGCCAGAAGTTCAAACTTCAGCCCAGGAATTCGAGACCAGCCTGGGCAATGTAGCAAGACCTCCTCTCTACAAAAATAGACAGAGTTGCCCCCAGCTGAGATGGAGAGGCTGCAGGTGGAGTAGGTTTTGGAGGACGATCAGAAGTTCTGCTTGGGTATGCTAAGTTTGAGAGGCTATACTCTAATAGTGATATGGAGGAGGCAGTGGCCTAGATGAGCCTAGAATTTGCTGGGCATGGTGGCACTTGCCTTTAGATCCAGCTACTCAGGAGGCTGAGGCAAGAGGATTACTTAATTCCCGGAGTTCGAGACTGCAGTAAACTAAGATTGTGCCATTGTGCTCACTCTAGCTTGGGTGACATAACAAGACCCTATCTCAAAAAATAAATAAAAATAAAAATAAACAAGATAATTAAATCACATAATATGTTAGAGTGTGATATAAATGATATGGAAAAGAGAAAAAAAAACAGAATAGGGGGTTGGGCCTGCCAACTGGGGATGGAGACAGTTGTACAGTCAATAGTGTAAGAAGGTATGCCTCATTGAAGAGGTAAGATTTGAGCAAAGATTCCAAGAAGGTGAGGGAATGAGGCAAGTATATCTTGTGTATGTGTGAGGTCATGTTTGGGAAGCAACAAGGGCTCTCTGTCAGGAACCACGTGAGCAGTTAGCTAGGAGAAATGTAGGAAAAGCAGGCAGAACAGTAACTGAGGCAGCTAGGGCTTTGCAACCACTCCAAGGACTCAGACTTTCTCCCTGCATTCAGTGGGAGGCACTACAGGTGTTTTTGGTTAGTTGGTTGTTTGGTTTTTAAGATCCTCAAGTATAAACTTTAATATACTTTGGTCAGAAATCAACAAATCAGGTCAACACAAAATATGTGAGGCCAGAGGAAATCTGATAAACAAAACTGACAGCCAGCTCTAAAAGTTGAGAATACATTTGATTTCAAACACACAAGAATAGTTACCAACATCCTCCATGCTCAAATAAAATCTCAATACACTCAAGAAAGAAGAAACCATACACAGCATATTATCTCACAACAGTGCAGCATAGGTAGACATTAAGAAGAATAGTTTTAAAAATATGCATTTAAAAAAGTTTAGAAAGACTCTGTCAAGCCACTCTTGGTTTAATAAGGATGTCACACCCAAAGTTATAAACTATGGGAAAATTAATGACAAGAAAAACATTGCATATTGAAACCTATGTGATCTAAGCAACATAGTACTCAGAAGCAGTAAATTGAATTCAAAACCTCTCAGGATCTCTTATGTTGAAGGCATGGCTTTGTCTGGGAAGGAGTGATTTTAAAAATTAGGCTGGGAACATGCAGGTGGACTCTGATGTAGCTGAAGAAGTTGAACATTTGAATTCAGCTTATGTTGCCTGGAGAAATAGCTTTGCTTCTTTGACTGAGGAGGCTAGTCTCCCCTAGCCTGAAGATCCTGCAGTGGCCTCCCTTGGGGCTACAACTGTCTTGCTGAAGAATTCAGAGGACTGCAGGGTTTTAAGCGAGGAATAACAGTTTGTTGCAGATGAACCACCCTGGCTGCTGGGTTGCAAAAGGCACCAGGGGCAGCAGTGGATGCCAGGAAACTAGGAGGCTATTAGAGTAATTCAGATGAGAGAGGACAGCGACTGGAACCATCCTTGGAGCAATGGGTGTGATGAGAAGGGGCCAGAGTCTTGATATGATCTGAAGGTAAAGCCAGTATGATCTACCAACTGGTTGTGAGAGGGTATGGGCAGAAGAGAAGAGTTGAGGATGACTCCAAAGTTTTTGACCTGAGCAACTAGAAGACAGAGTTGCCCCCAACTGAGATGGAGAGGCTGCAGGTGAAGTAGGTTTTGGAGGACGATCAGAAGTTCTGTTTGGGATATGCTAAGTTTGAGAGGCTATACCCTCATAGTGATATGGAGGAGGCAGTGACCTAGATGAGCCTAGAATTTGGGAGCAAAGTCTGTATTGGAGATGTAAATTTAGGCATCATCAGCATATAAAGTAAGGTCATGGGACTTGAGATCATCAAAAGAGTGAGCACAGTCAGAGAAGAGAGGAGACCAAGGACTAGGCCTTGAGGCTCTGCAACACTAAGTTATCAAGAAGTCACAGAACCAGTCAAGGAGACTGAGAAGGAGTGACTTGTGGGGAAGAAGGAAAACTAGGTATTGTCCTGGAAACCACATAAAACACAGTATTAAGGAAGAATAGGGGACCAACTTTGGCACATGCTAAGCGGTCAGTTTAAGATAATTAGGAAGAACTGACCAATGAATTTGGTAACATGGACATTACTGATGACTTTGTCAAGGGCACTTCAGTGGAGTGGTAAGGGCAACAGCCTGACTGAATAGATTCAAGACAGAGTTGGAGGAGAGAAGCTAGAGATAGCCAGGGGATTTGCTGCAAAGGGGAGCAAAGGAATAGGGTGGTAGTTGGTAGGGAAAGTGGGGTCAAAATGGGTGGAAATATATAAGGGTTTATACTGGGGATGTCAAAAAGTGGTATACACATTTTAAGGAATGTTAACTATGTATTACTTTTTGAAGTTGAATTGAATCACGGTAGCAATGTGTAGTATGACATTCACTCAAAAGATGGCGTTTATCAAATTAATGCTAGCGTCACCGTGCAACAAGTAGGATAGTCAAAGAAAATGGAGGAAGCACGGTTGTTGTTCAAGGAGCACAAGACCATTTTGCAGTGGTATTTAAAGTTTGAGAACATTGTGGACGTACAACGACAATGGAGGCATGAGTATGCAACAGAATCTCCAACGTGCCTAACAATTACACACATCTGTGATGAGTTTGAGCCGCATGGTACTCTGTGTGCACAAGGGAAGATCCGGGAGGCCTCGCACAGTAACAGGTCCTGCAGTCACTCACTGTCATCCAGAAGTGTCCAGTAGTGTCTGGACGCTGATAGGAACAACTTTGAACACCTCTTGTAATTGCAGAAGTCAAAAGTGACTTGTATTCATCTTTGGTTGTCGGTCTATACTATTTCAATTTTAATACAGTTTTTTTCCTTTCTTAAATGTGTAGGGCAACCCCCTTGGGTCCCCTCCCATTCTGGGAGCTTTTCTGTCCTCTCAATAAATCCTACTTTTAAAAAAAAAGTGTATACATTTTCTGGCACCCTCTGTGTGTCAAATAACCAAAATATAGCTGCACTGAAATCTGATCTCATGACAAATGCTACTGCTAAAATAGAGCTTATTAATTTTTTCCAATAAAGGGCTGAGATATATTTATATATGCTTATATGTATATGTATATGTGTTTTCCATTTCAGGTGAGATGAAAATGGTGTGTTTGAATCCTGATGGAATGCTCCAACAGAGAGTGAAATATGAATGATGCAGGAGATAGAGAGGAGAACTGGTGGATGGGTATTCTTGATCAGGCAAGGGGATGGGATCTGGAAGACAAAGGGAGGAGCTGACAAGAAAGTGGAAATTCCATCTACAGAAGAGGTGGGAATACGGAGAATGTGGGTAAATACTTCAGTAGAAGTTTCTGGACGTTTTCTTCTAATTGCTTCTATTTTCTCAGCGAAGTGAGAGTTGAAGTCAGTAGCAAAGAACAAGGATAGTCCAAAAATTCTAGAAGATACAAATGTCAGAGATGCATGACTTTGGAGCTCCTTCTGTTTAACTTGATTTGCAGGAGCTTCACTTGAGCAGAGTCAATGTAGACAAGACTTCTGTTTGAGAAGTCCCATGGCAATGTTAGGTACAGAAAACATCTGCCATGGGCTAAAGGCCGTGGGCTAGATGCTGTCTAGCTGCTTGACATAAAACTAAATGGTACGTTTCCAGAGCTTGGCATTCATGGAGAGAAACTTCAGGGCCTTGGTCCGTTAGAGAATGCTCTAAAAAAAAAAAAAAGGGTAACCCTTAGCAACTTCACAAACTGCTCCTAGGTGACTCACCAGAGAGTTTCTGGGTGGAAATGATGCAGACAGATCTAACTCCACCCAGGATTTAAGTTTCTCTCCTCTGCTGAACCCTGTGCGTTTCCTGGAGCAGATGTTCTTACTCAACTCTGATGTCTCTTCCCATGTAGCTGTCAGATCCATCTAGGTATGCAAAATCACTCAGTTATCACTGCTTTTACAATGTGGCAAGTTCCTCCCTGGTCTTCTCCTGAGATTCCTTACAGACATGCACCATCATGCAGGCCTCCCTGAGGGAGCAGTGTTAGCATCAGGGCATCCTGGGAAAGCAACTTCATCCAGTCATTTAATTGTTCCTTCAGTTTAGAACTTCAGAATATAGGAGGCAACTCACATAAAGACCTTCTTGAGAATTGAGGGAAAAGCCGAGTATGATAGCTCACACCTATAATCCCAGCACTGTGGGAGAATTTCTTGAGGCCAGAAGTTCCAGAAGAAAGGGGAATATTAAAAAGTAGCTAAAAAAGATAGTTCTACAATTTTATGTATATCTTGGATAGTTAACCTACAGAGGAAAGTGATTTGTTACCGCATTATATTTGTGTGTGTGTGTGAATCTGAGCATATCCCATGAACTTTCATTCACTTCCACATAATAGGCAGTTGCACATTCTTAAGTCACAAACAAGAAGGCTCGACTTTCTAAATATCTAGTCCAAGTTATTAGTCACCACTTCAATCTCCATTCAAGAGTCTCACTTCTCTCTCCACTATAACCGACCATAGCTTCTCTTCTGCTCTCTACCCGCCCTTGCCCAGGCTGGTTGAGTACTCTTGAGTGGGAGGGAGGGCATGGAAGAAGTAGAGGTAGCAGTGGTGTGTGTGTAAGCACCTGCTCTTTAGAGTCAGTTGTTAAGTATCAGGAATGTTCTGAGCTGAATGTAAAACTGTTGATAGATTAAAATCAGCCATGGTGGGTGTTTCTGCATCACAGGGATCAGCAAATGTATCCAATCAAGCTCCCGCTCTCCCAAGGATTGTTGTCTTATTAACATATCATTGGGTTAGGGAATATAGTAAGTCCCATACATATGAACCTTCAAGTTATAAACTTTAATTATGCACGCCTACATTTTAAAAATGTATTATTGCTCTCCACCAGGTGTTATTATAGCCTGTTAAATACATACGGAACTATATAGCCAATTGTGTTAGGTACCTAGGCTAACTTTGTTGAATTTACAACAAATCGGACTTAACAAATGCTCTCTTGGAATGGACCTTGTTTGTATGTTGGGAATTTCATGTAGGAAATTCTCTCAAGGCTTTGGTGACTTTGAGCTCTTTAGTCTTGACAGGCAGTACACCTGACTCTTCCTCCAACTCATGAGTTCTTTGAAGTAAGTTCTTTGGAGACTCCAATCATCACCAGTTACCTCTCTTCAACCCCTGGGATACAACGGGTAGTGCAAGTTACCTTCAGCAAGCTGCTCCCAATACTCAATCAACTTCTGGCTTTAGCTAATCAGTTCTACAGATGCCTGTTGTTGGGAGTCCCTTCGTGTTCCAGGCAGAATTTCTTCTGATATTATTCCAGAGTCACATTCCTATTATATTAGTTTTCTATATTACTTTGCTTCATAAACAATTACTATGAGCTTAGTGGCTTAGAATGACACACATTTATTATCCCAGTTTCTGTGAGTCGGGATCCTGGGCACAGGTTAGTAGGCATCTCTGCTCAAGGTCTCTTAAGACTACAGTCAAGTGTCAGATGAGCTACATTCATTTCTGGGGCTTAGGCTCTTCTTCCAAGTTCATGTGGTTGTGGGTGGAATTCAGTCCTGAGCAGTTGTGGGACTGAGGTCCCTGTTTTCTTGCTGGCTGTCAGGAGGGGCTGCTTTCTGCTCCTAAAGGTCATTTTCAGTTCTTTGCTATGTGTCCCTCTCTTGGCCAAAGACAGAAAGAGAATCTCTAGCCAGTTGACCCATATGGAGTCATGTCATGTCATGTCATGTCATGCAATGTAATGATGAAGGTGACTAACTTGTCACCTTTGCCTAATCAAGGGAGAGATCTCCCATTGCTTTGCCACATCATGTGACATAATCAAGGGAGTGACATCCAATTGCCTTTGCCATTGTGTTGGCTAGTAACAAGTCGCAGGTTCTGCTCACATTAAACAGGAGGGATTGTGTAGAAGAATCATGACTCATTGTAGGTCACCTTCAGATAAGTCCACCATTCCTATCACAGGTGTTACATCTGATCCTTGAGTTTCACAGACCTTTGACCTTGACCTTCTGTTGGAGAGGGGCACGGTTTTTTCCTACAGAGCTTCAACCTTTTGTCTGTTCTGCCACCAAAGCAGTCTACTGACCTCTTTCTCTTATTTTGGATTTTCTGGAGCTCAGCATGTATCTTCTGTGTGCCCACTGCAGAGGCCACATGCAAATCCCTTTGATGGTCACTTTGAAGCCCACTGTCTTTAGACTTGATGCAAAACCAGTTGAAATTGACATTGAATCCCTACCCTTGAGGTGAAAGAAGGACTGGTTGTCACAGCATCAATTCTCCAAAGAAACCATCTTCATAATTCATCTGTATCTCTAGCATCAGTGAGAGCCCATTTCTAACATTCTTTGTGCTAATTTCCTTAGCCTTTGGTTTGGAGAAGACTTGTGCTGACCTCTGAAGTGTGGACTTCCCAAATAACTACTAACTAACTAGCTAACTACCCCCTAGTGTAGAAATTTCTGCTTAGGACAACAGAGTACCTAAGTCTCTATTTAGACTAACACATGCTGTTCATGCTGAAGTAGTTCAGAGAAAAACACAGACATGATAACAATGCCCACTCATTGGATTATATGCAGTAGTGTTTTCGACTAAATATCAGTTCTCCTGGAGAAGGTAAGCATAAGTTCGAAAACAAAATACTTGAGGGAATGAGACTACATTCGTCTCTTTCATAAGAGCTCTTTCCAGCTATGGGCTAAGGAGCAAAATAAATTTTGTTGCATTTCATTCTTTTTTTCCATTTTTGAAATAAAACTTGGCAAAAAAGACGGCAGAATCTTGGTCATCACTGAGTCGCCTCAAACCATTAGAGGTGCTTCATCTTTTCTCAGTGATATTAGTAGAAAATTAACGTCTCATACATGACATTAGTTCCAGTATAATGCCATCTCTCAAGTAGAGGCACACCCTTGTTCATGTTTGCACTCCCAGGCTGACTTCAAAGGAAGAAACTGGCCTCTCTTTCCCTCTCCATGACTCTCTCTCTCACTCTCCTCCTCCCCCTCCCTCTCCCTCTCTCTCTTTCTCCTTCACCCTCTCTCTCCCTCTTTCTTTACCCCTCCCTCACACACACTCTTCCTCACCTTCTCCCTTTTTCTCTTTCTGCCTTTCTCTCTCTCCCTTGCCCTCTTTCTTTCTTCCTCACTCCCCTTCTCTCTCTCTTTCTCCCTTTCTGTCTCCCTCTTTCTCTCTCCCCCACTCTTTCCCCTCTTTCTTTCTCCCTCCCTCCCTCTCTCTCTCTTCCTCACCCTCTTTCTCCCTCCTTCTTCCTCCTATTTCTCCCCCCTCCTGTCTTTCTCTTTCTCTTCCTCTCCCTTCTTGTACCTTTTTATAGGGCTTGACTTCTCTCTTCTATGTCCTGCACTGTTTTAAAAAATTCTCTTCTAATAAAAAATTGGTTGCTCAGTTCTTTGTAGAAACAGGATTGAGCTACTTTCCCAAAGATAGCTGGTTAAAAGTCCATGATTCCCTGCCCTAAGAAAGATCTCCTAGGAAAAGCAACTTCTATTATTTCTGCTACATATTTTATATGTTCTAAGTCTACAGGTTACCCCTTGGTCAGTAGCATGGAATCCAAGTTGGCACCAGCTCTTTGTAGGTGTCCTGGAGTCTTTTCTTGGGGCTGTTTCCTCCTACCAGGTGTCATAGATCCTTAGTCCCATAGGCAGGCACTGAAATACTCGGTTGCCTCTGGTCATTTATTTACCCTTTCACTCAGCCAGTAAATATCTACTGATCATCTCTCCTCAAGAGGTAGAAGATGCCCTTGTGAATGAGGGAAATGCATCACCTAACCACAATGAGATACCTAACAATGGCTCCTTAACAGTAATGTGTAAACATTCCCTGGAGCATCTGCAGAATGGCATGTTAATTCCACTTCAAAAAGCCAAGGTCAGTTAAGTCAGTAAACCTAGGAACTAGAATTAACCTTAGTCTTTTTTCCTTCTGCCCACCTCTTCCTTCCTCTTACCCTCTTTCCTTCCTTTTTTTCTTCTTTCCTTTCTTTTTAAAAAATCTGGTTTTAGCCGGGCTCGGTGGCTCAGCCTGTAATCCCGCGCCTTTGTGAGGCTGAGGTGAGTGGATTGACTGAGCCCGTGGGTTGGAGACCCACCTGGGCAGCAAGACCTCATCTCTACAATAAATCAAAAATTAGCCGGGCGTGGTAGCGCACGCCTGTAGTTCCGGCTACTCGGAAGGCTGAGGCGGAAGGATCGCCGGAGCCCAGCAGGTCGAGGCTGCGGTGGCCGGAAGTGGCACTGCACTCCAGTCTGGGCAACAGAGTGAGACTCCAACTCAAAAAAAAAAAAAAAAAAATCTGGTTTTAGAAGTGGGTTGATAACTCAGTGAAGTGAAGCAAGCAAGCCTTTCCCACGTGGCGCCAACCACAAATGGATTATATCAAGAACGGAAAAGCTGACTTTCCACCTGGGAAGAACCAGAGACTTTGAACCTAGGTAGCATGCATCTTGAACCTAGAATCAGTGCAGGAACAGGTGTGGACAAGTCAGCCAGAATTTGGCCAGATCACCCTGTCGCTCCATTGTGCCTCTAGGAAAAATGGAAAGAAAATATCTTTTGGGCTCACAGAGATGTGTTGGGTGATGAAGTCCAACCCTCTCACGGCACTCAACACAGAGCAGGTGCTCACCAAGTAAATACTGCTCTTGTTTGCTGAAGCGATGTTTGGCTTGACTTACCTCTAGAACGCTCTGTCTGATCCCATGGTATTTACAGACCTCCCAGGCACAGATCTGAATCAGCTTTCTCAGAGTAGTGTCTCCACCCAGGCAAAATTTCTAAGCCCCAGTTAAAAAAAAAAAGACCATAAATATTCAGTATCTTACAAATTTAAGTCAGCACTCAGTGTCCTATGTCTAACACGTCTGCAAATGATCTTGGTTTCTTCCTTGAAGATGAACCAAATGCTTTAGTGAATGGTGGAACATTCTCTCTCTCTTTGCTTGTATATACTTGGCCTAACTTAAAAATAAATGTTTAGTGAAGTTAATCTCCAGCTCAACCTTTCTGAAGGCACAGTAAGCTGGATTAAGAGTAACTGTCCATGGCTAGGGGTTGGAGAGTCTCCATGCAGATGGAATGGTGTTCTCAAAGGGAAGTCCTTCTGTGTCCACCAACTGGTTGTGTTCATGTCCTTTAGCATTTGTCCAAGTGTCCAGTAAGTCAAAACCTGTGGGGTAACAGATACATTGGATAATGGAGAGTGAATTTTAATTTTTCTCTTAAACTAAAGTAACACATTCAGATACCTGTACCTGATGAGTAAGTTTGGCTCAGCCTTCAGTAATATGGCTAGTCATAACCATTTGTAAAAAGCATGCAGGGATATTCATTGGAGTGGACTTAGGGCAGTGCCTATATGAGGGGGACACCCCCCAAAACCTGGAGTTTATTCATAAAAAAATTGTGTATTTATTCTTGCATGTTTAAACTTCAGTCACCTTCAAAGTACTTTCTGTTTGATGCAATACACCTATGGAGATGTGCTTTGCTCTGCTCAAAGCAGTTTTTGAACTCATCAATTTTGATGCCTTTTAGTGCTTCTGCTGTTTTTTGTTTCCCCTCTTCCACACTGGCAAAGTGTTTCCCTTTGAAGACTTTTTTCATCTGGGGAAACAAAAATAAGTCCCACGGGGCAAGATTGGGTAAATAGGGAAGGTGGAGCACAGGGGTCTGGGTAGGGCACAGGGGTCATGACATTTGTGGTCATAAACTACTGAATACTCAGTGTGATGTGGGCAGGTGGTTTGTGTAAATCACCCATCATGAAATGGGCAAATGTGTTGAAAGAAATCTCCAAAAAAAATTCACTGAAGCCAAATGCAGCCTCTCACAACAATGCTAGCTGGTACACTGATGCTGATGGGTTCCAAGAGCACTTACCTAGCAGGGAAGCCTGTACCACAGGGGTCTGCCCTCCAAAAGATAATTCCTGATTTTTTTTTTTTTTTTGTCCTGCCTAGTAAAGTGTGGCTATTCCCTTTCATTTTTCTGGAGTCATCTAGTGTAAATGCTTTCAAGTTGTGACTGGGTAAATTGACTTAATCAAGAATCAATGAAAGGAGGATGATGTTGGTATTTAAATCCCATCTCTTATTTGATAGGTAAATTTGGGAAAACATTTTTCCTTCCTTCAGAATTAATTTCTTTATCTTGTGACAGTATGACATCGGGGGCTGAGTGGGATTTTCTCTGGTGTCCCAGAATTATCAAGAAGGATCAAAATGGAGAATACACTAAATTCCAAGTCCTAAGAACTGCACTTATAAGCTGGGCTTGGTGGCTCAGCCTATAATCCCGTGCCTTTGGGAGGCTGAGGTGAGTGGATTGCCTGAGCCCGCGGGTTCGAGACCCGCCTGGGCAACTTGGCGAGACCTCGTCTCTACAATAAATCAAAAATCAGCTGGGCGTGGTAGCGCGCGCCTGTAGTTCCAGCTACTCGGAAGGCTGAGGCGGAAGGATCGCCGGAGCCCAGCAGGTTGAGGCAGCAGTGGCCGGGAGTGGACACTGCACTCCAGTCTGGGTGACAGAGTGAGACTCCAACTAAAAAAAAAAAAAAGAACTGCACTTATCAAGGCCCATCATCACCTTGCGGGGCTTCCTGAGAGGCAGGATTCCAGCTGACTTGACCTTACCACACCACTGTCCCGCCTCTCCTGCTAACCTAAGATAACTGACTGAGGCAGAAGCCAATTGGACAGTTCTTTTCTTCTTTTTATCTTCTCTGCTGGAGGCAAGAGAGAAAGGTCCAACAAAATCGTTCATAGGCAAGGAAGTGCTAGAAAGAAGGGCAGTCAGAGGCGGCTTTCCACAGTGAGTGTATGTGGTGAGCAGAGCTGCCGGCCTGCCTCTGAGTTGCTGGATGTATGTGTGTGTGTGTGTTCACACAGGGGCACGTACATGCACTTGCATGTCGGGGAAGACACTATCAGGTGCATAGGTCACCAGAATGTCTCCTCCTTTTTGTTTTGTTTCTTTTTTCTTCTTGTTACTTTTTTTCTTCTTTTTATTTTAATTCCCTCCAAATCTCATGTTGAAAGCCACCAGGATTTCTCAGTGCCCCATCCCTCATTGACCTGGGCTCCTTTACAGAAGATACTGACGTGGCTCCCACACGGACGTGTTGCAGACCTGGGACTGGCCTCGGAGGTTAGATAAGGTTTGGGGTGTTAAACTCATTAGACAGGAAGCAGTTCCTGGGTTCTTATATGAGCAACCCTAAGCCTAACTCAGAATTTAAAAGAAAATGAAACTTAAGCTCAACCAATCACAGGCAGCCAACTGGGCATTTGTTAGATTGTCTTTAAATTTCCACTGGGAGCGTTCAAATAAGGTAATTGAACTTTAATTTAGTTCAGGCTGTAACCTATCTAGTAATTTCTTCTCTGCCCTGTAGAAACTTTCCTCTCATGCCCCTTTGTCATAGCCCTGAACCGCTTCTAGTTTAGAGTTGCCTGATTCATAAAATGCTGTCTGCTCAAATATGCCCTCTAACATTTTAATGTGCTAAAGTTTATCCGTTAACAGGGCAACTGTCTCTAGAGAAACTCCCCAGGGAGGGACTAGAGAATGTGATGCAACTAGTCAGCTCAGGTCAGGCAGAGATGTGGCCAGATTTCTCAAACTGCTGCCGTTGTGGAGAACTTCTTGGAGGGAGCAGGTGGGAGGAAGAGGAATCTTGTGGGACCACAGACAAGCAGGGTGTGCCCTTCAGAAGGGGTCTGCAACTCCTCTCCGTCCTGCTCCAACTCTGAGGGGTAGCTCAGAGAAGAGGGAGGAAGGGAAGGACATCTGATGATGACCACACCTCTGGCTCGGGGAAGGGAAAAGAAGGTTTGCTTGGAATATCACACTAAACCCTTAGTGAAATAAAGAGATTGAGCGGACATGGGAGAGGGCTCACGTGTGGCAGGGGAAGGTTTGCTCTGGTGTCGTTGTTGGCAGTTATTGGGTGAAAATAAAATGATTTCATGTTTACAGCCTAATGAGTCGAGACTTTTCCAAACCCTCCTCCGACCTTTCCACTGTGGTTCCTGCTGGATGGTGCTACCTGCTGACACGCTCTGTACATTGTTTCTCTCAAACCCAAACCTGTTCCTGACATCTAAGCATTTCATTCCACCTCACCCCCGTACCCTCATTTTACAAATCTTGGGACTGGTGTCAAATCCCACCTCTTCCTTGAAGTCTTCCAGTAAGCCCAGGTATCCTCTTCTTTCTCTATCACCCCACGCCATTCTGGAATTTTCTGGAATTCACCCTTGCTTTTCATTTCATTCCAACCAACCATACACTGGGTCAGGACCTCATCCCATCCTTGGGTTGCCACATATCACCCAAGGACAGCTGGTGGAGGCCCTGCTGCCCTGGCAAGTCCCCTACTCTGCAGTGAGGCAGCAGCAGCCTGGGGGAGCGTGCTTTTCTCAATTGTGCAAGGGCTCTCCCAGTTCACCAGGTGTGCACCACGGGATCACGGCTGCTCAAGCGGGAGTGTCTTTTTCTAAATTGCACGAAGGTGACCCTGTACTTAACCAACCCTGACCCCACCTCAGTCTCTCCTGATATCAATTATTCCGCATGTGGCCGACAGATTAATTTTTTAAAAAAATGCAAGCAATATCTTTTTCTACATAAAAGTCACTTGTAGTGGTGGAAGTAGAAAGCTTAATGTGAACTGGGAGAACTGGGGTTAGCCGCAGCGGGGGATTGGCAGGAGAAACAAGAGGCTGTCAGCAGAACTGAGGGTCCAGATCGAGTCGGGTGGGTAGAATTTACCAAAGCGCTAACTCAGTGGTTTCCAGACTTTACATTAGAATCACCTGGGATTCCTTTAAAATTTTCAAAGCTCATGTTATACCCCAGACCCGGTAAGTCACAATCTCTGGGGCTGGGACACA
The DNA here is from genome assembly GCA_027257055.1 of Cephalopachus bancanus. Taxonomy (NCBI): domain Eukaryota; kingdom Metazoa; phylum Chordata; class Mammalia; order Primates; family Tarsiidae; genus Cephalopachus; species Cephalopachus bancanus. Next base: position 1,371,478 of record JAPVLO010000255.1, read on the forward strand.
GACATCAATTGCTTTTGAAGCTACCCAGGTAATTCCAAAGTATGGATTTTTTGGGAACCAGTGCTGCAGACTGTTTGCTTCAAATACTAAAAGGACAAAGTCTTTCATTATTTAAAAATAACTCAATAAGCATTAAATAATAGTTTTGGCATTTGGCATAATCCTACTAATCCAATCAGGGCTTGGAAAATTTTTGCAGTATACAGTCAGATAGTAAATAAAATATTTTATGCTTTGTGGGCCAAGATGCAAAATTTGGAGTACCATTTAAGTACTTACACAAGAGGGAAAAAAAGTCCACCCTCTCTTTTTTTTGAGTTGGAGTCTCACTCTTTTGCCCAGACTGGAGTGCAGTGGCCGCTCCCGGCCACTGCAGCCTCGACCTGCTGGGCTCCGGCGATCCTTCCGCCTCAGCCTTCCAAGTAGCTGGAACTACAGGCATGCGCTACCACGCCCGGCTGATTTTTTGATTTATTGTAGAGATGAGGTCTCGCTGCCCAGGCGGGCTTCGAACCCGTGGGCTCGGGCAATCCACTCACCTCAGTCTCCCAAAGGCGCAGCATTACAGGCTGAGCCACTGAGCCCAGCTTCTTTCTCTTGTTCAAGTCAGGGTCTTCACCCTGTTGCCTAGGCTAGAGGGCCATAGAATAGTCATGGTTCACCCCAGTCTCGACCTCCTGGACTCAGGTGATCCTGCCACTTCGGCCTCTCGAGTAGCTGGGACTACAGGCGCAAGCCAACATGTCTGGCTAATTTTTCTATTATTTTATAGAGACAAGGTCTCACTAGTTGCCCAGGTTGGTCTCAAACTCCTGAGCGCAAGCAATCCTCCCTCGGCCTCCCTAAGTGCTAGGATTACAGGCATAAAGCCACTGTGCCTGGCCCACAAATTTTTTATTGATGAAATTTAAAATGTTATAGACACTAAACACTGAATTTTATGTATTTTTATGTGACATGAAGTATTATAATATTATAATTATTTTAATTTTTGCAACATTTAAAATTGTAAAACTCATTCTTAGCTCGTGGACTGAGTCATACAAAAAATAGGCAGTGGGCTGCGTTTGTTCCCTTAGGTTGACGTGCTTACTCCTGGTGTAATTAATAATATACCTCAATACGCTTGTAATCCCAGCACTTCGGGAGACCATGGCAGGAGAATCACTTGAGGTCAGGAGTTCAAGACCAGTCCGGACAAGCTAGTGAGACCCCCCCCACATCTCTACAAAAAATAACTTCAATTCTATAATTAAAAAATTAAAAATTAAAAAGAATACATACCTCGATGAATCCAAAGAAGTCATCAAGCACATGCATCTGAATAAAAATCAATCAATATTCAAATGAGTGCTTTAACTGCCTTACAGTAAAACCAGCCTTTGGAAAATAAAATAATTTCTCTTTCTAAGGACGATATGCAAATTGAATGGCAACATTTTGAAATAAAGACTACTTTTACCCACATTTTTCATAATAAATAAAAAATGACTGGCTGAAAACATAGATGACCTACATAAAGTCTACTGTACAGAGTATTGTGCTTTGTAAATACTCAAAATACTTTATTTTAAAAATATCTTTAAAAAATATAAATGGCATTTTGGTTTAATTTTAAACCTCTTGGTGTTTACCCAGATGTCATTTCTCCTCAAGGTTTCAAATTGTGAAATATTCCTGGCTGCAGAGGGCAGCCCCCTTGTGTTTGAAATTGTGTATTTGCATGCAGGAATTGTGGGCCAAAAATTGCAATTTCATGGAAATGCTGTCTGTGTCATCAGGGGCATGTCTGAAATACTCAGAAAGGCTCTACTGTGTTGCGGCATTTTACATGCAGACCACTCTGAATTATTGCATTTATAATTTCAGAGAGCTTCTCATGAACAAAAAGCACAGTGGGGGGAAATAATTTAAAGAAGCAAAAGGAGACTTAGGACCTACAGATCTTAATATTGTACCTGTAATTTATGTACAAGTGGACAGTTGCTTTCCCATTTCTCCATGTATGGAAATGTTTAACTGTAGCCAGAAGTTACTAAAAAACAAGAAAAAGTTCCCCCACCTGGAGTTTCTCTGCCTTGAGAATTTGCCGGGTATCGAAGGGAGCCCTCTGCTGTCAGTTTCAGTTATCGCAGTCACATTTGAATTGCATTGTTTTACGCCTTTCCTTGAACTTACTCAGGTTTTTAAAGTTTCTGTTATGATTGTACATTTTACATAACAAAGAAAACATAAATTCCATGATGCCAGCTGGAATGGCTAATAACCCGTCAGTTCTGCTCTTTTTGAACTGTGCCACAGCATTGGAACATCTGGCGGTTTCCAATTTCCATGTGAGTAGGGTTTTGACCTCTATTTCACTTTCAAATGGGTCTCCTTAGCAGAATGACTAGGCTTTCTCGACTAATTTTACTGTTCACACCCTCAACAGTGAATACGAGGCTCTAGCCCAAGTGCTTTAGAAGTTAATATTGCAGTTTTCAGAAAAAAAGCGACCATTCTCTCCTGCTCCTTAATGGCCTTTGTTAGTCTTCTGTCCACTAGCAGTGAGTGCTCTTACTTCGTGGAACTCTATTTTGTTGTTGTTAATTCTACATCTGTTACATCTGAGAACTCATCTAGCCTCACAATCCTAGTTATCATGTCTGGACAAATCACCTCTTCAGCTCTGTTACCTCCAGGACTCAAGGTGGATCAAGAAACAAGCAAGTATTGGGTGCCTGCTACAGGACACGGTGGCATGTGTAAATAAACACTATATATATATAAAATGTATAGGCCAGGCGTGGTGGCTCATGCCTGTAATCCCAGAACTTTGGGAGGCTGAGGCGGGAGGATTGCTTGAGCCCAGAAGGTTGAGACTAAACCTAGGCAACATAGCGAGACCATGTCTTTATAAAAAATCCCCTCACTCCCCCAAAATTAGCTGGGTGTAGTGGTGTGCTCCTGTAGTCCCAGCTACTCAGGAGGCTGATTCAGGAGGATCACTTGGGTCCAGGAGTTTGAGGCTGCAATGAACTGTGATGGTGCCACTGCACTCCAGCCTGGATGACAGAGTGAGACTCCGACTCAAAGAAAAACATATATAACTATATAAAATGTATAAACACATGTATGTGTAAACATTTCATCTGACCCTCCAACTTTTCTCCAAATAGTGTCTGTCCCCATGGTTGTTGTGGTCACTTGTCTTTCCAAATGAAACTCACTTTTGGCCTCTTTTCCCCCTGACCTCAGAGTGTCCCCACTTCCTGGAGCTTGACTCATGGAAGTAAGTTTTCAACATCTCTGACACTGAATGTACACCTTTTCCTTGCTATCTTTTCTATCCCCACTGCCATCATCACTTCCATCTGAACGGTTATCTTTCTAGGTTCCAACACCTGCTCCTTTTATCTGCTCAGCATGTACCCATCATGCCGTGGTTTTTTTCTTCTCTCTCATTTTCTATTTTATGTTATTTTATTTGAGTTGTGGGGTACAAGTGAGGGTTTGCTACATAAGTAGACTGCATGCAGGTGAAGTTTGGGCTTCTAGCAGACTCTCTCCCTGGTAGTGGACCAGGCACCTGGAGTGTTACCATGTGCCCGTTCTCTCCTCCCTCCCTCTCTGCATCCCCCAGCAGTGCCCAGTGACTGCCAATCCCACTCTGTGCTAAAGATCACTTTTTTACTCATTTCTCTCTCCCTTGGAAAATGCCTGCAGTGTGTCTCATTGCTCAAAGACTCGGGTTAAGATTGTTCACCCTGTATTCCAGGCCCTTCAAGTCCTGACTTGGTGTCTCCAGCCTGATGCCCTGCTCCTAACAAAGCCTAATCCAATCAGGTGGCTTCTTTTTTGCTTCCTTATTCTATTCTGCCCAAAATGTTTTCTTTTGCAGCCTTGACCTTCTGGTCTCAGGTGCTCCTTCTGCCTCAGCCTCCCTAATAGCTGGGACTACAAGTGTGTGCCATCATGCCTGGCTTATTTAAGGGGGGGAGAAATTTTTGTAGAGATGAGGTCTCACTATGTTACCTAGACTGGTCTCAAACTCCTGGGCTCAAGTCATCCTTCTGTCTTGGCCTCCCCAAGTGCTGTGATTACAGGTGTGAGCCACTGAACCCAGCCTTTCTTTGTCTCTACTTGCCCAAATCCAACTCCTACTTGAAATACTAATGTACCTATCAAATCTTTAATAATCTAGCCAACATTGATATGATCCTTTCTCAGTTACCTGTTTGACATTTATTATTAGTGCCAGGCATTATTATAGTTTATTCTATTTGTATATTAACTTTATTTGTACTTAATTTATGAATACTTCCTTGAGCACTCTTCATTGTTCTTTAAATAATTCCTGTCTCACTCATAAGACTGTATGTTTCCGATGGCAAGTCTGGTTCTTCCCACTGGGATACCATACTGGGTTTAATCAATTGCTTAAACTCTCTGAAATTCATTTTCTTCCTCCATATGAAGGAGATGATACTCTCTCTCTAACCATCGCATTTTGATACTTGAAGCTAAAATAATGTAAAGAAATGCTTCAATGCTTCCAACTCATTTGTTAGCCACGATGATGATGATAACTCATAACCCTTTCTTCCCTTGAGATATCACCTAATATAGTATTGTAGGGGTTTAAGGTGGTGATCAAGCCCCCAGAACAACAACAAAAATGGGTTAACAAGAAAAAACATAACAGATTTACTACTATGTGCACATGTGTGCACAGGAATCTTAGAATAGACAAACTCAAGGAAGAGCCTGATGGTTGATGCTTAAGGACATTTGATGTTTAAATGTCTTCTTCTTAGGGGAGGGTTGTAGCAGTACATGATTTTTAGGGGAAGTAAAAGGCCTAATGCTTGGGCAATGGTTTTGGGGAACAAAGGTTTCTTATCATGCAAATGAAGTATCTTAAGTAAGCTCTTAGTGCTGCCCTGAGGAATGGATGAAAAAGCTAGCGGCATGGTGACGACTCCCAGTCTCTTCTCCACCAGTTATTTGATGAGATCGCTAGGGAGGACTTCTAAAGACAGTTGCAACTATTTTGGAAAGAAGCTTTCTTGGTCAGACAAGAAAATTCCAGAGAGAGTCCCCCTCTGCACTTGGGGAGGGGATAGGAAACAAGACAAGTTAGAGGGATCTCGATTCTGAGGCAGCTTTTAAGGCCTCTCCGCATGCCAAAGTGCCCGTCTTTGGGATACCACTTTCTAAGCCCCAACAGGGTCATGACATTCCCATCTGAGGAAAGAGCTAGTAACCAGAGAGAGACACTGCTGACATGAGGAAGAAGCACCGTCTCGTATCGGATCTGTCAGTGTGAAAGTCTGAAGTCAGTACCCTCAACCCAGATCTTCACCCCACCTCAGAGACCCTCATACTGCCTATTTTTCTTCACACAAAGGCTCATGAAATATTATTCTGCATTTGTTGTTTATACTCTTGCAATCTAGGATTGAAACTCACAAGTACACAAAAATTGCTCTCTAAAAGTGCTCCAAGACATTGCCATTGTTTACTCGGTTACCTGCTCCTCAGTCCTCATCTTCCTAGACCTCTCTGTGGCATTAGATGCCATTAAGTAGAGTTGTAATATAAGATTCCAAGAGACAGATGTTGCAATGAAAGAGATCTCAAAGGAAAAGGCAAATCTGACTATACTGTACTTCTAAAAACTTGGAAAATATTTGCTAGATATTTTGATAATTATATTACTATTTCCAAAATTAAAAACTCTGAATAATATGAAAAAGGATAAACACTATGATAGCAAAATGGCATATAAATCACAGAAGAGAAAATACACAGATGCATATACAATATAACGTTCAACTTCACTAATAATCAGAAAAATCTGTGGCCATTTTAGGTCCCTCCTATTTCAGAAGTATTTTAAACTTCTCAGCAGGTTCCATAAGAAGTTCTGATTGAGACCGGCACAATGGCTCATGCCTGTAATCCCAGCATTTTGGAATGACATAACAGAAGAATTCCTTGAGTCTAGGAATTCATGACCAACCTAGTCAACACAGCAAGACTCCATCTCTACAAAAAAAAAAAAAATCAGCCGGGCATGGTAGTGCGTGCTTATAGTCCCAGTTTCTTTGGAGGCTGAGGTGGAGGAATTGCCTCAGCTCAGGAGGTTGAGCCATGATTGTGCCACTGCACTCCAGCCTGGGCAACAGAGTGAGACCTTGGCTCAAAAAAAAAAATAAGTTCTGATTAATTTGAGTGGAGTTCTTTGTGTTGAGCCCCAAATGGTGAGTTGTCCTCACTCTGCTTGTTCGTTGGAGGCCAACTGACACAAGTTTTCTTATTTCCAGGATTGTAATGAAGCAGTCTAATAACAATCCTAGTGATAGCATTAGCTTGCAAAGGCATGTTTACATCAAGTCATATTATGAATAAAGTATGTCTGCCCTCTCTCATCCAATAAAGAATAGAAGTTAGGAAAGACAGACAAAATTAGATTAGGTCTTCTTGAAAGAAAGAGTAACAGGGTTTAGGAAGGCAAAGAGTGAAACAATTCATTTTTCACATCAACATTGTTTTATGTCAGGATTGTAGGTATGTGTCCTTGGTTCAACATTACAGAGCTTTCCTAGGATATATTAACTGCCGGCCATAAAGCCGTATGTCACATTGCCAAGAGTTTTCTTACCACCTTGAACAACAACTCCCTAACTCTGCCCAATATTAAAATATGCCCACTGGGATAAGAGTGTAGAAAAATCTCCCTCATTTTAGAGCTAATCATTTCAAATGGAGCTAATGTTGCAAAGATTCTATAAGTGTTCTCTTCTGCTTTTGCAACCAAGGCACCATTAATGAGTGTAATGTGCCAAGAACTTTACATACACAATTTACTTAACTTTATGAGGCTTCTGCAGGGTAGGATAGGCTTTTTTTCCCTACATTTTATGGAGAAAAAACATAACTTACTTAAGTTTACACAGTAAGAGGGCTACTCTCAGTTGAACTCAGGTATGTCTGACTCCAAAACCCATTTTTTCTACCTTACCTAATTTTGTGTATGTTTTCTTCCAACTCTGCAATTTTCATACCATGTTTGTGTTAAAACTAACACAAGGCTTAACATACTCCTTCAGTGGTCCCTGTATTCTATGTAAGATGCTTTCAAACTCCGTATGTGAGCACTATTTCTGATGATTTCCACTGCTCCTACAGGGTGATCTTACACATTGCATCTAGAAGCATCTGAACATTCTAATCATGAGAATATTGAAGAACTCCCATTCTGAAGTGAAGAATGAAACAGGGCATTTGTTGGACTAAACAAGGCAGTGTGAGATTAGAGTTATTAATAGTCATAGATATGATCTGATGAATAGGAAGTTTTGAGTTCTCAGGGTGCTTTGTGATAAATTCCTGCAAAGAACACTTGCTCTGGAATGTTTGTGAATGACCATCCACACAATTCATATTGAGTGCTCTGGCTTGGCTCTCTCTTGGGGAGATGACTTTAGTGCAGAGATGCTCGTGTCATTTGATTTAGTGACCCTTGAACACTTTGGGTTTATGATTGAGAGATCAGTGTCTTCACCAGTCTGCGGGTGACCCAGTCAGGACCAGGTGGGCATTAAGTTAAATAAACAGGAGGCCATTAGCCTGTGGCTAACTCCATACTTTGAATTCCTACATAGTTAACCATAAACTAGCTTTGTACATAAACAAACCAAAACCTAGCTTAAGAGTATAACAAACAGCTAAATTTCAGCCAATCACAAGAAGCTCAGGTTACAGCAAGTCAGAAGTAGCCAAATCATTACGCCATACTCAAAAGAGGCAGATCCTTAGCCAATCAGGTCATTTCTCTACTTTGTTGTGTGTCCCACCTATAAAAGCTTGCTGCTTACACTGCTGGACAGAGGTCTCCGAACATCTTCTTGTTCTGAGTGTCACCCCATTCTTGAGTTGTTCTTTGCTTAAATAAACTCTGCTACATTTAATTGGTACAAAGTTTTTTTTTTTCTATAAGAACAGAAGGAAAATGTCTTTCTTCCTTCCCTAGAACTAATGATTATGGCAGGAGAGATGCCTCTGCTAGGTTCAAGTTTTGGCTATTTGAGAGCATGGTTAGTCCACTCTTATTTTCATCTGACAAGATTTGTTCAGGCAGAGGCAAATGACACCAAGGTGAATACTTCCCAATTCTCCATTTCTCTAAAATAATTTACTATAATTTCTGAGGGAATATATCTGCCTTATGTCCAGAATTTTACTCTTAGAATCTATTTTGCTTGTAGATTTCTAACATAAAAAGATTGTCTTCCTAGCAAACAAAACAAAACAATTCTGTCTATAGCAATTTGTTTACTGAATTATAATATATTTTTATTTATTTTCCCTAAGGACATTGCATAGTTTTCAAGAATATGGAATTGTGTTTTATTTAATTTTGTAACTTGTGGGCTTGTTACAGAGTCAGGGTTCAGCAAGTGTCTTATTGAATGATGAATAAATAAGTATGATGAATATATGAATAAGCAGAGCATAAGGTAAACAGAAATTCCAACATATACCTGATAAATTGGGCCACAAAGAGGGTCACTCCAATTTGGGTGAATATCAGGGCCTCAGCAGGCTAAACATTGGGGTTTCCTGAATTTACCAGTTATCTTTAAGGGTCCGTGGCTAGTGGAAATTTGTACTCATTTGACGTTTCACAGACTTTGACAAAGGCACATTCTTTTATTGCAAGAGTGAACATAATTGTCAACTTGTCAATAGCATTTAAAGTCAGTGTGCAAGTATCTAGTTAGTGTCTCATGGAAGACAGAGGGGAAAAGTATTACTTGCAGTAACTATATTCTAGAATTTGGAGATTTTAGAAGGCCTCCAGAAGCATCCCTTGAGAAATGCCAGTGATCTGCCCTACCAAAAGTGAGTAAAAGAAAACAGATGAGTGTAAAGTAAGTATAGAACTGAGATTGCAACAAGATTAGGTAGATGATGCGAAAACAACCTAGACAAGTTGCTATGAGACAATGAGCAGGCCCCTTCCACCTTGCAATCTGCAGTGTGTGTTGGGGCCTCATTGGAAGCCACTATCACACGAAGTCATCTTTAGTAAAAGGATCCATTTGCTTGGGCTTATCCATCTGTAACATATATCCTGAAGCTGTCATCCATTGGGCCATCTCTAATCCTCTACCACCTGTGAGGGTGTGGATGAAACATGGTTGAAATAAGAGAGTTGAAAAGAACAAAGTCCCAAAGACACACACTTCTGGCAGACACAAAGGCCATGTGTGGGTCGACTGTAAACTGGCATAGTTCACAGTTCGTCGACTACTACCTCTCTCCTCATTTATATACTTTTGACAACAGCACAATGTGTGTGGTAGAGGGTGCCTTTCTTTTCAGTTTTCCCCCTTTGGAAAGAGTAAAACTTTACCTTCCATCGTCTATTACCCAACTAGGTGTTTGCAGGTAAGTCCGGTGTCCCTTTTTAACATTTGAAGAGCACATCTTTGACATGCTGGCACCTTTGAAAGCCTTCCTTTTTAAGTGTACTTACTCATTTATGGGGTGAAACTGTATTGTTTTTGACTAATTTATCTTGACTCAGGTTGTACACACTGACCTAGTAACTTATTTACTTTGGGGCATATTGAGAAATTGAGTTTCTTCAACACCGACTTTCTATTTGACACACCTACATTTTATTGGGGTAGGCTCAGGCCGCCCAGTTCTTTTATAATTCTCTTTTAGTCAATGCTTCTCACTGGACAGGAAAGCTCAAGGAACCAGCTAGAAATCAGGACATGTGGGATAAAAAAGGAGCAGAGAGAGTAATCATCGGCCTCATTTTCTATGACATAAGTGAAGACATCTAGTTCAAACAGCCGAAGTGCCCAATAGCTAATCAAGAGCTGAAACTGCGTATTCCTGGTAATTGAAGTTTATGGCAAGGTTGGAGTAGAGACTTGATCTTGTTTACTCATCACTCAACAAATATTTGTTATCTGTCTAATGACTGGGATTGCCATTAGGATTGCAACGAATGTTTTGCTCTTGAGGTGTTCATAATGTATTGAGAAAGATAGAATCAGTGGTGCTTGTGTTGTGACAAAAGTGTGCTGTGAGCACTAAGGGGGCCACTGGATGGACTGGTGGACATCTCATACTTTGGATTCAGGAGACTGAGGAAAGAGAGGCAGGCAAACTCAGGGAGCCCCCGCCATCATCCGCTGGCTAAGACTTAAACCTTGGTACTTGGAGATGTTGGAGACTAGAGGTCAGAGGCGTGTGCTCAGACATGTGCTCAGAGGTGCAATTTTCCCTGCTGACTCAGAGAAGCTCACTCTTAGCTCCATGACATCTTTTGAACTCTCTGCTATTGTTTGTTCTCTCTGCTATCACAGAAGACTTAAGTTCATTTTTTTGTAACAGGAGCAACCATAATAGCAGTTTTAAAAACAGAATGGCTAGGCACAGCAACTCATGCCTGTAATCCCAACATTTTGGGAGGCCAAGGTGAGAGGATCGCTTGAGCTCAGGAGTTCGAGATCGGTCTAGGCAACATAGTGAGACCATTTCCCTACAAAAAATATAGCTGGGTGTGGTGGCATGCACCTGTAGTCCCAGTTACTTGGGAGGCTGATGCAGAAGGCTTGCTTGGGCCCAGGTATTCGAGGTTACAGTGAACTGTGATCATGCTATTGTACTACAGTTTTAGTGTCAGAGTGAGACTCTGACTCAAAAAAAAAGTACTCTTACATATCATATTCTTTGTTAGGTAATTTGCTTATAATTTTTGTAAAAACCTTGTACAATAATATTATTTTACCTATTTTGTGGAAATGAAAATTAGAGAGGTTAGCTTAATAAGTTAGTCACTCAAGTAGAAAGTTTTGGAGGGAAGTTCATAATATACTGCCCCTTTATAAATCTCTGTTTTTCATTACATTAAATCTTCAAAAAATTGCAATCTCTTATCCAACTTATCAGTACCTCTGAATACTTCCTGAAAGATAGTTCTGAGTGGTTTCTCAAATGCTTATGTTTAAGTGTTTGAGGAGTAAGACTCCCAGAAACAATTTTAGAGAAAGGAAACCAGAAGAATGTTATGTTCTAACTTGAGAGATAGTGGGGTACAAGAACAGGATTAATTTCTTGTTCTGAACTTGCCAATTGCTTTATCCCTTGGACTGAAGTTTCTTTATCTGGAAATTAGAGAGGTAACCTAAATGATTTTAACCCTCTCTTCTGATTCTAAGATTCTTTTATTTTTGATAAGGAAGTATGACATCTCTGTCTCGAATTTGTGAATCAAGAAAGAACTTTGTTCCATCAGGGAGACTGTCAAATCTGGTCTCATTTTGACTGTGATGGGGGAAGAAATTCCTTCTGAAGACCATGCCACAAGTACTGTTTTGAATTCAGAATCATATACCTCCATTTTCTCCATGGGATGTATGAAGGTTAGTGCATATTTCTTGGTTTCTACTGTTTTCCTATAAGGATCTGATTTTAAAAGTTCATTTCCTTACACTCCAGGAGCAGTGTTTTGTAGGTCAAGCTCCCACACTGTGAAATACTTGAACTCTCCAGGAAATATCTGGGTATACGATTTAACTTCTGGCTGACCTGGTCTTGAATAGAGGCATTGGGAGGTTATGGAACAGGGAGGAAGACCCTCATTAACAACCAATGCAAGGACCTCATTATATTTCTAACCCTCGATAATTCTTAACAGTCACCTTGAGTCTTGATCCCTGAATTCATTTGCTGCTTTCACACAGCAGAACTGAACTCTGGCTCTATCTGCCCCCTCTGCTTCCATGCTCAGGGGAATAGTTATTCTGAATGAAAAGCCACCCCTTTTGCCAGATTACGGAAATGACACACAACTAGCCCCGAGTCTTAGCTGGGTCCTTAGAAGGTCCTGTCAATGCTTTTATTTGTTCATAACTGTTGGAGCCTCTAGTTCCTGCAAAGATTTCCAACACTCCCCAAGCTCTTCTGATCTCCTTTTCCTCAGTGTCAGAGGATGACCTCGCAGATCCTCTCCTGAGGACAGTGAGTTCCAGCTAAACCCTCCATTAGCCACTGCTGACACCTACCTGCTCACCTACCTGCTCTCCTCTGTCCGTGTCTACATGGGCTCCCATGATCCTTCTTCCTGTTTTGGAGGATGACTTTCTCCTTTTTCAAGTCCAAGTCCTCTAGGCCACTGACCTAAATCATTGGCCCTGCAGACTCCTCTGAACTCTGGCATCTCATTGACCCTGTGTCTCCGCCCTCTCTTTCTCCACAGGTTTCTAAAAAAAGAAACTTGCTTTGATGTCATTTCTTCCCCTAGCTACCATCAAAGCTCTCTCCTCTTCTTTGAGAATTCAAAATTTTCAGAGGAGTGGACTGTACCCCTAACTCTGCATTAATTGCTTTTTAGATTAGAAAATTTAGTTTATTTAGAAAGTAAATTAGAGACAGAGAGAATGAGAAAAAGGGGATTCACTTCCCCAAAGAGGGGAGGGGGCCAAAGCGAAACATGGCCCGGTCATAGCTCAAAGGGCACATGACAAAACCATAACTTAGCAAGGCATTTGCCTAACTCTGCATTTATTTATTTGAGTTGGAGTCTCACTCTGTTGCCCAAGCTGGAGTGCAGTGGCACACTCATGGCTACAGCAGACTCGACCTGCTGGGCCCCGGCGATCCTTCCGCCTCAGCCTTCCAAGTAGCCAGAACTACATGTGCGCGCTACCACGCCCAGCTAGTTCCTGCTAATTTTTTAATCTTTTATAGAGATGGGGTCTCCTCAAGTCTTCCAGGCTGGTCTCGAGCCCCTAGCTCAGGCAATCCTCTCACTTGGTCTATCAGAGTGCTGGATTACAAGTGTTAGCCACTACACCTGACCCAATATTAATTTAATTTAATTTAATTTTTTGTAAAGATGAGATCTCGCTATGTTACCCAGGCAGGTCTCAAACCTCTGGGCTCAGGCAATCCTCCCTTTTGCCCTCTCAAATGCTAGGATTATAGGCATGTGCCACTGCCCCGGGCTAACTCTACTTTCTTACTTCATACTGGCATCTGGCCTTTGTCCTCACAATTCCTTAATTCCTCTCCCCAAGGTCACCAGAATGCCTTTTTGACCAAGACACAATTGACCTCTTTGAGTCTGTGCCTGCCTGGATCTATGTGTGGCAGTTGGCGAAGGTGACAGCTTCCTCTTCCTTAAAACACAGTATTTTCCCTTGGTTTCTCCAGTGCTATGTCCTTCTAGTGGCCGCCACCCCGACTGGTTATGTGCCTCTTACCTGTGGGCTCACCTTTCTTCTGCATCACGGAATTTTGTTGAGGGCTGGATCAGTGGTAATTACAGGTGAAGGTTTTCGAGTTAGCCTGTCTCTTACTAACTGTGCCTCCATAGATTCTTCACTCCTCTGGGCCCAATTTTCTCATCTTTTAAAACCAGGTTGATAATATTTCACATTGTTAGGAGAATTCAACCATGTAATGTCCAGAAAGTGTTTGATTTGGATTATTCCTTTCAAAAAGAAAAAAAGAAAAGAGCTGTTATGAGATAATGATATAAAGAAGCAACCCAAAATGAAATATTAAGTTTCAGTTTGTTCTACAATAGCAGTGTGTATGTGTCTTCCTGCCTCAGACTCCCAAGTAGCTGGGATGGCAGGTATGAGCCACCACATAGCTTGTCTCCGTTTTAATAAGTAGAAACAGAAGCTTATGTTGTTAAATAACTCACCGAAGGCCAAGCTGCGTGGAATAGTGCCCAGATTCAAATTCAGGGTTTGGGAGTATACCTCAGTAGTAGAGCATTTGACTATAAATTCAGGGCTACTGCATTCCACATTTCACTCTGGCCACTACTTAATATTATATTGTATCTCTGCCCATTGTCCTTACTGTCTAATCTCTCTGTTCCCATTCCTTGTGGTTAGGCCACCTGGCAACCAGAGTGTCCTGGTACCCCCCAGATCAAAACTATTCTTGAGTACCTGCTGGTAACTACTACTTTTAATCATGCTTAGCTACACATTTTGTTGTTATGTCTTTTTCCCATCATCTCTTAGTCCTTGATGGCTCATGCTAATAAATGTTGATTCTCCTGCTACTTCTCAAACTGTTGAATATATTTTCCCCATGAGTAAAGTACTGTATATTTTGTGGACACTCAGTGAGTGTTAATTGAGGTACTTATTAGCAATTTCTGCAATAATCAGAAGTCCTACGTGAACCTCTTATGAAGAAGACACACTGTCTCCTCACAGCATGCTATACATGGTTTTACTTTGGTATTTTCCTCTATGACCTGTATGACTCTCCTATAAATTATTGACCAGTTACCAATATTTCTACCTTCTATTGAAACATTGTCCTCAGGGACCCAGCTTCCTACTGAATGCTGAGCTATGGCTGACGTGCAGATTCTTATTCTAATTATTTTAAAGAAGTGCATATTCTGTGATCAAGAAGTTCTTTACACCGGGCTCAGTGGCTCAGCCTGTAATCCCCTGCCTTTGGAAGGCTGAGGTGAGTGGATTGCTTGAGCCCGTGGGTTTGAGACCCGCCTGGGCAGCGAGACCTCATCTCTACAATAAATCAAAAACTCCTGGGTATGGTAGTGCATGCCTATAATTCTGATTACTCGGAAGGCTGAGGCAGAAGGATCACCGGAGCCCAGCAGGCGAGGTTGTGGTGGCCGGGAGTGGCCACTGCACTCCAGTCTGGGTGACCGAGTGAGACTCCAACTCAAACAAACAAAAAAAAGAAGTTCTTTACTGCAGAATAGCTCATAAAAGTCCTCCCTGGAACTCAAAACCAAAAGGAATCAATAGTTTATCTGGTCATCAGAGGAAAATGTCATTCTGTGTCCATTGGTTTCTCTGGGGCCATTCATTAGAAAGCCTGGCTCAGTGGAGTTATAGATTTGGGATGGTTATTGTTCTCAGCAAAAAATAAAAAATCAAGAGGAAACAAGTCTGTTTTAACTTTTCTTAGAAGCAAACATCACAAAACAGTTCTTGAAAAGAACATGGGGATTAGTCTTTTCCACAAACTCATCATATTAAATCCTAAGTCGTCTGTGTCCCTTGGCATTCATAATTATGTAGACCTTTCTGCAACATAAGTCTAATAAGTAACGCATCTCTTCCTTTTCACTAATTTTGAGATAAGTTTAAAATTATAACAATTGAACTAGGCAAAGGGATTACATGTTTCAGGTGTTGTGTATATTTTATGCTTCTGCGGTGATCAATTGTGCTAATTTTTCTGGATCAGTCCTGACTTTAGTACTGAAAGTTCCTTTTCAGAGGCCGGGCGCAGTAATCCCAGCACTTTGGGAGGCCAAGGTGAGAGAATTTCCTGGGTCCACGGGTTCGAGACCAGCCTGGGCAACTTGGCAAGACCTCATCTCTACAATAAATCAAGAAAAATTAGCTGGGCATGGTGGCACATGACTGTAGTTCCAGCTACTTGGAAGGCTGAGGCAGAGGAATTGCCTGAGCCCGGCAGGCAGAGGCTATGCTGGCCGTGAGTGTGCCACTGCCCTCCAGCCTGTGCAACAGAGTGAGACTCCAACTCATCTTACCATACCCTCATGACTTAGAGACAGGACTTATAATTAAAGACTTCAAGCATCTTCACATTTGGTAATGTAAGACTATACCAACATGAGCGTTGACTCAACTTTCAGATTTCTATGGGAAGATTATTCTCATTTTGGTTTATTTCATTTACAGTTTATTGACTCACTGAGAGGTGCATCCTTTGCTCCCCCTGTGGGAAAAAACAGAAACTGCACCAGTTTCTAGGACACTCCATATCAACGAGACACAATGGAAGCTGGCAGTAAGTGGCCCTGCCAGTTAATGACTTCTCCCTCAGCCATCCCTGCTTTGTGGTGTAATTCAAGGTGGATGAATGGTTTACTCTGGGCTCCAGGCCAACTAACTGGCCCCAGGGAAAATCATTCTCACACCCACTAGCACACACCCTTCAAAATCTCTTTCCTGCCCTGCAGCCCCCCAGATGAAATCCTTGTACCCCAGGAAGCAGCAGATCCTTTCACTGCTGTCTCTGGGCTGCAAGAATCAAAGGGCAAAATGGATGTTTTCCTCTGAGAACTGGCAATGAGCAGAAGGAAGGAAATGCCTACTCCAATTCAAGCATGTTTTAATCTCTGGAAAAGTGGGCACTGGGAAGGGGCAATATTGGCAGAGGAATCAGTGGGAAAGTCATAAATGTTGTCTCTTATCCCAGCAACTAAAATTGTTTCTTTAGAGAGCCTCCCACTCTTTTTTTTCCCTCTTAAAAGGATTTGGATAATGAACAATCACTTGCTAAATTCTCAAGTTCAAAAATCTCTTAGTGGAAGGAGAAAGGGGAGTTTTTGAGCAAATCTGTAAAGGCTAGATGAATCATTTAAAAACATGATCAGAAATTTCAAGATTTACACATACCTTATGAATATACCTTCTGAGTCTAATCTAAAGAATCTGGCACCCAAGCACATCAACAATTCTTTACCTCTTCTCTTTGATGCTTGTAATACCTAACAGTAAACACTACTGAGATTGACTTTCTAACATGCTGGCCCATTTTGACCTGAACTTAATCATGAAGACACAGACAAAACCAACTGGGAGGACACTCTACGAGCCAACTGACATGGACTTATAATATGCCAGTGTGATGATGGTGGTCTGTTCTAGAACAAAAGAGAGTTAAGAGACATGACAGATAAGTAGAAGGTAGAAGCTTGCAGTTTAATTCTTTTTTTTTTTTAGATCTTAATGTTGGATTTATTTTTCTTTTTAAAATTTTTAGTATAAAGATGTGGGGTACAATTCAGGGTTAGGTATACAAACATTGATCATGCAGGTACCCCTGTTAATGAGGTATGCCTCTCCCTCCCCCAGCTTAATTCTTGATTGTGATAATGGGATTATGAAGGAGAATGCTTTTGTTCTTTGGAGCTACGTGCTAAAGTTTTTAAAGACAAAATGTTTTGATGTGCATCTTTTAAAAATATTGAGAGAGAGAGAGAAAGAAAAGAGAGAGAGAGAGAAACAAATGTTAGACAAACAAACTCAGGCCTATACATGGATTTGAAACTCACATTGGAAAAATCCCCTGTTCTTTGCTCAAGTCCAGGCATGTCTGTGAGTTCACCAACTGGCTTCAGAGTGTATATTGGGCTATTCTGACATATTTTGAAGATCTGTTTTTAGCCTGGCTTCCATTCAGGTTTTGGCCAACAGGACAAACTTTACTCTCTGAAGAGGTGTGAGAGCAGAATCTCTTACAGATGTCCCTTGCAGACATATTTCAAATCTGTTTCTCTCGATTAATTTTTCAGTCAATTTCAACACCCACTTCATTATATTTTTAATTTAGTTTGCAAATAAAATGGCATTTGCATTTTCTTGAGTAATGTTGTCCCTCCTCCTATCTCCCATTTCCATTCCTAGAATCTCAATTATGTTATGATATGTTCCACAATAATTGCATTGTAAAATGTCAGGAACCGTGGTCATAGGGAGGCTATTCATAAAAATTCCCTACCTGTCTATTCAGACAAAAGGCTTGATTCATAAATTAGAAAGAATAAGCCCATGATTATGGGAGTTAGTGGAGCATCTTTGTGTTTTAATAGGTCAAATGGCCCAGGGTACTGGGTATGGTCACACATGAGAGTTTTTGAAAATGATTTTAAAGTAAGTCTTTGGGGCTTCTTCTTTTAAAAATATCTAAAATATTTCAAAGAAAATTCACTTAAAATAAAAAAGTATCATCTGTCACAAATCTGGCCATTCTAGTCTTTTTTCGGGTCATCGTTCTTGAACATCTGGCAGTCAGCACTCGGATTTATAAAGGCTCATTTTCAGCTGTTCCTTGGCAAGACGAATAACCTAAAAATTTGGCCCCAGTGCTCTTATATCTTTGAAAGGCTCACCTCTCTGTTCATTACTCACTCTTTTGATCCACTTGTACTTGAAGTTTCAACTTTTTTTCCTCAAAAGCATTCTGTAATTCAAGTCATTCCAGTGGAAACTTGAATAATGTTAAGCTGGGCATTACATGATAAAGTGGGCATACTATATATGTGGGCATTACAAAATAATGCGCTGGGCAGGATAGGGGAGAAACGGAGCAGTCAAAGATGACTTCCTGGTTTGTAAGGAAAAGGGGATCTGGCAGGAAATAGAAGACACGTGCAAATGGCTCTATGTTGGGTAGTGCATGCTATATTCCCCATGGGAGTTATAAACAAAGTGATATCCTGACGTGTTACTTCAGCACAACTAGGCCCCTTCCTCATGATTCAAGTATCTAACTCTACCCCTACCCTTTCCCCACACACACCAAGAGTGGGGCAACCTCACACTCCATTATGGTTAGTTGGGTTAGCAGCCTAGAATGAGTTTCTTGCACCAAAATCAATGCCCTTCATGGTAGACTTTGAGCACCTATTAAAGTCTGTGATCTTTAATAGGGTCTTGAAAGTTATTATGGTACAGGATGGATGAAAGGATGGATGATAAATGGTTATTACAAAAGCTGGATGTCTCTAAATTCTTCCATAATCAGACTGATAAGAATTTCAGGGTTTGGAGACCTGTGGTTTCACTCTCTTACTGATATATTATAGCAGTTATTTACCCAGGGATAAGATCACCATGGTGAGAACAATGAAGAGGAATTAGATTCTCTTGTTCACATCTTTTATTGCTACTTTTCTTTTGTAACAAACAAAAAACACAATCGCATATCTTCATCTCACTACTGTGATCTTAGAAATGAGATTCGGTGCCTCCCAGTACCTGTTGGATCTCTGGCCCAGTTTTACCATTTTCTTACAACTCCCCTAACTCTGAGATCTCCTGGGTCAATGATTCAATTCTGGGACAGCACAGCGACTTGCTCATCTCTGCAGGTTAATAAGGAGACTGTAATCCAGTCACTCATTACTAAGTAGAAATAAAGTCCAGGTTCAATGGACACACTATTTCCAATGCTAGAAAGGAATTGCTGAAGTATTTTTTAAAAATAAAAAGCTTTAATTCCATCTAGTTGCTTGGAAAGAACTCTCTTTCAAACGACGTGGTTAATAATAGCATTTTTTGTGTAATATAAAGTCAACTTAAATTAAATATCAAGAGGTTATTATTATTAAGCAACATAAATTTTGTTAGTACAAGTAAATTATAAAGAAAATAAGGGAAAATGCTTTTTCTTATTTGAGTCAATGTTAAGTAAATGACAGTACACTTATAAACCCTATTGGTGACTTTTGCTTCTTCTTAGTCTAACCGTTGAGGTGATTTGAGTGGTGACCATATCCCAGAACGATGGCTGCCTTACATAGATTATTTCTAATCCTCACCACACTATACATTAAACTCTATTTCCTCTAATTTACAGATGAGAAAGTGAAGTCTCAGAGAGGTTAAATAACTTGCCCTGGATCACACAGCCAGGAAGAGTCTCCTGGAAACTAAATCTCACTGTGTGAATAAAATATTTACATGAAGCAACCCAGATGTTATTAAAATGTTATTAAAAGATGAATGGATAAACAAAATGTGATACACACACATACACACACACACACACACACACACACACACACGATGGAATATAATTCAGCCTTTAAAAAGAAGAAAATCTTGTCACTTGCTACAACATGGATCAACCTTGAGTACATTAAGCTGAGTGAAATAAGTCAATCACAAAAAGACAAATACCGTATAATTCTACTTACGTGAACTATTGAAAGTAGTGAAATTTATAGAAACAAAGTAGAATAGTGGATAACAGGAGCTGGGGAGAATGGGAAATTTTTGTTTAAAGGATATGAAGTTTCATTTTTACAAAATGAAAAAGTCTGGAGATCTGTTCAACAATGCGAATAAGCTTAAAACTATTGAACTATACACATAAAACTATACACACATACATTAAGATGATAATTTAAAAAATTAAAGTAAATAACTTTCATTTATCAACCCCCTTCAAGAAAATACTTATGTGAACTTGAGAAATTAATAAAATCCATGCCTGGCATTGACTGAGTCAAGAAGCTTTGTGGTAGACCATGAATGACCAGTAATAGAACAGCTTCCATGTAAAACCGGGAAGCAGGTGAGGTCTGACTTCAGCATTTCCAGGTTTTGAGGGTGTTCAGTAGAGGATGAGGTGACCATTCTCTTCTTCCCTCCACAAGTCTTGTCTTAATGAAAATCACATTATCAGATCTATATACCTCAGTGAACTTAATTCTGTTACCTCTCTCAGGAAGATTGGAAGCTTTCGCTTCCTTCTAATTTTCCTTTTTTTGACTTTCTTATTTTATTTGATTTGAGTTGTGGGGTACAAGTAAGGATTTACTACATAAGTAGGCTGTGGACAGGTGAAGTTTGGGTTTCTAGCTGGCCCTCTCTCCTCTGATAGTGGATCTGGAACCCAGTGTGTTGCCACGGGTCCCCTCCCTCCTTCCTCCCTCCCTCTCCCAGCAGTGTCCAGCGTCTGCTGACCCCATCCTTGTGCTCGTGTGACCAGTGATCAGGGCCCACTTATGAGTGAGAACACGTGGGATTCAGCCCTGCATCCATGTTGCTGTGAAGGCCATGATTTTGTTCTTCTTTATGACTGCCCTCTTATTATTAATACAATGTTTTAACCATGCTATGAGAATTTCAGATGTAAGGTAGTAAGAGACAGCTATATTTTGGGGGGATTTCCTTTTGCATCTGAAATTCATGAAGTTGTGTCTTTTGTAAAATTGGCTTTCCAGTCATCTTTGTGTTAATTACTCTGCAGATAATCATTTACTGAATATATTTACTGAGTACCTTCAGTGTGCCCAGCACTAAGCTAGTGGTAAGATGGGCTTCATAGTTTGCAGGTTCCCAGTTCCAAACAAAAAATATGGAATCCCTTGTTCAAAAAAAATCAAGTTAATGTTAATACAGCAACAGCAGAGCATTAAACCAGGCATGAAGCCCTTCTAAGCCCTCCTGTGCAAGTGCATAGATCACACATCTGTGAAACTGACCCTGGCTAGGTGTTCAGGATATAACACAGGGTAGAAGCTGTTGTTGCCCTCATAGAATTCTACTAGGAGAGACAGACTAGAAATCAGTAATCACATTAAACCATTTTTTTTTGAGTCAGGGTCTCACTTTGTCACCCAGGTTTGAGTGCAGTGGCACAATCACGGATCACTGCAGCCTTGACGTTTGGGGTTCAGGTGATCCTTAACACCTCAGCCTATGGAGTAGCTGGGAATATAGACATGCACCACAACAGCTGGCTAATTTTTTTTTGGGTATAAGCCAGGTCAAAAGCAATTTGATAATTTGATAAAAATAAAGACAATAATAATACTAATAATAATACTAAAATAGGTACTCCAAGGAAAATAATGAAGTTCTATGAGATAGTTTATCAAAGTGAGGAGATCTAAGTTTGGCTCAGAGAAAGCTTTCCAGGAGAGGTAATGTTTAAAGGACAGGGAAAGGATGGGTGCAGTGGCTCCCGCCTGTAATCCCAGTACTTTGGGAGGTTGTCTGAACCCAGGGGTTCAAGACCAGCCTGGGCAACATGGTGAGACCTCCTATCTAGGACAAATTTAAAAAATGGGCTGGATGTGGTAGCACATGCCTGTAGTCCCAGCCACCAGAGAGGCTGAGGCAGAAGGATCACTTGAGCCCTGCAGGTCAAGGGTACAGTAGTCATGAGGGTGTCACTGCACTCCAGCCTGGGTGACAGATTGAGACTCTGATTCCAAACAAACAGACAAATGACAAGGAGAAATAAAACAGGTAATGAAGAAAGGGAGGACCTTCTAGCCAAGAGATGCTATCAGTCCAGGCTCAGGCACTGGGGAAGGGGTGTAACCTGTCACTGAATCAGAGAAAGGATTGAGTATGGTGTCTAGAGAAGAGTGATGAGAGCCCAAGACCAAAGAGGTAGCCAGCACCTGGACACTGAGGCATGTGTGGTCACAGGCTTGGGTGAGGATTTCAGCCTTTACCTTAGGGCTGGTGCAAATCCCCTGAAGAGCTTTAACCAAGGGGCAGGGAGTAACAATAAAACTGGAGAGGGACAGAACAGATACAGAACCACAAGTTAGGAGGCTGCTGCCTGGCGGTTGGGCTAGAGACAATAGTGGCTTAGCCTGGGATAATGGCCAAGGGGGTGGGAGACGTGGACAGCCAGGAATGGTGAGCTCTGTGGAAAGGCCCATGCAGGAAGGAAGGAAGGAGGCCGAGGGCTTGGAGGGCTTCTGGATGAACTTGTGCGAGTGTGGCATTGGCAGAGAAAGTTTATAATGAGGGACCCAAATCATATTTTGCTTGGCTTTGCCCATCCTAGGAACGATTCAGAAAACTGAGATAAATAAATACTGGAAGTATGAGAAAGAACAAAAAACTTCCCCTTTCTACAAACAAATCTCACTTTGGGGGAGAGAAAAATTTGTGGTTGTATTTAGTCCCTTGAGCAGTGAGAGCCGCAGGTGGTCTCAGCGAGAAGCTTCAAGCCTTGCCTATCTCCACAGGAGCTGCTGGGTTGTTCTGAAGTGTCTGGAGGGGACACGAACAGCTAGAATAGCTGAAACACAGCATTTTTTTTGCTGCATTTTCCCTTACCTAAGGGACAACCATGCCTTTGCAACTGTTAGTTTTGCTTGAGAAGAGAATTCAGGCCTCCATGGATCAGTAGAAATGAGAAAGTTTAAAAGCAAGATATTCTTGCAAAAGTCTTTAAGCAAGACAGGCTACCTAAAAACAAAACTATCTTTTTCTTTTTTTGACATCATTAATTTAAAAAATGGTGATGAACCTCAGCCTTTTGGATTGAGGAACAAGAAGCCAAGAACCAACAGGGAACAAAATAACTCAGCAGGAGCACTCTCGCCCTTTCTCCTCAATGCCCTGGGACTCCAGCATATTTTTTTTTCAGATGCTTTTTTTTTTTGAGTTGGAGTCTTATTCTTTGTCGCTCAGGCTGGAGTGCAGTGGCACGCTCACAGCCACTGCACCTTCGACCTGCTGGGCTCAGGCGATCCTTTCTCCTCAGCCTTCCAAGTAGCTGGAACTACAGATGCACACCACCATGCCTGGCCAGTTTTTGTGGTTTATTGTAGAGATGAGGTCTCATCATGTTGCCCAGGTTGGTCTCGAACCCCTAGGCTCAGGCAACCTTCTAGCCGCGGCTTTCCAAAGTGCTGGGATTGCGGGCTGAGCCATCACACCCAGCCTAGATGCTTTTGTTTTCTAGGGATTGAATTCTGACTCATCTTTTCCAGGGATCATCTCACATTGTTGTTCTCCCAGGAGTCATGTTTGCATGGCCACACCTATCATCTTAGGAAGAAATGAGTTTGGAATCGGGGCATTTTGAGCTCTCTGTGGATGAGCAGCGCTTCTCAGCTGCCGGCCGACTCCTAGCCAACCTGACCTCATGAGCGGTCACCAGGATGACGGGCTAGTTGTGTGCCAACCATGTGGTGGGCACAGTTTATAAATACTCTCTAAATTGAAATCCACCTGGTATTCAGGTAGTAGTACTTATGATTTGGTGAACTAAATCTGTAACAAAATCCTATCAAACCCCCACACCCCACAGAAATAGCGGAACTGCTAACAAGCTCAGCTAATAAGCCTGTGTGTGACAGTCAGTAATAGGTATCATCTGCTTTCCTTTGACTTGACTACTGCAGAAGTTAGATTAAAAGATGAAAAATAGGAGAAGCTATTTACCTTTTTTAAAAAATTGATGCCTGATACCTTCATAAGTAAAACAGTCCTACACAAATACTTCCTTTTCTTCTACATGTACATACTTTAGTCATCTTATTTAGCATTGTATGCTTTGAATTTTGTTTTAAAAAACCCAGCATGTCTTTTTGTCTGTTCTCTCTGATGCCAGGAAAAGTGATTACACATTTTAGACACCAATCTTCTTCAGTGAGGAAGTTTTTGTCTAATTTTACCCCACTGTTCTTGAAACCACCATCCCATAGATCCCAGTGACTATAACTGCATACGTGCATTGTCTCTTATCTGCATTTTCTTCGCATATTCACAAAACCTCCCACAAGCGAGGGGAAACCAATGTTGCATGATAGGTTTCCTCTTGCTCACCATCAAGGTCTAGGCTCGCGATGGGCGAAGTCCCACGGAGACACGGCAGGTGGCAGTGTGAGACACAGAGTCCCAGCGACAAGTTGGGAGGAGGTGGAGGCTGTTTTTTCTAGCCCCATCGGAGGAAGGGGTTGTCCTCGGAGGAAATGTTTTCTCGACATGAACTTGGTTTTGCTGAATCAGTAACCTGCAATCATTTGAACCACTTTGGCACTAAGCAACGTTAAGCTTCTTTAAACCTTAAAATATCTGTACTTCAAGACTCTTCTTCAATGCATGACATAGCCTTTCAGTTATATGATGTGCTAGCCTCCCTGGGCTTCATGTTTTATTAATTTTAGTAAAGCAAGATCACCCTGGGTAACCTACAGAAAAGTGGCCTGGACATTTCATAAGAATACGTTGGATGTGCCAGGACTCTGTGGTTTGACTTTTCAGCATCATGGGTGGACTAATTTGAGCACTGGTATATACTCTCAAAGGCCACATTTAATTAGGTGACTGTGTTCTTTGGTTATTTTAAAGTATTTAAATATTTTTGTGTAATATCGTTCCCCAAATCTAGTAATAATTCTTTTATTTAACATAGCATACATTTTAATTACAGAAGAGGCAGGTATCTGGGGTTGTTTTGCTGAATATTTTAAAACTGCCATTACTTTCTTAATAAGCAAATAAATCATTTCTCAAACATTAGCAGAGGAGACCTTACTCAGCACCAGGAACAGATATTTTTAAAGAGAGAGTTTCCCTAGAGTGAGAGTTCTTAAAGGAAAGGGGTATGTTGTGTGCAGATCTTGGACAGCACTTAATTACATGAGATTTAATAATTTTAGTAGACACACACTCACAGGCATGTTTCCCCAAATCTTCTCTCTTAACTGGATTTGTGTTCTTGGTCTGGAGGATTTGCTCTGACCTCTGTTTCACAGTGTGTATGGCTGGCTAGCCTTTCCTGCTTGAACTAATATATTCCATGATACCTATTTTTCCCGACCTCTTTGTCCTTCTGGATTCCAGAGTTCCGTCCAATTCTGCAGTCTTCTGGAATGCCAGGGTTTGGCTTTTCCTGGCCCGACCCACTCTGCTGGCACCCAGGGCTGGCCTAGTGAGGCTAAACCACGGGGCATTCTCAGAGCTGCCTCCGTTCCACCAGAGGCCTGGGAATTCCAGATTGTGTTGTTGAAGGCAGGGTCTCTTTCCTCAGTGTTTGAAACATCATCTTTTGGAGATTGCCTTTGCCCCTACTCTAAATTCTCGATCCCTGACCCTGTGTGCTCACTCTGCACAGTGTTCCTGGGTGATCTCACCCTCCTTCCTGGTTCCCATTTGTCAAGTCACTTCCAAGGTCATGCCTGTGGTTCAGATCGTTCTCCTGACCTTCAGGACGGTGGGGACCTCACTTCTGTTATAGACACTTGGGTGTCTCACTGGCGCCCCTAAAGACCAAGATTTCATGTTTCGTTTTCTCCATATATCTGTTCTTCCTGCAAATCACGCTTTAATGACTGATACCCGCTTTAATGACTAGACACATGTCTGTGTCTAGAACAGAAATTTCACATTCATTTTGTTGTTTTTCTTTCTCCAAATGATGATCAAGTCCTGTTGATTCTGCCTCCTAGATATCTTGGTAGGCAGAATTTCTTCTGCTGTTGCTTTATATCTGGCTACCATCATCTCTTACCTGGATTTATCTTGTTTGTTTGTTTGTTTTTTTATTCATTTATTTTGAGTCGTGGTCTTACTCTGTTGCCCAGGCTGGAGTGCAGTGGCACAATCATGGCTCACTGCAGCCTGGACCACCTGGGCTCAGGCAATCCTTCCACCTCAGCACTTTGAGTTGTTGGAACTACAGGTGCATGCCACCAAGCCCAGCTAATTTTTTTATTTTTTGTTTTTGTAAAGATGAGATATTGCTAATTTGTCCAGATTTGTCTTGAACACCTGAGCTCAAGTGATCCTCCTGCCTTGGCCTCCCAAGTACTGGGATTACAGGCGTGAGCCACTGTGCTTAGCCTCTTACTTGGATTTGTGCCAACAGCCTTCTAACTGACCTCTCTGTCTTCAGTCATTTCCCGGAGTGCAGTTGGATGATATCCCTTGAATGCTCATTTGATAATTCCCTCCCCCCACTTAAAAAGGAACTTTTCTATGGCTTACTTCTCTCCCTCTGGACTCCTTCTCCTCATCCAATAGGTCTCTACTAGATTCTGCCTTCTCTGGACTCCTATCCTAGGCCTCTCCTGCAATGCTCTCTCAATAGCGCCCTGCGCATTCACCAGACACTTCCAAAATGTCTTGCATTTGCCAATTTTCTTGTTTGTATCCCCTCTAGATGGCAAGTTCTGTAGAGGCAGGGACTGTACCTTCCTTACTCATCTGTTTTGTCTCTGTTACTTAGGAAATTGCCTCCCGTATCATAGAGGGATGGGATACAGGGATAGTACATTATTTGTGGTAGGAAGTAGGAATACTTGAATGAACAAATATATAAATATATTGGACACTTCCTGTAGGACAGTCATGGTGACGGGTGATTGCAATTGTGTTGAGTGGGAGGAAGGGTGATTGGGAGAGTAAAACTATGCCAGTGATCATCTCCATTCCACTCATGTAGGATAGTTGCATTGACATCACTTTCAAAGGTCTTTGATGATTTTAAGAAATCTTGCAGCATTACTTGTATGAGGGTTCTGGAGAAAAAAATGTCTACAAACAAGTCAAAATAAACTGTTCTTCATTGTCTCTCTCTATAGATGTGGTTTAAAAGATATATGTGTAAAGGTTGGGCATGGTGGCTCACACCTGTAATCCAAGCACTTTGGGAGGCTGAGATGGGAGGATCACTTGAACCCAGGAGTTCAAGACCCGCCTGGGCAACATAGTGAGACCTTGTCTCCGTAAAAATAAAAATAAAGGTATAAAGCTGGGCTCGGTGGCTCAGCCTGTAATCCCGCGCCTTTGGGAGGCTGAGGTGAGTGGATTGCCTGAGCCCGCGGGTTCGAGACCCGCCTGGGCAGCGAGACCTCATCTCTACAATAAATCAAAAAATCAGCCGGGCGTGGTAGCCATGCCTGTAATTCCGGCTACTCAGAAGCTGAGGCGAAGGATCATCGGAGCCCAGCAGGTTGAGGCTGCCGGGGCTGGGAGCGGCCACTGCACTCCAGTCTGGGTGACAGAGTGAGACTCCAACTCAAAAAAAAAAAAAAAAAGGTATATATGTAACCAGCAGTTCATTACATACCACAGACAGTCTTGCCCACTTCACAACATTATTTACCTTCTCACATATTTGTCTTGCTCCTCTTCATTATGCTATAACATAAAGGGCTCTGGCTGTTTCACTCTTTTTGAGGGGACCCTAGCTTTGAACAGAGTACCTCAAAGATAGGAGACACTCAGTAGATGCTTGTGTTCAAAGCTTTGGTGTTGCTGGCAACTTCTGAAGGTGAGGCATTATGCTGGTTAGTTTACTTTGCCTTACCTCATGGCAACGGGCAGCATGCTGCTAAGATGATGTGTCGTGTTGAGATGATAGTTAACTGAAAGATTTGCCAGCATAATTGAAAGCTTTGACTCTCTCTACTGAGTTCACAGGACTGTGCTGACTCTGCTAATTAGTCATTATCTTTTCTTGTTTTGCAAGATACCACACTAAGGAACTCACAAGTAGAATTTTTAAAAACTGAAGGGCCAATCAGGCAAACAAGTTACTAACAAGGACATTTAAAAAGTATCAAATCCAGTGAGTTGTGCCTGTCTTTGAGTCAGAACATGAACTATCAGTGAAATTTAAAAAAAAATTATATATATGGTAAAAAATGAAGATGGGATTCCTAGATTTCCAGATCCCTGGATGAAGTGTGAGGCGTTAATGTGATTGTCAACATGGCATAGATCCATAGTTCCAGAAGGTAAGATAATTAGGTTAGCACTTTTTGAAATAGGCTTTAATTGGACTGAGTTGCACACACAAAGTAGAAAAATCATAAAATATGCTGTTTTAAACTGGATAGAAGTTTATTTCTGTCACAAGTGAAAGATGATCAGAAGTAGGCAATCCAGACAGGTTTTAGTGACCCACCAAGATCACAGTTTGGTGGCATTAAGGACCTTAAATCCATTATCTGAGAGAAGATAACAGCACCTACCTCCTTGAACTAAGAGGAGGCCATGATGGAAAACACATGAAGTACTTGGGAACCCCAGCACAGAGAAGGTGCTCAGTAGGTGTTACTTATTGGTGCAGGGAGCCACAGGTTACTACTCAAGTGAGGGCATTAATAAATGAGTAACTGACATGCTGGTTACTCGCATGGAAGAAGGATGAGGGGTGTGCTGAGACAATGTAATGAGGTTTCCAACCTAGTCTAGGGGACTCCGGGACACTCCCCTGAGAAGCAGATGCCCCAGTCATGTCTGAAAGAGGAGTGGGAATAGATGGTGTCTGGCAGGGACTGGCTCATCACAGAGAACACACCCATCCTGTATTAGGAGGGAAGGGGCACCGGGAAGGAGTGAAGGGAGGCTGTGTGTCTAGACTTCAAAAGAGAAGGCTGGAGGGAGCAGGGCCAGGGTTAAAAGGACACGGTAGGGAATTTGGTCCTTATCCACCATCAGCGAGAAGAAGAACGTGGAGAAGAGAGTTCCTGGGACACTGTTTGTTCCTGAGCTACGGCTCCAGGAGGCGGATGTGCCTGGGACTGACCGTAGACGGTTTGTCTGATGTGGGAGGTGGGGCCTCAGCCCTTCCAAGAGTCACAGTGTGCGTTTGATCATCTATCGCATGTCAGATAACTAGGTGGAAAGGAAATTTATTTTGACTGAGACCTCCTCGCTTACACAAAAATATTTCAACAGCCCTAAACTAGAGGAGCTTGAGAAAGTTCAAAAACACTGATATGTGCTTCTAGAAACTGCAACTATCTAAAGCTCCAGTGGCAGGGCCACCTTGGATCCTTGCTCTTGCACTGCCAACATCTGCTTAGAGTCTCCCCGTCTGACCAGGCTCTGGGATCTATCCTGAAAGAAAAGTGGGCTCACTTGGGGTGACCAAGCACTACTCACTTGTTTGACAGTAATCTATAGTCACTTAAACCTACATAGGCACTCAGGTTAGAGCATGTGATTTTCAGAGATAATATGCTGTAGATAAGGAAATCTGTTGCAAGTTCTTATACAGATATGAACATACCTTGTGCATAAAACACAGACATTTATTTTTTTCCTCAATGTTTTCTTCTTCCCACCATGCCTGGATGATTTTATTTTTCATTTTTTGTAGAGATGAGGTTTCACTATGCCCAGGCTGGTCTCGAACTCCTGGGTTCAAGCAATCCTCCGGCTTCAGCTTCCCAAAGTGCTGGAATTACAGATGTGAGCTACCATGCCCAGCCATTCCTCAATATTTTTGACCAAAAAAAAAAAAAAATGTAGAGGAACAAAAAATTTAAAAAGGTTCATTCATAGGACCACAGTGAAAGCTACATGCTATCAAATAGGTACCTACGGAGCCTAACCATCCCTGACTTTTACCATAGTCTGTCCTCTAAAATATGAGTAAAAGTGAGGCATTCCACATATTCTAAGTGCCAAAAATATTCTTTTCGTGGAGCTCTCCTGGTCTGCAGTACACAGCTCCCTTTGAAGAGAAGAGCCAGCGAGCTCCATTAGTGGGCTTCAGTGGCGTTAATAATTCAGAGCGGTGTCTGCATCTCCTTTCAGATGGACATAAGGGTCCTTTTTAATGTGCGACTGGGCAGTAAGAGCAGAGAGGACACGGATTGCAGAGGAGGGGAGGCTGCAGACGGCACCTGTCCCCCACCAGGGGATGGAAGCTAATTGTGAGAAGCTGTCCCACCACAGCTGCTGCCTTTTGAAAAATGCAAACTGTGTTTTGAGCAAACACATTACTCCCTCGTCGGCATCTGAGAGTCCTGAGGGGGCTGGTTATCCCCTCCTCCCGCCAGTGGCTGCACCTTATCTGACTGGCATGCATGAAAGTCGATTACTTTTTTAATCAGGAAGCTATGGAAACAGGTTTAATTTGTGATTTAATATTAACTTATGGAAGCACTGATGATAGTTAAGAATTATTCTAAAAATTAGAGAAAATCTTCAGCCATGTTTTTATATGTTGTCATGAAGCTATAGAGATATGACAAATCAGTTGCTTCAAATATTTCTAGCACTTGAACACACAAAAATGACATTTGTATCTGAATGCAGGTTTTCTGTAGTAATGGAGAATCTGGGAATCAGATTCTGAGTATTTCTGGAGAAGAGATATTTCTCTTGGCACACAAAGAGTCAGAGGCATCAAGTCAGTGTATGTTCAAGCCACAATCAGAACTGACTGGAAACATGTAAAAATCAACGAGAAATGATGCTTTTTGTCATTGTTAAACATCTGTGGAGTTTACAGTGGTAGAAAATCACCTGATTTGGCATCATCACCACAGTTAAATAGATTAAATTTTAAAAGTGAGCCTCATCATTACTGGGAGAAGGAAGGAAAATGTTCCATACCCAGCTGTCTATCATGTGAGTTAGTTTCGAGATGGCAGAAGCCATACAAAAAGATGGTTGAGTACAAAATTAGGGTGTTTGGTTACCCAGGAATCAAGATTTTCTGCTTCTACTTAGAGTTATGGAATTTGTTGCAACGGTCTTCAAATATTGGGGTTCTGAGGTCCCTAAGACTCTTTCGGGGAATCTGCAAAGTCCTCCCTCTTCCAACTCCATGTCTGTGGGAAGCCAAATTGTCTTCACATCTTTCAATCCAAGCATCATGTCATACATAACACATTGAGCAGAAGCAGATGTGGAAACTTAGCTGTCTTTTATTCAGCAGAAATTACAGACGTTTGCAAACATGCAAAAGAATGGTATTCTTTAGTCACTGTTTTTGTTTTTAGAAAATGATTATTTTTTCATAAGATTATGTTATTTATGTCAGCATGTAATGGGTTTGTTATTTTAATGAGTTAAATAAATCTTTAAAAAATTTATGTTTTAATTTCTAATACTGTAAATATAGAGAAACATAAATATGTCAACAGAAAACTTTTTGGGGTTCTCATCAATGCAGAAGAGAGTAAAGGATATCAGCTCACACTGGTTCAAATGGTTTTTATGTGTATATACAAGAAAAGACAAAAAATGCTGGTGAGGATATGGAAAAAAGGGAACCCTTATACACTGTTGGAGGGGATGTAAATTAGTATAATCATTATGGAAAATAGTATGAGGGATCCGCAAAAAACTAAAAGAGTCCAGCAGTTCTCCTGCCCGGTATATAGCCAAAGGGAAAGAAATCAGTACACATTGAAGAGATATCTGTACATCTATGTTCACTGCCGCATTACTTACGACAGCCAAGATAAAGAATCAACCCATAGCCACCAACAAATGAGCAGATAAAGAATCAAGCTCTCCATCAGGGGTTGAATACATACAGAAAATATGGCTTATATATACAATGGAATATTACTCGGTCCTGAAAAAGACCGAAATTTTGTCATTTTCAACAGTATGGATGAACCTGGAGGACATCATGCTTAGTGAAATGAGCCAGGCACCAAAGACAAATATTGCATGATCTCACCTAGATGTGGAATCTAAAAAAATCAAACTCATGAGAGCACAGAGTAGAATGGTGGTTGGGGGACTGGAGCAGGGAGGAAACAGAATGGGAAGGTGCTAGCTAAAAGGCACAAAGTTTTGGTTGACAGGAGAAACAAGTTCTGGAAATCTACTATACATCCTGATGACTATAATTAATAATAATGTATAGTATACATAAAAATCACTAAGAGACGATTTTAAATGTTATTTACAAAATGTTATTGCAAAGATGATTAGCATGTGAGGTGATGTAATATTAATTAGCTTAATTTAATCATTTCACAATGTATGCATATGTCAAGACATCACGTTATATACCATAAGTATATATAACTTCTCATTTTTCCATTAAAAATGAAGGCTGGGCACAGTGGCTCAGCCTATAATCCTAGCACTTTGGGAGGCCGAGGTGAGAGGATTGCCTGAGCCCAGGAGTTGGAGACCAGCCTGGGCAACTTGATGAGACCTCGTCTCTACAATAAATCACAAAAACTAGCCAGACCTGGTGGCGTGCGTCTGTAGTTCCGGCTACTTGGAAGGCTGAGGAGGAAGGATTACTTAAGCCCAACAGGTCGAGGCTGAAGTGGCCATGAGAGTGCCACTGTACTCCAGCCTGGGCGAGAGAGTGAGACTTCAACTCAGAAAAAAAAAAAATTAGTAAAATGATAAATCTGGATATATCATATGCAATTCTTCATACAATTCCTACAGATTTTCTGTAATTCTGAAATTAATTCAAAATAAAATGGAAGGAAATAAGATGTTTTTGTTTAATGATTAAAGAACAGAGAGTGCAAAGCATCTGGAGTTTAAATTTAGAAAGTTTGAGACCTGTTGTTTTAGGTATTTCGCTCCTAGAAATGGAGACAGCACCAGGTAAAAACACAGTAAAAGCTGTGTATTTAGGCTGTGCATGGTGGCTCACGCCTGTAATTCCAGCACTCCGGGAGGCCAAGATGAGAGGATTGCCTGAGCCCAGAAGTTCGAGACCAGCGTGGACAGCATAGTGAGACCTCATCTCTACTAAATAAATAAATAAATAAATAGCCAGGCTTGGTTGTGTGTGCTTGTAGTCTTAGCTACTTGGGGGACTGAGACAGGAAGATCGCTTGAGCCCAGGAATCTGAGACTGCAGGGACATCTAATCATGCCACAGCACTCCAGCCTGGAGAACAGAGTGAGACCCTGACAGAAAACAAAAACAAAAACAAAAACTGTGTGACTGTGTGTTTGGCCTTGTGGAAAGAACCGGAAACCTGAGAATGCAGTGTATCTCAGGAGAAGGGTTTATTCCCATGGTACTCCCGAGCAACAGGACTTCATCGCCCCTCCACATCCTGAAGTGTTTAAAGTGTTTTTGCTGTATTTTATGAAACGTTTAAAGTGTTTGCAGTGTATTCAATAAGACCTAAGTTTGTATTTAAAACGTAAAACTCCATTTTGTGGCTTTTCTCCATGTTGTTAACTTGTTATTAAACTTCTGTGTGGCTGATGCAAGAATTTTAAAATTTTGCTCATCACAACCCTCATAGCCCTGCACCCCACCCAGTGTTCTCATGGTTTCCCCCTTATCTGAGTATACCGTGTGCCCCTTATCTAAGTATGCTGTGTGCCCCCTTATCTAAGTGTACTATGTGTCATACTCCAGAACATGTGTTCATGTGTTTATCTCTGTAATGACTCAGTTTCCCAATGAATTTTGCCTATAAAGACTCCTTGCAATTTTCATTCATTGTTGACAGTCTGGGAGGCACAAGCCCCTTCTCGACCACCAGCTTTAATAAAGGACTTACTTATTAATTTCACCTTTAATTGGGCTGGTTATCTGATTTCTGGCAACTTGAGTATAACAATCCCTTTTAGGAAGTTTGTGTCTTAGCTTTCCTTTATTATGACTTTCATTGCTCCTCCTGCTCCTAATACAGACATCATGGAATATATTGTTTAGGCAAGGAAACTTTTGAGTTAAGATGGTGTTATTAATAACTACAGCCTGGATGCAGTGGCACACACCTGTAATTCCCAGCACTTTGGGATGCCAAGGTGGAGGATTGTTAAAGACCAGGAGTTTCAGACAAGCCTAGGCAACATAGTGAGACCTCTTGGCAACCAAAACAAACAAACAAACAATATATATATATATATATATTAGCCAGGCATGATGAAGTGCTCCTGTAGTCTGAGCTACTTGAGAGGCTAAGACAGAAAGATGGCTTGAGCCCAGGAGGTCGAAGTTGAGATTAGCCATGATTGTGCCACTGTACTCCACCCTGGGCAACTGGAATAAGACCTGAGTCAAAAGATAAACAAACAAACAAACAATTACAGCAGGACAGCAGTCTTCCCTGAGAGTAGAACTGTTGGGTCAAAGGACATGAAAACTCTTTTAGTTTCTATTCACTCATGATTCTACCGGATACTAACACCAGTGATTACATTAGCCCAGATTTGATTAGGTTTCAACAGTGCAGTTCTGTATTTGATTACTAACACATTTTGCTTTGTAAAGTTAAATTCTGAAATTAGAGCATCTTGTTCAGATGCCAGTAGGTATGTTCAATGCAAAGGGTCACTGTGAAATCTTGAAATTCTGAATTTTGTACTATAAGTGTCCTTCTGCATGGAAGACTAGGGTTGATTAAGTTTACTTGATTAGATTTAGGCATCACAATCTTTGGGGTGGAGCCTATGATCTGATTGACTGGAGGCTGTGTCCCAGGTAGTATAAAAGGCCAGATGTTTGTGCTGAGACTCAGAGAGGATCCCAAGTCGAGTTGCAGACTTCAGATCTTCAAGACCTCCACTGGAAGTCACCACACCAAGGTAGGTTTCCCCTCTGCCAGGACTATTTTCAGGGCTCCATTTCTTTCTCTTTGGCTACATCTTGTTTTTCCAATGCTTTCATCTTTGAATTTTAGAAGCGAATCAGCCAATTTTTGTCCTGCCTCAGGGAACTTTCTTCACCTTTCTCTCTAGCATCACCATTTGAATTTTTACATAAGAGCTCCAGGTCACTCTTACAGTAACTGGTGTTTTTATGTCAGCTACATTGAATGTACCATTTTAAAATTATTCCTTATTTTCTAATATTTCCTAAAGAATTTTATGAGTTTTCACTTTATTTACCACTTTCAATAGTTGCCTCATAATTAACTGAATTATTTCATTATTGTTATGTAGATAATTTCAGATTATTTAGAATCACACTTTACATTTAAAAGAGCAAATTGTTATAAATATAACATTTTTTCTTTTATAAAACATTTTTCTTAGCTATGTTCCAAGGTAGGTGAGGCAATCTTTTTTAGATTTTGAGCATCATGTTAAATTTTTTATAAAACTGAAACGGGTAACGAGATTTAAGGAAGAGGTTCTTAGTCTCTGTTTCCCTCCAGTCAAGCACTATCAGCCTGGACTTCAGTCAGGTTCCATGTGGGTGATAGCCTGTTCATTATAGTACATGTAGTTATTTGAGGTTGAGGCTGAGCACGTAAAAGGCTCTCAGTAAGGAATTGCTGGTTGGAGACTGGAGAATGTACCCAGGTTGTGGGCAGTTGGAGGAACCCATCTGTAAGGCTGGAGTTAGCAGTGCCCATCAGTCAGGTAATGCTGATGCTGCACTTTTGTCTGCCTTGGATTCTGTTACTCTATCCCCACTGAATGTGTGATTTGTGGATTCTGGGCAACAAGTTCTGCTAGTGACTCTTCAGTGTGGCCCTTGGGAGAAGAGACCTTGGCACACACTGTCTCACAGATGCTGTCCAGCATCTCATGGCTGTCTTTCTGGGTCCAGCCTGCTCAGCCAAACCCAGTGTGTTCAGGCTCGCTCACCCAGAGAATGGCAGCCCTGTGGGAAGGTCCCTGGAAGCATCAGAGGTCCTTAAGCCTTAAGAACAAGGGGTAACTGGGGGACATCTGCATAGTTAGGAACAATTTTTTTGGTTTGTGTTCGGGCATGATCATTTTAGAGAAGTTAATGATGATGCAATATGTATATAAACAATAGGCATATATCATTTGTCGTTCTGGTGGTGGGGTCAAGGTCAAAGTGCTGGCCTGCCTGGCTTCTGGTGAGGGTCCACTTGCTAGTTTTCAGATGGATGCTTCCTCTGTCTCCTCACACTGCAGACAGAGAATATAATACAATTTTATTCACAGTCACTCAGGCCTTGATTGGGTTTCTAAGAGTGCTTTAAGGCATTTCATCTAATGATACCTTGTCCATAAAACACATTCTATTATGGGTGGCTCATTCACTTTCAGTGGATTTTGCTAATTTTACTCACATGTGCTCATATTGTTCTGAAATTCTGAGCGTTCCTTAGAGTCACTTTTCTGTGATGACTACAGGAGAATTGGCTTTATCTCATGATTAAACTTGGATGTGGGAATTCTTTTTCCTGAACTGCAGGTGACCTACACAAAATACCAACTGGGGTGGAGACTGAACTCCCGGATCCTCTAACACACCCAGCTGGGCTTGGCTCCCAGAGGGAAGCTTTCACAGCACCTGACATTTCCAGACAAGGTAAGCTGTCCTGTGAAAAGACACTATCTTTCTTCTTTTTAATTTTGGTTTAAGGTCTTACTCTGTCACCCAGGCTGGAGTGCAGTGGCAGGATCACAGCTCCCTGCAGTCTTGACCTCCTGGGCTCAGAGATCCTTGCACCCCAGCTTCCCGAGTAGTTGGGACTACAGATGTGTGCCACTAATTTTTTTTTTTGGTAGTAAGAGGTCTCATTATGATGCCCAGGTTGATCTCAAATTCCTGGACTCAAGCAATCCTCCTGCCTCGGCCTCCCAAAGCGCTGGGATGACAGGCATGAGTCACCACAAGTGCCATCTACCATCCTACTTCTGTCCTGCAATTACCTAGAATTTAGATAGTTTTGGATCATTTTTCTCACAGATGATTAAACATGACCGATTCTAGTGATTTAGTGTCACTTTCATTCATAAACTTCAGAAATACTATTTGATTTTTGTTATGTGTTAATGTATTGATAGCTTTTTTTTTGAATGATTACACAATATAATTATTACATCGATTATTTAACTTTGGCTTCAGATTATTGAAGAGCAGATTGTGTTGAGGGCTCCTGCTTCTTCCAGAAGTGAATCCAAGGTCATTTCAGCTCATTTCCCTGCCAGAGAGGGACCCTCAGCTACTATGGCAGAGAGTCTGCTGGAGGAGGCGACCTGCCCGATCTGCCTGGACTTGTTCTCCAATCCCACTTCGCTCTCCTGCGCACACGTCTTCTGCTCTAAATGCATCCAGAAATGGATGAAAGAAAAGGAAGATGGGAAAATGAGCTGCCCCTTCTGCCGAGCAACCATGGAGACGTCTCCCTGGGATGAATGGCAGACCAGGGGCCTGACGCTGCTCATTTGGCAGCACCGAGTCCGTCTTGAGTCTAACCGGCACCTGAGATCTCAGCTCCAGCGCTTCCGGGAGGATGTCACCCTGGACGCAGCCACCGCCAGTCCCCGCCTTGTCCTCTCCCAGGATCTTCGGAGCGTCCAGGGTGGGAAGATGCGCCGTGCCCGCACTGAAGATCCCCGGAGATTCAACCACCTGGCCTGCGTCCTGGGCACGCCTCGCTTCTCCTCGGGCCGGCATTACTGGGAGGTCAACGTGGGAGAGGCGCAGGCGTGGTCTCTGGGTGTCTGCAAGGAGTCCGTCGACAGGAAGAGGAAGGGCAATGTGTCCTCTGAGCATGGCTTCTGGGTCATCAGCTCCAAGGCAGGAGCACTCCATGCTCACTCCAGCCCGGAAGGAATTCCTTCAAGTTCTCGCCTTCGCCGTGTGGGAATTTTCCTGGATGTTGAGATGGAAGAAATCAAGTTCTTTGATGTTGAAAATGATGCCCTCATTCATACAGACAGTTCTCTCTCCTTCCTGGAGCCTTTGCGTCCTTTCTTCTGTCTTGAGCTGTTGGAAGGTGAGAGTGGTGCTTCCCTGAGCATCTGCCCGTGAGAAATTCAACTCTCCCAGAAGACTTCTAGGGTGAAAGAGACTTTTGGCTGAGAAAGATGAAAAGGCAGAGGAAGAGACAATGTACTGTTAATTTTTAAAGTAGATTTTGTAGCAAAACAATTGCATAGATTTTTTTTTGAGTAACTTTTGTAGACTTTGTAGGTAAACTTTCTAGTCTCTAAATGAGGAAAATTATGTCAACCAAATAGCTGTGCTAATTACAGATTTTTTAAAAAAAATTTTCTTTGAAATACAGCTGTTTAAAGCTTCCTCAAGTCAAAATGACTTTGACCAAGTATATTATGAATGACATTTCATGCTCTGATGGTGATTGCCTTTTGCCCATTTCAATTACTGGTCCATGGCAGGCAGCTTCACTTGCAAAAGCCCCCGAACCTTCTAACTGGGAGGAAAGAACATCTCCCATGAGCCCAAGCCATGAGCCACTGCTGCCGGGTTAGAATTTGTAAGATTTTTTTCAACTTTGTTAACTTGTGAGCATAAGTTCATCAAAAACTGTTCTCACAGTTGCTTTTGGATTGATTTCTTAGCTGTAAAACTTATGTTTTCTCGCAATTAAATGTATAGAATTGAAAGGATGTGTGTGTCTGCTTATGTCTCACTTGGACCACTGCTCCCATCCTGGCTGAAGTTGGCACCCCTCCCCCATCACACCCACATTTCCTCACACTGGGACTTCCCACACCCCACCCTTACACTCTCATGATGGCTCCTTTCCCAACATGCAAGTCCCTTAGGCTTGTTTTTTTTCTGATTTACTCAGCCACTTCTGAGATGACATCTGGCCAGGCCCAGTGGCAGATGCCTATAATTCCAGCACTTTGGGAATCTAAGGCAGGAGGGTTTCTTTATCCCAGGAGTTTGAGCCCAACCTGGTCAGGATAGTGAGATGTCCACCTCTAAAAGGATGACATTTTTTCCAAAGGGATGGATTGGCCATGTCTTGGAATCCGCCTTTAACTTGCCAAAGACATTCAGAATTGTGGTCTCCCTCCCTTTCCAGTCCCTTGGGTTAGGGAGACAGCCTGCTTTCTTCTTCCTGACTTTCTTTCCATCCATACAATTTATTTCAGAAGCCTCCTTGCTTTTCACTGACACCTACGTAAAAGAGTATGAGTAAGTTGTGCCCTGGCTTTCTTTTTTCATGGAAAATTTCAAACACATACCAAAACAGAGAATACCTGTCACTTATCTTCTACAGTAGCAACAAATGCCAACCCCTCTCCCAGTGTTATCTAAGAGCAAATCTTACACATCATTTCGTTCATTCATAAATGCTCAGTAAATATCTCTAAATGAGAAGTACTTAGGACAATGTAAGTAGGATACTGGTATCATACATAAAAAAATGATTTCTTAATATCGAATATTTGGTTATCTTTCGCCATGCTCCTTTCCCTCAGCTTTATGGTTTCACATTAAGGAGCCCCAGCTATTTTTAACAGATCCAAGGGCTGTTTGCTTACATATGAGTCCCTGTGTTTTTTGTATCAAGATTTCCAACCTCAAAATAGGCAGGCACTTTTTTTCCAGTTTTCTTTGTCTTAAGAAACCCTCCAGAGCTTTCTCACCTCCCAACCCCACCCCCAGTCAATATCCCACCCTAAAGCCTGCCTGGGCACTTGGGCATCCTGCACAGTCATTAAGGTACAGCTTGTTTTAAGGGCACAAATGATCTTAGAGTTCCAACTTTAGGTTTGCATCCCCCAGAGGGATTTTCTGCATTCTGATACATGTGACTTCAGCAATGTCTCAGTTCAAAGGCTTCTTCACCTGGTTCTGAAGTAGCATTGCCTAGAGATTTGTTCTTTATACATTTCCTCAGTAATTGGGGAGTCATTTCAAGGCTTACTGACCAGATCCATTCTTCACTGAAATTGTGGGCTTCAGTTTGGGCAGACCAGCTAGGGGTAGGAGTTCTTCCTCTACAAGCAAAGATATCCCTTTTGAATAAACTGTATCTGAGAACATAGGTGTGTGGATAATTATACAAATCAATAGCAAGGTGAAAACGAACCTATACTTCTTAGGAGAATGATTTAAGTATCAAAGATTAACAAAGCTTTTTTGAAAAATTGAAAAGGTATTGCAAACAGTGTCCTGTTTATGGTTTGCCATCAAAGTTAGCCAAAAATTAGGATTGGAGGTCTCACCCAATTATGCTAGAAAAATTACTTGGTTCAGTCATTCAGTTGAAGAAGTTGTGTTTAGTTGCAATGATCATCTAATTTTTGCTACACATAATGTAAAATTAATGAATTTGAATTAGTCTTATTTCTTTAAAATGACATTTCAAGCAAAGGTTTTGTCATTTTTTTCTAGGAAAACATTTTCCTCTTTTACAGATTCCCTTGGGTTTTCCAGGTATAGGATCATAGTGTGAGCAAAGAGGGATAGTTTAATTTCCTCTTTTCCTATTTTGAGACCACTTATTTCCTTTTCTTGGCTGATTGTTGTAGCTAGGACTTGCAACATCATATTGAACAGGAGGATGGGCAGTCTTGTTTTGTTTCAGTTTTCAGGGTAATACTTCCAATGTCTGTCCATTTAGCAACATGTTAGCTATGGGTTTAGTCACAGAAGGCTCTTACTATTTTGAGGTATGTTCCCTCTATGCCTAGGTGTTCAAGGGTTTTTATCAAAAAGGATGTTGGATTTTGTTGAAAGCCTTTTCTGTGTCTAATGATATAATTATGTGGTTCTTATTTTTACTTTTGTTGATGTATTTAACTACCTTTATGGTCTTGCAGATGTTGAACCAGCCCGGCATCCCAGGGATGAAACCTACTTAGTCATGGTGGATAATTCTTGAGATGTGTTGTTGGATCCAATTTGCTAGAATCTTGCTCAGAATTTTTGCATCTATGTCCATCAGGGATATTGGCCTGCAGTTCTCTTTCTTTGTTGGGTCTTTGCCTGGTGTAGGTATCAGTGTGATGCTAGCTTCATAAAATGATTTGGGGAGAGTTCCATCTTTCTTGATTGCCTGGAATACTTTCAATCGGATTGGTAACAACTCCTCCTTGTATGTTTTGTAAAATTCTGCAGGAAAGCCACCTGGTCCAGGGTGTTTTTTTTGGTAAGTAGTTTTCTTACAAGGGAATCAATTTCCCAGGTTGTTATTGGTCTATTTAGGGTCTTAATTTCTTCTTTTTTCATTCTTAGGAGGTTGTATGATATCAGAAAGTCCTTTATATCATTTAATTTTTCAAGTTTGTTTCCATACAGGTGTGCATAATAATCTCTGATAATCTTTTTTTATTTCTTCAGGGTTAGTTATGACTTGATCTGTGTATTTCTCATTGTGTTTATTTGGGCTTTTTCTCTCTTTTTCTTGGTCAATCTGGCTAGGGTTCTATCACTTGTTTATTATTTCAAAGAACGATCTTTTTATTTGTTGCTTTTTTCTGTGATTTTTTTGTCTTCTATGTCCTGTATTTGTGCTTTTACTTTGGTGATCTGGATTCTTCTGGTGAAGTTAGGGCTTTGATGGTCTTGCCTTTTCAGCTTTCTTAGGTGATTTGTAAGGCTGTTAACTTGTGATGTTTCTATGTACTTGATATGTGTGCATGTGTGTGTTTGTGTGTGTGTGTGTGTGTGTGTGTGTGTGTGTGTGTGTGTGTGTAGAGATATAAATTTCCCTCTTAGTATTGATTTCATGGCATCCCAGAGGTTTTGGTAAGGTATATCTTTGTTTTCATTTGTTTCTAAGAATCTTTTCATTTCTGTTTTGATTTCTTTGTTGACCAAGGAGCTGTTCAGCATTGTGTTGTTTAGTGTCCATGTCTTTGTGTGTTTTGTGGGGCTCTTGTTGGTGGTGATATTTATTTTTATCCCACTGTGATCTCAGAAGGTGCATGGTAGTATTTTGATCTTATGAAATACGTTTATGTTTGATTTATGACCAAGGAAGTGGTTGTTCTTGGAGTATGTTCCATGTGGTTATAAGTAGAAGGTATGTTCCGTGATTGTTGGGTGATGTTCTGTAGGTATCTATGAAGCCTATTTGCTCAAGCATCAAATTGAGGTTCCAGATCTCCTTATTTATTTTTTCCTTGATGATCTATCTAGAGTTGTTAATGGGATAATTAAGTTCTCAGTTATGTTAGTGTTAGAGTCAATATCTTTTTTTATTTTATTCAGTAGTTACTTTTTAAAACCTGGTGATCCTGTGTTGGGTACATATATATTTATAATGGATATTTCTTGTTGATGGATTGAAACTTTTATCATTATGTAATGTCTTAAAATTTTGATAGTTTGAAGGTTGTTTTGTATAATATTAAAATTGTAACTCCTACCTTTTTTTATTTTTTATTTGCCTAAAAGTTTGTGTTCTATCATCTAACTTTAAATGTGTGGGTGTCCTTTGTACTGAGATGCATTTCCTGAAGACAGCATATTGTTGGGTCATGCTTTTTTATACAGTTTACCATTCTATGTCTTTTC
The DNA here is from genome assembly GCA_027257055.1 of Cephalopachus bancanus. Classification (NCBI taxonomy): domain Eukaryota; kingdom Metazoa; phylum Chordata; class Mammalia; order Primates; family Tarsiidae; genus Cephalopachus; species Cephalopachus bancanus. The sequence goes on from JAPVLO010000255.1 coordinate 1,413,688, forward strand.
AGTGGTACATTTAGTCCATCCACATTCAGGCTGATTATTAAAATGAGAGAGTTGATCCCTGTAATGAGGCTCTTATAAAAGTTTTTTGTTTGTTTGTTTTTTAACTTTTGATACATATTTGTGTTTTAATTTTACAGTCATGATGAATTCTCTGTTGGTTCTGTGTTTTCCTATTTCTTAAAAAGTGCATGGTTGTTCTTTCTTTTCTTTCTTCTGCACTTCCTAAGTGTCTCCTGTAAAGCTGATATGGAAGCAGCATAAATGCTTAGGAATTGGATGCCTGGGAATAATTTTAATTCTCCATCACTTGTGAAGCTTAGTTTAGGTGAGTAGAAATTTTTTGGTTGGAATTGTTTATCTTTGAGAAGTTTGAAAGTTGGACTCTAGTTTATTCTAGCCTGTAGTATTTCTTTCTTTCTTTTTTTTTTTTTGAGTTGGAGTCTTACTCTGTCACCTAGACTGAAGTGCAGTGGCATGCTCTGGACTACTGCAGCCTTACCCAGCTGGTCTCTGATGATCTTTCTACCTCAGCCTTCTAAGCAGCTGGAACTACAGGTGCACACTATGACGCCTGGCTAATTTTTGATTTGTTGGAGAGATCAGGTCTTGCCAAGTTGCCTGGGCGGGTCTTGAAACTGCAGGCTCTGACAATCCACTTGCCTCGGTCTTCCAAAATTCTGGGATTACAGGCTGAGCCACCGAGTCCAACAGCCTGTAGTATTTCTGTAGATGTCTGCCACTATTCTAATCATCTTCCCCAGTAGGTAGTCTGACCTTTCTCTCTCGCTGCCTTTAGGACTTTTTCTTTTATACTTTCTTTGTGTAAGCAAATTACTATGTGTCTGGGAGGTGGTCTTTTCATTTGATGCATTGCAGGGTTTTTCTGAATCTCTAGTATTTGGATGGTCATGTCTCTGATAAGATGAAGGAACTTTTCTTGGATGGCCTCATGAAATTTGTTCCAAAGGGTTCTCTGTCTCCTTTTCAGGCATAAGTTTGCCCTCTTAATATAATTGCACATCTCTTGGAGGCTTTGTTTTGTCTCTTTAAGCTTCCTTTCTATGTTTTTAACAGATTAAGTTTATTTTGCATTTCGGTCTTCAAGCTCTGAGATTATTTATTCTGCTTGGTTAATTCTGCTTTCCATGCTTGCCAGTTTATTTCATGGGCACTTTCTTTTATGGACAACATCTCTGTAATTAATTATTTCACTTTTTCCTCTTACTTTCCTTGATTCTTATTCATCCTCTTTGTCCATTCTTTGATCTCTGCATTTGTGGTCACTGCCTGATGGTGGAGGTTGAGGGGGGCACATAGCATCAATAAGGGTACCCGATCCTAAACCTGGTGAAGTAAGGACCAATGGGAGGCCCAAACTTCACCTATATGTTGACCACAAATGTACATGTCGTGAATTGTACTCCACATCTTTAAAATAATATAATAGTAATTTTAAAAGTATTTCAAGTTCTGAATGAAAAAAGAAAAAAAATTCCTCTTCAAAGTAAACTTTTAAAAATAAATATTTATAATTATTCATATGATATATGTATATTTTAAGTTTTTTGTGCTTTACACTTTTGTTTGCCTATAATAAAGGCATGGAGACAATATTTTAAAATGGCACATTGTGAAGCTTCTTTCCAATACTCTTTATTTACTCATTTGCCTCACCTTTTTAAAAAACTATTTATTTATTTATTTTTGAGTCAGAGTCTCTCTCTGTCATCCAGGTTGGAGTGTAGTGGCATTATAATGGCTACTGCAGCCTTGCTCTGCTGGGCTAGGTGATCCTTCTGTCTTAATTTCCCAAGTATCTAGGACTACAGGTATGCCATCACTATGCCTGGCTAATTTTTAAATTTTTGTTTTGTAGAGACGAGGTCTTGCAATGTTGTCCAGGCTAGTCTTGAATCTCTGGGCTCAAGCAATCCTCCCACTTTGGCCTCCCAAAGACAGGAGGTGTGAGTCACCATACCTGGCTTCATTCTCCCTTAAAACACTTACTGTTCCTGATTGTTTGGGGATTCTATCATAGGTATCCTATGTGTATATGTATATATTTCACTTAAATGTTAATTCAGTGCTGTATAAATATGGTTAATCACTTGAGAATATTTATAAAGAATGACCTTAGTCTTTCTCTAGTACTCAGATAATGAAGACGTCTGTAGTTTGTTTGTCAATTTAGACAATTTTGTGAAAACAATTCTCAATCAGATTTATAAGTGTAAATTTTCCCTAAAGTTTTCCCAGAAAGTCATTGGTGCCTCTTTTTACAAAATGCATGACATCATGACTCTCCTTAATGAACTGCTAGAAGATCTAATTACTACAAAATATTAGTAAAAACAGGTTGACCTCAGACCTAAATCATTCATAAGAAATGATTTTATTTTTTAAGCATGATTGTTGGGTATCATAAAAATTATATTTTGATAAAACTTTTAGGAAAGCTGAAATGAGAGATTCATTTTAAGACATTGACCGATCTTAGGTGGCTCCCCTGGAGACCTTCATGAGGTCTGGAAGGCAAGCAGGAAGCCAGTGATATGCTGCTTTAACATGCACAAGGTAAGAATCCAAGATGTGACCAAATACGGAAATCCAGCAATAGGCAGAGCAGGTGATCAGGAGCTAGGTGTTAAGAAAAACAGGGTGAAATCTTATCCCCAAAACTGTTGATACTTTACAAACTTGGCTTGGATGATGATCTACAGGGAAAGACATATGAAGAGGTGGCCTTTGGTTTATAAATAATCGGCACAGGCATAGAAATTCTTGGCAGCCTGAAAAGGGTTTTAATCTATAAGGATGGTTTTAAAGGTGTGTTACTCATCCTTTGTGTCAGCAGTAATTTAATCAAATTAGTGAACAAAAATAATAGAACCTAGATCATTCTTTCTCCTGATTCAAGCAGACCAGAAGATCTTTATAGTTACCATCACAATTGTTTATTTATTCATACATTTTATTTTGCACAACTTACAGTGTTGTCATCTTCAGATACAACAATGAATCCAATGGTTGACTTCTCAAGATAAGAGCCAAATACAGATTTCAAAAATAGATTTGATCAAATATCTCTTCTTCTCATCAAGACTTAAGTTCAAAATAAGTTATACCCCCTTAAGGTTGCAAATTGATGACAATTATATAAATAAGCCTAAGCAGTGACTCCCATACATTTTTAAAAAACATATCTACTTTTGCTTTTGATAATTACTGAAGGTCTATTTGAGTTTTTCTTTTCTTTCTTTCAATCTCCCCCTCTTCCTTCTTCTGATAATGCGGGCAGAGAGGATGAGCCAATAACTTCTGACCTTCACAAACTTCAGCAGGCTTTCAACAATAAGGTTCTTGTTCCTTTTGTCTAGATTGTTTGAAACCTTCCTGTATTTTCTCATGTTGGCACACTTTTGCTTCCAGTGCATCCTAGGGTAGTTGGAGAACAGGAAGGGGTGGGATTTCCCCAGTCAGTGAATCAGGCAGAAACCAAGAGCTGAATGTGGGATAATTCAGAGCTAAGGAAAGCAGCATTTCTTGTCAACTGGAACAGAGCCCTGTTGGAAGGAAGCATGAATATGAGTGATATGCTCCAGAGGTTTGGAGTGATGTGACCCTCAGTGTTGTAACCGCCACCTCCCTCCTCATCCTTTCCAATGACCCAAGGAGTGTCCACTGTGGGAAGGTCTTTTACGTCTAACTGATGACTCCAGCCATTCACTCACATGTCCTGTGTCCTTGATGAACCCTTTCACCTCTGGCTGCCATTACTGGGAGACAAGAGGAGAGAATGGGTTCTGAGGGTCGGTGGGCATGTGTTCACAGAAGTGGAGAGTATGGTCAGTCCTCTGAGGACACCAGTTTCTATGCACACGCTGGGCTTCCTGCCAGCCCTCTCCTCCTGTGATGCTTCTTTTTTTTTTTTTTTTGAGTTGGAGTCTCATTCGGTTGCCCAGACTGGAGTGCAGTGGCCGCTTCCGGCCACCGCAGCCTCGCCTGCTGGGCTGTGGCAATCCTTCCGCCTCAGCCTTCCAAGTAGCCGGAATTACAGGCATGCGCTACCACGCCCGGCTGATTTTTTTGATTTATTGTAGAGATGAGGTCTTGCTGCCCAGGCGGGTCTCGAACCCGCGGGCTCAGGCAATCCACTCACCTCAGCCTCCCAAAGGCACGGGATTACAGGCCGAGCCACCGAGCCCGGCTGATGCTTCATTTTAAGTGACAATTTGACAGGATTAAGAAATAGCATTGTTCTTTTTGTCTGTGAGGGTGTGTCCATTGATGAATCTGGGACTGAGCCCACAGGAGGAAGAGCCACCCTAAAATCCACTATCCAATCAGTTGGATGCCAGCATAGAACCAAAAGGCAGATGAAAGGTGAGTTCACTCTTCCTCTTGCAACTAGGATATTTTTTTTCTCCTGTCTCTGGACATCAGAATTCTAGGTTCTCTGGCTTTTAGACTCTGGAACTTTTGCCAGCAGTCTCCTGGGTCCTCAAATCTTTGACTTCAGATGGAGAGTTTATACTATTGGCTTCCCTGTTCTGAGGTCTTCGGATGTGGACAGCCATGCTGCCGGCCTCCCTGGGTCTCCAGCTTGCAGATGGCCTACATGGGACTTCTCAGTCTCCAAAGTTATATAAGCCAATTTCCCTAATATCCCTTCTCATCTATTTATCTGTCACCTATATGCATCCCATTGGCTCTGTCGCTCTGAAGAACCCTGATAATATACCTCTACTAAATGGGAATTTTCCTAGATGGTGAATTGAGGAAAATGAAGTTGGTGATGTTGCCTACACAGTCAGTTCTTTGCATCTGTGTGTCAGTTCTGTTCTGGTCAGCAGGAGAAGGCAACAGTGAGACAGTGAGATCTTATTGAATAGCTTCTCTTCTGTCTTGAAAATATCCTGAGGCAGGGCATGGTTGCTCACACCTGTGATCCCTCTTTGGGAAGCTGAGTCAGGAGGATCATTTGAGTACAGGAGTTCCAGACCAGTCTGGGCAACATAGTGACACCTTGTCTGTACAAAGAAAATAGAAAAATTAGCCAGGCATGGTGGCATGTGCTTGTAGTCTCAGCTACTCGGGAAGCTGAGGCAGGAGGATTGCTTGAGCCCACTGTATTCGTGCCACTGCACTCCAGCCTAGGAAACAGAATAATAACCTGAACCCAAAAAAAAAAAAAGAAAAATGGCTGTGATGCTGTGTGTGTTTGGCCTTGTGGAAGGAACTGGAAACCTGAGAATGCAGTGTATCTCAGAAAAGGAAAAGGGTTTATTCCCATGGCACTCCCGAGCAGCAGAACTTCATCTTCCCTCCAAATCCCTTTTAAGAAGTCTGTGTCTTAGCTTTTCTTTATTGTGACTTTTATTGCTGTTTCTGCCCCTAATACAGAAACCATATAATATGTTGTTTAGACACAGACACTTTTTAATTAAAATGGCATTATTAACAATTAGAAGCAGGGTGCAGTGGCTCACACCTGTAATCCCCAGTACTTTGAGATGCCAAGGCAGAGGATTGCTTGAGAACAGAAGTTCCAGAAAGCCTAGGCAACAGAGTAAGACCTCTTCTCTACCAAAATAAAAGCAAAAACCCCAAAACCAAAAGAAAAAAGCAAAAAAATTAGCCAGGCATGATGGTTATTCTGTAGTCCTAGCTATTCTGGAGGCTGAGGCAGGATTGCTTGAACCCAGGAGGTTGAGGCTGCGGTGAGCCATGATGGTGCCATTGCATTCCAGCCTGGACAACAGGAATGAGACTTGGCTCAAAAGATAAATAAATTAGCTAATTTATAATTACAGTAGGACAGCAGGCTTACCTGGCTGCCATCTGTCTCATTCTGTTCAGTAAGTATCCCCAAGAGTAGCACTGTTGGGTCGAAGGACATGAAAACTCTTTTATCTTCTACTCAGGAATGATTCTATCAGATATTAACACCAGTGATTGCATTAGCCTAGATTTGATTAGGTTTCAGCAGTGCCGTTCTGTATTTGACCACTAACACATTTTGCGTTGTAAAGTTAAAATCTGAAATTAGAGCATCTTGTTCAGATGGCAGTAGGTTTTCTCAATTCAAAGAGTCACTGTGAAATCTTGAAAAATTCTGAATTTCATACTATGAATGGTTAAGTGTGCTTAGATCTTCCAGCATCTTCCAGCATCTTCCAGCATGGAAGACTAGGGTTGATTAAGTTGAGTTGGTAAGATTTAGACATCACAATCTTTGAGTGGAGCCTATGATCTAATTGGTTGGAGACTGTGTCCCAGGTAGTATAAAATACTAGAGTATTTGTGCTGAGACTCAGAGAGGATCTCATGTCAAGTTGCAGACTTCAGACTTTCAAGACCTCTACTGGAAGTCACCATGCCAAGGTAGATTGCCCCTCTGCCTGGGCTATTTTTAGGGTTCCATTTCTTTCTCTTTGGCTACAACTTGCTTTTTAATGCCTTTATCTTTGGATTTTAGAGGCAAATGAGCCAATTTAGTTATGTGTCAGGGAGCTTTCTTCACTTTCCACTCTAATATCGCCATTTGAATTTTTACATATGAACTCCAGATTACTCTTACAGTCACTGATATTTTTATGTTTTCAGCTATAATAAATGTGCATTTAAAATTTTTCATTATTTTCTGACATTTCTTAAAGAATTTCCTGGGTTTTCATGTTATTTGCCACTTTTAACAGTTGCTGAATTCATAATTTACTGAATTATTTCATTACTATTTCTGATAATATGGAATCATGCTTAACAACTGAAAAGCACAACTTGTTATAAATATAACATGTTTTTTTAGATTTTGAGTGCCTTGCTAAATTTTTCATAAATTGAAATGAATAATGAGATTTAGGAAAGAGGTTATCTCTCTTGTTGTTCAGCCAGGTACCATCAGCAGGACTGCCTGTTCAGAAGAGAACATTAGGTTCCATGTGGGCGATAGCCTGTCCATTATCTTACACGTTATTTCTAGAGTTTAGTTGTGGTTGAGTGCATAGAAGGCTCTCAGTAGGTATTTGCTGGTTGGAGACTGAAAAACGTGTCCAGGCTGTGTGCAGTTGGACTAACGCCATCTGCCAGGCAAGCAACAGCAGTGCCCGCCACTTCTCTGGCCTGATAATGTTGGCACTGCACTTTTTTATGCCTTGGAGTCTGTAATGCCACCACCACTGAATGTGTGGTCATTTGTTTTGAAGTTCTGAGGGTTCCTTAGAGCCACTTTTCTGTGATGACTACAGCAGGATTGGGTTTACACTAGGAGTAAACTTGGATATGGAAATACTTTTTCCTGAACAAAGGTGCAGGTGACCTACACAAAATACTGATTGGGATGGAGAGTGAACTCCCGGATCCTCTAACACACCCAGCTGGGCTTGGCTCCCAGAGGAGAAGCTTTGGTCACAGCATCTGACGTCACCAGACAAGGTAAGCTACCCTGTGTGAAAAGGCACTCCACTATCCTCTTTCTTTCTTTCTTTTCTTTCTTCTTTTTAATTTGGATTAAAAAGAAATCTGCCCAGGCTGGAGTGCAGTAGCAGGATCACAGCTTCCTGCAGTCTTGACCTCCTGGGCTCAGAGATCCTTACACCCCAGCATCCCAAGTAGCTGAGACTACAGGTGTGCGCCACCAGGCCTGGTTAATATTTTTTGGTAGTAAGTGGTCTCATTATGATGCCCAAGTTGGTTTCAAATTCCTGGGCTCAAGCAATCCTCCTGCCTCAGCCTCCCAAAATGCTGGGATGACAGGCATGAGCCACCACCATCCTACTTCTGTCCTGCAATTACCTAGAATTTAGATAGTTTTGGATCGTTTTTCTCATAGATGATTAAACATGACTGATTCTTGTGATTTAGTGTTGCTTTCATTCATAAACTTCAGAAATACTGTTTAATTTTTGTTAGGTATTAATATATGAATAAATAGCTTTTATTTTTTGAATGATTGCACAATAAAATTATTACATGGATTATCTAATTTTGGATTCAGATTATTCAAGAGCAGATTGTGTATTGAGGGCTCCTGCTTCTTTCAGAAGTGAATCTAGAATCATTTCAGCTCACTTTTGGGCTAGAGAGGGACCCCCAGCGACTATGGCCCAGAATCTGCAAGCCAAGGCGAACTACCTGATCTGCCTGGACCTGTTCTCCAATCCCATTTTGTTCTCCTGTGCACACATCTTCTGCTCTGATTGCGTCCAGAGATGGATGAAAGAAAGGGAAGACAGGAAAATGAGCTGCCCCTGCTTTCGAGCAGCCGTGAATACGCCTCCCACGGAAGAATGGCAGGTGCAGGACTTGACGAGGCTCATCCGGCAGCACACCCCGCTCCTTCAAGGACAGTCTGCTCCTGAGCCCGAAGCTCCAGCGCTTCTGGGAGAATGTCACCCTGGACGCAGCCACCGCCAGTCCCCGCCTTGTCCTCTCCCAGGATCTTCGGAGCGTCCAGGGTGGGAAGATGCGCCGCGCCCGCTCTAAAGATCCCCGGAGATTCAACCACCTGGCCTGCGTCCTGGGCACGCCTCGCTTCTCCTCGGGCCGGCATTACTGGGAGGTCAACGTGGGAGAGGCGCGCGCGTGGTCTCTGGGTGTCTGCCAGGAGTTCGTTGACAGGAAGGGGAAGGGCGATGTGTCTTCTGAGCATGGCTTCTGGGTCATCAGCTCCGAGGCAGGAGCACTCCATGCTCACTCCAGCCCAGAAGGAATTCCTGCAAGCTCTCGCCTTCGCCGTGTAGGAATTTTCCTGGATGTTGAGACAGAAGAACTCAAGTTCTTCGATGTTGGAAATGATGCCCTCGTTCATGCACACCGTTCTCTCCCCTCCCTGGAGCCTTTGTGTCCTTTCTTCTGTCTTGAGCTGGTGGAGGAGGGTGAGAGTGGTGTTTCCCTGAGCATCTGCCGTGAGAAATTCAGCCCTTCCAGAGAAGCCTTCTAGGGTGAAAGAGAACTTTCATTGAGAAAGATGAGATGGTGAAGTGAGACAATGCACTGTAAATTTTTAAATTTGGTTTTGTAGCAAAACAACTTCTGAACCCAGGAGCTTGAGACCAGCCTGGCAGATGCTGTCATGGCTCTATTATGTGTACAGGGCACCAAAAAATAATGTATACACATTTTAAGCATGATGTTTGCTCAAAAGATGGCGTTAATCAAATGAATGCTAATGTCACTTGTGACAGGCAGGATAAAGAAAATGGCAGAAGCAGGGTTGAGCAAATGTTGTACTACACATTGCTACCATAATTTAATTCAACTTTGAGAAGTGATACATAGATAACATCTCCTAAAATGTGCATACATTTTTTTGGCACCCTCAGTATAGTGGTGCCACACGCAGCCTGGTCTCAGCCTTAACATGACAACTTCTAAGAACCTTCTTGGAGAGACAGCTGGCTCTCCTTCCATGCTCCTTCTCTGGTCTCTTGCTTCATTTCTGCTGACTGGAATGTAGATTCTTGAACAACAAGAACAAGAGCCTGCTTGAGGGCCTAGACAAGCTATGAACCTGAAGGAGCCTATGTTGCTGAAAGCCACAGGGATCCCTGAGGACTGCGGAGCTGATCTGACAGCCCTGAACACTCAGCTCTGACTTCACCGATGTGATAAAGAATAAATGATTTTCTTTTTTAAGCCCCTGTTACTTTTGTGAGTTCTTCTTGCCTTGAACTTGCTGGGAGGCAGGAGTGGGAAAGTATGGATTCTGAGGGTTGGTGGGTATCTGTGTACAGAAGTAGAGAGGATAGTCAGTCCCCTGAGGACACCAACCAGTTCCTGTGCACAGACTGGGCTTCCTGCCAGCCCTTACCTCCCATGATGCTTAATTTTAGGTGTTGGTTTGACAGGATTAGGAAATAACTGGCTGACTAAGCATTACTTCTGGGTGTCTGCAAGGGTGTGTCCATTGGTGAACCTGAACTGGGCCCTGGGGGAAGAACCACCCTCAAATCCACCATCCAATCAGCTGGTTGCCTGCATAGAACCAAAAGGCCAAGGAAGGCACTTTCATTCTCCCTCTTGGAGTTAGAATATCCCCTTTCTCCTTTCCTTGGACATCAGATTCCAGAGTCTCTAGCTTTTGGATTCTGGAATTTGTGCCAGCAATCCCCTGGGTCCTTAGACTGTTGGCTTCAGGCAGAGAGTTGATACCATCGGTTTGTCTGTTCTAAGGTCTTCAGACATGGACAGCCAGCTTCCCTGGGTCTCCAGCTCGCAGATGACCTATTGTGGGACTTCTCAGCCTCTGTAGTTATGTGAGCTAATTTCCCTAACATCCCTTCTCTCTATCTATCTTCCACCTATATGCATTCTTTTGGTTCTGTCCCTCTGAAAACCCCTGATAATATACCTCTACTATATGGGAATTTTTCTAGTTGCTGAATTGAGGAAAATGAAGTTCATGATGTTGCCAGTTCTTTTGCATCTGTGCATTGGTTCTGCTCTGGTTAGCAGGAGGAGACAACAATGAGACCCCACTGAGTGGCGTCTCTTGTGTCTTGAAAGTACACTGAGGCAGGGCTTATAATCCCAGCACTTTGGGAGATCAAGGTGAGCGGATGGCTTGAGGCCAGGAGTTCAAGTCCAACCTCATCAACAAAGTGAGACTCCCATCTCTGTAAAAGAAGTAAGTGGTCAAGTACAGTGACTCACTTCTGTAATCCCAGCACTTTGGGAGACCGAGGTGGGAGGATCACTTGAGCCCAAGAGTTCGAGACCAACCTGGGCAACACAGCATGACCTCCTCTCAACAAAAAATACAAAAATTAGTCAGGCATGATGGTATGCACAGGTAGTCCCAGCTACTTGGGAGGCTGAGGTGGCAAATGGGTTGCATGAGCCCAGGAGGTTGAGGATGTGGTCAGCCAGGATCGTACAACTGCACTCCAGCATGGGCAACGGAGTGAGATCTTGTCTCAAAAAAGAAATAAATTAAAAAAAAGTATACAGAACCTAATGATGTTATGAGTGAAGCAGGTTTTAGATTGTTTTTAGGATGATGGGATAAGCATCATACACCATGCGGCAAAATCCCAGGGGTCAGATGCTTGGCTGTGGGGAACTGACCAGGATCCCAGGTGGAGCCCCCACCGTAGCCTTGCTCATGTCTTGGCTTACCGTTCCCCATTCAGACAGTCTCCTTTTTCCCGCACTGCTCCCAGGCAATCCAGAAAACTGAGTCTCCTTCCAGAAAACCCAAATTCTTTTTATGTAGAGCAAATTAGGTCTCTTCATCTCTGCTTTCCCGGGAAGGAGAAGCTTCTTCGGTCAGTAGTAATTTTAAATTTCCATAACACCTTCCCTACTTTGTGTAGCACATCATTTAGGGGCTTACACCTAAAAAATCGTTCTCTAAAATCATAAACTAAGGCAGACTGCTTTGATCAAGGTATTTTGTGTTGGCTAAAAAGGTGCTTCTTTGGAGGGCTGGTGGAAGGAACCAGGAAGAAAAGTGACAGTGGCTGTAAGTGTTGTATGGGGGAGTAAGCCCAGCCTGGAAAAAGCCCAGTCCTTGTGGAGGAAGGGACTTGAGGCCAACAGGTGAGGTGGGGATGTATTTGCTTATGGTGAGTAACTAAAAGGTCTCTTTTCTTAGATCTATAAGAGAAACCAAATAATAAATGCTGAAAAGACAACTGACAAAACGTAACAGTCATTAGTGTACAAAATGAACTAAAAAAAGGGATATCTTAACACTGTAACAGACCATATTAAACCAACACTATAGTTAACAGTAATTAAGAGAGAAAGACAAACAACTGAAACAGATATCAAAACACTTATTGTGTGTTTACTGTGTGTCGGGCCCTGGACTTACTACACAACACAAATTATTTCGCTTAATCCTCATGATGGTCACTTGAGGTCTGTATTCTAATGCCCTCGTTTGGGTAATTGGGAAACTGAGGCAAAGGAAGTTTAAATAAGTTGCCTAACTGTTAAGTCCCCTTTCTCCATAAGTCACTGATAGCCAAGAAAGAATCTCAGTAGACTCTGGGTCCAAACAGTTGAACTCAGAACCACAGTCTTCATCATGGGGCAGATGTGGACACTGCAGTGGCCAGCCATCTCCTCTATCCTGGTCCTTGGGCAGCATCTCTCATTGATGATGACACTCCCTCTTTCTAAGTTCAAACGGGGCTCCAAGGGCCCAAGAGCACTGAATCACACAGGTTGTGCACACAGGGTGCAGGTTATTTGCCGCTGGATTCCAAAGCATCAGGATGAAGAAAAGACTGCTAGCTGCTGTCACCACGTTTAATGTTGTTGTCCAAAGAGAGGCCAAGCAAGCGACTTAGAATCAGCACCGTGTTGGGTGTTTTTGCACGGGCTTGAGAGCATCGACTGGGCACACTTCATGTCTTCCCAACTCTGCTCAGTGACATCATGTAGCTTCAAATTGGCCACGTGGGAGGTGTTTATACTGGCAAACTGGCAAATGTTGCAGTTAAAACTTGTTTTCCTTTTCTTTTTCATCTTCTTCTTAATTTTCGAGAGCCAATTCCTTAATTTAGTTGCACCGCACTGATTTATAAGCTCGTGAGAAAGCTAACGATTGGAAAGAGGAGATGACATTGCCATTACTTAGAAAACATGTGAGTTCATATATTGAAAACCTCAGAGGGGAAGAAAATTCTTTCAGAATTAGCAATATGTTTGTAAAATCCAGGCCAGGCTCCTTAAAGACAGTCAACACTTGGTGTTGGGTGAGGTGCAAGTTGCAATCCTTGGGTCAGACAGCATCTATGATTTCTGTCATGTGGAGAAGGCTGATGGGTGTCATGGGAGAGAAAGGCAGCATTTTGTGAGATCTGGAAGTGGTGGAAGACAGCAACCCTGATGCTGCCCCAGGTTCTAAAAGGCCTGATGCCAGCATCCTGGCTTCATTGACTCCTTGGCTCAGACATAAGGCACTGTCAGATTTTTCTTCTAAATCCCACTTTTTGTGGAAGCTAGTCCAGTGGGGGGTTCCTTTCAGTTCAACCAAAACCAGCTTACCTAACAAAATACTCTGTTTATTTTTATGGAACTTATAAAGGAAAAACCTCTGACTTCCTCTCAGTCCCACCTCACTCTCTTTGCACAGACATTTATGTTTCTGCATGAGGATCAATAGGGCTCTTCTTGTAACATCCTCAGTTCAAACTACTGTTTCAAGTTTTCCGGAACTGTGTGTTTAAATGTAAGGCGACGTATTGATTTGTGGTGCTAAAGGTAATCAATGAAGTTGGGAACAACACTTTGGGGTTAAACAAAGGGACCTGATCTTAAAAATACTGATCTCTGTAGTGATTATAAATGATTGGCAGCTGGTCAATTAGTCTCTTTTTCGTCAACACTGCACTGAAAATGTTGAGCTTCCTTCTTTCTGGTTCTCATTTCATTTTTGGTAATTAAACTTTCCCTCCTCCTCAGACCTTCTCCCTCACCCAAAGTGCATGTTGGTGACAGCAAATAAGTTCCACCCCAGGCCTTGCTTCTTGAAATTACATCTAAATATATTTGCAGGTATGAACAAAGGCTTCTGGTTCAAGTTCATGGGTCCAGAGAACATGTTACCTTCTCTTGGAATGATGAGGAAGACACACCAAAAGGTTGAATTTGTAAGAATTTGAGAATGGCAAGCTGGAAGCATACATTTTAAATAGACATCTGGAATTTGGAAGATGCTTCTGGGCTCTTTTTGGCAAATAAAGCACAACAAAGAATTCTTTGGCCTAGAACACACACAAAAAAGTACACTGGAGGTAGGATTCATTTTTCTAACAGAGCTTCAGAGATGTTCTAAGTTTGGAGAAAGCCTGTACTGAAAATAGGAGTGGCATTGAGGCATAAATTAAAATACTTGATCAAAGGGGTGGTGTTTACATGATGACTGTCAACTGTCGTTAGTTTTAAATCCCCCAACTTAAAACTTCCAAATTAATCCTTAAAGAAGTGCCCAGAGCAAGGGCTTCTCCAATGGGATTTGAGCCAGACAGAAGCAGAGTGATTCTTGTGGTAGTTCTAGACGACCACAGTGGAGCTATGAGAATTCCTACTCTTCTCTCTTCTTTGGATGGAAATAACTAAAGTGAACACTCCTTAGTTCAGTTTTATTTGTATTTGTAGCCTGACTGTTGACCCCTTTTATCCATTCCATGGACTTTTTGGCTGTTTTCTAACTATGGGATAAGCAGATATGCTAGTAGCAGGGGAAATTCATGTCATATCCCTACTGTCATTAATTTCGTCATTTCATTTATGATATGAACAGACAATCAAAGGTCTTTTTGAAGAAGATGAACATCTTGGAAAAGAAGAACCATGATCATCAAATGAAAGATTTATCCTTGAGCCAGGCATGGTGGCTCATGTAATTTCAGCTTCTTGGGAGGCTTATGTGAAAGGATCTCTTGAGCCCAGGAGTTCAAGACAGCCTAGGCAAAATAGAAAGACCTTGTCTCTTAAGAAAAAAAAAAAAAAAAACCCTGAAAAGGAAGAAAACTGACCCTTGAATGGATAGAAGTAATTCAGAAAATATGAATATCAGGCAACCTCCTTGGGTCCCCTCCCACTGTGGGAGTTTTTCTGTCCTCTCAATAAATCCTGCTTTCTCACTTTCAAAAAAAGAAAATATGAGTGACATAAAAAAGCAGCACTTTTTTTTTGCTTCCTGTCAAAAATACCTACTGAATGAGAAAAAATTATCAAATTTCTTTTTTTTTTTGGTGACTTTCTAAAGTAATCCATGATAAAGACTAGGTTTGACATATTGATTTTATTATATAGTAAATTCATTTCATTTAATCCTCTCAAAATAAATTCATTCAGTTATTCAACAAATGTTTACTGAGTATCAAAGGTATACAAACACAAATTTCTGTTCTTGTGGAGCTTACAACCTAGGGAAGGGGACACAGGGAATAAACAAATATTTAAAAAATATATCAGGTGTTGATAGTTATGAAGAAGAAAAATAAAGCAGGAAAGAGGAAAGATAGAAGGTGCCATGCAGGACAATATACAGTGTTGAACAGGGTGATCTTTGAAAGCCTCCTGAGAGGGTCGCATTCGGATAATGAACGGAAGGAGATTGAGCAGTCACATCGTGACCTGGAGAAGAACCTTCTGGGCAGAGAGAATAGCAAGCACACAGACCCAGTCAGTACCTTCTTTAAAGTAAATTTTTATTATGTAAAGCTTCAAACATGCACATAATAAAGTACATCAAAACCCAAGGCACCTACAAGCCAACCTCAATAATGATAGACTTGTGGACTCAAGATTATTTTGAAGCAAATCACAGACACTATATAATTTCACCTATATTTTACTGCATACTCCTCTTAAAGAAACAAATCCTTTAAAAATAACAAAACGATTATTATCACACCTAAAAAGTAATTCCTTTTAATATCAAATATCCAACGTTTACATCTCCTCAATCATCTTATATACTGTTTCTCTATTGTGTAGTTTGAGTTGAGATTCAAATAAAGTCCAAGCATTGCTATTGTCTGATATACCTATAAAACATTCTCTTCAGCTCCTTTCCTTGAGATTATTTTGCTGAGAAAACTGGATTGAAGAAATCTCAGAGTGAGGATTTTGTTGAGTATGTTGCCATGGTCCAAGTGTATTAAACAATGTTATAAAGATTACTAATAAAAGGACTTAAGTGTCAGATGCATTTCAGTTAGTATCTTCTCATCAGGCTTTGTCTTTTGAGGGGTTGGAGTGGGGAAGAAAACTCCTTCACTGGGACTTTTACTCTTTGCCAGACCTGAGTAAAACCCTTGAACTGCAGTCGAATCTGGAAGTTGACTATTTTAACTTCCCAGTCCATGGTAGAAGTAAGAGAAAAGGTGATTTCAAATGCTTTGAGTTTTAATCCCAGTGTCCACAGTAACAAAACCTATACTGTATCTAAAGATTAATTTAAACATATCGTACTCTATGAACAAAGTATATAAAAGAAATCTCAAAATATTTGAAAGGAAGCCACACTCATGGCTGGGACAATTTAATATTTTAAATATTCAAGGAACTTAAATAAAAATCTCAGCAAGTTAATTTTTTTCTTTTTTCTTTTTTTTTTTGTGTTGGAGTCTCACTCTGTTACCCAGATTGGAGTGCAGTGGCCGCTCCCGGCCACCGCAACCTCGACCTGCTGGGCTCCGGCGATCCTTCTGCCTCATCCTTCCAAGGAGCTGGAACTACAGGTGCGCGCTACCACGCCCTGCTAATTTTTGATTTGTTGTGGAGATGAGGTCTTGCCAACTTGCCCAGGTGGGTCTCGAATCCGTGGGCTCAGGCAATCCACTCACCTCAGCCTCCCAAAGTGTGGGATTACAGGCTGAGCCACCGAGCCCAGCTAAGTTAATTTTTTTCATGTGTACCTCCATCAGCTGATCTCCAAATTTCTATAGGCGAATAGATGTCTATAAATAGCTAAGTGGATTTGGAAAATAAGGAGTCATAAGGGAGCAACAATCTTATCTCATTAACATACTATTTGAAGTAACAGAAATGAAAACAATCATACAAACTTGCTAATTGAGCTGTGGAAAATAAAGATATTATTTAATAAATAGTGTTGGAAGACTTGGATACAATATTAAGTATAGGATAGGTAGAAATTAGTGGAATATAGAATAAGTAGAAAAATTAAGTTAGATAATCAAGTAGATTAACATATTAACTATGAAAGGTAAAACTGTAAAGCTAAAAGAATAAAATATAGGAGGTTTCTTTGTGATTTGGGATGTAGAAATATTTTAAAATAAATCTACCAGGTAGAGTGACCTTGGGTCATAAATAAATAAATGAATAAGTAAATAAATCCTTCAAGCATGAACTATAGAGGGAAAAACTTGTATTTTATTACATCAAAATGAGTTGTTACCATGCCGGGCATGGTGGCTCATGCATGTAATCCCAACACTTTGGGAGGCCAGAGCAGAAGGATTACTTGAGCCCAGGAGTTTGAGACCAGTCAGGACAACATAGTGAGACCTTGTCTCTACAAAAAATAAGAAAATTAGCCAGGTGTGGCACGTGCCTGTAGTTCCAGCTATTTGGGAACCTGAGGTGGAGGATCGCCTGCGCCCAGAAGGTCGAGACTGTGGTAAGTCATGACTATGCCACTGTACTTCAGCTTGGATGGCAGAGTGAGGCTCTGACTCTAAATAAATAAATAAATAAATGAATAAATAAATAAATAGTTGTTACCTGGCCATTTCCAGATGCCACAGAGTCTGGGAAGGTGGCATTTCAGTTTTCTGGTCAGTGCCTAACAAAGGACAATAAAGGACACCACTGACAAAACTTAGTGATTTAGTTTCTTTTGGAGACAATGAAAAAAAGAGATAAGTGACAGTGTGAGAAGGTCTATAGAATATTTAGCACCAACAGATAATTAATATTTAGAATAGCAAAATAAATTCATGTAAATAGGCAAGGAAAAAACACAACAGAAAAATGGCAAGGATTATGATTAAGATGTATCCTAATGTGCAGAGATTAGATGTTTAACTTCATTGTAATCAACAAAATATAAATTAAAATGCAGAGATACTGCTGACCGAAGTGCCCACGATTAGAAAGTTGAATGTCAAATGCTGGGGAGGCCGCAGGGAGGTGGGCGGCCTCAGGCACTGCTGGAGGGGACGTGGACAGAGATGGTCAAGTAAATGGTGGACTGGAATGATCACACAAATGGTCACTAAATACAAAGCAGTATCAGTGGATTTGAGTAATTCTCTGCAGATCCTAAACACAGAAGTTCTCATGAGAGTGTGCCAGGAGGAATTTGTGAGAATGTTTGTCACACCATTATTTGTGGTGGCAAAGAGCTAGGGAATAATTAGTTTAAACGTAGACTACACAGTAGTCATAAGGAATGAACAAAGTAGATATTTAGCTACATGACAAGTTCTCTGAAACATAAGTTTTGTGGTCTACTACCATTTATGTAAATCAAACACACACAAGCCGTAAAGTCTATTTTTAAAAGACATTCTCATACACACATATATTAATAAAATATTAAGGGTGGGTTGAAGGTATAAATATTAGATACTTTTGGTTGGGAGCCTATGGAGGGGGAGAGAAATTGAATTGCATGGGGTGAAGGGAATAAAGAAGAAGAAGAAGAAGAAACAGGTGAAGATAATGTGTCATGAATTGATGGCATCCATTCTGCTCATTTGACATCCCTGCAACAAACAGGCCTACAAACCCACCAGCTTCTCTGGAGAAATAGGGAGAACTGACCACATGAGACTTGCTGTGGTGTGAGCCAGGAGACAGGCGGGTACATACCTCCTTCACCATCTTTCACCAGTTAATGAAAGATACTTTTATCACTCTCTGGTCTCTGTAAACATTTCTATTAAAACCTCTGTTCTACTGAGGAGTGAGAACTTTGTTGCAGATGGGGGTCTCAGGAACAGAAGTCCTTGTAAGCATGGACCAGTTTTGTGAGTCTAGCATGGGGAGCTAGTTTACCCTAAGAGCGACTGCTGTGCCATTGAGTAGCCTGGACTGAAAATCCCAAGAACAAAGCAGATCAGATTTTACAGACACTGAAGTCAATATTCCCTCTAGGCAGGATTCTCCCACAAGATTCAGACAGATTAAGAGAAATAACTCTAAATGAAGTACATAAACTTTTATAAGAGTGTAATATCCTCTCCCATGATCAATAATGCAGTTAAGAGACCTATGAAGAATACATCTCTTTTTGCCTTTGACTGTTCTACTGTCTTTCAGCCCCTGATTAAAAGTTTCCAATTTACCCCAATGAATTCCAACTGCTGTAGACTTTTGTCAGAAAGTAGCAGCTTTTCTAATCATGACCTTGCTTGATTAAAATGCTAAGAATGTCCCAGTTTAGAATAGCTAATAACTTGAGGCCATTTTAAAAGACAAAGACCCTTTGGAGTGAAGTAACAGAAATCAACTCAACTGCTTAACTTTTAAAAAGATATTCTTTGGAAAGAAAAGGGTTTGTCTGTAACCTATGGATGAAATACATTTAATGACTACACTCATAACTGACATGTAATAGGTAGAATTAAGAAAACTACATAAAATTTCCTATTCAGGACAAAGGGAAAGTCAAAGGAGCCCTCTATACGTTGGTCCCCTGCATGGAGCACGGATTACATCCCACAGGGCAGTCCTAGCAATAACAGTGAAGCTGATGGACTTCATTTTACTGAACTGTGTCTTTGTTAACTGAGGCTGAGAGCCAAGGGACAATTTTGTTCATAAAATTCTCTATGCTGTACTCGATGATGTAGGAAAAAACCAACCCACAATGCACCCGTATTTGGCTCTGTGTAGATATAGTCACCTCATGGACTTCTGCCATGTTAGGTGAACCAGTTTTTGGATTTGAACCCACTTTGCTTCCACCTAGGAGAGCCCAGACATCAATGTGCCCTGGGGATCATGCTTTGTGATAAGCACTCACCATTATCACAATCCTGGTGTGTGCCAGTCACTTCACATAGACAACTGAAATACTGAAAGTCTACTCTTGTGCTACTAAGTAGAAAGCCTACTACTAAGTAGAAAGTCTACTCTTGTGCTACTAAGATCGCTTGCAATGCTTCTTCCTTTACTTATTTATTTTAGTCGAGGTCTCACTCTGTCACCCAGGCTGGAGTGCAGTGGCACACCCGTGACTCACTGCGGCCATGACTTTCTGGGCGCAGGCAGTTCTTCCGCCTCAGTCTCCCAAGCAACTGGGATTACAGGCATGCACCGCCATGCCCTGCTAATTTTTTTTACTTTTTTGTAGAGATGAGATCTTGCTATGTTGCTTAGGCTGGTCTCAGTCTCCGGGGATTATGCAGTTCTCTCACCTTGGCCTCCCAGAATGCAGGATTAGAGGGGTGACTTACTATACCTGGTCCAAATTTCTAATATAAGGCAGTTGATTGGCAGTGGTGGTGTGAAATGATATAAAATGCAGACACAGACATGGATTTCAGGACTTTACTACCTTTCCCCCAAATGAACCAGGCCTCATTTGAGGGGCGCTACCACCTAACTTGGAGCAGGAAAAGGAAGAGAGGTCTGGAACATCCTTAGTTGAATGGGAATGATGATACATTCAGAAATTTCTGGGGTAGCATTAAGAGAGGAAGAGGGACCAGCCTCCTAAAAATGAACACATGGTGGGAAACAACAGTCAACTATTGACACAAAGTAAAAAAGTTGAGTTTATACAGGAGCCTTGTTTTCATGAGTGGAATTTGTTACACTGATAATTCAAAAAACAGGTGACACAGAGTATACTATTAGACTATGGAAGGCCAGTTGCATGAAATATATGCACTTTCCATTAGAGAAAATACAACATACTGAGTTAGTGATATTTTGAGCATTACACTAAAATCACCAATGGGAATAAGGTTTTTTTTAAAAAACATATTTACTTAATAATAAATAATCTCATGTGAGGCCAGGCCCAGTGGCTCATACCTATAATCCCAGCACTTTGGGAGGCCGAGGTGAGAGTATTGCTTGAGCCCATGGGTTCGAGACAAACCTGAGCAACTTGGTGAGACCTCATCTCTACAATAAATCAAAAAATTAGCTGGGCATGGTGGTGCATGCCTGTAGTTCCAGCTATTTGGAAGATTGAGGTAGAAGGATCACCTGAGCCCAGTAGGTCAAGGCTGCGGTGACCGTGAGCGTGCCACTGCACACCAGCCTGGATGACAGCGTGAGACTATGACTCAAAATAAATAAATAAAATAATAATAATCTCAGGTGACCCGTTGTGGAGTTTGCCCCTCCCCAACTTTTCTACTGGAAGTTTGCATGAAGTCATAGGCAGCGACTCTGATTTCTTGATGTTAGTGCCACCTTCTCATGCTGGCTGTTGATGTGAAAGTTTGTAGCTTTCTTTACTGGTGCATCCTTGATAAGCCTGCTTTTGAGTTGACAAGCTCATGGAAACAACTACCCTGCTCAGCAGGAGACAAGGGCTGAGCGCTTGTGTGGTCATGTCTGTCCTATCTGGTTATTATCCTGAAGTTCAGCTCTTCTCCATCTTTTCCCCAATAACCTTGCCAGTAGTGAGAAGGAGCTTGTGTGTGTGTGTGTGTGTGTGTGTGTGTGTGTGTGTGTGTGTGTGTGTGTGTAGAAAGCACAAGACAAATCATGGTGCACATGGTGCCACTCATATTCATTTTAAAATTGAGAATTTCAGATTAAGAGGTAGATGCCTGTAGTGGTTCATGCCTGTAATCCCAACACTTTGGGAGACTGACGCAGGTGAATTGCTTGAGCTCAGGAGTTTGAGACCATCCTGGGTAACATGATTAAACCTCATGTCTACAAAGAATTAAAAAAAAGTTAGCTGGACATGGTGGGGTGTGCCTGTAGTCCCAGCTACTTGGGAGGCTAAGGAGGAAGGATCTTGTGAGCTCAGAAGTTTCAGGCTGCTGTGAGCTGTGGTCATTGAAGTTATTTTACTGTACTCCAGCCTAGGTGACAGAGGGAGACCCCGACTCAAATAATATAATAATAATAATTATAATAATTTTTCTAACTTTGCAATCAGTTTTTTTTACATTTTTGTGTGTCCATCCCATGATACCCAGCACTCTTACTCTCTCTTATTATTATTATTATTATTATTCTGCCATTGGGCTAACGGACTACTGCTACTTTCATTTTTATCCACTAGACACATTTGATGTGACTCTTCCAGTTTTTATTATTCTTTTGAGATCTCTAATATTTAGTGCTGAATTTAGGTAGAGTATTTGGTTGGGTTAGGAGGGTTGGAGTACTCATAGATTGCCTTTAATATTATTAATTAATTCAGGAGTCATCCTCAATAATCTGGAAAGAAATAGTACACACCGTAGTGGACATTTTAAGGACTGACATAGATTGTTGTGCAAAACAGATGGAGACTGGGTCAGCTAATGGGTGGCAACATCACACACCCGGTATACTTTTGCCTGTAGGGTATGAGTTGCTGCCTTTGAGGCAACACCAGGAGTCTGAAAGACTAACCCGCAGGACTGAAGAGGGTGATGGAGGTAGAGGGGTGTGTGCAGGTCAGATGTGTGTGTGTGTGGGGGGGCTTCCCTGCTGCTTCACTCTGCTGCCTCTGGTCATGGAAGAAAGTGGGGGGAGGTTTTGAGAACCCCTTTTCTCACAGAAGAGAGAGTAAGAGTGCTGGGTATCATGGGATGGACACACAAAAATGTAAAAAAAAACTGATTGCAAAGTTAGAAAATTTTTTCCAATTCTAATTAGACTAGAATACCTTGGTGTGTACAGAATTGGTCAAGTTTTGAAAAGCGAGAAGTTTTGTTCTTGAAATTCTATGGTTTTTTTTTTCCTCCGCTAATCCCACTGTCAATTAACTTCTAGAGCAGGATCTCCAACTCCCAGGCCATGGAGTGGTGCTACCTGTCCCTGACCTGTTAGGAACCAGCTGCATAGCAGGAGATGAGAGGCGGCGGAGGGCGTGAAGCTTCATCTTCTGTATTTATAGTCACTCCCCATTGTTCGCATTACCGCCTGAGCCTTACATTCTGTCAGATCAGCAGCAGCATTCGATTCTCAAAGGAGCACGACCCCTATGGTCAACTGTGACTGTGAGGGATTTAGGTTGTCCACTCCTTATGAGAACCTAATGCCTGATGATCTGAGGTGGAGCTGAGCTGGTGAGGCTAGCACTGGGGAGTGCCTGCAAATACAGATGAGCAGTGAGGTTTGACTGCACATCCATGTCCCCTTCCCACTGCTCCCCATCTGTGAAAAAACTGTCTTCCATGAAACTGGTTCCCGGTGCCAAAAAGGTTGGGGACCACTGTTCTAGAAGACTGTGGAATGGCAAAATATTTCCATGAAATGAGATAGGGAAGTACTATCAATACAAGTGGCAGTATGGCTAAATAATCTCCTAAAAGCCACCATGAGCAGGGATCTCGTTTTGTTGCCTAGACTGGCCTCTAACTCCTATCCTCAAGGAATCCTCCTACCTGAACCTCCCAAGATGTTGGGATTACAGGTGTGAGCCACCATAACCATAATCTACATTTTAATCTGCAGTTAAACTTGGAGAAGCATGGCTACAGGTAAATGGGCCATTTGTGACACCTGAACTTCTTTTTTTTTTTTTTTTTGAGTTGGAGTCTCATTCTGTTGCCCAAACTGTAGTGCAGGGGCATGCTCCCGGCCACCAACCCTCGACTTGCTGGGCTCCGGCGATCTTTCAATCTCAGCC
Source organism: Cephalopachus bancanus (assembly GCA_027257055.1). Taxonomy (NCBI): domain Eukaryota; kingdom Metazoa; phylum Chordata; class Mammalia; order Primates; family Tarsiidae; genus Cephalopachus; species Cephalopachus bancanus. Next base: position 1,436,936 of record JAPVLO010000255.1, read on the forward strand.
TTCCAAGTAGCCAGAACTACAGGCGCGCACTACCATGCTCGGCTAATTTTTTGATTTATTGTAGAGATGAGTTTTCGCCAAGTTGCCCAGGCAGGTCTCGAACCCGAGGGCTCAGGCAATCCACTTACCTCAGTCTCCCAAGAGCAGGATTACAGGCTGAGCCACCGAGCCCAGCTAACACCTGAACTTCTTATGTTCTCCTATAACCATGGATTCTGTGCCTTGGTTGCACATTGGAATCACCTGTCTCATTCTAGCACCTAAGTACATAAATGCATTAAATTTTATTTTTATGCTTAATAATTACTTATCAGAATTACAGTCCAATTGAATTATTTTGATCAATTGTACTGTATTAGTAACAAATATCCCTATGAAGATTTATTTGATAGTCAGAAACATAATCATAAAATTTTAAAAATGTTTTAATCTATATGCAAAATGTGGTTACAAAGAAATGTAATGTGTGATCAAGAAACTAAATGCATTTGTGAATAAATTATTTTACATTAGTAAAAAATTATGTGAGGAGGTAGATTGGAAATATGAGAGCAAAGAGAAAATGAATGCAAAATTTCTGACTATCAAAGATGGACATGTTCATGGACTTTTTGAAAATGGATGGTGGTAGCTATAAAATCCTGAGAGTTTTTACAGTCCATTGGATACATTTAGAAGACTGACATAACTTTTATTTTAAGATATCAAAATGTCAATACTTGCCATATACGAAGGATTATATTATTTCCAGTTAATTAAATTTATCCCTGAAAATATTAGATAACGATGTCTTGATTTTTGTGTCAATATTTACAATATATCAAAGATTATATTACTTGCAACAATTTAAATTCATGATGAAAAACGCTAAATGTCAATATGTGGAGTATACATCATTTTTCAGAATTCTACAGATGTCAAATAGTGTGGAGACTACTGCATACATGGCAGGCCCTGAGAATCTTGTAGCACCTCAGAGTCTTGAGTCCTCAGCTTCCTTAGGGGCCACTTGCCAGCAATTCACAAAATTTAATTTTTATTTCTTCAAATTGTTTTTTAACTAAAGTGATATAGGCACAAATAATTACTAAAAAGCTCATATTCAAAAGACTTTTCCAGTCAAGTGTGGTAGCTCACCCCTGTAAATCCCAGTACTTTGGGAGGCCAAGGTGGGAGGATCACTTGAAGCCAGGAGTTTGAGAACAGTCTGGGCAACACACAGAGACCCTATTTGTGTGCACACGCGCGCGCATCCACACACACACACACACACGCACACACGCACACACACACACACACACACACACACACACACACAAATTAGCTGGATGTGGTGGTACACACCTGTAGTCCCAGCTACTTGGAAGGCTGAGGTGAGATCCCTTGAGCCTAGGAGGTCAAGACTGCAGTGAGCCATAATTGTGCCACTGCACTACAGTCTGAGTAACAGAGTGAGCGCCTATCTCAAAATTACAAACAAAAACAAACAAACAAAAAACCCCTCTTCTTCCCTTCTCTTTCCATTCTTAGTCTCACTCATAGAGGTAAACATGGCAAAGTAACCCACGGCCCCTCTGCCTCCTTAAATCCTCCTTAAACCTCTACTTCCAACTCTTAGCTAATTCTCCTAAGTACCTTTGTCTACTTACAAAAGTTATTTCTGCCTTTCCTTCTTGATTTATTTAGCCTACTTAGGTTTTATTTGTAACATTCTGTTGTGTCATTGAGGCACTGTCTCTTTTATAAGGCATGCTCTTTCTCTTCCTGTGTTCAACTAATGTGATCACAAGTCAAATTCTGGTTAAATTCTGTTTCTTGCTACATTATCATGACTATATAAACATGCTCGCTAATGATTCTAGGATGCTCAGTTGAACATGACTTTCACCAGGAAGCTGAAGGGCACTCCAGCCCTGCCTTCTGGCATCCAGTGCTGCTCTTGAGAAGTGATGCTACTTGGGTTTCCATTCTTTTGCACATGGGCTTTTCTTTGCTCTCTGCAGGCTTTCTTATGTATTTCATGTGCTGAGTCTCTAATTTTATTATCTTTTAAAAGTTATGTTTGTCTTTCTGCCAGCTTCTTTGGGGATTTCTTGAAATTATCTTTTTACTCTTCTACTATATTCTTCTTTTTTTTTAGTCGGAGTCTCACTCTGTCGCTCAGACTGGAGAGCAGTGGCTGCTCCCGGCCACCGCAGCCTCGACCTGCTGGGCTCTGGCGATCCTTCCACCTCAGCTTTCCAAGTAGCTGGAACTACAGGCACGCGCTAACACGCCCGGCTAATTTTTGATTTGTTGTGGAGATGAGGTCTCGCCAGGTTGCCCAGGCGGGTCTTGAACCCGCGGGCTCAGGCAATCCACTCACCTCAGCCTCCCAAAGGTGCGGGATTACAGGCTGAGCCACCGAGCCTGGCTACTATGTTCTTAAGAATGACTGTCGTATTCCCACTCACAAGGACTCTGAGGGCTTACTCTCAGATTGGTGAAACTTGTTCCTAGGCCACAGAGTAGCTTCTTACCTCGTCGTGTCATAGTGTGTGGTTGGGAGGTGGGCCTGCAATCAGATCACCTGCATTCCGATCTCGGCTCTGCCATTTCCTGGTTGTGTACACTTGGACAGAGTACTAAATTTCCTCATCGGTAAAAAAGAGGTAAGACCTTCATCACAGGATTGTTGTTATTAATCAATGAGTTCTTGCACCTAAAGCACTTAGAATGCTGCTTGACCCACAACAAGAGCCCCACAAGCATTTGCTACTCTCATGATCTCTCTGAGGTTATTCATTATGGGATTTAAAAATTCACTTCTGGTTTGTCTCTCCTTCCTCTGAATCCTTTTTGTTTAATTTGGTGCCTATCTTGATATCGGAAGACTTTGTTGGATGTCTGGTGATCCTTGGCTGTCTGTTCATAATTAAGAGTGAGTCACCAAATGTCGGTTGAAAGTTATCTATGTGTGCATCAAGCTGCTCACCATGCGGCATTCTCTGTAGGACAGGCATTTCATGAATCTGCCTTTTTTGGCAAGGTGCCAAAATCAGTATGGGGCTATCTTTCATCTGGAGCTGTTCAGTTTCTCCAGAGAAGAAATCTGATAGCAATAAACCTTGGAGTCCAACAGTTCGGTGTGTATATTTTCATTAATCCTCGTTTGTCTTCTACTTTGTTATAATTGTGCATCATTCTGTCTGGGCTCTCTCTGGTTAGGCTTCCTCAAAGAACAGATCTTTCATTTTTAAATTTTTTTTTTGGAAAATTACTGAAGCAGCACCTACTCATTCTTTTTGACTGAGAAGGAGGGCTGGGACTTACAGTTATTCTCTATTTAGACAGTCAATAGATTCATCCACTGAAATGTGTTCAGTTACAACCAACACTGGGAATGGTCAAGCCTGAGCCTCTTACAGGAGGGACTAGATTGGCTTACTTCCTGTTAGTTTCCTGTCTCGTGTATATAAGCATTTGGAGTTCAAATTTTCTCAGCTCTTTTGCCAGTTAGTTATTATTGCTCTAAGGATCCTTGAACATTTCACTAATATCTTTCTTTGGCAGCTATCTTGCCCTCCAGTCTCTCTGCCTTTGGGGGCTATCGTTTTCCTCCCCTTAGCAATCATTTCAGTGGGGTTTAAGGAGGCAGAGGGGCCATGGGTTACTTTGACATGTTTAACTCGAGCGCAAATGACTTTCCAAATGGGAGGCTTTATCACCTTTCTCTGGTAATAGGCAAACAGAAAAAGCAAAGGAATCCTTTATTTTCAGTAACTCTGGATCCCCAGGAATAAGCCCATTTCAATTGCTAGGAGCTGATATTCTGCCCCTCTGCTCACTGCTTTTGGGGTGAGACAGGGTTTACTGCAGTTCATCAAATTGTGTTGTCATCCATGCTCCAGAACTTTGCCTTACTGAGTCAGTGGAGAATACTTTAACACAGTGATATCACTTGTTTCTTTGTTCTTTGTCAAATTTCAGTTTTCAGTGAGTCAGCTTGTCTCTCTCACATTTCTTTTTGTGACTGATGGAGGAAGGAGCCATACCCTATGATAGGCAGGATGGTATTTCCCTATTGAGATCCCCAATGCTCAAGCCTCCGTGATCACTTGATCTGAACCAAGAGCTGACAGGTGGTAGTTAACCAACTGCTTCACCACCTTCAGAAAGGAAACATCTTAATGAAAGTGCACATATTGAACTCTGGGATTCCAAACCTCAGCCTTCAAAAGGATACTTATGCATACCCTATATGAATTCAGTCATACCGAAATTTTAGATGCTACCCTTCTGGATAATAATTTTAAATACCAGTCTGGACTTTCTGAGTTGTAGCTGACCATAATCAAACTCAAAATGTTCTCTTAGAATTCATGGAATAACTCAACAATCAAGTTTCAAGAAAGCAACTGGTTCTCACAAGCAGCTGTGACCAGGGATGTTAATGCCAGCAGGATATAACCCGTGTCACCATTATCATTTCTAGTTTGCTCCACAGAGTATTGAATGTAACCCCTCAATAGTTCATGAAGCTTCTATATTATGTCTTCTGCCACCACAGAAGGCTGACCTAATTTTTTCAATTTCAGTCCAAACATATCCCTTGGAAGGGCTTTACTTGACCCAGCTTGAAAGAGGTATCCACTCCTGGGCTAATCAACAGAGGCCAGAGGGTGGGATCAGGTAAGAATATGTCAGCTCCCAAGGGAGATATGTGGTCATGATGGTGGCATGTCCTTGATAAAAGCATTGGAGCATTTTATACTCTTAGTTGGAAATATAGGTAATACTATGTTCCTTATATACACCAACTAAAAATGTAGCCACGTTAGAGGCGAAGGAAGACATATATTCAGCATCATTTCAAATACTTCACTCTTTTCTATTCTGAAAACGCCAGCTTATAGCAACAAAGCTGACAGTTCACTTTAAGAACAGAAATCTAAGAGCACTTACTGACTTCAATACAATCAATAGAAAAACCCTCTTGTAATATCAATGACCAGAATTATAGTGAAAGAGTCAAGGATGTTGTAATAAAATATACTCTTAACATAATAGACCTCAGTAAATATTTTGGATGTTGGTGATAGTGAAATGTTCAACCTGGAATTAGAATCACTTTGAAACACAATAGATAACCATGAAGTAACTCACTACAGTGATTTTTGACAATCTGATTGGTGTATATATGCATGATTTAATAAATTCACATAAACTGAGAGGTAAAATTGGCATTTTGCCTCAGCACATATAGTTTTTCAGAGCTAGTTGTTGATACCTTTCAAAAGAACTGACATAAACTTGAACTTGAATCCCTTCTGTTGGTTTGCTGTCACTCAGTAACTTTTACATTCTATTTACTTAAACACATAAGTACAGTTTGCACTTGAGCTTGTTTTAATTAAAAATCTCAAGGCTGAATTATACTTCCCTGTGATCTGAATATGAAGAGATTGAATTATTTACTTTGGGTATTTGTGCAGATATAATAGACCTGATTTATTGCTGGTGATGACATTCAACACATAAAATGCTGAATATTCAAAATTTAAAACACATCTTATTGATTGTTAAAAGTCTTCTACAAATTAATGCCTGATTTTGAAGGCAGGAAAACATACTTTGGGTTGATAAATGCAAGTTTTTAATAACATTAATAGAGAATAGTCAGAAATATCCCCTCCTGTTACAATTTTTGTTGCTTCAAAATTTCAGAAACTCTCTGACCCCAAATATACAGTGCCTGATAATTTCAGATATTTTCACTTATATGCAAGGTATGATAGCAGTTGCAAATTTAGGTACATTATTTAAAAATACCTCTTTTGAAATATTCTCTTTAGTGTGATGCATTAAGAAAGTACACATAAGTAAGTAGATTGGATTGTAAACTTGCCTAATATAAATGTAGATGATAGAGTCATTAGGGTCTTATTTATTTTAACGCACATTAAAATCACTGAAATTTAAAAGATTCAGGGATGAGACAGAAGGCAAGTGTGAGAATAGAGATATGATGTACCTTCTCCTGATTCTGCTGAAGGTTTAACTTTATAGCTTCGCAGTGCTCAGGGAACAGAAGGAGAGATTAAGAGAGATGCTATGAGCCAGGAGTCATATGTTTTGCCTTCATAAGTGGGATGTGAGCTGTGCTAAAGTGATAGACGTCAAATGAAGCCACGAAACGCCAGATTGTAGAGGGAGCCTTCCAGAGGAAGTGGCTGGTCAGGACAGTCTATACTTAATAATTATTTATAACTGTTTCCCAGAGTCCCTATGATCATCCAGTTGGAAAGGCATGAAAGAAACTAGTTCAAATGAGGCTAGCTGTAGATTAATTAGCCGATGCTTAGTAAACACATGAAGAAGTATCCCTGCCCTGTGTTGTGTGTAAAGGATGCTCTTGACCATTAGTAGAGAGATGGTGGTTTCCAGAATTGGGTTTGAGGAGTGGGTATCATCAGATATTTGATAATACCAAATAGGTGTAGATGTGAGGCTGCCTCCAGGTATGTCCCGTGTCCCAACTTAGTGTCTGACTGAGAGGCTGACTGGAGTTATGGGAGATGTGGAGAAGATAGTGAGCTTTGGCTACATGTTGGTACTTGTCATGGCTTTGGAGGAGCCAAGCAATATCTTTTTAGGGTTAAGTGTCCAATATCAGATAAATAGATGGAGTGAATATCGGGAGGGATAAGTATTCCCATAAAGATGTTTTCCCTCAGTACTGACCCTGTCCTACCACATTCAGGGGACAACAACATTTTTAGATGTTAAAAGATAACACACGTGATTTGTAAATCATGATGTCAACATTGTTAACCTTTTCTCTGACAACTCAAAGTTATCAAAGGCAGGTTGGGGTCCCTGCTGGAGGGCTGGAGGAGCCTGGCCAGCCCCACAATCTTAAGGAGGTGAAGGCCCACCAGTCCACAGACTCAAGGCTCACAACAGCAACGTGCTGTGGCGATCGCCCCCTCACCTAGGAGAGAAAAGGTACTCTGAAGCCTTCCCTCGATGGTGTTTTCCTGGCTGTCTCACACCTCCAGTAGCTCCGGATCTCCATCTGCGGAGTGCTGATGCTTCCCTAGGACCCCACCAGAGGGTAGCCGAGTCTGCTGTTCCACCACCAAGGACTCTGGGACAGTTAACAGCCTCTCAGCATCTGGTTCCCTTTGTTTCTTTCGAGCCCTGTTGAACATGCCTCGGATGCTGCCTGTCCTTAGAAGGCTGTGGTCTATATGCCACCTTCTGCCAAATGAACAGGAGATTATTATTATTATTATTATCATCATCGTTATGATTATTATTTGGTTTTAATTTAATTTTATTATAGAGATGTGGGGAACAAGTCAGTATGAATTATACAAGTAGTCTGTGCAGGTGAAGTTTGGGCCTCCAACTGACCCTTACCTCCCCTGGTTTGGACCCAAGTACCCTTTGGGTGAACAGAAGATTATTAAGATTAGCAAGACTGATGTGACTGGTTGCTTCCCTCACCACTTCTACTCCACCCAACTCAGAAAGAAAGGAAGAGAAGAAGGAAGGAAAAAAAAAAAGAAAGAAAAGAAAGAGGAAGAGACTTGCATAGTTTACATATAATCTGTACAAAACATTTTAATAATAAAAAGAAAAAAATAGTAAAATGTCCGATTTCACCATATATAAAATTAGAACTGTCTACAAATTTATTGCCAGACTCTGTAAAGAATAAATCTGTGAGAGTTTTACTCACGAGGCCAGTGGAAATAGATTGGGAAAATCATCAGTGATTGATATAAGCTGGGATGCCAAGCAGACCTCAGGGCTGAAGGAAATTAGTAAAATCTTTCCTGCCTCACTCCTTGTCAGAACTCTAATTTGAGAACACAGGATCCATTTAAAACCTGGAATACTCTCTCCCTACTTGGGGCACCTTGTGCTGACATCTAAGGACTAATTACTGCGAAAATGATAGCAGTCATTAAGCCCCATAAAGTTGCCTGACGGGAGTGTGAAACAGCATAATCCCATAAATGTCCTGCTAAACCCACCTGTTCTTTGCATCCCCAAACCCCAAAGCCACATCCTTCATGTCATTCCCCCACCTTTTTATAAAAATAAAAGCTTGTCTCCAACTCTGCCGTCCCCCACCCCACAAAATAGAAAAATTCTCACACATTTGCAATTGCTGATTCATTGTTGGTGGGAAAGTAAAAGCCATTCACAACTAGAGTGAGGGCCTAGTGAGGATATTTGGCTATAAGACCATGAGGTTATTTCAAACAACGGGGTTATTATGAGGTCACCTGAGTGGCAGGAAGGGCGAGGAGGTTTCACACTCGGAGGAGCTGGGTTATTCACAAGAAACAGGAGCCAGGCTTGGGTCACAACTTAGGGAGCCCACAGAAGGAGGAAGGGCCTTGCAGGCCTCAGGGATATGCACGGTGGGGCTTCCTGGGCCCTTGGCTCCTGGGTTCCCTGCCAGTTCCCCCTGATTCTATGACTCCTGCCTCACTGCTGCCCTCTACTGGCAGCTTTACTTGACGGGGTATTTTTGTTTACCCAAAGTTCTTAAAATTTAACTCCTTTATGGCTCTTCTGCTTCATGTCTGCTTTTGCTGTTTATTAATCTTCTGCTCCCGCTACTAATTGCAGCTCTTTTGGTTTCTCACACGAAAATTCTGCCATATCATAGATAAATCACTGTGATTCCTGTTGGGTAGAACTTTTTTTTTGGGGGGGAGTACCAAATGCTTTTGTTACTGTGAAATTCATGTAACATAAAATTCACCTTTCAAACCATTTTAAAGAGCACAGAAAAGTGGCATTTAGTGCACTCCTGCTGTTGGGCAACCATTACCACTATTTAGTTCCAGTGCATTTTCATCTCCCCAAATGGAAACCCATTAAGCAGTGATGCCCCATTCTCCCCATCCCCTCAACCCCTCACAATCACGAACCTGCTTTCTCTCTATGGATTTGCTACACTGGCAATTTTAGATTAAAAAAATAATGAAATATGTGGCCTTGTGGCTTCTTTCGCTTCTCAGAATGTTTTCAAGGTCCACCCATGTTGTAGCATGTGTCAGTATATCGTTACTTTTTTATGACTGGATAGTATTCCATTATATGGATATGTCACATTTTGTTTATGTGTTTATCATTGTATACACATTGAGACTATCTCCATGTTTTGATTCTTGTGATTAATGCTGCTGTGAACATTCATGTACAAGTTTTTTGTTTGAGCACCCATTTTCAGTTCTTTGGGGTATACACCTAGGGGTAGAATTGTAGGGTCAATAGGGTAGTTCTATGTTTAGCTGATTGAGCAATTTCCAAACTGTTTTTCAAAGAAATGACACTCATCATTCTTCATTCCCACCAGCAGTGTATGGGGGTTCTGATTTCTCCACATCCTTGCTAACACCTGTTATTTTCTATTGTGTAAAAAAAAAAAAAATAGCCATCCTAGTGAAGTGGTATCACCAAGTTCTTTTTGTTAAGGTTATTTATCTTTTCAAAATGGACATTTACTAATTGTACGCATTGATGGGGTATATAGTGTGTTTTGATACCTACAATGTATAGTGATCAGATCAGGTTAATCAACACACCAATCATGTCAAACATTCATCATTTGTGTTGGAACCACTCAATGTCCTCCTTCTAGCACTTGAAACTATGTATTATTTTAATTACAGTCATCCTATGTGATGAATGCCACAGTTTATAGTACACCAGAACTCATTTCTCCTATCTAGATGTAATTTTGTATCCTTTAATAAAACTCTCCCTATTCCCTCCTTCCCTGTGCTCCTCTCTGTGTATCCCCTTTTCTACTTTTTATTTCTATGAGATCAACCTTTTAAAGCTTCTACATATGAGTAAGGACATGTGGTGGTTAACTTTCTGTTCCTGGCTTATTTCATTTAACATAATATGTTCTAGTTCTATCTATGTTGCCACAAGTGACAGTATTTTGTTCTTTTTTATAGCTAAATAGTATTCCATGATATATTCTAGTTTACATTTCACCAACAGTGTAAAAGAGTTTGCTTTTTCTCCACATCCTTGCCAGCATTTATTTTTTGTCTTTTTGATGATAGCCATCCTAACTGATGGTTTTGACTTAAATTTCCATGATAATTAGTGATGTTGAATATTTTTTCATATATTTGTTGGCCATTTGTGTGTTTTCTTTTGAGAAATATATTCAGATCATTTGTCCATTTTTTGTTTTGTTTTTTGAGAGGCAGCATCTCTCACTCTGTCACCCAGGTTGGAGTGCAGTGGCGTGACCATGGCTCACCATATCCTCGAACTCCTAGGCTCAGGCAATCCTCCTACCTTAGCCTCCCAAGTAGCTAGTACTATAGGCATGTGCCACCACACTTGGCTAATTATTTTTTTTAAGTTTTTTGTAGAGATGAGGTCTCGCTATGTTGTCCAGGCTAGTCTTGAACTCCTGGCCTCGAGCAATCCTCCTGTGTCTGCTTCCCAAAGTGCTGGGATTACAGACATGATCCACTGTGCACAGCCATATGTCCATTTTTAAAATTTGAATTATTTGTGTTTTTATTTTTTGGTGTTGAGTTGTTTTAGTACCTGGCATACTCTGAATATTAGTCCCCTGTCAGATGAATAGTTTGCAAATATTTTCTCCCATTCTGTAGGTTGTCTTTTCACTCAGTTGATTGCTTCCTCTGCTGGGCAGAAACTTTTTATTTTGATAAAATGCAATTTGTTTATTTTTGCATTTGAGGTCTTATTCATAAAAATCTCAGACCAATATCCTGAAGTGTCTCCCCTGTTTTCTTCCAGGAGTTTTATAGTTTCAGGTCTTACATCTAGGTCTTTGATTCATTTTTGAGTTGATTTTTGTATAGGGTCCTTGATGTTCCTTTATTCCACATAGCTGCACTACCAGATGTAGATGTCATGCTACTTTGAATACGTATCTTAAACTTGAGCAGCTCTCGACACCTCCACTGCTTCCACTGGGTTCAAACCGCCATCACCCCTTGCTCCTCTGTGATTGTTTCTCCAGCAGCCACACCTGTCACTCTCCTGCTGAAAACATCCTAGGAGCTATCAGTCTCACTAAGGATACACCTTCCAATCCAAGCTCACGAAGGCCCAGACTGGGGGCTAGGCTTTTATATGATGTCATCTCCTATCTCTCGCTGTCATGTCTTCCCATCCAGGCAAGAGTTCTCTGTATTCTACTTAGGCACAACAAGATTTTGCTGCATCCATGGTTCACTTCTGCTGTTCTCTTCTCTTGAGTCATGTGTCTCCTCCATCTCCTCCTACCAGGTTCTTCTCTGTTATTCAGGTTCCTACTCAAATATGATTTCTCAAGGAGGCCTACACGGATACTCTCCTAGCCTCATTCTCCTTTCTTGTTTTAATTTCTAACACTTATGAGGGGGCACCCCCTACAACTGGAATTTATGTATAAAAAACTGTAGCTATTCTCACATATTCAAACTTAGTCACCCTCAAAGTACTCTCCGTTGGATGCAATGCACCTATCAAGACTTTTTCCACTGCTCAAGACAGTTTTTGAACTTGTCAATTTCGATGACTTTTAGTGCTTCTGCTGTTATTTGCTCTTCCACATCAGCAAAATATTTCCCTTCGAGGACTTTTTTCATCTGAGGAAACAAAAAAATGTCACTCGGGGTGAGATTGAGTAAATAGGGATGGTGGGGTCGGGGTCATGCCAGTTTTGGTCCAAAACTGCTAAACACTCAGCGCGGTGTGAGCAGGTGTGCTCGTAAATCACCCATCATGAAATGGGAAAACACGAAAGAGGCCAAATGCAGCTTCTCGCAATAATGTTGGCTGGTCCACTGATGCTGATGGGTTCCTAGAACTCTTACCTGGTGGGGGGAGCCTGGACTACAAGGTGCCTTCCCTCCAAAAGATAATCCAGTTTTTTTGGCCCCCCTCATATTACTATTTATTCATTTGCTTAAATAGTATTTTCTGTTTCCCCTACTAGAATGTAAGTTACATGATATCATAGACTTTGCTGTATTTATCATGGCATTCCCAGTGATTATCATAGTGCCTGGCATACAGTAGGCATTCAATATGTATTTCTTGCATGAACACATGATAAATGAATGAATCTCATCTTTTTTAAGAAAACAGACACTAGGGATTTCTTTTTTTTTTGAGTTGGAATCTCACTCTGTCACCCAGACTGGAGTGCAGTGGCACACTCCTGGCCACCGCAGCCTCGGCCTGCTGGGCTCCGGCGATCCTTCCGCCGCAGCCTTCCAAGTGGCTGGAATTCCAGGTATGCGCTACCATGCCCGGCTAATTTTTTTATTTATTGTAGAGATGAGGTCTTTCCAAATTGCCCAGGCGGGTCTCGAACCCGCGCACTCAGGCAATCCACTCACCTCAGTCTCCCAAAGTGCAGGATTATAGGCTGAGCCACCGAGCCCGGCTGACACTAGGAATTTCTAAAGGTGGGGAGGTGGGGAGGGAGTTGAGGGTTGAAAACTACCCATTGGGTACCATGCTACCTATTTGGGTGAGGGGTTCAATAGAAGCCCAACCTTACCATTCCACAATGCACCCATGTAATTTGCCTGCACACACATGCACTGAAGTTAAAATTTTTAAATATCCCATTTTTTTTGCAGTTCTCAGTAGAATCTATACAGCAAGGAAAGGCTGAGCTGGTTAAATTCATAAAAATTTATCAGTCCCAAATAATTTTTTTTGCCTAATTCATCTTCAGGAAAGAACTTCATTGCCTCATTGATTTGCTACTGTTTACTGAACGCATTTGAATTATTTGTTTCTCTATTTGTTTTATTGCACTTACCTAAACATCTGTTGGTTCAGCTTCACAGACCAGGCTTCTAGTCGTTTCTGTAGGAAGGCACTTGTTTTCAAAGACCTTTTGCTCAGTCTTTAGCTTTTCCAGAGCAGAATATGACACACACATAATTCATATGAGGCTGTATTTTTCCCCAATAGATTTACTAGTTTTAATAAATATACATTTTTTTTTTTAGTTGGAGTCTCACTCTGTCGCCCAGGCTGGAGTGCAGTGGCACGCTCAAGGCCACTGCAGCCTTGACCTGCTAGGCTCAGGCTATCTTTCTGTCTCAGCCTTCCAAGTCGCTGGAACTACAGGCATGCACCACCAAGCCCAGCTAATTTTTGGTATATTGTAGAGATGAAGTCTCACCAATTTGCCCAGGCTGGTCTTAACCCCGGGGGCTCAGGCAATCCTCTCACCTCGGGCTCCCAAAGTGTTGGGATTACAGGTGTGAGCCACCATGCCTGGCCTAATAAATATATATCTTAAATGCAGTGAGTCTTAAGTGCACTTTTGATTTCCTTCTCTCTGACTTTTATCACCAAAGAGCAGCTTTGCTTTTCTCCTTGGCCTTTTCTTCCTCATGCCAGTGATTGCTGTGTTTTGCTTCTTCCTGGTCAGTGAACATCAAGTGGAAAATTCTATCTGTCACAACTGAATAAGCATTACGTTTTCAAATTTGATGAAAATATATCCCGACATAGTTATGACCAAATCAGCATTGGCCATTTATCATTATTTTTTTCTTGGCCAAATCTCCCATGCCAATGAACTAGATAAAAGAAATTTCAGGGCCATTGCCTTGCTAGACTCTGGTGTGGCCATGTGTTCTTTGAGCTATGACTGTCGCCATGCTTACTGGCTTTGGTCTCCCTCCTCTACCTTGGGGAGGTGAATCTTCTCTCTCTCTCTCTTCTCTCTCTATCTAATTTACTTTTAAATAAATTGTATTATCTAATCTAAACTTCCGTGCAATTCTTTGCATCTTTTATGTGGCAAGGAATCGCACCCCAGCCAGACACCCACATCCCCAGCGGACCTGACCTAACATTTGGAGGCCCCGCTGGGATAGTGTGACTCTAACACTGAGATAACTTAAATTAGGAGGCTGAGGTGAGTGGATTGCCTGAGCCTGCGGGTTCAAGACCCGCCTGGGCAACTTGGTGAGACCTCATCTCTACAGTAAATAAAAAATTAGCCGGGTGTGGTAGCACGCGCCTGTAGTTCCAGCTACTTGGAAGGCTGAGGCGGAAGGATCACTGGAGCCCAGCAGGTCGAGGTTGCGGTGGTCGGGAGCGGCCACTGTACTCCAGTCTGGGTGACAGAGTGAGATTGCAACTCAAAAAAAAAAGAGAGAAATTTCAAGAGCATGGGCGTGGGAGTTGGTCAACTTGGGGTCAAATCTCAGTTTTGCTGCCTTTGTCTATAATGATGAACAAATTATTTAACTTCTTTGAATTTTTTTCTCTGTCAAATGGCTAATGCAGTGCGAGGGTTTAGTGTAGTGAACATTAGCATTGACGTATATAAAGCACTTGGCAGGCTCTAGCTGGTCAAGATATAACAGATTGCCACCATTGTTGGTTTAGCTATCATCCGTGAAGCGTTTACTTTATAACCATGGGTTCCATATAAAGATAGACAATTTCTAGTCATTAACACTTTCTCTTTTAAAATAGCACTCATTCAATTTTTTTCACACCAAGCTAGTGTAATCTAGTTGATGATTTTCTCTCACTCTCACTCTTAGAAATTGCCTTATCTCTTTTTTATTTAGAAACAAACAAACAGGATAATACTTTTACAGTTTGAAAATGTGCCTTAGCAGGACAAAATACATTTTTTTTCTTCCAAGCTGGAGTGCAGTGGCATACTCATGGCCTCCGCAGCCTCCACCTGCTGGGCTTAGGCAATCCTTCCACCTAAGCCTCCGAGTAGCTGGAACTCCAGGTGAATGCCACCACGGCTGGCTAATTATTTGATCTATGTAGAGACCAGGTCTCAGCAAGTTGCCCAGGCTGGTCTTGAAACCCTGGGCTCAGGAAATCCTCTTGCCTCTGCCTCCCAAAGTGCTGGAATTGCAGGCATGAGTCACTATGCCAGGCAGCAGGATAACACTTGAGAGCTGTGAAGACATGGAAGAGAAGGAGAAAACATGGAGGTGAGACAGATGGTGTAATGGGTGTGACCGACACTCAGCTGCCTCGGAGATGTGGTAGAATGCATGACAGCAAGGTTCACAAGGCCCGAGCTCACTGGGTTTGTCAGCCATGCCACAGAATTTGGATTTTTTTTCTGAAAATATAGCCAAGAATGGAAGCGTTTTACAATAGACAATGACATGAGCATACGAATGTTTGAAAATTGTTACTATGGCAACAATGTGGAGCCTGGACACAGAGAGACCAGTTGACCACTTTTCAGGAAAAGACACTCTATGCATGTTGCAGTAAGTTGTTCCAGCTGCCCCTTCAGGATGAGGCTCCTGTCTAGGGGGGATCTCATGCTCAGTTACTGGATCCCTCCATAGTGACCGGCCCCTTTTCTCAATCTGGGATGGCTCCGAAGAGCCATCTAAGCCTTAGGGCTCCCATGGGATAATCTGAGGCCTCTCTTGGATCTGTGCCACAGTTCAGTCTGTCCTTTGTCCATCCCTGTTTCCCTTACTTCCTCTCACGTATCATTCTTAGTGCATTTCCTAAACATCTTCCTGCACAGAAATCTTACTTTCAGAGATTGTTTCCAGGCAACCTGATTGAAGAGAAAAACCATTGCAAAATCTGAAGCAAGAGAGGCTGAGGGTCTAGACCCAGTGACTGGCACATGGAGGTGTAAAGGAGAAAGTGAATTCCAGAGATGATTGGGGTGTGGAATCACCAGAACTCAGCATTTTGTGTGTGTGTGTGTGTGTGTGTGTGTGTGTGTGTGTGTGTGTATGTGTCTCAGGCAGGCACTGTGAGGCCGGTGAGCAGTGCAGGAGAGGATGGCGTCTGAGGTCACTTCCTTCTTTTTTTTTGAGTTGGAGTCTCACTCTGTCACCCAGACTGGAGTGCGGTGGCCGCTCCCGGCCACCGCAGCCTCGACCTGCTGGGCTCTGGCGATCCTTCCGCCTCCGCCTTCCAAGCACCTGGAACTACAGACACGCGCTACCACATCTGGCTGATTTTTTGATTTATTGTAGAGATGAGGTCTCGCCAAGTTGCCCAGGAGGGTCTCGAACCCGCGTGCTCAGGCAATCTACTCACCTTGGCCTCCCAAATTGCTGGGATTACAGGCTGAGCCACCGAGCCCGGCCACTTCCTTCTTTATGTTTAGACACTGAGTGGTCCCCCTTCTCCAGGGGTATGTGGTGCCCGAGCGCCCCCTGGCTGTGCTCCCCCTATTGTGGCTGACTCTCAGGGTTGGAAGTAGGATGGCCTCCTCGTCTATGGAGTTTGAAGCTTGAAGAGAAAAGAGTATCCACAGCCAAAACCAGAATAAAACCAAAGGAAAAATCCCTCTAGAGAAGGCATGCAGCCTGAGAGACCCAGGGCAGTTGGTCATGCAGTTCCACACAATCTTTAAACGTCATGTTTTTTTTTTAGCATTTATTTTCTTCATGACCCCATGGACAGTTCCACTTTTGAAGTTCACAATCATGTCTTATTCATGGCATTGCTTTTTGGCAGCACATACATCTGTGAGCAGCTGTTTTCAATCATGAAGCACACGAAGAGCAAAACTCGAACAAACATTTCTGATGAGAACGTTGAGGACTCACTGAGAATTGCGACCACTTCCACCGAATCAGACACTGAGAGATTACTTTTACAAAAACAAGGTCGAGTATCCCACTAGTTTTATACTGTTCTCATTTCTCCGAACTTAAAAAAAGTCTTATTATGTTTATACACCAATGATATTATATAATTTATGTGCAGCCCAAGATAATTACTCTTTACTCATTGCTGCCCTTGGAAGCCAAAAGGTTGGACACCTCTGGTCTAAAGCATCAAACCAAAGAAGTGGTTACAGAAGGAGGCACCTGAGACATCAGTTAGAGGAGATGGGTTTGAAATGAGGACCAGGCAGAACCTGAAGAGATTCCTCAAGGCACTTGGGAAAAAGATCCAGGAACCCTCTGCTCCTTCCCACAGGGAAGGAGCTCTTGAAGGCATGTGCTTTTATAACAGCTGAGTAGTCATGCCTTCAATGGAAGAAGAAGACACAAAAGACAGAGGAGACCTGGGGGAAGGGGATGAAGAATTCCTATTCAATCTGCCAACTCTTGGAATCTACAAAGCCTTACACGATGCAAGATGTTTTCCATTCTATTATTCCTGGAAACTGAGCATCATAGTTTCTGTTATCAGTATGATAGTGAAAACAGAGGTCCCAGCTGGGTATGATGGCTCATGCCTGTGATGCCAGTGCTTTGAGGGGCCAAGGTAGGAGGATTGCTTGAGCCCAGGAGTTTGAGCCCAACCCGGGCAGCATAGTAAGATCTCATCTCTATAAGTAAAATAAAATAAAATAAAATGTAGCCAGGTGTGGAAGTGTGCACCTATAGACCCAGCTACTCAGGAGGCTGAGGCACAAAGATTGCTCAAGTCAGGAGATCGAGGATGCAATGAACCATGATTGTGCCAATAACTCCAGTCTGTGCAACAGGATGAGATCCTGACTCTCTCCTTCCCACTCTTCCATATATATGTATTATATATATACAAGAAAGTGAGACAAAAAGAATTAAAGTATATATTAGCATAACCACTGTACATTCAAATTACGTGTAAAAAGCATAAGAGAAAAATAAGATAACTTTGAGATATATTTCAAAACAGAAAAACAGGAAAAAGGGAGCAAGAAACAAAGTATGATGTAGACATTTAAAAATTTTTCATGAGATTCACTTTAGAAAATGTTTCATGAATAGAACACTTAATATTTCATCAATCTAATTAGAAGAGACGGAGGTTATAAATGTTTAACTTTCATGTGGTGATTCTTTCAGACCCTTGCAGAAATTACAAAGGTGTAGAGCCAATCAATGTTGCACCAAATATACCTGAGACCATGCCAAATTATACAACTAGATGCTTGGTTGTTCATAAAAGCACATTAAATGCAATTGAAAGTGAAACAGAAAGCCACTGCTTTGAAACATATCAGCCAACCAGAGTTCTAAAGAGAAAAGTAAATGGAACTGAGGGGTATTTAATAGGCAGATAGACACCTTCATCTTAGTCCTCTGGTGAAAATATATTTTTTTTCCCTTGGGAGAAATATTTTTGTGGATATGTTAGATAATACAATTAAAAACAATTGTCTAAGAAGAAGAAAATACACAAAATGTTAGCAGTTGTCGTTTCTGGGTAGCAGATTATAAGGTAATTTTTACTTTCCACTTTTTCTGAGATTTCCCAATATTCTTCAATAAGCAAATATTACTTTTACAACCAGAAACAGTCAAAATACACATGAAAAGAAGACACTGCATTTCATTTTATTGTGGGAAAGCTGGAGAAGCAGTGCATCTTTTAATTCTTCTGGCAAAATGTCATACACTCATGAAAGATTGTGATTGGCAAGAGTAACCAGGGAATGTGTAACTGCTGTGTCTCCAAGTGTCCTCTCTGACACACACTGGGATGGGGCCATTAGGACATATGCTTCCTTGCCCTTTTGTTCACGGGGGCATTTCTGTCACTGCACCCTGTGGGTCTTTCTGCTGCTGCAACTCTGCTTTTATCCCCAAGGTGAGAAAAGCACCAGTGTCAAGGCCCCCTGAGCTGGTTAATCACAGTGTTAGCTTTTCGGCCATGGTGCCCAGTTCTTCATGTACTGACCTAAGTGTTACTGTGAAGGTATTTTGTCTGATGTGATTAACAATTATGATCCATTGACTTTCAATAGAGGAGATTACCCTCCATAATGTGGGTGGGCCTCATTCAATCAATTCAGGGCCTCAAGATGTTTTCCACAGAAATTCTGCCTTAGTTTCCAACCTGCCAGCCTGTCCTGCACACTTGCCAGCTCCCGCAATGACAGGAACCACTTCCTTAAAATCTCAGTCTCTCTCTCTCTGTCTCTCTGTCTGTCTCTCTCTCTTTCTCAGTCTCTGTCTCACACACACATATATAACTTATTTACATAGATTTATTATATAAAACACACGTTATATATAGAAACATGCACGTGTAAATATAGAGCTCCCTGACTGATACACACCTTTAAGTTCACCTTTCCCAGAGCCCACACATTGACAAGATGGATGGTACTGATCTTTTCCCAAATCCTTCCTGCTTCTCCAGAAACTCGTCTCCCAGAGACCAAGTACTTGCATCTAGTTGGAGCCCTCTCACACTCTGACAAGTCAGAGATTTCAGCAGAGTATAGAGGGTATGGGTTGAAACTTGACAAAGTTATTGATTCCCTTGGAAGAAAGTGATGGATGTTGGGGACCCGAGAAGACATTGACCCACAAAGATACTGTTTTTCTCCCCATTTCTCTTTCTTTCCTCTTCCATTCCCCGTTCTTTAATTCCACATGTTCTCCGTTCTTTTTGTCCAGCTTTGAGCAGATAATAAACGATGTCTCTATTTATTTTATGTTTGCTGATTCTGAAGGCAAAGAGAGGAGCAGATGTCATGGTCTGGGCTCCCCAATTGACAGGAGCAGGGGCTATAGGCATGTCTTTCCTCATCTAAAAAGAAAGCATGTGTCATCAAAGAGAATAGTGAGAATAGTGTCTCTCCCCCCAAAAAATGACTGTCTGGTCTTATATTAGGAAAAGGTTTTTTTCTATTAGTATAACTTAGACTTTCCCCTTATGAAGTAATATCTCTAGATTCATAGTATTCAGGGGCATATGAAACTTTTCTGAGATTGACTTATTTATTTTTATTCATGTTTTTAATTGTAATAAAGTATACACGACATTTATCATCTTAACCATGTTTAAATGTAAAGCTCTGTAGTGTTAAGGACATCAAATTGTCTAGTAACCAATGCCCAGAACTGGCTCGTTTCATCTGCGTCTCAGCACTTGCTGTAAGCAGCCATGTTTAGTGATTTGGCTTGGACTGCCTCTGCTCTAACTGAATTCTCCCCAAGGTCCTGGAGGGCGGGCTCTTTCTGTTCACTTAGCACTGTGTTAGTGCTACATGGTGGCTGCAACAAATTATCAAAAATTCAGTCACTTGAAACAGTAAATAATGTACTAATTACCTAGTAGTGCTGGAGGTCTGAAGTCTGGCATGCATCTCCTGGGCTAATACCAAGGCACTGTCAGGGCAGTGCTGTTTCCTGGACACTCTAGGAGAGACCCACATCCTTACCTTTTCCAGCTTTGAGAGGTTCCCCACGGTACTGGACTTGCGGTTCATTACTCCATCTCTGAAACCAACTGCTTAGCGTTTCTCTGACTCTGCTTCTCTCATCATGTTTCTTTCTCTGACTCTCCTCCTCCACCTCCCTCTTTCACTTTTTAAAATTTTGAGTTGGAGTGTCACTCTGTCGCCCAGGTTGGAGAGCAGTGGCACGCTTATGGCCACCCCAGCGTTGACCTGCTGGGCTCAAGCGATCCTTCTGCTTCAGCCGTACAAGTATCCAAGTAGCTGGAACTGCGGGTGCACGTTACCACACCCAGCTAATTTTTTGATTTATTGTAGAAATGAGGTCTCGCCAAATTTTCCGGGATGTTCTTGAACCTGTGGGTTCAGGCAATACCCTCACCTCAGCCTCCCAAAGTGCTGGGATTACAGGCTTGAGCCATCATGCCTGGCCCCTATTTCACCTTTAAGAAACTCTGTGGTTCTAGGGGGCCCATCCAGATAATCCAGGGTACTTTCTCTATCTTAACATCAGCTGATTAATAACATTAATTCCTTCTGCAACCTTAATTCCCCTTGCCATGTAACTTAACATATTCGTAGTTCTTAAGATTAAGATGTAGACATCTCTGGGAGACCAATATTTGCCTGCCATAAGCACCAGTCTGACAACTAATTTCATCCTTACTAGACAGTGAAATGGTTTCCACCACTCACACAAACAACTTCTCTTCTCTCCTACCAAGCAAATAAAATCTCAAAAAGGTAAAATGGATTTTAAACTACTTTGTTCACATGAGTATAAATCTAATTTTATGGAAATGATAAATGGAATTTATCATCATTCTGAAGTGTGGTATGGCTACTTAGAAATCATCCTAGACTGTATCCACATGAGGTATGAAGAACTCTAGCTTCTTATCTGAGGAAGTAAAATGCCTCACAAATAATACTTTGGGAAAAACAAGAAGCCTACCTATGATGTTTTTCTTCTTCTGTAAATGCTTCTAATACTTGAAAAATTGCTGACATTTTATGACTATGAGACTGATGGGAAGAATGAAAAAATAAAGCAGTCTAATCAAAAATAGCTTATCATTATACATTCAAAATTGTCCTTCACTTAAGAGTAGAAAACTGGGTAGCGTTCTAAATCTGAAGTTATTTGAAACAAGATACATGGTATGCATTGTCTAAGGATACTTATCTCTGAGAACTGTAATTTTATAGATACTTTAAAGGGAAGAATTCTGTTTTAATTTATCTATGAGGACAGAAAAGGAAATATTGAGATACATATTAAATTAGGATTCTTCTATCTGACATGAGTTCTCAGCTACAGAATAATGGACTATCCTTTGTGTTTAAAAATGATACAATCAATTCACCATTGGCAGAAAAGATATTCTAAGCTAATAAAGTTTGAACTGCTGCTTCCCACTACCTCAGCTGTCTGCCAGAACTAAAGGTCAATAAGCCAATCAGACAATATTGCTGAGGGCTTTCCATGTGCAAGCACTTTGGTTAATTCAGTGAAGCAAATAAAAAAAAGTCTTTTAGAAAGAAACTTGCTAAAATAATTCTGTACCGTATATCGACTGCTATACGTGGAAAGAATATCTCCTGGTTTAATAGTTATTTCCAGACTTGCCACAACAATTCCAAATTGAGATGTTCATGGAATTTTTACCTTGGGTATTGGAGTCAGCAAAAGGGAACCTACATGGAGCTTAAACTGCAAAGAAAATGATCACCGATTGCCCAAGTGTCTGTCAAAAGAAGTGACATGAGTCAGATGTCCACATTCTAACCAACATCCATCTTAAGACGTGTTGGATTTGACATGTGTCACAGGCCTTCCAAGTGTAGGCTCACTTAACAAATTAACACATTACAAAAGGAAGCAAAAAACTTAGAAATGCCCTATTAGATACGGTTCCTTGAAAACCCCAATGTGTCTCATTTTATTTATTTATTTTTTAAACATATTTTTTATTATAAAATTGTGGGGTACAGTTAAGGGTTAGGTATAATTGTGTCTCATTTTAGAAAGTACTCACTGAGATTCTTTTGAAGTGTGATTGTTATTTTACAACTGAAAACCCTCTTAGGTTTTTATGGATGTGTAACATAATTTATCGGTCTTGACCAAGGGTTGCTTTCCAGGTTGTAATTTTTATGAGCCTTTTTATAGGTCACAGAGCTGGCAGTCCTGGTGACCAGTGACAGCCTAGAG
Organism: Cephalopachus bancanus; assembly: GCA_027257055.1. Classification (NCBI taxonomy): domain Eukaryota; kingdom Metazoa; phylum Chordata; class Mammalia; order Primates; family Tarsiidae; genus Cephalopachus; species Cephalopachus bancanus. The sequence goes on from JAPVLO010000255.1 coordinate 1,459,306, forward strand.
TCTGGGGAAGTGATACTGAATCATTTCAGGGGCAGGGAAGCCATGAAATGATCACTGGGAAGTTTCGCATTTTAAAGAGTACATGCTGGTAGGTAAAGAGGCCTGGGACACCCTGCCCTCCACTCTATGAGCAAGCAATTCCTTTATGTGGAATAGAGAAAAAGTGGGCAGACCACAAGGAGAGTAAAGGAACAGTGGCAGTAAAGTACTAACGAGGGGTGAGCAGAGTTTTCTGAAGGACCACTAGGATAACTGGAATCACTGACAAGGAAGCAGGAGGGAAAGATGAAGCTGTGGTACCTGGAGTCAGATAGACCTCGGTTTGAGCTCTGCTTTTGTGACTTCCAATATCTGTGACCCTGCTCAGATTAGTAAGCTCCTGAGTTCCTGGACATACTGATCATGGCTTCATTGGGTTCTTGTGAGAGTCAATAACATTAATGTAAAGGACTACATAACTTAGGATGTAAAGAATCAGCAAGAGGCAACTGTTATTTTTGCTGCTGCTGTTGTTGTTGTTGTTTTTCTAGGAGACTGCTCAGAGGTTTGGAATATTTCTCGGTGGAGCAGAGTATAGGGTTCCCAAAACTTCCCTTGATAGGATAGGATAAATAATAGGATAGATCATCTATCCTATGCCAGTGATAGGATAGATCTGCCCACACAAGCTCATGGAGACACACTGTGATGGTTTCAGGAATTTTACAAGCCATTTGTTAAACACAGCTGTCCTTGACATCAGCTATGGTGGGAGTATTTACGTGACGAAGACCAGCAGATATGACAAATTGGAGCTCCCGGCACCCACTTGGTTTAACAGCATGTTACTGCAAGTGGATTTCAGTCTTAGCAGACCTGTGGGGCTCCAGGATTGGGAAGGTAAGGTATAGGGTTGCGGTGGGGAGAGGGGAAGAGTGCCTCCACATAGATCAGAGTTTAAGTCCTATCCTGAGGGAGCATAGTCAGGGTCAAAGGTGAGGCCCGGATGAAGAGAAAAATGTGAGAGAATAGACTCTCTCTCTCTTCCCTCCCCCCCTCCTGTCTCTCCCTTTCTCTCCCACCCTCTCCCCTTCTCTCTCTCTATCTCTCTCCCCCTTTCCCCACTTAGGACTGGTAAACATGTTAAAACCCTCTCTTAATTTAAACATTTTATTTAGGGTTTTGAATGTGCTGTTTAAATGTCATATTCGTTGGTGCATTCTGGAATTGAGAATCATAGCCCCAGAACCACCCAAATGGTTGCTCCTTGATAGCAGATGTTTTTCATATATTTGGAAGGAATGGAGCACACATGTAGTAATATTTATATACACTCCTTTTTTATTTCTGCTTTCCAGATCCTCACAGTGAATGAAAGTGCTTAGGGTGTCCAAGCAGCACCCTGGTCAATCTTTTTTCAGTCTGCTTTCTGAACCTACCAAGGAGTCCTTGATGGTTATGAGGTCTTTAAAAAGACTGCTTGTGTAACTAATTCTGATTTGTACCCCATGTATCTATAATAAAAAAAATAAAAATAAAAGAAAATAAGATCCAGCCTGGTCCTTATTATGGAGAAAATCTTTCTAATGCCTAACCCAATCACTACTGCTCAAATTGCATCTCATTCCTTCCCCCTTTGCGTTCACTTGGGATGGAGAATAATTAGTACAGCATTTCTCATTTACGCGCTCTGACAATTAAGTTCGCGAACGCATCCTAGAAAAAGTTCTACATGCCTCATTATTGAATAGCACTGTGGTCACCTTTGAAATACTCCCTTTGGGAAGTGTTGTACCAACACCAGCATCTCGTCCAACCATCAAAGCAGTTTAGGAACACTTTCTGGAATGGCCATCAGAGCTGTCGTCATCATTTGTTGAGGTCTGACCATTAAGTTTGTGAACTTGCCACTGTGGGCTTATGTTGGCAGCACTGTACAAATATCTGCATTGGAACACCCTCCCTACACACATGATCTGGCCCCCAATGACTTTTTTTATTAGAGGAAGTGTAGAAAGGAAGACACTTGAGGGCATTCAGGACATCAAGGCTAATACAATGATGGCTTTGATGGCCATTCCAGAAAAAAAGTACCAAAATTGCTTTAACGGGTGGACTAGGTGCTGGCTTTGGTGCATAGCTTTCCAAGGGGAGTACTTCGAAGGTGACCGTAGTGATATTTAGCAGTGAGATATGGAGCACTTTTTCTAGGATGGTTTGCTAACCTAGTCGTTGGACTCTGAATTCTATGACCACAGCTGGTGGGGCTGTATTTAAGCTTCTGCAAGTTCAGGTTACAATTAGTCTTTTAAAAATTTTCTCTTTAGTACTGTTTTATAAACATTTTCCACTGCCTATATTTTTCTCTGCATTCTTCTTTCACTAATTTTCCTGTCTTGGTTTCTTCCTCGCCTCTCATTACTTCTCCATCTAAAAAGGCATCATTTGTTCTGCAAAGTCCTTCTCTTGGAGGCCCTGCTGCCTGTCTCCCAGTAGTAGATGCCCGTCTGATAAATCCCTGGCCCACGGATGCCCGGGCGCTGTCCACAGTTACCTCCAGACAGCCATGCCTGTGTGTGAAGGACTCTGTGCCCCTCTGAGGTGAGGCATCGGGTCATTTATTTACAGCTCCTTTTATTTAATTGGCCTGCTCTGTTTTGCAGTTACTGAGTTCCAAACCTTAGTGACCAGCGATGCGTGAAGTCATCAACAATCTCTTCATTTTCTCCCTGGGTGAACATGGCACTTGAAAGTTTAGAGTTATTAATGGTTGTTTTGTACACTATTAAACCGCATTTACTTGGCCTGGGAGACCTTTCTGGGACAGGGTAGACATACTGTTAACATTCCAGGGACTGAGTTTTCCACCACCTGACAGCTGAGTGGCATTCAAATTGGAATTAAGGTGGACGATCTCCAAAGAACATTTTTCCAGTCCTGCAGGCCCCAGGATGATTTACTGCTGTGCATGGACGACGGAGGGAAGGAACACGGGCTTTAGTGTCAGGAAAGGGAATGAATTCTGGCCCTAGATTGACTTTGTGACTGCGGGCAAGTGTTTAAGTCTCCTGATGCTCAGTTTCCTTCTTTACAAATGTGGATACTATTATTTGTCACAGTGATATATGAAGAATAATGCCAAAATACATAGAGACTACAATTAGGTGACTGTGTAATTTATTATCCAAACCAAGAACAGCTTTGAAAATGAAAAAGGGGGCTATTCATTTTGCCAGGAAAAGAAGCATCCATTGGAGCTTTCCCAGGAAAACTGGGATGTCCAGTTACAGTCATGACAACTTCTTCAGGTGCAGAGGATGTGATGTGTTCAAGTGATCTCTGGTTTAGAGCAGGAACTAGATGCAAGTTTTGCATAATTAGCAGAGGGTTTCCTGCAATCTTGTGCTATTCTACTTTGGGACACAGCTTGTGTCAGGGAAAGAGAGACAGTGCCAAACGAAAAGGAGGCCGGAAGTTCCTTGGGAAAGGGCCCACGCCTTCCATACTGTCGCAGCACCCGAGAGTGGCTGAAGGCAGTGGTATAGACACTCTACAGGGCTTTGGGGACCTCAAGACCAGAGAGGCCCAGAAGGCCACGTACTGCTGAGGGACTAAAGCTCCAGAGAAATCCTATTTCAACGCTGGGTGAAAATAGAAGCAACATCTGCATTTTTTAAAAACATGAAATGTATATGTAGCTTTTGAGTACCTGAAATGTGTCTAGTCCAAACTGTGCTGTGAAGCGTAAACTACATCCCAGATTTTGAAGACTTAGGAGAAAAAAAAAGAATATAAAATATCCCATTTATAATTTTCATATTCATTACATGTTGAAATGATAATATCTAGATACATCAGATGAAATAAAGTACATTATTAGTATTTGTTTCAACTGCTTCATTTTACTTTTAACATATGAATATTAGACTTTTTTATTGACTTATTGTAGAGACAAGGTCTTGCCAAGTTGCCCAGGCTAGTCTCAAACCCCTGGGCTCAAGCAATCCTCCTGCCTCCGCCTCCTAAAGTGCTGGGATTACAGGCGCAAGCCACCATGCCTGGCCTAGAAAATTTTAAATTATGCTGTGGTTATGTTGGTGACTTACATTATCTTTCCACTGAACAGTGGAGATGTAGGACAGTGGAGTGACATGGCCAGGGGGCTCTGCACACACCTGCCTCGTGTTGGGGCAGCCTGATGTTTTTGTGGCCCCAGTGCTGCTCAGATGACTCCCCAAGAGCCTGCAGACTCAGGCTGGGAATAAGAGCAGCAGAGACCTGCTGGGACCCATGACCAGAAACAAATGGCCCCAGCATCGTGAGGAGGTCTTGGTGGCTGCTGTAGAGACAGAAAGCAATTCCAAGGGCAAGATTCTGCTCCATTCATCTTCAGATCCCATGTTCGATGCTTCTGTCCTACTTAAGCTTTCTGGAGCTTAGTTATGACCCTTGGGAAAGTGAATGGGAACCTTGGCATAACCGATATTGTTTCTGCCACCCAGTGGGATGGGCACTAAACATTGAAATTACATTTAAATAAAAGAAAGGGTGATATTAAATATTTAGCAACTGTATTCTGCGGGCGCCAACCAATCAGGACAGATGTCAGCTGACAAATTCTGAAGGCTGCCTGCTGTGCCTCTGCTATCACCTCTTAAATTGCTGGAACATTCAGAGGGTTGGGGGTTTGTGTAGCAGGGCCTAGGATGACTGACATTGGGGAGGGATGCACTTGAACTGACAATGGAACAGTTTAATATTTAGCATCTGTGATGTCTGTACTGGTACCCACCAGCTCGATGCCAGGTCTGGTTAAAAAGTAAATGAGCCAAGTTGCATCTCTTGCTCACCTGTTTATGAGTTGACTCATGTATGTTGCGTGTGAATTGAATGAAAGTTCTTTGCACACAAATTTTTTTGCCCTCAGGTTTTTTTCTCCATTGCTAACACTTGTTTTCATTCCCACTGTGTTACCATTTATTTTATTCTTTGAGTGATCACATACACACACACCCACGAACAGAAACTATCTCACTGATTATAGTGAACTCTTCAGATTTTCTTTTCAATCTTGATCTAATTAGATATCTAAGTCAGTGAAGACATTATTTCCATTTTAAGGAAGCAAAATTACTTTGTTAAAAGGCATAGTAATGGAGATATCACACTGCTCCTTATAAATATGCATAATCTTTATGTGTCAATTAAAACGCAGTAAAACAAAAAAATTTTAAAATAGGCAATACTGATAGGCTTACCAGTTAGACTTCTTAAAGGCTCTTTTCATTTTTAAAAAAAATTAGATTCAGAGGATACATGCATATGTTTGTTGCACAGGTATATTGCATAATAATGGAGACTGGGCATTTAGTGTACACATTGTTCAAATATTGAACATCATGCTCAACAGGTAATTTTTCAACCCAGTCCCCTCCCAACTCCCCTCCTTTCTGAGTCCCCAGTGTCTATTATTTTTATCTTTATGTCCATGTGTACCCATTGTTTAGCTCCCGCTTATAAGTGAAAACACAGTATTTGATTTTCGGTTTCTGAGTTAGTTCACTTAGGATAATGGCTTCTAGCTCCATCTATGCTGCTGTGAAAGACATGATTTTATTCTTTCATGGTGTGTACATATGCCACATTTTCTTTATCCAATCAAACTTCAGTGGATCCTTAGGCTAATTCTATGGCTTTGCTACTATGAATAGTGCTGCAGTGAACATGAGAGTATAAGCGTCTTTTTTATTAATGATTTCCTTTCCTCTGGGTAAGATACACAGAGTGGGATTGTGGGGCAGGCTGGTAGTTCTATTGCTAGCTCTTTGAGAAATCCCCATACTGCTTTCCTTAAAGGTTGAACTAAATTACATTCCCACCAAGAGTGTATAAGCATTTCCTTTTCTCTGTATCTGTATCAATATTTGTTGTTTGTTGACTTTTTAATAATAGCCATTCTGACTGGTATAAGAGCATATGTCAGCGTGGTTTTAATTTACATTTTTCTGATGATTAGTAATGTTGAGCATTTTTCCATGTATTTGTTGTCTGCTTGTAGTTTTTTTTCTTTTGAGAAATGTCTGTTCATGTCCTTTGCCCAGGTTTTAATGGTTTTTTGTTTTTTATTTTTTTCTTGTTGAGTTGTTTGAGTTCCTTGAGGATTCTGGATATAGTCCTTTGTCTGAGGCATAATTTGCAAATATTTTATACCATTCTGTAGATTGTCTGTTTACTTTGTTGATTATTTCTTTTGCTGGGCAGAAGCTTTTAGTTTAATTAAGTCTCATTTGTCTATTTTTGTTTTTGTTGCACTTGCTTTTGGGATTATAAATTATTTGTGTAGGCCGACGTCCAGAAGAGTTTTCCTAGGTTTACTTCTGGAATTTTTATTATTTCAGATCTAATGTTTAATCTTTAATCCATCTTGAATTGATTTTTGTATGTGGTGAGAGGTAGGGGTCTAGTTTCATCTTTCTGCATATGGCTAGTTCATTTTCTCAACACCATTTATTGAATATAGTATCTTTTCCCTCATTGTTTATTTTTGCCAATTTTGTTGAAGATCAGTTGGTTGTAAGTATGTGGTTTTATTTCTGGGTTATTTATTTAGTTCCATTAATCTGTCTATTTTTGTACCAGTGTCATAATGCTTTAATTACTAGAGCCTTGCAGTATAATTTAAAGTCAGGCAATGTGATGCCTTCAGATTTTTTTTTTCTCCTTAGGATTGTTTTGACTATGTGGGCTTATTTTGGTTCCATATTAACTTTAGGATTTTTTTTAACTCCGTGAAAAATAACATTGGTAATTTGATAGGAATTGCATTAAATCTATAGATTGCTTTGGGCAATATGGTTATTTTAACAATATTGATTCTCATCAGCTAGATTATTGTTTGGCTGTTTTAGAAGACATTATAGCATAGTATAAAGTGATCTTAAATCAATAAGGATGGGAAAAGCCCTAAATTTGAATAAAAACATAAGGAAATAACCTAACTAGATATTAAATAGATAACATGACCACAAAGAATAAAATTTAAAAAATTAAACTGGTTTTTAAAAATATTCCCTGTATAACTTCAATGGAAATGAAGAAAGAAAAGGGAAAATCCTGTAGTATTGGATTGGAATTAGAGGTATCTGATTAAAAGCACAACAGAAAAAAACAAATAACAAAAAACTTTATTAAAAGGTTTTAACAGGAAGAACAATCTTTGTAAATAAGCACACCTGGTGACCTATATTTTGCTTTTTAATACCATTCCCCAGTGAAAAGGACATGGGGTCTTTAGAGAAATGACCAATTCCAGAACTAAGATAAGGAAAGTATAAGGTGAATACAGAAGAAGTAAATTGCTCAAAAACGATAGGGACGTGTCAACACACACACACACACACACACACACACACACACACACACACACACACACACACGAAGTAGCTTAAATGAGTTCCCATTGGCTTACTTTTGAAAAATTTCGGTATCACAATAAATAAGAACAGCAATGAATTTGATGAGTCAGTGATGGTACTAAACAAAAAAAAATTTTCTTTAAAAAGGCCATCTTCACAGAAAAATAACAAATATAAATGTGGAAAAAGATAGATCAGATAGAAAAATCTGTAGTTTGCAGCTACTATAGTAATTTGAATCAAGCAATTATCATTCCATATGCTAAAGTCATGAGTGAAGACTATCAAGGAACAGTATTTTCACATAGTCTCAAAATATTAACCCTCAGATTACTTATGAATTGCAAAAGGGTAAAAGTTCTTTTATGATATTGTAGCCATCTGGCAGATATTGGCTCAAAATACTATCAGCAAAGATACAAACATTCCTGATGTAATGTACCAAGAAGAATAGAACTATTCTTCCCCAATGTTTAGTCTGTATCTAATTATGAGGACAAACCAAAAAATCCAAATTGAGCGGCATTCTGAAAAACCACTGCCCGGACTCTTCAAAAATATCAATGCTATGAAAAGCAGTGAAGGTTGAGAAACTGTTCTTGATTAAAGAAGAATAAAGAGACAGCATGTGATTTTTGATGAGTCTTGGATCATTATTGGGACAGTAGGGATAACTGAATATAGATCATATAACAGATAATATTATTAATGTCATATTCCTGGTGGTAATTGTATTTGGTTATGCAAAATAATGCCCTTTTTTTAAACAAATACAATCTGAAGGATTTGACATGATAGGTAATGTTTGTTTGCTCATAGCTTTTAGATGGTTTGAGTTAAAATATATGTGTGAATGTCTGTGTGCATATGTACATGTGTGAACATGAATATATGCATATAAATATAGATAAAGTAATACAATTTTAATGACTGGTACATCTGAGTGAAGAATATAGGCTGTTTCTTGTGGCATTCTTACAATTTTTCTGTAGGATGGAAACGTTTAAAGTAAAGTTGAGGGAAGGTTTGAGGTTTAACTCTTGGCATGAGGGGAATAGAAAATATATTTTAATAAACAAGATAAAAAGCATAGGCTGCTAGTTTTAGCAGTTCCTCTAGCTCTGCTTACTAGTGGTATATCTGAAGGCCAGTTGCTTAAATTCTTCATCTATAAGATGGCGCTACACAGTAGAAATTGCCCTATGGCAGAGGCCACTGGCTGCCTAACCAGTATCGATCCTCCCATTCTTATTAAAAGAAACATAAATTTGATGACATTGGCAATGTGCCCATCTATATAACTACATTTCCCAGAATCCATTGCAGAATGGTAAGCGATATAAGTGCAAGTTATGGTATGAGGGCTTTCACAGGTGGTACACTTAGCTGGTCAGTGTTTTCATCTTTACTCTTTTCCTTCCTTTTGTTCCTGCCTAGAAGATGGATGCAATGGTTGAAACTTCAAGCCATCTTGAAAATATAAGATTGTGGATCATATCTGCTTCTGGAAGAAGAGGGAATCACTGTGGGTGTCTTGGAGCTTTGACACCAGCCTAGGGTCATCGCTTGAATCCTCTGTTACATGCCAAAACCACTTCATTGTTTCATTGTCAGTATTATTTAGGTTTTTGACTAAATGCAATTCCTCCTTTACACCCTGTCTTAGAGAGTTATAAAGATTGCATTTGGTAATACATGTAAAGTGCTTAGCACCATTCATAGCACACAAAAAGGACTGATGAATATTCAGCCTTTATTGTATTCATGTAGTATAGAGGAGGCACAGCTTTCCTATTGACCTAGAAATAGAATGGATGTTTTATTTTCTTTTGTAATTGCCTTTTAAAATATTCTTTTTCAGCTCAGCCAATACATACCAATTCAGAGTTCTTCAAATATCTTGTCTGTTTAAACATAATTCCTTTCAGCAATTATCATAATCAGCTTCATATTTGAAAGGAAGATAGCAAATAGGTTTCTTGAACTAATGTAACAGAGTCATGTTTGGTGAATAATTGCTATTCTAAGAGTTGGATGATTTGTAAATTTATGAAAGTGATTTTATATCACATATACTAGGTGAATTCTAAACATATAAAAAGGATTTAGTATATATGTGGGTTAAATAAACCAAAAAGTGTTAATGAATTGCAGTGTTTGCAAAACCTAGTCAAATTATTTTAATAAATAATGTTACATATAAAGGAAAAATTCTATATTTACTGTGCTATAAAATGGTGAATAAATATGTGTGTGTGTATAGATACACACACACTTAACTTGGTTTGAAATAAATTATGACTATCATAGTTGAATTCTGAGGCCAGAATTTATGTTTAAAAGCCTGTATAATATTTCTTGATCATAAGGAACAGTAGAAAGTTACTTATTTAATTTATGATCTGTAGTAAGATGTTACCAATATCTGGATTCAATATATCTCACAGATTCGATATATCTCACAGATTCCTCTCATATCCCTGTTTAGACTGCCTGTATAATAAGAATTTCTCCCTCTTTATGCTGGAAGGTGTTGTGTGACTAGAAAACTAAATGCCTGGCTGGTGGTAAAATGGGATTCCTCTTGAGTCTCCTACACTTTATTATTCAAGTCTTTGTAACACAGAGATAGCACCAGTTTTTAAACTTACAATTCTGACAATGTATTTCTTGGCATAGAACAAATTCACTTTTGCATGTAATGGAAATTTATCATTGAACTAAAGAATTATAAGGACAACATGCATATCATGAATGCCAAGGAAGTGCCTGGCCCTGCCTATATTTATCTTTTTCTTCTGTATAATAACCCAGTGAGGTGGGTGACTTTTCCCCATTTGTATGGGCCAGGGACTCTTATCAGTCAGGGTTTTAGCGTGAAGCAGATGATACCCCTGGTCTAGATAAATGAAAGATGGCTAAGTGAAGCTCCCCAAAATGTCCTCAGGATGAGGAACCCAAAGAGGACAGTGCAGTCTCTGGGGCCTAGTCATAGCAGAACTGTGGCCACACCCTGGCTCAAAACGGGAGAAGGCAGGAGTGGTTCCTGGACCCTAGAATGAGAAAGACTGACAGAGGACACCTTGGAGAGCTCGTGATTCAGATGGAGAAAGACTCATAGAGAAGGACACCTTGAAGAACTTGTGAACCAGATGGAGAAAGGATGATAGAAAAGGACACCTTGAGGGAGGTTGTGACGTTTAATTAAGAGACAGAGCTGACCAGAGGTGACTTTGCTGGGAGGAAGTAAATACCCAGTCTCACTTTGCTCTCCTCAGTCTCCTGTCAGGTTCCCCATACCTGAACTTGAAGGGAAGCCAATGGGCAAGGACATTTGAGAATAAAGTTCCTGCAGGTCAGTCTTCTGTGACAGAGATCAGGGTGGAGATGAGTGGACAGTATCCAGCACGGGAACTGAGTTCAGAGAGGTTAGGCACTTTGTTAGAAGTCACACAACCAGGAAGTTTCCAAGCCTAAGCTGGAACTCATATATGACTGTCAAATGGTCTATTTTTTCCATGATACCAAGTGATGGCTCCTATCATTGGAGATGATAAATGTAATTATATTTGTAATGTCTTGTCTAATCTAGTCCATGTGAATTAAAAAAAATAATGTTAAAGGATATTTTTAATGTGGTGATGAATATACTTTATATGGACAAGGAGCAGACAAATTGTTTGTGGACATAAGTGGCATAAGTCCAAGTATTTGTCAGAAATGGAACAATAATTTCATTCTTTCAATCATGTATTTCATATTCCAAAAATCCAAGCTGGGCTTACAAACCAGCATCTCCAGAAGAAGTTCATCATTATTAGTTTGTGAAGTTTCCAATTAGTAATAGAATATCCATTTTTGCATCTTGAAAAAGTTTCAAAGTCTAAAAGAAGAATCAATTTTCTTAAAAAAATTAAGTTTCAAGTCAAAAGATTTTTTCCCTCTTCATGAGCATCAGCCTTTGTCACTAATAACTATATAATAAACCTGAAATGAAATACTTGCTATTTGTAGAGAGTCTTGAAAGCTAATCTCACTTTTACAGGCTTACATCAGATGTAAAAGATTTTTTTTTTTTAACACCATGAGAACCATAGTCTGGCGAACACAATCATGGTTCTGTTCTTCTAGGATATGGTAGGTTTTGTTTTAATTAATTGAGTGATTGAGGATGGTTTTGTTGAGTAATTTCCTAACTGAATCATTTAACCTCTCAATGGAATGATTATTTTTTTTAATTGGATGAATTTCCAAAGTTTATAATTTGTTCTTCTTAATAAGTTGGTTCATAAGAATAATGATAGGATATAGAGACAATATAGTTCCAAGTGTGAAAACCAATTATTTAGCTTATAACAGAACTTCAATCAAGCAAACATTAAATTCTGAGTGTTATTTAACAGGGGGACTCAGCATCAGTTTGATAAAGATGAGGATAGCTTTCTAAAAATGAAATGCTAGCAACATGGAACTGCTGGCATCTCCATAATCACTTATATTTTTTTTCAAGGAATTCAGCTCAAGAATTTTAGATGAAGTTTATTTTAGTTGTGATTCAAGATCAAGTATTAGATTATGTACATATTAACTACTTCTGAGAGGTAAATTATAGACTGTATTTGAGCACTTAGAGATTCAGAAAGAATCTCATACATTATATTTTATCATTTATCTTGGTAATATTTTTTCATTGGATGGAAAGTGAAGAATATGTGTTTTCTCTGGGGAAAGGGTATTATGTCTATTTTAATTTACTAAATATTAAGGACCTGCATAAAACAGAGCACTTAATGTGCAAACGTGGGCATTGACCTGCCTGGGTTCAAATTCCAGCTCCACAACTTACTATCAGTGTCATGTAATATCAGGTTGATAACGGTATCTACTCTACCGGGGGGTGTGCGAAGAGAATGAGTTACTTTGAGCCCTGAGAACAGTGCCTGTTAAGCAGTCGGCCTTCCATGACTCCCATAACTTCCACAATGATATGATCTGGGGTGAAGGCACTTCATTGCCTCTTCTCTGATATGGGTCATAGTTACCATTAGCAGGCCATCTTTTATATAGCTGTCCATATGCTAGATGTATTAATAGTAAGAGATCTTTATAAAAGCTTATATAAAAATTATCACAAAGAGTCAGGGTGACTTTACATCCACGAGTTTCATATTGTTGTTTTTTTCAGAGTTACAGACTAAAGAAATGGGAAAGGTGATGAAAGATTAAAGAGTGATGGAAGGAGAAAGAAAATGGGAGAATATAGCCTTCTTGGAGACCTGTATTTTATTCTGAGCCTGGCTATTAATTCGCTGTATTATTTTGGGGGATATTGCTTAATCTTCTGGGTCTCAGTTTCCTTAGCTATGCAATGGCATAATAATACTATTGAGATAACAGATGCTCATACTCAGCATGTTCTTATAATGAAAAACATTTAAGTTTACATTTTGTAGCTCAAAAGTGCTTGCATGAGAGGAGACCCTCCCCGAAATTTTGAATTATTTTTTGAAAGGTGGATCCCTTGTAGTACAGGCTTCCCCTACTAGGTAAGTGTTCTAGGAATCCACCTGCCTCAGTGCACCAGTTAGCGTTGTGAGAAGCTGCATTCAGCTTCCGTGGATTTTTTTTTTTTTTTGAGATTCTTTCAACACGTTTGCCCATTTCATGATGGGTGGTTTAGGAGCACACCTGCCCATACCGTGCTGAGTGTTCAGTTCTTGACCAAAACCAGCATGACTCCCATGCCCCACCCTCCCTATTCACCCAATCTCATCCCAAGCAACTGTCTTTTTGTTTCTTTGGATGAAAAAAGTCCTCAACTGGGCTCAGTAGCTCAGCCTGTAATCCCAGCACTTTGGGAGACCGAAGCGAGTGGATTCCTGAGCCCGCGGGTTCGAGACCCACCCGGGCAACTTGGCGAGACCTCGTCTCTACAATAAATCAGAAAAAATTAGCCAGATGTGGTAGCGGGTGCCTGTAGTTCTGGCTACTTGGAAGGCTGAGGCAGAAGGGTCGCCGGAGCCCAGCAGGGCAAGGCTGCGGTGGTCGGGAGTGTGCCACTGCACTCCAGTCTGGGTGACAGAGTTAGACTTCAACTAAAAAAAAAAATAGTCTTCAAAGAGAAATGTTTTGCTGATGTGGAAGAAGTGAAACAAAAAATGGCAGAAGCACTAAAGGATATCTGAGTGGATGAGTTCAAAATTTCTTTTGAACAGTGGAAAAACTGTCTCAGTAGATGTATTGCATCAAACGGAAAGGACTTGGAAGGTGACTGAAGTTTAAATATGTAGAAAGAATACACAATTTTTATAAATAAATTTCAAATTTTTGGGGCCCTCCCTCTAATCCTTGTCTCTCTCTGGACTTTGGGTTGTATAGCACTTAGCCAGCTTCCTAGTGCCTTCCATTCCTCCCAGGTTATGTGAGTTGAGAACTAGGAAAGGGTCTGAGAGAAGAAGACCCAGAGAATAGCTTTCATAGAAACTAGAAGAGTGTTAGGCTATTTCCATGTGCAACCCAGAAGGGCTCTCCCGCCGGGCACAGCAATTTTGGAGGCAGAAACCGCTCAGTTAACCTTGCTGGATGCAGTCATCTCTCACTTCATTAGCTCAAAGTTCATTTTGATCCCGGACTCCCACGCCAGGAACACAGCTCATTCCATTTCTAATTCGAAACACCTGGACTCCTCTGGCCAGAGGCCACATCCTGCGGCTGGCTCATCTTTCTGCAGCGACCCGGGTTTTGCCTCTGCCTTCACTGCCACAGCAAACACATCACAAACAAAGACTAATTTTAGTGGAACAAGGCCAAGAAAAACAAACCCAACTGAGAACTTAAAATATTAAAAACCAATTAGCTGAGACAATGGAAAGTCAACAATAGCCCCGAAGAAAGAAGCGTGCCTGGTTGAAGAAGCAAGAGCTGTTAGAAGAAGCCTATTGGTTCCTGGACATGAGAGGAAGACACCTTGGAAGGGGAAAGTGATTGGAATGGAAGCATTGCCAGAGTTTAGTTAGATGAAGAAAACCACCCAATTTGCGTCCACACTGATAACTTTGGTGTTGACTCTGTCCCGGTGACCACACTGCTGAAGGAAGCTGCCCCCTACTGAGAGTCTCAGGGTCGCCTGTAGGGTTGTGAAGTGTGTGCTTTGATTTAACCTTTTGAAGACATAGACCATGAAGAAGAACGTGTGAACATACGTTTGCTGGACCTGTAGGTTTTAAAGTGGTCATCTACCTCCACAGGTTGTGGCGTGTACAGCCCTTATGTGTGATCATTTCCTACTTTGTGTTTTGGGAGTTGACCCCTGTGCTCCTCATCACTACTCTTTCCTGCCTGCCATTCCAGTTTTCCATGTCCCCTGCATAATAGAGAGGAGAAGCGGGAAGAGAAGTTGGCATTCCAATGTCTTTGCTCTGCCGGGTTTCAATCACGGGTTCACTTTTTTTTTGAGTCAGAGTTTTACTCTGTAGGCTGGAGTGTAGTGGCATGCTCACGGCCACCGTAGCCACGACCTGTTAGGTTCAGGCTATCCCTCTGCCCTGGCTTCCAAGTAGCTGGAACTATAGGTATGCACAACCATGCCCAGCTAATTTTTTTTAAAAATTTATTGTAGAGATGAGGTTTTGCCCTATTGCCCAGGCTGGTCTCAAACCCCGAGACTCAGGCAATCTTTTTGCCTCCACCTCCCAAAGTGCTGGGATGACAGGCGTGAGCCACTGTGCCCGGCTTCACTTCAATTCCACAGGCCTTTTCTCAAGTAGCCCTTCTGCCAAGCCTAGTGCTGGGGACTGCTGAGATAAACGAGTCTTTGTTTTAACTGAACCAAGTTCAAAGACCTTCTTTCTACCTCGGGACTGGCCATGCTGCTAGTCACAGTCACTGTTCCTCATTCATGCATGTCATAGAGTGCTTATTCTTCAGCAGAAAGCTGAAAATGTAAAACACTTGTGCTACTTTTTCTTCTCCCTCTAGCCCTATTATAAGGCCCTAATGTAATTATTGGTTATAGTACTGAGGGTAAAATATGATTCTTCAGTATGGTAATAGATTTGGTTTTTCTATAAAAATTGACAGATGTTTACTACTCAGGAGGCTGAGGCAGGAGGATCATTTGAGCCTAGGCGTTGGCGGCTGCAGTGAGCTATGATTGTGCCACTGCGTTTTCAGTCTGGGAGACAGAATGAGATTGATTCAAAAAATAAAATGAAATACTTTTTTTTTCATGAAGACACTCTTTTTCTATATTAGAAGTATGACAAAATTTTGTGTCTAGGACACAGAACTGAACTAATGAAGGCAGTATCATTTTATAATATACTGGCAAAGTAGCAAATGCTTATTAAACTCCTACCGAGTGTCAGACGTATAATCCTATGCACAGCTGTCTTCAGGCAGGTGGATGTGATCATAATGGATTGGTGGTCAGAGGATTGTTTGGTACTAGTTGGGAGTAACAGTGGCCCTGAGCCCTCAAGTATGTCCTTCTATCCAGTCTTGTAAGAACTTTTTAGGGGCAGACGCTTCACTTTCCCAAATCTGGAAATGGAAGGGCAAATGCCTGATTCCATGAGTGTTTCCAATGCTTGTCCCAGTAATAAGGATAAGACCTCTTGGGATGGTTCTGTATCTGGGCAATGCGGCATGTGCTTTATTTTAATATCCCCCTGATTACCCCATTTGACAACATAAAAGGCAAAGCTCAAAGTATTGCAGTAACTTGCTAGAAGAGCAAAGATAATTAGATGCTGAGCTGAATGTTAGGTCCAGGTCTGATGTCAAGCTTTATCTCCCAAGCCATACGGTCTCTCCAGGAAGCTGTGCCAGGGTGGCAGGAGCTTAGGGCACACTGGAGAGTGCTCACTTCCCGCTGCTTGATGCTTCTTCTCCTCACTAAGGGGCTTTCTAGCCACCAATTCTGAGGATTTAACTGGTACTTCTTTATGTCTGAGGAACATGCCTGGAATGAGAGAATAGTAAAGCACCAAAGACAAATGTGCAGTAACTTTCCGATGGGAATTTACATGTATGTAAAAAGACACGAACACGACTTGTGAAAGAGGCAAAGTAGGCAAGTGATTGGAATGCCTATCAACAGGGAAAGGTTAAATCCATTAAAGAACCCCCATAGGATGAAATATCACACAGCTCTTTAAAAAGGTAGGATAGATCTGTATGCGCTGGCATGAAAATATGTTCAAGATACATTAAAGGGCAGGACATTAAGTATAATATTTTCCTCTTGGGAAATAGAAAAAAATGATGGAGCAGAGGCAGCAGCAGCTGAGTGGGGCTGAGCATGGCACGGGGAGGGAGAAACTTGCGGGAGGTCTTGTAGCTGACACACCACATCCCCCAAAGACACTGGGGTACTAATGGCAGCTGTGTTCATGTTCAAAGTCCTTGCACGGATGATGTTTTCCAACTCAATGATTATGCAAATGTAGGTCGGGTGGAGTATGATATTCACACTTCACCATATGGGACCCCAGGACACACTTAGACTGGCACTTGCTGAATGGCTACAATGAGAAATATTGACCAAACCAAGTGTTGACGAGAATGTGGAACAATTGTGACTCTCATGCACTCCTAGTGGGAATATAAAATGATACAATCATGCTGGTAAGTAGTGGAGCAGTTTCTTTTCTTTTTTTCTTTTTTTTTTTGAGTTGGAGTCTCACTTGGTCGCCCAGACTGGAGTGCGGTGGCCACTCCCGGCCACCACAGCCTCGACCTGCTGGGCTCCGGCGATCCTTCCACCTCAGCATTCCGAGTAGTTGGAATTACAGGCATGCGCTACCAAGCCCGGCTGATTTTTTGATTTATTGTAGAGATGAGGTCTCACTGCCCAGGTGGGTCTCGAACCCGTGGGCTCAGGCAATCCACTTACCTCAGCCTCCCAAAGGCGCGGGATTACAGGCTGAGCCACCGAGCCTGGCTGAGCAGTTTCTTAAGAATCTAATCGTATGCTTATCATGTGACTCAGTCAGTCCACTTCCAAGTGCTTATCTAGAGAAATAAAAACCTATGCCCATACGAAGACTTGCACACAAATCCTTACAGCAGTTTTATTTCAAATAGTCCCAAACTGGAAATAACCCAGATGTCTAGAAATGGGTGAATGAATAAAGCTGTATATCCATGTAGTAGAATAGTACTCAGAAATAAAAAGGAGTGAACTATGCAACATGAATGGAAATCAAAATAATTATGCTGTGGGAAAGAAACCAGGCAAAAATATATTGTATACACTATGATTCCCTTTATATAAAATTTCAGAAGTTGCAAACTAATCTGTAGAAATGAGAACAGAGTTGTGATTTCCTGGGGAGGGAGGGTGATAGAGTATGGGAGAAAGGAGGAACTGAAAAGAAGCACCTTTTGGGGGTTATGGCAATTTTCATTATCTTGATTTTGGTGATGGTTTTATTAGTATATAACATACTTGAAAACTTAAAATTGTACACTATGTGCAGTTGGCTGTATGTCTACTATGTCTCAAAAAACCTGTTCTAAAAAGGAAAAAAATCAGAAACACAATTTAAGAGAACTTTTTTTTTGGAGTCGGAGTCTCGCTCTGTTGCCCAGGCTGGAGTATAGCGGCACGCTCACGGCCACCGCAGCATCTACCTGCTGGGCTCAGGCCATCCTTCCGCCTCAACCTTTCAAGTAGATGGGACTACAGGTGCACTCCACCACCCCCAGCTAATTTTTTGATTTATTGTAGAGACGAGGTTGCACCAAATTACCCAGGCTGGTCTCGAACCCCTGGACTCAGGCAATCCTCTTGCTTTGGCCTCCCAAAGTGCTGGGATTACAGGTTTGAGCTACCGCACCCAGAGGACTTTTGACTTTCTTTTGGCAGGTAAGTGGACTGCCATATATAAGGAGAGAGCCAAAAAACTCATTATCTTTTGAAGGGAGGGCCCTTTGTAGTACACTTGAAATTTGTTCTTCTGGATCGAATAGTCAACCAAAGTTTTTAGCTAGAAGTTTTGAGAAGGTTGTATCACAATTTTAAAAATGTCCCAAGTTGTGGCAAACAGGTGACTGGTTTCTTCCACCATGACATTGCACTGAGTATTCAGCAGTTTTTGACCAAAAACAGCATGACTCCCATGTTCCAACCCTCCCTATTCACCCTATCTTACACTGAGTGGCTTCTTATTTCCCTGGATTAAAAAAAAAAATCCTCAAAGGGAAATGTTTTGCCCATGTAGAAGAGGTAAAAAAATAAAAAAGTGGCAGATGCACTAAAAGGCATCCAAATGGATGAGTTCAAAAACTGTTTTGAGCAGTGGAAAAAGCATCTCGATTGGTGTATTGTATCAAATGGAGAGTACTTTGATGGTGACTGAAGTTTAAACATGTAAGAATCAATACACAAATTTTTATAAATAAATTCCAATGGGGGGGCCCTCATATACTTCTCTGTGGATTTATAAGTAAATGGGGTGTGGGGTGAAGGGTCAGTGTGGGAGCTAGAGCATATTCTCAAAGTCTGTGGAGACCCAAGTCTGTATATGCGATGACACAAAGAAAGGCCTAAGTGGATATTACAAACCCCAATTATTTTCTTAAAATCATGCCTTTGCTTTTGCTGATATGTTTTTGGGCAAATGCTTGCATGTGTTCTGCTTGTTACTGGATAATTAAAAGCACACGCTGAGCTCTGTTTGAGGAAGGATGTGTTTGGTAGCGAGTGGTGAGGTTGGCGGTTGGACCTCTGAGGAACTTTTTAAGATTATTTATGACTTGTTTCCTTTCATTTTCATACATGCAGAAAAGGAGCTTCTACATTTTCAACAGCCCACTTTCTTCTTCGTGGGATAACTTTTCATCACACAAAGCTTTTGGTAAGATTCTTTTGTGACTTACCACCAACTGAGCCAGGTGGCGTCTTAATGCTTTGGTTGTGATAATTGGATCATTTGTTTTTCTCAAACACAATATTTAGGAGCTTTTCTGAAAGAAGAACCCTTCAACATATGAACCTGTTTAAAAGCATCTCAGCAGAAAGTAGAATTTTATTGCTTTCTCATTTTTTCCACCAAATTCCACGGAAAAAAGGATGTTTCTTTTCTGTATTGTTTATCTTATTCCTATGGGTTGTTTTTCAGAAATGCATAGTGTTAGTATCCATGACACCTGAAGCTGATGCCCATGGCAAAGACGGTGATTCGTTTCCCTGTGAAATGCGATCTTGGAGAACACCAAGAGCCAGTGGGGGCTCTGTGATCCTGTGATCCCGTATCCTTCATTGCCTTAATTGAGAGTTGCCCTAATGGGTTTCCATACCAATAATAATAATAATAATAATACAAAATTCAGGGTCATGGTGTAAGGTTGGTGCAAGGGGCCCTACTCACCCAGGTTGCAGGACTGATAAATGTGGCAGTTAATCACTGTTGTCTGCTTTGCACTTTATCTCAGAAGATGTCATCTTCTATTCTTGTAAAAATCATATGAACTTTTGTCCAAATAAAGAACAGGAATTTAGTCATTGACTATCAGTCTAAGTCAGTGCATAGATTTTAACCTCTCGAGTGGCTTTTGAAAGCTCCTTATTAAACAGCTCAGCCTTGAACAGGAGAAAAATCATTGCTCGCAGCTCCCAGCTCAAAGCCAAGGCACGCAGCTTCTTCCATGACCTTAGACTAGCACGGTTAGGGAAGTGCCTTCAGATGGAATTATTAAGGAAGAGGAAATTTCTTAATGAGTATCATCAGCCTCATAAAAATCACTAATAGGTCAAGAAGCTCCTTGTCTCTATTCCACATTCTCAAAGATAATTGTGCTCTTGCTGCCCTGGAAGGCACAGAATCCAGGAGAGTAGCTTAACACTAGAGACTTCCACAGATTCTGACTCAGAGACTTGTCACTGAGGCCATCTCTGAGTCTTTATCAGGAGGGAGGGCACAGCAGACCTATGGGGTGATTGGTCCTTGGGTGCAATTTCAGGTCAGAGTCATAATGAATAATAAGAGTATATTGTGAAAGAAGCAAAGGGGAGAGGGAGAGACAGGGCCAGAGGTCTGGCTTCTGGGGAAACTGTAGCAAGCTGAGGCATTCCCACTCTAGGACTGGGCCTGGCAGCTTGTCACTATAACTTGAGGCCTCTGACATTGTAACAAAAGACATTTTCTTCCCAGAAAATTTCCTCTCTTAGGTGAGGTATCAGAAGATAACTTATATTTGTGCTGTGCGATTTTCATATATATTTGCCTCATTCTTAAGACAGGGTTGAGGCAGGTACCATTGTCATTCTAGTTCCCAGAGGAGGATTCTGATTCAAGGTTAAGTTGTTTGCTCAGGGGCACATGGCTAGAGAGGGGAAGAGCATGAACTTGAGTCTGTGTTCTGTAATGCCAAGCCCAGATAATCTGTGGTTGTTTGGTTTAACATTTTATAGCCCTAGAGAAATAGGTCCACTTTTAAAATTTATTACAGCAACCCCATACTAAGAAATGAGTGCTTATCCTGGGAGAAAGTTCTGTACAGTGGTGAAGTGAGTGGACTCTGGAGTTCAAATGCTGAAGTTCAAATACAGGTTCCCTCACTCACCACAGTGTGACCTTGGGCACTTAACCACTTTGTGAAGAATATTATTTATTTCACAGAGTTGCTGTGAGAGTTAACGAGTAAACAAGCATAAAGCACTTAGAACACTGCCTGGCACTTTTTTCAGGCTGCCTATTAGTTCTAAACACAACAGCAAACACCATTGTCACCATAATTGATGCTTATTATAATGGTAGTGAAAAGCGTTTATTACATTTCTTCCAGCTCTGTGGGAATAAAAATTAGGTCTGAATGGCATGCTTTTACTGTTTATTTGAATCCTGCCAAGAACACATTAGGCATTGAAGAGCTGCATTACTTTAGCAAATTCTTGTTTCCGTTCCTGGTCAATACCTTAAGGGCTGGGAAATGTATACTCACTTTCTAAGGCATTTTATTCATATCTCCCTATCTCTATCTAGGGATTACTGGTTTTATTCAGTTCTATCTACTATGCTGAAGAGGCCTGGTAAGGAGGTGAATATTGAATTCTGGAGATGCACACATGAACCTTCCTCAGTATTTTGTTGTAGTCCTGTTTTAATCTTCTGCCTTTCTCAGGGTTCAGACCTTGGATGTTTTCTCTTCTCTATCCACATCTGCTTTCTTGGTGTTATAGTCCAGTCATATGAGTTTCAGCGGTGACACCATGCTAATAACTCCCAAATTTACATCTGAACTGGACTTCTCTTCTGAACTCCAGACTCACATGTCCAAATGTTCAACTGCCTAGTCTACCTTACCTCTTCGAAGTCTGATAAATGTCTCAAAATTAACATAAAATCACTCCTGACTGTCCCTTCAAACCTGTGGCACTTTCAGTTTTTCTCACTTTAGATGGTTCAGTCCCAGATCTGGGAGTCACCTGTGGGTCCTGTCTCTCATACTTGTATCCAGTTTGTTAGGAAATTCTATTGACTCTGGCTTCAAAAGCTGTGCAGAATAGGACTGGCTACTCCTTACCACTCCCATTGCCACCATCCTGGCTTGAGCCACCATATGGATTATTGCAAAGTTCTCCTGATAGGTCCCCATGATTCTATTCTTATTATTCTGTAGTTCATTTCCAACACACCCACTGAAAGCATGCTTTTTTTTTTTTTTTGAGTTGGAGTCTCACTCTGTCACCCAGACTGGAGTGCAGTGGCCGCTCCCGGCCACTGTAGCCTCGACCTGCTGGGCTCCGGCGATCCTTCCACCTCAGCCTTCCGAGTAGCCGGAATTACAGGCATGCGCTACCACACCCGGCTGATTTTTTGATTTATTGTAGAGATGAGGTCTCGCTGCCCAGGTGTGTCTCGAACCCGCGGGCTCAGGCAATCCACTCACCTCAGCCTCCCAAAGGCGTGGGATTACAGGCTGAGCCACCGAGCCCGGCGAAAGCATGCTTTTAAAACACAAGTCAGATGGTGGCCAAGCCAGTCATATTATGCGAGTCCCAGTGTGAGTGAGTGAGTATATGGAAAATTTTGTGTACGAGTCAGTGAGTAAGTGGGTGTGTGAGTGGTTGGCTGAGTGAGAGCTCAGGAGCAAGTGGCCAGCGCTCTCCTGGTGAAGCAGCTGATGACACAGCTGCTTGGCTTGGACCCAAGTGATTCTTGAGATGCAGAAGCCAAGCACCATTTTTAAAAAATCAACAAAATCTTTCCTGGGAAGAAGATGCAGAGAGAGGTCAATTAAATGGGAGCTTGTGAGCAAATGGCCAAGACTTCCTGGTGAAGCAGCTGGGGCTGCAGCTGCTCTGTTGATCTGCTTGGTCCCTAGTGCTTTCTGGGTTGCAGAAGCTGAAGTGCCATTTTTTTTAACTGACAAAAGTTTTCCCTGTGAAGCAGTCATGGGCAGAGACTACCAGCTCCGTGCTCTGCCTCACTACTGCAGAAGGACAGACTGCCAGCTTCAGGCTCTGACTCACTACTGCAACACCTGGCTGGACAATTGCAGCAAGGGCAGTGGAAGGAGCCCAGAGACAGAGCCCCACTGGAGAATGTGAAAGAGGCACCCCACCACCATCTTGAAAATAGGGCAGGAAAGTGCTCTGATTTGCTCACCATGAAGCAACAGACCTGATCTCTGTGACTGGTGGGTCAACTACTCATGGGTTGATTGTGATCCTGAGGGACTATCCTGAAAGACAAACTTTGGCAGGACAGGACAAGTGCTGAGTGTCAGGTGCCCCACCCCTACCCTGATTCAGCCGTGGGACAAAGGGTGTGGCCAGAAAAGGATGAGAAGACCTCCAAAGAGATTAGTAGTCCAGGGCTGATCTAAACCCCCTCCTTCTCAGCAGTTCTCTAAACATCACCCACATGGCTGGGGCATGACTGAGAGGGACAAACCTACACAGAGTCTGGACGTCAGGTGCAATAGGAGGACTCCAGGATAGGCCTGACTTGGGTACCCCCATGAAAACTATCTGGGGAAGAGACAATCCTGCACCTCCCCACCAGAAGGAATTCCCTGACCATACAAGAGTGGGAGGAGAGAACTGCAGTCCCACCCTCCTCCACTGCCCCTCCTCCTTCCCTGGTGTGGACATTATGGAGATAGTGAATGAGGCAGAAGCTCTGCAGGAGACAGTAGAGAAGCTTACAAGAGGAACAGTTACAGAACCTGCCATAAGAAGGCAGGCTTTTTAATTTTTTGCCTGTTTGTTTGCTATTTTTTCTATTTTTTAAAATGTTTTTTCTTTGTGCATGAATGTGTATGTGAGAGTTTGTTCTGCATTCTCCCTTTTTTCTCTTCCTTTTTTTGCTTTTTGTTTATGTGTGTATGTGAATGATTGAGGGTTCATCTTTAGTATTTTTTGTTTGTTTTTGTTAGTTTGTTTTTGCTCTTTTGTTCTTCTCATCTTTTCAGTTTAATGTGTGTGAATACATGTGTGAAGGTTCAATCTGAATTCCTATTTTTTTCTATTCTTTCTCTTTTTTTCTCCATTCATTTTGTGCTGTGTGTGTGTGTGTTTCATTTTCCTGTTTTTTTGTTGTTGTTACTTTTTGTTTTGTTCCACTTTGTTGTTATTCCAGTTTGGCTTTTTGTTTTGGTGTGTGTGTCTGTGCTCAGTTGTTTTCTGCTCTGGTTTCTGCTTTTATTGTTCTGTGTTTTTTTAATTGTCCATTTTATTTATTCTACTTTTCATTGTTCCCCTCATTACTGTTACTGTATCTTGGATTCAGGGGGTACACACATGTACCCATTGCATTGTCATATAGAGTGGTGGTAGGGAGTGGGTCTCGGGGAACACATACCACAATCAGTGAACATTGTGATTTGCAAGTAATTTCTGAATCCTAGCTCCTCATCTTCTTCCTTATTTGACTTTCAAAACTACAAGAGATAGCAAAGTTTCCCACCCACAATCCAGTTTCAAAATAGAACAAATCCAGGGCCCAGATCAGGGAAGAATAGAGGGCTGAGCAAACATGAGAAGTGAAAGCCTCTTCTACTGCCACTGAATAATGGAACTAAAGAGAAAAGCAAGAGATCTGTCACAAAAGAGGAAAAATCAGTGGAAAACCACTGTCAATTTCAAGTGTAACAAAGAGAAAATGCCTGAAAAACCAGAACTTGGAGCCCAAACAATGGAAGTCACCAACAACAGAGTTTAGGGAATGGATGGGAAGAGTGAATAAGACTCAAGAAAGACAAGATGCAACATTGAAAGAACTTAGAGATTTTGGCCATAAAAATTTTCCAGGAAATAAATAGCAAGATGACAAGCATGGAAGGAAGAATTAATCTAGCAGAAGAAAGAATCTCAGAACTTGAAAACCAGAAAGTAGAATTAATCCAATCTGTAAAAAGCATAGAAAGAAAACTAAGAAAGGAAGAACATAGTCTACAAGAGATGTGCAATTATATCAAGAGGCTGAACCTACACCTGACTGGTATCCCAGAAGAAGAAAGGAAAATGGAGAACATCTTGGAGCAAGTATTCCCTGAGGTTATCCAAGAAAACTTTACCCACCTCACCAGAGATGTAACCAAACACAAGAGATACGAGAATACCCACAAGACATCAAATGAGAAGACCAGCCCCTAGACACATAGCAATTTGCCTACACAAGGTAAGAACAAAAGAAAAAAATCCTAAAAGCAGTAAGAGAGAAAGGTCAGACTACCTACCAGGGGAAACCAGTCAGAACAGCAGCAGACCTTTTGGCAGAAACACTACAAGCAAGAAGGGATTGGAGTTCAATACTCAAAGTCCTCAAAGATAAACAATTTTAAACAGGAATTTCCCACCCAACCAAGCTCAGCTTCACCAGTGATGGAGAATTAAAATCCTTCCCAGAATCCAATCCCTATGAGATTATGCAGTTTCCAGAACAGCTGTACAGGAGATGCTTAAAAAGGTGTTAAGCACAGAAGGGGGAAAAAAAAAAAAAAGAATTACCACACACTTCCCAAGAGAACAACAGAGCACAGAACCAGCAGAGAATAATCACAACAGCAAACTGAAAACACACACATATATCAACCCCAAAACGAAAAGAAAACAAGCAAACAAACAAGGAAAAACTTTATAAGAACATCATGATGGGGATCAACAATCACATTTCAATAATCAGCCTGAATGTAAATGCACTAAATGCACCACTGAAAATACACAGAATGGCAAACTGGATAGGAAATCACGACCCAATTATTTGCTATATCCAGGAAACTCATCTCACCACAAGGGACACACGCAGACAGACTCAGTTACATGATGGAAAATAAGTTTCTAGGCAAATGGATCACAAAAAGAAGGCAGGAATCACAATCTTAATATCAGATGAAACAACCTTTAAGCTATCAAAAATTAAAAGTGATGTGAAAGGACACTACATAATGATAAAAGTTTCAATCTATCACCAAGAATACCCATCCTAAACATGTGCACACAACAAAGGACACCAGCATTTATAAAGCAACTACGAAGCAAACTAAAAAGAGATATTGACTCTAACATTATTATAGCAGGGGACATGAATACCCCATGAACAGCCCTAGATAAATCATCAAGGCAAAAAATCAACAAGGAGATCCAGAACCTCAACTTGATGCTTGGACCAAATAGACTGAATAGATACCTACAGAATATTCCACTCAACAACCACAGAATATACATTCTACTCACCAACACATGGAATGTACTCCAAGATCAATCACATCCTCAGCCATAAATCAAACATAAACAAATTCCGTAAGGTTGAAATATTGCCAAACACCTTCTCAGACCATGGCAGAATAAAAATAAATACCAACGCTAACAAAATTTCCCTACAGCCCCTAAAGACATGGACACTAAACAGCATGATGATAAACAACTACTGGGTCAAAACTGAAATCAAAACAGAAATTAAAAGATTCCTGGAAACAAATGGAAATGAAGAAACATCTACCAAAACCTCTGGGATGCCATGAAAACAGTTCTAAGAGGGGGAATTTAATATCTCCATGAGCATACATCAAGAAAATGGAAAGATCACAAGTTAACAACCTAAGAAATCACCTAAGGGAGCTGGAAAGTCAAGACCACCAAAACCCTAACTTTAGCAGACAAATCCAGATCACCAAAGTAAGAGCACAAATATGGGACATAGAAGACAAAAATATCATACAAAACATCAGCAAAACAGAAAGCTGGTTTTTTGAAAGAATTAACAAGATCCGTGGACTCCTAACCAGAATGATCAAGAAAAAGAGAGAAAAAGCCCCCCAAAACACAATTGGAAATACAAAAGTTCAAATCACAGATGACACTGAACAAATACAAAAGATTATCAGAGATTACTTTGCACACTGGTATGGACACAAATTTGATAACATAAATGAAATGCAGAACTTTCTGACATCACACAACTTCCCAAGGTTGAAACAAGAAGACACTGAGACATTGAAGAGACCAATAAAAACCCAGGGAATTGACTCTGTCATAAGAAAACTACCTACAAAAAATAAAAAGCCCTGGACAGATGGCTTTCCAGCAGAATTCTACAAGACATACAAGGATGAGCTGATAACAATCCTATTGAAAGTATTCCAGGCAATTGAGAAAGATGGAATTCTCCCTAAATCATTTTATGAAGCTAACATCACACTGATACCCTAATCAGGTAAAGATTCAACAAAAAAAGATGACTACAGGCCAATATCCCTTATAAGCATAGATGCAAAAATCCTCAACAAGATTCTAGCAAATCAGATTCAACAACACATCTCAAAAATTATCCACCATGACCAAGTAGGCTTCATCCCCAGGATGCAGGGTTGGTTCAACATTCACAAGACCATAAATATAATTAAATACATCAACAGATGTAAAAACAAGAACCATATGATTATATCATTAGGTGCAGAAAAAGCTTTTGATAAAATCCAGCATCTCTTCTTGATAAAAACTCTCAAACACCTAGGTATAGAAGGAACATATCTCAAAATAGTAAGTGCCATCTACAATAAACCCACAGCTAGCATATTGCTAAACAGACAGAAACTGGAAGCATTTCTCCTGAAAATGGAATAAGACAAGGTTGCCCATTCTCACCCGTCTTATTCAACATTGTGTTGGAAGTCCTAGCTAGGACAATTAGACAAGAAAAGGATCAGGGGTTTCCAAATAGGAAAAGAGGAAGTTAAGTTATTCCTCTTTGCTGACGATATGATCTTATACCATAAAAATCCAACAGAATCTGTCAAAAACCTGCTTGCACTGATAAAGGACAAAACACTGACAAAGTCTCAGGGTACAATATAAATGTGCAAAAGACAGTTCCATTCTTATACATCAACAGCAACGGAGCACCAATAAAAAACACAATCCCATTCACAATAGCCACACACAAAAAAGAGAAATACCTCGAATCTTCCTAACCAGAGAAGTGAAAGACCTTTACAATGAGAACAATAAAATACTGCTCAAAGAAATTCAAGAAGACACACAAAAAAATGGAAAAATATTCCATGCTCAGGGATAGAAAGAATCAACATTGTTAAGCTGTCCATCTACCAAAGGCAATCTACAGATTCTATACCCATTAAATTGCCAACATTATTATTCTCAGACCTGGAAATGACAATACAGAAATTCATATGGAAACATATAAATGACCAGGAGCAGCCAAAACAATCCTTAGCAAAAGAAACAAAGCAGGAAGTATCACACTTCCAGTCTTCAAACTTTATTATAAGCCTGCAGTGATCAAAACAGACGGGTATTGGCACAAGAACAGGCATACAGACCAATGGAACAGGATAGAGATTTCAGAAGCAAAGACTCAATTTCTCAACCAACTCATCTTTGACAAAGCCTCCAACAACAACTACTGGGGAGAGGAGAATCTATTCAATAAATGGTGCTGGGAAAACTGACTGATCACATGCAGAAAATTGAAACACGACCCCTACCTATCACCATACACAAAAGATAACTCTAAATGGATCAAAGACCTAAATGTAGAATCTCATACTATAAGAATCTTAGAAAATGCAGGAGATTCCCTTATGGAAATTAGAACTGGCAACCAATTCCTTGTCAAAACCCCGAGTGCCTATGCCATAAGAGATAAAATAGACAAGTGGGACCTCATCAAACTGACAAGCTTCTGCAAAGCAAAAGAAGCCATCAAGAGAGTGGGGAGACAGCCCACAGAATGGGAAAAAATATTTTCCCACTGTGTTTTTGACAAAGGCTGAACATCTAGACTCTACAAGGAACTCAAATGTACTGAAAGGAATAAAACAAACAGTCCCATTAAAACATGGGGAAAAGACATGAATAGACACTTCTGAAAAGAAGATATATGGGCAGCCAACAGACACATGAAAAAATGCTCAGTCTCACTAATTATCAGAGAAATGCAAATCAAAACCACGTTGAGATACCACCTAATCCCAGTAAGAATGGCTATCATTAATAAAACAAACAGCAACAGATGTTGGCAAGGATGTGGAGAGAAAGGAACGCTTCTACATTGCTGGTGGGAATGCAAACTAGTGCAACCTCTTTGGAAGACAGTGAGGTGACTGAAAGAACTAGAAATTGACTTTTTATATGACCCAATAATCTCCCTATTGGGAATATACCCAGAGGAACTCAAATCATTCTACAGAAAAGATACCTGCGAACACGTTTGTTGTAGCTCTATTCACAATCGTAAAAACATGGAACCAGCCATGCTGCTCATCGAAGTTGGACTGGATAAAAAAAATGTGGTACATATACACAATGGAATATTATGCAGTCATAAAGAAAGACAAACATATGGACTTCACAGCAACTTGGATGAATTTAAA
Organism: Cephalopachus bancanus; assembly: GCA_027257055.1. Lineage (NCBI taxonomy): Eukaryota > Metazoa > Chordata > Mammalia > Primates > Tarsiidae > Cephalopachus > Cephalopachus bancanus. Next base: position 1,488,543 of record JAPVLO010000255.1, read on the forward strand.
GTCTATCATACTCAGTAATTTATCACAGAAGCAAAGAACATAGTACCATATGTTCTCACTCATAAGCTGACCCTGAACAATTAAACAAGCCTCCTGCCTCCGCCTCCCAAAGTGCTGGGTTTACTGGCATGAGTCACTGTACCCAGCCTCTATTTTTATTAAAGTGGACCATTCTTTCACAGTTTAGGCCCAACCTTACCCTCCAGGATACCCCCTTGGTATGCAGTTTGTGATACTCTTTCCCTACGAACTACTGTAACAATTGTTTTTTCGTTTTTTACTAATACAGCATTTGTATTGAACACTCATATGTGTCCTTTCTTTTATTAAGGCTTTTTTTTTGGGAGAGGTAAATAATCATCATTACTAAATTGCGAACTCATTTAAAATAAGGGTGGCAATCACTACCGCCACTACCAGGGCTTATGCAAAGCTCTTGTTTTATGGTAGGCTCACTATGGAACACATTGTTGCATTTTGCCATGTTTGTACTAGATTCTAGAGTATAGTCATCCATTTGAGTAAATTCTTATCCTGAAAGTATTTACTTACTGACTACTGAGAGGGGGAAAGAAAGAAGAAAATGGGTCACTACAATTGAATTGCTTGGAGTTACAGTCAGGGAAGTATCAGGGCCTGTGAGCGGTTAGCCTAGCCTTGGAGGACCAGGGACCTTCTTTAAGGTGCTGGCAACTATGATGAAACATAAAAAAAGTAGGATTCGGACTTCCAGCAAGATGGCGATGGGGCAGCCTGGTCTATGAAACCCTCTGCAACGGAGAATGTAGTGGGTCTCTGGCTCTCTCCCTGGGGACTGTGGACCCCAACGTTGGCAGCCTATTCTTCACATGGAGCTGGGGCATCGCAGCAGTCTGGACAGCCACTGCAGCTGAGACACAGCAGCTGCCGGCACCGCCGCGGCCTCCGTGGTGGCCATAGTGCATCATGCCACCCGTGCCTGAGGCGATCCATGACTTCAGTCCTTGAAGCCCCTGCAGGCAAGATCTGCTGGGATCACTGCCACCTCTGCTGCCACCTTGACGTCCTGATGGCCGTGGGTCTCTTCCCGTGTGCCCTGAGGCAGGCTTCCATCTCCGGCTCCTGTCCAGACCCACCTCCTCTGGGGCGAGCAGCTGAGATAGCACCACCTGCTGGTGATACAAGGTAAAAACACCAAAATGGAAGAAACAAGCTTGAAAAAGAGACCCAGGCCAGATTTGAGTGGTGAATGGAGGGTGATCTAACCTGTACTTCATAGCAGACCAGGGGCAACTGACCCTAACTGTGAACTAATTTACCAGCTTGAAAAGAAAGCTAGAAATCAGAGCTGAAAGGACATTGGACTTAAACAAAAAGTCTCAGAGTGTGCTCGATTGGTTCTGTTAGTTTAACGACTTGATTCTATTCCTATTGTTTTGTTCCTTTTTATTCTCTTCCTTTTCTATTTTTTTCCTCTCTGTAAACCATATCTTTGTATAGAGGAGCAGCGCACCAATAAGGTGGCTGGTTAGCTTGTATGTTGGCATCATTGTATGTTTTATTTTTTTTTTGTATGGGAGCTGGTTAGTCTGTAGCCATGGTCTATTGTCTTTATCTGTTTCAGTTTAGGTCTCTCTCTCCATTTGTTGATACACTTGTCTGTTTCCCCCCTTACTCCTCTCTCTCTCCACTCCCCTCTTCCCCCCACTAACTGCTCCATTCTCTTCCCTCTGCTAACTTCATTTTATTTCAGAGAGTAAACCTACAGCCCCACTGCACAGACAGATTCCAAAGCAGTGGGAAGTGGGTTTCAGATTATCCATACACCTGTCGGATAATACCAGTAACTGCAGATAGATTTTGAATCACAGGTCCCCCTTAAGTAAATCTCAAAACTGCAAAAAGGACCACTCCCAATCTACAGTGCAACTCCAGAATTGAACAAAGTAAGAGGGCATAAATAAAGAATAGGAGATTGAACAAACAGAAGTAAAAGCAACCCCTCTACCCTTGAATAACAGAATTAAAGAAGACGGTGACGTGGAGGGAAGGAAAAAGTAGGGAGGGGGGAAAACCACACAAATGAAGAAAAACCAAAAGAATATAGGTCTCACACAGACCCCTGGGAGATCAGACACTGAGAAAACAGATTCCGGAACACAAACAATGAAGAGCCCCCAGAATGACTGGTCACATGCAACAAACCCAGACATCAAGACATTAATAGAGAGAATTTAAAAAATTGAGGAGAGACAAGAGGAAAATAGGAAGGAGCTGATGTCAGAAATAACAGCAGTAAAGAATACTGTGATGGAAATAAATAACAAACTAATAAGCATGGAAAGCAGAATTAGCCAAGCAGAAGAAAGAATCTCAGAGCTCAAAGACCAAAACACAGAACTAACCCAAACTGTCAAAAGCATAGAAAAGAAGCTCAAAAAGACAGAACAAAACCTTCAAGAGATGAATGATGACTTCAAGAGACCGATCCTAAAAATAATTGGCCTTCCTGAGGCAGAGAGAGAAACATAGGCCAGACTGGAACAAACATTTCATTAAATCATTCAAGAAAACTTCCTTCATCTCATCAAGGATGAAAAAATTCAAACACAAGAGATTCAGAGAACCCCTGCAAGACAATAAATGAGTAGACCAACTCCCACACATATAATAATTCGCCTAAACAAAGTAGGGATAAAATAAAAAATCCCAAAGACTGCAAGAGAAAAAGGTCAGCCTACGTATCAGGGAAGACCAATTAGAATAGCAGCAGATTTATCTACAGAAACCCTCCAGGCTAGGAGAGCTTGGAGCCCTATCTTCAAAGTTCTAAAAGATAAACAATTTCAACTGAGAATAACCTACCCAGCCAAGCTAAGCTTCATCAGTGAGGGAGAATTGAAATCTTTCCCAGATATCCAATCCCTAAGAACCTATGCTGCCACAAGACCACCTCTACAAGAAACACTTAAAAAAGTATTGAACACAGAAGAAAAGTAAAAAAGAACAACAATATTCTTCACAGGAGTACAGGAAAAAGTTGAAAAACACACATGATCCAACTCTAAAACCAAAAGAAAGACAACACACAAACAGGAAGAACAACAACTCTGTAAGAATATTATGATAGGGATCAACTTTCACATTTCAATAATTAGTTTGAATATGAATGGACTAAATGCACCACTGAAAAGACATAGAATGGCAAAATGGATAAAATATCACCAGGCAACAATCGATTGCCTTCAAGAGACTCACCTCACTAGAAAGGACACTCACAGATTCAAAGTAAGAGGATGGAAAACAAATTTTCAGGCAAATGGAACACAAAAGAAAGGAGGAGTTACGATCTTAATCTCAGACAAAATACCCTTTAAGCTATCAAAAATTTAAAAAGATACAGAAGGCCACTACATAATGATAAAAGGTTCAATCCATCAGCAAGAAATATTCATCCTAAACATATATGCACCAAACATAGGAGCACCAACTTTCATAAAGCAGCTCCTAGGTAAACTAAAAAAAGAAATAGACTCCAATACCATCATAGCTGGGGACTTCAATACCCCACTCACAACTCTAGACAGATCATCAGGACAAAAAATCAGCAACAAGATCTGAAACCTCAATGTGACTCCTGATCAAATGGACTTAATTGATACCTACAGAATCCTCCATCCAAAGATCACAGAATACACATTCTACTCATCACCACATGGAACATACTCTAAGATCGACCACATACTTGACCATAAATCAACCATAAAAAAATTTAAAGGGACTGAAATGTTACCATGCACCTACTCGGACCACAGTGGAATAAAAATAACCATTAACACCAACAAGTTCCCCCTAAAACCCACAAAAACATGGACACTAAACAGCATGATGCTAAACAACTCCTGGGTCAATGATGAAATCAAAACAGAGATTAAAAGATACCTGGAAACAAATGAAAATGAAGAAACATCTTACCAAAATCTCTGGGACACCATGAAAGCTGTAGTAAGAGGGGAATTTATATCCCTACAAACGCACGTGAAGAAAATGGAAGGGTCACAAATCAACAGCCTAACAAGTCACCTAAAAAAGCTGGAAAAGCAAGACCACAACAACCCTAATTTCAGCAGAAGAATCCAGATCACCAAAATAAAAGCCCAAATCCAGGATATAGAAGACAAAAAGATAATACAAAAAATCAATGAAACAAAAGCTGGTTCTTTGAATGGATAAACAAGATCGATGGTCCCCTAGCTAGACTGACCAAGAAAAAGAGTGAAAAAGCCCAAATAAACACAATCAGAAACACAAAAGATGAAGTCACATCTGATCCTGAAGAAATACAAAAGATCATTAGAGAGTACTATGTACCACTTGTATGGAAACAAACTTGAAAACCTTTTGGAAATGGAGGACTTTTTGTCATAACACAACCTGCCTAGGTTGAAACAAGAAGAAATTGAGACCCTAAATAGACCAATAACAATCAAGGAAATTGACTATGTAATAAGAAAACTACCTACAAAAAAAAAGCCCTGGACCAGATGGCTTTCCAGCAGAATTCTATAAGACATTTAAGGAGGAGCTTATACCAATCCTACTGAAGGTATTCCAGGTGATTGAGAAAGACAGAACTCTCCCCAAATCATTTTACGAAGCTAACAACACATTGATACCCAAGCCAGGTAAAGACCCAACAAAGAAAGAGAACTATAGTTCAATATCGTTGGTGAACATAGATGCTAAAATTCTCAACAAGATCCTAGTGAACCGGATTCAACAACACATCTCAAAAATCATCCATCATGACCAAGTAGGCTTTGTCCCTGGGATGCAAGGCTGGTTTAACATTCGTAAAACCATAAATGTAATTAAATACATCAACAGATGTCAAGACAAAAACCACATGATTATATCATTAGATGCAGAAAAAGCTTTTGATAAAATCCAGCACCCCTTCTTGATAAAAACCCTCAAACAGCTAGGCATATGGGGAACATACCTCAAAATAGTGAAAGCCATCTACGATAAACCCATAGCCAGCATACTCCTAAATGGACAAAAACTGGAGCCATTTCCCCTGAAAACTGGAACCAGACAAGGATGCCCACTCTCACCCCTCCTGTTCAATATTGTATTGGAAATCCTGGCTAGAGCAATCAGAGAAGAGATGGCAATCAGAGGTATTCAAATAGGCAAAGAGGAAGTCAAGCTATCTGTCTTTGCAGATGACATGATCGTATTCCTTGAAAACCCAAGAGAATCTGTCAAAAAGCTCCTTACACTGATAAAGGACTTTGGCAAAGTCTCAGGATATAAAATAAATGTGCAAAAGACAATCGCATTTCTTTACACCAATAATAAACAAACAGAAACCCAAATAAAAAGCACAATTCCATTCACAATAGCCACCAAAAAAATGAAATACCTTGGCATCTTCCTAACCAGAAATGTGAAAGACCTTTACAATGAAAACTACAAAAGACTGCTCAAAGAAATCAAAGATGATACAAACAAGTGGAAAAATATCCCATGCTCATGAATTGGAAGAATCAACATTGTGAAGATGTCCATCTTACCTAAGGCAATCTACAGATTTAATGCAATACCCATCAAATTACCAGCAACATTCTTCTCAGACCTAGAAAAAACAATACAGGAATTCATATGGAAACACAAACGACCAAGAATAGCCAGAACAATCCTCAGCAATAAAAACAAAGCAGGTGGTATCACATTACCAGACTTCAAACTTTACTATAAAGCTACAATCATCAAAACAGCTTGGTATTGGTACAGGAACAGGCATATAGATCAATGGAATAGAATTGAGATTCCAGAAGCAAAACCTCAATTTCTCTGCCAACTCATCTTCAACAAAGCCTCCACAACCTACCACTGCGGAGAGGGAACCTATTCAGTAAATGGTGCTGGGAAAACTGGCTGACCACATGCAGAAGACTAAAATAGGACCCCTATCTATCCCCATACACAAAAATTAACTCTAAATGGATCAGAGACCTAAATATAAAGCCTCAAACCATAAGAACCTTAGAAAATGAAGGACATACCCTCATGGAAATTGAAACTGGCATCCATTTCCTGAACAAAACCTGAAACCCACAGGCCATAAGAGGTAAGATAGACAAGTGGGACCTCATTAAACTGACAAGCTTCTGCAAAGCCAAAGAAACCATCAAGAGAGCAGGGAGACAGTCTACAGACTGGGAAAAAGTATTTGCCAACTCCAGGTCTGACAAAGGCTTAACATCTTGGATCTACAAGGAACTCAAATGTGCTGAAAAGAAAAAAACAAACAACCCCATTATAAAATGGGCAAAAGATATGAACAGACACTTCTCAAGGGAAGATATCTGAGCAGCCAACAGACACATGAAAAAATGTTCAACCTTACTAATCATCAAGAAAATGCAAATCAAAACCACACTGAGATACCACCTAACTCCAGTCAGAATGGCAATTATCAATAACTCAAAAAAAAACACCAAAAACAAAAAAAGAGTTGCTGGAGAGGGTGTGGTGAAAAGGGAACACTTCTACACTGTTGGTGGGAGTGTAAACTAGTACAACCTCTGTGGAAAACAGTATGGCGATTCCTAAAAGTTCAAAATATTGACCTCCCATATGACCCCACAATCCCCCTACTGGTAATGTACCCCAAAGAACTCAAATCACTCTATAAAAAAGATACCTGCACACGTATGTTTATCGCAGCATTGTTCACAATAGCAAGAACCTGGAAGCAAACATGCTGTCCATCAAAAGGGGACTGGATTAAAAAAATGTGGTATATATACACGATGGAATACTATGCAGCCATAAAAAGGAATAAAATCATGAATTTTGCAGCAACCTGGATGGAACTAGAGTCTATAATACTGAGTGACCTCTCACAGAAACAAAAATCTGAGTATCACATATTCTCACTCATATACTGGACCTTGAACATCCAATGTAATACTATAAGAAAATGACTGACAGTGGTGGGAAAATATGGGGGGGGGAGATGGGACTAACGGTAGTAAATATCTGTCTGGGGATGGGGAGACACCTCTTATCAACAAGGGTGGCTGAACAAAGCATATTTGTATACCTAACCCTTAACTGTACTCCACAATATCATAATAAAAAATATTGATTTTTAAAAAAGGAGGATTCCACAGGGTGTGGTGGCTCATGCCTGAAATATCAACACTTTGAGAGGCCAAGGCAGGGAGATCACTTGAGGCCAGGAGTTCAAGCCAGCCTGGGCAACATCATGAGACCTTATCTCTATGAAAAAATAAAAAAAATTAGCCAGGTGTGGTGGCGCATGCCTGTAGTTCCAGCTACTCAGGAGGCTGAAACAGGAGGATTGCTCAGACCCAGGAGGTGGAGGCTACAGTGAGCTGTGATGATGCTACTGCACTCCAGCCTGGGTGACTGAGTGAGAGTCAGACTCAAAGAAAGGAAAAAAGATGTAGAAATCACCCAAAGAAGGGGACTCCAGGGCAAAGGATGCAGCAAGCAGAGGTGCCTCCATATGCAAGACTTGGAGGTGAGGTGGGGTGTATGTCATCTTATAAGATTCCAGTAGATGAATAAAGTGCATTTTGGGTGGTTGACATACAAATCTCAAGAGAGGAGAGTGACGCATTGAAGCAGGAATCTGATCTTGAGGGAGGCAGATGACAGCTTGTACTGGGTGTTGAACTCTATGACCCAAAATGGTATGATCCTTGTGCCCCACCCTCCCTATTCACCTGATCTCACCCTGAGAAACTTTTTTTTTGTTTTGTTTCCTAGGATGAAAAAAGTCATCCAAGGGAAATATTTTGCTGATAAGGAAGAGGTGAAACAAAAAGTAGCAGAAACACTGAAAGGCATCCAAATTGATGATTTCAATTTGTTTTGAACAATGGAAAAAGCCAAGGAATCAAGGCTTGTTATGAAAAGTGGTGACGTATTCAAGGGTCTGTCATGTGCTCAGAACTCTGTTTGTGAACAATGACTTTAGCTGCAGCATAAGCAATAGGGTTTGGAGTCTGTAATACTCAGCAATCTATCATGGAAACAAAGAACTGAGTACCACATGTTCTCACCCATAAGCTGAACCTGAACAATTATCATAATACTACAAGAAAGGGATTGCTAGTAGTGGTAAACTGCCAAGGGGTATACTTCATCAATAAGGGTGCTTGTTCTCAAACCAGGTAACATGGGGACCAAAGTGAGGCCCAAACTTTACCTGAACAATTGGCCATTTGTATACCTAACACTGAATTGTACCCCACATCTTTTAAATACAAATTTTAAAAAAAGAAAAGAAAGAAAGAAAGAAGAAAGAAAGAAAAAAGGATGGGTCAGAGAGAGGAAGACTGGGAATGGGGAGAGTCATTCCTTCGTTTTCCTAGTACATGACAATGCTTTCTTAGATAAATGTGCTTGATGGCGTCATGCACATACAGGAGCGAAAATACATCTTGTTGATGATGCTGGGGGGAATACAGGAGTACGATGACACGTGTCTTGATTAAAGAACACTGGCTTTTATTTTATGATATTTGGGCAATAGATTTCCCCAGACGAAAGAAAAACGAATTCATGAGATATCTGAGTGGCAGGTGTGTGATCTGCAAAACAGAATGCAATACAGGCTGAGCCGTCCCTTTGAGAGCAGAGATGGGGACTCTGGAGGGCAGGGGAGGCCAGGTCAGAGATGCAGCAGAAAGATTGACAGTGACGAATGGGGTGTGAACTCTGGGAGGCTGAAGAGCCCAGTGCACCCCATACTCCACCCCGATGAAAAGCAACTTTCACAGACCCTTAAGTGGATGAATCTGCTAAACAGATGCCTTCAACATGTCACCTGCAGACAAAGCTTCCTTTTCTAAAACCCCTCTCAGAAAGGTTGATAATGAATACGTCTGGTGAGAGGGATAATTTGTCAAGCTAATTGATGATGAACTAAGGAGGTCTTCAAGTAACAGGAGACACCAGGAAACAGAAGGCAGGTGTCTACTGGGGTGTCAGTACCTCTCTGGCCACAGACCTGGACTTTTGTTTATTTTTGGTGTTACATGAGTGAGGCTAACATGGTTCTCAGTTCTTTGGTTCTGTTAATAGTCCATTCTTTGTTCATTTAGAAAATGGAAAAGTGTGAATGATGTGTGGGAATGCTGGGTTTCAGATGGGATTCACCAGGGAGGATTGGATGGGAAATCTATTTCCCAGTAAAGCAGGAGCTGGTTCTGCCCACAGCTGCTCAGTTGCTTGGGTGTGAGTCTGCAGGATTCTCAGGGAAGGACACCCAAGATTGGACTTCCAGGGCAGAAGCTTCCACCTGGACCTCCCTCAAAAGAGCCTGTGACCCATAGCCAAACCACCAAGCACTCTGGGACAACTTGTATTTTCTGCTTTGATAGTATGAGGAAAAAAATCACCCAGCCAAAACAAAAACAATTTATTTACTAGTAACCAAATGGGAAAATGATCACCATTCTGATAGAAATAGTCATGTTAAGAGAGTGTTAAAATTTCTATTTCTAATGTAATAGGTCTTAGGTTGCACATTTCTGGAAGAATTATTTTCCTTGGTCATGGTAATGACTACATGAGTCAAACTATTCCTAAGGGGATGGGAGGAACAAAGAAAGAAAATAAGAAAGTGAGAGACAAAAGGAAAACATATATATAGGAAAATCCAGATTTGGAAAGATTCTAAGTCAATAGATGAAATAGATTCTCTATAAGTGTATTTTCAGGTCTAAGCAGTCCATATTGCATCACATTTGAACTCAGCCCCTTTTTCTGGTCTCAGTTTCCTAACATGCATTTCATATCAGCATTTCAGGATTTAAAAATTAAACGTCAGCCAGGCTCGGTGGCTCAGCCTATAATCCTGCACCTTGGGAGGCTGAGACGAGTGAATGGCCTGAGCCCGCAGGTTCGAGACCCGCCTGGGCAACTTGGCGAGACCTCATCTCCACAATAAAAATAAAAAAATTTAGCCGGGTGTGGTAGTGCGCGCCTGTAGTTCCAGCCACTTGGAAGGCTGAGGTGGAAGGATCACCGGAGCCCAGTAGGTCGAGGCTGCGGTGGCCAGGAGCAGCCACTGCACTCCAGTCTGGGCGACAGAGTGAGACGCCAACTCAAAAAAAAAAAATAAATAAAAAAATAAATAAAAATTAAATGTCTCACAAAATGCATTGTGCAATAATTTGACAACTTCAGAAATGATTAGGAACTTGAAACCATTTCCTAACCTTCCGGACAAGAAGTATTATGACAATGATCATAAAGGAAACTTCATAGTGTGGTGGAGAGAGGTAAAGGTTCTGAATCTGCTACTTATTACTTGTGTACCTTTAGAAAAATATCCCACCTCCTATCACGATTTCTTACTCTGTCAAATGAGAAATTTGGAATAGATTATTTCCCTGGCTTTTTTCAAATCTAAATTTTTTTATATTAGGCGGACATACTTAAATCCAGACAGTGAATATGTCTATGGCCAGGTTTTGGGGCGCCGAGAGAAATAGGAGATAGTTCCTACCTTTGCAGGGTTCACATTACCCTGTGTAAGATTCTTACCCTGTACAGAGGTGAAAAATGAGTAACATTTTTGTTATTTGTTTCTGAAACACAGTAATATAATTAATACTAAAGTTTTATGGTAAAATATAAGTAGATGCAAATCTATATGGCCTGTTGGATTTTTTTATGGAAGTAAGTATATTAGTGTCTTTTCAGTCTGAGTTCATTTGTGGTTAGAGGTGATTTTTAGATGTTAGTTTGTGGAAGCTTGTTTGTACTTGTTTGCATAAACATGTGCAAATTTACTCTTTAATCTGGTGCTAGGTTTCCCATGCTGAATTGTACTCACAACTACTCCTCCCACCCACACACATATTTTCAGCACAAAAATTCATTGAGCTCAATCTAAGAGGGTCAAGGGCCTGATGGGATGATTCATTAACAGAAAAATATTTGAAATATGAATCTCAGTCATATCCTTCATATACCTTAATAAACTCCAGCTCTGGATAGCAAAGAACACTGATATGGGGGACCACAGTGCCTATAAATATGAACATATTCAGAAGTTATTACTATTCATTCCACTTCCAGTCATAGGCTCACTCAACCTCTATGTGATAATTGAACCTTCAGGGTATGTTTACATTGACATTTATGAGTTTCAGGAATGAATGACCTGATTTTTTTTTTTTTTTTTGGAGGAGTATTCCCAAGAGGGCTTAAAGGTAACTGAAATATCTTTGGCCCAGAATGTTTATTAAGTAGCTTTGATGCCAGAGGATTTAATTGAATATGAAAACTCACTTAGGAATAAAAATCTGAAGGCACTTTGGGCGTTGCATTATGGGGCTAAGTCAAATATTTCAAAATATTTTTTACTTCACATGAAATTTTCATTCATTTAGCTGGTTAATTAAATATGGTTTTTTCCTCCTGAATTTCCCTGAGAAAGAAAGGACTCTTTGAATACACTGTATTAAAAAGAATACTAAATAAATTGGAACATGAGAAGCCACTGGTTTGGGTCAACTTTGAAAAGTAAAGTAGCAGTTTTTTTATCAAGGAAAGAAACATACTATTTTCTTTGATCTGCTTCTTTCTTCCTTCACCTTAAAACTATTAGAGTTCCCTTTATGTTCTCTCCCAGCCTGGATGAGCACTCAGCCCCCAGTTAAAGTGATCTGGAAAAGAGTTACAATTCACTCTGCTGCTTTCTGTTAAGATTCTCAGACTTTGAAAGAGTTTTCAAGTAAGATTCAGTGTGTCCTTTTAACTCAGAATATCTTTGGATTTAGATCTGGGGTTTTTCAGCTATTGACTTGAAATCTTTCCAAATCAGGATCGTCCTATGGATAAGGCTCCTCTTTTGTGACATGATAAATTATCTTGTAATTAAACTTTTATCTTAGAGATACTTTTAAGACACTACAAGCACTATGAATCACCATTTAAAATATTGGCATTTTAACTCTGAGAATGTGACATTCCAGTGAGCACTGACAGGTTACTTGAAATTTGAATGTTAAAATTAAATCTTGGAAATATTTTGATTTGGCAGTCTCAGTCTACAAGACGATGATATCAGCATGGACTGTTTTTTTGGTAGATGAAAAAATCATTCAAGAAATCTTCTCTTGAGTTTAATGAACATAATTTTTCAACGAAGAGTTGAATAAAATACTCCTCACTTGCCTGAGAAGGACTGAGGATGTCCAACTCCTAACGTGAGGGAGCGGCAGGCCAGTGCTGCCTGGTCCCGTCATTCTTACAGTAAAAACTGAATGCAGGAAATTACCACCAGCTATTCCCATCACTTCTCTCTTCCTCAGCTGAAAAAAAAGTATTATAAAAAAAACTTTTATATTTATTCCCCAAGTCACATGAAATTTACATAACTAAAGCAGAAAATTCAGAAGGCTTATTTGTTTTGAAAGGGAAGTGCAAAATATTGTATTATCTACTCTTTGAATAACACTGGTGTCTGTGACTTGGTTGAAAGGACTCTTTCCAGACAAAACTGAAGTAACTAAAGTCTGCCAAGTTGGATCAAAGTGTACTTTTGTAACACATTGATGTTACAGTTGGGTTGGAAGTGTGGCCAAAAAATTGACATCCAAGTGATTGAACATTTGTCTGCTGTTCACATCAACCTGAAGCCTGATGACTTGCGAGAGAGTCACCTTCCACTTCCCCAAACCATTTTCTAAGCACCTTTTGATTTCAGCATTGGCCTAAATTCAAGACACCAAAGTACAGAAGGTCCTGCTGGAAGACCTCTTTGCATTTCTGTTACTGAAAACCAATAGATTTCAAACAAAGAAATCTTCTAACAGAAATTAAAAGGAACTACCATGCAAGTATTGGACTAAATATTGGACAAATATTGAACTTAAATATTTTGAATGATGGTTATTATTTTGCCTACCAGCAATTGTGAATATTCTGGGTATTCAATGTGATGGAGAACAGAAAATGTTGATCTACAAATACATTAAATGTTTACAACATTTATAGATGCTGTGTATGCATGTTATGCTACATACACGACATCAAATAGACCTGCGTGCTATTTTTAAATCTCAGATTGACATTTTCTCCTAATATTACCTGGTCTGTAACCAATGAACTGTTTACAAAGCTGCCCCGTTGCTAGCATCACTTAGGTGCTATTCAAAAATACTCAGGCCGGGTCTTGGAGTGAGTCTCCTCACTTCCTCTTTAAGAGTTTCTGATTCAGCAGGATCGAGGAGTATCCAAGGAAGCCACGTTTTAAAAAATGTCTCTGGTGACTCTGAAGATTTCAGATCTTTTCACTTAGGCCACCTGATAGCCAGGTGTCTCAGCTCCCTTGGAGGGGATAAGGGGAAGTCTGTTGTCTACCAAATACTGATCTCTGGTATTTGCAATTATATGTGTAGGTGTTTTCAATGATCATAGATGAAAGAAGAACCAAAATCATTATATTAAATGGGAAATCCACTCCCAAGTTGTTGTGAACACACTTCCATCTTAGAAATAGCTGGAAATTTCTTCTTAGAGGCATCAAATTTAGTCATATAAATTGGAAGTTGTTTCTCAATGAGGGATTAGCATCCAGTCTGTTAAAGAGGCATGAAATGAAGGCGATCTGGGGGACTAAATGCTAGAATTTAAACCTACTGATTATCTTTTATTTTATTATAAAATTTTATTTTCTTATTATAAAAATAAAATTTAGAAAATATAAAAAACAAGTTTAAAATTGGAAAATAAGAGAAATATCATGAAAAATATATTCCTCATACCCATAGATAATCACTCAATATTTTGTGGTATCCCTCTTCTGTATTAAAACATGCATAAATATAGATATGTGTGTGTGTATGTGTGTAGATCTATACATGTATGTATATAGGTATTTACAAGATTTTAGGCCCAATAATTGTAGGAGTTTCTCTAGGTGACACCATAGCTGTGTACAATATTGTTTTAGCTGGAACCATGACCCAGTTACATTACATAACAGAGCAGTTAACAGTTATATGCTTGCTATAGTAGGCATGATGTGCTTGACCCAGGAATGAGGTAGGTGTAGATCATTTCCCATTTTATTGATGAGGAAACAGAGATACAGAAGGTTTGGGAGACTTGGCAACTACTATGGGGCAGAAGCAGAAGGCTAGTCCTATGGCAGGGTTGTTGTTCTGAACAGCCAGGGAGGTCCCCCACTTCCCCGTCGCCCGGAGCATGAGTGGATAGAATTTGGACTTGGTTGCAATTGCCTTCCCTCACCATGCCCCTGTATTTCTGTTTCAAAATCAACATTTAAGTGGTGGAAAGATAATTAGGAAATATTTAACTTTGCTAAAGACATGCCGAGGTGTTACAAAAACTGTTCATTCATCTCAGCATACCTGTCAGGCTGGGTCTTTGCCTCAGCTTCTGTTCCATAAACATGCCCAAGAAAGAAGAGAGAATTTCACAAACAACCAAAAACTCTCACCAGCAACACACTGCTTTCTTCTTGGTAAAATAGTTCTGATTTTTTTTTTCTTTAGATCTGAAAGACCATTCGAAATGACCTCTGCAAAATTTTGCAAGGGAGATTTCATAATACATGCAGACATCCCAAGAAAATATCTTTATTTTTTTAGACTAATTTAACAGTTGGATATTTGTTTCTGATAAACAATCCATTTTAATTTAGACTGTGAATTAAGACAAGAAAAACCTCAGTCCCTTCAACAGGGTTTGCTATTTTAGGAGTCTTCTAAGCCTTTGTGCTGGGTCATGCTTAGCTAACACAAAGCCCTCTTGCTGGAAAATCAGCCATCTTAATTGCTCAAGCTTCCATTGAAGGATGTTTAAAGTGACCAGAGCCCAGAAGGTCACAGTCATAATGAAGAATGTTTATTGCTCTCATGTCCTCATTGTTCAGTGACACACAGAAGCATCTCTATGTGTTAGTGTCATGTAATAAGCATCGAATCATTTTCTCTGGAAGACTTGACCCTATTTCTATTAAATCACATGTACACTGTTAAATGATTTACAAGCCTTCCAGCTTTGTCTTTTACATCTCTCCAGTGATTGCATTTCCATTTTCTAACAACAAACTTCTTGTAGGTCAAAGAAAGCATCCTCTCAAGGAAGTCAAATTCCATTTTGCTTGCCATTCAATTTGATGGAACAGAATCACTGTCTCTGAAGCATCCTTCCCCGTGCTAGGGGATATGGCAGCCTAGTGCTCGAGTGAAGGAAACTTCCAGGCTGGCATCTGGTGTTGGATGACTTCAGACACAAAGGAAATCAATTCGCTTGTACCAAGGTTGCAGTGGAGGCAGCTGGCCTGCAGTTCAGCAGCAGCATAAAGATCACGTTTACCCAACTTCTGAATAATAAGGAAAAAAAAAAAAGCAAAGAGAAAAAGGGAAAGGAAGGGAGAGGGAAAGGAAGAGAGTTGGAAACTCTCTTGCTTTCACGGACCTCAGACTGTATGTTTCTAGAAATGTCGGTTCACCAGGTGATATTGTTAAGACCAGTATGAAGTATGATAATAATAACGTGGGAAGATGAAGTAATAAAAATACAAATCTTGTCACTTTCAAGGTGAAATCCTGTCTAAGAGTCAGGGACCCAGCTGTGTTTTGGGGTACATATCAAGACATCTGGATTCACAGGCTCTTGGTTTAGTCTCGGATTTCTTTCCAACAGTCTTTCCATATTCTCAATAGTTGTCCCTATTCCCAGTATCTTGCAGAATGCTTTATACATAGTTGATGTTCAACAAATGACTTGAAAGACTGTTGAAATTTGTCAGATAATTTTTAAATATTATCTCTTAGAGTTTTTTTTCCTTATGGAAATTTTCCACCAACCCGCAGGTAATATTATATTTGGGAGAACAAAAACAAAAAAAAGAACAAAACAACTTTGGTTTGCTTTTATGTATTTAGTTATGAAATATTTCAAGCATAAAAATGGATTGACAATAATATGATAAACATTCACATACAAGCAAACTTTAAAAAGAAATCAACAAGTGCCATTTTTTTTTTTTGGGTGGTGGGTGATGGCTTGGAGGGGGGAAAGAAAGGGCAAAGGGGAAAGGGAGGGGCCAGAGGGCAAAGAGATGAGGAAGTGAGAGAGGGGAGGAGGAGAGATGAGGGGGAAGTGGGAGAAGGAGGAGGGAAGGAGCCATGTTTGTTTAAAATATCTTTCTAGAAAGAAGCCAAACACCACAGGTAGAGTTGAAGTTCCTGCCCTTCCTTGGGTCTGTTTTCCTTCCCTCCCTCTCTTTCTCAGAGATGCTGCTACTCAGAGGCTGGTGCACATTATTCTCATGCGTGGCTCATCAGCACATGCTTATACTTTTTCCTGTATAAGTTGCATATATTTTACTATATAAGTAATATATATCTCACTATGTATATATTTACTTATAAGACTGTTGGCAAAGCATGGTACACGTAATTTTGTTTTTCTCTTTTCACTCAATGTTATATTTTTGAGATTTATTCATGCCTATTTATCCACTTAAAGATCATTGTTTTGAGAGACCCAAGAGATTAAAAAAAACTCTAAGAGAACTTTTACTATATGAATTCCTACCCCACGTTCACTGTATTTATTTGCAGTGTTTGTACTTAGAATTTTGTTAAGTTTAATTTTTGTTTGTCTCATAAAATAACCGATTGCTTCTGCAACTGCTGCTAGCAGTATGTGAATGTCAAGTAATAAAACCCTCCCGGACATTCCTTTGCTTAGCCTGCCTGATTGCTAAACCTAGCTTATCTGACATTCCACTCTGCTCATTTAGCAGCTCCCCCGTCAATCACAAGTAGCTGAGCGGACCAGACCAATCCCAAATGCCCCCGTACCCATTAGGAGAAATTACCCTATCATGTAAAAATAAGTTTAAAGTTCTTTCCCCTCCCTCTGTAATGTTGTATAAAAACTGCTTGCCATGCTGGATTGGGGCTCTCGTCCCTGAAGCTGCTGCTTCAGGCGTGAGCCCAGACTCGAGCCTGAATAAAGACCCTTGTGTGTTTGCATCAGAGCTGGCTCTTTGTTGGTCTCTTGAATTCTGAAATTTGGGTTTAACATTTGGAGGCCCCAGCGAGAATTGTTTTTTATTCCAGAGACCTCCAACCCCAGCCTGTAGGGTCTCCATATGGGAGAGTGCACTGTATTGTCTGTCTGTCTGCTTATTTGTTACTTGTTGTTAGTGCGCTTCTTGTAAGATATCGATATCCATTTTATAAGGCCAGAATAAGGTTAAGCGGACTTGCTCTAGGACTGCTGGCCAGAAGTCTTGGGAGACGTCTCTTGATCTCAGAGGGAGCCTAGACGCTGGAAAGCGCAGGCACAGAGGGGGTCCAGACACGAGAGGCGCAGACTCAGTAGCTCTCGGATGCAGTGGCGGTCTGAGAGAGGGGGTCGTCTGGTATGCCCCCATTCGGAGGATAGCGCTGTCCTCATATCTGAAGGTAGCCCAGCACCAAGAGGTGTGGGCTTGCCTTCAGATCAGTTTTGTCTTTGTCTCTACGGCAGTAGGAAAGTATATTTTTGTGTTGGTTGTGTTTTTTATTTTATCTGCTGTTTATGTGTGTGTTACTGTGGATGGAAAACATGGGACAGAGACTGACTCTAACTCTTGGCTGATTATTTCTTGGACGTAAAGTAAAGCTGATAATCTGAATGAAATCATTTGCAAAAAAAAAAAAAGAGGCCATCCTTCAATGTAAAATGGCCACCTGAGAGCACTTTCTCACTAAGTTTTGCTTTGCAGGTTAAGCATATTATCTTCCGTTATAGCTGCCCAAATCAGGTAAGTAACTGATAACCCCGCCCCCTGTGGGCAAAATATTTTATTCCACCCAAACAGGGCCAACTCTCAGAGTCCTGGCCTCACAGGAAACAAAGCCCGGCCTGGGCGGCCGAGGTGCAGGACGGCAACCCTTGCCCCACCTCCCCCCCAGCCCCCGTGAGTGGGGCAGAGCCTGTGAGCCATAGTCTGCTCTCCGCAGAGAGAAAACTGAGAACAAAGAGGATTAATGAGCATGAGCAAATCAAAAAAAACAAAAAAACTTTCAAGGTGAGTATAAAAGCTTACAAATTCTAAATACTGCTGCAAAAGAATTTCTGCTAATAACTAGTTCTATCATTTCATTTTAAAAGTGTATCCTAGAATTTTCAGCCAAAATAAATAATATAAGCAATATAAGATGTATTGAGTCAATATATAAATAATATAAAGTATGTTTTTAATAATACATTTTTGTTCTATAATAGAATGGCTGGTTACAGAAAGCATAGAACAAAAATAGAAAGTTAAAACATGTCAAAGAATGGTATAAGTTCATCGAACATGTTAGGTAAAAGTTAATGGAAACAAATAAAAGAAATTCTGTAAACTCTCGAGGCTAAAAAAGTTAATAGTTAGTCTGTGTTGGGGGTATACCAACCTATCAATTGCTAACAGGTGTCTGTCACTTTGAATCTGTTAAAAAGCTGGTTAAGTTACTGTGCTTTGTTTAATGGGACATATGGTCTTCTAAAAACTTAATTGGTGCATATTTTTCAATGTCATCTTGTCTCCTCTTATTTAAGTGGTGTCTTCTCCTAACCTGCTGGCGCTGTTAAAATTTCTGCCTTTTGTTGTTAAGGTTATGGAAAATTGCCTGTTGCGTATAAGAAGTGTTACTGGTTATCTTAAACTCTTTCCGGGGACCACTCCTCCTCCCTTCCTTAGCCTGCATTCTCCTTCGTAAATTCTGAAGGAGCTCATTCTAATCCACCTGTAAAGAAATGGAGAAATGCAATGTAAGTTAATGCTAGCCTTAAAAAATAATAATAATTTTGTGATCTTTCTCTGGCAACTAAGGGAATGAATAGGCTATTCTCATTTTCAAATGCTAAAAGCCAGGTTAATTGAAAGTAAGTCTGTTTCTGAAGGTTTAGGCCTTGCCTAAAATTGTAATCCACTGCTTGTCCCTGTAAAACTGTTACGAAGTCTCTCAGAGTCTTGTAATGTATGTTGAGTCTCTACTTTATACTGTAATGCTAAGTAACACTAATGCATGCGTTTTTTGGCTATGCTCATTTAATTGTCCACATCTTATGACTAAGGCTGCTGTTTAGTAATTCATGAGAATTTTTAACAATTTTGCCTGTTTAGAAATAAGTAGGAACAGATCATTTTACATCTTTGTGGTCTGTTCACTCTAAAAAAAAAAAGGAGAAGAACTCCAAAATGATCACCAGCCAGAGGAAAGGTAAACAAATTGGCAGTTGCCACAAAAGGCAAAAGCTCCAGCCACCCAAAAAAAGGCCCAATAAAGATAAACCTGCTAAGGAGATGGTGCGGCCTCTCCTGAAGGGGAGGAGAAACACCTAGTTCAGCGATAGTGACTGTTGACTGAAGGGGGAGTGGCACGGCCCACCACAGCACTCTGTATGCCATCCACCCAGAGAATCCTTGGGTCTATATAAATGTGGCTGGGGTCCAAATTAATTTCTTAATTAATACTAAGGCTAAGTTTTTAGCCCTTTTGCTCATACTGAATTTCTTCCTCCTAAAACCTGCTCTCTAGTGGAATTAAAGGTGTTCCAAAAACTAAATGTCTCACCTAACAATTACTAAAAGGTAAATTCAAATTATGACTGTAAAAGGTTATCTATAAATAAATAAAAAGGAAAGCAAAAGGCAAAGGAAAAATGTAAAAAGGTTGTTGATATAAAAATAAGGTTTTAGCAGGAAAAACAAAAAAGAAAGAAATATAAAAATATATATATATATTTATCTAAGAGGAAATCTTATATGGTACATTTCTGTCCTATAATAAAGTAGATAGTTATGAAAATTTTTAAAAGGGAGTAGAGAACAACAACAACAACAACAAAATGGTATAAGCACACCAAAATGGTATAAGGAAAGTTAAAGAAAAATATACATACAAAAGAAGTTCTATAAACAATCTAGGCATAATAAAGTCTTTTCTGAATGCAAGTCTCCAAACATTTTCGGATTTCTCTTCAAATTTTATATAGAATTTACTTATGTGCCTAGTTCAAATTATAGTCTAAAACAATCTGTCAGGCTACCATTATAGTCCAGAAATACAAAAGCTGGTACTTGTAATAAAGCCACAGAAATTAAAGTTTATCATTTAAGTTATGCTAATAACTTCAGACCTTATAGCTTTTATATAAAAAGGTAATCAGCCACTGCCTACAATTGTCAGAATGTAGGCCTGACTTTATTCCTTTTATTGAGCTAGAATCCAGTAATTTTATGCCCACATAATGGTTATGCAAAAATTCCAGCCAGTGCCTGAAAATAATGCCACTGCTGAAACAAATCTTGACGCCTTAAGTCAGACAGGGAGAGATTTTCAATCTCTGGCTAGGCAGGACTGCGCCCATTATCAGCTCTGAAGAAATTACAGAAGATGGACCTTCACCCCTCAGCACCCTAAATGATTATGGGATCAAAAAAATCTCTAAAGAATAAATAATTGAGGCAGGGTAGCTAGCACAGGCTAGACATAAATAAATTTCCTATAGGTAGGTTTTAAAAGTCGTTTAAAACATTTCTACTGCAGGCCAAGTGGCAACCTGTCCCACCCCTTGGCGAATCTAAGGAAAGCTCCATCAGATAAAACTAGAACAGTATAATTTCAATTTGCAGGTTAGCATAATAATCACTAGAAATCCTTTGGAAACATAAATTAACTAAACATAGGTATTTGGTATTTCATCACTCAGGATCCAAATCCCTGAAATGAACTTTGTTAAACCTATAAAATTGTTTAATGGTAGGCCTCTGAAGGAAAGGGGGGCCACAAACATAAATGCTCATAAAAAGATGTGTTGTCTATTTGAAATAAATTTTAATTACAGTTTATAAGCTTATTTCCCTAGACACTTCTTGAACCAGAAGAAATTCAAAACATCCAGGGGAAGTAAGGGCTGCTAAAAATTTAAAAAGGAAGAACCCAATCAGCAACTGTTAAAAAAAAAAGGAGGGGGGGAACCCTAAGTGTGGTCCTGTTCCTATAGCAGTCTAGAGAATTTAAATACCTAACTTCTCTATGAAGTCTCAAAGGGGGGTGAACACAAGCCCCTGCTAAGGGAAGAGGCCCCACAACAGGCTTTTAAATAAAGTAAACAGGCATCTTAACTCTTCTTGTTAGGGGCATACAGGCAAACTTAAAAGAATTTGGAAGTCTTGCCTTGGAGCAACAACAACAACAAAAAAAGCAAAGTTTTTTTTAGTTGTTGTTGTTGTTTTTCTTTCTTTTTTCTTTTTTTCTCTTTTCAAAATCGTTAAACTGTAATTTTGGCCAAATAAGACTTTTTTTATGAAATGGCCAGTCTCTGGGCCATTTGGCCTTTCTTAAACAAAACCCGCCTGGGCGGGCCTTTAAAGTTGCAACTTGCCATTCAAAGGGAAATACCTCTAACTGCTATCAACCTTGCCGCTGGGCTAGTGGCAGCCCAGGTGAGGCCAACTGCTGATCCTGAACCAGTTACATGTTTCTGTGTTTATTCACACAATCATACAAGAAATATATATTTAAGCATTTGCTGCATCCTGCCACAAAATGAATGGAGAATAATCTGGGCTTCACTCTCTAGCACATCAATTATTATAAAAGTATGTCACACCTATTATAAAAACAAAGGTAACTGTTGTCTCCTGCCAATGTTTACCTGTTTTAAATTCTCAATTTAAGTTATAACCTAACTACATGTCTCTAATGTTTTCAATATAATAATATAATAATTCTACTTTTAATAATTACCGGGCTTCTTGCTTAATATCTACCTTTAAGTCTCTAAGTACAGAAAGCCCTTATCAGGATGGATGATGGCTGCAAATGTTAATGCCTGGAGGAACTAACCCTATCATGCGACTAGATGCCTATCAGCATCTGTTTGCCCCTTCAATGATACAGAAAAGGATTGGTCGCTCATCCAGCAACATACTGGCTACCTGAGATGAAGAGACTGTGCTTATAAGTCCACTCTAAGGTGGACTATCCTGTGCCTGGTATAAGAATATATTAGTGACTGGGGTTTTTAATGGCTATACGCTTGCTGCAGCTAGGTGTCATTCCAATGGATGGGTGCCTCCAGTACTGTCCATCAAGTATGGCGTATGGCAGATTATTCAGCCTCATCTATGGAGAGCTCTTGCAGCCCTTCAGCCAGGCAACCTGTCTAAATCCGTTGGACAAACTCAGTTATACCATATTAGAGCATACTTGCAATCTCCTTATATATTTCTTATTTAGAGTGAATATCAAACTGTTAAAATCATTTATCATGCTAATGTTTATAAGATATCTTGTACTGAATGCATTTTACTAATTGTTTAACCAAGGCCTTTTGTAAGAAATTTGTCATTCTCAAGCAACTCCCCTATTTAATGGTCCCCATATCTTTGTCATCCCGTTAATATGCTGAAATGGTTTACAAACATTATATAAGGTTAATGCTATGTTAGAAAGACAGAAAAATTTTTTAGCTACTTAATTTTAAAAATTACAGCATTAATAGCAATTACTACTTCAGTAACAGTTTCAGCTGTAGCTCTATCTAAGGAAGTT
The DNA here is from genome assembly GCA_027257055.1 of Cephalopachus bancanus. NCBI lineage: Eukaryota > Metazoa > Chordata > Mammalia > Primates > Tarsiidae > Cephalopachus > Cephalopachus bancanus. The sequence continues at coordinate 1,511,156 of JAPVLO010000255.1, forward strand.
CATACAGCTACCTTTGCTAATCAGTTATCTAAGGATATTTCTATTGCATTGGCTACTCAAAAAATTGTAGATTAAAAGTTAAAAAATAAAAGTTAATGCTTTAAAAAAAAAGACAGCGTTAGCAGTAAAACAAGAGCTTGCGACTTTAAAAATAAAACTGGCTCTCCGATGTCACTCTGAGTTTCAGTGGATTTGCCTCATTCCTTTGGAGGTAAATAAGTCTGTCCATACTTGGGACAAGATAAAGAATCATATCCTTAAAATTTAAAATCATTCAGACTTAAACATAAACCTCACTAAATTACATTAAGACATACAGGACATAAGTTGCTAAAAAGCAGTTCCGGTCCTATGAATTGACTAGCTCCATATTTAATAACTTCTCATTGTTTGCTAATCAAAAGTCATTAATGTCTATACTTATTAGTGTAAGAATTTGCGGGACAGTAATTCTTGTCTTGCTGTGCCTATTTCCAGTTATTTCCAGAGAACTGAAAAGGAACATTTTTCAGCTTAACACCGAGTTTCATGGTTTTGTACTAAAATAATAAATAAAAAAGGGGAAGATGTTGGGAGCCGGCCACGGAGGCCCACTGAGCATTAGGGATCAGGGAGGGCCGTAGACCCTGAGACCGCTAGGACGTGTTTGGGAGCCATTGACCCCATTTTCCTCCTCTTTTTACCATAAAACACAAGTAACCTAAAGAAACTCTGCTGATCTAAGCTGAAAGCTCTGTAACTGTAACAGGCATGGTTTACTCTGAAAACCTATTGTTCCTGTTTCCCATAAAACTGTGGTTTCGGCTTACAAATTAAATATAATTCAAATTCAGGTCACATTTGAGAGCCTTTTATATGGTACAAGCTTCTTTATACAATTTAACAGTATATTTGTAAAATTAGTATACACTTATAGGGAGCAATTTCAAGCTTTTCAATAATAAAGTTGTCAAAAATGGCTCAGCACAAAGTTTGGGCCACACTCCTGAGAGCCCAGCACGTACTTTAAACTGGGCTGCATTCTTTTAGGCCAGCTTTAACTACAATTAATGTAAGGTTTCAATTATTTTAAAATAGGTCATGCTAACGTCAAAGAATCATGTTAGTTCAAGCATGACCAATCATAATATTTTAAGGTTTAATAAGATACAGTTAATTTTACAAATTTCATTGTCTCTATTTCCTACTGTTGTAATTTTAGAGAACAAGAGTAACAACTCAATTGGTTTAAAACATGATTTAACTGCACCCCCTGGTTTACTACACTAATTTCCACCGTAGTTGGCCCTTTAGTTGTTTTAATTCTCCTACTTATTTTCAGGACTTGCATCATCAACAAGCTTGTAGCCTTTGTTAAAAATCAAGTCAGCACTGTTCAACTCATGGTACTCAAGCACCAGTACCAACTGCTTGGTACTCATCCTTGGTGTCTCAACTCTCCTACCCATTTTCAGAATGGTCTTAAAAAAAAACCTATGTAGACCCATGATTCGGTCTTATCTTTAGGTTCCTCTGAGAGGGGGAATGAGAGACCCAAGAGATTAAAAAAAACTCTAAGAGAACTATTACTATATGAATTCCTACCCCATGTTCACTGTATTTGTTTGCAGTGTTTGTACTTAGAATTTTGTTAAGTTTAATTTTTGTTTGTCTCATAAAATAACCGATTGCTTCCACAACTGCTGCTAGCAGTATGTGAATGTCAAGTAATAAACCCCTCTCGGACATTCCTTTGCTTAGCCTGCCTGATTGCTAAACCTAGCTTATCTGACATTCCACTCTGCTCATTTAGCAGCTCCCCCGTCAATCACAGGTAGCTGAGCGGACCAGACCAATCCCAAATGCCCCTGTACCCATTAGGAGAAATTACCCTATCATGTAAAAACAAGTTTAAAGTTCTTTCCCCTCCCTCTGTAATGTTGTATAAAAACTGCTTGCCATGCTGGATCGAGGCTCTTCTCCCTGAAGCTGCTGCTTCGGGCATGAGCCCAGACTTGAGCCTGAATAAAGACCCTTGTGTGTTTGCATCAGAGCTGGCTCTTTGTTGTCTCTCGGATTCTGAAATTTGGGTTTAACAGTTTCTCCCACTTTAGAAAAGAAAGTCTTTAAAAAATAATTTTAAATTTATTATGAGTTGATGTCTTATTGAAATATAATATACTGAATTATTAGAAACGTAATGAAACAAAGAGGCATTAAAGCACAAGTCACACTTTTTTATTATTACATTTGGCAAAAAAATTATTTCAATTCCTCTCAGTTTTAGTTCTCATTTCAACAAATAGCTTGCCACCTGACACTGGTCCACACACTTTGGGTATAATTGGTCTATTCCATCTACTTTCACCACTGTGTATTACTTTATGGTCTGCAATCGTACCATTTATTTATTAACTATTTTAAAAAATATTTGTTTCTAGTTTGTGTTATCTCAAACAGTATTCCAATGAATACCATAGCCTAGTACATGTCTTCTTATGTGTGAAGTGCTGGAATGCAATTGTTTAGTCAGAGGATATGATCATCTTCTTCCGCAATGGTTTTCATTCATTTTTGCTTGCATTTCCCAGTAATAATTTTGAAATATTAAATAACCTATCACATATCTTAATATTGTATACATATTAATACACATGACATGATGCCATTATATATTAATATATAGGTAAAATTTTAGATATGTCTGCCTACACAGGCTAGTATAGACACATACATTTCCTAGCTTTGATCCCTGTGAGGGTCTAGAAGCAATGACATCCCAGAAAAAAACAATCATACCCAGCATTTAAAGCTTAACTTGTGTGACTATTCTCCAGGAAAAGGAACTGGGGCTCCTTTGAGGAATGACTGATTTGTGAGTGGAGTCAGGGAAAATATAAGAATAGCCTAGAGATCTTGAAGGGTCAGAAAGTAAGAAAGTGCTTTGGAGACAAGATAATGGAGATATTTCAAGGTGACACACAAACCAGCTTGAAAAGCTCCCAATGGGCTAAGTGGGGACAATTTGAGCAAAAAAATACATAACATAATATTTAATTATAACTAAACATGTCAAGTAAATATTCATGAATTTGGAGTAACATAAATAAACAATCAAGCAAGCAAATAAATAAGGGAGAAAGAAGACAATATCTCACACTGAAGGTTGCAAATAATGTATATAAACACAACACCCTCAAGGAAGGGGAGCACAACTCCTGGATCCTGGAGGTGAAAGTTGTATATGGTGACTTCCTTCTAAAGAGGAAGAATTTTCCATTCTTATAAAATAGTGAGTCTTAAAAATCTATGAATATAAAATGGTTTCCATTTTGTTAACAATCTTTAATTTCTCGCAGCAATCCTTTGTAGGCTTTTATGTTTAAGTCTTTTATTTCTTTTGTCAACTTTTTCCCTAAATATTTCTTTTTGATGCTGCTGTGAATAAAATTGTTTTCCTAAGTTCAGGTTTGATTGTTTTTTGCTAGTATGAAGAAATACTATTGAATTCTTGGTGTTGGTTTTGTATACTGAAATCTTTCAAATGTATTTACTAATTCTAAGATTTTTTAGAAAATGTTTTCTTAAGGTTATCTGCACACAGGCTCATGTTTTCCACAAATAAAAACAGTTGTTTTTTTAATCCACTCTGTTCCTTTAATTGACTTTTCTGAACTGATTGCTCAGTCTAGCAGCTCTATCCCAGTATTGAATAGAAGTGATGAGAGCAAATATCTTGGTTTTGTTTCTGATTTAATGTGAAACCATTCAATTATTCACTGTTAAGCGTATGTTAATTATGGGTTTTTAAAACATGTTCTCTATAGAATTGAAGAAGTTCTCTTCTATTCTCAATTAGTTGAAAGTTTTTTTTTAAAAAATCATAAATGGTCATTGGATTTATTTTCAAGTGCTTTTCTAAGTTGATTGAGGTGGCCATGTGGCTTTATCTTTTATTCTATTGATATTGTGTGTTACAATATTTGATTTTTGGATGTTAAATCAACTTTATATCATCACATCTAAGTGAGAATATGATATATAATCATTTTGCTCAGTTGACTAAATTTGATTTGCTAATGCTTTATGAAAGATTTTTTTTTGTATCCATATTTGTTTAGTCCTAAATGAATTGGTTTGCAGTTTTCTTTTGATTTGATGTCTTTGCTGGCTTTGGTATCAGAAGAATACTGGCTTTATAGAAGCCCTGAGAAAATTTTTTTTGAAGCAATTTTGTCCGGTTTTAGGTTTGTTTTGGGAACAAACCTTGAATATCTTCATGCCACCACATCCAGAAAACCAAACTTTCTGTTTTACAAAGAGAAGTCTTCTTCTTGTAAAAAAAAAAAGTTAAATAATAGCGAAATAAAGAATAAAAATCAATTTTTCTCTATTTCAACCTCCAGCCTCAACCACTGTTAGCCTCAGTGTGAATATCCTTTCAAACTCTCAATGTCTTGCCATGCAATTTTATATTAAGAGGACTACACATTACGGGATGCTTTACAACCTGCTTTTCCCACTTAACATAGTGCATAAACATCTATATGTCAGTATGAATAGATTTATGTCATCCATTTTGATGCAAGTAAAGGATTTCATTTTATGGCATAGCTGTTCTAAAATTCATTACCCATCCCTTACTGAGAAATTTTAAGATTATTTTCTTTTGCTCTCTTTTTTTCATTTAATAAACAGCAACGTGATAAAGGTACATCTGTACATATTTGTCTATGTATCTGTTAAGAATACATCTCTACAGAAAAAATGACTAGTTTTTAGAGTGCGATCATTCTAACTTTGGGTACATTTTGTCAAATTGTCCTCCAATCTACACCCCCTCTGTCATATGGGTTGCCATTTCCCTGTGATCACACAAGCCCTGGGTCATCATTCATTACTTTATGTTTCCCAGGCAAATAATTGGCATTGAAAATTTATTCCTGTTTGTGTTTTTACTTTTTTTTTAAAAAAAGTTTTCTTAGGCTTTTCTACGTACAGGTATGTTGTCTGCAAATAAAAAACTATTAAAAAATATTCTAATATTTATTGACTATTTCAACCTCTTTTTCTATATGAATTTTCCATTTCTATTCTTTGCTTATTTTTTTTCTATTGGGATTTTTCATAATTTTTTAAGATTCTATAATTTGTCATGTTAATATCTTGTCTGTTATCTCCATTATAATACTTTTCATATATATATGTGTGTATATATATATATTTTTTTGAGTTGGAGTCTCACTCTGTCTCCCAGACTGGAGTGCAGTGGCTGCTCCTGGCCACTGCAGCCTCGACCTGCTGGGCTCCGGCGATCCTTCTGCCTCAGCCTTCCAAGTAGCTGGAACTACAGGCGCACGCTACCACACCCGGCTAATTTTTGATTTATTGTAGAGATGAGGTCTCGCCAAGTTGCCCAGGCGGGTCTCGAACCCGCGAGCTCAGGCAATCCACTCACCTCAACCTCCCCAAGTGAGGGATTACAGGCTGAGCCACCGAGCCTGGCTCCTATTTTTTTTATATCTTCAGCTTTATAGTGTGTTTTTCATTTTATTTGCTTTTAGAGAAAACTATTTTATTTTTGTGGCAGAGCACAGTTTATGGGGTCAGAATGCTGAGATTTCAATTCTAACCCATTTATTCACAAACTATACGACTAAAGATAGGTGGTTTTGTACCTCAGTTTCCTCAGATGTAAATTGTGAATAATAGTAATAGCAACTACTTCATAGAAATTGTGTATGTTAAATGTTCTAGCATATCTAACACATTTAGAATATTGCCTGTAAGTTCTTAATGAATCTTAACTATTACTGTTGTTATACAATAAAAACTTAATTATTTTCTGGTTTTAATAGCCACCCTTTCTGTAAGATTTTATGATATAATAAATGTGCTTGGTTGCTTCTTGCTCTAAGATTTCACATATACTTGCTCATACTTTATTCCAATACTTTTATAGTACTAATGTTTATATTCTTACACATTCAACCTATTTGGATTTAATTTGGATATCATGTTTATTTTTTCAAATGGTTCACCATTTTATTTATAATCCATTTTATTAAATAATTGCCAGATAATGGAATAATTTGTTGTGTACTACATTTTTGCTTTATATTAGATTGAATTCCCACATATAATTAGAAGTAACTCTGGCCTCTCTATTTTGTTCTAATTAAGTCTATATACTTCTGTATCAGGTTTATACTACTACTATTTAATTATTGAAACAGTTTTAATACATTTATGTCTCCGTGATCCTGTTTTCTCATTTACAAAAGTATGAAAATAGTAATACCCATCTAAGAGAGTTGTTTGAAAATTAATATATGTTAACTATTTAGTACAGTTTCTTGATGCATGTAAATGTTTCAATATATAATAATTCCTTTGAATGTTCTTTTTGTTTTATACTTAGAAATGAATTGTTATAATAAGACTCTCCAGGAGATCATACCTCCCTGTATTCCTGCCCCTCTGTCATGTGAATTTCTTATACCCCACCAAGGGGTGGGATCTATTTCCCCAACGCTTGCATCATGTGAGCTTCTGCTTTGACTTGACCCATAGAATGATAGAAGAACCCTTGTGTGATTTGTAAGTCTGGGCCTCAAGCGGCCTTAAGGCATTTGCTTTCAGCCTGAGAGAATTTGGGATGTTCTGCTGTAGCGGACACCTGAGGTGTCCTGGGTGGCTGCTCTGGATGATCATTAGAAATATGAGGAAAACTATTTTGGACTATCCGTTCTTAGCAGAAATCTCAGTGCTGGCAGCTGCATGAGTGACCCCGGGGAGCTCAGTGGAAGGGATCTCCAGCTGGGGACAGCAAATATTGTAGAATTATGAACAAATAAATGTTGTTTTCAGCCTCAGCTTTATTCTTTTGAAATGCCACAGTAGATAATTGATACACAGATTTTAGTCTTCCATTTTATTTTAAAAGTCAAATAATCATCTCAATGTCTCAATAAATGAAATTTTGCATTTTCCGAGAATATGCTTACTTATTCTTCTCTAATTTGTTTTTGAGTCTAAGCTTTAGTCATCTTTTTGACAACACATGTCTGTAAAGATATGAGAAGACATGAAAACTCACAATAACACCTAAAATAAATTGACAAGTTATTCTCATGAGTAATGAATTTTTTCCTACTAAGTACACAGAGGGCAGAGCTGTATTTGGAACAATGTCTTACCTATGCTTCCCCCTAAAGTCCAGGTCATCTGAAACTTAAAGATATTCAATCTTCCCTGCCTTCTGCCAGCTCCTAACCTCCCAGCCCCACTATCCAGACACCTGGAATCAGTACCAAATGTACAATGCTGTTTTACATAAAAGTGTATCAGTTTTTATTTATAAGATACATTCAGGTTGATTACAAAAGAACAATGCAGTTTTCTGCTACTTTTAAGAAATATACCAGAATAAAATAGGATAATCAGTACCTCCAAATCAGTAGCTATTATTTTCATGTGGTCAAATCTATTTACCTGTGTGTTCCTCTTTTATGCGTAAAAGATGTTCTGAAGTCTAAATTTTAAGTACATTCACATGCATTTTTTTTCCCCAGTACTGTGCCAATTACTTGATATGTGACATATTTTATTTCAGAATTTAGGATAAAGAATAAATTAAAAACGTAAGGAACTCAGGAAGAAAATTAAGACCAACACAGAAATCAGCAGATTGCCATTTTCCTTAAAGTCACTTCTGAAATAAAGACAATCAGAAGGGTTGATCTTGTCATATTTAAAAAGAAGAAACACCTAGTAAACAAGTACAATTAGTAATAATAAAGCTGTTATACAACAGCTACAGAAAGGATGGTCCAAAAACTCAACCTTCAGGATTGAGACATTTTTTGTATCCTGAAATTAAACTTCCCAAATCAAAAATTTCACATTTCTCTAGTTTTCAGTAGTAGAATTCTCTTGTATGGATAAACATTTAAAATAATAGTAAATGCAGTTCTGCTCTTTATGTTCATTTTTTTTATTTTTTCTTTTTCTAGGTGTCCATCATAGGAAAGTTTTCAAAATAATTTATCTGAGAAAATACCAGCCCAGATTCTTCTAAATCAAGATGAAATAATAATTTATTTTTCTGTTCAATCTCACCAAGAAAAATGTGTGGGGGCCCACGACATGATTTGATGACTTGATTTTATTTTCTGCCACAAGTGCCTTTCCTGCAGTGCATGGCACAGCATGGACCCTTTTGGCCCTATTTATTTCATATGCTGAGAGAGATCACCAGGTAGACAGAGGCCAGGCAATTGCTGCAGGCTATCAGACCAATGGCTCTTTCCTTCGCTTCTCTCCAACACCTCTCAAAATCCATCCATAGTGTTCATGACATACATGGCATGGTGCTTTGTTACCAGGCCTCTGCATTTGTGTGTGTGTGTGTGTGTGCATTTACAGTGTATGTGTGTATATATCTAGATCAGTAAATAATAATTCATTAGAATTTTTATGATAACTTAAATGTATATAGCATTTTATATTTTGCAAAGTTCTTACACACCAACCATCTCACTTACATTCACATGTATTTGGGGTCAGAAACACAGGGAGTAGCTGCCCCACACTATGGAGAAACAGTTGTGAACAAGAGAGGCAACATGACATGTCCAAGGTTACAGAAGAAAGAAGCACAGATGAGAAGCCCGAATCCCTGACTGATGCTCTTTATCCAGTGTTGTACTGACCCCAATGCACAGAAAATGTGTTTTCAACATGCCAAGTGGATGGAACTGAAGAATGATACTCCATTCTTCACTTTTTTTTTAAAGAAATATTTCCTCGAGAAACATGTCCAGTATAACCTAGGTAGCATTACATAGAAGGGATTAAATTTCATTAGTATGAAGCAAATATTTTATTATTCTGAATACTGATACCTGTTTTTTTTTAAAAAAGAGGTTCTAGAATGTTATTGGCTTGTACAACTTTGAGAAAGAGTTCTAGAATAGACTGGTGTATCCCTTCTTCCTAAACATATATGGAAGGGGATCCCCCCAAAGTTGGATTATCTTTTGGAGGACGGGCCCCTTGTAGTACAGGCTTCCCCTGCTAGTTAAGTGTTCTAGGAACCTAGAACTATCTGGAAGTTTTGAGTAGGTTGCATCACGATTTTCCGAAGAAATGTTTCAAGTTGTGGCAGACAGGCGACTGGTTCTTCCACCATGACAACACACCTGCCCACATCGTGGTGAGTGTTCAGCAGTTTTGACCATAAATGGCAAATATACCCACCCTCCCTATTTACCTGATCTCTCCCTGAGTGACTTTTTTGTTTCCCTGGATGAAAAAAGTTCTCATAGGGAAATGTTTTGCCAATGTGGAAGAGGTGAAACAAAAAACGGCAGAAGTACTAAAAGTTACAAAATGTATGAGTGCAAAAGGCGTTTTGAACAGTGGAAAAAGCATCTTGATAGGTGTATTGCCTCAAACTGAGAATACTTTGAGGATGACTGAAGTTTAAAAATGTCAGAATAAATACACAATTTTTGGGTCTCCCCTCATACGTACACACATACACACACTTCCACCGTCTATGTAGTGTACCAGATGCTAATCACTAATTAATTAAGACTTTTAGGGTTAAATATTTAACCAAATACCTGTCTAATTTATTCTAAGGTAAAAATAGCAACGTGCATGTTTTCCCTACCCCTGACACTATCTATAAATGGCTATCTCTGTAACCACTTGACATAAGGACAGAATAGTTATAGGTGATTAAAAGAGATGATTAAAAATGTACATACTGCCTTTAACAATCATTGATCATGTAAACATAAATGACTTCACCTTCTGTGAGTAGGTTGGATATGAAACACCTATTTTTTTTTTTTAGGAAACCCCAGTTTTTATAAGGGAGCTGTTAGAAAATCTGCCTAACCTTTGCCATAGAATAAAACATAATATTTATCACCCAGAGAAATAAACAATTCTGCTCTAGAGAGAGAAAATATCTGTCTCCCAAGACTGTAAAAAACAAACTAGAACTGACAGTCTGGGATAAAAATAATTGAAACACCTATTTAATTTTAACTATGATTATTGTGAGTCAGCTTTGTGGAAGTGAGAGAGAGCCATTTGCTCCAGAAAGGTGATTATTAAAGACATAATGAACTGGACGCGGTGGCTCAAGCCTGAAGTCCCAGCACTTTGGGAGGCGGAGGCAAGAGGATTGCCTGAGCTCAGGGGTTCGAGACCAGCCTGGGCAACTTGGTGAGACCTCGTCTCTACAATAAATAAAAAAATTAGCTGGGCAAGGAGGCGTGTGCCTGTAGTTCCAGCTACTTGAAGGCTGAGGTGGAAAGATTGCCTAAACCCAGCAGGTCGAGGTTGCAGTGGCCGTGAGCAGCGTGCCACGGCATTCCAGCCTAGGTGACAGAGATTCCGATTAAATAAATAAATAAATAAATAAATAAATAAATAAATAAATCAAAAGAAAGCACATAATGAAGCCTCATTCAGAATATTGACTGGGGAAGAACTGCATGAGGATCAGTGATAGTTTGAAGATCAGGACACGGTGTATGAATGGGAACAGTCCCACTCACTGCCATTATGACCGTAGTTGCTGCACATCATTAGCCTTTATCCCTTTATCTGCAAAATGGAAATAACAGTATCTATTTTTCACAGTTCTTGTGAGGATTTCATGAGCAAAATTTCTACTGGTTCAAGAACTCATAGGTATTTTTAAAGCATAAAAATGAGACTTGATTTTTGTTATAAAACCTACACTAAACGCTAATAATGTGCATATTCCTGTCTGATACAGTGTTACTGTTAGAGACATAAAGAAATTTGTAACCCACACCTTTCACCTCTTTCTTAGTCCAGGCTTCCGTATATTCTGCTGAATGCTCTGAATCATGACTACTTCACTCTGAGAAAATACCGATTTCCTCCTCTTCTGCTCAGTGTCTCAGGACCCTGACCTCTGCAAACTTGATATTCTATGTCTCCTCTCCTGATTATTTCCTCATACATATAGCTAATGGAAAGCAAAACTGGGAAATTGGGGAACCAGGAGAGGGAAGCCGGGTTATTTCTTTGTCTTCTCTCTTGTCTTTGGGCTGTATCTCCAGCCTAGACGGAATCTCCACCATAATTCCATCTCTCTCTGGCACTCCTTGTCTCTAGGCTCATGATTTCTGTTGTGAAGGGCCCTGCCATGAATCCAGTACCCAGTCGAACTCCGCTTCCATGGGTGGCTGCTCCTCAGTGGATCCAGTGGTTCCAATTCCTATTTGAATGTTCTAAATTCTGAACCTAGGCAGTATACCATTTATCTCTTCACCTCTAGAGTATGGTTTGGCTGACACCGATCTCCAGGTGTTGTCACTAAACACTGGGTATCCTTACAACTCCCTGATTGCCTTTTTGTTCTTTCTTCTTCTTTGTGACCCGTTGTCTATATGAATGTGGTCTATCAAACCACTTGATCTGAGATTTCCTTCTGATTAGCCCTTGACTAATCCAATCACGGTGATTCCACAGCTGTTTTCCAAGAAACTGACCTGCTATAGAGAGTTGATTTTTTAGTGAGTTCTGGATTCCAGAGGGCTTTTTAAAAAGGTAACTATTAAATTGCGACTCATTTTAATTTTTATTTAAGGAAGTTAAAAAAATGCCCGCTCCAGACTTTGATAGTTAATTTTATTAGCAAGTAGCTATAGAGTAGAAATTCTGTGATCAAGATCTATAGGTGAAAAAAATACACGAAGGCAAAAACATGACATTTTCTTCATTTCCAACCATGAGTATCACAGCACCTGATATTTGGGATTTTAAAGGAAAAATAATTCAATTATCATCAAATTTATCCTAAATTGGAATTCTAAACTAAATCTCAAACTTTATGTATTAAGATCATTTTCCTCACTTCCCATTTATATAGTTGCCCAAATAAAATAAAATAAAGTAAATACTAATTGCTATTCTTGAATATGTGTGTCTCCCTTCCCACATTTGTATGCTGAAACCTAATCATCAATATGGTGATATTATCACTAATGTGAGACCTTGGGAAGCGATTAGATCATGAGGATGGTGTAGTCTTATAAAAGAGGCCCCAGATAGCTGCCTTGTTCTCTTCCACCATGTGAGAACATAGTGAGAAAGTGCTGTCTACAGAGTAGAAAATTGGCTCTCACCAGACACCAAACCTTATGTCTTGGTCTTGGGCTTCTCAGCTTCCAGAACGGTGAGAAATCAATTTCTATTGTTTATAAGTGGCATTCTTTTTGTTGTAGCAAACTGAATGACAAAAACATTAATCAAATACTAAACAGCAACAACAACAAAAACTAATAACAAATACATTTTCTGCTTAATCGTAGGGAATCTCATAAAATAAGTCAGATTATTTTTGAGTTGCTGCTCAAGTCAATGCAAAAGAATCAAACTCAGAATTTCCTTTGGCATTGTAGATCATCTGTGATTACAGAAAGAAATAACTGTCCACAGAAAAGAAGGCAAATTAAATTTTGAAGTTTAGGAAAATTGTATTAACCTAACATCTCAAATAAAACATCACCAGATTCTCTCGGGCAACCAGAGGGGCACATGCATAAACTTTTATTTTCATGCTGATGGGATATATTCAACAGGAAAGAGAGCATGGGATTGTCAGTGTATCCTGAGACATGTCTTTGTTTAGGTGCCCGAACTGATCTTTTTCTGTTTCTCTAGATTACTTTAGAGCAATTTTAGGTTTGCAGATTTACAGGTTTTCACTGGAAAAATGTCATCAATTAGTCAGGGCTATTTAACTTACCTAAAGTTGTAGAATATCTACTTGGATGGATTTATGTTACCACTGTGTTAATGTAAATAAATACATTTATTAAATTGACCATTTCAGGCAAATGTGCACTGAGGTAAGACGAGAATTATCTCTCTGAGTCAGTGCATCTGGTGCTTAGCAAATATTGCTGACCTTGAAAATATCACAATTCACCAACAATAATGAGCCTCTAATTAAAAACAAAAAGTTTTCAGGAAGAAAAATCTACGCTAATGGGAGCATTTTTCAATATTGTCTTTCAAAATAATACTAGCCATAAAAATGAGTCAATTGGGAAAAAATGTTTTAATTATGTGAAAAGAGTTTATAAAACAAGAACCTAGGTCCAGGACTTAGATAGTTTTAGATTCCATCATTATAAAAATATAATGTAGTATTGGAAGAATATGTTTGATAGTAATGCTATTATAGCAGAAACAAAAAACATTGTATGAGAAGAAATAAAGTAATACAATGCTTATTTATCTATTTAAATTAATTGGTTACTTTTAGAGCAATTTTAGGATTACAGAAAATTGAGTATAACGTACCCAGAATTCTCATATACCTTCTCTCTCCCCTGCACATAGTTTCCCCTATTATTAACATTGAACATTAGTGTGATACACTTGCAATTGTTGATTAACCAATACTGATACATTATTATTAGCTTTATAAAGTTCACAGTTTACATTTCAGTTTATTCTTTGTGTTGGACATCCTACTGGCTTTGACAACTGGAAAATAACATGTATCTACCATCACAGTAACAACTGAGTAGTTTCACTCCCTCAAGATGCCCTGTGCCTCACCAATTCATCCTTCCATCCCTTTTCCAAAATCCCTACAACCACTGATCTTTTTACTGTAGCCATAGTTTCATCTCTCCAAGAATCTCATAAAATTGGGTCCTATGGTATGTAGCCTTTTCATATTGAATTCTTCACTTAACAATATGCACTTAAGGTTCCTCTATGTCTTTTTGTGGTTTGATAACTCATTTATTTTTATTGACAAATATTTCACTGTAAAGATTAGTTTACGTACCACAATTAGTTTATCCACTCACCTACTGTAAAATGTCTTGATTTCTTCTAAATTTTGGCAATTATGAATAAAGCTGCTATAAACATTTGTGAGCAGGTTTCCATGTGGACATAAACTTTAAACTTGTTTGTGTATTTTGGGGATTTTTAACATGGGTGACAATTTTATAAAACTTTATGCTATAAATTAAAATATTTCAACTAAAAAAATACACACACACACACACACACACACACACACACACACACACACACACACATATATTAGCAAACTATCCTGAGGAAGAATTAGAAGACATGACTTAGCCAATAATTATTGAAAAAAATTAAATTAGTAGTTAAATGTGTTTTCATTCAGAAAAATTCAAGCACAAATTCTTTGTCAAATTCAAACTAACATTCAGGGAACAAATAATTTCAATCTTAATCATATTCTTTCAGGGTACTGAAAATTTACTTATGAGATTAGTGCAATTTTAATAACAAAGTGAAATAATAAGGAAATAAAAACATGGGCAAATTTTATTTATAAAATATAGATACAAAAATTATAAATTACATGGTAGCAAGAAGAACTTAAAACATAATATAAGTGACAATGGTATAATCTACCATGACAAAGTTGAATTTATCTCATGAAGGTAAATTTGTACTAATATAAAAAAGTACATTAATATAACTTGCTATATTATAAGGTAAAGGAGAAGATCATCTAATCACCTCAACAATTACAGAAAAAGTACTTGGTAAGATATAATACTCATTGATATTCTTGGAAAGTTAGAAATAGGATTCCAAATCAAAAGTAAACTTTAATGCAGTAATAACATACTGAAGATTTTACCTTGAGTTCTGGAAGAAGACCAAGATTCCAGGTATCACATCTTTTATTCAATAATTTACTAGTGCTCATAACCTGTGCAGTATGACAAGAAAAGTGAAATAGATATATTACAATGGAAGGAACAAAGAAATAAGAAATCAGAAAATTGTACAATTGTGTATAAGAAATAATCATAAGCACCTACAAATAAATTATGTGAATTAACTAAAGAGTAAGGCAAATTTGCTGGATAAAAATCTACATGGTAAAATAATTATGTTCTATATGTGTAAGAATACTATTTATAACAGCATCAAGCATACAAACTACCTAAAACTGTATCTAATAGAATATGTTCAAGAACTCTATGAGGAAAGTTTTAAAAATTCCCTAAAAATCATTTAAAAATACATAGATAAATGTAAAGATACATTATATAAGTTGATTTTAACCCCAAATAATTTATAGATTTAATGAAACTGTAGTCAAAATCACAGCATGTTCTTTTCATAAAAATTGCCCAGCTGATTCTAAAATTGATTGTAAATTCAAGAGGGTGCATATAATTAAAAACAATCTTAAAACAGAAGAATTAGTTGCAAAGAACTTTTGTATTGAACATCAAAATTTATTGCAAAACTATAATTAAGATACTTTGGAGCAAACAAAGAGATAGACTGCTAATAAAATGAAGTAGAGAGATCAGAAGCAAATGCACATGTATATAGACAGACAGACAGAGGCAGCATGACAGATTAGTGAAGGATAGTCTCTTCTTAAATACTGTCCACACTTGTGTCCACATGTAACAAACTGAAATCCTACCTTACATCATACATGAAAACAAATCTTGGTTGATCAAAGTTCCACATGTGAAAAGCAAAATTGTTAAGATTTTAGAAGATAACACAAAAAAAATCTTCATGATGTAAGGGTAAAACATAATATATATTTGTTAACTTCAAGTTGACATATAATGAAGTAAAAAAATATAGCAGACATACAATTATATTCATTGAATTCAATATGTCATTCTTTTTTGTTTTTAGATATAGCCACTGTGTTGGATACTTCAGCATTTTTTCCTCCCTTAGGATAATACAAGCCACTTTAAATGTAAAACAGTATAGGAGCAACGTTTTGTTAGTGTTGTTCAATGAGATATATAAAATTTGCAAAAATGTCTTTTTATATGTATTGTGTTAACCTTATAGCATACAAATATCTAATAGACTTTAAGCACTCTTTGTCTTTTACTTAATATAATGATTTTTATTTTACTATTCAAATAATACACAAACTGACATTTCATTATTAAAATATAAAAACAAAAATATGCAGGAAGAATGAAAAATAATAAAAATGGTAAAAAATATGTTTGTGCACCTTTGAGAATCTTTATTTTCTAAGAAATAAAACATCAAATATGACACACAGCTAAAAAATGACTGAAGTTCAAGCTATTTCTTCAAGTATAATACTTTTTTTCCATAAGACAGGATTTTATAGCAAAAATTTTAGAGATAATTATTTTTATAATATGTTTAATTCATAACAGAGAAATTGCATCCCTAAGAAACTGTGATTTATCAAAACAACTATTAATTGGGGAAAGACAGGGCAAGGATAAGAGAGTTTCAATCCTGCCGTACCAAAGCAAATCTGACTATAAGAATTCCAACAATAATGGTGTTTTTAGAGCTGCTACGGACTGAATATGTATCTTCCTTCCCTTCTCCCCCCCAGGAAAATCATATGTTAAAGCCCTAAACCTCAATATGACTAAATCTGGGGATAGGTTTTGTGAAGAGTAATAAATGCTAAATGAGATCAGAAGGATTGGTTCCTAATACAACAGGGCTGGTGTTTAGAGAAAGAAATGCCAGAGCTCTATCTCTTTCTACCATGTGAGGACACAATGAGAAGGCAACTGCCAGCAAGCTGAGAAAAGAGCTCATCAAGAAATGAATTGGATGCTGGCTACTTGGAAGGCGCAAGGATTGCTGGAGCCCAGCAGGTCGAGGCTGCGGTGGCCGGGAGCGGCCACTGCACTCCAGTCTGGGCGACAGAGTGAGACTCCAACTCAAAAAAAATAAAAAAATAAAAAAAAGAAATGAATTGGCTGGCATTTGATCTTGAACTTTTGAGACAAGATCTGTGAGAAGATACATTTCTGTTGTTTAAGACACCCAGTCTATAGTGTTTTGTTATGAAAGCCTGACTAACTAATGAAAGCCCTAAAAATGCATAGCTATAAAACCCAAACACCTCTGGCTAAATGCAGCATTTATGATACCTGGCATCTGCTCCATTATAATGGTCTATTTTCCTGTCATTATTAGCAATGTCATTAGCAAAGTTTCTTACAAACAACATTTCACTCTTATTTTATTATTTTATTAACTAGCTTTTGACATTTAGCTAATTACCCCTCAAATCTAGTGAATTGAAGCAACATCCATTTACTTACTTCACAATTTCATGGGTCAGCATACAGATCTCAGCTAAGGAGTTTTTTCAGCCTCTAGTTCTTCTAGTCTTAACTGGTGTCCCTCATGGTTTACCCGAAGGTCTTGCTAGCTTATCTGTTTCTGGAGGGTATCCGGTCATCAGCAGTGACAACAAAGTTGGTAGAACTGCACATCTCACTCTAGCAGGCTAGCCTGGACTTATTCATGTGGCAACTCCAACATTCTAAGAATTCAAACCAGGACCAGGCTCAGAGCTTGCTCTTTACCCCTTCTTTCTCAGTCTGTTGGTGGAAGCAAGACAAAAGAGTGGGCTAGATCGAAAGCACAGAGAAACATTTCACCTCTTGCTGGGGAAAATGGAGAAGTATTGTGACCATTTTTTCAATCTACCAAAGTTAAACAATACATAAGATTTCTCAAATAGTACAGCTATATTTTGGAGACAGTGATGGTGTCTGAATGCTGAGGCAGGGATGACCAATAGTAATCCAAGGCAATAAAAATCATCTTCCTAATTAGTTAATAGCATTATAGTCAATTTGAGTTATAAAAACCCTTCAGAAACATAAAACTTAGCTGCTGAAGGATCTTTCCATTCCTTTGTGTGTCACCCTTATCTATACTTGAGACACAGAAGCGTGAATATGTATATATACATACACACACACTTATACATGCGGGTGTAAAAAAATGTAGACACATTTTAAGAGTAGTATCCATGTGATACTTTTTGAAGATGAATTGAATTATGGCAGCAATGTGTAGCATGACGTTCATTCAACTGTGCTTCCGCCATTTCCTTTGACTGTTCTGCCTGTTGAACGGTGATGCTAGCATTCATTTGATTAACGCCATCTTTTCAACATCAACTTAAAATGTGTATACATTTTTTTGGCACCCCCTCTGTATATACAGCATATATGCTATACTACCATTTATTCCCTTGTTACATAGTCCCAAACCAGGGAAAATGAGGACCAGCTGGTGGCCCAAACTTTACCTGCACATAGATTACTTATGTATCTAATCCTAACTTGTACCATACATCTCTATAATAAAATAAAATTTGAAAAAGTCCTTGTTACATGAAGTTTTATCTTAAGTCCGGTGCCCTAGGTTAGTGAGAATTTTCAGAAATATTCCATAATAAGCATTAATTTTTTTTAAAGCAGGTTTTGAGATTGAAATAATAAAGCAATAAAAAAATTTCCCCAACCTCTCATGCAGCTAGCTCTTTTCCTGCTTTTGGATAAAATCTAAAAGATCTATAGATGTTAGAAGTCTTCTAGGCTTTCCAAGTGTAAAAGCAGTTTTAGTCCAATAATTAGTATTTTCAGTCCCAAGTAATAATAATAACCCCAAACTTTATTCTGGGCTAAATCTTCTCCTTGTATCAATCAGCATATACCAGGTTATGCTGTGGTAACAGACAAACCACAAACAAGCCTTGATTTTTGTTTGTGTGTTTTGTTTTTGTGAAGTCCTCTCAGGATCTGGGAACACTCCAAGGCAAGTAAGTCCTCCTGGTAGTAACTAGCAATCAAAGTCACTTTGCTCTTGGGACATTGCCTCCTTGACATGGGGCATCTTCGTTGCTGTTTAGGAAGGAAGAGTCATCTGGGGCCTTCTTACTGTTGTAGCCTGGTAGTGATGTATATCATTCCCATGCACATTTCACTAGCTCTAAGAAGCTGCATGCCCCAGCTAATAGAAAGGGCCTAAAAAGTGTGACCTTTCCAACCTTGACTTGTATCAGTGGTTTTCAAACTTTTTATATGTTAGAATCATATGGTGTTTTTGATATCATGGAAGTGTTGAGTTTTGCCTAGAGCTGCCTCCTTACAGGTTTTAAGTTCGACCTAGAGGTTTCTCCCTACATTGTGAACTGCTGAATGTGTAAACAGACTAATCTGCCAATCATGGAGTTTCAGCCAATTAAAGATAGTCAACTCTTCAAATCTGGTTCAGATAAGGCAAATGCCAAGTTGCAACCAATCTGGCTGTCTTTCATAATTCATAAAAGGAAATACAATGATGGGAATATATATCCCAACTCCCTCCCAGCTTGTGCCTGCTACAGATACGAAATGTGGTCAATTTTTTATTTTTTTGCCGCATATTTCTGTCCTCAGCCCTTTCCCCCGACAGGCCTTAAGACCAAGCTAAGCTGCCAATGCTCCTTCCAGATGGAATGGGGAAGAGAAAAGTCAGAGTTGGCAAAGTGATTATTTTACTAGTATTGCTGTGATCTGACAGCGTTTTCTGGTATGGCTCATGTTTTAGAATGGATTCCTTCTCTAGTGGTGTGCTTTATAGTTTCTTGGAATGATCCCCCTTTACTGTTGGCTGCTCACTGGCCATTCTTTGATGCTCTCCCACTGACCATTTAAAGTTCCCAATTGTTTACTTATACCTAGATCGTGACTATACTTCCTGGACAAAGACATTTAAGATAATTGAAATCTGATGCAAGCTCATATTTTCTCTAGCTCCGAGGAGACACGCATATTTGACTTATTGTTGGGGGAAAGAGTTGCATCCCACATTGAAGCCTTCTTCTTTTTGCCATTATCCACTTCACCTACCTTTAAGTCTTTAAACTCCTCAGGTATGGGTCAGATACCAGTCTTCTGTATCCCCAAAACTTCAGCAAATATAACTCAAGTTTTCTAATAGATCCTCTTGGGACCTCCTACTTGATTTTTAGTCTTCCATGTTTATTCCTCTTGTGTCACAAAGTAGTTATATATATTACAAAAAATAAATTGAGTCATATGACTTCCTTCTTAAGATCTTTCAATAGCTTTCCACTGCACTTAGAAACAAATTAAATAAATTTATCTTTTCCTAAAAGGGTCTGTCAGATACAGTCAATGTTTCCAACGGTGTCTTGTATCAGTGGTTTTGAAACTTTTTGTACTTTAGAGTCATATGGTGTTTTTGATCTAATGGAAGTGTGAAGTTTAGCCTAAAGCTTCCTTCTTACAGGTTTTAAGTTCAATCTAGAGGTTTCTCCCAACATTGAGAACTGTCACCTAGCTGAATGTGTAAGCAGACTAACCTGCCAATCATGGAGTTTCAACCAATCTAGGTGGCCAACTCTTCAAACCTTGTTCAAATAAGGCAAATACCAACCTGCAACCAATTCGGCTGTTTCTGTACCTCACTTCCATTTTCTGTCCCTCAATTTCCCTTTGCTGTCCATAAATCTTCCACCATGTGACTGTGCTAGAATCTCTCTGAATCTGGGAGCTGCCCAATTTGCAAGTTGTTCTTTGTCCAATTAAATCTAAATTTAACTGTGCTAAATTAAATTGAATTTGTCTAAAGTTTTCCTTTTATTAGAAGAAATTGAGGAAAAAGTAACATAGCTAGAGAACTTATTTCGGCCAGGCTTGAGAACTGCAGCCCAGGCGACATGAAGTTCAGTTGCCTTGAATATAGTTCCAGTTAGCAGGAGTTACGAGTGGGGGTTTAAAAGGAAAAGCAAGAGAAGGGGAAGTTTTTAAGTTGTTAACCAAGAATTTACATTGGTTTATTACAATAACTCAACTTATTGATAGGCTATCCATTTTTCTCTGTATCACAGATTCCAAGAATATGAAGATAATGGGTGAAGGTCACATTGTGCAACTTGTGGGAACATTTCAGGTAATTTATCAGCAAGACTGGAAACTACAGGGAAGGAAAGAAAAACAAAATGACTTTAAAAATTACCCCTGGGCATGGCTGCAGGGGACATGACTGAAGTCTCATGCTCTTGTCTCTCTGGGACTGATAAATTTTGCATACCTCGCATTCCTCAGACTGCTCCAACGAGCCACTTTTCTTTCTCAGTGTGCTTTTAAAAATCCTGAAGCCCAGGTTGCATATGATGCCACTTACATCAAAATGTCTGAGGGTAGCAGTCAGGCCATCATTATTTGAAAAAAGGGGTCCTATGATTCTGGTGTGCAGCAGAATATGGGAACCACTGTTTGACATTATTTTTCCTTGCTCACTCTGCTCTACTTTCATAAGAAGCAAGTTCTCTGCACGCCTCTTGAAGATATTGTGGTATAATAAACAATGTATCTGGTCATTGACCTCATTTCCTGGCACAGAGCTTCAAATACCCTTGGGATTTCTGGAGTGCTGGAAGTGTCTTAGTTATGCTCATGAGGCTACTCCTTCCTGGTGGTCTCCCAGAGAGCTTCAGGATGGGGGCTTGTCACTGAAAAGACCTACTAAGGGTTTAGAGGGTTGGACCTTTGATCCAGCTCAATCCCTGGAGAGGAAAGAGAGACTAGAGATTGAGTTCAATCTCATGGCCAGTGGTTTAATCCAACATGCCTACGTAATGAAACCCTGGTCTAAATACTGGTCACTGGAGCTCACTGATATCTCATGAGGGTGACATGCCCTGACTCCATGGAGAGAGGGCATGGAAACTGCACCCATATATCCCTCCAGACCTCACACAACATTTACTCTTTACAACAGAACTGTAATTTTAAGCTTTGCTCACCTGAATTCATTCTGTAAGTCATTCTGGTGAATGATCAAACTTGAAGGGGTTATGGGAATCCCCAGATTTGTAGCCAGTTCATACCCAGTGCAGTTGGCCCCTGAGACGTGCAGCTGATATCTGAAGTGAGGGCAGTTTGTGGAGAACCAACCCTTAAGCTTTTGGAGTCTGATGCTAACTCTGGGTCATTAGAGTTAGAACTGTATTGCAGTACACTCACTTGGGGATGAACCAGTGCAGGTATCAAATCTTTTTCAATTTAAGGACCTACAATTAATATCCTTTTTGACTTAGAGGAAATTCTAATTTTTAAATACTAGAGTATTGCATCAACAGAATGTCCTTTCTTCTCATAGTATTCCTTCAATTCGCAGAACTTTTTGCAGTTTGTAACTATATGCATAGTTTTATATTAATCTCCCTCACCAGACTGTTGATTCTATGAGACTAGAAGTCACATTTTTTTTCTCCTATGATTCTCTTGTGTATTCAGAACCTGGCAAAGGGTCAAAGATTTAGGTACTGTGGAATTTTTTTTTGGGTAGGCATTTTAGCAAATCTGTTGTTAAATGAATAAATCTTTCTTTCCACTTAGAAACCACCTTCAGATTTAGAATTATCTACTGAAAATAGTGTGGATTTTGTTGCTGTACTAAGCTTAGTTCAAATTATAGCAGTGTTACTTAACTAGTCCATGAAAACTTAGGTAAGTTCAGTCAACTTTTCTGAATCTTAATTTCATCCTCTCTAAATTGGGAATAGCAATTCTTATCTCATAGGGTTATTGTGAGAATTGAAGAAAATATCATGAAGTATCTCACAGTGTACTTTCAAAACATCGTTTGATTTTCATTTTCTTTGTGGGTACTGAGCCAGCTTCATTTTACTCGTGCATGATAAGTCAATCCCTGTGACGACAGGTTTTGCAGAAGAGAAGATTTTATTCACAAAGGTGCCAGGTGAGGAGACGGATGAACAAATCTCTAATCAGTCTCCCTGAAAATAGGGAAGGGGGGATGATTATGAGATAGCAAACAGGATGGTCTAAAGCTTGGGGAAAAGTGATGAGTGGGTAGAAAGATGAGACATTCCAGATTCTGCACAAGCAGAACTGAGCTACACAGCTCTTTATAGGATGCATGTTCAGAAAATGGCAGCGATAGCATGATGTGTTGGTGGAGTTTTGGCCCTCTGATGTCAAAAGGTCACTTTTAGGGCACCTATACTGGCCCAGTTAGAAAATAAGTGGTCTCAAGCTGTTTGAACTGGACAAGAGCTGTCCCCTAGTTCCTGGAAAACAGTTGTAAGCAACTGTTACTGTAGTGACATATACATGAGAGATGTTATCTATAAGGAAGCTAGTGGGAATACAGTTATATATTGTTTGGCTATGTGACTTTTAGCTGTGTACACATTAAGGTCAATTAGGAGTAAGCAGTTGAAAGTAAGCAAGACATATTAACTTTGATAGGTTTAGTTGTGTTAGCTCTTGGTTTCATTGTGATCTTCCGGAGATTAAAACTTTCACATTATTCCCTGTTCTACAGAGTTTTATTTGCCTTGAGTTTCATTCCCCTAATTCCGCATCTTTTCCTTCAAGGCCACATTTCCTTTGCCTTCCAAAGAAAGAACAGGCTGATGTCTCACACAATGAAAAAGGCTGGCAGTGTCCATTCAAAGACCATCTGATAGCTCAGGTCCGCCTCACAGTGTCTCCTAAAGGAGAACCACATTACATTTCCCATTGGAGCAAAAATATTTTGTGCATCCCCAAATTGCTTTCAATCACTATTATTATTATGTAAAACATACACACAGGTATTAACCCTTTATGTACAGAGTTCTCAAGTAATTATACAACCAAAAATCACATGCTAAATGTAATTATGCCTACAAAGCCAAATTTGGATTTACAACATTTGTGAGAATAGAGTGTTTTCGGGAATTGAACGGCTTATGTTGGTTTTAAGAATAAAAAAACTAAAGCTATCTTGTGTTTAACTTCATGCTGATTTTAGTCTTTTGGTTTTGCCTCTGATAGGTTATGGACTCATTTAAAAAAATTACTTTTCTTCAGTCCACTCAAGGAAAACCAGGGCACAACTAAAGACAGGTTAATAAAGATTTCTTAAAAAACAGTCTACAAGGGGGACCCAAAACTCCCTGGAATTTATTTATTAAAAAACTGTGTATTTATTCCTATATGTCTAAACTTCATTCACCTTAAAGGACTCTTTGTTTGATGCAATGCATCTGTTGAAATGCTTTTTCCACTGCTCAAAACAGTTTTTGAACTCGTCCATTTTGATGTCTTTTAGTATGTTATTGTTTTACCTCTTCCAGGTCAGCAAAACATTTTCCTTTGGGGACTTTTTCACCCAGGGAAACAAACAAACAAAAAAGTCACTTAGGGTGAGATTGGACGAATAGGGAGGGAGAGGCATGGGGGTCATGACATTTTTTGGGTCAAAAACTGCTGAACATTCAGTGTGGTGTGGGCAGGTGCACTCGCAAATCACCCATCATGGAATAGGCAAATGGTTGAAAGAATCTAAAAAAAAAAAAGAAGAAGAAGAAAGAAAATTACTCTAGTTATTTTTCCTTTTTAATAGCAAATTTACCTTTAACCACCAACTGATTATTTTGTTGGACAAATCAATATAAATATGTACCCCTCCAAATAATGCCACAAAAGAAAAAGAAGATACTGGTAAACAAAAATGTTCTCGTCATTGCATTTGCATATTTACTGCTGA
The DNA here is from genome assembly GCA_027257055.1 of Cephalopachus bancanus. Taxonomy (NCBI): domain Eukaryota; kingdom Metazoa; phylum Chordata; class Mammalia; order Primates; family Tarsiidae; genus Cephalopachus; species Cephalopachus bancanus. Next base: position 1,535,549 of record JAPVLO010000255.1, read on the forward strand.
CAAGTTATTGCAAATTGTCATGCAGAGTGACAGTGTTACTGGGAGAAGGGGTGCTCCTCAACATGCGTGAGATGGGTCGACAATGGATTCTTGTGTTCACATTTGAAATGAATTTGCAAACAGACAAACAGGGAAGTAGGACAAGCAAGTCACTTTGTTAAGCAAAGAAGAGGACACTCTCAAGAGAGGAGAGTGGGCAGAACAGCCTAGAGAAAGCTGTTCCTTCTGCACCCAACTATTGTCAAGTTACAGCTTTTATTGTTAGGGATACTGAGGAGTGGGATTTGGGATGTATTTTTCCTAGAAATGGATGGTTTTAGGGTTAGGTCACTCTTACTCCTCCTTCATATAGGGTGGGGGAGTTTGAAGCCTTCTAGGGCTATACCAGTACTGTCAAGCATTTGGGATAGAGATTGTGACCAGTTTATGATGGAGTGGGAGATTCTTCTGAGGTAATTTTGTATTAATAGCATTACAATGAAGATAAAAGTAGGTTATGATTATCGTAGGTCAATCTTGGCTATTGATGCACATGCTCTGGGGGTTCTCTAAGCTCGTGTTTGCCTTGGTGGTCAGCTCTCAACTGCAAGCCTCCTGGATAGGTAGACTACAGTGCTGCAGGTAAATCTAAGACTCTAACAGACAGGTATTTGTGATGTTTTCTACAGAGAGACCACCTGCTTGCATATGTGGTTCTGTACTAGCTGCTGCAGGCATCAGTGAACTTGGAACATGTCTACAGCCCTAAAGCTTTCCCAGCCTATCCCACCTACTCCATCAACAGTAGCTCCACCAAACAACATGAATGTGGTACTGCCCTCCCGGTACACAGAAGCTTATCCTTTCCACAAAGCCCCTTTCCATGCAATGAACTCCCTACGTGCCATCTTGCTCTTCCTGCAGCAAGGTAAGGTTTTACTCACTGTACCTGATATTGTTTGGCCTTCTTTTTCCTCTATTTCTTCCCTAAACACACTCTAATGTGACTACTGAAGTCACTTGGCAAAATTCTGTTGTAAGATGTTTGTTTAGATCAAGAGGCATAGAATTATGACCTATAGACCGAATTTGGTTCCTCACATATTTTTGTAAATAAAGTTTTATTGTAACATAGTTATACCTAATTGTTTCTGTTATTACCTATGACTTCTTTCCTGCTCTAATGGCAGAATCAAGTATTTGTGATACAGATTGTGTAACTCACAAAGCTGACAATATTTACCATCTAGCACTTTACAAAAAGATGCCTGATTCTTTGTTTAGATGACCATGGTTCTCACAGAAATAAAAGCATTCATATATTAACATACCAGAGAATATGTCTGTGAATCCCTGGTTTAAAAATCTTCATCTATTTCCTTGAAAGAACTGGACTTGGAATGTTGAGAAGGGACCGAGCTATGAATCACTCATTAAAGTTCAGATGTTTCAGGTTATCTGTTTTCATGCTCTCCTGATGCCTGCTGAGACCACTGCAGAGCATATCATTACTCTTCTATGTATGAGTCTATGCATCAGAAATGGTGTTGGACAAATTGCAAGGACTTAGGAAACATTTGTTGAACAGATGATACTGAGATAGGGACACTGAACTAGGAAGTACCAGCGCACATGGGGGCTCTTTAGAACTCCTAGGGGGTTGTGGACCTGAGTTAGCCTTCAGGGCAGTTGCAGGCACCACTGGGGAGCAAGTGATGGGAGTTATATAGAATAGAGGATCTTTGCTAAGCGGGAACCATGTAAGAGCAGTCTCCATGGAGTTGCTGCCTGCAGAGCCAGAGCTGCCCTGATAGAAGATTATGCAGTGGGAATTGCCTAAAGAAAGGGAGAAATACATTGTTGAAGACCTCCAGTTTGTGGTGTATTGTGGAATATTTGCTGCTCTCCTTACTAAAGAGTTGCAATTTTCCCCTACAGCTACTTACATGAGTTGTTCACACAATCTAGTGTTTGCTACTGGATATAGTTGTCTTGCAGTTAGAACAAATGAAATAAAAACAGTACAAGGAGCAGACATTGTTGAGAAGGACTGTCAGGACAGCAGGGAGAAACTACTTTGTGAAAACACTTGTGAAACTCAACAGCTTATTTTTCTAATTTCCTTTGAAGTAGACTTTTAGGGCAGATACTCAAAATGTGCTTTCAGAAAAACCCTTAAGAATTCTCCCATCACTGAATTTAGCACATATTTGCAAGGGGTTGGATGTTGAACTTATGATAGTAAAAGGATGAAATTTTGGCCTTTTTTTATAAACATTTTCTCAAATAAAATATATACTAATTTATGAGAAGATTGCTGTAAATCTGTAAATTTTTTTAAGATCAAAGAAATATTGACATTATTTGTTGGCAAAATGTGAAGTGACTTTCCAATCATCAAAGTGTTTAAATTGTTTTGAAAATACAATTACGCTATTCATCTGTTTCTCTTTAGAACCAGTGTATAATGCATGCCAGTTATTGTACTGTGTCTTAGATGGGACGTTAAGATGTAATCTCAGTTGAAATAAATTGAAGTCCCTCATTAGATATTTAGCAGCAACATGAGGGAAATTGGTTTCCTTTAATCTTCCACATAAGGAGGCAATCTCTTGATATGCAAGTAAAAGATTTTGCATGTTGATTGTGTTTTCTGATGATGAACTTACACATTTATAGGCTAAATGGAATTCTCTAAAAAGAAGTTGCATAGTAAATATCTATTTTCATAATTTCCTCTAACAAGTGACTCCGCCAGCATGCCAAACACTGTCATAGCACAATTCATGTCTTCTCTCATCCTAATCGTACTGTTTCCTTATATTGATTTTATACTGCCATAAATACATAAACAGTTCTTGCCATTCCAACAAAACAGCAAGGAAATCCCTCTCTTCTGTGTCTAACTTAAATTCTCACCCTGTACTTGGGGGGAGGGAAGTGGGGAGAGATAGAGTGACTAACTTGTCTTGGTTTGTCTGGAATTTTCCCAAACATAGTGATGGAAGTTTTAGCTCCAGGGAATCCCTTGGTTCTGGGCAAAATGGATGCTTGTTAATTTAAAATTACCAAATTAGTCATTGCTTATTTTTTTTCTCATTTGTTTAATTAAACCTGCTCTATATATGTATTTTTAATGAACTACTTGAGAATAGATCAGAGACATTATGCCCCTCTGTCTGTAAACATTCAGTGATTATTTCCTGGGAATAAATGCAGTCTCTTTCATGACCTCCATATATCCAGCATATTTATCAAAACTAGGAAACTTGGTGTTTATAAAATACTCTAAATCACAGGGCACATTCAAATTTCATTGAGTGTCTTACTAATATCCTTGATAGCTTTTTCCACCCAGTCTAGAATCTAATTCAAGATCATGAACTTCACCTAATTGCTATGCCTATTTAGTCTTCTTTAATCTAGAATAATTTATGGAATTTCTGTGTTTCTTGTCCTTGGTAGTTTTGAAAGGTATAGGTCTGCTATTATGTATAACATCTCTCAATTTGAATTTGTCTAGTTTTCTCATGGTTAGATTCCATTAAGACAGTATTTAGGCAGGAATACCACTGTGGTGATGTTGATGTCGTAGCGTACTCAGTGCATTATGTGAGAAGCACATGATATTGGTCTGAGGCAATATTGGTGATGTAAAAATACTTCAGACTTTCACTCGTTTCAATATCTATTGAAAATTTTCTGATGCCATTATTCCTTTTATGTTGGTTACCATTCTGTTGTCATTTTATTGTAAGAAAGAGCTTGCCATGTGTTTTTTTAACTTATAAGGAGGCACTCAATTCATTATGAAATTGACTATTATACTTGTCCTCTGAGCTAGCTTTATTATTCTACCACCAGTGGTTCCACCGAGTACCATTCCCTGAGAAATGCAGAGATCTCAGGTCCCTGAGTCTCCTGAAAACAGGCAAAAATCTGTATAGTTTTTGCCCTTTGAAAAAATAGGAGGAACAAGTTTTGTGCTATCAGAAAACATCTTTGAAGGCTTCACAGAATAGACACCACGTAGTTCCATAGGAGGACTCTTCCAGAGCGTTTTAGTCAACCACATTTATTGACTGTTTCCTGCCTGTGGTGCATTTGACCAGATGCTTCTGCAGAGTGTTGCTTTTAAGCTACACCAGCACCGACAGTTGGATGTCTTTGGAGACTACAGCTTGCCTTATTATCTGCCTTCAAAGGGTTTTTATTAGTATCCCAATTGCTAATTGCATAGTTTTTAAGACTCAAAAAGGAAAACAGCTATTAACACATACATATCATATAATATGATTCCCTTGGTCTTGACATAGATCATCAGAAGAGATGCTTACATAGAGAAGTCAGTTTGAAGACAATCAGTGCTCATTTTGTGAACAAAAGAGTAGCTTTTCAGACATGGAAAATTTAATGCATTTGTGTCTTGTTTTGCTTCCCAAAATATCTTTAATTGACTGTTTTGACATCTATAGGCATACTTAATTCAAGAAGCCACATCAAAACTGTGCTAATTGCTAAAAGACTTAGGTTGAAAGGCCTTTAACTCAGTCTCTGTCATGGCTCCCTCATCTTTAGATTTTTGTGAAAGAGAACAAACTCCTAACTCTTGGGTCCTAAAACTCAATCATTTATCTGGATACGAGCATTGCAAGGTAGTTACAATGTGCAAAGTATTAATGTTAGTAATAATACTGAGAACAGATACAGTTGACCCTCGGTATCTGTGGATGCTCATGTCCCTTATGTAAAATGGCATAGTACTTGCATGTCATTTACATACATCTTACCACATGCTCTAAATCATCTCTAGATGACTTGTAATATCTACAACGGAAATGCTGCATAAACAGTTATTATACGGTATTTTTATTTGTTATATTGTTATTTTTTACTTACTTTTTTCAAATATTTCTGATTTTTGGTTGAATCCACATATGTGAAACCCATGGATTTGGAGGGCCAGCTGTAGTTACTAGTTACACTTAGCTATACTATCTGGAAATTTCAACAGTTTGCTTGATTTGCTTATGGCTTTATTTCAGGGACTAATATGCATCCTGGTGCTATTTGAGACTTATGTAACAGTTATTGCAGTTTTAACTCCACATGGTAAAAATAAACCATTATATTCATGTATAGACTAAAAAAAAAAAAAAAAAGACCCATGACTTAGTTTTTAAAGAGACTTGAGACATTTAAATAATCCTTCTAATCCCTTTCTACACTAATATGGAAAGTAGAATTCATTTCTTCACCAACAAAATAAAATCCATTGTTGAGTTAGATAAGCCCTATGTTTGCTTTCAGTCCAAGAATACTATTCTAGCAATTTTCAAATGCTTGATTATATGCTTTTATACCTAGCACATTAGGGTTAGGCTAAATCAAAGATAACCCTCTGCTTTTGTCTGGAGGCTTATTTTATAATAGAGATCAATAATATGATCATCAGTGTATACATTTAAAAGTTATTTCTTAAGACATGGAACTTAATTTTCTTTTCTAGTGGCTTTTAGTCATATCTTCATTTTGAAGACATAGTGTTGGTCATGTCTATGATTTATTTAAGGCTGAGTCTTTGGTTAGGAATGAAAGCCCCAAGCAGCGTATTGTTCCTGTGGGGATATATCATCTGTTTCACAGTGACTCGTTTTATGATGTGGATTCCAAACCTCATTGTGGTAAGAGTTTGGGATTCCATTTATCTCCTTACCTCTCAACATACTGAGGTTCACTCACAAATAGAATTTCCATGAACAATCCAGTGGAAAAAGAAGAGAGAAACAGCTTTTTTGGCAGTGGTCTCTAATATTGAGAGAAATCAGAAGAAGAAGGGGAAAAAAATAAGTCAAAGAAGGCATCTGAGAGCAATGAAGAATAAATAGGGAAAGAATGCAGAGGAAGTGAGACAAGGCAATGGGTCAAAGAAGGAAAATGCTTTCCAGAGAACAACTTAACTATTACTTTTTGGAAAACTACTTACCTAAGCACTCTCTACTTTTAAAATCACCTCTATTTGTTCTCCACAATCACCTTTTCTCACTCATTCTACTTTTTTTTATGCCATCATATACACAGCAGGTGAAGCAGATACCACAGGAAAAAAAAGAGACGAGGAAAACAGGAAGGAAACAAAAACTGTATTTGGGCTTGGTGCAAAATGTCCCGATGATGAGTGTGTTAGATACATGTTATCTTACACACGAGAAAGAAGAATTATAAACAAGAGAATAAAAAATTCTAAGTAGCTGGATTGATGAGGAATGAATCCTTACATCTCATGGAGAGGGATAGAACCTCACTGACTTTTAAAAAAATTTTTTGGTGTAATCTCAACATTTTACAGATATTGGCAAGTTTGAGAAGAATGGTATACAGTTAGAACCAAGCTGATTTATACATAAGTAATTGCTATTGATAGCCACATAGTTTCTGTAAAAAGAAAATCTGTTTGTAGTAAAACACGCTAATCAATAACTTCTCTCAAGTATGCCAAGATGGGTTGGACACCATGCTTTGTCCTTTATTTTGCTTAAGTTGTTTTACCTGCTCCACTAGCTACCATCCCATTTCCATTTTCTTCTTCCTTTTTTCCCTGAGGATAATCCCCATCACGGCCCCTTTGCTTTAGTCACATTTCTTCCCTCTACAGAATTTCCCTTTATAGAATTACTGTAGCATGAGAGGACTGAAGTACTAATAGCATGAGAGCATCATGAGAAGATTAGCACATGAAATATGGTAACCTGACGTATTGTGTTCACATAATGCCTCCTTGAGGTTCTGTAAAGAAGGTTTGTTTGATGCCTTATGCTCAGAATATTCCTGTTCTTGGACCATGAATGTTATCTCTGAGGGTGAGATTCAGAGACTAAATTGTGAGAACAGGTTCCTCATGATCTCTTGGTCGCTGTCATGGTGCTGTGCTCTATTTCCAGATCTGGGCATCTTTCCTTACGCCACCACAGAACACAGAAATTGTACATCACACATATCCAGCTCTTCCATTATGCCTGGCAAAGGGGTCTGGCCTATCATGGGGTTTTAAAACAACAAGGAAACCTCACAGCCTTATGAAACCCACTTGCATGATGATTGAATGTTCAACTCGTGTGCGATGCGCTGTCCTCCAACCTTGCTACAAAGTTCAGACCTTACCCATCTATATTCAAACAAACAAACAAAAAAACCCAACCCAGTTGTTACAACTTATTCCCTAAAGTTATAATGCTGGAACCTTATAGAGGAGATGCTGACTGGCTTCAGTTTGGGATTGCTCTTTGACCGTGAAGTACTCTGTGCTTCACGTTCTTCTGGGGAATGTCCTGCCCCCCTGTGGGAAGGGAAGTCACAAGTTTGCAAGGTCCACTGTCTCCTGCCCGCTGGGGAAGGCATGATGAGAGGCTGGGGAGCGGCTGGAGCCGAAGGAAGATGACGACATGCTAAGGGTTTTAATTTTTTCCCCATTCCCAACCCACGGGCCAACATTTTTATTTTATTTTTTTAACAGAAAAGCCAGTTTTATGTTGTGATGTGCAAACTTTAAATATTTTGTGATTTATATTTAAAATTCTTCAGCAAATGATGCACAATTTGTTTTTAGTGTTTGAGAGTTTATAGTATGCTTTCACCTGTATTACATTATTGATCTTCACAAGAACCCTGTGAATGTTTTCTTATTCCTCTTTAGGGAAGAGGGGCAAGGGCTCAGAAACTGTGTTGTTCTCAAGGACACTCAGTAAATCAACTTTTTATTGGCACCTACTGTGTGCCAGGTGTGATGCTCATCAATAAAGCAGAGCCAGGCTGTGGAATATGGGTTTAGAATTCCAAGTTTCCTGTCCTGTCCTGTCCCTTGCTGACTTGCTTCCCGATGAGTACAGGTGACAGAACTCTGCGTTAGCTTCCAGCTTTCATTTTTCTTCTCTTTGGTCAAATTTCCCCTTCTTCCCTATGAAAACATATCTGGAATCAGTATTACTTTTGTTTCTGTCTGTGCTATTTCATTTATTGGAATGTTAACTCCCTGAGGACAAGAATCATTTTTGCTTTTGGTTGTTTGTTATTTTCATTTTATAACATCCATGGTGCAATTTTGCTCAGATAAGTTATGCAATATAAAGTCCCTGTGATAGATAAAGTCCCACAAATATAATCATTAATCTGTGGCAGTTATAAAGTAAATCATGATTTTTTTGAGAGCAAGGATGAATATTAGTTTGAGCTTCTCTTTTTTCCATGTACTTAATTATTTTAAAATTGATTAACATTAAATTTGACCTTGTAGGTATACATTGTGTGTCAGTTCACGTGTATGTGTGAAGGAAAAGAATGTAAAATGAATTACAATAATTGTATACATATATGAAAGAAATGGGAATCAGGAACTGGGAGGCTGCAGCATTTTTTATGCAAAACAATCTGTTTCAACAGTAAAGCTTCATGCCAGAGTTTAGTCTTCTGAGTGAACTGATGAGCTAACTCTTTTCATTTTCATTTCCAAATTGCACAACTGAAAAGCATTGTCAGTGGAAACATTCTTTTAAGGCAGTGACTCATACACCCTCTCTGTTAGTTTTTGTTCCTAAGGTGCTGTTTTAACTGTTGTCTCTTTGGGAAGATAAACATGACATTCTAAACATAGTCCTCAAATGTTCATATATTCACAGCGCAAAAAGTCTCTGAGTTATATGCAATTAATGTTCAAAAAAGAGTCTGACAAAAGTTCAAGTGTTTCCTGTCCAAGCTGTATCCCAGTCTATTGCACACTGAGAGCCAGAGAGCTTGATTCCAGAACATTCGCCAACAGAATTGGGTTTAAGAGGCCTAAATAAAGTAAAAGAAAACAAAATAAACTCTTAATGTGTGTGTGTGTGTGTGTGTGTGTGTGTGTGTTGAGATGAAAGGCTAGGATGGGAGGGAGATGAAAACGTGTGGGGGGGAAGCCATTATATGGACGTTCATTTAAAATAGTGATAGTCCATTTAAAATAATGATATTCTTTAAGAAATATATTGAAAATAATTTTAAATATTGTACTACAGTTAAAATGAATAACCTGTCTATATCTCAACATGGATAGATTAAGTGAAAATAATATTGAATAAAAATCTAAGTTGCACAAAAATATTTAACAATAGCATCCTTTATGTAAAGTAAAAAAATACCAAATAGCATATATGGATGGTATGATTTTTTTGTACAATGAAGGAAATTGTACATATATATTCATACACTGGATTCTGGTTAATGGTTTTCTAGGTGGGGTAGGAAATGCTACTAGATAAAGATGAATTTTGTTTTATTGTTTCATTTCCTTTAATCACGATAAAAGATAAGAACTAAATATGGTAGACGAATGTCATAGTTCCATGGATGGTGCTTATTCTGTTATTTTCTATTTTGAAATATGTATTTTCTAAATCAACAAGAAAAAATACTTTAACCTTTGAAACCATTTGTATGTTGAGAACATCAATGCTAATACAAGTTTCGAGGTTTAAGATGTATATCACAGAAAGGAGTAAATGAGCTCATTTTTTAAGTGTTCTGCTGGTAACACTTAAGTAATTTGCAAAGTGACAATGTTTTCCCTTAAAATGTTCACCACGTGTCTTACTCTTTGAGCCCACTGATTATACTAATATTTTAATATTATGTTATGAAGATTGTTGGTACTGCCTTAGTGCTCAGTGTTGATGCATTAACTCAGAGATGTTTTATTGATGTTTTTCTTCCTGAGATCATTGATAATGTGCTTTTATTTTCATATTTGATTTCACTCACCATTGTGCGGTTGTGGAATTTGAAATACATTTAGGCAGAAAAAAAAATCTTCCTTTAAATATTTATTCAGGAGAGCATGGGGTTCACTTAATTCTACCTCCACTGGTCAGGCTTGGCTTCTTTCTTTCTTTTTAAAAAAGATATTTTATTTTATTATTATTATTATTTTTTTAATTTGTTTTTTGAGTTGGAGTCTCACTCTGTCGCTCAGATTGGAGTGCAGTGGCCGCTCCCGGCCACCGCAGCCTCGACCTGCTGGGCTCCAGTGATCCTTCCGCCTCAGCCTTCCAAGTAGCTGGAATTACAGGCATGCGCAACCACGGCCGGCTGATTTTTTGATTTATTGTAGAGATGAGGTCTCGCTGCCCAGGCGGGTCTCGAACCCGCGGGCTCAGGCAATCCACTCACCTCAGCCTCCCAAAGGCGCAGGATTACAGGCTGAGCCACTGAGCCCGGCTGATATTTTATTTTTAATTGAAAAAAATTTATACATATATAGGATGCAATATAATGTTTTGATGTTCAAATACATTATTGAGTTATTAAATTAAGCCAATTAATACATTCATCTCTTTTTTTGTGGAGAAAATATTTAAAATCTGCTCTAGCAATGTTGACATATACAATATATTATTGTTAGATATAGCAACAATGCTGTGCAATAGCTCTCTAAATCTCATCACTTCTGTCTACCTGAAACTTTGTACTCTTTGTCCAACATCTGTCTCCCCTTTCCATCCCCCCCAACCACCATTCTACTCTCTACTCCCAAAAGGTCGACTTTTATAGATTCCACATATAAGTGAGGTCATGCAGTATTTGTCTTTCTTTCTCTGCCTGAATAGTTTCCCTTAGCACGAATGTCCTCCAGCTTATTAATGTTGTCGCAAATGACAGGATTTCCTTCTTTTTAAAAGACTGCAGAGTATTTCATTGTGCATAAACACACACACACACGCGCGCGCGCGCGTGCACACACAAGGAATGCCAAAAAATGTGTACACATTTTAAGAGACGTTATCTTTTTGAAGTCGAATTGAATTATGGTAGTAATGTGTGGTATAATAGTCACTCAACCATGTTTCCGCCATTTTCTTTGATTGTCCTTCCTGTTGCATGGTGATGCTAGTGTTTATTTGATTAATGCCATCTTTTGAGTGAGCATTAAACTTAAAATATGTATATATATTTTTGGGACTCCATATATATATATATATACAATATATATATATTAATTGATTCCTTGAGAAAACATAGATTGCTTCCATGTCTTGTGAATAATGCTGCAGAAACATGGGAGTGCGGATATCACTTTGACATGCTGATATCAATTCCTTTGAATATACACCCAAACTGCTGGATCATATGGTGTTGTATACTTTTAGCAACTTCCATACCATTTTCCATAATGATAGTGCTAATTTACATTTCCACCAATAGTGTACCAGAACACTCTTTTCTCCACATTCTCACCAAAATTTCTAATCTTTCATCATATTGATGATAGACATTCTAATAGGTATGAAATAATATCTCACTGTGGTTTTAATTTGTATTCCCCTGATGATTAGTGATGTTGAGCATTTTTTTCATGTTTGTTGACTTCTTCTGAGGAATATCTGCTCAGTTCATTTGCCCATTTAAAAAAATTGGATTATTTGTTTCATTGCTATTGAGTTTCTGATATATTTTAAATATTAGCTCCTATGGTTTGCAAATATTTTCTCCCAATCTGTGGATTGTCTCCTCACTATGTTAATTGTTTCCTTTGTTGTCTAGATAGTTTTTAGTTTGATGTAATCCCAGTTTCCATTTTTACTTTTGTTTGCTGTGTTTTTGGGTCACATCCAAACATTTTTTAAACAATCTAAAATCCTGACTAGTCAAAATAATTGTGAACAAAACAATTGTGAACAAAAAAATTGTGAACAAAAAAAAAAGCTAGAAGCATCACAGTATGATTTCAAAATATACTACAAAGTCATACTAAACAAAACAGCATGGTACTGATATGCCAAAACAGAAACATCAAGCAATGGAACAGAACTGAGAGCTCAGAAATAAACCCATGTATCTATGGTCAACAGATTCTCAACAAAGGTGCCAAGAGCACACAGTGGGAGAGAGATTGCTTCTCAATAAATGGTGTGGAGAAAACTGGCTATCCACATGCATAAGAATAAAATTGGACTTTTATACAAGAATCAACTAAAATTAATTAAATACTTAAGCATAAGACCTGAAACTATAAAACCACTAGGAGAAAAATAGGGGAACACTCCAAGATATTGGCCTGGGCACTGATTTCTTGGATATGACCTTCATTTCTAAATTAGCCTGGCATCAGACCTTTGGGACAATTGGGCTGCATGAGATGGAATACTTTGGGAGTTCATTTCTCTTTTGCTTTTTGTTTCCTAAATTGAAACGTTCATCCCACAAACAACATTTTAAAAAATGTTGTTGATTGGTTTATTTAAAAAGACATTCATTGCTAAAAAAGTAAAAAATGCTCATTTCCAATCTCCTAATTTCTTTTCCCAGTGACCGCCATTGTTAAAAATTTACTATGTGTTATTACAGTCCTTTTTATATACACACCAAATATATAACACACAGATGCACAACCAACTGATAATTTTGTTTCCTATATTTTAACCAAAATAGTATAAAATTGTTCTACAATTTGTACTTAGTAGCCTTCATAGATCACTCGCTCATGTCCATGATCATAGATATTCACCAATTCTTTTTAAGATCTGTAAAATGTCTATAAAGTAAATTTTTCACTATATATGTCTTTTCCTCTTAAGGGATATTTAAGTTATTTATAACTTAACAAAGAATGCTGCAATTGACAAGCATGCATGTGTGTCTTTGCCCATTTCTTTTTTTTTTGAGTTGAAGTCACACTCTGTTGCCCAGGCTGGAGTGTAGTGGCACACTTATGGCCACCAAAACCTAGACCTGCTGGGCTCAGGTGATCCTTCTGCCTCAGCCTTCCAAGTAGGTGGAACTACAAGCATGTGCCACCACACCCGGCTAATTTTTTGATTTATTGCTGAGATGAGGTCTCGCCAAGTTGCCCAGGCTGATCTTGAACCCCTGGGCTCAGGCAATCCTCTTGCCTCCGCCTCCATAAGTGCTGGGATTACAGTCATGGCCATTGTGCCCAGTCCTTCAATCTTTTCCCATTTCTTAGAGTAAATCTGGGGGCCGGATTCTGAGAAGTCAGATTGCTGAATGCAATGTATACACATTATTTCATAAATATCACCACATATTCCTGCAAAAATGATGTGCTGCTGTATCATCTCACTAGAATTATGAGATTGCTTGTTTCTCCACAGCCTCTACAACTCTTGATATTATCCATTGTTAATTTTAATTTTTCATTGTATGATTAAAGGGCTATTTTTATTCATTTATTTAAGTTTTTTGAGCCAGAGTCTCTGTTGCCCAGGCTGGAGTACAGTGGCACACTCATGGCCACCGCAGCCTTGACCTGCTGGGCTCAGGTGATCCTTTCGCCTCAGTCTTCCAAGTAGCTTGAATTACACGTGTGTGCCACCACACCTGGCTAATTTTCTGATTTATTGTAGAGATGATGTCTTGCCAAGTTGCCCAGGCTGGTCTTGAGCCCATGGGCTCAGGCAATCCTTTTGCCTCGGCCTCACAAAGTGTTGGGATTATAGGCGTGAGCCACTGTGCCCGGCCAAGAAAAGTGCTATTTAATTTTTATTTATTTCTTTCCTTTTTTTATTTATTAGGGAGATAATTATTTTTCTTGTTTGTTGGTGATCTCTCAATTGAAATATTTAGTGTATTGTTATGTACATTTTTCCACAAATGTTTTTCATGTCCACTTAACTTCTAAGTCTTTTTCTTTTTTGGAAGCCAGTTTTTCCATTATTTTTAATTGAAACACTGTAATTGTACATATTTATAGGGTACCAGAGAATGGGGAGGGGAGGGAGGATAGGAAGGTAGACACCTGTTGGCCAACAGGTACAAAATTTCTAATAGTTTTTGTTTCTAAAAAAGTACTCCTGAACTTGTACAATAGTTAAATTTTAACTACCTGCATTTTGAGTCACCTAACCACAGCAGCATGCATTTAATAGGAGACAGGGATATTGTAAATGGAGATGGAGAGTGTCATAACCGTGCAGAAGACATTGCTAGTGGACTGTCCGATATCTATTTCTCACTTTTGACTAACTAATAAGAGTACTGATTTCTTGTAGGAAAGCAGTGTGACCAGTGAAAATCTCACTTCGCCCACCTCTTAAAGCTTTTATAAATATGTGAGCTGGCTTTAGACAATAAAATTAAGTGGGATTCATTTGACAGGCATTCTAGAAAACTCTGAAAGGAACAACCTTAATGGGCAAAATTGCCTTGTTCTTCGCCCTCCCTCTTCTCCCTTTTTCCTATCTGGAATGCAAACTTTATGCCCACAGGTAAGGTAGCCATCTTGAAAACAGGAGGGTGAAGACTGCCTGCTAGGCATAGCCAAGCAGAGCAGTAGACCCCAAGCCTTGGATGGCATCATCTAGAAGCTTCCTCAGACCACACTTGCCCAGTACTAGGCACAATATTACATGAAAAATGCTCAGCAACAGAAGATTCATGTGTTTAAGCTACTGTTAGTCGCTTAACTGCACTAGCTAGAGAGGACCCCAGGGACTCTTTATTTTATGAATGATGAATGAGGTAACAAACAGATTTAGTGATAAATGTTATCTAGGATCTAACTATACAATATCTGTAATAATTATTTTTTTTGGAAAGGCATCATGTTGAAATGTTTTCATGATTATTTAACCATACCTTTGGCAATAAACATTAGATTTGCATAATTCTTCTTTGTAGGATTCAAAGGACTTCCAAAATAGTATTCTTAACCTTTCTTCTTTGTCTTTATTGGAGGGCATTTAGATCTCAACCTGAAGCTTGACAGTGCTCCTCAAAATCTTTGTTTTGGATATTTTCTTCATCCATCATTTTACTTTAAAGAAAGGATAAATTCACAATTGCTTGAGGAGTGAGAAGAAAATATTTTCTCTTGGATTTGTGGTATAGCCCATCAAAATAATACTAAGAGAGATAAATGTTTAATGATATTCTCTTTTTCCTTCTCAATGAATTTAACCAATATATCACACATCTTTATTTATCAATCTTAATTTTGACTGGAGAAATCAAGTTGCATTAAAAGTAGATCTAATAGTCTCAGGTTATTTAATAGAATCTTCATTTTTTAAAAACAGACTTTTATTGAGCACCTGTTATGCACTATCAGGTGCTGTTTTTTGCTTTAGATGAAAGAGAGAATGTGACCACATCTCTGCCCTCACGGGGATCGAGCATAATGGAGGAGAGAAATAAGTCAGCCAGCGATCACAGCTTAGTGCGAAGAGAGTGTGGCAGTGAGAGAGATGTCTACAGGGTGTGATGGGGAGGGAGAAAAAGAGCATCCAAATCCAGCAGCTGGTCAGGGGAGATGTCCCAGGGGAGGTGACGCCTCCATTATGTCACTAGGGCAAAGTAAGAATTGGCTAGGCGTATATGAGATGGGGCCTTTCAGCTGAACATAATATATGTAATGAAGATATAAAAGCAGGAATCAGTTGGGGATAGCTTTAAGCAGCCTGGTGTAGCTGGATTAAATTGCTCATGTGGGAGAGTGGCAATAGACAGAGCTAGGAGCTAACAAGAGGCAGACCAGGAAGAATATTATGCAATTAAATTCAATCAGCTCAACAAGCATTTTTGAGTATCTAATGTGTGCCAGGCACTGTGCTGAGACAAGAATTACTAATACCATAAAAATTGACAGCTTTGTTCTAAATTAAGTGGGCTTGATAGATATATTTGTATCGGAAGCTTCCTTGAGAGATTTCGAGGCCAACCCTTGTTCTGAGTCTTGGAAGAAGAGGAAGCCGGGCTTCGTGGCTCAGCCTGTAATCCCAGCGCTTTGGGAGACTGAGGTGAGTAGATTGCCTGAGCCCGCGGGTTTGAGACCCACCTGGGCAACTTGGCGAGACATCATCTCTAAAATAAATCAAAAATTAGCCGGGTGTGGTAGCACGCGCCTGTTGTTCCAGCTACTTGGAAGGCTGAAGCGGAAGGATTGCCGGAGCCCAGCAGGTCAAGGCTGCAGTGGCCGGGAGCAGCCACTGCACTCCAGTCTGGGTGACAGAGTGAGACTCCAACTCAAAAAAAAAAAAAAAAGGAGCCTTGAGATGGAATGGAGAGTGAGCAAGCAGTGTCTGCTGTCCTAGGGAGCAGTGCTCCACACATATCTGGTGGAAAACCTTCTGGCTGCTGTTGATTTGGGCTCTGCCTAGACAGCAACCGGTTGCTGATTTCTACCCAGCACTCTGATATCTAGGGCGCCAGGTATAATGTTAAGACTTGCAGAGATCTGATTTAAGAAGACCTAATATTAATTATGCATGGTGGATAAATATTAAACATAAATGAAGTAAACTACAAAGGGAAATTCGAAGATCTTTCAAACTTTTTCTATTATTCTATGTTTCTTACCTGACAATTTCTTGAAATAATTTCAAACAGAAATGTGCATAATGGCACTTCTGTGGATAATGTCATATACAGATACAGTAACCTCCCCTTCCCCTCAAGGGATATGTTCCAAGACCCCTAGTACACGCCAAAACTGCAGATAATACTAAGCCCTATGTATACTATGATTTTCTACACATGTATACCTATAATAAAGTTTAATTTATAAATTTGGCATAGCAAGAGATTAACAGCAATACCTAATAATAAAATACAACAATTATTATTATTATTATTTTTGAGTTGAATTCTCACTCTGTCGCCCAGACTGGAGTGCAGTGGCCGTTCCTGGCCACCACAGCCTTGACCTGCTGGGCTCCGGCGATCCTTCCGCCTCAGCCTTCCAAGTAGCTGGAATTACAGGCATGCGCTACCATGCCCGGCTGATTTCTTTGATTTACTGTAGAGATGAAGTCTCCCTGCCCAGGCGGGTCTCGAACCCGTGGGCTCAGGCAATCCACTCATCTCAGCCTCCCAAAGGCATGGGATTACAGGCTGAGCCACCGAGCCCGGCTTAAATACAACAATTATAATGATGTACTATAATAAAAGCGATGTGAGTGTGGTCTCTCTCTTTCTCAAAATACTGTTATTTCTTGATATTCATGGGGAACTGGGACCAGGACCCTTTCCGTGGATACCAAAATTCACAGATGCTCAAGTCCCTTATATAAAATGGCATAATATTTGCATGTAACCTAGGTGCATTCTCCCATATACTTTAAATCATCTCTAGATTACTTATAATACCTAATGCAAGGCCTACACATTATTTAATTTGGGTGGATTCAGTGTGATATTCAGTAATTGGCAAATTCAAGTTTTGCCTTTTGGAAATTTATGGAATTATTTTTTCCAATATTTTGGATTCACAGTTGGTTGAATTCATGGATGTGGAACCCATGGATACCAAGGGCTGACTGTATTGTATGGTACTGCACTCACCTATTTTTGGAAGCTGGTTGACCATGGGTAACCGAAACCATGGGAAGTAAATTCTTGGGTAAGAGACTACTACAATGATTTTAAGATTCTTCCCACTGTCCTTCCTGCATCCCACATTACATGTTGGAAATCAGTGCCTATAAGATCTGAGGAATTTGGCCTTCAGGAGGCTGATTGAAATTGTGCGGTATCTTGGAATATCAAGGTCCTAGATAAGACTTCTGTTCTGTGCTTTGCCTGAATGATGAGATTAGCAAAACTGGAAGAGGGGACAGGAGAAGAAATTCCAAAATTTTGGTTTATGAATCTCTGAATATTTCTCCACCTGAATCTGGCCTACTTGTTTCTCTACCAGTTCCCAGCCTAGAGTGACATCGCTTGGCCCTAGTGGTGAAGTGGATGATATACGCCAGTTTTCAGCCCATGTTTCTCCATTTCTTAACATAGAAGTGACTTCTTTATCATGTCTTTTTAGTTTTTTTGGAAGAATACCTCGTGCCTCCCCATGGGGGCAATCTGTAGGGCATTGAAGATCACAGAATTTGACTTTGTGAATGATGGGGACCCGTTGGAAGATTTTTAGCAGAGAAGCAGAAAGATCTGGATCACACTTTAATTTAATTTGCACCATTTCCAGAATATGCTTTGTTGGTGGGTGAGGGTAGAAGAAGAGGGACCAGGGAGGAAGAAGTGGAGGTGGGCCATGCCTATCATGCATGAGGCACCATTCTAGGTGTTTGCATTGGTTATAAGTGTGGAACGTAGATTCAATGAGTGTCGAGAATGAATTAAAAGTGATTTGGGGCTGGATGCGGTGGCTCATGTCTATAATCCCAGCACGTTGGTAGGCTGAGGTGAGAGGTTTGCCTGAGCCCACGGTTCAAGACCAGCTTGGGCAATTTGGTGAAACCTCATCTCTACAATAAATCAAAAAATTAGCTGGACATGGTGGTGCCTGCCTGTAGTTCCAGCTACTTGGAAGGCTGAGGCAGAAGAATCACCTGAGCCCAGCAGGTTGAGGCTGTGGTGGCCAGGAGAGTACCACTGCACTCCTGTCTAGGTGACAGTGAGAATCCAATAATAATAATAATAATAAAGCATTTGCAATCTCTCTGGCTTTAAAAGAATTAACCAGTGTAAAGACCAAATGAATAAAATCTGAAGCAGCTAGCAGGTGGGCTTCAGAACTTTTTTTTTTTTTTTTTTTGAGTTGGAGTCTCACTCTGTTTCCCAGACTGGAGTGCAGTGGCCACTCCCGGCCACCGCAGCCTCGACCTGCTGGGCTCCGGCGATCCTTCCGCCTCAACCTTCCAAGTAACCAGAATTACAGGCATGCGCTACCACGCTCGGCTGATTTTTTGATTTATTGTAGAGATGAGGTCTTGCTGCCCAGGCGGGTCTCGAACCCATGCGCTCAGGCAATCCACTCACCTCAGCCTCCCAAAGGCGCGGGATTACAGGCTGAGCCACCGAACCCGGCTTCTCGACTTCTTATCTGTGAGCCTGACAGCAAGAACATGAAATTGTTGGTATCAATTTTGTCTTTCACTTTTTGTCTTTAAATTATTTTTTTTCAGTTTTTGAGTTGGGGTCTCACACTGTCACCCAGGCTGGAGTACAGGGGCCAAATCACGACTCACTGGCAGCCCTGACTTCCTGGGCTCAGGCGATCCTTCCGCCTCAGTCTCCCAAGTAGCTGGGACTACAGGTGCATGCCACTGCACCCAGCCTTTTCACTTCATTTTAAATATTTTTATACAAAAACTGAGAATGTTCAAACATCTAAAGAAGCATTTTAACACAAATAATTTTATCTAAGAAGGATATAAATGGGATTTTTTGGTAAGTAGCATTTAAATGGATTTAATTGGTTTGTAGGGGATTTTTTGCTATTTATAAAATACTTATTTATTTATGTATTTATCTATTTTTTTTTTTGAGTCAGAGCCTTACTCTGTCGCCCAGGGTGGAGTGCAGTGCCACACTCACAGCCACTGCAGCCTCAGACTGCTAGGCTCAGGTGATCCTTCCGCCTCAGCCTTCCAAGTAGATTGGACCACAGGCATGCGCCACTGCACCTGGCTAATTTTTTGATTTATTGTAGAGATGAGGTCTCGCCAAGTTGCCCAGGCTGGTCTCAAACCCGTGGTCTCAGGCAGTCCTCTCTCCTTGCCCTTCCAAAGTCCTGGGATTATAGATGTGAGCCGCCGTGCCCAGCCATAAAATTTCAATTTAAAAGGCATTTGAAAGAACATAGAAAGAATTCAAATTAAACAATCTGATTTATATTAAAAATTTTGGGACATAGAGTATTGTTGCAAACTAAAGTATATATTTTTGAGCTTCATTTCCAAGTAAAAAGATAAATCTTATGTACTTCCTAGCCCCTCACATGTGTGTGGGTGGGTGGATACGTAGAGATATTCATGCAGGGGCATGTGACATGAATATCTCTGTACCTTCCTCTCAATTTTGCTGTGAACCTAAGCTGTTCTAAAAATATAGTCTAAAAAATAAATCTCATTGCTTTTAAATGTTAACTTGAAAATTTAGAGCAGGAGTTTATTTTGAAATTTCTTAAGTAGAAATGACCTCATGCTGAAGCACCCAAGCAAATGAGATTTTCTGTATGCGTGGTTAAACTCCAAATAAGATGATCAATGAAGGTGTAGGTGTAGTGCAGCCTCTTGAGGAGAGTTAACAGAATGATCAGCGTGAGTCGGTACAAATTAAACACCTTGCCTCAGTCCAAGTATCCTCCTCTGCTGGCTGTGAAAAGAGCTGTGACTGAGGATGGGCTGGTTTCTGCTTGTGTAAGGTGAGATGGATACTCTACTTTGTCGAAGTTCTTTATGCTACAGTTTGTGTTACTTTGAGTGATTAGATTTTGATTTTATTATAGGCTTGAGTCTATTGTGAGCTATCACTGTCTTTCCTTTTTTGCTCCAGTGTAAGTTTTTTCAGAAATTTACGTAAAGTGAGGTGCATTTTCCTCACTATCCATAGTATGGCATCCTCCTCTTCTTCACACAAACCATCTTGACTTCCCAAGTTTCCTTGTTTCCTGCCATCTGCTTCTCCTGTGTCTTCTGCAGTCTTGTTTGTCATTCATTGTTCTGCAGTTGGAAAGAAAATTTCTGTATCCTCAGGGAAGACGTTTTCTCAGGGTGTGAAGCTTTTCTTCAGTCCTTCTCACTTCCTAATACTCTCTCCTTTTTCTCTTCTGGCCTCTCAACCTTTCTAAGTAAAGGGACTTGTTCTTAGTTGGTTTTCGTCATTTGACATTACTTCTGTCACAGAGTATTTGCATTTCTAATAAGACAGGCTTCGGGACAGAATCTTCTTCAGGACCCAAAGGAATGATGCTATTTTCAATAATAAAGGGATAGACTGTGGGATCAAACTTAGTGTACCTCATTGGCACAGCTTAGAAACTACACAGATCCCACCTTAGATCTCTCTCCTCTTGGCCAAAACATATCTTTAAAGACAGTACACCAAATTTTATCTAAGAAGTTAGGGTATTTGTTGAAGTTAATGTCTCACAAAAGACTTTTTACCTCACAGAACTCATACTTTTATAAGGGAAAACAAACTAGTAGTGCTAGTATTTTAAAAATTAACAATTTTTAAAAATTTATGTTCCTTGAGTTTCTTTATATAGTGACCTTAGATGGGTATTTGTTCATGTTTTAAATTTTAAAAAAGAGAGAGTCACAGGTTTTTTTCCCCTTTATGTTATAATTACTTCTAAATACCATACTTTGACAACTTAAATACTTATATTTTTTGAATTGGAATTTTACTCTGTTGCCCAGGTTGGAGTGCAGTGGCACCATCACACTTCACCACTGCCTTGACTTCCTGGGTACCTGCAATCTTCCTGCCTCAGCCTCCTGAGTAACTGAGATCACAAGCACCTACCACCATGCCTGGATAATCTTTTTGATTTTTTGTAAGGATGAAGTCTTGCTACGTTGCCCAGCCTGGTCTTGAACTCCTGGGTTCAAGCAATCTTCCACCTCAGCCTCCCAATGCTGGGATGACAAGCATAAGCCACCCTACCCAGCTTAAATACTTTTAAAAGAAAAAAAAAACCTTTGACATAGTATCTATGTCTGTGTTAATATATGACAGCAAAGTGGAAGTGACTACATTTTGTTAGTTAAAAAAAAGATCTTGATAATTTCAAATGCTTATACTGGAATGGAAATCTAAAAATAAGAGAAAAATTGACAAAGTCAATTACCTTCCATATTAGGGTTATATTGATAATAAATAACATGTGTTGCTTGTCACCCTGCTTTCATCTTTCCTCAGCAATGTCCCTTTCTTCACTGACAATCTTTCCATCATAATGACATACAAAATATTTACTAGAAGACAATTTACAAATAAAAATCACTCTAGTGTATGCAGATAGTTAAGAAACATATTGCTTACCTGGGCACTTCCCAGTGTGTGTTCCACTGAGTGTTAGAACTGAGAGCAATTCCATGAAAATCAAGGCCCTAGGACCAAAGGAATGAGAGATAATTCAAATCATGTTTTACTCTTGAAAGTTCATGATGATCTTTTGTATAAATTCATAATGGATATCTGGGGCATAGAAACATGTTCAACAACTGCTTTCCAAAACAATAGACCAGTGTCTCAGATCCATCATTTAGGAGGCCGTGGATTAACTAGACTTTTGTTTATTTATATTTGAGATTTTCACTGTTTGTTTATGACAAATGTCCCACACCCATGGTCTCCCCAGTCAAAAGTTCTTTGAGACAATGCCATTGGCCTTGGCCAATTGGAGAATGGAGTTATCGGACTCGCCCACTCCACGAATGGTCCCGCAGATAGAGTGTTTTAAACTGGCCGTTAAGCCTGCCCGTGACCTTGTCAACCTCGGCTACTTTCATCCAGATGGATGCGTGGTCCTTGGCACTGATGATGCAGTAACTGGCAGAGCATTTCCATGGCACATCAAAGTCCACAAATGCCCGAGTGTGGTTCTTTGTCTGTTTAGGTCATGCCTGCTGCCGCCAGGCTGCAAGGTAGCAGAGAAAGAAGTGGTGCGTCCTCGGCGCAGATACTGGCTGATTAACTAGACTTTTAAACATGAGTAGTTTTAGAAGCCAATTTTTTTCAGGCTAGTTTAGTTAACTTGCACTCCCCCTCCCCCTTGCTATATTTGTAAGTTGCTTCCAATGTGGGGAAATTATTTCTAGCAAAGTGTGGCGTGAAAGCAGATCCTCCAGTCTCAGTATCTTTCTAAGCTACCACATGCAGAAATAAATCTAAAAGAAGAATCAATAATAGCATCCAAAGCATTTCCACTGCAAAAAATCATTGCTATGAATGCATGTTTTAAAAATTCAGAGTAACAATATTTGAAACATTTAAACTTTTATGTTGATAAATACGTGATGCTTGAGAAAAGGCAATCCATAAATGGAAAAAACGTTTTACAAATTACGGCCCAGAGAAGGTCTTCAGTGTGAGAAACAAACTCACAAATCCAAAAATCAAAGGATGGACATGGAGGCATGGAATACAGCAGAAGTGAAACTTTAATGGTGGTCTTACAAGATTGGGCATCTGGTAGGCAGTCACAACGCGGTGGCTACAGCAAGCAATTTATTTCCTAGCACACAAATTCCTCTCCCGATTCCCCATTGGCTGAGAACTATGGGGTGTACAGTCTTCCTAGATGTCATGGAAGTTCCATTTTGTCCCCCTTATAAGGTTATCACTGGTTCCCTTCCTTGATTAGGTTTCTATTTTTTTTTTTAAGAATAGCATATTGCTTTCTTACTGACCCATTTTCATCTTCTGATTGCTTAGGAGTTCGCTAAGAGCTGGTGGCCGAAGATGGGTGCATCCGCCAGCCTGCGTAGACAGGCCTTGATAATGAACCATCAAAATGTTACTTCTTACATCTAGGAAGAAGTAAATGTCTAGTTCTTTAATTTTATAACCCAGTGTGTTATTGTGGTTAACAGGAAAAGAAATAAAACTGAAAACGTCAGTTTGACCTTATTCAAAGTTAAATAAGTTTTGTAATTCTGATTTGCCAGGCTTAAGGGATAAAGGAACTACAAAATCTCAGAGAATAATTTGAGAATAATAACAGTCTGATAAAGTGGGTGAAGGGTTTTATTTTAGCACAAGTAGAAAAAAAATAAGACTTAATTTAAAAAAAAAACATAAGCATAAATGGGCTTTATCTGAAATTTTTATGTGATCAGGATTTTCATTAATCAAATACAGAATACGTGCAATAAAGAGAATCTCGTCAAATCTTAAAAGTTGAAATATTAGTCTTATCAAAAGGGATACTTAACATACCAATTGTGACAGGCAGAAAATGTAAAGTAATTTAAGAAAGGTTTAAGATATTCATTAATGAGCTGTGATTTTAAAAAATGTTGTAGCTACCTCAAATAGCCACGGGAAGTGGATCATTTTTAGATAAATAAGAATTCCGACTTTGTGAGGTAATTAATAAGGTATTTTATTCCAGTGTGATCTCTGGAGTTTAATGGCCCGGTGTGTCATCACAGCTTCTCTACTTATGAAGGGAGACTCCCCCAAAAACCTCAAAATTTATTTATAAAAAAGTTGTGTATGCATTCTGACATGTCTAAACTTCAGTCACCTTCAGAGTACTAGCCATTTGATGCAATACACTTATTGAGATGCTTTTTCCACTGCTCAAAACAGTTTTTGAATTTGTCAGTGTTGATGTCCTTTATTGCTTTTTGCCAATTTTCGTTTTACCTCTTCCACATCGACAAAACGTTTCCCTTTGAGGACTTTTTTTCATCTGGGGAACAAAAAAGAGTCGCTTGGGGTGAGATCTGGTGAATAGCGAGGATGGGACACGGGGGTCATGCCATTTTTGGTCAAAAGCTGAACACTAAGTGTGGTGTGGGCAGGTAGGTTCTTAAATCACCCATCATGAAGTGGGCAAACACCTTGAAAGAATCTTAAAATAAAAAATTACTGAAGCTGAACACAGCCTCTCACAACAATGCTAATCGGTACACTGATGCCAGTGGGTTCCTATAGAACACTCACGTAGTGGGGAAGCCAGTACTACGTGGCCTGCCCTCCAAAAAACATTCTGTTTTTTGGGGGGAGGGGGTTTCCCTCTAGTCTGTGTGATGTCTGAATGTCACTTAACATCTCTAAATCTTGCTGTCATCTATAACAACAATCCCCAGTCTTTTTGGTATTAGGCACTGGTTTCGTGGAAGACAATATTTCTATGGATATGGGGCATGGGAGATGGAGGGAGATCAGCAGGCATTAGATTCTCATAAGGAGCATGCAGCCTAGATGCCTAGCATGTGCAGTTCACAACAGAGTACTTGCTCCTATGAGAATCTAATGCCGAAGCTGATCTCACCAGCTGTTCACCTCCTGCTGTGTGGCCAGGTTCCTCACAGGTACCGGTCTGTGGTACGGGGTTGGGAACCTCTGATCTATAAGATTTGGAAAATGCCAGAACCTATGTCACTAGATTGTTGTAAAGAATGTTTCAGTCTGGTTCTAGGGATAAAGGGCATAGATATAGAATGCTAGCTATTGTTATACTATAATAAAGTGCATCTTTTATGACATTTCATTGAACTTTTGAGGGCAAAAAAGTCCCCAAACACTTCTCAGAGCTATTATTGTAAAAGACCAGATATTAACTTGGAGAAAACTGGCAATATCTAACATATTTTTAACCTCTTATGTAATATTCCCTATGGTACAATTTTGAAATTATATAACAACTTTTATGTCCAAACCTGCCATCAAATGTGTTTGGTGATTTTCTGTGCTCAAGATTTTGTCAACTCGATATTTATTATAAGGAACATTCCTGAATATTTTAATTTCACTTTTATGACTTTTTTGCAAATATTTACTTATCTCTGAACTAGAAAATAATTTTTTCCTTGTCCTAGTGATCAAATTTTTTCATTTTTCAGTTTGTCTGATGTGATGGTAAAAGAAGGTCGTTTTTTCTTAGCTATTGAAGTTTTCTGAGTACACTTACTGTAAGTAATGAACTTTAATTACTTTTGCAATTATAGCTTATTTGATTGAATTTTCCACTGACTGCACAAAACATCTGTCCTACTGGGACCATACATAGTCTCTGATCTGGGTAAAATATGCTGTTAAAACATAGTAACATCTGCAGTCCATTAATTTCTAAAGCAATAGGCAAGTTGGGTTTCCAAAAAGGTTCAGCCAAGTTTATACTTGGGAATTTTGTTTTCTGCTTTCCATCTAAGTGGATCGAGACAACTCACACTTTCTGACTTGCTAAGGTCTCTACTTAGTGTTTAATAAAGAAATATCCACCATTAGCATAATCTTTGATTTGATGCTCCATTTTATTCTGGCCACACAAACTTTCCTTAAAGATAATAGAAGTAACACTGATGAGAAGGCAATTCATTATCATTTTGTTGACGTCGGGATGCTGTTATGGACTGCTAAGGGGTAGGAAGATACTTTTGCTAGTAGCCTTTTATATGAACTTCTTTGAAGAATAGGATTCGGGTGAGGGTGCTTAAAAGGTGCCAAGCACTTTTTATTTTACCTGAAAGTGCAGTGTAGCACTCTTAGTGTCATTACCCTTGTTTCTTGTTCGTCACAGAAATATATTACAGAATATTTCTTTAGTAAAGTCCAGAGATCATTTTCTGTGCCTTTATGGTTCAGAGAAAGCAAGTAAGGGATAAATAAATCACAGAGAAACAATAATGCTCATACAAAAAGACTCAATGTAAAAAAGACTCATTGCTCATGTAGATTTTGGAACCTCTATATTATTTGACCCAAGTCCAATTTGTGTTTTTCAATCAATAATAAATAGTCACTCTAATTTTCAAAATATAAAATATTGTTCATCCAAGTCTTCATTAGAAAGTTATGTGTGGAAGCTATTTGTGTTCACCTGATGTTTTCCATGTTTTCTCACAGTCTCTTGTCTCATGACTGGTTTCTGGCCAGTAAATCAGGTTAGAAGTGATGAATGTCACTTCCAAGGACATCTCTTTAGCCTTTTCTCTTCTGCTCCCAGGTCATCCTTGGAGGTCAAGTGCTCCTGAAGGCATACCTACAAGATGCTTTGCCCATATCAGGGAGAGCTGCTAGTCAGAAATACGCAGTTTTTAGTCTTACATTTCTGAGAGTTAAGCTTGTGGCAGCACCCATACCAAATCATCCCAACACCATTACTAAGTGGCTTACATAATAAGTAGTAATTTAAGTTAGGTAGTTAACATCATGCCTGTGAGAGTGGACATTCCTTAAAGAGTGTTATCGATGACTTTTTGGCACTATTTAAACTATATATTATATCAGTTCAATAAGATACAGCACTTATAGTCACATACATTTATATTCATCTATCATCTGTCTGTCTGTCTGTCTCTCTCTCTCTCTGTGTATCTGTCTACCTACCTACCTACTTACCTACCTACCTACCTACCTTCCTAATGGGCTTAATCAACTACCGAGAGCAGACCAGGACACTCCTTTTGTGAGGGAGAAGAGAGAGTTCAGGTGTAGGTTCAGGTAGCCCCACTGAAGAATGACCTTGCAAACAGAAGGTGTAAGATCCAGAGAATCGTCAAGGGTCAAAGAAGGAGTAAGATGATCTCTCAAAAATCATCCCTGAGAAGAAGGCTTTCAGCATCCAGAGCAACCACGTGACCCAGATGAAAAGTTGTGACTGTGTCATCATCACAGGGGGACCTGCTGAGTACAAACTGCTAGATTCATATTGAAAATTCTTCCCTCTCTTCCTCTCAGATACGGATGAAAACACGCTGGTGGAAGAGGGCTCAGGTCCTGGAGGTAATCGGATGCACCCTCTCTACCACTCTCGCGCATCTTAAATGGGTTCATAGCATCCTAAAATGTCTACAATGTGTTTGTTTCCTGTGGTGGATTTACAGTGTGTGACAGGAAATCCATTTCTTTTCCTGTAGATGCTAAATTCGTTACCTTGACACAGAATTCAGACTCACTCTTTGCACTAGTTGCCATAGCAACCAGTACCAGTACCAGGTTTTTTTTTCTTCCTGTTTCCTCTTTCACTGGAAGCTGTGTAATCAAATGCAGCAGCAAGAACTGTACTCAATTAAGAAAAAATTTAAAGGCACCTAGCACCGTTATGCCAAGGGTCTCTTTACAACATCGCCTCTGTAGATCACATACTTCATAAATCTATAGGCACATTGTAGATCACAGCATACTCAACTACCAGAGTATGGCCTTCTTTAAGATCTTTTTATGGAAGGAATTTCCTTTTCTCTTTTACAAATTCACAGCATCAAGAGATATTTGAAATAATGGATGTAATTGATTCTTCCTGGGGACGAGTTCTGGACAGGTGCTAGACTTAAGTGATCCTAGTGCTCTGAATAATGCCATATTAAAATTCCTCATGGGTTGGGGAGTCTTCTGTTTTCGGTTTCCATAAAGAGAACACCACAAACTCATTATGACAACGAGCTGTTCTGGTTTCCTAAATGGAAAAAGGAATGCTTATTATTTTTTTAAAAAAAGCAAAGTTAATGATTTTTCTTACCCTGAGTATCAATTAGTAGGGTTGGCTTGGCCTGGTGGTGAAAGATGAAGAGAAAGAATGCCTGGTACATGTGCCTGCCTGTGTCTCAGAAGGTTCTCTTTCTGAGTTTCTAGCATACACGTGCTAATATAACCCTAAGGTGTGGTTGTGGGCATACATCCATCAATGCCATAGAGCACATCGTTAAAACTCTGGGAAATTTTGAGGCTGTGTCGTTGTCAGGCTAGATGCTAAATAGCAACAGTAGCAATAGTTAAGTATTATATATTCTAAGAACTCAAACCATTAAATCCATCTGGTTTAGCTTACTTGGACTGTTTAACTTTTATCTTAAATGTAATGTCCAGGAACTACTTTGTGGTGGGAAAGTGCCCTAAGAAGGAAGAACCATTAAGTTTTACAGCTCAAAGAAGAAATGTCACAGCGACTGAATGATTGTTTGCAAACTTTTAAGCCTTTGTAAAAATCTTCCTCATGTTCATTCTTATCTTCCCCCACATCAGAGAGATTTTGCATTTTAGCTGTTAATTTATTTCGCTCCATATTTTTAGGTATAAATTAAATCCAGGCCTATACAATAAGATTCCACTATCACATATTTCTTGCGCAAATTTTTTTCTTTATTAAACATTATTTTTCTTACTCAGTAAATTAGGGTTGAAGTCTTAGTAGTATATTTTAGTAACACATAACCATATACAATCCAAATAAAGCAAATGCTATTTAAAAATAGTGTTTTAAGACTTGCAGGGGAATTGTGTTCAGCTATCCAAAGTATACTAAAGCACTGCATTGATTAGTGAGTATTTCATTAAATAGCATAATGGTAAATTTAAATAATATGACTGAAATATATAAGGAAGATATGTAACCTAAAAAAGTATAATGAAAGTAAATTTAGAATCAATAAGTGTTCGAAGAGCTATAGGCTAGGCAGATATTACAGGAGTTGCAGAAACGTATAATTTATGGTACCTTTCCTCAGGAAGCTGCTCTGATGCATAATTGCAATAATAGAATTTAGATAATGTGCTACTGATAGTATGTCCTAGAGGGAGGAGAGATAAACTACTATTGACTGACTAAATAGGAAAGTCTTCCCATGGGAATGGAACTTGGCACATGTAACCAAAGGAAGGCTTCGGATGTAACAGCAGTGGCAGGTGAGGGAGGGACATTATGATGGATGAGAAATGAAAGAGCAATGCCTCTCAGAAAAAGCCATTCATAGATCTCAGTTTGACTAGGGCAGGGTATGGTGAAAATGACACGTTAGAAATGGAATGAGGAGAATTCTGGATATTAGCTCCCCAGGAGAGTAGAAATGGGTCAGATATCAAGGGACAGTACTAGGGTATTGGCCATAAAGTGATGAGTAAAAAAAATTGATGGAACAGAATGATTGATTAAATATGAGACATGCCTATGTTAATTTCAAAATCAGTATTAACATAAAAGGAAACAAAACTATCTATATTTCATGCCTTTTTTAAATTTGAAAAGCACCAAGGTTTTCATTTTTCTAAAAAAAAATGAGTCAATTTTAGGGAGTCTATGAGGTTATAAACATTTTCATAATAGCACAAAATATGCTTGGGGTGATTATGCCTATTTATGGTTTATTATGATTATTTTTAAGTGAGTTGGTAAAAAATTAAGCATTCTCAGTGTCCATCTCAAATATGGCAAATAGTACTGTAGATGATCCACTTAAATAAAGGCTCTTTGGAATTCTCAATAATTTTTAGAAGTATAAAGGGATGCAGAGATCTTAGTAGTGCGAGAACTACTACTGATGTCTCAGAAATTGTTAGTGGAGTCTTAACCATCAATGTGGAAAAGTAGAGTTAAGCACTTTGATCAGTGAATGATAACTCCCATGATCAGGTCTGAGAAACTAGGTGAAACTAAACTAGGTGATCAGAATGATAGAGTCATTTTTTTACTGAGCTCGGTGAGAAAGCTCACATACTCTAGCACCCACCAATTTTAAGCATGTCTATTTTGCATCGTATTAGTTATGTAACATTTAATAAAGGCTCTTCCTTCTTCTTTTCCTCATGTTATTACATAAAGTTTTCAGAATGTCTGCTGAAAAAAATTCTAGTTTGCTAATTGTAACTGGCACAGAAATTAGTCCAGGTAATAAAGTATGAGACATTTTGCCTTAATCATCTAGTGAATAAAAATAGTGTGCACATATCAAAATATAACGTGTACCTTATAAATGTGTATAGTTATTATGTATCAACAGAACTAATAAACTGAAAAAAATGATTTTCCACCCCTCCCCCAAGGTAAGTTATAAGCTTAGATTGCTAAATCGTTGTGTTTAGTTGAAATGGCATATCATACCCAAATCACACTAGAAATGTGTTTTGTATGGTTTTTATGCATGCAAGAAGTTCATCAGCAGCCAATTAGCTGTGAATGTTCAGGGGGTACATATATAGGAAAATAAACGAAATTACTTCATGTGCTTTTCAGCGTAATTGTTTCAGAACGATTGAGAGACCACATTCATACAGATTGCTCGGCAGAATGAAGTATGTCTCTGATTCGTTGGAAACCAACAGTGCTCTGAAAAGGGAGTGTAAAGGGAACAGGGAGCGCCGTGGAGAAGGCACGGCCAATCCCGGTTACCACAGAGGTGTTTCTATTCTTGGATTTTCCTTGTGAGGCCTCATTCTATTTCCCATCAGATGGAAGTTTAGATGTACATTGTGCTGTGTCTTCAAGTGCGTTTGGAAGGACCTCCCACTGAATAATGTCCAGCTCTTTTGGCCTCAAGGTTATTTTGGATACTCAAATGGGCAGTCAACAAAATAACAGGGTCAATGTGTCAAGGTCATGAAGAACAAAAGCTCAAGGTCTGTTCTAGATGAAGGGGAATAAAGAGACATGAGAAGTAAATGTTGTATTTGATCTGGAATTCGATCCTGGATTAGAAGAAAGACAGTGGGATAACTGACAAAGTGTGAATAAGGTCTGTAGATTTGGTAATAGTACTGTGTCAATGTTAATTTTCTGCTTTTGAATATTATACTAAAGTCTGAGAGAAGGAAATATGAAAATTATTTGTACTACTTTTGTACCATTTAATGTCTAAAAATATTTGAAAATTAAAGTTAAAAATAAAATCAATAAAATAAAGATACGAATGCTACAACTATGGAGGCATTCACTGATAAAGCTATATCTCACTATGGGCAGTGATTGAGAGTTTGGGTCGTGGCATCAGAATTCCTGGGTTTGAATCCCAGCTTCGTTGTTTGCTAACCATATAACTTGCAAATTAGTTAATCTGTGGGTGCTTCAGTTTTCTCACTGTAGAATGGAGAAAAAAAATGTTTCCTACCTTTTGGTGTGGTTGTGAATATTGAATGAACTAATGCAGTGCTTTGAAAAGTGCCAGATTCTATAAATGTTAGTTAGAATTATGAAAATTATTTGTGTGGTGACAATTGTTATGCAGGGAATATTACAATGAAATACGGTATTATTAATTCTATCTCTAGGTGAGAAGCTACATGTAAAGCCATTTAATTGTCAGCTATGCAGGAGCTTGTATAAATTATTGGTCAAGAAAGAAGCAGATAGAGGCGATGATGGAATGTCTAACATTGCCTCAGGACAGCACAGGCATAGACAGGTTAGGAGGTCAGGGAAAACTTAATGAGACATTTCTAGGAGATTTGAACTTCTGGCATGGCAATGTCCTATTAGCTAAAGACAGAGTATTTCCAACAAATAACATGATGTACAAGTAATGAATTTACACTCAGTAGATAGGCCCCCCAAAAGCTTGAGTTTTATTTCTTGAAAATGTTATATTTTACATGTACATCTGTTATGAACCATTGCAGTGCAGCACACAGAGGAGAGAATATGGTTAAGATTAGCATTAGAAACATCAACATTCCAACATAGCAAGGCCTGCAGGAATAGGGGGAGAGTTTCAAATAATGCAAGCCATTAGCGGGAAGACACTGTGCTTTGGGAACATTGGACTTGGAATCATAAAACACATTTGGTCTGGAGCAGTGAAGCTCAATGCATACAATTTCTACCCTGAGGTTTTGCTTTCAAGACCAGCTATGGTGCCTTGGACTCACTTTTATATCCCCCCAATTTTGCTCATGCTATGCACGAAGAACCTCTTTGAGAAGCCTTGAAACTAAGCATGAGACCATAAAATTAATATAATGAACATCTGAATTCAACAAAGTATAAGAATTAGATCATTGAAACGGAATAGTTTGCCTGGTTTATTTCTTACTTTCAGGCTAGAATCCTCATCTGTTCTTCAAAGACAGCTGAGACTAATCATGGCTATCTCAGTCAGGATTCAACCAGGAAATGGAATCATCAAATATAATCAGAGGAAGGAAACTCAAGAGATTACTCCATTCCTAGGGATATAAAGAGAAATTTGTATTAGAAGAACCCAGAACCAAGGGCTGTCTCTTGTGATAAATGTCCCAAGACCATTAAGGTAGAAGAAGGTGCCTGGCAGGAGGTTAGAGCCACGTAAAATGCTGCCTGAGGAATAGAAAGAGATGAAGAAATACTCCTTCTCCCATCCTTCCACCATTTGTCTTCTACCAGTGTCTCTAACTGGATAAATACTCCAGAAAGCCAGTTGGCAAGGAAACATGGAAAATGTAGTTTGCAGGAACAGGGCAGGGACGGATTTGTGTGCACATAGGCAACAGCCACCACAATGTCTCTACCCGTGTCTGAAACAGCAAGTCTCTGCTCTGGCACAGCACCATTCTGGAAGAAGCTTTCCCCTACGAGTGTAGTTTTCTTAAGTGTTTTAGAGCAAGTCTGTGAGGTAGTTATGCTTGCTTCAGCTTTGTAGATGAGGAGATAGAATCCTGAGAAGTTTCTGATCTAGGTCTGAGGTTGCAGAGCCAGAAAGGAACAGGGGCTACCTGGTTCGGTACATACTTGTTTTCCTTTTCTTGGTATCTCTTCAGCACTTAAAACCTTCCTTTGTATTAGGTTGCAACTGTAGAGTTTAAAACTCTGTTTCAAAAAGAGACAAGATAATTAATCCAATCTGATATTAGAGATGCAAAAACTGAGGTCTGGAAAGATTTGTTCAAAGTCACCTACCTTGTCCAGAATGGGAGTATAACTTAACGTTTCCCAAAGAATTTGAGTAATTGCATTGATGTTTAATCAGAATGTCACCTGTCTTCTTGTTCTCTATACAAATTCACTGGGGAATCACAGTGGGTATGGGATGAAGAGCTCAGTTAGAGGGAACTTCCCTAAAGAGGACACCCATGGTACCTGCTCAGTCATCTCTATTTTTTTTTTTTTAAGTAAGAATCTAGACCATCCACAAGGTCAGGAGGAAAGAAGAGGACAGGACATTAGGAGTATGTTAGGACTATCTGCTGAGAGAATGGAAAGTGAATGTGACTAGGAATGAGTACAATGAGGCGAGTATGAAATGAAGTGTTGAGACCCACTCATGTAGCTGAAGGGAACTAAGGTAAGTGTGAGATGGCACCAAGTAGCATGAGTTTGCTTTCTTCAGTAGTGCTGATAGTTCTGGAAAAGGAATAGAAAAGTGAGTTTTTAAATGGATTCTGCTTTTTGGAAGGGCCTGGCAGGTGAGGCAGATGGATTAGAGCAAGGAAACTGAGAGCTTTCCTAACAGTGGCCAGAGGGAATTGTTGGAAGGTAGCATCAAGGGATTTAGGACTCAATGAGGTTTAAATTTAGATTTAATGAGAAAAAATATGGGAAGAAATAAATGGATGAAAGGTTGTGGTCAGAAAAACTGATTTCTAAGGTTAAGCTTTCAGGACCATGAAGTTCAATGCAGTAGTCACTAGTCACACATGGCTACTCTGAATTGAAATGTATTATAAGAGCAAGAAGGACCATATTTTGAAGACTTAGAATGAAAAAAATGTAGCACTATCTTAAATATTTATTCAATATTGAAATATTTGAGGTATATTTGGTTAAATAAAATATATCACTAAAATTAATTTCACCTGTTACTTTTTTAATGTGGCCACTAGAAAAGATAAAATTATCCATGTGGCTTGCATTATAGTTATATCAGATGTTGCTATTTTATCAGTTCAGCAGTTAGGGATTCAATACAGAGCTCTTCAAAATGTGGTCTTAAAAAGATCAATAAATAGATATGTGGGGCAAATACACCAATATCTTAACATAATTAGAAAAATAATCACAGTATTAGAATATTTTAATAATAACTATCTCTGCTTATTTAAGTGGGGGGAATTTTCCTAGTTTTTCATCAAAGTTTTGATATCAAACTCGTCTGTAGATAGTGTGATACATAGTTTAGAAAACACACAATAGCTTTATATTCTTAGTCTTTATATGTTTGTATTAAATTAGTCCTATATTCACAATCAGGAGTTGGCAATATGGAAATAATTATTTGGTGGCTATCAAAAAATTCTGAATATTCAGATTGAACATGTGTTCAGAAATTTGGAGAGATTTCTCACTACAACTTTCTGTGCTGTTAGCAAACATTTCCCACTCAAAGCAGAAGTTGGGAGATCAATTCAAATGGCTTTCTAATCCATTTTTAGTTGCAATTATCTCTGGAAATTATATCTTCATTTTTGTGGAATTTGAATGTGGTTTAAAAATAAAATATGGTCAAATGATCTTTGACAAGGGTGCCAAGACTGCACCATAGGGATGTTGGAAAACTGAATAATAGGGCTATGAAAGAATCAAGTTGGACCCTTACCTTATACCATATGAAAAAATGAACTCAAAATGAATCAAAAACCTAAACAGAAGACCTGGAACTATAAAACTCCTAGAAGAAAATTGGGGAAAACTTCATGACATGAGATATAGCAATGATTTCTTGAACATAACACTAAAAGCACAAGTGACAAAAGCAAAATTAGACCAATGAAATTATATCAAACTTGAAAAAACTTTTACACATTAAAATAAATAAGCAATATAATAAAGAGGTAACTGTGGAATAAAATATTTGGAAACATAAATATGATATGGGATTAAGATCTAGAATACATTAAGAACTCATACAACTCAGCAACAAAGTAATCAACAACCAGATTTAAAAATGGGCAAAAGAATTGAATAAACATTACCAAAGGAAATATACAAACTGCTAACAAACATATAGAAAGATACTGAACATTACATAACGTCAAACAAATGCAAATCAAAATCACTTCATACCCATTAGGATGACTACTTTCAGTAAAATAGAAAATAGCAGGTGTTGGCTAGGATGCAAATACATTGGAACCCTAGTGAACTGTTGGTGGGAATGCAAAATGGTGAAACTGCTATAAAAAAAATCATGAAGGTTGCTAAAAAATTAAAAATAGAATTATCATATTATTCAGCAATCTCACTTTCGGGTATGTGTCCAAAAGGGATGAAAACAGACTCTCAAACAGATATTTGCACACTCATGCTTTATTGCAGCATTATTGACAATAGCCAATGGGAGAAGCAACTCAGTTGCCCATTGACAGGTGACTATACGAAGATAATGTGCAATACACATACGATGGAATATTATTTGGTCTTAAATAAGAAGGAAATCCTGTTATTTGCTACAACATAGATAAAACTTGAGGACTTAAAGCTAAGAAAAATAAGACAGAAAAAAAGACAAACACTGTATTATTTACTTATATGAGGTCTGGCAATTAAGTTTGTGAGCTTGTCACCGTGCACTTATGTTGACAGCACTGTATTAATAACTCAGCAAGGTTTTATAACCTTGATATATCAGTGTCCTACAGCCGTGCTTGTGTCAACATGGGCAGTGTCTTGCTGAGTGGCATTCACTATTGTTGTGTGTTTTTGGGTGCTGTCACAAGAATGTCAGAGCTTGAATTAAAGCAATGAACAAACATTAAATTTCTTGTTAAACTTGGCAAGAGTGGAAGTGAAATCAGGGACATGTTAGTCCAAGTTTATGGGGATAATGCTATG
Source organism: Cephalopachus bancanus (assembly GCA_027257055.1). Classification (NCBI taxonomy): domain Eukaryota; kingdom Metazoa; phylum Chordata; class Mammalia; order Primates; family Tarsiidae; genus Cephalopachus; species Cephalopachus bancanus. The sequence continues at coordinate 1,571,439 of JAPVLO010000255.1, forward strand.
AAGAAAATGGCAGTGTACAAGTGGATTAAATGCTTTTCTGAGGGGAGAGAAAGCATCTCTGATGAAGAGAGGTCAGGATGGACAGTAATGAGCAGAACTGATGAAAACATTGCAAAAATTCGTTGAATTGTGCATCAAAATAGTTGGCTGTGAGAAGCATAGAAGAAATAAACATCGAAGAGGAATAGTAAGGAAAAATTTTTTTTTTTTTTTGAGTTGGAGTCTCACTCTGTCGCCCAGACTGGAGTGCAGTGGCTGCTCCCGGCCACCGCAGCCTCGACCTGCTGGGCTCCAGCGATCCTTCCGCCTCAGCCTTCCAAGTAGCTGGAATTACAGGCATGCACTACCACGCCCGGCTGATTTTTTGATTTATTGTAGAGATGAGGTCTCGCTGACCAGGCGGGTCTCGAATGCGCGGGCTCAGGCAATCCACTCACCTCAGCCTCCCAAAGGCGTGGGATTACAGGCTGAGCCACCGAGCCCGGCTGTAAGGAAAATTTTAACCGAAAATCTTGGCATGAGAATGCTGTGTGCAAAAATGGTCCCAAAGGAGTTCTTGCATCACTACAATGCACCAGCTTACACAGCTCTGTCTCTGAGGGAGTTTTTAGTCAGTAAACAAATCACTGTATTGGAACACCCTCCCTACTTGCCTGATCTGGCCCCGAATGACATTTTCCTTTACCTGAAAATAAAGGAAATATTGAAAGGAGGACATTTTGATGACATTCAGAACATTAAGTGTAATACGGTGATAGCTCTGATGGTGATTCCAGAAAAAAGGAGCTCCAAAATTGCTTCGACGGGTGGACTAGGCTCTGGTGTCAGTGCATAGCTTCCCAAAGGAAGTACTTCAAAGGTGATCATAGTGATATTCGGCAATGACTTATGTACACTTTTTCAAGGTGGTTCACTAACCTAATTGTCAGGCCTCACGTGATATATATAAAGTAGTCAAACTCATAGAAACAGAAGATAGAGTGGTGGCTGCCAGGGTCTGAAAAGAGGAGGAAATGGAGAGGTGTTGTTTAATGGGTAGAGAGTTTTCATTTTGCAAAATGAAAAAGTTCTGGACATCTGGGCACAACCAAATATATTTAACAATACTGAACTATACACTTGAAAATGGTTAAGATGGTATATTTATTTTTTATTTTTTTATGGATGGTAAATTTTACATATACTTTTAACACAACTGAAAAAAGAAAATATAGAAAATATGGTATCAATTTATTTGATAAGTAAAAAAGCATTATGGATTGGGAAGGCACAAAACTTTCCTCAACTAACTGACCTGTTAACAAAATAATTCCCTCTTTTAAGAAATCCTGATAGTCTTTTTAAAATATTACCAACATTTTTTTTTTTAGTTGGGATCTCACTCTGTTGTTGTCCATGCTGGAGTGCAGTGGCACGATTATGGCTCACCATGGCAACAACCTCCTGGGCTCACGTGATCCTTCTGTCTCAGCTTCCCATGTAGCTAAGACTGCAGGCATGAGCATCCATGCCCAGGTAATTCTTTAATTTTATACAGAAATGAGGTATTGCTATATTGCCCAGGCTTGTCTTTAACTCCTGGCCTCAAACAATCCTCCTGCCTTAGCCTCCCAAAGTGGTGAGATTATAGGAATGAGTCACCACACCAGGTCTGTTTTCAGCAATAAAACATATGATGCTTTGTGTTCGAGTGATAAATGGAGGATTTTCAAGATAGAGTATTTAAGAAAGCCACTTGGAAAAATTATGAACAGTATCAATGTCATTAAGTGTTTATACTTTATTTTTGATTTCAAAAATAGATACATCTTCCTTTTCAACAGCCTGTTAGCTTATGATTATTGCCCTACTTGTCTCCTTAAACTATTGAAAAAATCATACTCCCAGTAGACCCATTAATTATGTTCAAAAAGTCTTATTCTTTCAATCCTGAATTTATAAAAGGTGATACAGTGTTCATTACCAACAGTTCTCTGTGAATTAAGATGTGTATTGATTGATATGCAGGTGCAATTAGTTTTATTTGTGAAGCAACATATTCTGTTGATGTGCGCATAGTTGAAAATTTGTCAGTATTGAGCTGTCAATATCTGACTTGCAAAGTAATTATTATGTACTAAATCACATCACATCCCTTGGTGCAACTTTTCAGAGCTAAACTGGGCAAATTATCACTGAGTGCTTTTCCCTCATATGTATCTCAAATGTGCTAGGACCGAATGCATGCTCTTCATGTTAGTGACATTTGTAGAACTGTCAAGCAAAATATCTGGTAGCACACAAATAGTACAGCAATTTCTCTTCTAAAGTACACACCATTGATAGATATTATGCAGAACACACTGGCGTATCTTGTTTGCAATTCATTTGCTTTCTTTGCAACACACACATATTTTGAAATAACTTTGCTGGTTATAAACTTCTTAGCAATAGTATGTCATACCTGTTTGTGCCATGAGGTGATATGACTTTGAATGCTGCCTCTGTTTTAGTTTCTTCTCGACTTTTGGCAAGCAAACTCAATTCTATGAATGAAGTCATTTGGTCTTCATTCTGGAAAAACTCAATTGGTTTACCAGATAGGCCCCTGTGCTTTTTTGAAAAGCATGTAAATGCTTTTAAGATATGCTTTCAACAGAAAATACATTAAAATGAATCAATCTCGAATTCAGTAAAACTTAATTTTCTTACACGCATGATTATGTAGCTTATTCTCATTTTATCCTCCTGTATTTATGTAAGTGATTACACTTGCAGACGCCCTTGTCTTTCAAGTAAAGGGACATATCAGACGATACCTCTGAGTTTGGCTCATTACTTATGACTTTCCTGGTTTAAGTAATCTGTTGGTTATTTTTGCCACATTTATGCTTCAGTAAACAATGTTTGAGCCAGTGATCCATTTTTTCTGAATTTGCAATGTTATAGAATAATAACTGCAAACCAAAACAGATAAATGCTGAAACAATTTATTATCTGAGATGGCTCTAAACCTGAATGTTAGATAAAACATGTTGACTGCTTCATTTATTGCTGAAACACTTGATGATTATTAAGAACATAATGGAATTTGGGACACTATTAATTCTTCAGATCTTAAGTCTCGTTTTTCTGATGGGCTTTCCCCTCAGCACCGTATTTATTCTCTTCTTCCCAACCCTCAAACTCTGTCTATCTATCTACAGTCTATCTATCTACATATAGATTTATTTATTTATTATTTGCTTATAGATGACCTTCCCAATAGGAAAAGATTGTGGCACAGGTTGGAAATATACTAATATGTGTGCTCAGGGTAGGCATTGGCATGTCCTCCAATGTTGACAGTAGAGACCCTTACATAGCAAGGACAGGAGTCTCCTATGAATGTGAAGAGTTACATGGAGATTGGTATATGGCAGAAACAGGGGTGGGAAGAGGTTAGCTTAGTCAAATAGGGAGGAAGCATGATGTTGTGAAAATAATTGGATTTAGGGGTTCAAATTCCCACTCCACTTTAAAAACTAGGTAAGTTACTTAACCTGTTTGAAACTTACTTTCTTGGGGTGTTGTATGTCTAAAACCACTACTTTCACAAGCTTGATTTAAGAATTATGGAAATAAAACAAGATACTGTGACAATGCCTGTCATATTATTAACTGCTCATAATAAGCACATAAATGAAGGTGCAGTCTACCTTTTGAAACAGGAGTGAAAAAGCGATGATCTGAAAATGTTGATGGGAACTTGGGACTATTGTGACTCTTGGTTTTTTTTTTTTTTTTTGAGTTGGAGTCTCACTCTGTCCCCCAGACTGGAGTGCAGTGGCCGCTCCTGGCCACCGCAGCCTCGACCTAGTAGGCTCCAGTGATCCTTCTGCCTCAGCTTTCCAAGTAGCCGGAATTACAGGCATGCGCTACCACACCCGGCTGATTTGTTTTTATTTATTGTAGAGATGAGGTTTCGCTGCCCAGGTGGGTCTCGAACCCGTGGGCTCAGGCAGTCCACTCACCTCAGCCTCCCAAAGTCGCAGGATTACAGGCTGAGCCACCGAGCCCGGCTTATTATGACTCTTGAAGTACAGAGAGAAGAAAAACAGCCTCAATTTCAGAAGAAGAAAGACCATGAAGTTGTAGTGGAGAGTTTGCAGTCAAATACAAACAAATGAATGGAGCTTTCGTTGGATTTGCTGGAATTAATTTTTAAAGGGGGTAAATAAAGGGAGGATGAGGAGAAGAAGAGATTGAGATGGATTTTGGTAAAACTTTTCTGGTCCAAAGGGGCTTAGTCTTGAATGAGCCTGAGTTGCAGAATTAGGGAAGCAGCACTTAGGGCAGGCAGTAGACATCTGTGCTCTGCATCAAAATTCCATTAGAATTTAGGAACACATATTTTTTTTGTTGTTTTACTTCTGCAGAGTTTTAATATTAGTTGTATATGAAAGGCTTAGAGTTTACTTGGTTAATGCAGGTTTGGATTTCAGTTTGTGGTCTCCACTGACTTCTGAGGAGCAGGACTGATGGGAGCTGAGAAGCCTCTTAAGCTGGGCTTTCAGAGAGATGAATATGGTGAGTGGATCATTTACACTTAAGTTCTTTCTGTTAGAACGAAGTGGGAGCTAATCAATGCTCTCCAGTATAAGGTAAGCAATAGAAGAAGTCGAAAGACCATGAGCTGTGCATTCAGATAAAACTGGGTGTGAAGCCTGATTTTTCCTGTGGTGTAAATTTGGGGAAATAGCTTAGACTTCAAGAGACTCCCTTTTCTTATTCGCAATATGGGAGTGATTATAGCAACCTTTCTAGGTGTTTGTGAGCATTAAGTTAGATAACAAGAGCATGCAGCTTATTAGACTGCAGGTGGTGAACAAAAGTGCATATCTTGGTGCATTTACAATTTGTCTCTCACAATTTTGAAAAATGGTGTATCTTATTATTTCAGAAGTTAACAAATACATACTGAGCATCTGCTATGTGTAGGTTATGCTAATGTTGGCTGGGGATATTATGTGAAGAAGGTAGACATAGCCACCTCCCTCTTAGAGTTTATAGACTAGTGTATATTATGATTCAAGTTTTAGTAATTAAAACCATCAGGCATGGGTGTACATTTAACTCCTGTGCAATCAAGCCCATACTTTATCAGGACACTTCTGCTTAATGCTAATCTAATTTGCACTGAAATCTGACCTCTAATGAAAGGGCTTTTCTTTAGTGGTAATGTGTTGATTTCTAGAGCACTGAGGAGAGAGTTCTCCGTCTGTCGCCTCTTCTTGGTTCCATTGCTGTTTTAGTCTTTACATCGAGTCATTTATAATGAGATGAAAACATTAATGATGATCATTTTAATCAAATGAATAATGTTAGCTTTTATTTTATTTTATTCCTTAGAAATAATATGCTGCCTTGTGACCCATTGTTGTCAGGACTGTGAATCTGAGTTTCACATTCAAAAGTATTAGAAGCCAGATCTATCAGCCTCTGAAGCTAACAGAAGGAATAAAAGGTTTTTCTTTTTTTAAGATAAACTTGACTTCCAAGCATAACAATATGGAAAAATCCATGCAAAATTTTTTCTAATCACTTCATATTATTCTATGGTAAAGGCAGAAGACAATGTATGCAACGAGATGGATTCACTGTCTTTATATGTTCAAGGCGGAAATTGTAAGATAAATATCTATCCCCAGGCAAAGTGATCTTTGATCACTGCAGCAGTTCATCACAAGAGGATCTCAGATCTCTCAGAATCTACACACTCATGTAGATCACGCCAAAGCTTTACACAGAACACTGTTTCTGCATACACTGGCCTTGCAGAAGCAGCACTGCCCTTCCCCGTTGTCTCCACTCCTTGCTTCTTCCTCCCTTGGGAAGATGCGTGCTTGCTCCATTTGCGCTCAGCAGCAGTGTTGCCATGGAGACGCGCCTCCTTCTCCTCCCCCTCCCCAGTTACCAAGTGCAGCTTCTGGATTCGGTGCCAAGACCTCTTCTGTACAACCTCAATATTCTTTCAATGTTTAGACAAATCTGCTGGAAAACGTTGTTTACATATTTTTTTTTCCACAGTGCTGTAGCTGCGTGTTTTGTGAAACCCACTTCCCATGGTTCTACCAGTGTTCTGAGAGAGATTCCTTTTCTCCTTTTTCCATAGCTTTAAATAAATATTTTATTATTTGCTCTGATTTCTAATAGGGCATAACAGGTAACTCAAGATCACAGAGGCTCCATCCTGTAAGCAATTTTATACGTCCTGAATTAAGTACTTTTTGTGGCTGATTTCTGTACTTCTGCAGATGATTTTCTGTTTTACAAAAATTGTGGCATTAATGCCTGCTTATAAAGAAATCTTAAACAGTTATCTAAATTAGCTCTCACATCTTTGAAGTTTGTTAAAGTACATCTGTGGACCTTAAGTTATTACAGCCATTATTATTTGAACATTTAGATAATATATTGGCATCTTTGATTATGTGGATGTATAGTTAGATGTCTTAGGTAGTAAATTTTAGGCAGACTTGTAAAGTATTGTTTGTAGTTTGACTAGTCATTCTAAAACGTTTTGCTGGCACAAAAAGCTATGTTGGTGAAATGACTGTCCCTTTCCTCACCTTTAAAATATCAATTTTGTATATACATTTCTCAAACATTAAAAAGTAGGCTTAGCAAAGTATTTATTTTTTAACATTTTAATTATAAACGAATCATAGAAGCCAGGCCAGCTGTCCCATTATGTCAATACTACTGCCAAATTTTTCATTGCAAACATTTACATTTAAAAAATTTTAAAGATATGTCTTCTGACAATTTGGAAAAACTACCACTGATAAACAGAAGAGGGAGCAATATTTCTTCCTTTTTTTTTGGATGCAGAATGAGGTGTTTTTTAAAAAGTATTATTTTACTTTTTTCCCCCAAATGTAAACCCCTTCTGTTATAATCTCTGGTGTTGATTTTCTTTTCCTTTCTTTCTATTTTTTTCATGGGAGGAGGGAGTGTCTAGTGGTGGCCAAAGTCGGACCACCCATTCTGATCAAGGAAACAAAGGTTAAATTCTTTCTGGCTTGCTACTTTCTCTTAGGATACAGTCAAATATTAGTAATCTTTGTCTTCTACTGTATATTTTTACTGGCAACAATACTTAAAAAAAAATCTACTGCAACACTTCACAAAGAAGCCCCAGCATTGTGTCATCAAAATGGAGTGAATGTGTGCATTCCCCGGCCTGTGCTGGGAGAGACTCCCTCCCTGCTGTTCTCACTCTGAGCTGAGTAGGAAGCCTGCACATCTGAATAACAGAGTCTTTTCTGCCTGGTGCAATCCTGGATTGTTACACTCTAGAGGCCAGCCATGCTGTCACCGGCACAAATTGATTTAACCATCAATTGCTGTGGTCATTAAAGCTGTTAAAAGTCCCCGCCAAACTGATGAATTGCAACTGAATGTGAAATGAGTCTCCAAGTTCGTTTCCCACCGTCTCATATCAAAGGCTATTGTATCCCTGTAAAGTAGAGGGTCGGGGTTCAGGCTGAGGTTCAACAATGGACTCTGTCAAAGGATAGAGCTCCATTCACTCTGGCACTCCCAATTACAGTGTGCTTTCCTATACCTTATTGTATAAAATTTGCATCCAACTAATACATTGAATTATTGGCATACCTTGGGTGTCAAAGGAGTCATTGAATGGTTTGTCCTTAAAATACATGGAATTCTAAGCATCTGGTGGCTACTGGGTTGTGACAATGAAATGATTCCCTGCTTTTTTCATTGTTTGCAAAGAACTAATTTTCTCTCAGTTCAGAATTAACACTTTCAAATACTGTGCACAACTTTCACGTTCACAGCCATGAGCCCACTTGAGAATTTTTTTCAGGGAAGGGGTAGGGGAGAAATGGTACTGTCCTTGCCTAACAATGATAAAATTACAATTTTGAAATAATTCACTAATAATCTCTTTGGTGGCCAAAGTTGGAACTACAGTTCAATTACTTTCAGATTTCAATGCCCAGAAGAACTTTAATTAATTTTTTTAGGATAAAAATAAAGGTTAGATTTTCATGGTTAAGCCAGTCAGAGGACTATGAATCAATTGAGCAATGAACATCTATATGTGGTTACTAATGATTATTTAGTTAATATTAATAACTAAGTATGTGGAGAGGAACCAGCATCGGAATCAAATTCTTCAAGCTCTGATACTGCAATATTAGCGGGGAGTTTCAGATTTTGAGCTTTGCAGCAATATTAATATGCTCCCATTAGGGATAAAATTTTTATTTTTCCTATCAGATACTCATCTGAAGAGTACTTTCATTTTAAGTTTTGTGTTAAGTATGCCAAATAATTGCATTTCTCCATGCAATATGCATAAGTTCACCTATTCTCCTGATGGTATATATATTTTTTAATGTTTAGGTTAACTTCATTCCAAAATTTTTAGTTGCCTGCTTTTCTATTTTTCTCTTCCCACACTTTGCTGTGGTGTGATTTCAGCTTCTAACATTTCCCACGGCGTGTAGGGAAAGCTCTGTAGGAGAAATGTGACTTCAGAGATGGAAGGAAGAGTGATCCATGTCCATACCCGACCACCCCACATGCTCTGCTTATTTTCTTTCCCTAGCTCATCTTACCATGAAGTGCTGTCAACAGGGCTGAGAAGAACAGATGTGCAAAACAATTTAAATCTGACTGAATATTGTAATGGGGGTTGCATGAATAAAAATGATAGAAGAAAGTGAGCACAGGCAGCAACACAGAAGAGTCCTAGAGAAGAGGGAGGAACGGGGGACATTTTGCTTAAAGATTCTCGGGGTAGCTTAGGGGTGCTGGCCATTCAGATGCAATCATAATGAGCTGGCAGACAAATCCAGGTTGTGTTTGCCTAGACTCTATTTACCATAGGCTTTGCGTCTCCAGTAACTGTGTGTGAAAATCCATTAGTAAGAATTGTTACATTTTTACCCAAGTTTCTAAATGACCCTTGAAGAAGGTCATTGCATTCCTGTCTTTAAGAGATCTATTCTTCAAATATGGAGTGGGGAATATGGAGAACAAGTTCTCTGGGTAAAAAAGAAACAAAACAAAACAAAAGACTAACCCCAAACTGCTTAAGCATTGTAAACCAAATAGAACGTCTATGTTTCATGACCTAAAGAACTATAATATGTTTTAGATGAAATTTAATATGGAAATCAATTCTTTTTATATGAAAATCAAATCTTCACTTACAGGACAACATTAGAAATGCTATACTCATTTGTGAGAAGAAATGTAAAATAATATAATCTCTCAAATTCTCTTAAAGATCATTTGCTTCTAGTTTTGTATGCTGGATCAACAGTTTAGAATTGCTTATAACATTAATGTGGTGGTAAAATTTCTACATTCATCATGTTATTAATTTATATCCCAATTTACTTAAAAGTTCTCAAGCTGAGTTGACATGAGAAAGTCTTACTGTAGTGTTAAATAATTAATTTTAGGTGGTCTAGTATAGGTAATTTTGCAGCTAGAAGTATACATTGGAATATGTAGTCTCATTGGCTCACTGGCTCAGCCTGTAATCCTGAGTTTGGGAGGCCAAGGTGAGTGAATTGCCTGAGATCACGGGCTCGAGACCCGCCTGGGCAACTTGGCGAGACCTCATCTCTACAATAAATCAAAAAAATTAGCCGGGCGTGGTAGCACATGCCTGTAGTTCCAGCTACTTGGCAGGCTGAGCGGAAGGATCGTCGGAGCCCAGCAGGTGGAGGCTGCCCCGGCCACTGCACTCCAGTCTGGGGGACAGAGTGAGACTCCAACTCAAAAACAAAACAAAACAAAACAAAAAAGTAGACTTGCAGAAATAGCATGGCACAAGAGATTTGTGAAACCTGCCTATAATCAGCTTAAAATTTTTAACTTAAATTTAATAATTATATTTTACTTGTATATGTATTTTTAAACAGTTTAAGAGGACTTTGATGACAATTTTATCATCATTTCCTTCCACTAGACTCAGGAGACCAAGAAGCCTGTCTGCTTTGCTTAAGAATACTGTAAGGCAGTACATGTAATAGATATTTGATAAATCTTTATAGAGTGAATGAATACAGTCTCACAATACTACTGTAAGATAGGACAAAGATTTATGCCCATCTTACAGCTGGGAAAATTGAGAGTTATAATTTTGGTTAACTTCCTGACATCACATTACAGATAAACTTTAGATTAGAACTTTGATCTTTTGTGTGGAAGAGTCATTCATTATACAATGGCATTTCCATAATAATTTAAGGTTGAAGACATAAAAGAGATAATCTTTAATCTTTTTGCACAAAAATAATGATCTCTTTTCATGGAAGACATAGACTTTCATTCTCAAATTAGAGAACATTGTATCTTTCATTGTGCTTGAACACATTTTCTCACAGACCAGAACTCATACTACTTTGTGTGCTATTTTATTGAAAATACTATATTGCATATTCCTAAATTTTAATGTCTTTGTTTTAATTCTGTTGAAAAATTATTTCTGTTTTTTCCAGCCTAAGAATTTCAATGTTAAAAGTTCATCAGCTTGTTTCATTTTCATTTACTTTAAAGTATTTTTTTCAATTTATTTTGAGATTTCTTTTTGACCCATCTGTCATTTAGAAGTGTGTCTCCAAGCACTTTGGGATTTCCCACCTATCCTTTTTTTTTTTTAATTGATTTCTAATTTAATTCTGTTGTAGTCTAAGAATGAAAGTTGTATGATTTCTATTCTTTTAAATTTGTTAAGGTGTGTTATATGGGCCATAATGTGGTCTGTCTTGGTTTATGTTCTATGTGAGCTCAAGAAGAATGTTTATCCTGCTGTTATTGATAAAGTAGTGTATAACTGTCAATTACATCCAATTGATTGTACTATTTATCTCAACTATATATTTACTGATTTTTCTGCCTGTTGGGTCTGTTCAATTCTGACAAAGGAATGTTAAAGTCTCTAACTGTACTAGTAGATCTGTCTATTCCTCCTTGCAGTTCTATCAGTTTTTGCCTCATGTGTTCTGACACTCTATTTCTAGGTGCATATATGTTAAGAATTGTTATGTCTTCTTGGAGAATGGACCCTTTATCATTATGTAATGTCTATGTTTATCTCTGATAACTTTCCTTGGTTATCTATCTGAAATAAATATAGCTACTTCTACTTTCTTTTGATTCATATTAGTATGGTTCATTAGCAATGGAACTTTCTCCATCCCTTTATTTATTTATTTTTTTGAGTTGGAGTCTCACTCGGTCGTCCAGACTGGAGTGCAGTGGCCGCTCCCGGCCACCGCAGCCTCGACCCACTGGGCTCTGGCGATCCTTCCACCTCAGCCTTCCGAGTAGCCGGAATTACAGGCGCGCGCTACCACGGCCGGCTGATTTTTTTTTTTTTAAATTTATTGTAGAGATGAGGTCTCGCTGCCCAGGCGGGTCTCGAACCCACAGGCTCAGGCAATCCACTCACCTCAGCCTCCCAAAGGCGTGGGATTACAGGCTGAGCCACCGAGCCCGGCTCATCCCTTTATTTTTAATCTACATGTGTCTTTATATTTAAAGATTTCTTTTAGATAACATATAATTGGATCTTGTTTCTTGTTCTATTTTAATAGTTTGTCTTTTTATTGATGCATTTAGACACTGACATCTAAAGTCATTACTGGTATAGTTGAATTAACAGCTACCATATTTGTTAATATTTTCTATTTGTTGTTCTTGTTTTTTATTCCATTCCTCTTTTTGGTGTGTGTGAGTGTGTATGTGTGTACTTTGGGTGTTTTTTGAGTTGGATTGTCACCTCATTCTGTCATCCAGGTGGGAGTGCAGTGGCATGATCATGGCTCATGCATCCTTGACCTCCTGGGCTCAAAAGTGATTCTCCTGCCTCAGTCTTCCAAGTATCTGGGACTATGGGTGCACACCACCATGCTCAGCTAATTTTTTAATTTCTTTTTTATTTTTTTTGGTAGAGATGAGGTCTTGCTACATTGTCCATGCTGATCTCGATCACCTGAGTTCAGGCAGTCCTTCTGCTTCAGCCTTCTGAGTAGCTGGGACTGCGGCATTAGCCACTATGCCCAGCCTGCTGTGGTTTTAATTGCATGTTGTATATGATTCTGTTTTCTCTCCTCTCTTAGCAGATCATGTATGTTTTATAACTTTTTTTTGTGGTTGCCGTAGAGTTTTTAAAATATATTTACAACTAATTCAAGTCAATGTTCATACAATACAATACTACTTCATAGCTAGTATAAGTACTTTATAAAAACAAAATGATTCTAATTTCTCCCTCTAATCCCTTGCATTACTATCACTTATTTTATTTATATATACAAGCACAAGAATATATAATTGAATACATTGTTGCTTTTATTATTTTGAACAAACTATTATCTGTTAGATCAATTAACAATACGAAAAGTCAAAGTTTTTATTTCACCTTTATTTAAATCCTTCTCTAATGCTTTTCCTTTATTTAGAGCCAAGTTCCTGACATATATTATTTTTCTTCTCCTTAAAGAACTTCTTTTAACATTTGATGCAAAGCAGGTCTTCTAACAACAAATTCCCATAATTTTTGATTGTCTGAGAAAGTTTTATTTCTCCTCCAGTTTTCTATTTTAGTAGATTTTCACTATATCTTATACTGAGACAATACTCAAACTTCCCCAGCTGATCCCAAAATATTCTTTATATTGCATTTGGTCATATTTTTAAAAATCTCTTTTGATCAAGTACAGCTTCTCTTTTATAACATATTTATTGTAGAGACCTAACCAGTTTCCTTGAATAGTATTTTGCTTTCTAGATTTATCTGATGGTGTCTCCACTTTCCTCCTTCATTCCTTTCTTTCTTTTTCTTTTATTTCCCCTTTTCCTTTCCCCCGTCTCTTCTTTCTTCTTTCTTTTTCTTCTTCTTTTTTATTTTTGATAATTATATTTCTCTATTCTTGCTATATCCTGAAAACAGGAATCAGCCTTGGAAATCTTGATGGAATCAAGCTAAACATCTTTGGCTAGAGTACAACATAAGTGATTTTATGGGTTTCTTGTTCAATCACATCAAAAGCCACATTCTAGTTCATGGACTCACCAATAGTAATGCACTGACAAGCCACTGGATCTGGATGATGACAGTCTGATCCTTCTATTTCACAGGTATGGTTTTTCCTGAGGGACTAGAACGTAACCTGTGTCAAGTCTGATTTCTCACTGACATTCACCTAATGGTTTTAACAGGACTGGATAACACTTAACTGATCAATAATTCCATTAGGGTTTGGGAAATGATGTTTTCAGAATTCTGTAATTCCTTCTCCATTTATTAGCTTAAGTGTTCTGTAAATTAGAGAAATCCCTCACCAACTCTGATTATTTGTTAAGTACAAAGGCTAGATACATGCTCAATTTCCTCCTTTTAATTACTAATCTTCAAAGTAAATGTAGTTTAAGAGCTACTGCTAATGGTGACATGGAATTTTTCTGCCTTTTTCTTTTGATAATTGCTATTAACCCATGAATTTTCATTAATTCGTAGTATTTGTATCCACTAAAATCTGTATTTCTAGGTATTATTGGGTTCCTTAACCATCTTATTATTCTTAGACTCTTTCCTACAACTCTTCTCTCTTTAAACCCCTGGTGCCTCCACTCCCCATGCTCATTCTCAGATGAGGCCTTCTTTCCTATTTCATTGAGGAAAGGAAGGTACCATGGAAGTAGTGGAAGCCCCTTCATTCTGGTTTCTGAATTATTTTGACATGACTTCAGTTTTGCCCATAGCTTCTTGATTTTTGGCATAAGATGTCCTAGGCTCACATTATACCATCCTTGTCCAAGACTTTGAGTTGGGTAATTTTTAAATAATACGTGGATTTTTCCAGTGGAGAATTATGTTAGAGACCATGCTAACTAGACCTGAATACTTTAAATATTAGTCGAAAACTGAATGCCAAATTCATTTACTTAAAAATATGCTGCACTTAAAAAGAATTAAGTACTGATACATGTTATAACATGATGAGCCTTTAAAAATTATGCTAAGTGAAAGAGACCAGTCACAAAGGTTTCGGAGGAGAAACAGTTGCTATAATGGGTGTGAGATTTATTTGTGGGTGATGAAAATGTTCCAAACTTAGTGTTTATGGTTATAGAGCTCTGGAATATGCCAAAACCAGTTGAATTATACACTTTATGTAGGTGAGTTGTATGGTATGTGAATTATATCTCACTAAAGCAGTTATATAATACAAATAATTTAAAGTTTAGCTTTGAAAAAATAATAAAGAATCTACTGAACTTAATTTCAGCCTTTTCCCGTCATTCAGAATTGATACTACAGACATCAGTTATTTGCACTTTGTTTCAGATATTCTTTTGGGCAGTTGGCCCCTATGCTTGATGAATTGAAAGAGTTTTACCATTTACTAAGATTTTTAGACACTACCAGTTTGTCTACTGCTATAACCATCTTACTTTTATTCTGTTATGCACTGGGTACAATTGTGGTACAATTGCAGAAACTATATGTAAAATGAGAGCCCTTCAGTTCCTTGCTGGGCATGATTAATCCCCCCCCAGATAAAATATATTTCATTAATTTAAAAAACATATTTAAGTAGGTTGCCAAAACTTATTCTCTTTATGTTAAGCCTTAGTTGTGTTCAAGCGAAGGATGCTGTAGAGTGATTCTGAAATGAGCTTTGTAACTGAATGCTTCATCTGAAGCCTTTTCAAATCTTTCCAGTGAAGAACTCTATGGCAGAAGGCAATGAGAATAAACCTATTAGGGCTCGACCTAGAGAGGTGAGGAGCACTCCATGTTCCCCATAGGTAGGACAGTTCTTTGAATATCATGCTCATATTAAAATTAATACGGATGTTGCATTTTAATCATTCATTCAATAAATATTTATTGCCAGGCACTATTTTAGATACTGATAAAAAAACAGTATACAAAACTGTCCAAATATCATCCTTCATGAAGCTTATATTTTAGTGGTGGGGAAAGACAGACAATAAATAGATAAGTAAGATAAAATACATGGTGGTATTAGAGGATGAGGAGGACAAAAAAAAGAAGAAGACATGGAAGACAGAGAGGCAGTTCAAGGAAGAAGAGCTGCAATTTAAACGAGAGGGTCAAAGTAGACCTCATTAAGAAGACAACATTTAAAGACTGAAGAAAGTGAAGGACCAAGGCATGTTGACGTCTGAGGAATAATGTTCCAGTCACTGGGAACAGTGTGGGCAAAGACACAGGACAGGAATGTGACTGATTGTTCAAGGAAAGAGGTAAGTGTGACTAGAGCAGCAAACAAGAAGGAAAATCATCATGGTAGAGCTCAGAGATAGGTTGGGATCTGGATGGCATGAGCCTTGTAGGAAACAGCTTTATCTTTCTTTTTTTCTTTTCTGAGTTGGAGTCTCACTTTGTCACACAGACTGGAGTGCAGTGGTTGCTCCTGGCCACTGCAACCTTGACCTGCCGGGCTCTGGTGATCCATCTGCCTCAGTCTTCCAAGTAGCTGGAACTACAGGCGCACGCTACCACGCCCGGCTAAGTTTTTGATTTATTGTAGAGATGAGGTCTCGCCAAGTTGCCCATGTGGGTCTCGAACCCGCAGGCTCAGGCAATCCACTCACCTTGGCCTCCCAAAGTGAGGGATTACAGGCTGAGCCACTGAGCCCTGCTGGAAACAGCTTTTTCTTACGAATAAGCTTCTTGAGGATTTGGACCATAAGAGGCTATTGTTTGACAGGTTTTTGAAAACATCACTCTGGTGACTGTCAAGAAGAAACAGACAGTAGACGGCAAGGAAAAAATTGTGTAAAATAGTTACATGGCTATTGCATTAACCAATTAGTAGGTTATTGCATTTACGTGAGATAGTGGTGGCTTGGATTAGAGTGGGGCTCTGGAGATGGTAACAAGTGCTTGTTTTCTGAATGTCTGTTGGGGTTTGAATTGACAGGATTTGCTGATTTGAGATGTGTGGTAGGAGAGAACGAAAAGTTAAGGATTACGTAAAGACCAGGCACAGTGACCCAAGCTTGTAATCCTAGCACATTGGGAGGCAGAGGCAGGAGGGTTGCATGAGCCCAGGAGTTTGACATTGGCCTTGGCAACATAGAGAGACTTCTCCTTTATAAAAAATCAAAGAATCAGCTGGGAATGGTGGCCAGCACCTGTAGTTCCAGCTACTCAGGAGGCTGAGACAGAAGGATCGCTTGGGCTCCGGAGGTCAAGGCTGCAGTGAGCCATGTTTTTTCTATTGCACAATCATGTGCCTGGGTGAAAGAGTAAAAAAAAAAAAAATAGATTATGTAAGATTTTTAATTTCAGCAAACACTAAAAATGGGACACACTTTTTGAGGGGAAATGAGGGATTTAGTTTCGGATGGCTTGAGTTTGCAGTGCCTATTAGATATCCAAGTGGAGATGTTGGACAGTCCTTTTAATTCATCTAGAAAGAGAACCTAGATGTAGAAAAAAATGATCTAAGGACTGAGCCCACTGGCACCCCACTTCCTTCACCACTGGTGGAGAACAGATCACTAAGCCACAGACGCAGATATTTGAGTAGATGTGGTGGGGACTTATGGAAACTTCTCTCTGAGTCTTCTGTTTTCCACTGAAATAGGAAGCAGGGCCATTATAACTGAGAAGAGGATAGTGGTACCTGAAAGTATTTATTCCAGGAGAGTTGAAGGAAAGAACTCTTTAGAAGAATGAGAAGTTGAAGACCAGAACAGCAGAGCCAGGAGACTTTTGGTGTAGAACTGAATTCAAGGACATGGATTGAACATGGGGCCATTCAGTGTGATTGTACTGTTTACTCCAGCAATGTTTATCTGTGTGAGTGAAAGCACACAGTGGGTGGAGGAATTGGATTTAACCAGGATTGGGCTTTTGACAGGTGAGAACAATGAAAGGGGAGGGGCAAATGAGTTGAGGGAATGCAAGGGAGTGATTATTATGAAGAACCAGGGAATTTAAGCTGAGTGCAGAAGAATTAGATGACAAAGTAGTAGCATACAATTAGCAGAGAGTAGAAAAAGGCAATTGCATGAGAATTTGTGTAGAAAGATAGGAACTACACTTGCTTCTATGACTTTAGTGCCACTGGGGTTTTAAAAACTCTTTGTTTAAAGAACATGACTTCATACTGTTAGGGGAAGTATGACTTAGAGTCACTTTATTGTACACAATTTTATTTAATGCATATCAAAACACTACAGAGGCAGGTACTAATTTTTAGGTTTAGAGTTTTTCTTTCCCTGGCAGTGCTAAAATTCAAAAAGTACTAAAAATCGGAAACTAATTTTCTAGTTCAGTTTTGGTTGCAGAATATGATTTCACCTGCATTCAACCAGTGGCAAACTATTGTTTGTTTATTTCAGGCCATATGATAAACCTACATTTCTCTGTTGAAATATTAACATGTTTGATTAAAGGGGCTCTTGATCCAGGAGCTCATGGAGTATCCCATTCACAATAGCCACACACACACACAAAAGAGATGAAATATCTTGGCATCCACCTAACCAGAGAAGTGAAAGATCTGTACAACAGCAACTACAAAATGCTACTCAAATAAATCAAGGATGACACAAACAAATGGAAAAATTTTCCATGTGCATGGATCAAAATAATCAATATTTTCAAGATATTCATCCTACTTAAGATAATCTACAGATTCAATGCAATATCCATCAAAGTACCAATGTTTTTCTCAGACCTGGAAACGACAATACAGAAATTCATATGGAAGCAAAAAAGAGCACAAATAGCCAAAACAATACTAAGCAAAAGGAACAAAGTGGGGAGTATCACACTTCCAGACTTTAAACTTCATTACAAAGCTACAGTAACCAAGAAGGCATGACATTGCTACGGGAGTAGGCCAATGGAACAGGACAGAGATTCCTGAAGCAAAAAGTTGGTCTTTCAACCAACTCACTTTCAACAAAGCCACCAATCACAACCACTGGGGAAAGGAGACTATATTTAGCAAATGGTGCTGGGAAAACTGGCTGACCACATGCAGAAGAATGAAACTGGACCTCTACCTATCACCATATACAAAAATCAACTCCAAATGGATGAAAGACCTAAATATAAAACCTCAAACTATAAGAATTCTAGAAGAAAACATAGGAAACAACCTTATGCACATTGGAGTAGGCAATGAATTATTGACCGAGTCCCCAAAAGTGATTGCCATAAAAACTAACATAGACACGTGGGACCTCATCAAACTGAAAAGCTTTTGTACAGCAGAAGAAACCATCAAGAGAGTAAGGAGACAACCCACAGAATGGGAAAAATATTTGCAAATTATGCATCTGACAAAGGCCTAACATCCAGGTTCTATAAGGAACTTAAATGAAGCAAAAGGTAAAAACAAACAACCCCATTAAAAAGTGGGGGAAGGGGCGTGGTAGCGCATGCCTGTAATTCCGGCTACTTGGAAGGCTGAGGCGGAAGGATTGCTGGAGCCCAGCAGGTCGAGGCTGCGGTGGCCAGGAGTGGCCACTGCACTCCAGTCTGGGTGATAGAGTGAGACTCCGACTCAAAAAAAAAAAAAAAAAAAGTGGGGGAAGGACACAAATAGACACTTTTCAAAAGATGACGTACAAGCAGCCAACAGACACATGAAAAAATGCTCAGCCACATACTCAGAGAAATGCAAATCGAAACTACAATAAGTTATCACCTAACTCCAGTAAGGATGGCCATCCTCAATAAATGATAAAACAACAGATGCTGGCAAGGGTATGGAGAAAAGGGAATGCTTCTACACTCTTGGTAGGAGTGCAAGGTAGTTCAGTCTCTGTGAAAAGCAGTGTAGCAATTCTTAGAAGAACTAAAAGTTGACCTTCTATGTGATTCAGCAATCCCTGTCCTGGAAATATACCTGGAACAACATAAATCATTCTACCAAAAAGATATCTGTATATATCTATTGCTGCACTATTCACAATAGCAAAAACATGGAACCAACCCTACTACCCATCAAAAGTGCACTGGATAAAGAAAATGTTGTATGTATACACAGTGGAGTATTACACAGTCATAAATAAGAACAAAACCATGGACCTCTCAGTAAATTGTATGGTGTTGGAGACTGTGATACTTATTGATTTATCACAGAAACAAAGAAGTGAATACCACATGTTCTCACTCTTAAGTGAGACCTGGACATCAGTCACATTAGCACAAGGGAGTGATCAGCAGTCACTAGGCACTGCCAGGAAAAGAATGGAGGGAAGGGGCATGTAAAAATACAAATGATATCTGGCCCTATACCAGGGGGAGTGAGGACCAGTTGGAGGCCCCAAATTCACCTGCATACAATCTACTTGTGTAGTTAATCCTTACTTGTACCCCACATCTCTATAATAACATAAAATCTAACAAAAAATTCTGAAAAAGTCTCTCTTTCTGAACACATTTCACCTTAGGGGCTGGTAAGGGAATGCAACCTGTATTACCTTTCTCCCTAGAAGATAAATGGTGTTTGGATATTTGAGTAACTTGCCCAAGGCCACAATTTGTAAGTAGTAGAGCTAGGTTTGATCCTGGTTCTGTGTGTGTCCAGGGAACACTGGAATTAACTCTATAATCTATCTCAACTCATTGCTGTCAGTGGATGTAGAGTTGTTCATAGCCACTTAACAACCATTGTTCAACCAGGGACCTCAATGTGGGGGAAGGAGAAACTCTAAGAGAACTCACATAATTTCATTTTGGATATACTCCAAGAATCTGGATACACATTAATGGGAGAGTTTTGTCTGTTTGTCTTAACCAAAAGATGGATTAGAGTTGGAATGAAAACATTTATTTCTATGTGAGGCAAGATATGCAGATGTGAAATCTCTCCTTTTCTGTTAAGTGAGCTGATATGTTTAGGCAGCTCCTGCCAACCCCAAAATTACCCAGCTGAATGACTGTACATACAAAACATATGAGTTCTCAATAAAAAAAAATTATTTTCTAAAATCGACTTGTTCTGGACCACAACTACTGCTGATAATAGCTCAATTGAACTGAATACTCACAATTTTCAAGCACTGTGGTGAATATTTCATATGCATTATTTCATTTAATGTTTAAAACAACTTTGTGAGGTAAGCAGTATCCTGTTTTATGGACAAGGAAATCAAAGATTATAGAGGTTTAACCAATTCTAAAGGTCATAAAGCTAGTAAATGGGAAAGACAGCCTTCCAATTTGTGCTGCCAGACTAAAAGTCAGTGGTTTAGAACCACTTAGCACCTTGCCTTTCAAAAGTAAGCAATGATAGCAATAATAATAACTACTATTTTTAAGCCTACTATGTGTCAGATACTTTATACACATCATCACATTTGTTTCTATAATAATCCTGAAAGGTTATTAAGATTCAGATAGTTATATAACTTTGTCTATAGCTGTTCAGTGGCTACTTGTTCCTTTTTGTTATAAAGTCAAGGCACTGAAGTCTAAGAAGAAAGGATTTCTGTGTACATGGTTTATCATCCTGCTACATCCTAGAAAGCAGTTTTAGTTATTAGGGTGTT
This sequence comes from Cephalopachus bancanus, assembly GCA_027257055.1. Taxonomy (NCBI): domain Eukaryota; kingdom Metazoa; phylum Chordata; class Mammalia; order Primates; family Tarsiidae; genus Cephalopachus; species Cephalopachus bancanus. The sequence continues at coordinate 1,591,998 of JAPVLO010000255.1, forward strand.
GATTTTGTAACAAGGTCAGAGCAACCAATGAGCTCCTTGATTCCGTCTTGTGTTCTACTTAGAACTCCTTTCTCTTATCAATCCTCTGTTTATCCTTATGGAAATGGTCAAGAGAAAGTTTTTTATGGAAGTTTGACATTATTACATAGGGTGATTGTGCTACAAGGTGTCTAGTCTCAACTGACACTGAAATGTTAGGTGTGGCTAGAAGACATTGATGAAAAGCCAAATTCTGTAATTTATTTAATGAGATTTATTTTGAATATCTCTTATCTGTTAATATGAGTATCTCTGGCCTGGGGTACAATCTCAAGAGGTCCTGAGAACATGTGCTCAAGGTGGTTGGGTTACAGCTTGGTCTTACCCATTTCAGGGAGAAATTTCAGAGATTACAGACATAAACCAATACATGTAAGGATTACCCATCCTGGAAAGACAGGACATCTTGAAGTGGGGGATACTTATAGGTTAGAAGTTCCAAGACTCTTAGTGTTCTTATCAATAAAACTGGGAAGGTGATTATATTCAGGGATTCTATTTTGATATATTCTATTTCCTTCTGTGTCCATATCATGGATTGACTACTTAGTTGCCTATACTTTTCTGTATAGAGAAAAATATAAGATTAAAATCTCAGTAGCTCTGCTAAGCTATAAAGAAATCTAGATTTTTTTTTTTTGTGGTTCAGGAGAGAAATTTTGGCTAAAATTCTGTTGAATTTTCAGGAACAGTGATTTTAAGATGAGACAGCCAAGTTTCCCCATAGGACTCTCTTTGGGGTGCTGAGGCAATCTCATTCTGAAGCGAGAGACCCATCTGGAAGTGTGGTTTGCCTTTCTAAAGCTAAGCTGCTCTGTCTTGTCAGGGATATTAACAGGAGTATTAAATGCCAATTTTTTTAACCTACTAATTAAAAAGTGTAAATGAAAGAAAGGAAAAAAATACAATATTTAACTGGAAACAATACAGCAAAAACTTTCAGTTTTATTTTTATTAGTAGTAGCATTAAGAAAATGATTCACTGCGGGTATTTTAAAATTTAGAAATAGTCACCAGATGATAAAGGTTCACCTGTGTTCACAAACCTAGAACTCCTTGCAAGAAAAAAAATTAAACGCTTAGAATTGAAAGTTGAGAACTTCTGGAGAACCCATGATTGAATGGTCACTGGCATAGGAAACTGAGGCTCTTTCCTAATATTTGTTCCTTATGTTAGGACAGGCACACTATATCTGAAGAAAAGAACCAAGTGCACGTAGGAAAAAGCAGAGTTAGCAGACCCATCAGCCAAGTTAGCCTTCTGGAAAATAACCGTCCACACATTTGGTAAGGAGCATGTCTTCTCATGTGAAAGGCAGCTTGAGACTAACCAAAGATGACTATAATGCAAGTGCAGAAGAGGATTACAAACATATTGCCAGATGATACGGGATTCTAGGATTGCTGCCTAGAAAAGTGATTACCCTTTGTTACTAGGCAAAAAGTAAAAAAAAAAAAAAAAAAAAAAAAAAATATATATATATATATATATATTTTAATCAGCTGTGAATAAAGAGAGTGAGAATTAGGTTAGGAAGGAGACAAACAGCACTTGAGTTTATAATTACTTGATTTATTTAATCTACCTTATATCTATTTCTGCTTAACAGTTTTAAACTGTACTTAGAAAAGAAAAAATAATGATAACCTCTCTTGAAAGGTTAATAAAAATTAATACATAGTCTTTTTGAAAATTTGAAAAATAGGGAAAATGTAATGAAAGAAAACCAAAAATCACTAATCTCATCTCCAAGGATGTTAATTAACAAAATATTTATGTATAAATATGCATGAATTAAACAAGAATAAAGTCATATTTTTGCATGCTTGTTTGTAATTTATTAATTTTACTTGATGTTGTCTATATTTTTTGTAGACCAATAGGTAGAGCTTTATTTTAATACCTTTCTTTTGTATCTCTTATGTCTGTATTATAATGCTTTTTAACAAATGCTATTCTTAAATGCTCGTTCTCTGAAATTCTAATTATTTTATTCTTGGCTTCTACCCTTTATCCACAGCTTACTTTTTGCTTAAGGCCAATGTGGATTTTTATTGGGGTTCTTTCTTTTACTAGCCCCATAGCTTAAAAGACAATCTTTCTACTGCTAAAATATATGAAGACAATTAGACATTGTTATGAACAACACTCTCTAAATAAGAAAATCAACAAGGCAAAAGGAACTACATTTAAGAAGAATAAAGCACTGAAGTTGTATATAGTCTCAACAAAATCCTTTAATAAAAAGAGTAACATTGTAAGAAAATTTATAAAAACACTTAAATATGTGGAAAACAAAATTTAAAGTAAGCATGATTTCTAACAAAATTAAGGATTGGGTAAAAAGAAAAAAAGACAGTCAACAGCTACTTAAATTTTTAAAATTTGAGTCTATTTACATAGTCTGCTGGAGTATATTGATTAGAATTATTAGATTAATGTTTTTTATTTAGTTGTGTTAACAAAGAATTGCATTATTATTTGCATACATTTATTTTTATTTATTTATTTTATTTAAAAATTATTTATTTATTATAGAGTTGTGGGGTACAGGTGAGAATTGACTACATAAGTAGGCTGCCTGTAAGGGAATTTGGGTTTCTAGGTAGCCCCTGTGTACATTTAAAAGAAAAAAAAATCATATTTATTTACCAAGTTAATGCTTATAGAGTTTGATGAATCAGACTACAAGACAGCTTTTATAACAATATTTACCTTAAGAGTATAATGTGTAATCTTATACAAAAATCTATGAGAAGATATGCTTTTATTATAAAACTTTAAATTGTTATGTATGTAAACTATAAACTGTCAACACATTTTGTTGCAATTTTATCTTAAAATGTTATGATATTCATGAACATAGTTGACAGAGAAACTTTTTCTTAATTTAATGAATGTTTTCCATGTAAGCAATGGGAGTATATTTTAAATTGGTAATAAATGTCGCATAGACAATACAGTAGAAAGTCTCTTCCAGAATAAGATTGGTATATATTAATCAGCAGGGAGATTATCAAACTTTGTCTAAATCCTTAAGATAGTATAATTCTCATGCAATACTACTGTCAGATAACCTTAATGATGCTATAATCAAGGAAAAGTTTTGACGTTATACATAAATATCCATACTCAAGAAAACATGAAATGTTCTTCCAAAACCTTTCCATTCTTTATTCATCAAGGAGAAAGGCAGCTAGCAAACTGACCCCATTGCATCTTAGTTATAGAGCATTAACACAATTACATCAAAACGCATAGAAACGGCTCGGTGTGGTGATTCACACCTGTAATCCCAGCACTCTGGGAGGCAGAGGCAAGAGAATCGCTTGAGCTCAGGAGTTTGAGACCAGCCTGGGCAACGTAGTGAAAACTCATCTCTAATTCAAATAAAAAACGAAATACATAGAAACATGAAATCTATGAGGTATGAACTTGTCAACAAGACACTTTTATCAAGTCATGAGAGGATCCATGGGGTCAAATGTATTGCCAAGATGTTGAATGCTCCATTCTTCCCTGTATGTAGAAAATATTAGGAGGCATTTCTATAGGTGGAGAGACTTCTTATGGTAGGCTTTTGCCTGGTAATACCTCATTCCTTCTCCCCCCTTCATTGCAGTATTTGGCATCCATTTGTTGTAGTCGAAGTGTGAGAAAGGAGTCACCACAAACTGAGAATCGAATTTTGAGTTGAGAGTAGACTTGTGTCCAAAGAACTCTCGACCCTGAAAAGAGTGGGCAGGGGGTTTATGAGGGTAAACACCACAATTTTATCAGAGTTGAGGGGAGTGCAAGTAGGAAATTTTCGGTTACAGAACAGTTATAGAACAGTTTATCTTGAGCAGTTACAGATGCTTACAGAACAGTTACAGAACAGTTTATCTTGAGCAGTTACAGAATGGCTTACCTGGGTTTCCCGCCAAGTAGGAGTGATTTACTGCTTACTGGAAGGTTGAGGCAGTCATATGGAGGAGGGGTGAGAGGGGGAACTGAGAGGCTAACATACTAACAGTCATTTCACATTCAGAAGTCTAACTCTAGCCCATGCAGCACAGAAACCTCAGGGAAATTCTATCCCTTCCCTAGCTTTAAGGCTGTACCTAATTTGTTGAAGGGCAATCACATGTGCCTTTCCACAGCAAGTAATCTGGAAAGTTATGCTTTCACCATTCAGCAAATGACATTTCCCCTGATCAAGGGAAGTGACTAGGAATGTGACCCAACTTAGGCAAATGGGAAGGAAGAAAGAGTTTTCTGGGGCTTTCTGGGGTTTCTTAGAAGTTTCTTCATTCTTAAGAGAAAGGCAATGGAAGGGGGGCTTTATTTTCCTCTGACTGCCATTGTATGTAAACATAAGACCTTGAATGCTGCCCCCATTTCACTACTCTGAGAGAAGTCAACCTGGGGATGACACAAAGGCATGCCTTGTAAGGAGAAAATAACAAAATTGAGCAGAAGCCACAAAAGTAAGCCAGCCCTGAAAACCTCTCTTTCTCTTGACTTCCAATGACATGAGTCAACCAGTTCCTCATGTTTAAACCATTTGAATTGGGTTTAATATTATTTGTAGTCAAACACTTTCTTATATGTTATAAAACTTTCTTTTTTTTCTAGAATGTGGCACATTATTTAATTTATGCCTCCATTAGAAGCATTGTCACATTTTCCATGAAGAGGCTTCCTACATGTGAATAGATAATCATATAAAACTTTCAGAATATTTCTTCCCTCATGTGGTACTATAGGTCTTAGAGGAATTCTTGATTGTTACAGTAACTGTTGTAAACTCATGAAAGGAAGCTGGTCTTCAATGGGTGTTCATAGAGTATGGTTGAGTTATTTTCTTATTACATGATCCTAATAAATCTGGGGCATGCATAAATTTCTCTGTAGAAAAATCACATATAAGGTCCCTAAACAATGCCTAGTACACAGTAGGAACTCAATACATATTTTTTAGTGTATGAATGAAAACAAAATGAATGAATATTCACACTGTATATGTACAAACAAGTCCCAGCAACTTGGAATAATAAATGTTGGTTTTTATAGTTTTTCTTTTTAAAAGGACTAGCCCTAGAGTTTTACACAATGCACCACACAGTAAACTTCCCAGAAATCATGTTCTTTCCATAAAGTTCCCTGCAATTGACAGAGCTAAAATTTCTCTGTTTTTTTCATGTTTGGTGAGTTCATTTTCTTTCCTCCTTTTCACCCTCTTTGCACCATGCTATGCGACACCACTTGGTAGCCATACATGGTCACTGGGATCCATGCTTTTGACGCCCTGACCTGTTGGCTAGCTAGACTAGGCATACAGTGTGTTTTGCTTTTACTGAATACTTCCTCATGTAAAATTCTCATGGAGCATTTCTGATGAATTCCATTTTCTACCTCATTTTAGTGTTTCATTGCTTATATCTCTGGGATCTCTCACATCAAAAGCAAAGTTATCTGTCTGGGTTTCCTTGTGACTTCTCACTCCCTCCCTCTTTAACCACTTCCTCTAGGGTGATCATGATTCCACATGGAGACCCTGAAGATAGTGCTAGCATCAGGGTACAGGCTTCAGATTTTTTATGTGAGAATCTTAGATATAAGGTAAGGGGAAAACCTGAAGTTAGAGTATATATATAATTTTTTTTTTTGGAGTTGGAGTCTCACTCTGTCGCCCAGACTGGAGTGCAGTGGCCGCTCCCGGCCACCTCAGCCTTACCTGCTGGGCTCTGGCGATCCTTCTGCCTCAGTCTTCCAAGTAGCTGGAATTACAGGCATGCGCTACCACGTCCAGCTGACTTTTTGATTTATTGCAGAGATGAGGTCTCGCTGCCCAGGTGGGTCTCGAACCCACGGGCTCAGGCAATCCACTCACCTCAGCCTCCCAAAAAGGTGCGGGATTACAGGTTGAGCCACCAAGCCCGGCTTTAGAGCATATTTTTAACACTTACCTTTCAGGGGTGTGAATCTCAGTTCCTGAACCTCTGGGCAGGCAATTCTTTTAGGACAAGGAGACAATTCTACACAGAAATATCCACCTTTAGGACTTTGAATCCTTCTAAGCCCTCCATGCAAGGCCTTTCATATAAATGTCAGCTCATCTCAACCTTTGAATCTGTCTGTCCCTGTACTCTTTCTTTGATACATTGTAACACAGTTCAAGTTGTTTTCTCATGTTTCCAGTACAGTGCATGTCTCCAGTTTATGGTTGCATTTAGTCCATAGCTGAGGATTCAAGGTCAGATTAACACTTGTTCTTGGTTTGTGACCAAGCCTGGGGGATCTTGTCTAGCTGGTGGAACTGAATAGGAAGCCGTAACAAACTTCAGCAACTCTGAACTTGATCTCCTCTCACCATTTAATTTCTACAGATTCCAGGTAACTTTGATTCTCTGGGTAGTTCGATAATTCTCACAGCATTCCTCAAAAGTTGTAACCTTAATTTCACTGTCATCTCTGTACTGTTACACATTTCTACTATTATTCCAATAATAATATGAGTGGGGTTTACCTGGCCCTCATTTCTTTGCAATATTATTTTACTAGTTTGATGATCAAGTTGGTAACATACTCTAAAAGTCTGATAATTTTTATTTACTGGTTATAGATCCTGGCTGCCCAGGCTCCACTATGGACCAACTAAACAGGTATATTTCAGAATGGGAGTTCTTTTTTTCTTTCTTTTTTTTTAGGTGATTTCAATATGCAATCAAGTTTTAAGGGCACTAATTTTAATTTAAAGTAAAGTAGAGTGTGGGAATTTAGGATCAAAATATTTGATAATTGCTACCTCCCACCCCAGTATGACATATATATACACTCTAACTTACATAAATCTGAGACATTCTCTGGCTGAAATCATATATAAAAGAAAACCCCCCACAAATGGAAAGTGTAGTATTTATCATTTTGATTGGTCTTCTTTAAAGGAGTTACCTGTAGTTTTATATGATGGATCCTACAGAAAATTTCCTAGAATTTTTTTCCTTTTTGTCATTTCTTTTTTCTAGAGTCTCATATTCACAGAAATCACAAAGAAAATAATCTTGTATTCTCTCTCCTGTAGGCATCCTCTGTCATTGTTTCTTCTGGATTTATCTCTTACCTCTCCATCTTTAGGTGTCTTGCTATACTAGGTGCCCAAGAAGACTGGCGGGACCATGGAGGCACCATGCCTCCTGATGCCCAGAGCCATGAAAAAGTGGGTTTCTTTTTTTAGCGTGTGGCACAAAATGTTTGTGGAGAATTTTTGTAGGTGGAATTCCTCCAACTGTCTTTAAAAATATCTGTTTCTTCGATATTTCATACAGTTTTGAGGGATTAAATGTGCCTGAGCATTTTCTATTGAGGGAATGAATACTTCTCACTCAAAAAGTTGTAAGTCCTTTCATTCAAGTCCTCCCTGAGGAGTGGTCATTAAAGGAGATATACCTCTCTGAGGTTTTAAAAGCATTGCTGTGGAGTCCTATGGAACAACAAGAGAAAAACTGTCACATGCCAAAACAATGGAGTAAAGCAGCCTAAGCTCCTAATGGTTATCAGGCATGTGTCTTCGCAACCAAAGAACAAATCGCTAATATCTCCAATGAATTTACAATTGCCAGATTTGGTTGGGGAAAAAAAAAAAACCCACAGAATACCCAATTAAATTTAAATTCCATATCAACACACTATTTCTTAGAGTAAATGTGTCCTTTCAAATATTTGGAACACCTTTTACTAGAAATGTATTTGTTTATCTGAAATTTAAATTTAACTGGGAATACTGTATTTTATCTAGTGCTCCTAAATGTTAAGTTGGTTACCTAGGCTCAACTCCGAAAAATGTTTCTCTCTTTTCCCTTGCGTTGTCCTCTTTGAAATTAATGATGACGTGTGCCCTCTAGCTCAGTGATTCTCAAAGTGTGACTCCTAGGGATGTATTCGAGATGCAAATTCTCAGTTTCTATCTCAGACCTATAGAAAAAAACTTTGGTTCAACAATCTTTGTTTTAACAAACCCTCAAGATACTTCCTGCACATACTCAAATTTGAGCATCATGAATCTATCTCAACCTGGGTTGACTGTCTACCTGTATAATTAACATCTACAAATCTGCAATTGAAGAAGCCAAGTTAAAATAAAATAGTATGAGTGTGGAATTCTAACACCTCAAACTATCAAAGAAACTCTCAGCATTTGGCCAAATAAGTGCTATGACAGGTTAAACTTCAAATGATAAAAAATTCTATTTTTTATAACAATCTCCACAAAACTGGCACTCCTAATTTAGTACAACAATTTAATTGTGACCGTCATCGTCATTCTATCTGAATATAATTCACATTCTTTGGGGAATGGTGTGAAATCACTCAGTCCATGGACTTGTCTCCAAAAGATAATATTTCATAGTAAACAATACCAAAAAACCCTTGACTCTAACACAGGCTTTAACTTCAGTGTACAAGGACATTTGGGGTCCTATGTCTCAAAACTCGAGTTCCAAGGAGATGCATCACTGTTGACCCCAAGTTACCATTTCATTTTCACAAGAAAATCAACATGATAGTTTAAATAAAATGCTGACTTTAATAGAGTAAAATTTTCACAAAAAGTATTTCAAATTATATAGCACAAAGTTGTTTTTGTTTAATTCTTTTTACAAGGCAAGTACTCTAGGCAACTCGGACTCACTATATATCATGGGGAGTTAGGGGTGGGTGTACTTTGGTCATTGCTTAAATTGCATTTTATGAAAACAGATCTCCCTTTGTAGAGACACACACTCAACCAATGTGAAGTACAGTTTTAACTACAAAGCAGGGCAGGAAATAACGTGTGCTGAATTCAACTAAATGACAGCTTCATGATTTTAAGAAAAGAGGCTGGAATTTGTCCTACTGTGATTTAGATGACAAGAACAGGTGGATTTTAAAATTTGAGTCTCTGGAGTATCTCTGAGTATCTCTGTCTGTAAACATGAAGAGAATAATGCATTTACTACATATTTCATAAACATATTGGCAAAATATGAGGTTATTACAGTAGGATGCTTGTTGCTGTTTCAGCTTTCAGGACACTTTTAGAGGCCTGAGACTAGCATAAGATCTGTTCTTGGGTAAAATATGAATACAGTCCAAGACGTTTTGCGAAATCTGATGTTCCAGTATGCTCCGTTGTGTAGGGCTTCTAGCATATCCAGACTTTCCAAACCAGAACCAGGTTCACTGAATGAAAGCCAGAATGAATTAAAAGAGGCCAGCTCGGGAAGGGTATCAGCATTAGGACTTTGCATTATCATTGAACTGAACTTCATGAAATTATACTCAACGAATTCATCATCTCTCTTCTATTTTCTTCCTTAGCCAGGGCAATGCTATAAGCCAGGCACCAGGGCATCTTTTAACTGTCCTGATGACCAAGCCATTCTTAGGTGGTAGGAAAGCCAGGTGAGTCCTTCTTGCAAAAAAATCAGGGTTGTCTCTAACTCCTTGGTATCATCTTAAGTATATATTTGGGGTTATTAGCATTGACTTTTTTCACTGGCTTAGACTCTTCAATACGCAATTACTTTCACATTACAGAATGAGTTTCTGACCTAAGTGAACATTACAACATGTATCTATCTCTGCACTTAGAATCCCGAGCAAGGAAGGGCTTACTGCTTTCAAGTGTGTAGTGGCTAACATAACATAAACATCAGAGATCAAACTCTTTAATATTAAATGAAGGAAGTCATTTCTTCATATATGCAGTCCAAACTTTTCTCAAAGTTGCATTCTTGGGATAAATATAACTTGAAGTGAGTAATGTGGTTATGTCAAAAAATAATTAAAAGCAGAGCTGTGAGTTTACATAATTTCCTTAAGAAATACCTTAGGCTACAGATTTTTGAGAGATTCCTCCAACTACAATTAGATATGATTACTAAGGACAGGAGATTAGTATCATTGGAAGAAAACAGACATAAATGCATAGTCATATTTTGAAGTTTTGGAGTTCAGTTCAGATTCCATAAAGATGAGCATCAGCTAAATTCAAATATCAGAGTGTAAGATTAAAACAATCTTATTATTTTAAGAAGGGGATTTAATTACAAAGCCATGCTTATTGACTAATTATTTATTTATTTTTGCATTTCTTTCACCATCCAATTATATTTCTCATATTGAAAAAATATAACTTCTAATCTCTATTCTCTAAGAGTTTGGCACGTCTTTCATCCAAAGGCTATAGGAAAGAAAATAAAGTAACATTTATTTGAGTCTAACTTGCAGGTAATTTGAGAATACTTTATTTAACATAAAAGTTTATATAATATTATTATTAGCTCTGAGAATGAAAGAAGACACTTATTTCTGCACTTAGACATTAATTTGACTGGCTTTCATGGTAGTTTTCTTTGGTTTTGCAGAAATTAAATTAATGCATTGTACTTTTCATTATTTTAGAATTCTTGTGCTGTATTAGGACATATGCTGTGATTTTAAAAAGTGCACCCAGGGGTTAATGATGTGCTTCTGAAACAGACAACTAGGTCCAGTTTTGTAACAAACCACACATATGATGCCCATCTATCTGCCTTATAGTCAGAGAGGTACCTGGCCACAGACAGTTATAAAGTCTGGTGGAACTTTATGGAATTTATGGTGAAATCATGTGTTGATTATAAGAACTGATATCTTTAGCTTGCAGTTTTCCTGTGAGTTTAAGCCTTTTTTTTTTTTTTTGCAGTAAATCTGTATCAATCTTTCAAAATTGTCAGAGGAATTTTGAGATTCCTCTAGGCTATATCTCTATAGAGACTTCAGTGGCCCTATGTATAGGCTGGCCACATTTATTTTATATGTCATTCTTCACAATTCTGACTGAGCCTCAAATTCAACAAAACACTGAAAAACATCCTTTACCATGCCGGTTTGTGTTTTAGGGGCGAAGCAGATTGGATGACTATCTCAAAATATTTTATTACTGAAAATAGTGTAGCTTCATATCACTCATTCTTAAAAGGCTCCACACTCCAAATATACACAAACATACTAATTTTGGATTGGGTGTTCATGGCCATCCAGTTAACCTAACCAAACACAAAGATCAACCACCAATTATCTTAGAAGAGGTTCATTTGATTATAAGTAATTTACTTGAGCTGCTTGAAGCAAAAATGAGGAATTTATTGTAAGGATGTTAAACTGCCTATTCTGGCAGGAAGTGCCCTCGTCTCAGGGAAGACAAGGACTGGCCACTGTAGGTGGTCAGCAGCTAAGACATTTATGTCTGATTCCTTTCCGCTGAGTCCACATGGTCACTTGCTTATGTTTTCCACTGTAAAATTAGCTCCTTTCTATTCTTTTTTTGTAGAATGGCTCTCTCTGCTTTTGTGTGTGTGTCTGTAGCTTACACATCCAGTTTTACATCTCTGCAGATCATTAAAATGTAACTCACACATGTTGAAAATTACTAAGTATGGGAGGAATGCATTAATACACATAATGGTAAATTAGAGCTGCATGGAAGGTTTTTATTATCCATTATAGAGAGGAAGTTTCTAAGTTTAGAGAAGGTGAAGTTTTTGATGAAAATCTGAGAACCAGTGGCGAATGTGATGAAATCAGTCACATACCTTCAGGTAGATATGAGGACAAAATGAATGAACTGGCTGGAGTCAATTTTTTGTTGTAAAACACTGAGTAAAAAGCAAAAATTCTGGTAAATATGGTAAAAATTATTTGAAATGTGCATGTTTATTAACTATTCAAAGAGTGAATATATTCTGTTATGTTTGGGACGTTCATATTTTAGTACAAATCCATCCAAACTCAAGTGCAATTTTGAAGCACGAACTAAACACCAGGAAATACAGCGGAAATTTTCTTAGCAGGATTAAAGGACAATCAAGTCTCCTGATCAGTAATGTACAACACTACCAGGATGAAAATACAAAATCCATAGCTGCTTCCTAGTAGTGGTACATAAAAGTAAAGGCAAGAGCTACTAACTCTGACTACACTGTAAATCCAACAAAAACTGAAAAATGAATATCGATTCTGTCATAGCTTTTGGAGGCAATCATCAGCTGTTGATTATTTAAAACTAGCAAAACTTTAAAAATGATTAAAACTGTTGCTTGATCTACATGAACAAAAATATACTAGTAGAATTCTTTTCAAAACTTCTAGAAAATAAGTGTTATAAAAGATGATCTGGGGATTTTATAAAACAATGCAGATTGTGGTAGCCTTGTAATTATGGTCCCAAATGAAGCAATATTTATTGACTTGTACTCCATAAAGTCACTATAGACTAAGGGGTCCACTTATACTGTGAACAGCCTTACACATAACATTTTTTTCTCAAATAAAAGCTAGATATAAGAGCATCCATCAAAACATGTTTTGCCACACTTGGCGATCATTGCAACTGCTGAAGACAGTTTCAAACATATTGGAAAGTTTATGGTGAACTATGTACAGTGTAGAACTTAGATGGTGAGTGATTTAAGTTGTAAGAGGATGTTTCTCTGCATTCAAGTGGACACCTGGAAAAAAATCTACTTGCTACTGCATGAACAAGTGAGTTTTCCTTATTTGAAAAATCCAGGAGGGGTTTTTAGAGCACTTAGTGAGGTTGTTAAACTCATCAGTCATGTTAAAGTCAGACCTATGCGTCTTTGAAATGATTACAGTTATGTTTTCTCTAAAAGACCTCTCTCATCTATGAAATTTGTCTGAGAAAATTCTAATCTTTCTGGGAAAAAAATGTTTGTGATAGCATAAGATATTAGTGTCTTTCTTTGCAAATTATTCTACCTTGAGATTAATTTGTTTATTTGAACAACCAAAAGACTGGCTGCAAAACTTCCTTGAGATTTTATATTATTTTATTTTATTATTTTTCTTGTGTTGGCGTCTTACTGTGTTATTCAGGCTGGAGTGTATGGCACAACCGACCTCCTGGGTTTAGGCAATCCTTCTACCTCAACCTCCTAAGTAGGTGGGACTATAGGTATACACCACTACACTCAGCTAATTTTTTTGATTTGTTTTGTAGATATTAGTCTCGCTATGTTGCCCAGGCTGGTCTTGAATTCCTGGACTCAAGCAATCTTCTTACCTCAGCCTCCTGAAGTGCTGGGATTATAGATGCAAACCACTGTCACAGGCATAAAAAATCAAATAAAATATGTTTGGCATCTGCATATTAACTTGTCATGCAAAAATTAACAACATAAAAGATTAGTTGCAAAACCTCCTTGAGATTTTTGAAAAACCTTATAATGGTATAGAGAAATCAAAAGTTAAAATGTTGGAATAATTGAAAGTGACTATTATTTTAACAGTTTAGTTTCTTCCCATAGAATTTTTGTGTTAGTGAATTTACTTAGGTTAGCTGTGAAAATAAATTACAGATAAATTTGCATCTTGGACTGAACCGAGAAATGGAAGCCAAGAACTTTGACATTCAGTCTCAGCTTTGAAACTGAACCTTGGCTCTCAATTTCAATGGTGAGGCTCCTTGTTTCTGTGTGTGAAGTAGGTACTCACTCACAGGCACATCAAACAATTTCTTCTTTTTTTTCAACATTAACCATGATCCCTGTCACCTGTCCAGGGTACTGTATAAATAAGGAACAGAAAAGGGGCAGTAAGTAAAAACTAAGAAAATCAGAATAAAATATGACTTGAGTTAATAATAATGAATCAACATCGGGTCATTGGTTATAATGAATGCACTATGTTAACATAAGATGCCAACTGTAAGGGAAACTGTATGTGGGAATATGAGAATCCTCTTTACTATCTCTGTAACTTTTCTGTAAATCTAAACTAGTATGAAATTAAAAGCTTGTTAAAAAACATTTAACAATCATTTTAGAGTTTAGTAGAAGTAACAGCAAGGCCTTTCACATGAACAGCTCACGCATCTGTTCCACCACAAACTTCAAAGATCTTTATTCAGGCTGGATACTTAACATAAAATAGTTACATTTTATAAACCTTGAGCCTGTGAAATGGACACCAGTGGTGGTCACATTATTTTTGTCATTTCCTTGATGAAGATTTTATAATCCTAAATATTATTGAGCATTTTTTCTTCCATAAGATGGGCCTGATATTACTGATGACTGGTTCTGGGCCAGGCTAGAACTTTATTCATTCATGGTTGGTTTGTGCTGAACTCTGGGACATCAGTTGACTGTACCTCTCTGGTCCTGTACTGAAGCTGCTCGCAACATGTGTGGTGAAACAGTTAACTGACCAGTGGCCACAAGAGATGATGTCCGTGAGGACAGCTTCTGATCTGTTCTGTCTTCATCTGGACACCAGACCGGCTCTTTGTCCTAAAGTCTGGGAGGCCTCCGGGTTGACAGCTATATCCCTCATGTGACCAGCCCCCCCACAACTAAAAGCAAAATAGGGACTCCACCTACCTCAGAACATGCTTTTCGATCATTTTGGACCTGGCTTGTTAGAAATCGTGCATCAGAGGATTGTGTTCCAGGCAGCTCCTTAGATGGCCTCAGCTCTTCTTCATGATACGCAAGTATGCGTGCGCGCGTGCACACACACACACACACACACACACACACACACACACACACACAAAATGTGACAAGTAAAATGAATACAAAACACATGCAAAGCACAGGAGAATATTATTGGTGAAGGGTTTTGATGAGGATAATGGTGGTTTCATCAATGCCACACAGCAAGCTTTTTGTAAATCATCTTATAATATCTGTATTTTTAAAACACAACTTTCAGCTTCTATACTCTCTCCAATCTCTAAAAGCTCTCTCTGTCTCTCTCTCTCTCTCTCTCTCTCTCTCTCTCTTCTATATATATATATATATATATATGAGTACTATATATATATATAAAGACTCCCCCCCCAAAATAGGGATTTTTTTTGAGGATGAACCCCTTGTAGTATGGGCTTCCCCTGCTGGGTAAGTGTTCTAGGAACTCCTCGGCATCTGTGTACCAGCTAGCTTGTTGTGAGAGGCTGTGTTCTGTTTCAGTGAACTTTTTTTGGAGATGCTTTCAACATGTTTGCCCATTTCATGATGAGTGACTTACAAGTGCACCTGCCAACACCACGCTGAGTGTTCAGCAGAAAAAATTCCTCAAAGGGAAACATTTTGCTAATGTCAAAAAGGTGAAACAATAAACAGCAGAGGCCTTAAAAAGCATCAAAGTTGATGAGTTCAAAAATTGTTTTGAGCAGTGGAAAACGCATCTCGATGGGTGTATTGCATCAAACAGAGTAATTTGAAGGTGACTGAAGTTTAAACATGTAAGAATAAATACACAATTTTAAATAAATAAATTCCATTTTTGTCTCCCCTTATATATGTAGAATTTAGAACAATATTTATTATAATATATTTATAGAATTTATTTATATATTTATAAATTTATATAATTGTTTCCACTGTCCCAGTCTCTTGGGTTTGTCCATTCCTCTCAACTAAATGTGACATGGTTGGTAGCCAAGCTAAGGCTTTCTCTTATTCCTTAGTACATGGAAGTCTGGCCATTTACTTCTTTGAGTCCATGAGTACTATGATTGGATTATACGTGATGCTATGGGAAGATAGAACAGAGGCATTTAAATAATTTCCCTGAAGGAAGTGAGAAAGTAAGATTAAACAGGGAAGTAAGGGGAGGTATGCTAAAAACATGTATACACATTTTAAGTATGAGGTTCGCTAAAAGATGGTGTTAATCAAATGAATGCAAGTGTCACCATATGACAGGCAGTAAAAAGAAAATGGTGGAAGCATGGTTACATGAATGTCATATTATGCATTGATACTGTAATTTAATTCAACTTCAAAAAGGAGTACATAGATAACATCTCTTAAAATGTATATACATTTTTTGGCACAACTGTATGTGCAAAGACAAACTGCAGTCGGAACGTACTAGTCATTCCGAATGAGTGGATTTCAAAAGGGGAATGTGAGGGCATGGTGCTTGTTAGACTTAAACATCAGTAGGGATCATGAAGACATTTGGTGTTAAACCAGTATGAACTTGATCTTGAAAGTTTTGAAAAACCATTGAAGATTTTGAAACAAGGAGGGTGACACATAAGGAGATTTGGGTTTTAGAAAGATCACCTGGCTCTAGAGTTGAGAAGTGATTTGATTTATGGGGGCTAAGACCAGAGGCGGATACCTGTCAAGGTTGTGGCAGTGATTCAGATGACAAATACCCGGTGTGTTAATTAGCATCTTGGAAGCAGAGATGGAGAGAGAGGGACTCACAGGGGGAGATTTGAAGAGGAAGTGTTTACATATTTGAGGACCTGGCAGGATGGAAGAAGGTTAGAGAGAAGAAGGTGCCTGGAACAACCTGAACTGGGCCGTGGGTCAGATGAGGATGAATGCAGGGAAGGAGTAATTCTGAGAGAAGAGATGATGCAGTTTGTAAACAACTTTATTTTACTATGTATCAATACCCAATTCCTTTTTAAGTGCCAAATTCATGCAAGAGAAAACACAGAAACAAAAACAATGTTTGATATTAGAATTCACTGATTCTGTGGAGCAGTTTATTACACAGATTCACCTTAAACAAAAGTCATGCCTTTAATATTTTCAGACAAAATTTATTAGCTACAGGGGTATTGTTTCTTGCTAAATAAAAACAACTCCCTGTGGAATTCAGAAAATGCTTATAATTCTACTAACCAGAGATGATAATACAGAAAAGAACCTCTTGCTTTAATCTTCATGATTTCAAGTAAGCTTTTTACAGAACAAAAGTAAGGGCATGATAAAGCTCATGAGAAGAGCTAGTCTTGGTTCAACCTAACATGCCAAAAGAAAAACAGCTGAGAAAGTTCACATACAAGAAGGGCCCGAAAAACACAGTAATTTGTTTATAAAAAATTGTATATTTATTCCTACATGTTTAAACTTCAGTCACTTTCAAAGTACTCTCTGTTTGATGCAATTCACCTATCAAGACACTTCTTCCACTGCTCAAAACAGTTTTTGAATGCGTCCATTTGAATACCTTTTAGTACTTCTGCCATTTTTTTGTTTCATCTCTTCCACATCAGCAAAATGTTTCCCTCTGAGAACTTTTTCATCCAGGGAAACAAAAAAAGTCACTCAGGGCAAAATTGGATGATTAGGGAGGTTGGAGCACAGGGTTCATACCATTTTTGGTCAAAAACTGTTGAACACTAGCATGATGTGGGCAGGTGCACTCATAAATCACCAATCATGAAATGGGCAAACAGTTGAAAGAATCTAAAAAAAAAAAAAATTCACTGAAGCTGAACACAGCCTCTCACAACAACACTAGCTGGTATGCTGATGCCAGTGGGTTCCTCGAACACTTACCTAGTGGGGGAAATCTGATTATAAGGAGCCCACCCTCAAAAAAATAATTTTGTTTTATTGTGTGGGTCCCCCTTCATATAATTTAGACCTGAAATTATAAGACTTATTACGAGAGCTTGAATAAAATAAGAAAAATCTTAAATTTTAGGTTCCTTATTTTCCCCACAGTGTCTTTCACATAGAAGTTGTTTTCTTTGTGTGTTTATGTTTATTTGTCTTTGTTTTAGCATATGACTAGGCATTTGTCTCTAGAAAATGCTTTCACCCTTCTAAGTTTAGGTTTGTGAATATTATTAATTTGTTCAACAAATATGTGTCAAGTGCTACCTCCCAAATGCTCAGGACTGATCTAGGTGTCAAGACACAGCAGTGAATTCAACCCAGTGCTGCCTTCATGAAGTGGACATTCTTGGGGAGTGGACAACAAACAAGTAATAATGTAATGTGGCAGGTGGTATTAGCTCTAGGAGAAACTAAATCAAGAGCAGGAAACCTGGGCTGGGGGCTGGGAGTAGGCCTCAATATTAGGTGACTTGGTGCTGAGATCCTCACTGAGGGAAGGGATAGGGAGCCTACAGATATCAGAAGGAAGAATGTCCTGGACAACGGGACAGTGTAAAACAGGATCCTTAGATTGCAAGGGCGTATTTACTAAACTTTGGAATTACTTGGCATTTTTGCTTAAAACTAGATCCATCTACAAACATACGGACTTGGCAGCAACTTGGATAAATTTATAGTCCATCATACTCAGTGATCTATCACAGAAACAAAGAACAGAGTACCATATGTTCTCACTCAAAAGTGGACCTTGAACAATTATAATACCGTAAGAAAGGGATTGGCAGTAGTGGGAAACTGTCAGGGGAGGTGGGGTGGAATTGGCAGTTAAGGGAAACTGCCAGGAGAGGGAGGGACACACCTTATCAACAAGGGCACCTGCATAATCAACATTTGTATGCCTAACCCTGAATTGTACCCCACATCTTTATAAAACAACAAAACAAAACAAAACTAACTGAGGTCCATCTGGGCATTTGCAAAAGCTCAAATAAAATAGTGAGCTACGTGACCCAGACTGTAAGGAGCCACTGAGCTTCTGTTACTCCTCCCTCCCTCCAGTTCAGTCTTTCCTGAGTCCCTCATACTTCTAGCCTCACCTTTCAGGCTGTTTCAGATTGAAATGATGAGTTTTTCCTAAAAAAATATTCTGGTTCACACTTCTAACTCTGAAAAGGACTCTGGTTCTACGGCGTGAAACAGACTTTTTACTGGATGACCTTGAATTTAAGATAAGACACGTGATCTTCTCTTCATTATCCAACCTGGTTTTGCTCCCGGCTTCCGTAGGCTACAAATCTCTTTGAAAAGTGAGAAGTAAAACATCAGATGAGAACTGAATTCAAATAACTCTAAATCCTACGGTTGAGTTAGAATAGTACAGCTTCAATTATAATTGGGCAAGAGATCTATTAACATTCTAAAAATATACTCCGCACAATTTTTGTTCCAGAGATTGTTTTATCTTATTCAGCTTCACTAAAGTTATGTAATTGACAAAATTGTATACATTCAAGGTGTACAATGTGATGTTTTGATATATGCATGTATTATACAATGATTTTCATCAAGCAAATCAACATATCTGTCATATCACATAATTCTTTTTTCTTTTGGTGGTAAAAAATCCCTAGGATCTACTTCTCTTGACCACTTTAATTACACAATGCATTACTATTAACTGTTGTCACCACACAGTGCTTTAGGTCTCCAGAATGTATTTGATTTATAACTACAAGTTCATACCCTTTGATCAATATCCTCCCAATTCCCCACTCCTCACCCCTCGTAACCACCCTTCAACTTTATGAGTTTGACTTTTTAAGAGTCCAGATACTAGTAAGATCATACAGTATTTGTATTTCTGTGTCTAACTTGTTCCACTTAACATAATGTTCTACAGTTCCACGCACGTTGTTGAAAATGATGGGATATCCTTCTTTCAAAGGCTGAATAATATTTCATTGCATTTTTAAAAATCTGTTTACTCAGCAATGAGCACTACATCAAAGTAATTTTGGAACTCGTATTCTGGAATGGCCATCAGAGCCATTGTCATATTACCCTTATGTCCTAAATGTCATCAAATATCTTCCTTTCAATATCCTTTATCTTAGGGTAAAGGAAAAAAGTCACTGGGGACCAGATCAGTTGAGTAGGGAGGGTGTTCCAATACAGTTATTTGCTTACTGCCTAAAAACTCCTTCACAGACAGTGCTGTGTAAGCTGGTGCATTGTTATGATGCAAGAGCTCCTTCGGGATCATTTTTTCACGCACCTTTCCCAGTTAAGATTTTCTTAACTGTTTCTCGGTACATGTTTATTTGGTCTGCTATGTTTCTCACAGTCAGCCAAAAGTTTTGATGCAGAATTTAATGAATTTTTGCAATGTTTTTGGCTGTTCTGCTTGTTACTGGCCATCCTGACCTCTCTTCATCAGAGACGCTTTCTGTCCCCTCAGAGAAACTTTTAATCCATTGTACACTGCCATTTTCTTCATGACATTATCCCTATAACTATGACTAAAATGTCCCTGATTTCACTTCCATGTCCTTGATTTTTCTTCTACTCTTGCCACGTTTAGCAAGAAATTAAATGTCTGTTCCTTGCTCTAATTCAAACGCCAACATTCTCACAATGACAGCTCTGATGACCACTCTAGAAAAAGAGTTCCCAAATTGCTTTGACGGGTGGACTAGGTGCTGGCATAAGAGCATAGCTTCCCAAGGGGAGTACTTCAAAGGTGACCATAGTGATACTCAGCAACGAGGTACGTAACACTTTTTCTAGGATGAGTTTGCTAACTTAATTTTCAGACCTTGTAGGTTGCTTTCATGTCTTGACTATTGTGAATAATGCTGCAATGAATGTGGGAGTGCAGATACCTGGGAATATTTTTGAGATTAAATCAATCCCTATAACTTGCGCTAAAATAACGGAGCTCTCCTCATAGTCATTCTATTCTACTCTTTCTTCCTCTCCATTCTTACTGCCACTATCAGAGTCCAAGATCTCATTGCCTGTTGCTTAATGGACTGTAATAGTTTCCAAAGTGATGCCAGGATCTTCTCCAGGGCACTAAGACAGATGAATCTTATATAATCCCATCACGGTAGATAAATATCCAAAAGCCTTTACTGACTTGCTGCCTGTCAGATATCCCTATATTTTAATTTGATGGGAGAGGCAGGTTATAATAGTAGAAAGTATGGTCTTTGAAGTCAGACAGCTCAGGATCACATAGTGGGCTCTAAAATTTACATAATTTGGGGCAAGTTACTTACTTTTCTCCTCTATAAAAATAGACATAATAATATTTAATTCACAGTTTTGGGAAGGATTACTCGTATGCTATTGTATGCTGAGTGTTCACAATAAGCTGGTCTCTCTGCTATGTGCTTATCTATATCATCTAATTGAATTCATTATTCATATCAACTTTACCTGAAATGTGCTACTCATGTAGTAGTTACTTAATAACATTTTTTTCCATTTCCAATCTATTGCTTGGCACCAACTGAAATTTCCAGAGTTATTTCTCATTTTTTAAAAAAGCCTGGTATCCATTTGAACTTCTCTATGGTCATTCTTAGAATATCCCTTTTATTTTTTTCGCCTTCATATTCATCAGTGTTCTATTTTTCTGGGAAGCTGCGTCCATCTCTACCAAGGAACATTCTCGAACGACCTTCTATGCTCAGGGTGCTAGATGTCTTCCATTCACTCTTCCAGGTTCACTGTCCATCTTAAAACTACTACTTTGCTCCTAATATCCATCTTAAAACTTCTACCTTGCTTCTCTGTGATCTCAGTATCATGTGGATTACAATAACGGTCTACTTAGCCTTCAGGTTTCTGTTGAGTTTGACCAATAGAGAACCAGGCAGAAGGAGAAGAGAGGAGAGCAAGGCTTCCTCTACTTCTTCTCACTGGAGTAACCTCTGTCTGGTCTCATCCTGGCTTGAAATTTCAGCTTCTTGCATGGTGGTCCTCTTCCTACTATATGCTTTTCTCATGTCTGGTAACTGCTTCTTCCTTTCCCCCACTTCTGGCTGGGGATATGATATACAGTCTTGCCTTTCCCTCACTTTTGCAAGCAGTTCCTTTGCTAAAAAATTTTCAAATTATTCTAATTTAAGTATTTTTTTTTCCTGCTTGGACCATGATGAGTACATTTAGCCAAAATATCTCTGATCAACCCACCAGGAAGTGATGCCCTCATCAAATCTACTAACATTCCTCAGTCACCAAATACTTATTGAGCATTTCAGGTAGACAGGCCTGCAGCTGTGTGCAGGCTGTGTTGTCTGGACTTCCCCTTACCTACTTTATCTCTATCTAAGTTAATCACTGATAGACTACCAAGTTTACCTACATAATATTCCATAAAACTGGGTCCTCCTCTGTGCATGCTACTTGGGAATGCCACGCTGGTTCTAAACTATCTCATTTGTCTTTTGGAACACAACCACTTCCTAACTGGTGTCTAAAGCTTAGGGCTGTTTGCTTTAAACACATCCCTCTTAAAACTACAGTGATGGTCTATCAAAATTGGCGGGTCTTTCCAGTGCTGGGCTTCCCCTTCAACACCTCATACTTTGGCAAGTACGCCACTTACACAACTCCATGACTCACCACTCAGAATCTAAATGTGAAAGGAGCTGCCTGACATTAAACAAAAGATGCCCTTCCATAGAACTAGAAGATCCAGGGTAGGGAAGAAAGGGGCTGTCCACTGCTGTTCCCTAACCACTTCTCTCTCAAGTTTCCTGTCATCTGGCTAATTCACTCACTGCTGCTGCATCACTGGCTCACTCTCAGATCTCTGAGTCATCATCACACACCCAGCTAACATCCCTGGGGTTTTTCACATCTCTGTGGATAAACTTTCTCAACTAGGATTCCTTAGCACACTGGTATTCTCAGAATTAGCTATATACCTGAATCAAAATGTCAACCTTGTCAGTCCTAAGTTGCTGGCCCAACACCTGCTATGACCAGCATACATGGGTAGTTGCCTGTGACAGTAAGCATGCTACACGAATATCATTTTCAATTTTGACATGGCATTTAAAATGTCATGAAGCTTAGAATAGACAACTTATGCAGTATCTTAGTCCTCCAATATTGGGATGTTTTTCTTTCTTTCTTTTTCCTGTTCTAAAGTCACTATCTTTATTAGTGTAGCCTCAAGCCAAATGCTGTTTTGAAGATTTTTTTTCAAAACTCTAATCCTGTTAACATAATTAACTTTTTATTGATTATTTATATGATTTTATTGATTGTAACTTAAAAAATAATCAATGAACCTATATTTAAACATCATTATTGCTCAAACCCATAGTTTACATTAGGGTGCACTCTTGGTATTTTACATTCTATGAGTTGAGAGAGAGAGAGAGATATCAATTACATCAATTGGGGAGATATATAATTATCAATATATATATAATCAATATATATATCTCCACAATTGTAGTTTCACTGCCTAAAAAATCCTCTGTGCTCTGCCTAATCATTCTTCATTTCCCCCAATCCCTGGCAACCTCTGATCTTTCTTATTGTCACCATAGTTTTGTTTTTTATAGAATGTCATATAGTTAGAATCACACAGTATGTAGCCTTTTCAGATTGGTTTATTTCACTTAGCAATATGCATTTAAGTTTTTTCCATGCCTCTTCATGGTTTGATGGACATTTGTTTTAGTGCTGAATAATTTTCCATTATCTGAATGTACCACAGCTTATCTGTTCACCTACTGAAGGACATCTTAGTTGCTTCCTAGTTTTAGTAATTATGAATAAAACTGCTGTAAACATCTGTGCACAGATCTTTGGTGTGGATATAAGTTTCAACTCATTTGGATAAATGCCAAGGAGCATGACTGCTGAATTGCATGTTAAGAGTATATTTAGTTTTGTAAGGCACTGAAAAACTGCCTTCCAAAGTGGTCATACCATTTTGTAGTCTTACCTTTAATGAATGGGTTTCTGTTGCTCCACATCTTTGTCAACATTTGGTGTTGTCAGTGTTTTGGCTTTGGTCATTGTAATAGGTGTGGTATCTCATTGTTTTAATTTGCATTTTCCTGATTATACATAATGTGGAATATTTTTTCATATGCTTATTTGCTATCTGTGTATCTTCTTTGGTGAGGTGTCAGTTAAGGTCTTTGATCTATCTTTTGATTGGATAGTTTGTGTTCTCATTGTTGAGTGTTAAGAGTTCTTTGACTATTTTGAGTAACAGTTCATTATCAACTATGTCTTTTACAAATATCTTCTTCCAGTCTGTGGCTTGTTTTTCATTATCTTGACTGTGCATTTTACAGAGCAAAATTTAAACATTTTATTTATTTTACTGCAAAAAGCTTTATTTTTGTTTGGTCCAGGGCGGTTAAAAAGCGGTCTAGTGGCTGGAGGGGGAGGCTCAGGCAGAAGAAACCCTGATACTTTGAGAGGAGCCCCCCAGAGGCCGCTGGGCTCCTAGTCGTGCTTGAGGGTGAGCCTTTTGAAGAGATACTCACCCAGCCCAGGCTCCGGTCGGCCAGCCTGCGAAGGTTGGTCAGGTGGTCGCCCATCTTCTTGATTAATTCCACTTTCTCATGAAGTGGTTCTCCAGGAAGTCACAGAGATGGGGGTCTGTGGATCCCAGGGCATGAAGGTCTAAAAGGCTTGGTTCACACTCTTCTCCAAGGTCATGGCGGCTTCCATGGCATCCAGGGTTTTACCCCACTCATCTTGAGAGAGCTTCTGGATATCCCGAAGAAGGGCGCGGCTGCCACGCTGGTTTTGCATCTTCAAGAACCACATCTTCGCGGTGGAAATAGAAGCCCAGAGAGAGGCTGGTGTAGGAGGCCCGTAGATGCAAATTGACCAGGCGGTTGACGGCTGCCTCCACCTCGGTGGAATAATTCTGGCTAACCTGGGAGCTCATGGTTGGCTGGAAAGAAGGAGCTAACTGCAAAAACGGTGGTCACTGGTTCCAGAAACAGGAGGTGGCCTAGAAGGTGGTCTCGGAGGTTGCAAGTGGAGAGGAGATCAGAGGGCAGTGGGAGGCTGGAAGAGAGGGAGTACCTGGGTCTGTTCTGTCCAAACACTGTAAAGCAAGAGACAGATCCGCAGGATGACTGAATGCACTGCCTAAACATTTTAAATAAGTAAATTTTGTTCTATGCTTCTTGCAAAAAAGAAAACAAAATGAAGTTTAGCTTATTATTTCATGGATTATTCCTTTGGTGTTGTATCTAAAGTTATTACCAAACTCAAGGTCATCTAGATTTACTATGTTACCTTTAGGAGTTTTATACTTTTGTGTTTTATATTTAGGTCTGTGATCTATCTTGAGTTAATTTTGTGAAGGGTGTAATGTCTGTGTATAGAATTTTTTTTTTAGTAGGTGGTTATAGTTGTTCTGGCATTATTTGTTGAGAAGACTATCTTTTCTGTAGTGTATTATCTTTGCTCTTTTGTCAAAGGTTAATTGATACATTTATGTAGATCTGTTTCTGGGTTCTTTATTTGCTCCATTGACCTATTTGTCTGTTCTTACACAATATCACACTGTTTTAATAATTGTAACTTTATATTAAGTATTGAATTCAGGTAATTTTATTCCTCTAGCTGTGTTCTTTTATATTGTGTTGGCTATTCTGGGTCTTTTGTCTCTCCACATAGAATTTAGAATCACGGTGGCTCAACCTGTAATCCCAAGATTTTGGGAGACTGAGGCATGTGGATTACCTGAGTTCACAGGTTTGAGACCAGCCCTGGCAACTTGATGAGACCTCATCTCTACAATAAATAAATAAGTAAATAAGTAAATAAATAAATAAATAAATAAATAAATAAAAATTAGCCAGGTCTTGTGCACGCCTGTAGTTCTGGCTACTTGGAAGACTGAGGTGAAAGGATCACCGGCGCCCATCAGGTCAACACTGGGGTGGCCATGAGTGTGCCACTGCACTCCAGCCTGGGCAACAGAATGAGACTCCAACTCAAAAAAGAAAAAATAAAAAGGAAAAAAAAAAGAATGTAGAATTAGTTCATTATGTGCACAAAATAATTTGCTGGTATTTTGATTGGGATTTCATTGACTCCATAGATCAAGTTGAAAAAACTGACATCTTGACAATATTGAGTCTTTATATCCATTAACATGGACCATCTCTTTATTTATTTAGTTCTTCTTTGATTTCTTTCATCAGAAATCAAATAAGTTTTATAGTTCCTTGTAGTTTTCCTCATATAGAGCTTATACATATTTTATTAGATTTATACCTAAGTATTTCTTTTGTTTGGATGCTATTGTAAATGGCACTGTGTTTTTAATTTTAAATTACACTTATTAATTGCTAGTATATAGGAGATTGCTTCATTTTATAATATTAATCTTGAATCCTGCAACCTTGCTATGATTATATTAGTTCCTGGAGTTTATTTTTATTTTTTGCTTTATTTGGGGGGATTTTATGTAATGATTATGCCATCTGTGAACAAAGATAGTGTTATTTCTTCCTTACAATCTTTATACCTTTTATTTCCTTTTCTTGTCTTATTGCATTAGTTGGAGCACAGACATTTATTTTTGCTCATAATACTTATTATTAATTATCATCGACTGCCATGAACCTGGTTCATGTGTATTTTCGTTCTGAGACCCAGGTAAAAGGAACCAATCTTAACTGGAGTGGGGAATGAGCAAGAGCTCTAGTGAAATCAGGATTTCCCTCAAAGGTTCTACTCAGAACAAGCACATTATCACTTCTGTTTACATTCCATTGAATTAAGCAAGTCATATCTACAGGAGGTACAATGAGTCACAGATCAATGAGCCTCTTACATAGAAAGGGCAAATGTTTGCAGACAAAACTGAGGAGTTAATACACATATAGTATTTAACATCTGTCATATAGTCAATGCTATATAAGTATTGCCATTATTATTATTACTATTCATTTCTCTTTCTTGGTGCCTTCCAGGCAAATTATCAAACCCGAGTCAGAGTTACTATTCACTTTCTTTCTACTTTAGACCATCAGTTTAAACTTCTGTGAATACATTAGCCTGCGATGATGTCCCTATAAAATCATGACCTCGACATCAGCTGGATCTCTGATGCTTCTTACAGACATTTCTACTTTTCTTGCTTCAATATCTCATTCTATTCCCATCAATGTCTACTTCAAACCTTCTCCATCTTTCTCTAAGTTAACAAAAGATCCTCTTCCACTTGACTTTCTACAGAATATTTGCCTAACTGACAGGCAGAATTGGGAAAATTGAGTTTATCAGGTGGGATTTCATTTCCTTCTTTTGCATGGCAAACCAAACTGCAAATTTAGCAAAGCCCATTCTCAGATGTAATGCCTTTTGTCCAGGTTCTCATGATTAAATATCAGTACTTCTGGTGAAGTCTAACTACATCTATGTTCTTTATGCTATAGATTTCTGCCTTCTTTTATACTTGATCATTTGTCTCTCATTTTCTTTAAAGTTTTCGACTTCTTATCTTATTCTTTTCCTTCCCATTAATTTATTAAACTTCTCTTGACCTATTATTATACATCTACTATAATACTTATCCTGATTTAGAGTATGGTACTTGTACATAGCTTTCATACCTCTTTTTAATGTATTCTTTAAAAGGTATTTGAAGCATGTATTATTCATCTTCATCTCCCTGGTACTGGAGAATGTAGTACTGTAGATAGCTATGTGTTTCATGCTCACTTGTTAGGTGAATCACAGTGACCTCCAGAAGCCTCCAGTAGTCAGAAATTCCTTCTCAGGGTTAGGCTATTTGCTGTTAGACCTTCCTTTAACTTTATATTCTATACCTTAGGTTGATATTGTCAATAGCTCTGGTCTAATTTGCTACTGATAAAATAGTTAACTTATATATCAGCTAAGTAATATGTCACATATGACATTTCAGGATGTTACTATGTCACAGTTCAAAAGCTTTACATCTATTGACTCATTTAATCTTTATAGCAACCTTAAGAAGTAGGTATTATTACCTTTGGTTTACAACTGAGGAAATGCAGATACAGAGGAGTTGTTAATACATAGGTACTGTGTTTTTTTTGAATATGAACATGAAATACATTTTTAAAAAATAGATAAATAGGTATAGACATAGGTAAAGATTTAATCTTATTCTAGCATGTAGACAATAAAGACTTAGGGTCTTGCTTTTTATATTTTTTTCTTATGTAATCTGATAAAGTCCATAAATGGTTAGACTGAGGGAGCCCGAACATTAGCAGAAATCATCACTTAGCTGTGTGTGTATCAGAATATAAATGAGACACCATTTCCTGTCCGCTCTTGTGGAACGTCTGATGAAGCTTAAGTATTTAACTCTCCTATTGCTCTACTCGTTCTGCTGTTACCATAGCAACTAAAAATTCCATTCTGCTGCTCTTGCAAGTACCTTACAATTGTTTTGATAAAAGATAATAAATCACGTTTTTTTTTAAAACAAGGTGGTCAGCATGGAGAGCTACCATTCATGAGTTTCTTTAGACCCAATGAATAAGCCTTAATATTTTCCTAGAAAAATTCTTCCAATTTAAGCATCGTCCTAAATAATATTCAAAGTGGAAAAATCAGATTTTTATTATTCTTGAATTAAGACATATATAGAGACCTAAAATTTACTTACTTGTATTAGTCAGAGTTTTCCAGAGAAACAGACCAATAAGATAGATGATAGACAGAAAGATGCATAGATACTTAGATATATAGACAGAGACATAGTTAGGAGAGGGAATTTATTCCATTTCTTGGGAATCCAAATAGGATCCAATAGGGGAATTGACTCATGTGATTATAGAGGCTGATAAGTTCCATGATAAGCTGTCTGAAAGTTGGAAAGCTGGGAATGCAGGTAGCATGGCTCAGTCCAAGTCTGAAGGCCTCAGAACCAAGGGAGATGGTGATATAATCCTCAAACCCAAGGACCCTGGGACTACTGGTACAAGTCCCAGAATCCAAAGGCCAGAGAATCTGGAGCTCTACTATCCAAGGGCAGGATAAGAAGAATGTTCCAAATCCCACTTTTTTCTCCTATTTGAATTCCCAGGAAATGGAATGTTTCCCACCCACATTGAAGGTAGACCTTCCCCAATTCAGTCCATCAACTTACATGCCAATCTTCTAAGGAAACAACGTCATAGAAACACTCAGAAATAATATATGACCAGTTATGTAGGTATCTCTTAATCCAGTCAAGTTACCCGTAGATAATGTTTCTATCATGTTGAAAGGGGTAGAGTATCTGTCTGAAAGTTTGCTTTTACAGTCTCATGTTCCATGCTTTAGGAAAAATGCACATATATTTCCTTTGCCATTTTCAAGCTTTTTGCCATTTCACTTAGCTATAAAAAATATTCTAGTATATTAGTAAATTTTAAATTTAGGACAAGTGATAGCTGAAATATTATTTTTATTAGGGTTATTTTGGTTGCAGACGACACAAATACAACCCAAACTGGATCAAGCAAAAGGAAATGTAATCTAAGTCAGCCTGAGTACCCCCAATGAACCCAAAGGTGAAATATAGCAGAGAGAGAAAAGCAAATATGATAAGGATCTCAAGCAATGCCTGGATGCTCTCTATCACTCCTCTCTGTTCTCTTCACCCCTTGACTCTAGGCTTCTCTCTCTGTGCAGACAAGCTTTAGTCAAGTGTTAGAAACATGCACAATGGCAGCATTGGTATTTTACCTCTTGTGGCCTAAGTCAATAGAGAGGTATTAGGCTGACTCTTTTTCCTTCAACCTAAAACAAGCAAACTACAAGTTACAGAATAAAAAAGAGGAGACAACAACTCATTGGTCCAGCTTGGTCTGATCCTACCCAAAAAACTATCAGTACTGTCCAGGAGGCAGGATCCTGTAGCAACTTACCTGATTTACAGCAGCAAGGTTGACCACATTATGCTTTTCAAAACTCGTCTTTCACTTGGATTCCTGAGCACCCTTCTCTCTCTGTTTTCTCTTTACCTTTTGGGGTACTTGTGCTCAGTCTCCACTGTGTGTTTCTCCATATCTCTCTGACCAACTTACACTGCAGTGCCCAGTGTCCAGAGCTTCTCTTGGCTATGCTCACAGCCACTCCCATCATGCCATCTCCCATCATGCCATTGTGGTCCCATCCTGGACCCAGTTATTATTAGCACATCATCTGCATGCTGCATTTTCCACTTTTTTCTACCCCAAATCTCTTCCTTCTGTATACTTCTCTAAGTTTGTTGTCTTCAGTTTAATATTTAATACATACTTCCAATACAATATATCTAAAACAGAATCTTTCAATTACTTCAACCTCTGCTTTATAGCTCTTGAACTTGCTCTTCCTAGTCTTCCCTATTGGTTAAACGAAGACTAAAAAACTCAGTCATCATTGGTTTTTCTTTGTCTTTGTGCTTTACTATCCTCTGTGTAAATAAAAAAGCTTAGGCCACTCTGATTGTCATTCCTGCATAGATAGCTGTTTTTTTCTCCCTAAAAAATTTTAAGATATTTTTTTCTTTATCTCTGAGTTCTAAAATTTCACACTGATATGACTAGCGTGGATTTTTTTCCCCTGAATATGGTGAGTAGCACACAGTCCCTTTTAACTTTTATAAAATATCTCTTTTCACTCTGAGAAATGTATTTGTATTCATTTATAGTTTTTTCTCTCAGTTTTTCTTTTCATTCTCCTTTTCTTTTTGTTTTTTTAATTTTAAAGATACAAGGTTCTTCTTTTCTTTTAATCCTACTGTTCAGATATTGAATCCTTGATTGAGTTTTTGTCTTTATGTTTTGTTTTACTTTTATACTATATTCTGGTTGATTTAAAATGTTATTTTCGCCGGGCTCGGCCTGTAATCCCGCGCCTTTGGGAGGCTGAGGTGAGGCTGGATTGCCTGAGCCCGCGGGTTCGAGACCCGTCTGGGCAGCGAGACCTCATCTCTACAATAAATCAAAAAATCAGCCGGGCGTGGTAGCGCATGCCTGTAATTCCGGCTACTCGGAAGGCTGAGGCGGAAGGATCGCCGGAGCCCAGCAGGTCGAGGCTGCGGTGGCCGGGAGCGGCCACTGCGCTCCAGTCTGGGCGACAGAGTGAGACTCCAACTCCAACTCCAAAAAAAAAAAAAAAATTGTTATTTTCCAATGCTACAGTGAAGAGAAAGTGTTTCTGTTGTAGACTCCTAAACATGACCAGAATATCATTCAAATGTGATGGAAGAGTAGGGCTCTAATTGGATTCAGAAAATTAATACACCAAACGTCCTTTGTTTAGAAACCGCCTGAGGGGGGCTTCTTAATAAAACAATGGTGCCATCTAAAAAAGAGAGAGAGAGAGAAAGAAAAACAATTCAGACAACAATTTTTACATAGCAGAGCAATTAAGGGAAGGATAACCAGCATGACTGGTGTGTGACAGCCTAGAGAGCTACCACTCAAGATGAGAAGAGAAAGATAAAAGCTCTGGGAGGGAGGTCCCTGAGGGAGACACCGCAAAATTAACAGTAGGTGGGGAGTTTGGAATAAACAGAGGCTGTAACATAGTCATCATATGTTGGGATCAACACTGTCCCCACCACCAAACTGGAGTATTGAATAACTGTGGACAGAGACTAAGCCATAAGGAAAAAAAGATTTTAGAGGTCTGAAATTCAGACACTGAGTTCTAACTTACATGATCAAACTAAACCAATAACACCACCAACATAATATTGAGGCAACCCATGGGAAATGGCTCCTAGTTTACAACCAAGATTAATTCCAGAAGCATATCCATCATTGCTTCACCTGACGAAATTAGAATCTGGTGGTGACCAGGATACAAATGAGATAATACTATTTGCCACAGGAATTTAGAGAAAGAAAACCCCCTGTGGCCCAAGACTTGTGCATGTACAGAATTAACCCTTCAGGTCTGGGTAGATTTCCCTGTGCAGGTCAATACCTATGAATTAAGCAGCCCTCTCATTGGCCATTCCTCCCTTAATGGAGAGCGGGGAACGTACTGAAGAAAGGCTTGATTTCCACACCATACTGTCCTTGGAAGTAACAGCTTTCTAATTATAGGGCTCAATTTTCTTAAAAGGTCATATTTATCTGCTCTAACAGTCACAGTTCCGCTGCTGGATCTTCACCAATAGCTCCTAAAGAAGAGCAATATTTTAGAATCTGAGTATCCCACTGTCTCATGGGAAACCAGTATGGCTCCCTGTGAGGAGTTCTCTAAAAGTCTGACATTTTAGACTCCTCTTGCCCTAACCCAGTGCCTCTCTATTTCTAGACTTCCTGAAAATTGTGCCACTCTACTGTCCCTGTTCCTTTTATTGATGACGTAGATTGTTTTTCTTTTACATGGTCCTTCTACTTTCTGTCTTTTCTTGTGCTGTTTTGTTCTCTAGAGGTCACAATTCTAATGGTCTTTAGTATCTGACAATTTTTAGCCTTATATTCAGCCTATGTCATTTGTTCCTCCTCCTCACTTTGTCCAGTGTCTTCAACTTTATTCGTTTTGCACTCCTCTGTTCTTCTTTGCTTTCCATTCATTCATTTGTTCATTCATTCATTCATCAGCATTAGGCACTGTACTAGGAATGGGGGTAAAAAGTAAATAAGAAGCATAACTTGTAAAATATTTAACATTCTAATAGTTTTTTTTTTGAGTTTTCAAACAAAGTTTATTAGAGAAAGGAAAGAAAAGAAAGGGAGACATAACAGAACCGGCATGGGCAAAAGAAACCATACAATCTAATAGATCTTTAAGTTGAAGTTAGGTTAGAAGATGTAAGGCCTTCAATCAAGGTAGGATAAAGAAAATGTTATGGTGATGCACGTCTTTTTTTCCCTTTTAAAAACAATTTCATTAGCTTTGGGTGATATAAATACTTTTTGATCTGGGCTTTAAGAGTACCCACCACCCTCACCTGTGCACATTGTACCGAATAGGTGATTTTTTTGTTCCTCCACCCCTTCTCCCACCCTCTTCTTAGTCTCCAGTGTCTATTACAACATTCTCTATGCCTTGGAAGATCCTTGGTGTAGCTCCCACTTAAACGTGAGAACATGCGGTGTTTGGTTTTCTGTTTTTGAAAGGCAATGCATAAGTCTTAATGCAAGGATGGGCAAAGCAGATTTTTCTAAGATGCCTGGGTAAGGCTCTATAGAGGAAATATAAAGTGAGCTGGGTGTTGAGGGATGAGTAAGAATTTTTTAAAAATCAGATATTAGGGTAAGAAGAGAAAAGTATTCTAAGGGAATGGAATAGAATATACAAAATTATAGAATGAGCTAGACGTTTGTGAATATCTCCCGATGTTACCTCCAGCTATATTTGATTCTTTTCTTCAGGGGGAAGTACAGTGAACACCATCAGCACCTCCAGTGTTGCTGGTGGCATGGCCCAAGGCTCTTCTGGATAACGCTTATATTGAATAGCTTATATCAACTCCTATTGAAACTCCCCATTCTTCATCTTCTTCTCCCAGAATTCTCTTGGGTACCATATTATCCCCAAATACTGAATATTATCCCCAAATACTGCAGGGATGGCATTTGCTAACAAACACATCCTTTGCAAATATTAAACAGGTTATTTTTAACAGCAGTTATTAAGGAGATTTTTTAAAGCCTGTATTTTGAGATGCTCAAACAATTGTCTTTGAGGGCAACTTACCAAATGCATTAAAGGAAGTCATTTGGACACTTCTTTACTGCTTTCAGAAACAAGAGAATTGAACTTCTCTTTTGCAGCCAATTCTTTTCAGCCACACACACACACACAAATGAAGGTTTGCTAACACTCTTTCTCCTGAGAACACTATCTACTGTGAATGGTGCCAACAGCTGAAAGCATCGAGCCTGCCCTCGCGCTGTGAGAACACAGCTCTCTCCCAGGGTCTGCCCAGATGCTCATTAAAATCCAATGAGTACCCCACAAGGATGTGTTGTTTAGTCCAACATCATAGCTTTTATAAAGAAAAGAATTTCAACTCGGTGTGGGAAGAGGGACAAAGTCGAGCTCCATGGTAACTGGGTCAAATTAACTCTTTAAACAGGCTATCCACAAATGAATAGATGTTGACTGGGCATACATCACAGTTTAACTCACTCCTGCCCTGTGTAACTTCTGCTATCCCCAAACTTGCCACTTTTATTTCTCATTCTGTCCTCTCTCTCTGTGCCACTCACAACCTGCTCCCTGACTCCTCTCCTTCTTTTTGTATTTTTGTAAATGATTGATGTTTCTCTCTTATCAGCTTGACCTCTTTGAAATACCGCAAAGACCTATTCCACATGTTTACTGCTTTCCTAATTCTGGATCCATAAACCACAACCATCTTCTCCCATGCTTATTCCACACATGGACAAAAGTCAGTTGCCTAAGTTCTTGTTCAACAATGTATATTATCACCATCATACTCTTTTTTTACTCACAGTGGCAATCAGAGGGAGATTAGTATACAGGAGAAGACTAAAAATAGTCCCCATTTTAAGGAGCTTAAAATCCATTTGGCTGTCACAAAGAATACTTTTATTAAGCATCACTGTGTGAGGAAAATGTTTATTTCTCCCAAAGAACTATGATAGTTTTTTTTGGCAGATATTGGAAATTATAGTATTTAGAATTGTTCTCTTGTTTGCTCTTGCTGCCAGAATGCTTAACACCAAATGTAACATTTACAGACTGTAATTACTTAATCTCCAATTGCTTCCTTTTCTTTGTATGGCCTTGACTTTATATGCTTATTACAAATGGACAGATATTATTGTAAGGTTAAACTCTTCTTAAGAATGACATAGGATTTAAATAACTAGACAAAGATATTAGCTCTGACTTGGATAAAATTACAAAATACATGCTTATCAAATTTATGCATGAGAATGACTAAGAGAAGAGGATTGCAGTATTTGGTATGATTCGGAATGAACAGGGATTTGTTCCTCAGGATTCCAGGGAACTGACATCATGAGAAAAGTAGTTAGAGTGGGATAAAGCCAAGGTCACACAGTAGGTGATGGGCTTTGAAGGAATGTCAGTGGGTAAATAACCTTGTGGACGCGGTGGAAAGTTTCATGAAGTGAATCACAGAGTTCAGTGGGACAGGAGTGAATTCTTAAAAGATAGAGGGTGAGATTTTAAGTACTTACCTGGAGTGTAGCCTTTGGGGAAAGGAAGATGCCTTTAGTAATGATTTTGAAAATATATTCTTATATGATGCTTTTTCTTCAAGGCTCTTGTGGTCATACTGATGCTTTTTTTGAATTTGGTGATACATTCACATGACAAGGAAGTCTTCTTGGCTTTGGGATGATAATAGCACATAGACCCAGAGAATAGACAGGTCAGGAAGCTAGAAGGACCGGTTAGGGCTGACACAGGGAATACTAACAGGAAAAACAACATATCGTTTGGAGCTCGTGTTCAAAATCCAAATGCAAAATTGCAGGCTAAGGTAGATATGGAAAAGGATAGGGAGTTTTCATTAATGCATAAGTTAAAAATATGGAGTGAGTTTCAAAAAGCAGGTGTTCTTAGGCAGCTTGCTCAGAGGGTAGCATGTAAGACAGTTGGGTGATGGTCCTGGGTGAATTGCATTCAGTGCTGGACACCAACAAATAACAGTATTTGTGTGTGTGTATGTGTGTTTGTGTGTGTGTGTGTGTGTGTGTGTGTATGTGTGTGTAAAAGACCACATTGGACATATGGTTGCCAAATGGGAGAGCAATTACAAGTCATGTCACACAAGGAAGGATTAAACTACAGTCTACTTTTTGACCCAAAGAAGGAAAACATTAGGTAGAGGCTAAGATTATTATTTTCAGATATTTGAAGGGAAATAGTCTGGCGCTGGGGAAGGAACATGCTATATGAAGGCGGAGAAAGCTGTGACCAGCTCTATGATTTGCTGTCTACTTGCCCCCTACCCAGCACTGCCTCAACAACGCTCCAGGTTCTGTGGTAAATGGAGCGTGGTCATTCTGGGCAGCACATGGCAATTAGTTGGCCCTCCACAATGTGATTTTCTTCCTGTAATTAAGAAGGTATGATGAATCAATACGCATATTCTCTACAGTCCTGAAGGGCTGAGTCTAAACTCAGTTTGTAGGACCTACAAAGAGACAGTTTTTGCCAAAAAAAAGGTATATGTATATATATTATTTATATAAAAGAAATATACTTTTGAAAAGAAAGTGGGCTTTCTCAGCAGGTGGTTTTGTTTCTCAACCCAGAAAATGTTCAAACCTAACGCATCCTAAGAAATCTGTGACCTAAGTGACCACTCTTATTTTGAGACTTCCACTGGGACATAGGCAAAAAGAATTTTTTTTTGTTTGTCTTTTCTTAGAAATTAGAGATGAAGGAGATGGAGAAGAGATGAAACTATGAGGGTAGAAAGAGAAGTTGGCTAAAGTCAGAGAAAAGAATGTGCTGCTCTGTGAATGTGGTGCCTATAAGGTAACTAAGGTCCACTTGAAATAGGATGATTTGAAAAAAATGTTTACAAAGTTTTCATTTACAAAGTCAAGTGAGGAAGAACCACAATGAGCATTAGGGAAGAAAGAACCAACCCAAACCTGGGGCAGAGCGTTGCATAGAGATGGTCATTTGAAAAGAGCAGGGGGCCATTCGTCAAGAGATGTTGACAACTCTAGAGATCTCACAGGGAGGGAGCCAAGGAAAATACACCCTGGCCAGCCGCACTCTTCTTCCTTCTTTGATCTCCTTGGGCTCCCCCTTAGCCAAAGACAAGTGGAAGCCAGAGGGCAAGAGAGCATGTTGATGTTTTCCAAATGGGTCATCTGCCCAGGGAGGGAGAATGGTAGATCTGGTTACTCAGTGAAAAATGTTTAAATAAAATAACACGGGTCTTTTTTTGTTTTTGATGCCTTCCAAAATTCCGTTCTAAAGGCATTTTAATTAGAAACAAGGAGGAAAATCTTTCTTGACAAAAGAAGAAATTGTCCTTTTGTATATCTTCCATTTCTCTTTCCACACTACTTTCTCTGTTTGGATCAGCCACCACCATCAATTCTACCATTGTCCTCCTCGGGGCTCTGGGGCTGGATCAACAGATGGGTCACCACAGCCAAATCAGGTCTGCTGTAGGTCCTGAGAATTTTCTGAGGAGCCAGGCTGGGTACCTGTGGGTCCCTTCCCACCACTCTTGCCCTGTGTACAGTTGGGTTCCTTACAGTGTACTATTATGCACCACTGTATCCCTGCACTTCAGAGGTGTTTCCTAGAAGCCATGTCATTCTTGAGCCTTGGTACTCTCTCTTTCCTCTTGTTGTCACAGTCATTCATTTATTTGTTCTTTTAAAATAGATTGAGAACCTACAACATGTACTCTTTGGGGATACAGTGGTAGACATGCCCAGCAGGGTCTTTAACTTCATGTAACTTATTTTATCTTATTAATTTTATAACATTGAAATGGCCTAGACATTTTCAAAATTTCAGTATACTCTAAGAGTTTTCTTTTATAAACTTAAGATATAACAATATAGTCACTTCAGATCATGTATTCTAATTTTTGGTATGAAAAATGTATCCCCATGGCCATTTGAAAGATCAAAGGCAGAATCAGAGTTGAGTATGTCTGTGTGGGTGTTCAAACAATAGTTTTAAATGCATGCTCCCTAGTTAATGGGTCACTGTGAGCTTGTACTTTTATTTAATTTGATGACAATAAGGGTAGGATATATATTTAATTAAAGTACCATAAAATTGAGATTTTATAATGTTTTATAAATAAGAGAGCTTGCAGGAATAAGAAATGGTACTTTTTAAAAGGTTTTAACAGTTGGACTCGGTGGCTCAGCCTGTAATCCCGTGCTTTGGGAGGGTGAGATGAGTGGATTGCCTGAGCCAGTGGGTTCAAGACCCATCTGGGCAACTTGGCAAAACCTCATCTCTACAATAAATCAAAAAAATTAGCCAGGTGTGGTAGCACACGCCTGTAGTTCCAGCTATTGGAAGGCTGAGGTGGAAGGATCGCCAGAGCCCAGCAGGTGGAGGCTGCAGTGGCCGGGAGCAGCCACTGCACTCCTGTCTGGGTGACAGAGTGAGACTCCAACTTAAAAAAAAAATGTTTTAACAAGGAGTCACTTTCTTCAGAATATATAGAAAAATTAAAAATTATTTTATTAAAATGAATTGAAATGTAAATTGAACAAATTGAACAAGTTACACTGTTCAAGCATCAAAATGATGTCAACTGTATTCCAAATGAGTTAGAATTTGTTACTAATATTTTTAAAAATCTATTTAGAATTCTTGATAATTTTACTTAAGGTAACTTATAAGGAAATAGATTCTCTATGACCATTCAAAGAAATGAATACATAATAAACAAATGTTAGATTCTTGTGCATAATTTTGAGACTTTCATCACTTTTATTGTTGGACTACTGACAGTTCTCAGAGTTTGTCTTTAATATGTATAACCTCTAGAGAATTTAAATGGGACTTAGGATTTATCAAGTCCAACCACTTTTCTGAGGTCAAGAAACTTAATTTCCACAGATATAAAAAGTAAAAAAAAAAAAAAAAATCTCCAGAAGCCCCTTACTTTTAATCCCTGTATCTAAAAATCTTCCTTTAGGATTTTGATTCTCTGCAACATGTGTGTGAGGCTACATCTACCTGGATCCTTTATGAGTTGTCAGTATTGTCTCTTGTCTTTATCTGAGTTGTTTATTCATAATTTCTGGGATTTCATACTTAGCCCTGTTCGCAGACTCAAATGGAAATTGCTTCTGAATATAAAAATCTATAAATTTCCTGAAGAAAAAAAAAAGTTTATCCTAAAAAGACCAAATGACACTATACATATACATTGTATACTCGTATCTACCAAATGGTTAAATGGCCTCCAGGAAATTCTTAATGATATTATCTTTGTTTTTGTTCTTGTTTTTAATTTTAAAGATGTGGGGTACAGTTCAGGGTTAAGTATACAAATGTTCATTATGCAGGTACCCTTGTTGATGAGATGTGTTCCCCTTCCCCTGAAAGTTTCCCACTACTGCCAATCTTGCCCCTGACCTCCCTTGACAGTTTCCCAACTACTGCCAATCCCTTTCTTATAGTATTACAATAGTTGTTCAAGGTCTGCTTATGAGTGAGAATATGTAATTGTCGATTCTTTGTTTCTGTGATAGATCACTCAGTATTATAGACTCTAAGTCCATCCAAGTGGCTGCTAAGTTCATAATTTTGTCCTTCTTTATAGCTACATAATATTCCATTGTGTATATGTACCATATTTTTTTTAAAATCCAGTCTTCTTTGATGCACAGCATGGTTGGTTCCGTTTTTGCTATTGTGAATAATGCTGCAATAAACATGTATGTGCAGGTATCTTTTTCATAGAGTGCTTTGAGTTCCTCCAGGTATATTCCCAGCAGGGAGATTGTGGGGTCGTATGGAAGGTCGATTTTTAGATCTTTTAGGAATTGCCTCACTGTTTTCCACAGAGGCTGTACCAGTTTACACTCCCACCAACAGTGTAGAGGTGTTCCCTTTTCCTTGCATCCTCTCCAGCATCTGTTTTTTTTTTTTTTGAGTTATTGGTGATGGCCATCCTGACTGAAGTTAGGTGATATCTCAGTGTGGCTTTAATTTGCATTTCTTTGATGACTTTGAAAATATTTTCCAAAAGATATTGTCTTTGATCATTTATTTTCTTTGGGCTTTAATTTCAATGCTTATCTAAAAAAAAAATTTTTAAAGCTGAATGCACTGACT
The DNA here is from genome assembly GCA_027257055.1 of Cephalopachus bancanus. Classification (NCBI taxonomy): domain Eukaryota; kingdom Metazoa; phylum Chordata; class Mammalia; order Primates; family Tarsiidae; genus Cephalopachus; species Cephalopachus bancanus. The sequence goes on from JAPVLO010000255.1 coordinate 1,631,205, forward strand.
CATGCCTGTAATCCCAGCACTTTGGGAGGCAGAAGTGAGAGGATTGCCTGAGCATGGAGACCAGCCTGGGAAACTGTCGAGACCAGCCTGGGAAACTTGAAGAGAACTTGTCTCTACAATAAATCAAGAAAAATTAACCAGGCTGGTAGTGCGTGCCTGTAGTTCCAGCTACTTGGGAGGTTGAGGCAGAAGGATCACCTGAGCCCAGCAGGCCAAGGCTGCAGTGGACATGAGCATGCCACTGCACTCCAGTAAGGGTAAAGAGTAAAACTTGGATTTAAAAAAATTTTTTAAGGTTAATTCTCAGTCATTTGAATAATAATTTTACAATGAAGCACTGCTATGTAGTTTTAGATTCCCTACTTTTCTTTGGTCTAAGATCGATTTGCTAAGTGACATTTGCTGTGGGCACTGAAGTTCTGGGTTCTACAGACATTTTCTGAAAAAAAATGTATTAGATGAATTTTATTTGTGTAATCACTACTTACATAATACATTGCCTCTAAATGTGGTAGTAAATAAGCAATGAAGTAATTTCTGCACCCGATTCAAACAATGGTTACATTGTGCATTACTCTTTTTTTTTTTTTGAGTTGGAATCTCACTCTGTCACCCAGACTGGAGCGTAGTGGCCGCTCCCGGCCACCGCAGCCTCAATCTGCTGGGCTCCGGCGACCCTTCCGTCTCAGCCTTCCGAGTAGCCGGAATTACAGGCATGCGCTACCACGCCCGGCTGATTTTTTGATTTATTGTGGAGATGAGTTGCCCAGGTGGGTCTCAAACACGAGGGCTCAGGCAATCCACTCACCTCAGCCTCCCAAGGCGCGGGATTACAGGCTGAGCCACCGAGCCCGGCTTGCATTACTTCATTTATGTATTTATTTGGCCTGGGGTAGGACTAGGTGATAACATACAGGAATAAATATGGAGTTTACATTCTATTGTAGGAATGAGTACAATAGTTAGAAAATATGCAACTAAGTAAATAATAAAATAAAGGGACATAACCAAGAAAATACAAACTGGTAATAATGCAGATTTCAACAGAGTCACATGACAATCTCATAATCACATGAGAGCTTTAAAGAGTTATGAAGTGACATGATAGAAAAAATTTTCTTTTATGGATGACTTAATGGCAGAATTTTAGTTAACTGTGGAATCTGATTACCATGAACCTAGCAACAAAACCTTGAAGTTATTAATGACATTTTAAAAAGCATGCTAATGTAAACAGGCGTTTATTTTCTACATTAGTATAATTGAAGTGAAAACAAGGAAGCTGATTAAATGTGGAAACAGACCTAGGGCTACATTTCTCTAATACGAATTCCAACTTCTACTATTTGTTTTAGCAAATTACTATCATCTGTCGCATTGAATTAATGTTTTCACTCTACTGAATTTTTCATTAGTTTTTACCTAAATTGTAATTTTTATTTCTATTTCATAATTGTATAAGAGCTCTAGGCATGTGATATTTACACCTTGTCCTGTAAATATTTATCAGTTAACATAATTTGTGTCAAAACTAGAGTTTTCCGATTTTATTTTCTTTAATATGAACTACTAATAAAAATATTTGTAACATTCAGTGTTGTTGAGATTATGAGAAAATACTTTTAGAGCCAAAAAAAGATCAAATTGCTACAACCATTTGAGATAATAAACTGGCAGAATTTATTGAAATTCAAAAGGCTCACACTATTCAACCCACTTTTGGGAAACTATTCATCAGAAATAAAAGCCTCTACATGCATGACTTCTGGATAAAAATGATCATTACAGCATTCCTGGTATGCTGGAACCCCAAAACCAAAATATTAGCAAATCAAATTCAAAAATCTATAAAATGAAAAATACATCATGACCAATAGCTTTATCCCAGGATTTCAAGATTCATTGCCTTTTTCTCTTTTATTTTTTTGTAAGTGTACAGTGGAGGCTACATTATGTGTAATGAAAATATAGTTCTGATGGCTAGTGGAACTTGTGGTTGTGTGCTCTTGTTCTTTAAAACTTCTGCTGTTTTAATTTGTAATAAGGCAGGTACTGGTAGATAGAACTCACATAAACAAAAGCTCTTTGGGGTCCTCAGTATATTTTTTTAAATTATAAAATGTTATTCATTCTAGAAATTTCTAATAATTTTTATTGCTAGTAGTTTCAAATCTAAGAGTTCTAGTTTCTTTCAATCAATTGACTTTGAGTACATTAGTTTCTTTTGAGACTTACTGATAAAAATTATGCTTTAAATATATATTTATTATAAAATATTTCAAATATATTTACAAGTATGAAATAATATGACAAAGAGGCTTGTACCAACTCAGTTCTAACAACAATCTTTCATATTTGCCTCTGATCTTTTAAAAATCAACCTTATCTTTTAGAACAATTTTTGATTTATAGAAAAACTGAGACAATAGTACAGAGTTTTCATGTACTGTACACCCGCTTTCCTCCATTACTAACATCTTACATTTGTCACAATTAGTAAACCAGTATCAATACATAACATTAACTAAAGTCCATACTTTATTCAAATTTCCTTAACTTTTTACCTGCATTTTTTTCTTTCCACGCAGGATATCATATTGCATAGAATTACCATGTCTCCTTAGACTCCTCTTGGCTGTCACATTTTCTTATACTTTACTAGTTTTTGATGTTTGTGTCTGTTTTGAGGAATATAGTGATGTATTTTGTAGGATGCTCTTCTACTGAAATTTTCCTATTGTTTTTCTCATGATTAGACTGGAGCTACATGTTTTGGGGATAAAGACCATGGAGATAAAGTCCCATTTTCATCACATCTCATAACAGTGGTACTTCCCTGTCGATATGATTTCTCACTTTTGACGTTGACCTTAATTACCTGACTGAGGCAGTGTTTTTCAGGTTTCTGCAGTGTAACTCACTTCACACCCTCTTTTTGTGGTATTCTACAGAAGAAATTCATCACATGCAGCTCACTTTGGAGGGTTCTCTGTCCTTGAAGGTGAAGTGTCTGCATAAATTATTAGAAATTCTTCATTATCCACAGCAGCTTTGTCTCTTTGCCTCTATGTATTTATTTATTCAATTGTTTATTTATATCTGTAGAATTCTTTGCTGTGGCTTGAATGAGTCCCCCAAATTTCATGGATTGGATACTTAATAGTCAAATTCATATGTTGATTGGAGATGAGGCCTTTGGGAAGCAATTAGTGTTAGATAAAGTCTTCAGGGTAGAGTCCCCGTGATGGGACTGATGTCTTCACAAGAAAGGGAAGAGACACCTGAGCTGACATGCATGCTCTTATCCTCTCGTCATTTGCTGCCTTCTGCCACATTGTGATGCAGCGAGAAGGATCGAATCAGATGCTGACAACTTCGTGGTAGACTTGCCGGCCTTCAGAACTGTAAGAAATAAATTTATGTTTATTTTCAACTACCCAATTTTAGGTATTCTGTAATAGCAACAGAAAGCAGACAGAGACTCATGGATATTTATTTCATTTGCTGTATTATAATCTCTTTCTACTTTGCTTATGTCATTGCTTAAACTGTTCCACTGAGTGATATTTCACTTGGCTTCTGTTTGCTTTTAACATTATTTCCACCAATGTGTGATGGGGTGTTTTTGTTTGTTTTTGGGGGTGTGGGGAAAAGTGCATCCTCACTTTCTGACACTATAAGATGCTTCAGTTTCATCTATATAGTTCCTGCTCCCGTCCTAGAATTAGCCATTTATCCTGCTTCCTTTTATTGGATATGATATTAGAGACCAAGATCTGGCTGCTGGAGGCTCAGTCATTTTTAAAAGTTTAAAAGAGTCCTGGAACTAAAAGTATTTTGAACTACTGGTCTCCACTAGCTGGTGCAAAATCCATTAAAAATTAAAGATGTGTGGAGGAAAGTAGTGTATTGAAAAGAACACGGGCAGACTTCATTTGACACAAAGCTCTATGTCCTAGGGGAAGTATGACTCTGAACATCTGACCTACTCTTCTGATAAGCTCCTCAAGCTCACTCAAACTAGACAAACAAACATTCATTCCTTTGTAATTGTCCCAAGGCAAAAGAGGCTCTTGGGACAAATATCATGCGGCAAATATATGTTTAAAATAAAATTTCTATCTTAATGATATCTCACAATCTACAGTAATTATTTAATCAGGCACTGTGAACAATTTCACATCCATTATGAGGGGGATCAAAAAAAATCCAGAATTATCTTTTGGAGGGCAGGTCCCTTGTAGTAGAGGTTTCCCCCAGTAGGTGAGTATTCTAAACCCCTTGGCATCAGTGAACCAGCTAGTGGTATTGTTGTGAGAGGCTACATTCAGCTTCAATGAATTTTATTTTTTTAAGATTCTTTCAATGCATTTGCCCATTTCATGATGGGTGATTTAAGAGCACACTTTCCCACACTGCAATGAGTGTTCAGTAGTTTTTTTTTACCAAAAACAGCACGACCCCTGTGCCCCACCTTCTCTATTCACCCATTGTCACCCTGAGTGACATTTTTTTCTGTTTGTTTCATCGGATGAAAAAAGTCCTTGAATTGAAATGTTTTTCCAATGCAGAGGAGCTTAAACAAAGAAACGGCAGAAGCACTAAAAGGCATCAAAATGGACAAGTTCAAGAACTGTTTTGAGCAGTGGAAAAAGCATCTGGATAGGTATATTGCATCCAGTGGAGAATACTTTGAAGGTGACTAAAGTTGAACATTTAAGAATAAGTAAAAAACTTTTTATAAATAAATTCTGTTTTTTGGGGGAGTTCTCCCTCATATATCATTTATTTCTTACAGCAACACTATTTGTATTATTTGTAGTATTCTTATCTCCATTTTAGACATAAGAAGATGGAAACTCAGGTGGGTTAATTTAACAAGGGTAAAGTTTCTGACAGTGTGGCAGGCACATATTCAGTTCTAATTAATGTTATCCCTCTTGTCTTTTTCTTAGTGGACAAACAATTATCAAAGAGTAAGTTTTTGGCCTGTGACAGGCCAGGGAGTTGCTTGCTAGAGCTTACGTATTTGCCAGGGTGTCTCACAGAGTCAAGCATGCTGTGGAGCTTAGTGAGTCCACTGGCTAGAAGCCATTCCCTTCTTGCCAAAGTTAAGTAGCCTGTATAAACACTCTTCTATAACTGGTACACCAAAGACATACATAACAGCAACTGCCATCTAGCCATCAGAATAACAGTAATATTTGACAGTACTTGAGATTTCACTTTCTACCAAGCTCACGTTAGATGAATGTTAATATTTGTCATCTTATTTCACCATCACAAATTTGTAAGGTCTCAACTAGTCCATTTTTTTAGGAAAGAAAACTGAAGCTCAGAGTGATTAATTTTGTTTCCCAAAGTGATGCAAATTGTCAGTGGCAGAGCCAGTGTTTGAAGCCAAGTCTGTGTGATTCCAAACCCATTCTCTTATCCATTTTACAGGAGAACAGCAGTTGCTGGCAAGTGGAGGGTGCTGAGGGCATTTCTCAGAACTTAGTAACAGCAACAAGCTTCCCTGAGGTTCTAGGGTTGCAAATATTTGTGCAGTGTAAATGAAGAGTGAGGCTTGTGAGGGTGTAAAAAGGTAACTGATGAAGCCTCTAGGCTCAAAGTGGGAACACTGAGTGGTTGCAGACAGACTTGATGAGAATTTTCAACAGTGGGCACAGAAGTTCTGACACAAGGAAGGCACAAACCATGGGAATTTGGGTAGGAAGAGGGCAAAGTTCTGTCCCTCTGCCTCTCCTAGCAAAGTTCATCATCATTTTCCCACTGAGAAGAGATGGATGTTAACATTTGGCATATTTGTAGTCTGATGATCTGCATTTTAGTGTATTAGATGGCTAAAATTAGACGTTATGATGGTTGATTTTATGTGTCTGCTTGACTGGATAAGCAGATGCCCAGATATTTGGTCAAACATTTTTCTGGGTATGTCTGTGAGGATGCTTCTGTATAAGATTAAAATTTGATAGGCTGAGTAAAGCAGATTACCCTTCCAGATGTGGGTTGGTCTCTTTCAATCAATTCAAGGCCTGAATAAGGCAAAAAGTCTCAGCAACAGAAAATTGTTGCCTGATTGCTTTGAGCTGGGATAGCCATCTTTTCCTGTCTTAGGATTCAGATGGAACATTGGCTCTTCTTGGGTGTTGAGACTGCTGTCATTCAAACTGGAACAACACCACTGGCTCTCCTGGTTCTTTGGCTTTCAGACTCAGACTGAAACTTATACTATCAGCTCTCTGGGGTCTCCAGCTTGAAACTTGTCAGTCTCCATGATTTTGTGAATGAATTCCTTATAATAACTCTCTTTTGAGATGTATATGGACATATATGAGATATATATGTATATAGGGATACGTACATATGAATGATATATACCATATATATGGATATATCATATATATCCATATATATCTGTCCTATTGTTTCTGTTTCTCTGGAGAACTCTTGACTCATATAGTCTCCAACAACATTTTTATTTCTACATTTTCTTTATTCTCTTGCAGAACTTCTTCGCTCCTCTACTACAAAGTTGAAAGCGTGTTCCTTCCTTCTGAACCTATCTGGGGTTAGGTATAATGGAAGATAGCAGAAATAGCACCTTGTGATTTCTGAGGTGAGGTCATAAAAGGTGACACAAATTCCATCTGCTGCTATCTCTAAAGACATATGCCTTGGAAGCTGTGAGACACCATAGAAGAAGTATGGTTCACTTGAAGCCCACATGCTAGGAAACCGCTGTGGAGAGACCATGTACTGGTCAAGAGTCTTGCTCAAAAAGCTCTGGCTGTTCCAGCCTCTGGTCCTGGTGCCAGACATATGAGAGAGGAATCTGATGAGGGCAGCCAGCTATCATTGCACAAGATAGCCTGATAAAAACTGCCCTGCCAAGGTAGGTCAACCTCCAGTACCTGAGAGATAGATGATAATTGTACCTTATTGTTGTTTTATGGTACTAGCATAGAGTTTCTTGTAGAGAGATGGATAACCAAAATAGGTATACAAATAGAAAGAGAAAGCAATATAGAGAGATACATACCTAAGTATTTGGAAGTTTCCATTGAATTATTAAGGTACAATAAGTATCAGATACCAACGTGAGTTGTGAGATAGGCCTTTCTATAAAAATTCCAGAAGTACATAACCAAAAACTATAATTATAAAAATTATATAATTTTTAAGTTACTAATTCATATCAAAAGCATAAAGGCGTTTAATTGTTGACATTTAGGCAGGATTGTGAAAGTAGTTTCTTTTGACAAAGCTGCACTGGATGATTATCCTCCCTACCTCCATCATCAAGCAGGAAGGTGAGGGATGCTTTCACATTTTTCTCAAGTCAAGTGGCAAGGAGTTCAACAGAGCCACTCAAAGGATGTGATGCTCTGCTGCAGCCTGGAAAAGCTAGAGGATGAAAGATGGGCTGGTCAGGTGCTTTATGGCTTGAGTGAAGAAGGCCTGATGCTAAACCAACAACATTGAATAACACCCTACCCTTTTTTGAGGTAAAGGGTATATATTTCCAGTAGACTAGAAGTAGGTTAAGAGAGACAGACAGGTCTGCCCTATAGATAATTTTTACTCTAAGAGGGTTACCTGGAAGAAAAGATGGGGAGTCTGTTTAGAATAAGTCACCAGTTCAAGAAGGAATGAGGGATGAAAAAGTACTCAGGGGAAAATGCAACTCTTATGCCATGGGAAATAATGTTGAATGTTCCCAAGAGTTTCTGAAGAATCTACAAAGTTTATACAAGGAGTCAACTTTATACACCTGCTTGGCTCAGGATGTTTAAAGTCATCTTAATATAATAGTCAGCTAAGCAATGTACTGCCAATCCCTTCACACATGCCCAGTCTTTCACTCAATCTTTGCTCCAACTCAAAAGGGGTGAGAAAACTTGGTTAGCTAAACAGGACAGAAGTGGGGAAGGTGAGGACAAAGATAAAACTGTCTCACCCTCTTATCACCTACCTACAGTAGATCCTAGTTGGGGGTGAGAAGACAATTTAATGAATTAAGACATTTTTATTGTTAAATGAGATTAGGTATTTCATGATTTCTGAATTTAAATTGGATTTCAAGAGATATTCAATCAGTAGTCATTAACTAACCATTATACAGTGGCATTGTTGTAGGTTCTGAGGATAAAGTTGTGAGCAAAAAACAAGCAAAAAAAAGAAAGCCTCCTGCCCTCATGAAGCTTGCATTCTAATGGGAGGTGCAGATTTAACCCAATGAGAAGGTTAAATGTATGATATATCAGATAGTGATTTGTGTCCTACAGAAAACTTGGCGGGGAAGGGTGTAGGGAGTGTCAGGTGTGAACTGAATGGGTTGGGTGGCAACTAAATGCCTTCCTGAGACTTTTTATTAATTTTTTTTCTATTGAATTTACTTTAACTAATTGAAAGAACTTTTTTAAATTAAAAAATGGTATTAGGGCAAATATGCTGACTGTTATTCAGGTAACTGTGCATGGAATATTATTCTTTTAACATCATACAGGTTTACTTTTGGCTGTTGTCACAGGCTAATGTGAGAAATAGTCTTTCAAGGACACAGACTTCTTGCCCTGAGTGGCTGCTCCACCCCTCCAATTCCTTAGAACTCTACACTGGATCCTCCTCACTGGGCTCATGGATGAGGTAAAAGCACATGTTTGGGGAAGGCACAGCTGTGCTTTACTACCCTAGCCCAGAGGAGTTGCATATCACTCTCCACTGGCAAACAAAGTCACTTGGTCAAGGCCATGTGCAAGAGAGTTTGGTAATGAGTTCACAAAGGAGCAGAAAAGATGGGTTTTGGTGAACACTATGATCTTGGGCTAGTGAATATCTTTTTAAATTGAGTGGAAGCAAGCAGACAATTAAAGCTAAATATTGGGAAACTGATTGGGCTGGCTAGGCAGGCAAATGGTTTTAAAATAGTACCTGAGAGAACTCTTTCTGATTATGTGTAAAACATGCTCATGCTATATGAAATTATGCACAACTATTAGAAGACAAAACATTAACAGCAATTTGATGTATTGGAGTAGAAAACTTTCGAATGATTTTATCTTATATTTCATTTTCAAGTTAATTCTTTATTATGTGATACAGAGGGGAAAATGTAGTTTAAAATAAATAAATTAAAAGATTTCCTTGACTAAATGTTCCCTACACTTTTATAGAACGCTATCAAAGTAGCAGAAATGTTTCATTTTAAATCAAAAAGGTAGTTTATGTAAGGATATGCCCTAAGGATTTTTATTCATCAGACAATTTATCAATAAGTGAAAGGGAATTTGTAATTTTGAGTGTACTTAAAGATTTAATTAAGCTCCCTGCCAAAATGGCCACTGTGGAGCAATAGATTGGTGCCTCTCTCACTGTGCAAGGCAGAGAGTAAGAACCCATTCATTACTAGATAGAGATACCGCAAACACTTTTGGACAAGTGAAATATCCTCCACCCAGCAAAGGTCTCTTTGAATACACAGAGACCAGAAAATGATCGCAGATGTGGGAATCCTGGTACCCCATTTCCTGCTGTGCACCAGATTCACACAAGAACTGAAACCCTGCACAGCAAATGATAGTGAGTGAGCCAAAGATGCTTTGAGATGGTTCATCACCTCTTAGCCATTATAGGTTGTCAGTCTCACATGGGAGGAGTCCTGGGCAAGGCACAGTGGTGGGCAACTGCAGCCGAAGAAGAATAGAGGAAAAACCCACACTGGATCAGCTGCAGTGAACACTGACTCACAAGCAGGGAAAGTCTGCCTGCAGAATGAATCCATCTGACCAGTGGCTGCTGGCCATCTTTCCAGCCAGAGTCAATCCCCTCCTCTTTGGCAGAAAACTCACTCTATTTCAAGAGCAGAGTGTGACCTCAACAGGGAGGGAGAGACATGAAAGACACCCAGAGGCTTTCTTCATAGGAAGGCTCTTAGGCTGTAATACACAGATAGGAGACAGGAGACCCATCCCTCAGCTTGCTCTTCACAGAGTGCTAGCAGTTAGTTTGACTAGTTTAGCAATAAGAGAGAAAATCTGCAGTAACAGAAACCTGTCACAAGGTAGAACAAGGAGCAGAAGTGAATGCTCCTTCTTCTCTCACTGAGTGATCTATATTGAACCTCAGGTAGGGCCCCATAACAGAGAGTCATTGAATAGCTTCAGAGAAACAAATCAAAAGATAAATTATAGAAAGTAAAAAAAGACCTGTCACAAATGAGAAAAAATCAATGAAAAAATTCTGGCAACCCTCAATGCCCTAAAGAGACAGTGCACAAAAAAGCAGTTACCAGAGCACAAACAATGGAAACCCCCAGATCAACCTGCCCACAAAGTGAACAGGGACCAAGAGAAACTAGAATAGAAACTCACCGAAGTCTTACAGGAAGTAAAAATGGAGGTGGACAACTTCAGAAAAGCCCATTGTGAAATAATGGAAATGAAGACTTCATCCTGGAAATCACGAACACAGTAACAAACATAGGGAGCAGAGTCAACCAGGCAGAGGAAGTAATCTCAGAGCTTGAAGACCAAAATTTTGAAATAACTCACCCTGTCAAAAACATAGGGAAAAAAATCTCAAAAAGAAGGAACAAAGCCTCCAAGAGATAAGGGACTATGTCAAGAAGCCAGATCTATTCTTGATTTGTATCCCTGAAGCAGAAGGAGAAACAAGAACACCTTGTAATGATCATTTTATGAGGCTATCCATGAAAACTTCCCCATCTCTCTAGAGAGATGACAATTCAAACACAAGAGATTTAGAGAACCACCACAAAGTATCATATGAGAGGATCATTGCCAAGACACATGGTAATTCACCTCCACAAAATAAGCATGCAAGAAAAAATCCTAATTAGCAGCAAGAGAAAAAGGTTAGACTACCTACTGGGGAAGAGCCATCAGAATCATTTCAGATTTATCTGCATAAACACTACAAGCCAGAAAGGACTAGAGTTCAATTTTTAATGTTCTTAAAGATAAGCAATTGCAGCCAAGAATTTCCAACCCCACCAAACTAAGCTTCATATTCTCAAACAAAATCAAGCTGGAAAAATGTTCAAAAGATCAAAATTATACCATGCATCTTCTCAGATCACTGTGAAATAAATATAAATATTGCCACCAATGAGATTCCCCCAAAACACACAAAGACATAGACACTAAATGACATGCTGCTGAACAACTTCTGGGTCAACATGGAAATCAAGAAATAAACAAAAAGTTTCTTGGAAACAAACAAAAACAAAAACACATCAGAAAATCTGGGATACCACAAAATCAGAGTTAAGAGGAAAACTTGTAGCACTGCACGTACACATCAAAAAAAAGAAAGATCACAAGTAAAGAGTCTAATGTCACATCTAAGGGAGATAGAAAGGTGAGACCACCTAAATTCTAACTTCAGCAGAAGAATACAGATCAACTAGATAAAATCACAATTGCAGAACATAGAAGACAAAAATATCATAGAAAGGATAAACAAGACAATGGCTGGTTATTTGAAAGCTTAAATAAAATTGATGGTCTCTTGGCCAGGTTGAATTTTAAACAAAGAGAATGTCCAAATAAACACAATTAGAAGTGCAAAAGGTGAAATCATAACTGGCCCTGAAGAAATTCAAAATATTAGCAAAGATTACATGGATACCTATATGCAAATAAGCTAGAAAACCTAAAGGAAATGGAGGACTTTCTGACATCACACAACATCCCAAAGTTGAAGCAAGAAGAAATTAAAACTCTAAATAGACCAATAACATTCCAGGAAATCAACTCAGTCATAAGAAAAAGTCACCAAAAAGCCTCAACCTAGATGGCTTCCCAGCTGAATTCTATAAGACACAAAAGGAGGAGCTGATACCAATCTTATTGAAAATATTCCAGGAAATCAAGAATGATTGTCCAACTCCCCAACTCATTTTATGAAACTGACAGCATACTGTTTCCAAAACTGGGCAAACACCCAATAAGGAAAGAGAATTACAGGCCAATCTTTATGATGAGCATAGATAAAAAAATTCTTAACAAGATTCTGGCAAGCCGGGCTCGGTGGCTCAGCCTGTAATCCCGCGCCTTTGGGAGGCTGAGGTGAGTGGATTGCCTGAGCCTGCGGGTTCGAGACCCGCCTGGGCAGCGAGACCTCATCTCTACAATAAATCAAAAAATCAGCCGGGCGTGGTAGCGCATGCCTGTAATTCCGGCTACTTGGAAGGCTGAGGCGGAAGGATCGCCGGAGCCCAGCAGGTCGAGGCGCGGTGGCTGGAAGCGGCCACTGCACTCCAGTTTGGGCGACCGAGTGAGACTCCAACTCAAAAAAAAAAAAAAAAAAAAAAAAGATTCTGGCAAATTAGATCCAGTAACACATCTCAACAATCATCCACCATGACCAGGTGGGCTTCAATTCTGGGATGTAAAGTTGGTTCAACATTCACAAGACCATAAATGTAATTAAGCACATTAATAGACATAAAACCAAGAATCACATGATTATATCATCAGATATAGAAAAAGCACAAAATCCAGCATCCCTTCCTGATAAGTGCCCTTGAGCACCTAGGCACACAAGGAACATTCCTCAAAACAGTATGAGCCGTCTATGATAAACCCACAGCCAACATTTTGCTCAATGGGAAGACGTTGGAAGCATTCTCCCTAAGAATGGGAACAAGACGAGGATGTCCACTTTAATCCATCCTGTTCAACACAGTGCTGGAATCAGGTAAGAGAAGAAAATCAGGATTGTCCAAATAGGCAAATAGTAAGTTTAGCTATCCCTCTTTGTGTAATATGATGCTATACTTTGAAAACCTGGGAGTCTGTCAAAAGCCTCCTCACACTGATAAATGACTTTGGTAAAGTCTCAGGGTACAAAATCAATGTGGAAAAGGCAGTTGCATTTCTTGGCATTTAATCAGAGAAGTGAAAAATCTTTACAACAAGAACTACAAAATACTCAAAGAAATCATGTATGACACAAATGGAAAAACATTCCATGCTCATGGACTGGAAAAATCAATATTGTCAAGCTATCCACCCCACCCATGAAAGTCTACAGATTAATGCAATGCCCATCAAATTACCAACATCATTTTTCTCAGACCTAGAAATGACAATACAGAAATTTATATGGAAACAAAAAAGAGCACAAATAGCCAAAATAATTCTCAGCAAAAGGAACAAAGTGGGAGGTATCACACAACTACACTTCAAACTTTACTCCAATACTATAGTAACCAAAACAACCTGGTATTTTTACTAGTGTAGGCATGGCACATAGACCTATGGAAGTAAAAAGTTGGCCCCTCAACCAACTCATCTTTACCAATGATAATAGCAAATGGTGCTGGGAGAACTGACTGACCACATGCAGAAGAATGAAAATGGACCCTTGCCTATCACCAAATACAAAAATCAGCTCGAAATGAATCAAAGATATAAATGTAAAACCTCAAACTAGAGGAATCCTAGAAGAAAACATAGGCAACACTCTAATGCATATTGGAGTAGGCAACAAATTCTTGACCAAGTACCCAAAAGTGAATGCTATAAAAGCTAAGATAGACAAATGGGACCTCATCAAACTGAAAAGCTTTTCACAGCAAAAGGAACCATTAAGAAAGTAAAGAGACAGCCCACAAAATGGGAAAAACATTTGCAAATTATGCATCTGACAAAGGCCTAGCAACCAGGATCTACAAGAAACTCAAACCAAATGAAAGGAAAAAAAAACAAATGACCCCATTAAAAAGTGGGCAAAGGACATGAACAGATACTTCTCAAAAGATGTCATATGGGAAACCAACAGATACATTAAAAATACTCAGCCTCGCTAATCTTCAGATAAATGCAAATCAAAACTAAAATGAGATATCACCTAACATTATTCAATCAAAAAACAACAGATACTGATGCCAGTGTGGTGAAAAGGAATGCTTCTATCCTATTGGTGGGAGCACAAGCTAGTTCAACTTCTGTGTAAAGCAGTGTGGCAATTCCTAAAATAACTAAAAATTGACCTTCCATAGGACCCACCAATCCCTCTTCTGGTAATATACCTGGAGCAACATAAATAAAAAATAAAAAAAACATCTGCACACGCATGTCTTTTGCCATCCTATTCACAATAGCAGCAACATGGAACCAATCCTACTGCCCTTCAAAAGTGGACTGGGTAAAGAAAATGTGGTATGTATACATGATTGAGTATTATGCAACATAAAGAAGAACAAAACCACAGACTTTGCAATGACTTGCATGGAGTTGGAGACCAAAATATTAAATTATATATCACAGAAATAAAGAACTAAATATCCTATGTTCTCACTCATAAGTGGGATCTGAATAATAGTCACTTTAGCACAAAGGCACTAATAGGAGAGGGAGGGAGAAAGGAAGGTGGGGATACATAATAACACAAAGTATACCTGGTCCCATACCAGGGGGAGTGAGGGTCAGTTAGAAGCCCAGACTTCACCTGCATCAGCCTATTTATGTAGTTAATCCTCATTTGTACCCTACTTCTCTATAAAAAAAAGATTTAGAGAATGATAAACATATCCAATATTATACTGCTTTTTTAAATATCATATCATTGGTAGATATCATTTATTTCATGAGAAATAACAAATGTGCTAATAATTGAAATACAGACTAAATCCACACAGATATGATATAAAGGAGAATATCATATGGAGGTTCTATTTTGGTTTATCGAGGAAGCGCCATATTGTTCTCCATCATGGCTTGATTAATTTACATTCCCACCCTCAGTGTACAAAGTTTCCCCTTTCTCCACATCCTTGCTAGTATCTTTTATTGCCTGTCTTTTTGATAAAAGTCATTTCAGCTTGGGGAAGGTGATGTCTCATTGTAGTTTTGATTTGCATTTCTCCAATGATTCATGATATTGAACATTTTTCCCATATACCTGTTGACCATGTCTGCTTTTGAGAAATATTTATTCAGATTTTTGGCCCATTTTTAAATCAATTTTTTCTTTTCCTACTTAGTTATTTGTGCTTCTTATGTATTCTGGTTACTAATCCCTTGTCAGATGAGTAGTTTGCAACTATTTTCTCTCATTTTGCGGGTCGTCTTTTCACTTGGTCGATTGTTTCTTTTGCTGTGCAGAAACTTCTTAGCTTCAAGTGATTACATTTTTCCATTCTTGCTTTGGTTGCCTGTGTTTTCAAGGTCTTACACAAGAAATATGTGCCCAAACCAATGTTTGGGAGTGTTTCTCCAGTGTTTTCTTCAAGTAATGCATAGTTTCAGGTCTTGATTGAAGTCTTTATTCCATTTTGATTTGATTTGTGTGTATAGTGAGATATAAGGGTCTCATTTCATTCTTCTGCATAGAGTTAGTCCAATTTTTCCAGCACCAGTTATTGAAAAGATTGTCTTTCCCCCAGTGTATGTTCTTGATGACTTTGTTCAAATGAGTTGATGATAAATGTGTGGATTTGCTGGGTATTCACCCAAAAGAAAGAAAATCAGTATATCAAAGAGACATCTGCTCTCTCATGTTTATTGCAGCATGATTTACAATAGCCAAAATATGAAATAAATCCAGTGTCCATAAATAGACAAATGGATAAAGAAAATGTGGTACATGTACACAATGGAATATTATTCAGCTACAAGAGAAATGAAATTCTCCCACTTATAATGACATGAATAGAACATTATGTTAAGTGAAATAAGCCAGGCACAGAAAAACAAATAATACATGTTCTCTCATTCATATGAGAAAGCAAAAAAATAAAAATTGAACTTATGGAAAATAGAATGATGGTTACCAGAAGCTGAGAAGGGTAGTGGGGAGGAAGGAATAAAGAAGGGAAGACTGATGGGTACAAAAACACAATTAGATAGAAGGAATACATCTAGTGTTCAGCAACATGAGAGAGTGACTATAGTTAACAATGACTTATTGTATATTTCAAAATAACAAGAATGGAATTGGAATGTTCCTAACACAAAGAAATAATAAATGTTTGAGGTGATGAATACCTTAATTACTCTGATTTGATCATTATATATTGTATGCTTGCATCAAAATTTCATATGTATCCCCATAAATATGTAAAACTACTGTGTATCCATAAGAATTAAAAATAAAAATTAAAAACATAAAAATAATTATAAATTATATTTTGAGGGGTGTGCACACATTCAACATGCTGTTTTCCAATATTTGGATATCTATTTTTTCCAGAATTCCTTGATTAGTTGACCTAGTAAGTTCTACTAATAGTGGTTCATATAGCCCAAATTCCTCCAAGTTTAAAAGCACAGAGTGTTCTTTTAGATAGTAAGATTCAAACACCAAGGAGGACACCCTTACTTGGTAAATAGGCAATAATTATAATAGGTGAAACTATTGGTAATGTGAATCAAGGGTATACAATGTTAGGGTCATGGACTGTTGAAAAATTAAAGATAACACATGACTCACTACAAATGTGTCTCAAGACTGTTTAAGAATATTTTAATGAGTTCTAAACCAAGTTGTAATAATTGAGCCCATTTTCCTCACTTTTAAAAGAATTTTTGTCATTGTTGTTAAAAAGAAACAAAACTCTGGAGAATAACATGACACTCATTGATCCCTCAACCTAGGTTTCACAGGGTTTTTTGTTTTGCTTTGTTTTGTTTTTCAGTTTAAAAAGTTTGTACCAGCATTACACTTGGTACAGAGTAACTACTCCATCTTGAACTTTAAAAAAAATTTACATTTTGTTTTTATACTGCTTCTACTTACATATATATTGCATATATTCACAAACAATATGTATCATTATTTGGATTATTTTAAAACTTAAATAGTATGCTGTACAGTTACATCAGTAACTTTTTTCCTTCATGTTAGTTTCAAATTTTTTCTTGATACTATAACTGATCTTAGTCTATGAATATTCATTATTATATAGTATTCCTTTGTGAACATGCCAAATGCAGTTATCCAATTTCTATTGATTGACATGTAGATTGTTTGTAATCTCTCTTTCTCTCTCTCAATAATAAAATAAATAGTCTAGTATGGGTCTTTTTGTGAAAATGTGGGGGAGTATTGCTAGGATATGTACTTTTATGTGAAATTATTGGTAAATTGTCTCCAAAAGTTAATAATACACTCACACCAGCAGTGTGTGGAAAATCCAACTGATCTCACACTAGATGCATTAGATTTCTAAATCTTTACCAAACTAATAGGAGAAATATGGTGTCTTATTTCTTTTTAATTTGCTTTCTCCTAATTGTTAATCAGTTGAACACCTTGACATGGTCACTGGCAATCTGAGTTTCTTCCACTATGAAATGACTGCTCACAGCTTTTACCTATTTGTGTGACTGCCTTTTCTTAGTAATTTGTAGAGGTTATTTATAAATTTCAGGTACTGAGCTTTCTCAATTATACATACCATCAAATGTATTCTCTCATCTTGCATTTTCTCTTTTAATTTTGTTTATGGTACCTTTTATCATACAGAAGTCTTATACTAAGTCTTAAAAATATTCTTCTGCATAGTTTTCTAAAATTTTTACAGTTTTGCCTTTCAAATTTAGTTCTTGAATCAACCAGTTGATTTTTGTGTACAATGTATAATGTAAGACGCAATTTTTTCCATGCAATGTATGATCACAGCATCTGTGCTCAAAGGTTATTTCTCCATTGGTTTGCAGTGTGACCCCTGTCATTCCAGGATTCTGTATGTGTTTGGTTCATTTCTGACTTTTAGTGATGAGGGTTGGGAGGTCTAGATACAGTACTGGGATGGACTTTGGTGTGTAGACTTAGGGATCAGGACCATGAAAGAGAAGAGTATGAAGCAGGGTTGGGAGGTGAGAAGTCAACTTGTGGTATAGAGCCAAAACAAACAAACAAACAAACAACCCCAGAAAGTCAACCCCGCAGAGATCTCAGAACACAACAAGCCCAAAGAGTTGCTCCATGGTGGGCTGAAAAGCCCTGGCCTTTCTACTCCCTCCATGGTCAGTTCTTGGATGTGGATTACTCTGGGAAGAGTCTGCTGTGGGGAAGGTGGGCCTCCTGGAGGAACTGGCAGCTGAGCTACAGGCACACAGCATCAATGACAGCAAGTCCTTTTGTGAAGATGGTGAACCTCCTGGCACACTTTCCTATCCACCACATTATTCTGTTCCATTTGTGTATTATCTATCTTTATATCAATAATTAATATCTGGTAGACCGAATCTTTCTATCTGGCAATTCTTCAAAATTGAATTATCTGTTATGAGTCTTTTTCTCCAAATTTTAATTTTGGGATTTGTTTACCCAGTTTCAAGAAAAATTGTGAACTTTTATTGGAATTGCATTAAACTTATAATTCAGGAAGAGATGCTATTCTTATTACATCATCTCACTGTAAAACATATGTTTCCATTAATTTGCAGTTTATTTTATGACCTTTATAAGGCTTTACAGTTTTCGCTATTGAAAATTTTTTCATCTTTTCTTAAGTCAGTTCCTACTTATCTTAAAAAGTGTTGTAGCTATTTTTTATTTATTTATTTTTGCTGTGGGATAGCAGATCAAGTAGTTATTTTAGATAAAATACTTTTAGCAATTCTTAAAGCTTGATTACCAATATATACAAACATTTGATTTTATATGTTATTCATGAACCATCAGGAAATCATGTTGAATTTTGTTAGTTCTACTGGTTTGTCTATAGATTCTTCTCTATTTTCTTTGTAAACAACCATATCATCTTTAAAATAAAAATCCTTTTCTTACTTAATTTTCTTTTTCAATTCTTATGGTTTCAGTTTTTTAAATTGTCTTATTTCAAAAGCTAATATGAGCAGAACAATGTTGAATTATTGGTTTTTTTTTCATTTAAAATGAATACTTCTAAAATTTCACCATTAACTTTTTACTTTAGACTTAGGTTTTCCATACATGGTTTTTGTCTGCTCAGGTAGACTATGGTTCCATTTTCCTTAATTTTTTTTTCTTCCATAAACTAGCATTGAGTGCTTTTCAATATCTTCTGAGATGGTCCTTTAGATTTGTCTTATACCTTTGTAATGTTGTGTTCTATATTAGATTTTTTCATGTTTTGCCCTCCTTTCATTTCTGGGTTGAAACTAAATTGCTTATGATTCATTTTTCTTTTTATACTTTTATATTAGCATTTTATATAGGCTATTTACATCTGTTCAAAAGTGAGATTGGTCTATAAATTTCTTGTACTATTTCTGTCTGATTTTAGTTTCAAGTTATTCTAGCCATGTAAAATGAGCCACTTCAACTGTTTTTAATGTTTTCTAAATTATTTGAAAAAAATTTAGAATAGAGGTTATTCTTCCTTCATTAGATTAGTAAAATAAATCTCATATAGAAATAACAGAAGGCTGGAGATTTGGGAGGTAAAGTGAGGTAATTGGAGGTTAAATTTTTTTATTATCACTTCAGTTTATTTACTGATCTTAAGTAAATTTAACATTCCAATTTTTCTTGAGTAGATTTTATAATTTATATTTTTTCTAGATAATTATTTTGTTCTCATTTTTAAATTTATACATAAAATCCTTCCTTTAAGATTTTTAAATTTTAAAAATCTTTAATGTAGCTGTCTTTTCATTCATCATATTTTATTTAAGTCATTTTTGCCTCAGTAAATATCCATAAATATTTTTCTATTTTGGTTAGTTTGCTTTTTTTCAGTATTATACCAACTTTAGCTCTTTAAATCAATTGCTATCTTTTAAATTAGTTATTACTCTTATTTCTTTTGTTTTGTTCTTTATGTTATCGCTATCAATTTTTACTAGCTCCTTGACTTAAATTTTGAAATTATTTTTAAAATCTTTGTTATTTTTTAACCCATATTTAAAACTATATTGTTTAGCTAGAACTGCTTTAAATATAATTAACATGATTTTATAGTTTGTCTTTTTACCTTCAATTTTCAATGTTTTTTCATGACCAGTATTATTTTACCTCTATCAAATGAACTATTATATAGAATTGTATGTTTAAGTTTCCAATTGTATGTGCTTTAAAAATTACTATAAATTACCACTATAGGGACTTCTGGCAAGAAGGCGACGGGCAACCTGGTCTGTGAAACCCTCTGCAACGGAGAACTGCAGTGGGTCTCTGGCCGTCTCCCAGGGGGCTGCGGACACCAACGCTGGGGTATCACAGTGGTCTGGACAGCCACTGCAGCGCAGACACAGCAGCAGCCGCTGCTGCAGCCTCCGTGGCCTCCGTGGCAGCCATAGCACATCGCACCACCCGGCTGGAGGTGATCCATGACTTCAGTCCTTGAAGTCCCTGCAGGCAAGATTCATTCACAATAGCCACAAAAAAAAAAAATGAAATACCTTGGCATCTTCCTAACCAGAGACGTGAAAGACCGTTACAATGAAAACTACAAAACACTGCTCAAAGAAATCAAAGATGACACAAACAAGTGGAATAATATCCCATGCTCATGGATTGGAAGAATCAACATTGTGAAGATGTCCATCTTACCTAAGGCAATCTACAAATTCAATGCAATACCCATCAAATTACCGGCAACATTCTTCTCAGACCTAGAAAAAACAACACAGGAATTCATATGAAAACACAAATGTCCAAGAATAGCCAGAACAATCCTCAGGAAAAAAACAAAGCAGGTGGTATCACATTACCAGACTTCAAACTTTACTATAAAGCTACAATCATCAAAACAGCTTGGTACTGGTATAGGAACAGGCATATAGATCAATGGAATAGAATGAGATTCCAGAAGCAAAACCTCAATTTCTCAACCAACTCATCTTCAACAAAGCCTTCACCACCTACCACTGGGAAGAGGAGAACCTATTCAGTAAATGGTGCTGGGAAAACTGGCTGATCACCTGCAGAAGACTGAAACAGGACCCCTATCTATAACCATGCACAAAGGTTAACTCCAAATGGATCAGAGACCTAAATGTAAAACCTCAAACCATAAGAACCTTAGAAAATGAAGGAAATACCCTCATGGAAATCGGAACTGCCATCCAATTCCTGAACAAAACCCAAAACCCACAGGTCATAAGAGAGAAGATAGATAAGTGGGACCTTATTAAACTGACAAGCTTCTGCAAGGCCAAAGAAACCATCAAGAGAGCAGGCAGATAGCCTACAGACTGGGAAAAAGTATTTGCCAACACCAGGTCTGACAAAGGCTTAACATCCTGGATCTACAAGGAACTCAAACGTGCTGAAAAGAAAAAAGCAAACAACCCCATTATAAAATGGGCAAAAGATATGAACAGACACTTCACAAAAGAAGACATCCGAGCAGCCAACAAACACATGAAGAAATGGTCAACCTCACTAATCATCAGGGAGATGCAAATCAAAACCACACTGAGATACCACCTAACTCCAGTCAGAATGGTAATTATCAACAAGTCAAAAAATAACAGCTGCTGGAGAGGGTGTGGCAAAAAGGGAACACTTCTACACTGTTGGTGGGAGAGTAAACTAGTGCAACCTCTGTGGAAAGCAGTGTGGTGATTCCTAAAAGCTCTAAATATCAACCTCCCATATGACCCCGCAGTCCCCCTACTGGGAATATACCCTGAAGAACTCAAATCACTCTATAAAAAAGATACCTGCACACGTATGTTTATCGCAGCGTTGTTCACAATAGCAAGAACCTGGAAACAACCATGCTGCCCATCAAAAGAGGACTGGATTTAAAAAATGTGGTACATATACACGATGGAATACTATGCAGCCATAAAAAAGAACAAAATCATGAATTTCTCAGCAACCTGGATGTAACTAGAGTCTATAATACTGAGTGACCTCTCACAGAAACAAAGATCTGAGTATCACATGTTCTCACTCATATAACGGACCTTGGACTCCAATGTAATACTATAAGAAAATGACTGACGGTACTGGGAAACTATGGGGGGGAGGGAGATGGGATTAACAGTAGCAAATATCTGTCTGGGTATGGGGAAACACCTCTCATCAACAGGGTGCCTGAATGAAACATAATTGTATACCTAACCCTTAACTGTACCCCACAAAACCATAATAAAAAATATTGATTATAAAAAAATAAAAATAAATTGCTACTGTAATATGCTGAATGCAGTGGTTTGTTTTTGAGAAGAAATATCAGAGGAATCATGTGCTTAATGACTTAGAATTGTGAATTAGGTGAAGGCTAATATGATAATCAAAATTATTATATTTATTATTTGTTAACATGACAGCTGATCAAAAAATACTATTAGTGCTTGCTGACAATAACAGTTTTCCAGGGGAAATGTTTTGTTAAAAGTATTACAACTAGAACTGTTAGTGATTATTGACAATATTAGTTTTCCAGGTGAAACATTCCATATTCTACAGCAGGATCTACCAGTGCTTCTGAAAATTGAGAAACCTATTGATCTCAATATTGTAAATGTGTGAATTGAATAGTGAGTCATGCTTAGTTGTCTGATAATTCAGTAATTTCAATGATATTAATGCTTCCATGCAGAGGAGGGAACACAACATATTTTTCAATTGCTGATAAGATTGAAGATAAAAACAAATTTCTACTGATTATAATGACAAGTGTCATAATTTAATACTATTTATCAATGAAACATCTGCTATTGCATATAACATAATCAGCAAGCATCATTGAACTTATATTTATTTTGCTGAAATTCTAGATTTTACTTGGATTTTTCCAGTTTTGTCACCAGAGTTCTTTTTCAGTTCCAAGATTTAATCCAGGAGACCATGTTACATTTAATTGTCACATCTCATTAGTCTTCTCCAATTGGAACAGCTTTTCAGTCTTGCTTTTTTCTTTCTTTCTTTTTTTTCTTTTAAAGTCCCTGATAATATTGAAGAGTTTGGGGTAGGGTAGGTATTTTGCAGAACGTCCCTCAATTTTAGTCTTTTCTCATGATTAGATTGGGGTTTGTGATAGAATATTTTGATTTTCTTTTTTTATTCAAGAGAAATCCATGAATAGAAAAAAAATTACAGATTCAGGGTCCATTTCTTTAATCAGAAGGTAATTTGAATTTAATTACAACTTTGCATTGTAAATTAATGGATCTAGATAGTAATGAAAAATGATGATAATGTTTGAATACAGTGTCATTTGCGTCATTTGGGTGAAAGCTAAAAATGAGTATCCATGAGACCTCTTGTGAATCTGGTTTCTCTTGTTACGAATGATATTAGAACAAAATATAGAAACATTTCAAAAGCACATATGCTCCTATGAGGATTTTTTTTCCTAATATATTCCTAACTAGATAAGTTATTAAACAAGACATAAGCCCATTTGTTACATAAAAATGTCAAATTTTTACTGATATGCATTAATGTCATTCAAAGTATTTAAGAAGAGGAATTACTATTTTATTAGTAACTATTTACAGAATGACAAAAATATACTAGTGTAACAGTGATTCTATATCTTAATTGTTTCATACAATCTTTCAAAGCAGAGTATAATGTTTAAAATTATTCTCCTTTTCTGTTCTGATTATATTTATTAAAATGTAATTTGGTGTCTATTGAACATTATTAAAATTGTGCATAAATTTTTCACGTTGTTGGAGCTTTTTCAATATAATTTAATTCATTATTATCTCATAAGAGTATCAGATTGAAAAAGAATGATTCTTACCACAAATAGTTTGAAATGCACTGATCTACACTTTATCTCTTCCATTGCTTCCATGATTGTTCATGTCTACTTGTTCTTGTTTTATTTCCACTTTAAGAAAAATGCATCTGTATTTTAAAGGAAGCTGTATTTTCATTTGTCTCTAAATATCCAATACACATTAATTTTAAGGCATTTTAAATACTTTCACAAAAGTCATTTCATCTGAAGTAAATTTATGAGTTGTTTATTGATTTAAAGAATCAGCATTAGACATTTTAAAATGCTAGTCTCCAGAGTTATTCTGAGTGGGAAGTTTTTTTAAGTGCTTGCTTTTTTCTTTCTATTTTTATTTTTCTTGCTCACTCTTCTGACTTTGAGCTTTATGGTTTGTGATGGCATCCTCTGAGCTTGCCAGACCTCTGGTCCAAAATCAGGTCCAAAAAGAGCATCTGAAATCCTCCACCGCCATGATTAATGGGATCATTACAAGGGTGTTTTCCAACAAGTGGGCAATTTGCTTCCGTTCTTGAACCTGTGCTTTACTTTTCCTTCAGATATGCGTCCTTCTACAAACCACAGAAAATTATTTCCAGTGAGGTTCTAGGTCCCAGCTTTAGAAAGAAATTTGGCTGTGGTTTTCTAGCTACTCAATCTCCCAAACACCCAGATCATCTTTGCTCTTTTCTATCTCGCAGGAGACAACACCTGACTTCAACGGCCTGTGTCTGGAGGAGACAAGTTGGCCTCTGCCTTCTCTCTTGCTTAGCATTTTGGGTTTGTGTTCTATCATGGACACTGAAAACGTTTTGAGCTTGGATTTACTATTTTATATCTATCATCACCATGACAACAACAGAAAAACAGTAAACCAAAATGTGAACTTATAGATCCATTTTTACAAGAAGTCCTTAATTTTTCTCACCTCAAATGTTTTATTAGGAAAGGAAAGTTGCAGTTTTATCAGGTTAGCATTTAATGTATTTTGTGTTTCTTTAGTCATACAGACATCATTACTAATTGCTGTTGTTTGGTCTGTGATGATAATTTTAAATTTAAAAAGATATTACTCCAGACGCTGAAATTTAAATAAAGCTTGACTTCAAATTCTGTTTTATTGTATCTCCCCTGCTATCAGTAACTAAGATAATATAATATAAAAGGACATCGCCTCATAGAAATTCAATAAGTGTACTTCCTCTCAGTCACATCAGAAAAGAAGCAAAAATATTACCCTTTCTTTACAGTGAAGTTTGCTTTCAATTATTAATAATCTTTTCCTGCTGCTCTATATTATCATTCATTTTTTTCAATATTTTTCTGCCTGTTTTCATGTTACTACATGAAGCTTGTGGTGCATGTCAAGACTTGAAGATATGGTTCCAGTTAGTCTGGATAGGCAGAATATTTTTAGAGAAGAATGATTAATGGTACTACTAGAATGACATTTTCCTTTTTAAATGTGAGTAGGTATAAATAGTGGTATGTTCATTATTTATGTACTATGAATATAGTTTTCTTGTTCTATTTTGAGGCAATTCATTTGGATTAGGCATACTCTTAATAGTGACAAAACACTGATTTTGTAAATACAGTAACCTGTTTAATCTATGAAAGTACATTTAATGTTCTCAAATAAACTTAAATTTATTGGGAAGAAATAATGCATTTAAAAGTTACTTGCTACTTATTCACTATTAAGGTAAAATCCAGTGTGAAAACATGAAACAGCCAACAGAATGAATAGAATCTGACAAGGAGACATATTTGTCTCTGTGGAAGATATTGATGACTGGCTATCCAGTAGCCATTTTCTCCCACTAATTCCTTGCTGACAGAAACTGTCTCCCTTTATGGAGGCAGAAAAATTCCAGACATCCATTTTCTGGTATCCCTGATAGTTGTCCGATGGGATGAAGGAAGAAGTGCTACGTATTTCTGGAATGGTTTTACTCTCTTAAAATAAGAAAAGTCAGTGAAAAGAAATACCTTCTCCCTTGCTGCCTTTGGACATTGTTCCGTGGGGATATAATTATGACATATAAGCTTGTATTTAGAAGTACGGATGTTCTCCAGTTTCTTGGCCATGAGACAGTCTTTCTATAAGGAGAGTAATCTTTGTTGTGAGAAATTTCTGCCCTTATGTGGTGATGGAGTTTTTTGGAAGAGTAAATTCTGACTCTATGCCCTGCTGAAAAGACACATGGATACCAGTATCCGTCCTAGGTAGCACAGTCTGATGGCTGAAGATGAGAGAATGATGGTTTTGATTATTCACTCCTAATGGCAGCAACCTGGCAAATTTTGGACTTCTGCCATTGCAACTCCAGCCATTTTGAGTTCAACTGAGAGCTGTGATGGAAAAAGAAGCTTTTGCTCCTATAAAACTTGAGCAATGCAATATTTGCTGCCCTAATTTGGGCCCTTTATAGGAGTAGCTCAATAAAGTAGAAAAAGAAGCAATATAAGATCATAGGTTTTAAATTCTAAGTATGGTTCCTTTATTTGGCAGTATTTAAATTTGGAAAGACCTTCAATTTTCCTAAGCCCTTTTTTTTCCCCTGTATAATAAATGTAGTAATTTCTATCTTGCCAACGGCAGAGTTTTGTGGAGAATTAGTATGTCTCAGTGTATTTTAAAATCTCTAAAGCATATAGAAATGTTAAGTGTCACCTTATTTCTTGAGTGTAGAATTTTGAAACCCATTATTTGGAAAAGAGGAGCCTCTGATAAGTGGCATACTAATATCAAAATGACAGGTGACCTGACCACGAAGATTAACTGGAAACCAAACACAATATTGACAGTCATAATGGTGACTGAATCATCAGAGGAAGGGTGAATTATATTTAGAATACTTTGTTTTAAAAAGCATAAAAACATGGAGTCAAACTTAGAATTTTTTAAAAGTTTAGATTCAGGGGTACACATGCATGTTAGTTTCATGGACATATTGTGTAGTGGTGGGGATAGGGTCTCAGGTGGCCCATTCCCCAGATAGTGAACATTATGTCCCATAGGTAATTTCTGAACACTAATCTCTCCTCACCTCCTCCATTATTGGTATCCGCAGTATCTATTATTTCCATCTTTGTGGTCATTTAGCTTCCACATATGAGTGAAAACATGTGGTGTTTGATTTTCTGTTTCTGAGTCAGTTCACTTAGGATGATGATCTCCAGTTCCATCCATACAAAGGACATGACTTTATTCTTTTTATGGCTGTGTAGTATTCTGTGGTGTATATATATACCACATTTTATTTATTGTTGGTGGGCACTTAGGTTGGTTCCATGATTTTGCCATTTTTAATAGTGCTGCATGGACATACGAGTATAGGTATTATTTTTATGTGTTGATTTCTTTTCCTCTGGGTAGATCCCTAGTAGTGGGATTGCTGAGTCAAATGGTAGTTCAATTTTTAGTTCTTTGAGAAATCTCCATACTGTTTTCCACAGAGATTGAACTAGTTTATAATCCCACCAACAGTGAATGAGCATTCCTTTTCTCCACACCCATACCAAAATTTGTCCTTCTTTTATTTTCTAATGATAGCCACTCTGACTGGTATGATGTGATGTCTCATTCTGGTTTTCACTTGAATTTCTCTGGTGATTAGAGATGTTGAACATTTTTTTATACATTTGTTGGGCGTTTGTGTGTCTTCTTTTCAGAAATGTCTATTAAGAGCCTTTACTCACCTTTTGATGCAGTTGTTTCTTTTGTGTTTTGAGTTGTTTGAGATCCTTGTAGATTCTGGTATTAGCCCTTTGTCTGAGGCATCATTTGCAATTGTTTTCTCACACTCGATAGATTTTTGTTGTAATTGCTTTTTGGGTGTTTGTCATAAATTCTTTGCCTGGTCCAATGTCCAAAAAATGTTTCTTAGGTTTTCTTCAAGGATGTTTATAGTTTCAGGTTTTACATTTAAGTCTTTGATCCAGCTTGAGTTAATTTTATGTATGGTGAAAGATAGGGGTGCAGTTTCATTCTTCTGCATATGGCTAGCCAATTTTCCCAGCACCAATTTTTGAACAGAGTGTCCTTTCCCCATTGTTTATTGTTGTCACTTTTGTCAAAGAAATTCTAAGCAAAAAGAACAATTACGGAGGCATCCACTACCTGACTTCAAATTATACTGTAAGGCTATAGTAACTAAAACAACATGATATGTACAAGAACAGATTGAATAGCAGAACAGAATAGAATTTTTTTAGTGGTTAAATATTTTGGACCATAATAAGGTGAGGTTTAGCTGATTAGAAATATATGTATATGGTCCATATTACTTTTCAACTGTCTTATGAATAGAGGTATGGACTGCCCTTGGTCCAGGCTATCTTCTTCAGAATAAAGAGATATTTTATTATCTTTGTTCATGAACTAGGCACAGGTAAAAATTAGCTTCTCAATTGCTTGAGTTAATCATATTTATTTTCTTAAATATTTTCCCTGGAATTATTTTGTGGACTGCACACCAAATTGCTCAGACTCTCTGGCTTCTTCTGGAACCATACTTGCCATTATTTTCCTTTCCCTCCCGTCCTGGACTCACCCTCTGCACAGCTATTCCCTTTATTATACATTGGTCCAACATCATCTCTGAGAGTTAAGCACTAATATTTTCTGGTATAAATCTTGTGGTGATTTAAAAACATTTTTCAAATTCTTTAACACCATTGCTAACAAAAGAGAGAGTCCAACTGCTTCCCTTTGAATATGTATTGATATTAATGTGACAAACTATAATAAGCCTGAGAGTTTACTTTCAATTCAATGAGTTAGTCTACTTCAGTTTCAGGGATGCTTGCAGACTTCTGGATCAGAAAAGAGCTTTATTACTTTTAGCAGCAGCAATAGCTGGAGTTTCAGCCTATTCTGCTATCCTAATTCTCTGAGTTCCAACTACCTGCAGGGAAGCACAAGGAGAGCCAGGTGCCAGCTGCCCAATGGGAGAGGAACCTGTGCTTGGGGAACCAAATATTGTACAAAGGCAAGTGTACGTGTCTTATTGTCCTTTGGAAGGAGTTGCTACTTTTTATTATATTGGGTAGTGAGCATGCCTGCTCATTTCTCTGGAGGGTACACTCTGTTTTTCAATGCCATTGACTATATTAGCATTCTTGGAAAGATAGCCTGGACCTAAGGCAGTCGATACTTCTATTCATAAGACATACAGAAACATGAAGGATCTATGGAAAAGCATCTCTCAACACTCTCCAGAACGATCCTGGGCCCCTTCTGTGTTCTTTTCACAAATCTAGTGAGGGCTTCCAGCTGAATCCAGCATCTATCCAGAATGTAAGGTAGTCTTCAGGTGATTCCAGTTCCCAGGCTTCCAGTCCAGTTCACAAGTGGAGCAGAGATAAGCAGTTCCCACCAGGCACTTGTTTAAATTGCAGATTGGAGTAGTTTATTTTTACTTATTTTTTTTTTAATGCCACGAAAGATAACCACAATAGACCATTTACCTTAAGGCAATTCTGTAAAGGCAGAACTTCCACTAGATTTACCAGCCATGAGAACAGAATTCCTAATCCAAAAGCTCTGGATAAATTAGGTTTTATTGTACTTGTTGTACTTGCACCAATAAGTAAGTAAATAAATAAATAAATAAGAAAGAAAGAAGAGGAAATACATTAACAACAAAATTCAAAGAGACTGTGGTAAGTGACACTTTCATTTTGTTCTCTCCCTCCATGATTGCTCCCCTGTAGGAAGAAAAACCATGTATTCATTAATGAATTTTTCTTACAGTGCAGTCTTTCATAATATGTGTCTGCTTGCCATAACTCAAACAACACAGAGAATCCAAAGAAGGTCTTTGTAGTCTTGGTTTGTTGCTAAAGCTATTTCCCAGATGCTGGAGTGTACACAATGTAACTGGTAAAACAAGAAACAAGAAACAAACAAACAAACAAAAACATCCCTTTGACGGCCAACTCTGCTTGGCATCTAGCAAATGAGGTACCAGTTCAGACCCAGTTAATTCTGTAAACCTTTTGTTTAGGAGTGGAAAAATATCTATACCCCTATTTCCTTGAAACTTGCTTGCCAAGAAGTCAGTTTGAGAGACTTGAGTTATACCTATTTTGCTTCTAGTTTCTCAAGTCTTTATTTGTGCTCTTATTCTAATAATGATATTCAGTCCTTGAACCCTGAAGGCAGTCATCTTTAAGTGTTCATACTAGATGAGCTTCACTTAGATAAGAGAGAAGTATAAATTTATTCTATCTTCTTGGCTAAAAGTGGACTCAATCTGGCCATTTATGATCCTCTAAGTGCTACACCAGAACATTAATTTGCTATAAAAATCTTCAAGTCTGAACATATATGTAGAGAGAGCATATCTTCTTTCTGCTACCTTGTAAGTATTCAACATATTCACCTGGAAATCCCTCTACCCCACTTTTTCTTTGAGGGTTGTTAGGTATTTTGCCTTAGAGGTAGATGTATGGAAAGGCTTAAATTTAATGTAATTTTGGATACTATACCTTGAAACCATACAATTGATCTCTGGCACTTCTCAGTCTCCACATCTTTTTAGCTCTCTAATAGTCTGTGAGCTTTATTAAATCATGATGCAAAGGCTGTTACTAAACCCCCTAAGGATGCCTTCAATTCTTGGTAGAATGTAACCTAAGGAGTTATTTTGAAAGCCTGGCATAAAATTGTACTCAATCTACAGATGATGTGGATTCAGTTGGTAAACTTACCCCAAAACACACAAAAGCTTATTAGGACAGTCATATGCGTTCATTTATGTAGTGTTGCTTTTGTGCTACAAGTGGAGAGTTGAGTCATCATTGAAAGAGATCATATGGCCTACAAAGTCTAAAAAGTCTTATATAGCTATTATACTTATTTGTGTATATATTTTTTACCAATCTGTGTCCTATAGTTTGAGTATTTTCTATTGGCCTATCTTTTGGTACACTAATCCTCTTATTCTCTTTTCTGCTGTGTTTAATCTGCTGCTAAACCCATGTATGGAGTCATTACATTTAGCTATTATATTAATCACATTTAGAATTTCTATATAATTCCCTTCTTATAGGTTTTTAATTGCTGATGTAATTCTCCTTTTGTATTTTTATGTTGAACACATTAATTACAGGTATTTTTAAAATTCCTGTTTTGTAAGCCAACAGTTGGATCACCTTTGGCACTATTTCTATTTTCTGTTTTTTCTCTTGACATTTGTTTATTTCACCTTGACTCCTGGCCATTTTTCTTTTAATACCAAATGTAGTGGTTGAAACAATGCAGAGATAATCAGATGCTCTGGCTGAAATTATCTTCATTGAGAGAGGAGTTTCTTTCTGGTAGGTAGTTGGAGTAGGAAAGATCACTTTAATCCAGAATAGTCTTGATCTGGTTAGAAACTGGTTTTCAGACTTTCATTAGGGTTGGTCTATCTCCAGGTTATCCTTATTTTTACAATGTAGGTTTTCCAACATCCCAGTAGGATATCTGTGGTATTTAACTGTGCTCTTCCTCCTTTGCATGTTCCAAACTCTAATTTTTATCTTTGCAACCTCATGAAGTTTCCAGTAGCTCTGCTCAACTTCTGAGGCTCTTAGTTGGCAGTCTCCAATTAGCTTCTCAGTCTGTTTAGCTACTTACAAATTACCACAAAAAAGTAATGTGTAATGTTAAGTCTTTCCAAAGAGCATCCCTTCTCTTAAAGATTTTTGCCCTCTCAAGTCCTGGCAGACTTCGTCAATTTCTGGTGACTTACAACGGATTTTTTTTTTTCATTTCTTTTTAAACATTCTGAACTGCTTTTTTAGTCACTCTTGAAATGGTGGACATGGTCTATGACAAAGCATTCAACCACCACTCTCAATAAGCAAATTTCAATTCTTTTTAATAAGTCATTTTCCTCTGTTTTTTGTTTCAGTGGATGTAGAGGCTTAGATGTCTGCCTCTGGCCACCTGAACTTCTCTATGACTTTGTTTTTTGTTGGTCACCTGTGGGGAGCACATGCTCTGGAAGGAAGCTCCATCACATAGTTTGTTGATTTGCTTTGGCTGTTAAGAAATCCTGTTGCACTGAATTTGTTTGTTTTGGCTGCCTGTCTTTACTTTGCCAAATTGGGGGTTTTATATAGGAGTCTTTTGAGTTTCCTCCATTTATTTCCCCAACATCCTCTTTTTCACATCCAGAGGAATTGTGAGGGGTTAGGTGTGCCTGCTTCTACACTGGACCACATATCCTATATTATGAGGAAATTCCTTAAAGTTCATGGCATGTACAATTCTATCAATGCATTTGCTCATTTCATGATGGGTGATTTATGAGCACTACTGCCCATATCATACTGAGTATTCAGCAGTTTTTGACCAAACCCAGCATGACCCCCCCAGTTCCCTACCCTCCCTATTCACCCAATCTTGCAGGAGTGACGTTTTGTTTGTTTCACTGGATGAAAACAAGTCTTCAAACAAATGTCTTGCTGATGTGGATGAAGTGAAACAAAAAAAGGCAGAAGCACTAAAAGGTATCATAGCTGATGAGTTCAAAAACTGTTTTGAGCAGTGGAAAACATGTCTTGATAGGTGTATTGCATCAAATGGATAATAGTTTGTAGGTGACTGCAAGTTTCAACATGTAAGAATAAATACACAATTTTTATACATAAATCTGTTTTTTGGGGATTCCCCTTGTATACACCATGTTTCTTTCCCTCAGAAACCTGGTTCCCTCAGATACCTGAACAGCCTTCTCTTTGACAGCCTACAGATCTTTGCTCAAATATCACCTTCTAAGCAAAGCTCTCTTTGATCACATTTAAAATCACAAGCACTCTCCCCACAGAACCAATCTCCTCCCTATTTATTATAACGTTTATCACCTCCGATATATTTACTCATTTACTGTCTGTCTTCCTCTCTCCCCTACCCCACTTCTAGATATCAAGTACTTAGAAGATTGTTAGGCCCATAATAGGTGCGTATTAAATATTTGTTGAGTAAATGAAGGATAACAAATAAAAACCAATTACATATGTTTTAAAGTGTTGATTGACTTCAGGGATCACTGTTCTTTATTGTCTAATGTTCAGTGTCTTGAAAACTGTTGTTTTATATATTTTCTCCATTTTTATGATTGCTTAAGATAAATGAGTAAATTGGTTTCCTGTTGCTTCATCTTGGCCAGAGGAGAACTTCATGCTTTATCTTTTATTTACTTGTTATCTGTGTCTCTTAAAAAAATATAAACTCTTTGAAGGTAGGGGATTTTTCTGTTTGGTTTAATGTTGATTCTCTTAGACCTGGGACAGTGTCATGTATAGCAGAAACTCTATAAAAATATTTACTGAATAAATGAATTAAATACATATTTCTTATCCTTCCACTTTCTGAAAATTAATTATAGTTTAATATTCAACACATTTACAATTGTATCCAAAATATGATATTTTAATGGTTTTCCTAGAGTCTTATTCTTCCATTAAAATGTGTCATAATGACTTATTTTCATATATATTCTCTGTAACCTATTTTGTGTAATGTCCAGTTATCTAATCAGTAGAAATATTTTTCTTTGCTGTAGCCAGAGCATATGATAGATATATGTTCTGAAACTAATTTACATGTGAATATCTCAATCTTGCGTGACAGCAATGACTTTAATCTTATAACCCTCTTTCTCCTGAACTAAGTGATTAGGAAGGGAATTAAGGCGACTTTATTCCCATCACATTACTAGGGCTTAAGTTGAACAGGAAATGCCAATATCTTAGAGTCTTCACTGTATAATCTTTTCATGGAGAGGTATATATTGAAAATATAATATATGTGAATGGGAGAAAGAGAAATCTGTTACTAAAAAATAGCATTTAATCCCTTATTGCTCCTGGCTGCTTATTTAACATAGCTGAACATGAAATAAAGAATGTAAGAAACAATCATCTCATTTGCAAAGTCTGTAATTGTATGTTGTAATCTTAACCATGTTAGAAACCTTACTAACATGGTTTCAGCATGACAGTGGAAGCCCGTTTAGATAGCATTATTATTTTGCTTTTATGCAGCTGTGCTAGATAAGTTAAGTGGCTCTTCAATCGTCAAGGATTGAGGGTTATTGCTAGAAACATATAAACAGACACCTAAGAATCAGAAAATCTTTAGCACACACCAATTTGCAGACATTTTCCACCTAAATGTTGATTTTGGAAAAAAATCAATAATCTTAATAATTCATTAAAGAAACAGTTACCTATACACAATAATTATGTTTGGTGAAGGACTCTCCTTGACCCAGGAGAATGCAAAATAGAAAGTAGATGAGATTACTTAGCATGGGAAGTCCCTGCTTGGAGCATTAGACATATGCTTTGGGGTTTAGGAGACACACTGCTTGTCAAGTTACTTTGTAATTCAGCCTCTTTAAATGCACAGTTAGTCTCTATTTTCAGACAACATATTGCTCATTAGTTTTTCTTCAGATATGGTCTTAGTGTTCATTTCTTTTGGGGTGCTGAGTTCTGCATTTCATGACACCAATTACAGAACGGGTGACCTTAATTGTCTCCTGGGTGTTGCCTGGGCCAGAATGCCAGCCAGATAACAGGAGGGTCATGGTTGC
Organism: Cephalopachus bancanus; assembly: GCA_027257055.1. Lineage (NCBI taxonomy): Eukaryota > Metazoa > Chordata > Mammalia > Primates > Tarsiidae > Cephalopachus > Cephalopachus bancanus. The sequence goes on from JAPVLO010000255.1 coordinate 1,665,447, forward strand.
CCAGTGGGGAGGGAGATGGAAAGTTGGAAGCTAGGACTCTTGCTGATGCAGGAGAGGACACAGACTGTAAACATGGACTGATCATGAAAGTGCACCTGCGAGGGACAGCAGGTGTGCACTCTGAAGCCTGCTGGAGGAGTTCACATGCTCAACTCCCACCGCATTATTGGCTGCTTTGTCTTGCTTTACTCATGTCTTCACTATCCTTGAGTCTATAATAGTAGACTCTTAGGCATTTTATGGTAATTTATTAACAAATTCCTACCTCTTAAATTACTCCTGGACAATAAGACATTAAGCTTTATTTAGAGACAGGACCTTAGAAATTATCTAAGGTATGTCTACCTTGCATGTAGATGAGAAGGAAAAATAATTGCCCAAGGTCATAGAGCTTCTGAGGAACATCCAGTTTATTTATACACATTATCTCATTTAATCTTCATTGCAACTCTGTGAGGTGGTCAGGGAAATGGGCCCAATTCCCATTTTATTGAAGAGAATGTTGAGTTTTAGATACTTCAATACCCAATGTGAGAAAACAAGTGAGGTATAAAATCAGGTCTTGAACCCAGAACTTTAATTCTTCCTGTGATGTTTTGTGGCCTCTGTGTGGTATCCAGAATGAAGGGTGTTATTAAACACTGGCCTGTCTTAATTTCCTGTTATTTTTACTAAACGATTACTTTCTTTTCCTTGAACGAAACATTAGCTCACAAGATCTGCTGTTCTATTACTCCATCTTCCTTGTGGCTCTTATCAACAAACTGAACCAACAAATAATTCATAAAAAATACCGTTTTTTTCTATCTTAATTCATGCCATCATGTTGTGTGAATTTAGTGTCTCCTACAGCTGACATTACCTTCACCTTGTATGTCCTTGGCCTTCGTATCTTGACTTTTCAAAAAATTCTCCTGACCACATATTGGATATTAGTCAACAATAGAAAGTACTCCATTCCTGCAGCCTTAAATACCAGTATCTTAGGGGAGCATAATGCCAGGCAGGGATGGAGATGTTGGCAGGGGCAAGATAATCAAGGCTGACACTGGACAGATTACCAGTTTTGGACTTTGTTTTTAATGCAATAGAAAGCCATTGAGATGCTTTTAGTGGCAAAGTGCCCAAATCAGATTTGCATTAAAAAAGAAACACACTGCTGTCTGAAAAACAAATTGGAGAAGGACCATAATGACTGTAGAAAGGAAATTAAGAGGTTATTAAAAGAGTAGATAGTGGTTTGGATTAGAGTGATGGTGATGGGAATGGAGAGAATTTTAGGTGCTAGAATCAACAGGCTGTGGTTTCTGGCTGAATATAGGACTCGAGAGGGATACGCAGTGAATGAAGAAAACATGAGTGTTGGGGCTTGAATAAAATCCTTACTGAGATGAGGAACTCTGAAAGAGAAGTAAGAGGAAGGTGGGGACGAAGGGCAGATGGGAAAATGGTAACATTAGGATGTGGCATGTTCTTTTGTGGTAACCTAGAGGAATCTGAGACCTGCAGGGAGTAGCATACATGGGGCTGGAGTTAGGGAGAGAGGCTCCAGGGAAAAGGAGACTCAGGAGGATATGACATCACAGGCACCAAGTGTGGTGGGTGTTCTGAGTAAGTAGATGTGGTCAAAGGAGCCCAGCTGCACTGGGAGGGCCCACTGGATTCAGCAACATTGAAGTCAGAGACTTTTTTGTGTGAGTCATTCAGTACACTGGTGGTAGAATCCAGAATTAAGTGGGTTATGAAATGAAGGTTATGTGAGAAAATGGAGACAGGAATCGCAAATCCTTTTCGTAAGAGGCCAATAATCCCAGTACAAACCCTAGATGCTATTTAAAACTGATCCTCTCATTCACTGCCTGTATAAAAATCAATCACCCCAAACTGGGAGTTTTGCCTTTTTTTTCTTCAGATCCTTTCCCACCGTCTCTACCAGACTTCCTTAGCTCAGGCCTACTTAAGTTTTACATGAGTCTCCTCATCTTCAGCCCTCTTTCAGTTCCTCATTCAACAGTCACCCAATGTCCTTTCGAAGATTCAGACACCACTCAACACCCTTCCCTGTCTCTTCTTATCATGACTGACCCCTTCTCTCCAGCCTGATGGCTGCTTCTCCTGGTGCATACCAAGTGCCGGTCACAGCTCAGTATTCGAACTTCCCTCAAGTGTCTTCTTTGCTTGGCATAGACTATTTATTTTCTGAGAATGCCTTTAATTCCTCCTTCATTTCACTTCACTTGGCAGATTCTTTCTCAGCTATCAGCATTCAGCGAGGATTTCATCTCCTCCAGGAAGGCTTCTTGGCTCAACCCTGCTGTCTACATTAGATGCATGCAATTTCCTCGTCTGCCTTTCATTGCTTTGTCCTGGAACCTCATGCAAAATCCGAGGTGAACCTGATAGGCGCTGAAGGAATGAATACAAAGCAAGAGATGAATATGACCTGTTACTCTCCCCTGTATTATTTATTTATTGATATTTACATTTAAATTAAGATGAAATGAAAGACAGAATGATTAGACTTCATATTCCAGGTAGAAGATTTTGTATCTCTAGAAATACTGATACATATCAGAGTGGTTTTTTTTTTAGTTTTAAAACAAAGTTTATTAATGAGAAAAAGAGAGGGAAGAGGAAGATTCAGCCAGAAATAGCCCTGACATGAATGAGTCTCTCGAAAGAAGAAAGACTCAACCAAAGTGATTTTTATGAGGAGGGAAAATACAGGTTTTAGTTTATGCAGAGTTTGTAAACCAATTAAGGTGAGGTCACAAATAAATATTGGGGATTTTATTCTCTATTGTCTTTTTTCATTAATTTTGAAGATTTTTATAGACATGTATTTTTAAATCCAATTAAAGTAATGAGGCTTGGCAATTAATTTCATGAAGGATTAACGCTAATACATTGGAATGATACACAGAATCTCACACATGGAATAATCCTTTATGGAATATATATATACATAAAGTTTTATATATAAAACTTTAATGCAATATATGTGACATATATACATATATATTCATGTGCATATACACACATTCTAATGATTTCTATGCAATTAAGTAGGTTAGGTAGGCAATGACGACTTGTGAATAAATCTCCAGTTGCTACCATGGAAACACAGTTTTTAGAGTTGCTCTGTGGAGTGGTATGATGCTGATTAAAGAGTTCAAGAACCTCATTTTAAAATTAGTCAAAAGAATCAACCAGGAGGAAACTGAACATTGCAGGGCTGGCCCATTCCTGGTTGCTGGGCTGGGCTAGGCTGCTGTGGCCAGTGACTCTTCTTTTAAACCATCTTGATATAAGGAGATAGGAGATGATTTATGACATGGTGGCTCTGGCAATCTTTGCCAAAAGGGTAATAGTTACAAACTCCTCAGTTAAGAAAGGTATTACATGCTGCTGAGCAGCTGTGAGTGTTCAGCCCAGATGAGCTTGATGAGGATAACATCCTGGAATGCTACATTCTGAAATGAGCTTCATCGCCATTAAAAACAAATACTTGGGAAATTAATGGTTGCTGGATCTTTATTAACTTGCAGTGAAATGTAATATTGCTTTCATTAAAATATACTGTTGAAAAATGTTGGTGAGAAAAATGTAGTCTGAGTGACAGTGAAGCCGTGGAAGCCGAGAGCTGCTTGTTTGATTACGACGGCAACTGTGATAAAAATCATATATACTACCAATGTTTTCTGGTTTAGTGAAAATTCTCAATTATACATCTACTTGCTAACTAATTCCAAATTCATACTTTTTAAAGCAAGGTGTTATTTTGAAACTCCTCTCTAAAACGGGAGTTTTAGTTTCTTATTAGAAAGACAGCATGGTTGCTTCCAGGTTCTTGCTATTGTGAGCAATGCTGCAATAAACATATGTGTGCAGGTACCTTTTTGATAGAGTGATTTGAGTTCTTCAGGATATATTCCCAGTAGGGAGACTGTGGGGTCATACGGGAGGTTATTGCAGCATTGTTCACAATAGCAAGAACCTGGAAGTAACCATGCTGTCCATCAAAAGAGGACTGGATTAAAAAAATGTGGTACATATACACGATGGAATACTACGCAGCCATAAAAAAGAACAAAATCATGAATTTTGCAGCAACCTGGATGGAGCTAGAGTCTATAATACTGAGTGACCTCTCACAGAAACAAAGATCTGAGTATCACATGTTCTCACTCATATAGTGGACTTTGATCATCCAACGTATTACCATAAGAAAATGACTGACAGTGGTGGGAAACTATGGGGGGGGGAGGAAGGGGAAGGGAGATGGGATTAATGGCAGTAAACATCTGTCTTGGGGACGGGGAGACACCTCTTATCAACAAGGTGTGCCTGAATGAAGAATATTTGTATACCTAACCCTTAACTGTACCCCATGATATCATAATAAAAATATTGATTATATATAAAAAAAGACAGATGCAAAATGACTGCAGGACAATTGAAATTTAAAATAGTCTAAAACATTCAAAACACTTTTCCATAACTGAATTGTCCTCAGGCCATTCTAAACCTTTGTCCCTTTGCTTTTTTAACTTACAAAGAATATAGTGCTGTGCAATTATGAAAGTTTGAGTATTTGTTCCTATGAATCAGAGTACCAATACTTGTCAAATCATTTAAAGAGAAGTTAATTTTTCACAGTTTTGAAGGGTTCTAAAACTATGTTTCATACACTTCCGGAGATACCACAGTGGAGCGCCCATTTCATAGAACATGTCCTAGCTACTGTGTTACACTTAAACTAAGCTCTCTGTCAAAAAACAAACTGATGCAGACATGAGAGTGTTTCTACATAAGACACAGAGAAAGAATACATTCGTGCGGAGGTATTTGTCATCAGTAAAGTAGGCTGACTTGCATTCAGTGAAAACATCCTGAGATCTGAGTTCAACTCATTCATTTATTCATAAACAATTTAGGCAGACTCTTCTAGTTCTGGGTAGTGTGTAGTGTAGCCAGAATGCAAAGTTGAAGCATACTCACACATCCATGCACACTTATCCTCCCGCTTACACTTTGCCTTCATTGTTTTGTGCTGCTGCAGCAGAGCACCACAGGCTGAGTCATGTAAACAAAACAAATTTACTGTCTCACAGTTCTGGAGGCTGGGAAATCTAAGATCAAGGCACCAGCAGATTCAATCTTTGGTTTCAAGACAGCACCTTGTGGCTACATCCTCTGGAAAGGAGGAAGGCTGGATGTTTACACAGCAAGAGGCTATAGGGCCAAGAGGCAAAAGGGGGCCAATCTGGTTCTTTTATAATAGCTTTTATCCCACCCACAGGGGCAGAGCCCTCAAGGTCCAATCAGCTCCCCAAAGTCCCCCTTTCAAACATCACTGCAATGTCAACCAGATTCCAACATGAAGTTTTTGAGTAGACAAACATGCAAACCACAGCACCTTCTTTCTTACTCCATAAAGGTGAACACTGTGGTTTCTGTGTGGAAATGAAAGATACTTTGGCTCTAAGGTCTTGTAATTCCGTGCACTCTCTGGTTGACTGACCAATTTTAATGAGAAAAATGAAGGAGACTGTTTCTTTTTCTTTATTTTTTGTTTCTCTACTCCAGAGCATGGCATTTTCCAATTAGAGGTCAATCCAAACAGCAATTTATAATCTTGTGCAAAAAAATGAAAAGTAGCACGTACTTACTCGCCCCGCCTTTGATCTACATTTTTGGTGCAAGTAGCTGCATTTTGTAAATCTTTTCCCAGTGTGCAGTACCCGTGTGTTTTGAGTGTGTCTGTTAATTTGTTGTTGTCATTTCTTCCTTTGGTGCTCCTCCCCTGCCCCCATCTCATCAGCAGTAGCGGCATGTCATTTCGAATGTCGAGGTGCGGTCACTCTCCTGGTCCCACCTTATGCAGTGTCATTTCTTCTTTCAGAGCTGGGTAGAGTTCCATTATCTTCAGGGCAGGTTCGCATTGATGAATATGGACTTCATGCGTATTAACCAGCCAGGCCACCCAAAAGATAGACTCAGACTGAGTTCCCAGCAAATCGTGTCCAGCTTTCACCCCAGTTGTTGAGAAGATTGGGATAGATGACACATATGCTTGGCTAGACACATACTTGTTTCCACTGTATTTTGCTCTGCTTTCTTATTTATGTATTATTTATCCATTAAAGTATGCATCTTTATTTTTTTATTTTCTATTTATTTAATTATTTATGTATATTTTAGACTCATTGGGATACATGTGAGGATTTGTGAGATAAGTATTTTGCGTGAAGGTGAGATTTGGGCTGCTGGTGAGGCCTTCTCCCTGCCAAGGATTAGGCATGGTACCCATTGGGTGGGTTTTTTTTAAATTATTATTTAATCCCCCTTCTTTAGTAGTGCCCAGTGTCTGTGTGCCTTAGTGTCTGTGTGTGTCTAATGTTTAGTGCCCACTGTGAGTGAGAGCATGCAGACAAGTCACTTAGAATGATGGTCTCCAGCTGAATCCATGTTGCTGCAAAGGACATAATTTTGTTCTTCTTTATGGCTGCATAGTATTCCATAATGTATATTATCACATTTTCTTTATCCAATCAACCTTCAGTGGACATCTGGGTTAGTTCCATATTTTTAAAAATAATGCTGCAATAAACACACACATGCAGAGTGATTTGCGTTCCTTTGGATATAATCCCAGAAGTGGGATTTCTGGGTTGAATGGTAGTTCTATTTTTAGCTCTTTGAGAAATTTCCAGACTGCTTTCCAAAAAGGATGAACCAGCTTACATTCCCACCAACAGTGTATAGTGTTCCCTTCTCTCCGCAGTCTTGCCAACACCTGTTTTTTTTTTTTAACTTTTTAGTAACAGTCATCATGACCGGTATGAGACGGTATCTCACTAGAGTTTTGACTTGCATTTCTCTGATGATTAGTGATGCTAAGCATTTTTTCATGTTTGCTGACTACTTGAATTTCTTCTTTTAAGAAGTGTCTGTTCATGTCCTTTGCCCACTTTTTAATGGGTGATTTATTTTTTCTGTTAATGTGTCTGAATTTCTTACAGATCCCGAATGTTAAGCCTTCATTACTTGCAAAGCCTGCAAATATTTGTTCCCATTTTGTAGATTTTTTTTGTTCTTTTGATGGTTTATTTTGCTGTGCAGAAGCTTTTAGCTTGATAAGGGCCCACCTGTCAATATTAGTTTTAGCTGCATTTGCTTTTGAGGACTTGGCCATGAATTAATTGCCTACTTTGATGTCTTGGAGGGTGTTCCCTAGGTTTTCTTCTAAGATTCTTATAGTTCAAGGTTTCATATTTAAGTCCTGGTCCATTTTGAGTTAATTTTTGTATATGGTGATAGGTTGGGGTCCATTTTCATTCTTCTGCTTGTGGCTAGCCAGTTTTCCCTGCACTGTTTGCTAAATAGGGTGCCCTTTACCCAATGTTTGTTTTTGTCAGCTTTGTCAAAGATGAGTTGGTTTTAGGTATGTGGCTTTATTTCTGAGTTCTCTGTCCTGTTCCATTGGTCTATGTGTCCATTTTTGTACTAGTATCATGCTGTTTTGGTTACTGCAGACTTGTGGTAAAGTTTGAAGTCTGGGAATGTGATGCCACCAGCTTTGTTCCTTTTCCTGAGGACTGCTTTAGCTATTTGGGCTCTTTGTTGCTTTCATATGAATATCTGTATTGTCTTTTCTAGGTCTGTGAAAAATGATGCTGGCAATTTGATAGAATTTCATTTAATTGGTAGATTGCCTTGGGTTGAATGGACATCTTGATGATATTTAGTTCTTCCAATCCATGAATGGAATGTTTTTCAGTTTGTTTCTATCATCCTTGATTTGGTTAAGCAGTGTTTTGTAGTTCTCATTCTAAAGGTCTTTCACGTCTTTCAATAGATGGATGCTGAGGTATTTTCTCTCTCTCTCTCTCTCTCTCTGTGTGTGTGTGTGTGTGCGTGTGTGTGTGTGTGTATGTCTATTGTGAATGGGATTTTTATTTGGTCTATTTGTATTTGGTGCTCAGCTTGCTTGTTGCTGATGTATAGAAATGCAACTGTTTTTTGTTCATCGATTTTTTTATCCCAAGACTTTATCAAAGTTGTTTATTATGTATGAGGAGGTTTTTGACAGACTCGCTAGGATTTTCTAGGTATAGAATCATGTCATCTGTACAGAAGGATAAGTTAACTTCTCTTTTCCTATTTAGATACCCCTGAGTTATTTCTCCTGCCTGGTTGCTATAGCTAGAATTTCCAATACTATGGTGAATAGGGTGAGTGAGATTGGGCATCCTTGTTTTGATCCAGATCTGAGGAGAAATGCTTCCAGCTTTTGCCCATTAAGCAAGATGTTTGTTGCAGGTTTGTCATAGATAACTCTTATTATTTTAAGGACTATGCCTTCAATATCTAGGTTTTTGAGGGTTTTTAATCAAGGAAGGATGTTGGATTTTATTAAGTGCTTTTTCTGTATCTAATGAGACAACCATGTGGTTCTTGGTTTTATATCTGTTTATATGGTGAATTATGTTTATTGATTTGCATATGTTGAACTAGCCTTGCATCCTGGGAATGAAACTCACCTGATCTTGATGAATGATCCTTGTAATATGCTGTTGGATGTGATTTGTTAATATCTTATTGAAGGTTTTTGCATCTATATTCACCAGGGATACTAGCTTGAAGTTTTCTTTCCTTGCTGGCTCTTTGCCATTTGTGGGTATCAGGATGATACTGGCTTCATAGAATGAGCTAGGGAGGGCTCGTTCCTTCAAGATTGCTTGGAAAACATTCAGTAGGATTGGTGTCAGCTCTTCTTTGTATGTCTGGTAGAATTCAGTTAAGAAACCATCTGGCCCAGGACTTTTTTGTGTGTGTGGGAAGGTTTCTTATTACAGAATCAATTTATTTGATTGTTATTGGTCTCTTTAGGTTTCAATTTCTTCCTGTTTGAAAGGTTGTGGATTGCCAGGAATTCCTCCATTTCCTCAAGATTTTCTAGCTTACTCTCATGCAGATGTTTGTAGTAATCTCTGATAATCTCTGGTATTTCTTCAGAATCAGTTGCAACATTGCTATTTTCATTTATAATTCTGTTTATATTCTCTCTCTCTCTCATATTAATCTGGCCAGGGATCTATCTTATTAACTTTCAAAGAACTAGCTTTTCAACTTGTTGATCTTTTGTATTTTTTTTGGTCTCTATTTCATTTAGTTCTTATTTTATTTTGATAGTCTCCATTATCTACTAATAGAATATTCTACTATTTTGGTATTGAATTATTCTTGTCTTTCTAGTTCCTTCAGATGCAATTTTAGACTATTTACTTGAAATCTCTTTCTTTTCTTGATGTGTGTGTACAATGTTATAAACTTCTCTCTCAGAGTCATTTTCATGGTATTCCACAGGTTTTGGTATGTTGTGTCTTTGTTTTCATTTATTTCTAGAAATATTTTTATTTCTTTCTCGATTTCTATGTTAACCTAAAAGTCATTTAGAAGCATGTTGTTTAATTTCCATTCACTTGTGTATTTTAGGTGGTTTCTGTGGTTGATTTTTTTTTTCAGCTGTCTTCTGAGAACTTGCTTGGTATGATTTTAATCTTTTGAAATTTGTTCATGATTGATTTGTGGCCAAATATGTGGTTGACCTTAGAGTATTTTCTGTGTGCTAATGAAAAGAATGTATATTCTGTGGTTATTGGATTAAGTGTTCTGTAGATATCTGCTGGATCTAATTGATCCAATGTGAAGTTAAGGTTCTGATTTATTATTACTTTTCTGCCTCGAATATCTATCTAAAGCTGTTAGCCATATATTGACTTCTGATTATTATTGTTTGGCTTTCTGTGTGCCCTCTTAGATTAATTAGCAACTGTTGGGTACACGTGAATTCAGGATGAATATTTTTTGCTGGTGCATTGAGCACCCTTTATCATTCCTTATGTGCTCTTCCCTGTCTTTTTAAAACATTTATTGATTTAAAGTCTGTTTTATTTGACATAAGAATAGCTCATTCTGTTCTTTTTTTGTTTTTAACTTGCCTGAAAGGATGATCTTTCTCCAACCCTTTATCTTGAGCCTGTGGGTGTCATTTGCAGTGAGATGGGGTTTCCTGAAGGCAGCAGAAGGATGGATTGTGTTTCTTTATTCAATTTTCCACCCTGCCTTTTGAGAGGTGTGTTCAGTCCATTCACATTTAGGTTAATTATCTATATGTGTAAGTTTGTTCCTGTTACATTGTTATTAGGAGTTGCTTTGTGTTCTAGGCTTTATGTTTGGTGGGTATGGTCTGTAAACTCTGGGCTTACCTATGCTCTAGTAATGGGTAAAGCTGTTCTTTGAATTCTGTGCTTAGAACTTTCTTAATCACCTCTTGAAAGGCTGATCTGGAGGTGGCATATTCTCTTAGAGATTGCATGTCTGGGAAGGATTTCAAGTTCTTCTTCATTAATGAAGGTTAGTTTGGTGGGGTAGGAAATTTCTTGACTGGAATTTTTTTCTTTAAGGACGTTAAAGGTTAAAGGGACCCTAGTCCCTCCTGGCATGTGAGGTTTCTGCTGCAAAGTTTACTGCAATTCTGATGGGTCTCCCTGGGTAAGTGTTCTGTCCCTTCTCTCATGTTGTCTTTTGGGGTTTTTCTTTCAGGTTCACCTTGGCAAGTCCGAATATTATGTGCTTTGGGAATGGGCTTCTCATGCAATACTTCATAGGAGTTCTCTGAATGCCTTGTATCTACATGGTCACCTCTCTAGTGAGATGAGGGAAGTTTTCTTGGATGACATTTTAATGGGTTTGTTCCAGATTGTTCTCAGTTCCTCTTCTCTCTTAGAGATGCCAACTGACTGCATATTTACAAAAGCCCAGATGTCTCATAGGCTTTGCTCCTTTTTCCTACTTTTTTCTTCTTATTTTGGTCAGACTAAGTTAATTCAATAATTTGACCTTCAAGCTCTGAGATTCTTTCCTTTGCCTGGTTGATTCTACTGCTAAGGTGTGTTATTGTGTTTTGAATTTTCAGGTGAGAATTATTTGTTTCCAGAAGTTCAGTTTGGTTCTTTCTTAGAATGCCCAGGTCAGCATTCACTTCCTTCACTGTTTGTGTGATCTGGTTGATTTTGGTGACTACTTTCTCCTGGATCTTGTTGAATGTCTTTGCCATCCATAATCTGAATTCTATGTCTGTTAGCAAGGTCTTTCTGAATAGGTTCTACTGGTTGGGATCTGAGCAGACCTTTTGTGGGTGTTGAATCATTGTGGCTTTGGAGAATGCCAGTTTTCGCTTTGTTTTGTTTTGTTTCATTTCATTTTGTTGCTGGCTCTTCCTCATCTTTTTGCTTGTTTTGTTATTTTTTGTGTGTGTTAAACTTGTTATTACTGGGGTGACAGTGTTGTTTTCTTATTTGATCTCCCTCTCCTTATCTACCTGTGGAAGGGGCAGAGGTGGGAGGGTGGGGATAGCCAGCTTAGGCTGCTTTACCACAAGTCTGGCAGTGGTGGGGAAGACTTTTCCTCCAGACCAGGTGCTTCCCCTTCCCTCCAACACAAGCACCAGGACACCTGATTGTCTACAAGCTCTGGCATCTCCCTCCCCAGCCCACGTGTCTCATCAGCAGGAATGACAGGAAGCCTGGAAGGGCTATATGGCTGAACTCTGGCCCAGGTGTTCTGGGGGATGTATAGTGGTCTCCTTAGTCATCTATATCGTAAGAAGGGAGGACACTGCTTTGCTGTCATTTCCGCCTCAGTCCATAGGTGGGCAGGGCCACCGTTGTATTGTGCAGAGTTGCCCCACCTCCTAGTTCCTGCTCTGCTCCATGGAAGGGACAAAGGCAATGATGGTGTCCCCCTGAATGCAAGCTGCATTTGTAGTCCTGAACTAAGGCTCAGCCCATACCTGAGCTGCTGGAGAAACATCCCTAAAGTGGGTGATTCACCCCAGCTGGGGGCTGGAGAGAGAGGTAGAGGGGAGCACCCAAATAGTGCAGACCACCCTTGTATGGTGTGCCTTGTGGAGCCTCTTGGTAGAAGGGTTGGTGGCAACAGGGACCTGGGTTCTATGGGAACTCGAGTCTCCTGGACCCTATGTTGATTCAACCAGTACCCCTGTCCCAATTCTGGGCAGCTCTCTGAGACTGGCCAGTGCAGAAGGAGTTAGGGGAGCGGGGCTGGGCTATCTGTCCCTTGGTTAGGACAGTACAGACTCATGAGATGTGTGTAAAAACCCTCCTGTTCACTCATCACTTCCTTTTCCAAGAATGATCTCCTTTCGGACTGCTTCTGGGGTGACTGGGGCTTGCCACTGTTTGTTCTCCATGTCCCTAGGAGTTTGTCCAAGAATCCTCAGCTTTGGTTCTAGGTAGACCCTCAAAATGCCAGGCTCACTCCCTCCTTTGCTGAAAGTGGCAGTGACCCATGTTTCCAGTCTGCCATCTTGGCCCTCCCCCCAGTATGTATGTTTAACACTTGTAAACAAAAATTCACTTGGGTGGGTTTTCCTTGTCTTTTGGCATATTTTTTTCTCTCTTCATAAGCTGGAGAAAATCCAGAGGGCAAGAATTATTTTTGTCTTTTCCCATCAATACCGATACCAACATCCCCATTGGGTCACCAGCAATGTGGCTCCAAGGACTAGAAGCATATTCTGGCTTCTGGAGAGTCTTGGATTCCATCCCAGGAAATCTTCCAGTACCATTTCCTGGCATCCGTGGTGTCTGGACGTCCACCCTATGGATCTACAAGTATCTGCAGGTCCCAGGGTGACAGGGGCTAGGGCAGAGCCACTGGGAGAGGAGGAGATGGATGGGTGGAGACAGGACCCAGCTCATGCACAGGCATGAGAGACAAAGGCCCCACCAGATACCCTATTTTTATTTATTTTAAATCAAACAATATACCATCATTTTCACCCAAGGGAATGGCTACTCTGTTGCAGAGGCATTTCCTGCACCATGCAAAGCTGTCCCAGGGTAACATTTGTGCTGGCGCTAAGAGGGCTACTGAGGACTCTTCTCTTAGGACCTCTGAGGGGTGGAACACACAGGTGGTGTAAGGATTCTCGCTGCTTGACCCCACAGGGCTGGGCGTGGAGGAATTGGCTGCAGGCCTACAGTTGCAGTCTTGGCTGCAGCCCGAGAGATGCACTGAGTTCCAGTGTATGCAGTGCCACACTGAGCTCACCGATTCGGTGCACCTTGCCTGGGACTTGCTGTGGTCCCTCAAGGCCATGGTCTTCTCCAAACTAACAATAATGTCATTTTGGAAGTACCCTTCCAAGTTGGCATTGAAGGTTCGCTCAAGGGTGGTACTTACAACCTTTTATTCTATAGTTCCTGTGGAATTCCCATTGGTTTCCATCTATATTCTACTTGTGCTGCCCTGACTGCCTTGAGAGGTCACTTATGCCTTTCCAGTGACAAAATGGTTTGCTATCTCTTAAAAACAAAAGCCATAAGAAACACATCTGAGATGCATATTCACAATGTACCTCTACCCGAAAAGACTGCAGAGCTGAAAGAGAGTGCTAATGCACACTTGTTTTGATTCATCAATGAAGGTATTGAATGAAGTAACTCCAGAAAACTGACCCAGAACCAAGGCCTGAGTGTTAGTTCAGAACTGATTGTTAACTTCAACAAGTACTATATGGTTCTTTCTTTAAAAAGACTGAATTCAAGAATGGAGTCAAATGTGGTTTATGTTTACCTCTAGGTTGATTTCTAAATGATTTGTGAAGCTGTCTTTAGATGAGAAACAAGAATCTTCTGTCCAGGTTTTAAAGCTATTTGCCCTAATTACTTACTTTTGCTTCTTATTATTTCATAAAAGTTATCTCTGAAGACATCAGTGACTGTAAATTTAAGAATTAGGATGTACGGTTACATGGTCTGAAAATAGAGTTGGGCTTTATGTTGGGTACTATTAATAGTATTCCTGCATGGAACAACTGTTATGAATACTGATCATTTTTTTCTTATGTGAAATATAGGTACATAATATTCTATGGGTGATACTTAATAAATTGACTGAATATTAAAAAAAAAATTCACCCAAGTAAAATGTGGCTCAAATCAGCACCTATGTTTTTATGCATCGCTATGCTTGGTGGGCTGGCATCTTGTTTCAAAGTTATGAGCCAATTGCCCCAATTATAGGCATTCCTCTCCTTTGAAGGGAGAAAGAAGAGGACAGTGAAAAAACAGTAGGATCTAGTTGCACTGCTTCCCTTTTATTTACTTTTTTTTTTATTTTGAAAAAAATCTCAAGCCCACATAATAATCACAAGCACAGTACAAATAACAATCTTTTTGTTTTCTCCTTGAACCATTTGAAAGCTACTGATATGATGTATAATCACTCATGAATACTTTAGGATGTATTTTCTACAAACAAGGTCATCATTCTACATAACCAGTCTCCAACCATCATGATCAGGAAATTAACACTGATACTTTACTACTGTCTAATTGTCAAACTCAATTTAAGTTTTACCAGTTGTTCCAGTAATATCTTTTATTGCCAAATGACCGGTCCAGTATCACATGTTTCATTTAGCTGTCATGTCTCATTAGTCTCTCTCATTGTGGAATAGTTCCTTGGTCTGTCCTTTATTTTAATGAACTTGGCACTTTTGAAGATTACGGGCCAGTTATTTTGTAGAACACCCCTCAATTTGATTTTATCGGATGTTTCTTCATGATTCTATTTGGGTTATGTATTTTTTGTAGAAATACCACAGAAGAATTTTCATTGCAACTCATTTTTATTTGTGCCATTATGGTGACTCTAGTGACATTAAGTTTTATGAATGCGATCAAGATGGTGTCTGCCAGGCTTCTCCAATGTGAAGTTACTTCCTCTCCTTTTGTCATTAATGAATATTCTGGAGGCTGTAGTTTGAGACCATGTGTATATATTCTGTTTTTCACCATATTTTAACTGTATTTAATTAATTTTTTATCAGTAAATTTCTATTTTAACCAATGGGCTATAATCCATTGCTATTATTATTTATCTGATGCTCAGATTGTTCCATATTTGGCCAGTGGAACCCTTCAGGTTGACTTCTTTGACTTTTCGACATGACCTTATTATTCTTTGAGCACTTCTCTTCTTTCTGGAAAAAAACATAGATATTCTGGAATCACCTTGTACATTCTCTGCCTAAGTCCTGAAATCAACCATTTCTCAAACAAGTTCTAGTGCCTTTTAGGGAAAAATTGGTATTTATAAACTTTTATCTGGGCATTGAGTGTTCTTTTTGTTTTATAGCAAAAAGCTATATTTTACTGTTCCCAGAATCTCTCAGGTCCAGAGCTAGAAAATATATTATGCATATACACCTGTGGATCTGTGCATTTATGAGCACACATCTACATCTATTTATACTTCTATCCATATGTATTTTTTGAAAATCACATATTCACACCCATACCTCCAATTCCAAACTAAAGTCACAAGACTTATTCTAGTTTTCTCCTTTTTCATGATTGCAACCTCTCAGTCTCACAGGAAAAGTACTTGGCTCCTATAATCCTTAAAATATTCACTTATTTTACCAGTCTCCCTGTTATGTAACTGAACTTAGACCACATCCAGCTCGCCTCACACAAATGTTCTACCTCCCCTGCTCAGGCCCTGATGTCCCCTACTGGGCCACTCTCCTATGCTGATATTCTTCTCGCCCTGACACCTGGACTAAGCTGCCTCTCTCTGTGAGCCTCCATCCCCCTCAAGTTCAGATACTCTGGTCCAGGTCCTGCCTCTCTCCTCCTACCATGTCTACCTTGCTGTTTCTTACTTAATGGCTTCTGGACTAAACTATTTAGGAAGGGAATGAACTGAAAAGAATTAATTAACTGTATTTAATTAATTTTTTATCAGTCAATTTCTATTTTAACCAATGGGATATAAGCCATTGCTATTATTATTTATCTGATACTCAGATTGTTTCATATTTGGCCAGTGGAACCCTTCAGGTTGCCTTCTTTGAGAAAAAAGAGAATGTAAAGGGGAGAGAAGGAAAGCAGAGGGAAAGGAAAGCAAGAAAAGAGAGAGAAAGTTTAGTGATCCTGACTTTTGTATTTTGCTGCCTCACTCTCAAGAGTGCTCCCTGAATTTGCAATCATTGCCTATTTGACACCTATTTTCATCTTCAGTTAATGTCATGTTTTCACAAAATTGGAGACCTTTATTTCTTTGTCACTTAAAAAAAATCTAGTTTTGTTGAGGCATATTTAAAAACCAAAAATTGAATATATTTACCATGTAAAGCATGATAATTTTGGTATACATATGTGTTGTAAAATGATCACCACAATCAAGCTAGTTAAGGTATTCATCACGTCACATAATTACATTTTTTTGTTGTGAGAACACTTAAGATATACTTTTTTGGCAAATTTCAAATATACGATTCTAGCAAATTTTCAAGTATTATTAGCTATGGTTACCATGCTGTAGGAGGGGGACCGCTCCAAAAAAACCCAGAATTATATTTTAGTACAGGCTTGAAGTACAGGCTTCCCCCACTAGGTAAGTGTTCTAGGAACCCATCTGCATCAGTACCAGCTGGTGTGGTTGTGAGAAGCTGCATTCAACTTCAGTGAATTTTTTTTTGCGGGGGGAGATTCTTTCTATGCATTTTCTCATTTCACGATGGGGGATTTACACAAACAACTTGGTTTCACTGTGCTGAGTGTTTAGCAGATTTTGACCAAAAATGTCATTACCCCCCATGCCCCCCCCACATTCACCCGATCTCACCCTTAATGACTTTTTTGTTTCCCTGGGTGAGAATAGTCCTCACAGGGAAACGTTTTGCAAATGTGAGCAAAGTAAAACAAACAAACAAACAAAAATGGCAGAAGACTAGAAGTCATCCAAATGAACAAGTCCAAGAACTTTGTTGAGCAGTGAAAAAAATCATCTTGGTAGATGTATTGCATCGAACGGAGAGTACTTTGAAAGTGACTGAAGTTTAGATATGCAAGAATAAATACACATTTTTTATAAGTAAATTTCGGGTATTTTGGGGTCCTCCCTCATACATTAGATCTCCAAACATACTCATTTTACATAACTGACACTTTCTACCCTTTGACTACCCTCTCCCCATTTCTCTTAACCCCCTGCCTCAGCAACCACCATTCTACTCTCTGCCTCTGAGTTCTACTGTTTTGGATTCTACATATAAATGAGATCATGTACTATTTATTTGGCTTTCTGGACTTGGCTTATTTCACTTAGCATAATTTCCTCTGGTTTCATCCATGTCATTGCAAACGGCATGACTTCCTTCATTTTAAGACTGCATAATTCATTATAGATATGTACCACATTTTCTTTATCTATTCATCAGTCCATGGACACTGAGGTTAATTTCACATGTTGGCTGCTGTGAATAGTGCTACAATGAACATGGAAATGCAGATATCTCTTTGAGATACTGATATCATTTCCTTTGGATATACTCCCAGTAGAGGGACTACTGGATCATATAGCACTTCTACTTTTAAATTTTTGAGAAGTCTCCATACTGTTTTTCATAAGACTGTACTAATTTACACTTTCACCAACAATGTGTAAGGGTTTCCTTTGCTGTGCATTCTCATTAACACTTGTTATCTCTCATCTTCTTGATAATAGCCATTCTTACAGATGTGAGCTGATATCTCATGGTTTTAATTTCCCTAAGAATAAGTGGTGCTATGCTGACCATATTTTCATATACCTGCTAGCCATTTGTATGTTTTCTTTTGAGAAATAGGTATTCAGGCCCTTTGCCGATTTTTGAATTGAATTATTTGCCACTATATTTTTGTTCCTGTTTTCCCCCCCACTCAAATGCTATTCAAATTTTAATTACTTGGGGAAGTTATCCCTATCAAAGGAAATTGTTTTTAATATCTTTTCCTAAATACAGCTCATCCTTACCCTTATATTTCTTCTCATCACTTTGGCCAAATAATTTAAAAGGTCAAAGCTTAATTTAAAAAATTAATTGGCTAAAAGAAAAATACTTGAGCATTTTGATAACTTGAATGCATTTAGGTTACATAGATTCCTTAAGTAGGGAGAGATGAGAAAATAACTCATTTATCAGAAACTTTTGAATGTGGAAGTTTATACCCAATGGACATTATACACTGGGTGGGACCAAGTAATTTGTCTTTTAGCACAGTGCTGCCCATTTGTTCTGAATGAAGCTCGTTTGTCAGACAGATTACATTAATTTAAAGGAAGGCATTTGCTAGTAATTTCAAATCAGGAAATTGTGGGCATTTTAAAAGGGAAAAATGTTTTCAATCTGTTGGTAACAAGGCAAGAGATTGCTTTAGATCAGATTTGGAGCAAGGAAGAACACACGTTGGCCAGAGGTAACCTGGCTTTAGAAGCCAGTCAGGTGTCTGGAGGTGACCCAATCTTCTGGGAGCACATAAAGTTATGTTGGTCTATGTTAACTATCTGAAAAGAAACCAAATGCACCATTTTGTCTGCGTTGGGACTGAAATTTCAAAAATGATCAGCTATATCTTCTGTGCTGTCTGTGATATAGCAACAAGGCTTTAAATAAAAAGTCCCCAAGGACTACACAGGGCAAGAATCAGGTTCCAGGGCTCAATAGCAAAGTAGGGTGACTGTAGCTAAAAATTATTTATTACATTTCAAAATAGCTAGAAGACAGATTTGGAATGCTTTCAACACAAAGAACTAATAAATATTTGAGTGTTAGATAGACTCATTATTTTGATTTGGTTACTACACATTGTAGGCATGTATTAAAATGTCACACATACCCCAAGAATATGTATAATCATTATGTATCAATTTAAAAAAGATTTGAGGCCACTTGTCTAATTGCTCAGCTTTTTGTGATGATTTGTCCTCAGAAACTTACACACAAAAAATAAGCCAAAAAGTTTAGAATTTTGTTTTATAAATGAAGCCATTTCTGTATTATTTCTATGATCATCTACAAATACTTAAATGGAAGAGACAAGTATACCACACCTTAAAATTGTGAGACTCGAAGGAAGAAAGACATTCTCTTTCCATGAATATGCCAAGACGGGTCCAACGTAATGATTACATTAGTCGTTTCCTCAGCTGGAAAGACTGGCAAGATTCTTTCTTGCCATTCAGCTTTCAACTTAAACATCACCTCTTCAGTGAAACTTCTTTGATTAACTCACTGAAGTCCCTTGATATCTCTCTAACATAGCACGTTAATATATCTTCACCTAAACACTTATCTTCTTGTTGACTACTTGGTTATTTACTTGTCTACATCCAGCCACATGAATGTAAGCACCAAAAGAGAAAGACTTGACTGTCTTGTTCACTGTTGTGTTAGTTGTACCTTGAGTATCTGGTGGCATACCATGTAATCAATATACATGTTTAAAGAAAGAATGACAGGAAAGCAATAATGTCTGAATAGAAAGAAACTTATTCAGTTGAATGACATCAGACACAGGAGAAATAGCTGAGATATAAAATTAGTTAAAATAGCTGTTTAAATAAGTACTTATTTAAGCTGGTTCAAGGGTATAATTCATTTCACATTGACCAGTCAGAGGTAATAACAAGCTGCTTTCAGATTGAGCATTGTTCAATCAATAAGATTTCTTATGACTCATCAAACTAATCTTCAGCTTTAAGTATTTTATAGACATTTAAAATATCTAAGATGAATTATATATATATATGTATATATATATATATGATGCATTATAGGTCATTCTCTCAACATTCATGGAACACTAAGTATTTTCTAAGCTCCATTTAAAGTGCTATGGATATAGCAGTGAATTAGAAAACATCGACTGCCTTCGAAGACACAGTCTAGAGTCTGGAGGAGGATACGGTCATGAAACTGGTGGGCACACCATGTGATGAGTGTTAAGAGATTGTCAAGGAGAGAGTGCTTTGGAAGCACAATGGAAGTGTGTGAATGGTGGCAAAGACTTCCTTGAGAATGCAAAATCTAAAATAAATAAACTTGTAGGAAAGCTACAAATTGGGCCAATCAAATGAGAATATTGGTGAAAGGGCAAATGAACCAACAAGGTGAAATATCCCAAGATCACATGGGGAAGCTTAGGAATAGCCATCTGTTTGTGCAGTAGACCATGACAGAATGCAATGTGTAAATCCTACATAGCTGGTGCTCTGTTAAAAATGATTTTGTGCATCACTGCCTTTACCCAGCACTAGTGAATTATGGTATTTCTTACTCTAATGGAAAATAATTCTCAACGTGTCACATCACTTGTAGAAAAAGACAAAGTAAATTCATTTAAGAATTTTTGTAGTTCCTTAGACATATAGGTGATTTAGGAAAAACACCTAATTCTGAAAAATTTCTCATTTTATTCACTGGGTGTTGAGTTATCTGCTCTCTGCCAAGAACTGTGATAGATGCTGAATGTAAGGTAGAGAACAAGACAGGTAGAAGGCACTCTTCTGTGGCTTTTGAAGACTTTGCCATTGGGAGCATCTTTGACACGGGCTCTGCATTGTTCTGAGAGGCACTGTCAGAGGTGGCAATGGTGACTTCTTCTCATGGCTTTAGGGGTAGTAGTTATCAACAAGAAAGCAAAATAGTTATTGAAGATGCCTTGTAGTGGCTGTGGCCTAAAGTCCAGCTTTAAGGGAGCATATAAAAAGCATCCTTCATGTTCCTTGGAAATACTTGATAGGTAGGGGTGACTTTAGAGTGGAGGTGGCTGAAATTCTTTGTAGGTTGAAGCAAGGACACTTCCTTTACTGAATTTTGACTACTAATGTTAAGTCAACTTAATTCATAACCACAGACTGGCAAGGTCTGGTTACCTGGATTTTTCTTGTGACCAGGTTGGGACAGATTCTCATACATGTATATACCATGCCACCATGAGTGAAAATACTATTAATATCATGCTTTCAGTCACAGATACATTTTCTGGGTCCTAGTGCATGACACTGGCACAATAATTTTACCTGGCGAAATAGAGTGCTCATTCTTTGGGTTGCAGGAGACAGAATTCTCTCCAGGGTAGTGATGAAAGAAAAGTCCTGACTCTGCCAGCCCGTTCAGGCTTGGGCAATTCATGAGACAGTAAAAGTTTGTTGGCACAGTTTTAAGTCATTACAGTGAATCAAGACTGAACAAGAGATTTTGTAGAACATACATGTGTTGATGATGCCATCTCTTTCTCTTGAAATCCAAGAGGGAAGAAATGTTTCCAATCAAGAATCTGGACAGTCATTTGGGGGAACGTTGGACCATCTTCAGAGAGTGGCTTTCAAATTTTACTTTATAAACTTTTACAAAAATTGGATGGCAGGGTAGAAAGCTTCTACAGATACTGAAAGAGAGTGGTTAGCTTTATTTTATCTGATTTCTTTAAATTAAAATGAGTTTACTTAGAGCTCTATTCTTTTTTTTTTTTTTTTTTGAGTTGGAGTCTCACTCGGTCGCCCAGACTGGAGTGCAGTGGCCGCTCCCGGCCACCGCAGCCTCGACCTGCTGGGTTCCGGCGATCCTTCCACCTCAGCCTTCCGAGTAGCCAGAATTACAGGCGCATGCTACCACGCCCAGCTGATTTTTTGATTTATTGTAGAGATGAGGTCTCGCTGCCCAGGCAGATCTCGAACCCGCGGGCTCAGGCAATCCACTCACCTCAGCCTCCCAAAGGCGCGGGATTACAGGCTGAGCCACCGAGCCCAGCTAGAGCTCTATTCTTAATGTATTTTAAGCATGTTGGTTTGAGCTAACTCACCATTTATCTATCCCTCATTTTTTATGAAAAGTCTATTGAAAATAAGTTAATTCATTTTAATAAATGTCTTATGCTTTTAGGAGGAGAAAATACTCACTTTTATTAAATGAAAATGCTATTATTATTGTACCTATAATCATTTTTGTCATGGGAAAATGGTGTTTCTCTAAACCCCTAATGAGATCTATGTAGGTGTTTGTATATTTGCCATAAATCTGTGCCCACACAAAGTTCATTCTATCGCATAAAAATAGATCCTCTCATTCAGGTGGAATTGAGCTTTGACTCAGGAATACTCCTTCTCACTTTTCTTTCCAAAAATCAAAGCAACACTTATACTTCCACTGCCATATGCTATCTTTCTCAGCTCTTGAACTACTTATTATATATATTGGGTCCTTTTCCTTCTGCTGTCTCAAAGACATGAGAAAAATTGGAGCATGGAAATGGATTTCAGCTTATATAAACCCATGGAGCAGGTTGTTGGGGGAGCTGGGAAAGAAGGTTTATTCTGAGGTTATGATTATTTCCCACATACAGGTCTCTGGTCGAACTTGCATTTAAACAGAGACATTGCTTCCACAAGACTGATAATCACTTCAGGTTTTTAAATGGGGCCTTCCTGAGTAAAAATACATATAAATTATATGTATATATTGCAGATGTATATACTTTTTTCCTCAAAAGTTGAGTATTCTAAGGCTATGAATGCTTGCTTTCCCAATATGACGGATGGAGGGGCAGTATGTGGATGCTATGATTACTTGTTCTAAATATATAAATTCTGGGTTCTGCTTGACCTTGCTTTGTAACCTTGGGGAAGTCCCCTGATGCCCCGAGATTCCAAGTTTCCATTTATAAAGTGATGGAGTTAGAATTATTCTAAATGAGGGTCAAGTCACTGATTGAGCTAGTTTCATATCTTAGAAAGCTTCAAAATAAAGACAGAGAACCCAGATAGTAAGTAGAATCATTTGCTGTATGACTAGAGGTTTAAGGTGACAAAATGAAAGCCTAACAGAGCACCGACACCCTGTTTTTGGCCTCCTCTTGGTCAGCGCCCAGTGGGGATGGTTTGTCCATGCACTCTGTCTGTTGTCAAAGCAGCATACTCTTCCATAACCAGGAAGTTCAAGAGCAACTCTGGGCGGCTGGATTGATGACAGCACGGAGAGGTTAAAATGTTGGCAATATTTTTATTGAAAACTGGATGTCTCTAGTATCTGAGCACATTTTGAACATTGAGAATTTGTGGAAGAAAGGCTGCGGCCAGTTTCTCTGGCAGAGTGGCCACCATGTAAATACAGGATACATTTCTACAAATTATTAAAATATATTAAGATAGATTTCTTCTGCCTTGAAATATATTCATTTCATCATCAAAATTTAAGACATACGATGTATTTAGAAGTAGACCGAAATGTTCTTATACACCAAAAAGTGACTTCATGAAAACATGTATCAAGCGTTTTCGGTAGGTATGTACACTTGCAGGGTTCCTTTCTGTTCTCCACTTACCTTCCAGGGGCGTAACTCAAAAAGAGGCTGTGGGTAATTTTATGTCTTCCCAGGTACTAGGTATTCCTAGGAGAAAAAGCAGCTCATTCAGCTCTCAGGTCAAACGACCACACGAGTGCTTTTCCTCTTAGCATCCCTATCCTTGACTGCAGCAGGATTGTTTTATATGTACTTTGTACTTCTCCCACAGAGTAGTCAAATAATCTACCCAGGACTCTAGATTTGATACAATTAACAGGCCTTACTGTTTTGTAAAGACATTCATAATGAAACTGGCATATTTTCAGACACCAGTGAATAGTGGAGGAGGGTACTGCTGGCCACCACCTGGATTCCCACTGAGGGGCCCGTGCTGTTAGCCCTGGTGCTTTTGCACCAGCTCTGCAAGGGTCAACCCAGTCAAAATGGCAAATGAAGCTGTTGTATAGTTATGAAAACTGTTTGACCATGGAGACTCCCTGAAAGTTTCATAGAGGGACCAAGAGGTTTGCCGACTATAATGAGAGCTGCTGCTTCGTTTTTGGTGTCCCATTGATAGGCTTTATAATCAGTGATACTAGTTTGATGAAATAATTCAGAAGTTTTTTTTTTCTTTCCTATGTTCTTGAACCACTTTGATTAACAATGAAGTTATCTGAACTTAAAAGTTTAGGGAAAATTACCAGTAAAACCACACTCTTGTAGTGTCTTTTCAAGCGTTATCACTTCATGATAACAGCCTCTATTCCTTCCAAATTAATTGATATTATTATTATATTTCCACATTCTTGTGAGGTTATTTCACATGATTTGTATTTTACTAGAAAACCATTTCATTAGGACCTCATCATTTTTTAACATAGAATTATAATCAAGGTGGACTCTTATGATTCTATTAATTCCTTCATCGCTGATTTCCTTTTTATCATTTTTATACAATGAATTGTGGATTTTTTCCTTTTGATCTTTATTTGATTATCTCTTTTATAGTTTTATTATTATTTAAATCAGCATTTCTTATTGCTATAATAATTCTGTCTTTTTCATGGTTCTAATTGATTACTTTCTGCTTTTAAAATTTCTCTTTGTTCGTGTTCTAAACTCCTTATTTAGATGTTTAATTTAGTTTTAAAGTTTGTATTAACATAAAGAGTTAAGACTATGGATTTTCTTTGAAAGTAGTAAACTTTTGAGATGATAGATTTTGTTTGCTGTTGTTTTGTTATTGTATTTTTAAATTTTAGTCTTATTGCATTGTGGTTAGGAAAACTGATGCACACAAACATCCCCACACAGTTAATTGATTGTTTTTTTCAACCTAATATAAGAATGTTTTGTGACTATCCCATGTGTTCTTAGAAGAAAATTGTCAACTCTGTTTTCAGGATACTGAGTCTGATGTGTAACAGTTAGCTCTACCTTAAAAAAATCATCATGCTAGCCGGGCTCGGTGGCTCAGCCTGTAATCCCGTGCCTTTGGGAGGCTGTGGTGAGTGGATTGCCTGAGACCGTTGGTTCGAGACCCGCCTGGGCAGCGAGACCTTATCTCTACAATAAATCAAAAATCAGCTGGGCATGGTAGCACGCACCTGTAATTCCAGGTACTCGGAAGGCTGAGATGGAAGGATTGCCAGATCCCAGGGATAGAGGCTGTGGTGGCTGGGAGCGGCCACTGCACTCCAGTCTGGGCGACGGAGTGAAACTCCAACTCAAAAAAAAAAAATCATCACGCTAGTTACATCTTTTATTTTTTTTTTGCTAGTTTTGTGTCCACTTGAACTACCACTGATTAAAAGAAGTGAATGAAAGTTTCCTGCTATTGGCACATTTCTATTTCTCCTTGTGTTCCCCTTTTGCACTCCTTCATGTGTATCTATGCTATTTGGTGTGGAGGTGTTCCTACTGTTGGATATTCTTGTGGTTAGAAACTTGAGTCCAGTCCTCTTTTGATGGGCAACATGGTTGCTTCCAAGTTCTTGCTATTGTGAACAATGCTGCGATAAACATACGTGTGCAGGTATCTTTTTTTATAGAGTGATTTGAGTTCTTCAGGATATATTCCCAGTAGGGGGATTGTGGGGTCATATGGGAGGATGATATTTAGAGCTTTTAGGAATCACCACACTGCTTTCCACTAGAGGCACTAGTTTACACTCCCACCAACAGTGTAGAAGCGTTCCCTTTTTGCCACACCCTCTCCAGCAGCTGTTATTTTTTGAGTTGTTGATAATTGCCATTCTGACTGGAGTTAGGTGGTATCACAGTGTGGTTTTGATTTGCATCTCCCTGATGATTAGTAAGGTTGAACAATTTCTTCATGTGTCTGTTGGCTGCTCGGATGTCTTCCTTTGTGAAGTGTCTGTTCATATCTTTTGCCCATTTTATAATGGGGTTGTTTGTTTTTTTCTTTTCAGCACATTTGGGTTCCTTGTAGATCCAATATGTTAAGCCTTTGTCAGACCTGGTGTTGGCAAATAATTTTTCCCAGTCTGTAGGCTGTCTCCCTGCTCTCTTGATGGTTTCTTTGGCTTTGCAGAAGCTTATCAGTTTAATAAGGTCCCACTTGTCTATCTTCT
Source organism: Cephalopachus bancanus (assembly GCA_027257055.1). Lineage (NCBI taxonomy): Eukaryota > Metazoa > Chordata > Mammalia > Primates > Tarsiidae > Cephalopachus > Cephalopachus bancanus. Next base: position 1,691,248 of record JAPVLO010000255.1, read on the forward strand.
CTCTAAAATGTGGTACATATACACGATGGAATACTACACAGCCATAAAAAAGAACAAAATCATGAATTTTGCAGCAACCTGTATTGAACTAGAGTCTATAATACTGAGTGACTTCTCACAGAAACAAAGATCCGAGTATCACATGTTCTCACTCATATAATGGACCTTGAACATCCAATGTAATGCTATAAGAAAATGACTGACAGTAGTGGGAAATTATGGCGGGGGAGGGAGATGGGATTAACAGTAGCAATTATCTGTCTGGGGATGGGGAAACACCTCTTATCAATAGGGTGCCTGAATGAAACATATTTGTATACCTAACCCTTAACTGTACCCCACAACATTATAATAAAAAATATTGATAAAAAAAAACTTTATGGTGAAAGACAAGGGTTCATATTTACTCCCATGCATGAGAGTATCCAGTTTTCTGAGAACTATGTGTCGAAAGACTGCCCTATTCCCACTGAATGAATGTGGCAATAAATGTGTACACTGATTCCTCGGTGTTCGTTCTGTTCCATGGATCAATAGGTATGTTTTTATACCATTGCCTCTCTGTTTTGTTTAAAAAAAAAAAAGAAACTCGAGTCATATCTTTTTCATCTCATTTAATGCCTTTTGCTCTGACTTTAGTTGCATCTAATATTAAAATTCCAGTCTTTCAAGTCTATTTGCTTTTGTCTGGTATGTCTTTCCAATTCTTTAATTTTCGGTCTCTCCAAGTAACTTCCACCTCTGCTCTATACTGACATAAACAAGATTTTTCTAAGTAATATGGCTTTGACTGACCACTTTCTTGTATACGACATATAGTTGAATTTTTTTCTTTTGCTACCTGTTTAGTTTATATATTTATATAAATAAGAGGCTTTGTTTTAGTTCTGTTATAGTGTATGCCATACTTTCTATTGTGTGTGTGTGTGTGTGTGTGTGTGTGTGTGTGTGTGTGTGTGTGTGTTTGTGTGTGTGTTGGGTTTTTAAAAAGTAATTTTGAATTTATGTTTTTGTCTGGTGATTATTGATTTAATTTTTAGTCTTGAATGTGTTGATTTTCTATTACTAACTCTGTTGAAGAATGATGAAGTTGGTATACTTTTACTTCCTTTCTTTCTCTCCCTTCCCTTTGCCAGTACATTTTAATTAATTTGCATATTTAATATTTATCTTTTTAATTTAAATGTATCTCTATTGCTTTCATAATAATTTTAAATCATCTCTGTTGATCATCTTTTTGGTATAGAAAATTAGAGAATTGGCAAACTTATCATCTCTTATCCTCCTGTCCCTTTCTTTTTTGACTTTCTGCAGCTGTCTTGTTTCAACCATGACAGGATTTATAAGATTTACATTCTCTTTTATCATCATAATCATCATATTTGGTTAGCCTTAGTCATAGAGTTGAATAGTTTCAGGCTTTAATATCACTCCTTTTACAATTGTTTATGAAACATTCTTTGTTTACTGGGTGATTTCTAGTACTTTCTTCAAGAGGGCTCATGGAATCAATAAGCTTCAAGTTGTTGCTTATTTAACTATGTTTTATTTTGCTTTTATTCTTAAACCACAGATAGGGCATAAAGTTCTTGGATTCACTTTCTTTTGATGACTCTGTAAAAAATTACTTTACTTTCTTCAAAGTTGATGGTTTTCTTGGGAAATCAGACATAAGCTAGATACTTTTTTCACCCTACATAGATACAACATAGTATTTTGTCTTTTTGATTAATTTTTTAAAATTATTTTTGAAATTTAGTAAATATATTAAACTATGTCTTGGTAGTGATTGTTCTATATCATCTTCCTTGGGATAAAGCATAACCTTTCATTGTTTAGATTCAAGTTCTTTTTATTTCTGAAACACTTTCTTAATTATAGAGTTAATTTTTTTTTCCTGTTCCATTATGTTCTTCACCTTATTCTAGGATTCTGATTATCAAAACTTTGCATTTCTTTGACTTATACTCCATATTTAACATTTTCACTCTAATTCTTATTTAAAAATTGGCATTATTTCCTTTTTGCTCACTTTCCTAAAATCCTGGATTTCATGTCTCTTCCTGTACTGTTGGCAACATATTTCTTCAGCATAGATTGCAGCGTGGACTTCTTTTCTGTAATATTTTCACTTTTTCTTCAATTCCTTTGATGAGCTCAGCCAGGTTATAGATTTTACCTTTTCATAGTCTCACAGAGATTCTCCTAATCTCTAGTAGCTCTATTTTCAATTCTTGTATTATAGAAGTGACTGTTTCATTGTCTTAAAGTATCCTATTTTAGTTCTTTTTGATTAGTCATCTTCAAACATGGTAAATCATTTCTGAACTAGCAAGAAGGACTAGTGCCATCTTATGAGCAAACAGAAATTTTCCTTACAATAGTTCTTAGTGTATTAATTTTTAGTTTATTCCTCACTAGTCAACTGAGATTAGCATGTCTAGGACTACTTAAATTGTTGTGTTTCCTGCCTTCTGCAATGTGCAATGTTTCCTTCTGCAATGTGTCTGTGTTTTTCTATCCAACTCCAACTTGGCTTTTCCTTATAAACAAGCCAGATGGGCAGAAGCTCTCAACAGCAGCCTACTCACATGTTTTCCATGTGGCCAATAAAATTTTATCAGTTTTTGCACATGGCTGTGCATGTTTTTGACACGTATCTTGTCAAGACTTTGGGATTTCCCTTAAATCTAGGTGTGCTGGTGACTACTTAGACTGAAAGAGTAAAAGTGATGCAATATGACTTCTGAAGGGAAGTCCCCAAAGGCCATGCGGCTTCTGTTGTTTCTCAGACACATGCTCTTAGAACTGGGAACTAAGATGGAGGAAGTCCTATTACTTTGAATCACCATAGAGGAGTGCCAACGTGAGGTACACATTTAAACAGTTCTAGCTGAGCTCAACATTTCTGTCATTCCCACTCACCAAGGCACCAGACTCCAGAAGAAGCTGTTATGGATGCTCCTGGCTAGTCCATCCACCAGCTGGTAACAATGGAATGACTTCCGTCAAGGTCAGTGGAACAAAGAATGACTCAGCTGAACATTGCTGAAACTGTTCACCAACAAATTTGCAGGCTTTAATAAAATGGTTGCAGTTTAAACTTTTAAGTTTAGCAGACACAAATATCTTTGTGCTGCTCACAGAAGTGCATTTGGCTTGATTTTATGAGGTTTCTCTCCTCAGGGCTCCTTGAACCTTATTTTCTTACACCTAATTTAGATTTTCAGTGCTTCTGTAAGCTGCTTTCCTGTTGCTTATATTGAGGATTTAGATATTCCACAGTTTCAAGCAAAATGAAATATCTATTCTTTATTCTCACTTTTGCTTTTGGGTGATATATATCTTTGAAGAAGAGGAAAAGACAGAACTGTGACTAACAGTTCTAAATAATGGGAGGCTTCTAACAGAATATTTCTATACTAGAGCTATTATTGAAGACGCTAAAGTCTAGAATGCGAAGTGACTTTTCTAAAGACAAAAAAATCAGTTAGTTTGAGGTAAAATTCTCAAACTCTTTCTTTGTTCATTATGCTATCAACAATATAAAAAGTCAATAGTCACAAGAATCCCTGAATCAGTATATAATAACAATTCTTTGTTTTCCAAAGTAATAAAAGATAATTAAATGTAGAGGATACAGTATAGTAATTACATAATAATCTATAAGTAAACTTTAGAAATAATAAAGACTATACCTAAGGTTAACAATTCCTGAACAGCTTAATGGACTCATATTATTTAAATAACTGTAATTGGCAATGGTTTTGATAAATGTGGTTTCTTGTTTTGAAGTCCTGGAAAAAAGATGATAAAAGAGCATCTGAGAAAGAATTTGGAAAATCAGTAGGATTTGGGGATCAGTTGGTTGTATTCAAGTAGAATTCATGATTCAAAGACAAAAATCAACACGTCAAGTCATATTAATGCTAATGTTAATGTAGCTAGCCACTGCCAGGTCTGACAAAACCTGTGTTCCATGTCCTTTATGGACTCCAGGTTGATCCATGTTCCCAGACCCCAGGATTGCCCTCCTTCAGACACTCACTTCTCTCATAATGACCCTGTTCCATGCCTCTATTCTTACTCCCACTCTGATTTCAAAGAGAAGGAAGCCATCAAGACAGATGTACCTTTTTCTTCTCCCTGTACCACTTTTAGATTTACCTACTATACACCTTTTCCTTTCAGCCTACTATTTTTTAAAAAAAATTTATTTATTTTTTATTATGAAGTTGTGGGGTACAGTTAAGGGTTAGGTATACAATTGCGTTTCATTCAGGCACCCTGTCAATATGGGGTGTTTCCCCATTCCCAGACAGATATTTGCTACTGTTGATCCCATCTCCCTCCCCCCACCATAGTTTCCCAGTACTGTCAGTCATTTTCGTATAGTATTGCATTGGATGTTTAAGGTCCATTATATGAGTGAGAACATGTGATACTCGGATCTTTGTTTCTGTGAGAGGTCATTCAGTATTATAGACTCTAGTTACATCCAGGTTGCTGCGAAATTCATGATTTTGTTCTTTTTTATGGCTGCGTAGTATTCCATTGCGTATATGTACCACATTTTTAAATCCAGTCCTCTTTTGACGGGCAGCATGGCTATTTCCAGGTTCTTGCTATTGTGAACAATGCTGCGATAAACATGTGTGTGCAGCTATCTTTTTTATAGAGTGATTTGTGTTCTTCAGGATATATTCCCAGTAGGGGGATTGCGAGGTCATATGGGAGGTTGGTATTTAGAGCTTTTCACAGAGGTTGCACTAGTTTACACTCCCACCAACAGTGTAGAAGTGTTCCCTTTCCACAGAGGTTGCACTAGTTTACACTCCTACCAACAGTGTAGAAGTGTTCCCTTTTCGCCACACCCTCTCCAGCAGCTGTTATTTTTTGACTTGTTGATACTTGCCATTCTGACTGGGGTTAGGTGGTATCTCAGTGTGGTTTTGATTTGCATCTCCCTGATGATTAGTGAGGTTGAACATTTCTTCATGTGTTTGTTGGCTGCTCGGATGTCTTCCTTTGTGAAGTGTCTGTTCATATCTTTTGCCCATTTTATAATGGGGTTGTTTGTTTTTTTCTTTTCAGCACATTTGAGTTCCTTGTAGATCCAGGATGCTAAGCCTTTGTCAGAACTGGTGTTGGCAAATATTTTTTCCTAGTCTGTAGGCTGTCTCCCTGCTCTTTTGATGGTTTCTTTGACTTTGCAGAAGCTTATCAGTTTAATAAGGTCCCACTTGTCTATTTTCTCTCTTATGAGCTGTGGGTTTTGGATTTTGTTCAGGAATTGGATGCCAGTTCCGATTTCCACGAGGGTATTTCCTTCATTTTCTAAGGTTCTTATGGTTTGAGGTTTTACATTTAGGTCTCTGATCCATTTGGAGTTAACCTTTGTGCATGGTTATAGATAGGGGTCCTGTTTCAGTCTTCTGCTTGTGATCAGCCAGTTTTCCCAGCACCGTTTACTGAATAGGTTCTCCTCTCCCCAGTGGTAGGTGGTGGGGGCCTTGTTGAAGATGAGTTGGTTGAGAAATTGAGGTTTTGCTTCTGGAATCTCATTCTATTCCTTTGATCTATATGCCTGTTCCTATACCAATACCAAGCTGTTTTGATGATTGTAGCTTTATAGTAAAGTTTGAAATCTGGTAATGTGATACCACCTGCTTTGTTTTTTTTTTGCTGAGGATTGTTCTGACTATTCTTGGACGTTTGTGTTTCCATATGAATTCCTGTGTTGTTTTTTCTAGGTCTGAGAAGAATGTTGCTGGTAATTTGATGGGTATTGCATTGAATTTGTAGATTGCCTTAGGTAAGATGAACATCTTCACAATGTTGATTCTTCCGATCCATGATCATGGGATATTTTTCTACTTGTTGTGTCAACTTTGATTTCTTTGAGCAGTGTTTTGTAGTTTTCCTTGTAAAGGTCTTTCACGTCTCTGGTTAGGAAGATGCCAAAGTATTTCATTTTTTTTGTGGCTATTGTGAATGGAATTGTGTTTTTTATTTGCGTTTCTGTTTGTTTATTATTGGTGTAGAGAAATGCGATTGTCTTTTGTACATTAATTTTGTATCCTGAGACTTTGCCAAAGGCCTTTATCAGTGTAAGGAGGTTTTTGACAGATTCTCTTGGGTTCTCAAGGTACACAATCATATCATCTGCAAAGAGAGATAACTTGACTTCCTCTTTTCCTATTTGGATACCCCTGATTGCCTTCTCTTCTCTGATTGCTCGAGCCAGGACTTCCAATACTAGGTTGAACAGGAGGGGTGAGAGTGGGCATCCTTGTCTTGTTCCAGTTTTCAGGGGAAATGGTTCTAATTTTTGTCCATTTAGGAGTATGCTCACTGTGGGTTTCTTGTAGATGGCTTTTACTATTTTGAGGTATGTTCCCCATATTCCTAGATGTTCAAGGGTTTTTATCAAGAAGGGGTGCTGGATTTTATCAAAAGCTTTTTCTGCATCTAATGATATAATCATGTGGTTTTTGTTTTGACATGTTTTGATGTATTTAATTACGTTTATGGTTTTACAAATGTTGAACCAAGCTTGCATCCCAGGAATGAAGCCTACTTGGTCATGATGGATAATTTTTGAGATGTATTGCTGAATCTGGTTTGCTAGGATCTTGTTGAGAATTTTAGCATCTATGTTCATCAAAGATATTGGCCTGTAGTTCTCTTTCTTTGTTGGATCTTTACCTGACTCGGGTATCAATGTGATGTTGGCTTCGTAAAATGATTTGGGGAGCGCGCCATCTTTTTTAATCGCCTGGAATACCTTCAGTAGGATTGGTATCAGCTCCTCCTCAAATATCTTGTAGAATTCTGCTGGAAAGCCATCTGGTCCAGGGCTTTTTTTTGTAGGAAGTTTTCTTATTACATAGCCGATTTCCTTGATTGTTATTGGCTTATTTAGGGTCTCAATTTCTTCTTGTTCCAACTTAGGTAGGTTGTGTGATGTCAGAAAGTCCTCCATTTCCTTAAGGTTTTCAAGTTTGCTTCCATACAAGTGTACATAGTAGTCTCTAATGATCTTTTGTATTTCTTCAGGATCAGATGTGACTTCATCTTTTGTGTTTCTGATTGTGCTTATTTGGTTTTTTTCTTGTTTTTTCTTGGTCAGTCTAGCTAGGGGATCATCGATCTTGTTAATTCTTTCAAAGAACCAGCTTTTTGTTTCATTGATTTTTTTCTATTATCTTTTTGTCTTCTATGTCCTGGATTTGGGCTTTTATTTTGGTGATCTGGATTCTTCTGCTGAAATTAGGGTTTTTGCGGTCTTGCTTTTCCAGCTTCTTTAGGTGGCTTGTTAGGTTGTGAATTTCTGTTCCTTCCATTTTCCTCATGTGTGTTTGTAGGGATATAAATTCCCCTCTCATTACAGCTTTTAAGGCATCCCAGAGATTTTGGTAAGATGTTTCTTCATTTTCATTTGTTTCTAGGTATCTTTTGATCTCTGTTTTGATTTCATCATTGACCCAGGAGTTGTTTAGCATCATGCTGTTTAGTGTCCATGTCTTTGTGGGTTTTGGGGGGACCTTGTTGGTGTCAATGTTTATTTTTATTCCACTGTGGTCTGAGAAGGTGCATGGTAGAATTTCAGTCCTTTTAAATTTGCTTATGCTTGATTTGTGTCCAATTATGTGGTCAATCTTAGAATATGTTCCATGAGGTGATTAGTAGAATGTGTATTCTGTGGTCTTTGGATGGAGTGTTCTGTAGGTATCAATTAAGTCCATTTGGTCCAGAGTCTCATTAAGGTTCCGGATCTCCTTGCTGATTTTTTTGTCCTGATGATCTGTCTAGGGTTGTGAGTGGTGTATTAAAGTCCCCAGTTATGATGGTGTTAGAGTCAATGTCTTTCTTTAGTTTTCCTAGAAGTTGCTTTATGAATGTTGGCACACCATGTTGGGTGCATATATGTTTAGGATAGATATTTCTTGTTGATGGAGTGACCCTTTTATCATTATGTAGTGGCCCTCTGTATCTTTTTTAATTTTTGATAGTTTAAATGGTATTTTGTCTGAAATTAGGAACACGACTCCTCCTTTCTTTTGTGTTCCATTCGCCTGAAAATTTGTTTCCCATTCTCTTACTTTGAGTATGTACTTTCTAGTGAGATGGGTCTCTTGAAGGCAGTATATTGTTGCTTGGTGATATTTTATCCATTTTGTCATTCTATGTCTTTTCAGTGGTGCGTTTAGTCCATTCACATTCAGACTAATTATTGAAATGTGAGAGTTCGTCCCTATCATGGAGTTCTTATTGAGTTGTTGTTCTTCCACTTGGTTTTTTCTTTCTTTTTTTTTTTTTTTTTTTGTCTTTCTTTTGGTTTTGGGGTTGGTTCGTGTATATTTTATTCTTTTCCCTGTACTCTTGTGAAGAACGTTGTTCTTTTTTCCTTTTCTTCTGTGTTTCATGTAGACATGGTTTGGTGGCAGCATAAGTTCTTAGGGACTGGATATCTGGGAAAGATTATAATTCTCCCTCACTGATGAAGCTTAGCTTGGCCGAGTAGGTTATTCTTGGTTGAAATTGTTTATGTTTCAGGACTTTGAAGATAGGGCTCCAAGTTCTCCTAGCCTGCAGGGTTTTTGCAGGTAAATCTGCTGCTATTCTGATTGGTCTTCCATGGTAGGTGATCTGGCCTTTTTCTCTTGCTGCCTTTAGGATTTTTTCTTTTGTGCCTACTTTATTTAGGCGAATTATTATGTGTCTAGGAGTTGGTCTTCTCATTTGTTGTCTTGCAGGGGTTCTCTGAATCTCTTGTGTTTGAATTTTTGCATCACTGATTAGATAAGGGAAGTTTTCTTGAATGATCTCATGGTAAGTTTGTTCCAATGTGGTCTCTGTTTCTCTTTCTGCCTCAGGGAGTTCGATTACTCTTAGGTTAGACCTCTTGAGGTAGTCACTCATCTCTTGAAGGTTTTGTTCTGTCTTTTTGAGCTTATTTTCTGTGTTTTTAAGAGTTTGGGTTATTTCTATATTTTGGTCCTCAAGCTCTGAGATTCTCTCTTCTGCTTGGGTAATTCTGCTTTCCATGCTTATCAATTTATTTATTTCATTCACAGTATTCTTTATTACTGTTATCTCAGATATCAGCTTCTTCCTAGTTTCTTCTTTTGTCTCCTCAATTCTTTTTAATCTCTCCATTATTGTTTTGATGTCTACATTTGCAGTTTGAGCCCCTTCATTCTGGGTGCCTTTCATTGTTTGCATTCCAAAGTCAGTTTTCTCAGTGTCTGCTCTCCCAGGTGTCTGGGAGAAACCCATACTCTTCTTTTGGTTTTTCTTCATTCTGTAGATTTTTCTCCTTCTCCCCCTTTCCCTCCCCTTCTTCAATTCTGTTTTTGAGGGAAGGTGGGGTTGCTTTTATTTCTCTTCTGCAATGATCTGTTCTTCCTTATGAGGGTCTTCTGGCTTTGTTCACTTTTCCCTCTGTTTTACAGTCTGTCTATTCATCAGTATGTAGTCTTGGTCCCTAGATTTAAAAAGGGGGCATATAAAAGAGGAAAATAATGGAGGAAGGGGGGTCAATAGGGAGTTAGAAAGAGAGAAGTGCGAGAGGGAAAACAGATATACATACCAACTATCAGGTGAGAAAGAGACACAGGGCTGAGAAGAAGTGAAGAAAGACATGTAAGAAATATTCCCTAAGGAGTACTGATAGCTACACAGAGACAGGCCAATAAAATCGAGAAACAGTGTAAGTCAGTAGGTAAACAACAAACGTGATCTAAACCACCAGTTACAATGATAAAATCATAAGTCAAAATAAGCGAAAGAGAGAAGTGCGAGAGGGAAAACAGATATACATACCAACTATCAGGTGAGAAAGAGACACAGGGCCGGGAAGAAGTGAAGAAAGACAGGTAAGAAAGATTCTCTAAAGAGTACTGATAGCTACACAGAGACAGGCCAATAAAATCAAGAAACAGTGTAAGTCAGAAGGTAAACACCAAATGTGATCTAAACCAACAGTTTCAATGATAAAATCATAAGTCAAAATAAACGATCAGACTAGAGTCACTTCTCTGATCTCCGATTCCAGCCTCTCCCTTTTGTTTTTCGTTGCAGCGTAGGGGTGGGGCTTTGTCTCCTGTTTCGCGCTGTTGCCTTAGGAACTGAGGTAAAGTTTGTTGATAGGTGGGCGGGGCAATGGAAGTCTCTGCCTGGAGAATAGCAAGGTAGTTTAAGCAGATCTGTTTTTGTCCACTTGTCTGGGTCCCCCGGCTTGGGGTCTCGCACTAAGTGCCTCAGCCAGGGTGGGCCCAGAGTTCCAGAGCTCCAAAGCTCCAAAGGGCAGGCAGTGGGCAGCGAGAGTGGCTCTGGGTCCCCCACAGGGTACTTCAACCAGGAATGGGACCGGTGTCTCTGAGGGGTGGGCGCCCAGAGCCTCCCTGTGTGACTGGCGGCTTGGTGCCGGGTGCCGGGCTGGAGACAATGCAGCCGGGAGAGAGCCGGAGTGGGCTGGGACCCAAAACTCCCACACATGCAGTGGAATAGCAGCAGCAGGAGGCTGTAATATCTGGCCTTAGGAAATAAGGTAAAGTTTGTTGATAGGTGGGCGGATCAATGGAAGTCTCTGCCTGGAGAATGGCAAGGTAGTTTAAGCAGATCTGTTTTTTTCCGCTTGTCTGGGTCCCCTGGCTTGGGGTCTCGTGCTGAGTGCCTCAGCCAGGGCCTGGAGTTCCAGAGCTCCAAAGTTCCAAAGGGCAGGTGGTGAGTGGCGAGAATGGTTCTGGGCCCCCCACAGGCTACTTCAGCCAGGAATGGGACCGGTGTCTCTGAGGGCCGGGTGCCCAGAGGCTCCCTGTGTGACCGGTGGCTTGGTGCCGGGTGCCGAGCTGGAGACAATGCAGCCAGGGAGGGATCTTGAGGGGGCTGGGACCAGAGACTCCCACACATGCAGTAGAACAACAGCAGTAGGGGGGTGCTGCAATATCCGGCCCTGCATGGGACCGAAGTTCCTGGGCCTGGCACCAGCACGGTTGGTGGTGGGCTGGGGGATGGGGGAAGAGAAGTAATAGCCTTTTTGGGAACTCACGTTCAGAGAATCTCACCAGTTCACCTATGCCGTTGCCATCTTACTGGAATTTCCAGCCTACTCTTAACCCTTCCTTTCATCCTCAAATGGGTACAAAGTTGACCTTCCCCAAGAACTATGGATTTAATCTCCTACTGTTTTCTAGATTAATTGTGCTCCATTTATTATCCTCACTTCTCTCCTGTTAGTAGTACCCCACAAACTCTCAATCATTTGCCCTCAGTTTACTAAAAAGCAAACCAACAAATCAAACACTTTCCTTGACAGTGTCTTCTACTCCCCTTATTTCACTGTCACCCTGTCATATCCCTAGACATTGCAGCATAGAGGAAAATGGAAAAGTTTGGAAAAAGATGAAGAATTGTTGGGTTTTTCTGTCCTCCTCCACTTTGTCACTTAACTTTCCCTGAGATTCAATTTCCTGATTTTCAAAATGAAAATGATGCATACTATTTAATAGCATCCTCTGCAAAACATGGCAGAAAACATGTTACTGTCTTTCCAGTCTTGTAAGTGGGAGGTCGGCAAAGGAAACAGAGATTAGGTGTGACTTTTGTTTGGCCAACTTCCTATCCCTTTTTGCCAAAATCTTGAAAAAGTAATCATTGCCATAATTTCTTACTCTTCAGCTCCTGCTTTACTTTTTAGTTTAATTCATTACCCTTCTGGCTTCACCACCCAGTGGAAATTGGTCCAATGTTATCAAACTGCCTGATATTAAATCCCAAGGTCTCTTTAACATCTTGTTTAGCTCTCCCTCAGATTTTGTGTCTCCTCTGGGTTTTCTTCTTTGTCCTCTTGTAATTTCCTTTATAGGTCCTGAGACATCTCTTTAGCTCTAATTGTTTCATTAACCATATCTTCATCTCAAACCCCATCTCTACCAAACTGGAAATTCTTATTGCACATTGCCTACTCAGTGTTAAACATGCACCACAGAGACAGATGTGAACTTTCTCTTCCTCAAACCTTGGCTTCAATCTTGCTTTGTCTACACTTTTTTTGTTGTTTGTTTTTGAGTTGGAGTCTCACTCTTTCTTCCAAGCTGGAGTTCAGTAGCATGCTCACAGTCACCACAGTCTCAACTTGCTGGGCTCAGGCGATTATTCTGCCTCAGCCTTCCAAGGAGCTGGAACTACAGGCACGCATCATTAGCCTGGCTAATTTTTAGATTTATTGTAGAGATGAGGTCTCGCCAAGTTGCCCAGGCTGGTCTCAAACCCATGGGCTCAGGCATTCCTCTCACCTTGGCCTCCCAAATAGCTGGGGTTATAGCTGTGAGCCACTGTGTCTCATGTGTCTATTCTTAAAAATATATCTTCCCTCTTATTTTACTTAGAAAATAGATGGAAATATCTTCCTTATTACTCTGCTTAATAAAATTTCTACTTTCACACCTATTTTTCTCTCCTTTGGACAAGTTGTAAAGATATATCTGCTTCTAGAAAGTTCAGTACCCCAACCAAGTTTCCATGATCTAACTCAGGAGCTCTTCCAGCTCCAACCTTTTCCTTTCATTCAGCTCAATCTCTTTCATCTTAAAAGAAACAAATGAAATCTCTAATTATGCATTTTTACCTGAGAGTCAAATTATTTAAGTAATTGCCTAAAACTCACTTATTTTATTTCCTGACTGTGCCCTCCTCTCACTCTTCAAACAATGCTTGTCTGGCTTTGTAATCACCATTTTTACTGAAACTGCTGTATTCATAGTGACCACTAACTCTAGAACATGAAATCCCTAGTAGTATATTTGAGTTTTTCCTAGTAGGTTTCTCAGCAAGATTTAACACAGAAAAACAATTCCTACTTCCTTAAGTTATGTCTTTTCTTGGAATTTCTGTCAGCAGATTCTTTTCCTCTCAATTACATGTTTTCAGTTTTTACTTATTCCTTCAGTTTCCCAGGGCTTAGGCTTTTTATAACTCTCTGTAGGTAGTATAATCCGCTCTCATAGGTTCAAGTATTAACTATATGCCAACTACTCCCATTTCTCTTTCTCCAGGTCACACCTTTCTTCTGAACTCCAGAGATACATCCCCGACAGCATATTTGCATCTTCACTTGAATGTTTGCTGATGCTTCAACCCATTTTACCCAAGCTTGCACTCAGTTTCTTCTCTCTAGCCTCTCCCTATTTACCATTTCACTTGTGTCACCATTTACGGTAAGCAGAATTTCAAGATGGCCCCTGCCCTCTGGCTTACATGCCCTTTGTAACCCCTTGGATTGTGCTACATGACATACTTCACTTCAATGATTGAGTTATGTCATATGGCACAATTGTCTTTAAGTAAGGGCCTTACTTTCAGAATGGGCCTAACCTAACCACATGAGCTCTATGAAAGCCAAGAAGAAAGTCAAAATTTCAAAGCATGGGAGAGATTCAATATAGCCTTGCTCCATTGAAGATAGAGAAGGTCACATGACAAGAAATGCAGGTGACCTCAAGGAACTGGGAGCAACCCCCTAGTTAATGACCAGCAAGGAAGAGGGCACCTCAGTCCTACAACCTCAAAGAACTGAAGTTCATCAAAAAGAAAGAGCTTGGAAGAAGAGGTTTCTTGAGAGTCTTTAGATAAGAATTTAGCCCTGCTATCACCTTGACTTTAACTTTGTGACACCCTGAGATGAGGTTGCATGCAGTCCTTCCCATGTCTGACTTCTGACCTACAGAACTGCAGACAAATAAATGGGTATTATCTCGACCTACCACATTTGTGATGATTTGTTGTGCAGCAGAAGAAAACTAATAGAACATCTGTCAGTGGAGTTTTTGAGTGTCAAGCAGTACTGGAAATTACTATTACTTTCCTTCTGTTGACTTATTCATTTCAATCAGTCTGTGTGTCTTGCATATTCTCTGTCATGTATTTGCATCCATCCAGCTCTGTGTCCCCCTGTTACCATCCTAGCCTAAATTATTACTTCTTCTTGAAAGGAACTCTGGAATACACTCCTAATTTATTGCTCCCAAATCATGCCTGCCTTAATATAATCTACTCTCCACAATGCAGCCAGTTATTGTTTTAAGACGACCACCAACCACGGATCATATTACTCTCTCCCCAATGTCTTCATCTCATTGCTAGTGACAATACTGCTAGTTCCATTCAAAGTACTCTCTGACTTGAGAGGCGTGGCATATGATATCCCTGTTTGACTGCCTCCTTCTGGTCCCTACATTATGGCCTCAGATACTTTCTTCCAGCTCCTGTCACGTGCTGTGCTTCTCCCACTGCCAAGCTCAGCACACTCTCTCTTTCTCTTCCATATTCTCTTATCTGTCATCCACCCTTCCTTGTTTAGGTAGTGCATGATTATCCTTAGGTCTTAGGCTATGTAACACTTTATCAGAACAGCTTTCCTCAGGATCAAAGAACATCCCTGAATTTAATGTGCACTGTTTGTGCTGATCTCCACCAAACACACTAACTTTTGCTATAAGCACTCAGTAAACCTTTCAGAATTGCTTGCTTTCTTGATTATCAAAAGAAAAAAAAAAGAGAGAAAAGATGAGTATAGCCTAGGCTAGTTGAATCAACCAAATAAATAATTGTCTAGTCTACACTCTTAGTCCTTATGTGACAATAGGTGAAAGGCAGGGTTGAGAAAGAAGAAAAGGATTACTTTTTCACATTTAAGATAATGTATTTAATAAATAGTTCTGTATTTTATTTTAACATAAAAAATACTCAAATAAGTTGGTAACAACTGTCACCCATTTCTCAAGGGACCATCTGCTTCCCCTAGTACTTATTAATTTTAGGACTTGCATGAGTATTGGTATGAACGACATATATTTTCTTTTTTTTTCTTTTCAGAGCCAAAACTCACTCATTGTGAACTGCATATCTTTTGTTATCACAGCTTCTGGAATCATATGAATGCACTCCAACCATGTTATAGTTAATCTACACATTTCATATCAAATTAATATTCCTTTAAAATGATGATTTATTCATTTCTTTTGAAGTAAAAATCCTCTATATTGTTTCAGAGCCAATATACTGTATTTACTTTTTACTTCATAGGGTTTACAATATTACAGAAATCTGCTGGAGGTTTTCTCTAGTTCCAATTGTATACCTCATAATCCACATGGAAAAACATTCAAATGTGAATTCAATTGTTCACCAAGAACAATAGTAAGTGGAGCCAAATTGAAATGGAAACAAGCAATCCATTTTACATCAGTAACACATGTGGAAATAGCAAAGTGAAATTATATACTTATCAAAGTTAATAATAAACTTTATATTTTGGGGAGTAACAAGACCACTAATAATCATACCATTGCATACAGAGTGCAACTGAGAAACAGATGTTTAAAGTGAATAAGCGTTATAGCTCAATCTACTAATAATACATATATTAAAACACACTCTTGCTCCCCAACTGTTTATTGCTTTTCCAGATTCTGCACAGACTCTGTTTTTATAGCTGTCTTTATGGCTTGGAGCATAAATATGCAAATGCCCTAATGCTTATTTTGATTGTTGGATGCTGACTCTTTGAGTTACTCAAACACATCTTGATATGCAATTAATACAATGTGAATGGAGATAAAATTGGACACCAATTATGGCAAATGTTATATTAAATGCATCTTCAACTATGTTTTAATACTATCTAGATCTTATATTTTTTGAAAAAGTTAGGACAGTAACTTTTCCATTTTCTTGCATGTATGGTTTTCTTTTTTTCTTTTTAACACACTGTTCTCACAGATACTTAAGGGTTCTTTGGATCTATGTACTATATTAAAATTTTAGCGTGCATATAGGGAACTTTCAATTAAATTAAGATATTATGTTATAACTCAATTTAGGGGACACAAAGAGCTTTCCAATGTATTTTTTAGTCATCATCCTGTGGTTGTGCCAGAGAAAATATTTAAAGATTGAACTGACTTAGGAAGTAGCACAATTAACCAGCACTCGAAACATCTGCTCCACTGGTTCCACTGAGTTAGAGACTCCACATCTGTATCCCTTTAAACATCTGCATTTAGAATTTCTGCAGAGAAAGATTCACCAGGCTTGTTATTGAAAATGTTATTAAGAAAAAAATTGCTTTTATTTGGCAATTTCCTAACCATAGGAGGGTTTCATTTAAAAATGGTGAAGGTGTTTACGTAGAGGAGACACTGCTATTGGGAGAAGCAAATAAGTGTGGTTACTGAATTTTCCTAGTAAAGTTATATATTTTTACAAATGTAAGTACAAGGGTCGAAATATTTACTTTTACATAGGCAGATGGAAGAACTCTCCACATTTCTTGAGAAGTTCTGAAAGCTAAAGAACAGATCGTTAAATCTAACCCAAGATTATGAGGAGATTAATCATTCATTAGCTTAGGACTGCGAGGTTTGGGAGTATGTCTCACCAGGGGATAACTGGAATGCAAGCATGTGCTTGCAGATTGTCTTGCGGTTCCGTGAACTTCATCTGGGCAGCTGGGTCTGGAAGGCAGTGGTAAATCAGATTCGAAACCTGCAAATATGACTGTCCCAGTTCTGCATGGATTATCAAAGCCCCGAAAAGAGCAGAACAAGCCTTTTTCGTTATCTTGTGCAATTTTGCTGTGTAGATCAGTCATGCTGACTTATTCAATTACATACTAATTTTTGCCATTTCCTGACCAATTTGAGAAGGCTGACAAAGTTTTGAGAAAATCCTCTGATCTATCACTGTCCTGTATTTTGCTAGCAATAATGTTATGTTCTTTATGTTTACTTGCATTAAAGAGTGTAAAAAGTTGTGATTCAAACTAATTGTAATTTTTGCAATTGAAATTAGGAGTGTTTTCTGCAAAGCATATTGTTTTTAACTATCTACTTACATTTAAATTTCTATTTTAAAATGCTTAATAGATTAAAGTAGATTGTTGCTGAAATTTCAAACCAGGTTCTTACATATGATTTTTTTTCCATTTTATAGTTTTGTTTTTTAAGTGTTATGTATTTGATTCTGATTGCACTTTACAAAATAAAAAATGCAAAGGAATGAAATAGGTAAACATCTTTAGTATTTAATGTAAGACCATCACCAACCTTGAGTATTTCTAATTGGTTGTATTGACACATCTCACCTCATAAGAATAAAGTAGAAAAATGACTAAACATTCCTCAAATTAGCATGTATAACAGCATTGATACTCTCTATTAATTTCTTCTTTAATTTGTTTTAAGGTTAAATGGGTATTAGTCAAACAATATTTTATTACAAGTATAGTGATAGCTTTAGTACAATTTATTACAGAGTGTATTCACTCTATTCTTCTTGCTTCTGTTGTCCATGAGAAAAGCAGCTGCAGGACCCATTTAGTCAGTGAAAAGAAAAATATTAATTCATATGTTGATGAATTATAAAGAAAAAAAGCAGCCTTACCTTTTATTGTGTTAGGGAAAAGTAGTATTCTCTCTTTGAAGACTTTAAATTCAGGCAAATTGAGATAAATAGTTGCAATATATCTTGACTATACCATTTGGGTTAAGGATAATATTAGCACAGTAACCACAGTTACTCTTAAATGACATACACCAGTGTCATAGTGCAATATACCTAATAGTTTTTTGTAAGTTGGGTTCATGAAGCTTTAATATACATACAATAAAATTCACCCTATTTATAGTCACAATCTTGTTCATTTTAACAAAAACCAAGAGTCATGAATCCATCACTACAATCAAGATATAGGCTACCGACATAATTCCAGATTTCCCACATGCCCACTGGCAACCAACGGTCTGTTTTTCCTTCCCATAGCTTCCCTTTTGAGAATGTCATATAAAGCAAAATCATTTAGTATGTAGCATTCTGAGTCTGACTCCCTTCACTTAGCATAATACATTAAAGATTTATCCATATTGTTGCATGTATCAGTGGCTCATCCCTTTTTCTTGCTAAATAGTATTACTTTGTAAGGCTATATGCAAATTGTTTATCCATTTACTTGGTTGATGAATATACAGATTGTTTCCAGCTTTTGACAGTTCTGAATAAAGTCATTTTATAATATTCATATACAAGATTTTATGTGAAAATGTTCTTATTTCCTTTGGGTAGGAGTGAGATCGTTGGGTTGTATGGTAGGTAGATGTTTAACTTTATAAAAATCTTTCAAGCTGTTTAAAAAAGTATTTGTACCATTTTGCATTCCTGCCATCAATCTAAAAGAGATCGAGTTCCTCTCTTTCCTCACCCATATTTTATACTACCATTAAAAACTATTTAGCCATTTTAATAGTCATGTAGTAACATCTATCTGTAATGTTAGTTTTTACTCCTCTAATGGCTAGTGACATAAAGTATCTTTTTCTGTGTTTAATTGCCATCTGTGTATCTTTACTGGTAATGGATCTGATAAAATTTTTGGCTAAACATTTTTTTGGGGGGTAATTTCTTGTCTTGTTATTATTGAATTGAAAGAATATTTTAAATTTATTCTGCATTCCAGGTTTTCTGAAAATATTTTTCTCATGCATTTTCATTTCCCAAATAACACTTTTGAATAAACAGCTTTTAGATTTCAATTAAAAGCAATTTTAAAATGTCTTTCTATTTTAAATCATGCTTTGACTTTTTATGTCAGAAGGTTTTATTAATATAAAGTCACAAAGATTTTCTCCTATAATTTCCTCTAAAATTTTTAAGTTCTATACTTAGAACTTTAGTCCATTTAGAGTTAATTTTTGTATGTCATAAAGTTTATGTCAAAATTTTATTTTTAAAATAAAATATGAATATTATAATTTTCCAGCACCATTTGCTGGTCCTTCTTCAATGAATAACTTTGACATCTTTGTCAACAAAATCAATTTTCCATATATGTGTGTCTATTTCTGGTCTCTGTGTTCTTCAGTTGATCTATGTCTATCCTTTCACCAATACCATGTGCTCTTGATAATTGCTGCTTAATAGAAAATCTTGGTATCAGGTACAGTGAGCCCTCTAACTTTATTTTTTTCTTCAAAAATTAATTTAGTTGTTCAAATTCTTTGGCTTTTTGTTGAAATACTGGCATTAGTTCATTATTGCAATTTTGTAAAAATTTACATCTTAACAGTCTCGCATCTTCTACTTCATGAACATGGTATGTCTATTTACTTAACTGTGTTTAATTTCAGTCATAAACATGTAGCATATGTTATTTTATAATTATATCTTTAAGGTAATTCATGTTTTTGATGCTCTCATAACTATTGTTTTTAAATTTGAAACTAAAAATGCGAGTATATTAAAATACAGATGCTTATTCTATAATAATATTAATGACTGCAATCTTATAAATGTATTTTTTATTTATAATACTTTTTTTGGTAATTCTTTAATATTTCTTTGTAGACAATATGTCATTTGATAATAGAGATATTTTATTTTCTTCTGTTCTTATCTGTATGTCTTTTATCATTTTAATTGCCTTCTTGCACTGACTAGGACTCTAGTATGGTGTTGACTAAAAGAAAGAAGAGAAAATATCCTGACTTTGCTATTCTTTCACCTTTAAGCATAACATTAGTTACAGGTTTTGCACAAATACAGTTTGATTAGGTTGGGGAAGCACCATTTAATTTATAGTTTGCTTGATATTTTTCTTTTTTTATAATAAGTAGATATTATATATTGTCAAATGTTATTTTCTCATCTACCAAAATAATTATGTGGTCTTCTTTTTAAGTCCACTGATATGATGAAACATATTGGCTGATCTTTGGATTTTGAATCAAACTTCATTCTCAGGATAAATATCATTTAGTCATGAGATATTATATATATATTTATTTTTCTTTGAATCCAGGTCTCACGCTGTTACCCAGGCTGGAGTGCAGTGCAAGATCACAGCTCATCACAGCCTCCACCTTTGGGCTCAGGCAATCCTTCCATCTCTTGGGTAGCTGGGACAACAGGCATGCACCACAATACCCAGTTAATCTTTTGATTTTTTTGTAGAGATAGGGTCTCACTCTGTTGTCTAAGCTGGTCTTGAACTCTTGGGCTCAAGTGATTCTCCTCTCTTGGCCTCCCATAGTGCTGAGATTATAGGCTTAAGCCAATGTGCCCAACATATTATACTATTTATAAGCCATTGTGCCCAACATATTATACTATTTATATATTTCTAGATTTGATTTGGTATAATTTTATTGAAGATTTTGCATCTGTGAAGAATTGCTGATATTTACTGTTCTTTTCTTTTCCCTAATAAGTCTGGCTAGAGGCTTATAGCAGTGATATTTTCAAATAACTAGTTTCTGTCTTTGTTTATTTTTATGTATTGTTTTTTGTTTAAAATTTCATTATTTTATGCTTTTATCTTTATTACTTTATTCTTTCTGCTTGCATTATATGAAGGGGACCAGAAAAAAGCTGGAATTTATTTATTAAAAATTGTGTATTTATTCTTACCTATTTAAACTTCAGCCACTTTCAAAGTGCTCTCCTTTAGACACAATAAATCTGTCAAGACACTTTTTCTACTGCTAAAACAGTTTTTGAACTCATCAGTTTTTAAAAAAATAGAAACAAAGACTGTATTTGGTTTACTTTTGGAAGGGGCATAGAGAATGACTGTGACATATGAGTTTAGATTTTTGTTATTATTTACTTTCATTATAATCTCTAACTGGTATTTATTTCTGACTTTTGTCAATGTGCTTCCACAAAAATCTCAAAGCTGGTACAGTCTACACATATAGCCATAATAGATTTCTTCATTAATTAGCCACCTTTATTTCCACTGAACTCATCAATTCTGATGCTTTTTAGTGCTTCTGCCATTTGTTGTTTCACCTCTTCCACATCAGCAAAATGTTGGTCTTTGAAGACTTTTTCATCTGGGGAAACAACAACAACAACAAATCACTGGGATGAGATCTGGTAAATAGAAACGGTAGAGCATGAGGTCATGCTGTCTTTGGTCAAAAACTGCTGAACACTCAGAGTGGTGTGGGCAGGTGCACTCATAAATCATTCATGATGAAATGGGCAAATGTGTTGAAAGAATCTCCAAAAAAATTTCACTGAAGTTAAATGCAGCCTCTCACAATGATGCTAGCTGGTACATTGATATCAATGGTTTCTTAGAACACTTACCTAGTGGTGGAAGCCTGTACTACAAGGGGTCTATGGATCTACCCCCCAAAAAATAACTGTATTTCTGGGTCCCCTCTCATATTTAATTTGTTATTCTTTTTGTAGTTTCTTAAGGTAGAAGATCAGAACATTGATATGAGACCATTTTCTTTGCTAGTATAAGCATTTAATGCTATAAATTTCCCTCTAATTATTGCTTTAACTGCATTTCACAGATCTTGATATGCTGGGTTCTAATTTTTATTCAATTCAAGATATTTAAGTTTTCCCTTGTGATTTTATACTGATCCCTGGGTTATTTCAAATTACATTGTTTAATTTCCAAACATTTGGAATTTCCCACACATCTTTATTGGTTTCTAGGTTAATTCCAGTAAGTTAGAGAACATACTTGATATTATGACAATTATTTTAAATTTGTTGAGGACACACACACACACACACACACACACACACACACACACACGTACACACACACACACACACAATAGCATGAGCACATCCCTGTTTATATTATGAAAAAAATATTTCACAAAGATTTAAAAACTGCAGTAGATAGCTTATATTGATAAATTCTTTACCTAGCTCATTGTGGGTGGGGTGTTCTGTCATACCTCTTGATTCTGGGATCAACCATGTACCTGCTTCGGCTAATGGGATATTAGAAAATATGATGCAACCAAAAGCTGGAAAAATATGCTTACACGTTTTCACTTTTCTACTTTCCTCTGTGACCACCATGAAATCATGCCTGGGTCTGCTTACTCAGAGATGAATCCCATGGAACAGAGCTCAGATCTCTCAGTCAAAGCTATACTTCTCAGTCTGCAGCTGACTAAATACTCATGAGCAAGCCCAGACCAGCAGAACTACCCAGAAGTCTTATAAACAACAATATGTAGTTGTTATTTTGTACCGCTGAGTTTTCAGGTGACTTGTTCATTCCGATTTACTTTGTCTTTTCTTTCTCTTGCATCTCTGAAATTGCCATGAGAACATATCTAGAATTTTACACTGAGGAGGCCCCCTGGCTAGCCTGCTGAAGACAAGATGTACAGAATCAAGTAGAGAGCAGAGTTCAGTTTCCACAGTCAAGGTCACCCTATCCCATCTAACCCACAGTTGACATCAGATGCAGAAGCAAACCCAGCTTAGACTAGAGGAAGCTCCTAGCTGACGACAGCCTCAATTGCTTACCTGTGGCCTATGAGCTAAATAAATTGCTACGGTTTGAAGGCCATGAAATTTAGAGTGTTTTGTTACACAACATTATTGTGGCAATACATAACTGACAAACAAACCAACAATCATTTGTATCATATTTTGAGAGTGAGAAGAGCTATAGAGAAGAAAATGGGAAACCATATTTTATATTGCTTCAGTGGAACAGTGCAGAAAATAGAAAGAAACAGGAATAATTGAGTTGATCCACTTGTGTCTTTTTCATCACTACTCCTCCAAAATTGAAGGAACTCACACTGCATATTTTAGTGACACAAAGGTTAGAAAATGAAGTGTTCACATTTTATTAAATCTTGTAACATCTCTAATTCATCATTGCTGGCATTTGTAGTTTCAGTGTTTTCAGTATTTTAATAATGATACCTGTAATTCCCTTATAGATATGATTTTTATTCTCCTAGAGAAGCACATCATTTTCTGTGGAAATATACTGCAGTTTGATAATAACAACCACTGGAAAAACAGGCCAGGCTTGCAGAAATTTACCTGTAGGCAATTATTCTGAGATGTAGATTAAAGAATTTGAGAAATTCTTACAATGCAAAATGAGCTCCATCCCCTTAAATTTGCATAGGTCGAGTTTTCCTATGATTAGATCCTTTGCACAAAAGCTCTTTCTTCAGAAAATCTCAGCAAATGTCACAATACAAAAAGATGGTTAGAATGGAAGTACTCAGTTGCAGAGTGTAACTATTGCATCTCATTTCTATATAATGATATTATTAGCAAATGTAAGAACCTTAAACTTATTTGCATAAAAGAAAAACATTTGAGAAGATGTAGGTTTACTCTAAAACTTGTATTTAAAAAAAAGCTCAAATTGCATATTTTGTTGTCTTCTTCTATTTATTGCATGAGCCAAAAATGAAGGCTAGGAAAAAAGGTCAGTTGCTCGAAAGTTGATATTGAAGGGGCATTTAGTGTGAGCCATGTTTTGAGAGAGTCAATTAATTCTAGAAATTTGTTTTAGGCTGATCAAATACATGGCCTTTCTAAATGTTGTCCCTTATGCAAAATCATTTCTCTATCACACATACAACTTCCTGTGAAATTCTAGGTCTCTTTTTTTCTGAAGAGTAACATGGTTTTATGTGCATGATTGTGCTCAGAAGAATCTCTGCAGGCTTAAGTGGTGAGCACAGTAGTAGGCATTCACGTGGTGTATTCGTGTTGGTGATAAATTGAGGAGCAGGATCATATGGTGACGAAGATGCACTTACAAGGACAGTGTAATGAAAACTAAGTTGCAAGACCAGATTCGAATCACAACTCAGAGACTTACAAGCTACGTGACCTAGGAGGGTTAGTTTAACTTGTCTGATATCTCCCTTTCCTAGTGTGAATGTGGGTATAATGGTGATTCCCATTTCATAAACTGGATCAAGGTTCAATGAGTTACTACTCAATCTCCTTTACCAGGTTGAGAGTGGGCTTGGGGTTTAGGTAGGATATGGGCACTGCACAAGCCTGGGAGAGCCAGAGAACCCCAGTGACTGCCGGATATGGAGTAATCAGGGGAGTCAATAATTGCAGCCACAACTGGAGATAGGAAATGGAAAGACTGTGTGAAATAGTCATCAACAATAATATTAAGTTTATCAAGAGTTACACTGTGCCAAAACCTGTTAATGAGTTAAATATATTTTCTCATTTAATCCTCAGAAAAACCTCATGAGGTGAATAGAGCTGTTGGAATAAGTAAACTGAGTAAGAATGATGAAGTTACATCACAGCTACCAAGTGGTAGATATGAAATTTAACCCAAGTACATCAATCCAGAACCAATGCTATAAACCACTGTGCTCTGCTGCCTTTATACAAAATCCAAAGAGATTCAGACGAAGGGGAAATGTTTGATCTTTCAACAATGTCTTCAACTACAATGATCAAAAGGGAACAAGTAGGTTCTGGATTTTTTTTTTTTTTTGAGTTGTTCTCTCACCCTCACCCAGGCTGGAGTGCAGTGGCATGCTCATGGCCACCACAGCCTCAACCTCCTGGACTCAGGCGATTCTTCCAACTTAGCTTTCCAAGTAGCTGAAACCGCAGGCGCATGCCACCACACTCATCTATTTTTTTTTTTAATTGCAGAGATGAGGTCTCACCACGTTATCCAGACTGGTCTTGAACCCCTGAACTCAGGCAATCCTCTCACCTCAGCCTCCCAAAGTACTGGGATTACTCATGTGAGCCACTGTGCCTAGTTAGGAGGTTCAGGGTTTTGAGTAGATAGAAGGCAGAACTCAGTCATCCATCCATTCATTCATTTCATTATTGATCCAACACATATTTATTATGTTTTATACACTAGGAATAAAGCTGGGAGAAAAAAATAAAACAAAACAGAAAAGATTCATGGTCTCATGGGACTGCATTCTAGAGGAGATGTACAATAAAAAATTAAATAGTATCATTTCAGAGAGTAGAAAGGATTAAAAAATAAAATGAAGGCAACTAAAAGAACAGAGAGAGGCTACATCTAAAAGAGTGGTCAAGGAAGGCTTTCCTGATGACACTGATGTTTGATCAAGGACCCGAATTATGAGAGATGCTCACCTATTTAAAGAGCTGGGAGTTGCCCTTCAGCAATGGGAACAGTGAGTACTGAAAGCCCTGATGTGAGGACAAGGCAATGTGAGAGAAGCACCGGCCCAAGAGACAGATGGACCGAAGGCCAAGAGCAGGAGAGGCCAGGTCCCGTAGTGTCTGTGGGTGCCCTCAATGGATTCCTGGAGCTACCATCTGGCAGAGTCACAGAGCCAGGCTGGGTTTTTATAATGGTTCTGAGAGGAAGTTTCCACTATGGGTGGGAGCAAGATGTGAACAACACTGAGGTATTGAAAGGCTGTCAGATCACACTTCTTACATGTGTTTAACTTAATGTCTTCAATCAAAAATCACCTGTCCACTTCTCCTTATGACTGATTTGTTTATATGTTTTTGACCTTCCATAGCTGACAAACCTTCCTGAAATCTTTATTAGCCAAAGTGAAAGGAAGTGGATATTAATTACTGACTAGGCTAATGGTGCTGGGCAAGTATTCAACTTCTTTCAGTCTTGTTTCTTTATCTGCAAAACAGAGGGAACAGAGATTAGATAAACTTTATGACCAAACATCCTTCATGACCAAACATTCTTTCTCCATGTATCTATGATCTAGTTGCATAATATAATTTATAATTTACTTCCCAATGATTCACGTATTTATTTTTTTTTAGAAGTAGCAAAATAATTTTATTTATTTATTTTTATTTTTTAACTTTTAATTTTATTATTTTAAAGATGTGGGGTACAATTCAGGGTTCGGTATACAAATGTTCATTATGTAGGTACCCTTGTTGATGAGGTGTGCCCCTCCTTTCCCCAGGCAGATTCCCACTACTGCCAATCTTGCTTTCTCCACTCCTCTCCCAGCAGTTTCCTGCCACTGTCAATCCTTTTCTTACAGTATTACAGTAATTGTTCAAGGTCCACTTATGAGTGAGAGCATGTGATACCCAGTTCTTTGTTTCTGTGATGCATCACTCAGAATTATAGACTCTAAGTTCATCCAGGTTGCTGTGAAGTTCATGATTTTGTTCTTCTTTATGAAAATTGGAACTGGCAGCCAATTCCTGATCAAAACCCCAAATGCCCATGCCATAAGAGACAAGGAAGACAAGTGGGACCTCATCAAACTGACAAGCTTCTGCAAAGCCAAAGAAACCATCAAGAGGGCAAGGAGACAGCCCACAGACTGGGAAAGTTTGCCAACTGTATGTCTGACAAAGTCCTAACATCTGGTATGTCTGACAAAGTCCTAACATCTAGGATCTACAAGGAACGCAACATGCCAAAAAGAAAAAAAAACAATCAGCCCCACTACAAAGTGGGCAAAGGGTATGAATAGAAAGTTCTCAAAAGAAGGCATATGAGCAGCCAGCAGATATATGAAAAAATGCTCAGCCTCACTAGTCATCAAAGAAATACAAATTAAAACTGCATTGAGATACCACCTAACTCCAGTCAGGATGGCTACCATCAATAACTCAAAAAACAGCAGATGCCAGAGAGGATGCAGCGAAAAGGGAACACTTCTACACTGTTGGTGAGAGTGTAAACTAGTACAGCCTCTGAGGAAAACAGTGTGGTGATTCCTAAAATATCTAACAATTGACCTTCCATATGACTCTGCGATCCCCCTATTGGGAATATACCTGGAAGAACTCAAATCACTCTATAAAAAAGATACCTGCACACGTATGTTTATTGCAGCATTGTTTACAGTAGCAAGAACATGGAATCAACCATGCTGCCCATCAAAAGAGGACTGAATAAAAAAAAATGTGGTGCATATATACAATGAAATATTACACCTTTTTAAATTAAAAAATTTAAGAAAACTGAATGCTCACAGCTCTCAAGACAGCATAGAGAGTGGACATTGCCACAATGTGCAAATTGATACACAAATAGTGTGTGTGTGTGTGTGTGTGTGTATCCTATTTATTGTGATCTTCATACATATGGGTTTGACAATTAAGTTTATGAACTCATCCTAGAAAAAGTGCTATGTACCTCATTGCTGAATATTACTAAGGTCACCTTCGAAGTATTCCTTTTGAGAAGCTATGCGCCAATGCCAGCACCTACTTTTTTTCTGGAATGGCTATCAGAGACGTTGTTGTTATTGTTGAGATTTGACAGTTAAGCTTGTGAACTTACCACCGTGAGCTTACATTGGCTATACTGTACAAATAACTGTATTGGAACACCCTCTCTACTCCCCTGACCTGGCTCCCTATGACTTTTTTCTTTACTCAAAGATAAAGGAAATACCAAAAGGAAGACATGTGATGACATTCAGGACATCAAGGGTAATGGCTCTGATGGCCATTCCAGAAAAAGCATTCCAAAATTGCTTTGACAGGTGGACTAGGCACTGGCATCAGTGCATAGCTTCCCAAGGGGAGTACTTTGAAGGTGACCGTAGTGATAGTCAGCTGTGAGGTATGGAGAACTTTTTCTAGGATGAGTTCACAAACTTAATTGTCAGAGCTCGTATATTATGTTTTGATTTGCCAGATATTCCCTTTAAGAGACATTTTTATTACAGAAAACAAGACGCACATGAGTTTTTCTGGGATCCTGTGATACATCAACTGCTCTTGCTGCTTCCTTGATGCGACACAGGTTTTCTTGCCATTCCCTCGTGTATTGTCTTACCAGCTATTCAGTTGCCTGCTGGCAACAGGCCTTCCATGACAAGGCATTCTGCTTTTGTGCTGAGACATTTCACATGGAACAATTTCTATCACATGGAATTAAACTTCTGACACCTGCCACTTCTACTAAATAGAGGATTAAACAGAGCTTTAAAAATGAGTTTCCGTTGATTAGCTAAAGGATTTATTTTGGACGTACTTAAAAGTCACCTTTGATGGAGGTGTCAAAATCTCCTGAGGAACTGCAGGTTTACCCATCATGCACCAAGTTGAAGTTCATCTTTCTAAAGAGGAGAGCTTTGATTTGTTAGGAAATGAAGAAAAATATCTTTCTCAACTGCAAAGTTACACCCTGCCCCCAAGAGGGTCTCCTCTGGAGTTAACTATATTTCTGAAGAGCTAAGAGTTGTTGGAATTGATTTAGCACAGTAGGAAACCTATCAGTATTCCATGCAGTTGCCTAGTGCGGTGATATTTTGTGAAGCCTGTTCCTTCAGTGAATTTTTTGGTGAAAATGGGTTCCAGCTTTTACACAACTGGAGTGAGCCAACCATTTACTTTCAACTTGAACATGATTCATCTGAAGATAGTGATGTACATAAAATTTATTTTGGTTGCGTTATCTGTGTGTGTCACAAGCAACCATATTTCCTCAATTGGCAAATCAGGTTGGCAGTTGCCTGGTGAATTAAAGGCAATATAATTTGAATAAGTCCTATTTGGAACAAACCTTTTTTTCTCCTCTGCCCCCAAATTGGACATGTTGCCTTAGGGCATACTCATCTAACCTGAATTCTGTTTTGGCTAGACACAGCTTAGAATAAAAAATTAGGGAAGCTCCATGGTCATCTCACCCCAACCCCAACCAATTGCTAAGATTTAAAAACCTGCACAGTGTCACTATCTGTTCTACTGATCAGGTGCTGCTAAAATAATTTTAAAACCACTGTACTAGAAATAACTTGATAGGCAGGCAGCATGCGCTCCTAAATTTAGGAATCATACAAACCTTGCCTTTCTTGGATGTTGCCCGCATTTCTATCTAATTCTTCCCCGGGAGCAGTCTGGATGGTTCCACAGGCTGCTTGCTTTTGTGTTCTCTTTGAATTTTTTGTGAAATTAAAATATTGGAAGTAGGATTTGGTTTCTAGACAACTTTATTTCACTTTGACATTTTCTTTAATGGAAACTCTAAGACCAGTTGACTTTCTTCCTAATGCTGGAAAACATTCTGTGCTTTCAGCACCTGACTTCCATAAGTAAGCACAGGTTTTTAGCTTCTATGGTATGATGTAGATACTAGCTGACTACACTGACTTGTCTTACACTGTGCATTTGTTTCTGATTCGGGGTCATAGCTGCTTCTCCAAAATAAAGTCTCCTTATTTATAAAATAATAGTTGAACTTGACAACACTAGTATATTGCATTCTCACTTTCATTCTTCTTAATTATGTTTCAAGTGCATCCTTTGCTGTCTCTTCCTCCCCTGCCCAAATCTTGTTGTTCTTCATATCAACCTCTTTGCCTGAAAGGTCTTTTTTTTCATTCATGTGCCAAAATTTCCATGGCAGACCTAGTTTTTCACCACTCCAGAATAGCTTGTGCCAAACATGGATTTCTGGAACTAGGTCGCTGCTGCTGCAATTGTCAAGATTGAGAACCTTGCACAGAATGCCACCTGGCAGCGTCAGATCTCCAGATCTCTGGGCCTACTGGCTGATTGGATGAACCCACAGCGACTGTAGCTTCCCTACCATCTTCCTTGAGAAAACAGATGTCGTTCCCAGAAGTGCAGAGGAGTAATACTCTGCCTTGACAAGACAAATTTAACCAATGGAAGCCAGGGAACAGAGAGCCAGCAGACAAAACGTTTCGCTGAGGGGGTCTGTCCTGAGGGCAGTCATCCATATGGCCTCTCTGGAGACAACCACAGGGCATCAGCTGTCCAACTTGTAAGGTCTCCCTGACATTTCATTTTCCCTTTCCCATTCACTCCTCCTTCTCTGGAATTTTATTGCCCTGCAAGGTATAAGGACATATTTTTGCTTCAAATTTATTTTCCAGGAAAACTAGCCTAAGATAGTTCCAAATCTGTGTCTCTCTTTTACTCCTCTCTTCTGAGTTCCAAAGTCATATATTCACAATCTAACTACATACTTGGCTTCTCGACTTGGATTTTCAGGTGGTTCTCAGATCAACAGGTCCCAAACATCATTATCCCCGCAGATCCCTGACATCCTGTTTGTGTTCCTGTCATAATGAATTGTATCCTTAAACACCTAATGTCTAAGCCTGGAGGTTAAGAGTCCTCATTGTCTTGTCCTTCTCTTAATTTCTACACATACTTGGTCCTGAATTTCTATTGATCATATTTCTTAGATAGCTCTCTAATCCCACCCTCTGTTTTTATCTCCACGGCTGCCTCAGTAGTTCAAGGACCATCCACTTTTACCAATAATATTGTGATTGTTTCTTGTCCTCTTCAATTTATTCTTTAAATAAAAACCTAAATGCTTTTACAAAGGCAAGTCTCGTCAGGCTGTCTCCTATTTCCAAGTCTTCATTAACTTCCCACGGTCTTAGAATGAAATGGTAAATCCTGATTGTGGTGGACAGGATTCTACGTGTATACTGGAGGCTATACTTTATCTTAGTCTTATTTTATACTCCTCTCCTTGTTCCCTATGTTTCGGTTACACCAAACATCTTTCCACTTCTCAGTCAGGTATGTTCTTTCCCACCTCAGTAACTTCACACGTGCTGATCCTTCATCCTGGAATACTGTGCCCCATCACAGGCATCTGGATAATTTTCGCAGTTCTTTTAGGTCTCAGATTAAATACTAGCTTCTTTGTGAAGATTTTGGTAGGCAAATTTATGTTAGTGATGGCCAACTCCCATAGCATCCCAAAGTTGTCTGTTGTAGTACCCATCATCCTTTTGATTATTTGCAAAATCTTTATATACCCGGTTGGACTGTGAACTCCGTATAATTCGAGGTACCATGAGCTACCTATCCCAGTCACCTGAATGCTGCACCTTTTCCTGTCCCATCTGGCTATTATGCTGCCACTCTGGTGAGCAACAGGGGAGGTCAGGTCAGACAGCTAACATTAAAGTGCCAGGTCAGACAGCTAACATTTCCAGAAACATAAGCCTACTGAGAAAAGTCACCAGAAAAATAAGATCTGACATTCTGTAGGCCATTTGAAAAAAATTTTGCTTTGTTCTACTTTATTTGTTTCTTTTTTGTTTCCAATAGGCAAAAGAGACAAACTGGATAAATGAGTTCATTTGTAGGTCATTGCATTGTAACATCAGATCTGAAGACAGAATCAAGATAATCTCCAGCTCACAAACTCAGTGAAGTTCTTTCATTCTCCCTCCATCCTTCTCCTTCCCCTCCTCCTTCCCTCCCTCCCTCCCTCCCTCCCCTCCCTTTCTTTCTTTCATTTTTCTTTTTTTATAACAAATTTCTAGGACTTGATTTAACAGTAGTGTTCAACAATAACGTTGTAAATAAATATTAATGCAAAAAATGTTATCTGGCTGTGTTCTTCATTCTTGATTTCTGTACAAATTCAACACATTTCTTTTATACTCAAACTCAAAACCTTCTTTTGTATGATTTTAGCATTTCAGTCATCATCCTTCTTGCAAATTCTTTTGTTTCTTTAACTCCGATTCCTCCTCCTCTCTTGTGGTTTCATGAATACTAAAGCTTCACATTTTCTCCTTGATTATTCTTGCATCTCAGTGTGTCTTGCTTAGTGAAATAAGTTATTCTGATTTTATTATTTCAATTACTCTATCTTTAATTATGAAAGGGAAGACATAGAATGCTAGTCAAAAATACCAGGCTCTAAAGAGTATCACTTAAATGCTACATTTCCTGTTTGTATTACTTAAATAATTTTTTAAAATTTCTGTATGATCAGTGCTGATTAGAATTTAGCATACTATCTGGTAGTAAATGAGTATTTGTGAACAAATGTAGGTGAATAATATTCAGTGGGTAAGGAAACAGAATCCCAAATTTCAAAATGAAGTCGATTCCCAACTTTCTCAATTCAATTATCTATTACTAACTGGAGAACTTCTTGGATTTTATGAAGTTAAATCAAGTTTAAAAAATTAAGAATGATTAATCTTACTTATATAATAAAAACATTTACTTTATACATGCATATGTGTATGTGACTCTGTCTTTTTATATGTGTGTGTTTGCATGCCTATTTTGTGAGATAAAAGACAATTATTCCTGAGACCTAGTTTTGCATGTGTTCCCCTCAAAGCAGTCTAGTTAGGCAAAAAAAGATGACCTTCAAGGATACAATAGAACCATTCTTTAGTTACTAGTATAGTTTATATAAGCCCATACAAGAACCTCAGTGACACATTGAAGCAACCTGGTAGGTTGGATAGGTCATTAATGAGATGGGGGTAGACGGAAAGGAAGAAGATATATAATAGTTGAGCATAGGGAAGCAGTAATTCTGTTTGGTCCATTTTAAGTTGAGAAGCAGATTCCCTGTACATGCAAAGAGAGATGCTGCAAGAGCAGCTAAATAATTGAGTCAGACATTCATGGCAAATGTGAGCACTAAAAGTAGAAATTAGGGCATTATTGACTTATAAAACTGACTTTTAAAGCCATAAGATTCAGCGTTTCCATTTAGAACATGTATGTAGTTAGAGAAAAGTCTAAGGATTGAGCCCTAGAGATTGACAATACTTAGACATCAGGAAGAGAAGAAGGGTCCAGAAAGGAGTAGCCAGTGATATAGAAAGTAAATAAGCAAGCAAACAAAAAATGTCCTGGAAGAAAAGTGAAAAACAGTTTCAAGGAGGAGGGAGTGATCCACCGTTCACTGTGGCTGATGGATTGTAAGGGAAGAAATGAAAACTGACCCTTGGATTTTTCAGCTGGAGGTCATTGGTAACTTTGAAAAGAGATGCTTTAGTGGAGTGATTAAGGAGAAAGCAGAGTTGAAGAGTTTACAAAATAAGGGGAGGGGAAGAATTGGAGATAAAGAGAATAGAAAACACTTTCAAAGAGTTTTCATCTAAAGGGGTCCAGAAGCTGGAAGCTGGAGAGAAAGTGAGGTTAAGAGAGGATTTTATTTCATAGTTTCAAAAATCGAGATATAATTTACATGTTGTGAAATCCATAGATCACAGATATGCATAGTTCTGGAAAATGCACATTCTCATGTGGCACACACTCTTATCAAGCTGCAGAACATTTCTAGCAGTTCAGACTATCCCCTTGTACCCATCCTAGTCAAGTACATTCCACTCTCACTCAACCACTCTATATGAAGCAACCATGGTTCTGCCTTCGCTCTCCAAGGAATATTTTTGCCTAGTTTAAGAGTTAATGAATATAAACAGAATCACAGGGTATGTCCTATTTTGTTTCTTACCTGTTTCACTCAGTCTAATGTTTTTGAGATTCATCCATGTTGCTGTATGTCTAAGTAATTTGTTTATTATTACTTATTAAGTAGTAGTCCACCTGAAGAATATCTCACATAATGTTTATTCACTTTCTCTTTTCCATTCCTAAATACTTCCATGTAAAGGGGATTTTCTATGATCATAAGAAACCTATTCCATTACTCTAAGAGTCTTGACTGGTAGATAATTTAGCTACACACGGAAACAATATCCACTTGCTTATAACTTCTAGTAATTCATCCTAGTTGTATGTCCTGGGCCCAAATAAAAAAGATATTGTCCTTAAATTTTCTTATCCAGTATAAGCTTCCCTAGTTCTTTCAAATATCTCTAATAAGGCATATTTTTTGACTCCTTAAGTTACTCTGGTCTTGCTCCTGAGAATGTGATACTTATATCCCTTAAAATAACACAGTTAAGACAAATAAATAAATTATCCATATGCAGTTTGATCAATACAAAGAATGGAAATGTCACTGCTTATTTTACCTACCATATTTTATTAATACGACCTAAGATCACAAAAGATTTTCCTGTCACAAAGCTCCTTTACAAATCTCGAGCTTATTTTTAATTATTATATTTGCATGCATCTTTCCTTAAGTCAGTTTCTTGGAGCAAACAGTAAGCTTTTTCGTGTATCCCTGTCAAGCATTATTTAATTAGATCTGTCACAGTGTTCCAATGTGTTGGGATCTTTGGGGATCCTAATTATCTCACACAATCTATTTTCTGTATCATTCAGTGTCATATCATCTTGTGCGTAATCAGGACAGCATGAATACAGTTATCAAAATCTATGGTGAAAATATTGCATAGGCTGGGTGCTGCTGAACATAAGCCCTTTGATACACTTAAATTTCTCTCTCAATATTTATTTTAGTCACTACTAAGAACAATTTTTGTGTTCAAATAATTTCAAATTCAAAAGTTTGTATTATTATCTAGCTTATATACATTTCTTTTACTACAAAAATATAATGAAAGGTGATGCTCTTTTGATATTCACATTTCTAAAGCATTTCTCTGCCTTACCTTTTCAGCATGTTTGAAAAATAAGGAAGTAAAAGTTGTTTAAAAATCACTTTTCCTGAGAGAGAGCAGACTGACTTCTAGTGCTCAGTGGTTCCTTATTCTAAATGCCAATAGATTAAAATAAAAAACAACAAAAAAAACACTTTACCTGTACAATGACCACTTGCATACCTAATTCTGAATTGTGTCCCACATCTTTAAAATAAAAAAAATTAAAAATGTAGTCTAGTATCTTCCAAGGTAATATGGCATATAAATGGTATCATGTTGTTATGGAAAACAAATACATATGAAACCTGATTTCAGATTTTGGCTGTATTTCAGATCTTGAGCAAATCATTCAAGTTTCCTGAACTTTAGTATTAGGATAATTTCTACTGCTCTGGATTAAGCAAAATAGTGGGCATGCAAAGTAAGAATTTGATACATCTGTTTTGTTACTTGGTGTTTCTCCTTTGCTACACACATACATCAGAGACCACCAAGAGAAAGTATAATCTGTGAGTCAGTGGTACTTTGTAGTTGGATGTATTAGGGACACAGAATCTAAACCTTTTCAAAGCAATTTTCTATGCTTTCCACTCTACCACTTTCACTTATTTTGAACTTATGTTTCCTCATACTAATACTTGATCTATGTTTTCAGAACTTATTTGTTTTTAACCAATCTATCTGTTTTCTAGCAATTATTATTTATTTTCTATGTGCCATGAGCCAACTTTAATAATTCATTTTTTAGAATCTGTTTTAGGCAGCATAGAAAATGCCTAGTTGTTTTGGTTTTATGGTTGTTATGACCCGAATGTTTGTGTTCCCCCAAATTCATACCTTGAAGTGCTAATCCTAATGTGATGGTCTTTGGAGATGGGCCCCTTGGGAGGAGGATATTCGGGTGGAGCCCTCATGAATGGGATTAGTGCCCCAACCATGCTGACTCCCTGCTCTGGGACTTCTTTTTTTTGAGTTGGAGCCTACTCTGTCACCCCTGCTCTGGGACTTCTAGCCTCAAGAACTGTGAGAAATAAATGTCTGTTGTTTATAAAGCACCAAGTCTACAGTACTTTGTTAAAATAGCCAGAACTGACTAAGACAGAATGCAGAGTTCCACCCATTAGAGAATGCAAGGTTTCTGCCACTTTACCAAACTAATAATTACTTAGTACAAGTATTTTTGAGGCATGAGGCCCATGGGAAATAACATCATTCATAGAATATTGTATGAAAATTATCTAGAATAGAATATTCTCATGTAGTCTCTACTTAATTGTTACTAAAATCTTTAAAGTATTGGTCAGACTTGAGAGCTTACTTGAATAACAATAATATTAAGAGTGGCTATTGATTACTGTGAGACAAATTCTAAAAAATTCTCATAATTTACCAATGTAATTCTCATGAGAAAGCCTAGGAAATAAATATTATTTAATTCTCATTTTATAGAATAGAAGTTGAAAATCAAGCTGACACAGTAACTTACCCATGATTGCCCAGCTTATAAGTGGGGGGATAGGAACGCAGGCATCTGAAGATTACCCTTATTTACTGTCATTGTTAAAAATAGTGAATGTAAATGATTTTAGGAATAGTTATAGTTATGAAGAAAAATTGAGGGTGAAAGTAGATAAAACAGCTAGGAGTAAATTTGCGCGGAGGTCTGTTTTCACAAAGACTTGGACTCCTGAAGAATTTTAGGAAGCATGCTTCCATACAACCATGGGTTATTCACTGGGCTGCGGTTGTATCCTGGCAAAGGGAGAGCACTCACAGTTTTCCCTTACATCCTATAGATGGAGCAGAGAGGGAACTGTCTTTACCAACTTGACTCCAGTGACAGGCAAGGTGGAGGACTAAGAAGATGTCATTACACACACATTCATTGCACCTTTACAAAAGATAAAATCTACATGCTATTTTATTTCATGAGATTACCCGGGAATTCTGTAGTTAAGTCATGGTAGTTCAAGGGCATGTTGCTTGTTTGTTTTTGACAATGGCTGAGGCCCTTGCAAGACAGGTCTGGGATTGCAATCTTCATCTATCGGCCCATGAGTGGAGTGGACACATGCCTTTACCATGATTTACCTCCCATATTAGACCTTCCTGTGAACATGAATTGCAGACATAACCTGATGAACGTGGATAGTGTCCTGACAGAAGACGTGGTTGCCTCACATGGATGAACTTATTATGGCAGTTCACTTTATTTTGTATTTCACAGCTGATTGTGTGGTGTTGCTGTCACTCTTCCTTGTCTCACACACACAAATGGTGGAGTGATAGTTAACGTAGTCAATTAGGCTGTAAATTGAAGTCATGACACTCATGATAGAGACAAGTTGCTTGTGGATCGTACACGCCAAATACAGAAAATCAATAAAGCAAGTGATGTCCTGGCTTTCCTTTAGTGAGCTAAGCGTTTCAGAGATTTTTTTTTTTAATAGAGATGAGGTCTTGCCGTTTTGTCCAGGCTGGTCTCAAGCTCCTGGGCTCAGGCAGTCCCCTTGCCTTGGCCTCCCAAAGTGCTGGGATTACCGGCATGAGCCACCGTGCCTGGATGATTTTAAAGGCTTTTATCTTGCTAGGTGTTCCTTTATGATATGTTGCATAGTGAATTAACTCACATAGAGTGATGCCTCTATTCCTCACACAGATCATTGTTTAGGTGAGGATATGCTCAGTGTAGCACTGTTGCACATCAAATACTTGCATATTTGTACAAGGTTAAGTTTTTACAGTAATCTTGTGTGAAATTCAATAGGATTTTTTCCGCTTTAGTGGGAATATTACTTACTTTCCTTAACTTGATCATTTGTAAAGATAAAGAAGAGATCAAGTGTTTTAAGCAGATAACTGAGCCTTTCAAATTCAAGGTAATGTAGATTCCTTCATGGTGAGTATGTCATGACTCATTATCTTACAGCTATTCATGGCTTTTCCTATGCTGTACTTTGATGAATGAATGAATCACCAAATATTAAATATTACAAGAAAGAAATCTTCTGTTCGATATGATACAGCTTTTATTTAAATGATTTCATTCAATGAAAATTTGTGAGGACTTATAAGAACCATGTGGTTGTTGTAGGTGATGCAAAAGAGTGGCTTTGTTGAAATCATGTATTTCCCATGTAGTGATAGTCTATTTCGTGCCTTGGATGCCATTAGGCTAAATTCATTTGCATTAGAATAGGTTTTACTTATGAAATATTAAATTCTGTGAGTGAGCATTTGGAGATGGCATCTAGATTTTCAATAATAAAAATTAATGCCATGAAAATAGATTATTGATTTAAAAATTAGTTAAAAAAGAAGAAATTACTACAATTTTCCATAATTAGGTAAATCAAGTGTCCTTTGCACTTAGCCAACAGTTAGTAAGATAAAGAATCATTTTAATAAATGATCGCAGCATAAGAAAAATAACATCTCTTGTCTTATGCATGGATTATGTTCTCTTCTTTGTTTTTCCCTGTGCTCTCAGTATGCCCCCCCGAAGCCTCTCTGAGCCTCACCTTCTCTAATCTGTGCAGAGTGCAGAAGGATTTGACTTCTTTAAAGTGTGTTCTCTGTGGGACCTTCTTACAGCATTTGAGACAGAAGAAGCCATCTAAGCTGGTGAATGGTGACAAGATGGAAGAGCCTGGATGAAAGGAGACTCTTGTCCAATCGGATCTGTTATTTTAGCAACCAGTCACCCTGTTTAGGTTTTACATGCAGGACTTGACCTACTTTTGTAGGCAGTGGTTCAGCATTTTTTATTTTCAGAGCCTTTGTGGTGTTATTTTGTTCTACTTTGTTTACTTGATGCCACTGGGGCTCCCATTGTTCCCTGTGGTGTTGCCTGAGGGAGAGAAAGGAGTGCCCCAGGCCAGGTTGGCTGACTCCTCTAACTGGGGAAGGAAGTCTCTGGCCAGTGAAGCCAAGTACAGGCTTCCAGGATGGGTCACTTGTGGTAGCATTCTCTTTGCTGATGCCACATAGCTCCCTGTTACCTCAGAGTAGGTGAACGTCTTCTTGAGACTTTCTGGATCAGGACTTATTGCATGGGTTCTTGCTTTCCATCTCTATCTGGCTGCCCAGCATCTCTGGGTTGGCATGGAGGAGGGCTCCTGGGAAAGGACAGCACCACCTTCCTCTCAGCAGAGCCCCGATGCATCCCGGTTGCTGTCTCTGTCAGGCTCGCAAGGTGTTTTCAGCAGGTTCCTGTTGCATCCAAGAGAGAAATGCACCTGCCTGGGCTGTCTTCTCATGCTGTGTTGGGATTTAGGAAGCATCAGGCGTGGAGAGCGTTCTTCTGAGGAGCGGGCATACGATGACCTGTGGCTGTATTTCTCCTCCAGTCTGGTGTCCCTAACCAGTTTTTTTTTTTCCCACTTTCTAGACTTCTCCTTTGATTGTTCCTTGTATTATTGTCAATATTTACAGTGGTACTTAGCAGGGCAAAATGGAGAAATGATCTCATGCCATATTGCATGGACTGAACATTCCCCACAATTACTTTTTGAATGAGATAATTGTAGGTCAATATAAAATTACATGAATTTTAGTAGAAGTAAAATTTTTAAATAAAACAATTTTGCTATAAAGAAGAAAGAATTCTTGACAAGGTAAAAAAAACACTATTTTTAATTTTTGTGTCTAATCAGGTTCTTGATATTTTAAGAGTGTTCAAAGATTGAATCCATCATAAGGATTGACTGCCAATATTTACTTATACTATTGTGATGTTTGTCATTTGTGCATGAAACTTGCCCTATGTGATGCCAGATTAAATGACCAAAATGAGTTTAAGTACTCCGGGTTAATCATCTAGACAGTTGTCTTAATTTTTCACACATCTAGTTCTGTCCAAATACCTTCATTCATTCCCTACCCCATACATACATTATTTTATCATGTAAAATTTACATCAATGAAAAATTCAGCTGAAATGACTTTGAAAACAAGGAAATGCTATTGTGCTATCCAGTTTGTGTTTTTAAACAGGAAGAGATAATACTATTTTTAGTCTTTCTCATTAAATATTTAGCCTTGTTACTTTTTTCTTGGATCTCAGGAGTATGGCAGGTGTTATTAAAGCTTGTATTAGCTGAGTCCAGAAGTATTTGTAGAACTTCAAGACAAGATGGAAATGCTGGCATGCTTTCATTGAGCTGGCTTCTTGCACGCTTTCATCCTTCCATTATTTGAGATTTGTCTGTGTTCACTGTCTCTGCTCTCTACCTGTCTTTATTTCCACAGTGTTGCTGCAATGGGAATTGTGTAATGGAAGTGTGGGTGACACAGCAGAGAGGTTCTGTATCTCAAAATCTCTGGTGGGTGACAAGGAAGATCACCAGAACCAACTGGATGAAATTTCTTCAAATGCTATAGAGTTTCTTCTTTGCAAAAAATTAATTTAAGACAAGTTGAACTATTATAAAAGCAGTACTTACAATGGCTACCAAGTGAACAGACTTGGTATGAATTACATACCAATATTAAATGTTATACATGGTACATAAAGTACAGTGAGTATATCCAATTTTATGTGACTTTTACATAGGATGTGGTTAATATTTTCTTCCAGATGGATAAAAATTTAGGAAAAACAGCAACAATGATTATAGCCTGTAAAAGACCTGCAAAAAATTGTACCATCCAGAGATTTCAGACATGTAATTTTTGAAAGATATTTCAAAGATCTCAGGTTATTAAATTTCAAGAATGACAGTTGAAATGAAATAAAATAATTATGCATATTTTATATATATATATGTTACTTGTGGTTCTCTGAAAAATAATTTTGTCTGATTTTCCTGCATCTAAGTTTGGCAAAAATAAATTGGCCTATTTAAACCTTTTAAAAAATGAAGCAGAATACTAATTATTCATATGTTCATAAGCATTTTGGTTTTCTTCTTTACCTTGCTTCTGCAAGAATGTAAACACACTTTATTTTTAAAACTCTACTAACTGTTAATTAGCAGATGAAATGATGATGACCTTATGATTTAGAACATAAGGTTCTAAATCATAATCATTTAAGGCTCGCCTAGTCAATCAGGAAGATAAGAACTTGGGGGGGTATATGGAGAAACTGCCAGGGAAATATTTTTCAATATTTTTTGAGAGCTTACAAGACTTCTTGCTGTGAGCAGGTCTCTTGGAGACATCTGACCCTTGTTCTCATTCTGAAACTCTAATTTTAGGAAAATATCAGGCTCAGGATGTGTTGACCTGGGGAGGATGAGTAGATGAGGATGGTTTATACAGAATCATTGCACTGCATCCAGGTGCACTATGTGCCACCAAGACTTAGCTCAGATGAAGCAGTCCCTGGTGTATATTTTGTGTTCTACAGATTGCTAGAGATTCAAACATGTGTTGCTAGGCTTAAATGGGTTAATGAAGCTTTTAAAGGTCTTGTGTGATCCTTGTTCAGATTCTATGATCTATAACCATGTACTACCTGGTGAGGACTGGGATGCATAAGTTCAAGCCTTCATTGTCTTCTCTAGCTGCTTTTAGATAAGAAATCCTTATTTGATTTAGCAAAGTAAGGTCCTATCTGCTCTCTCTCTGACTGTCAGTGCTTCCCATTGATATATAAGTATACAGTGATGCTACAGTTAGTCATACTTTATGTCTTAGTCTTCTTTGTGCTGCTGTAACAAACTTCCTGAGATTGGGTATGTAAAAAAAATGAAATTTTATCACAGTTCTGGAGGCTGAGAAGCCCAAGATCAAGACCCTGGCAGATTTGTTGTCTAATGAGGGTGGCTCTCTGCTTCCAAAATGGCATCCTAATGCCACATCTTCTTGAGAAGAATAACCCTATGTCTTCACATGGAAAAAGAGTTGGAAGGCAAAAAGGGGTGAATTCCCTCTGCCAAATCCTTTCTTTTATAGGAGCACCTAATCCCATTCATGGAAGTAGAGTCCTCATGACTCAAGCATCTCCCAAAGGCCACAGTTCTCAATATTGTTGTGTTGAGGATCATGTTTCATCATGAATTTTTAGAGGGGTCAGAAACTTTCAAATCACAGCACTCCATGTTCTAGAGAGAACAGCAAATACCCCACTCTTCTATATTTATTTTAAGTTACCCCAAATGAATCTAACTCTGCTTGGTGTTGGGTCATTATGAGATTGAGAATATATGATTTGAGCTAGCAACTAGCAGTACAATACTCAAAAGATTAGAAAAGCAAAGTGAGATCAGACTTTAATTAAACATTGAATAAAATTATTTTATGCTCCTTAGATAATTCATACAAAAGGTAGTTTTTACTTGAAATGTATTAAGTGATTAAGATTGTTAAAATGTATGATATGAAATGATAACTAAATACTTTCTAGTTTTCAAATACTCTTTTATTTTAACCTGGTTATTTAAGAACATTTAATCTTACTATGTAAGTACATATGTCTCAAATCAATGAGAAGAAATAACTTAGGTGATTTAGAATATAGTTTTTATTAATTTTCATAGGCAAAACTGTATTAAAAACAATTACTGTAAGAACTAAAAGATGTATAGTTATGCTCTGCATAATGACATTTCACCAATGATGGACAATGTATATAAATGTGATCCTATAAGATTATAATGCCATCATTTAACTGTACCTTTTGTATAACTTATCATACAGGTTTGTAGCCTAGAAGCAATAGGCTCTACCTTATAGCCCAGGTGTGTAGGCTATGCTATCTAAGTTTGTATAAGTTCACTTTTTATGAGGTCTGTACAAAGACAAAAATCATCTAGAGATGCATTTCTCAGGACATATCTCTGTGGTTAAGAACACATGATCATATTTACTTAATCAATTACTTCTTGAAATGTTTCAGTGAATTATACCTTTTTCTTTTAAACTTTAGCTTTCAAATTGGTAAAATCAGGTATGACCCCTATTAATTTGGTTTGACTAAAGTTCTGCTGTATGTTTATTCAAATATATAATTAGGTTCAGGATAAAAATAAGACAACATTTCTGAAAACTCCACAAGTCTTGGCAGGGAGTGATACTCAAAGACAGTGATTTTAAGTGCTCTGAATGAATACACATTTACTTCAATGATATTACAATGTTAAATGCAGTGGTCTACATCTTGTGGCAACAGCATATATTCTTCATCTCATGCAGGAATAGTAAATCTCATATTTTAAGAGTTATGACATATACATCAGAATACATATCAGATCTTTTAAGTCCTTATTTGATTGTCATTAGTTATTTAATGTTACCCTCCTTCCAAATACTTCCTGAGTCAACCAGAAAAGCTGGAAAAATTCCCGAGGTACAATAATAACAGTAAATGTTTACTGACTGCTTACTGTGCACCCGGAACAGCTCAAGTGCTTTTATGTGAATTTTCTCTTGGTTCTTTCACTTTATTGGGATACCCCTGAGTGACTGTCAGCACCCCAGCATCTCTGGGAACAAACACTCAAAACTTGCTCTCTCATGGAGCACAGGAGGGGGTTCTTTAGAGGGTCCTGGCTGGAGTGGAGCAGGGGTTGTGGAAATGGGGTGTTTCTACACTCTTGTCTTGATGACCATCCCACCTTCTTGCCAGTCTCTTGCTATTGCAGCTCCTTGCCTATTGGCTTTTGGACCAGGTACCAACAGGTTGGCGCAAATCCAGACACTGGAGTAGGGCTTCCACTAAAGCAATCGATCTTCCTGTCTGGATCTACTGCTTTAATAGAAATCCCATACAGGAAGGAGGTGCCAACACCATCTTCTTCTTTTTTTTTTTTTGAGGAAGGGAGGGGGAATTTGTCTTTTATTTATTTTTTTATTTTAGCCACCATCTTGAGAGGGACTCTCAGTCTCTGGGTGATTATCTTGGATTTATTCTTAGCTTAAGGATCAAAAGGAAAACCCATTAGATCTTACAATATTGGGGACTCATAGCTCTGAAATTCTCTCTTCTCCTTTCTAAATCTTTGGTTTAAATGAATTTAGAAGTGTGTGTGTGTTGTGTGTGTGTGTGTGTGTGTGTGTGTGTGTGTGTGACAGAGACAGAGGAGGTGAAGCCAGGGTCAGAGAGTTCTGGGGATAGAGTATGCAGATTATGACAGGGTAGTTCATATCTGAGCTGGGAATATACCCGGAAGAACTCAAATCTTTCTACAAATAAAGGTACCTGCACACACATGTTTACTGCAGCACTATCTACAATAGTAAAATCATGGAGCCAACCATGCTGCCCATCGAAAGTTGACTGAATCAAAAAAATGTGATACATGTACACGATGGAATATTATACAGCCATAAAGGAGGACAAAATTATGAGCTTCGCAAGCAACTTGGATGGATTTATATTCTATTATAGTCAGTGATCTATCACAGAAACAAAGAACGGA
The DNA here is from genome assembly GCA_027257055.1 of Cephalopachus bancanus. NCBI lineage: Eukaryota > Metazoa > Chordata > Mammalia > Primates > Tarsiidae > Cephalopachus > Cephalopachus bancanus. The sequence continues at coordinate 1,734,701 of JAPVLO010000255.1, forward strand.
GTACCACATGTTCTCACTCATAAGTGGACCCTGAACAATGATCAAAATACTGTAAGTAAGGGATTGGCAGTAGTGGGAAACTGCTAGGGGAGGGAGCAGGAGGGGGGGCACACTTCATCAGTAAGATTACCTGATCTCAAACGAGGTGAAGTGGGGACCAAAGTGAGGCCGAGACTTTACCTGTACAAGGACCATTTGTCTACCTAACCCTGAATCGTACCCCACATCTTTAAAATAATTTTTTTTAAAGGTGAAGTGCTTGTGACTCTTTGTCCCCAGCTGTGAGCCCCAGTCAACAATTCCATGGCAAGAGGAAAAGTCTTTCTCATTGTGTACTAGTATAAGGATGAATTTGGAAGCTCATGAAAAGGAGTAGGAGAGAGAACTGACAAGTAAGGTTGAGTTAGATCACAGTTAAGTTTTGAAACTAGCACAGGAGACTTATATATCAAATATAAGTGGAAGAATGCTATAATATCTTTAATTTGAGTGACTTCAATGTCAAACTTTGAAATATTTTACAATTTTTGTGATGGTGACACTAAAAAAGTTATTTCTTTCTTTCTTTAAATTAGATCTGGCTTTCCAATATAATGCCATTCCTGAAAAGATCATATGTCCTTCCACACAAGTGTGATGTCTTTAAATGCTATTGTTGTGGGAGTTCAGATATACATACAATTTACTGAAGAACAATTACTGACCTTGGAAGTTGTCCCTCCCAAGGGTAATTAGTACGAGTCGTTAGAACACGTAGCATTTAGGAGAACATCAAATTGATGCTGAACATGATGAACCACCAGACATCCTTCTGGAACAATACACAGTGAGATCAATTAGTGTGACCTCATCAGAAAGCAGAATCAAGTTTGAAGACCTTATGCCTGTTTATTTGTTTGTTTTTAATCACATGGTCCATGTAGTTTAAAACGGTGATTTCCTAATGCCAGCTAAAATTAGAATGGTTGGTCTGAATTTGCTTGTTTCTAAGTCACGTTTTCCAGGTAGCTAGAAGGAAAGAATCACAGGCTTTATGTATGAGAGAAGTTAGATTTCATATCTACAGAGCCTGCTCCTTTACAGCAGATGACGTCATTAAGGATGGCTATATGAGCAGATAGAGTCTTTAAGGATGGTTACACAATCAGGCTCTTTGCATTTGATGCCTAGCCTTGCAGAATCTCATTTATAGTCAGAGGAAATCTCGCTTTGCCTATCAACTCATGTCATTCTGAAATCATTTCTTAGTAATTCTGCCAGGTGCTTCTTTTTTTGTTTTTGTTTGTTTTATAGTTCTGGCTTGTCCATAATTCTTGAGTGGGGAACTAAACAATTCATTGTTCAGTTCTTTAAGATTTTCTAATCTCATACGTTAAACAGATCAGATATGAAACAACATAAAATAGCAAAGGAATATGAAAATGCCAATCTAATCACAGTTTAATGTGCTTCTTGTAGTCAAGACAGAATTAAAACACACTTGTTCTTAGTAAAATAGTATGCTAAATGGATATGTGATTTTAAATCTCATTCATTTTATAAACATTAAGCATGACACAGGTGTCCAGTCTTCTCCTCACAACCCCTCAGTCTTCTTTAAAGGGTACGGAATGTGAATCTGATTGATAACTCCAATGCCAGTTGTGATGGGGCAGCCTTAGTCTTTGTGTTGAAAGGAGAAGTCCTTTCTAGGTCATACTCCAGCTCACACTTTTTTTCGCTCTCTTGCCCGGTAGGGAAAATAGTATGTCTGACACGTAAAATTTTCTACACATGAATAGATGAATATAGCTGTTCTATTACTCTTTTGTCTTTTCTAAGGTAATTTCTTTTATTTTTTAAAATTGGTTCTAAATCCTGCTTGATCTTGGTTCCTTATCTCTACATGTTCATAGTTACAAATGTTTCTTTTAGAGACAATTGATAAGTACCCAACAAACTATATTTGTTCTTAGCCATCAAAGAAAGTCAACGAACTCTTAATTTTTAACATAGAGTTGTAAAAACTTTGGTCAATATCTTCTAGAAAACACTGTTGATTTACATTAAATGTGTCAACTGAAAACAATGTTTAATTTCTTAGTGTGTGCACTGCTATAACAACATATTTTGGACTGGGTTATTTATAACCAATAAAAATTTATTATTTATTGTTCTGGAGACTGGAAAGTTGGAGATCAGAGCACCAGCAGCTTCACTGTCTGGTGAGGTTCTCTGCTTCAGAGTTGGCACCTTTCAGCTGTGTCCTCAATGGCAGAAGGGGCAAGGCAGTGATCCCATTCATGGTCCTGGAGCCCTCATGACCTGATCACTTCCCCAAAGACCCTGCCTCTTTACTGGGTACTAGATCCCAACATATGCAGGGAGACATCAATGTTCAGGTCATGGCTTCTGATTAAGCAATTTTCCTTCATTTTCTTTGTCTAAAATTGGACATTAGCATCAAGACTACTTGCATGTGATTTCTGTGATTCTTCTGCTTTTTCATTACTTGGCAATGTATGCTTCTTTTTAGTTTTCTGGAACCCTTCCTTCACATTATTATTTCTCAATATTACTGACAATCCTTTGAGATGAAACTTGCAAACCACTGCCATAAGCTGAGATAGCTTTCCTGCAGATGAAAACCAGAATTAATTTGATATAGTCAAATATAGTCTCTGACATTCTTCTTACCTGCTTGGGTTTCAATTCTCTCTTTACACTTTTTGTCCCACCCTTCAGTTTCAAAATTATTTTTCTGGAGAATATATACACAAACTGTCAAGTGGGTCAGCCTTTCCCAAATTACATCACTTTTTTTTTTTTGGTTCATTTTATTGTTGCAAGCATAGCTAAAATACCTTTCTGTGACCTTTAGAATTTCTGAGAATTTTTTCTTTATGACTTTCTTTTCTTGCACTTATGCTATGATGTTTTATTCCTCTTCAACCCTCCATCAGTCTTTCTCTTTTATAGATACATGTAATTTAGGTTTACTCAGAGAAGGAAGAGGGCACCACTGAATATTTTTCAGCATGAGGATGGGTATGATCAAAGTGGTGCTCAGTAAAGATGAGTTTCAAATGTACAGACTGAGGCTTCAATACATCTTGCCTGGAGATTAGCTTGTGGGGAGGAACACAGTCTGTGTCTATGTTCATTTTTACAACACTTTCAGAATCTCTATAGAATATTTAGAGGGAGTAGACAGATGTTTGAAATTCTGACTTTAATTGGACTCTGGCCAGTAAAAAGTAGATTTGGATTTAATAAGGACTTGACTAAATTCTACTAAAAAAAGTTTGAAGAAATCTAATCAATAAAACACAATGAACTGGAGACCAGGTGTCTGTAAAGGAGTCTATCTTCAAACTTCTATACAAAAATAGGCTAAACTCTAAATCTAGTCTGTTTTAATTGTTAAGTGATCACGTAAGAAAAGAAACTCAAAAAATCAAGGGTTTCAGACCAGTCTTACTCAGAGGCATTTTTAATTGTGAGAGACTTTCTAAGGCAGCATAATATTTTCTTCTGAAGAGTGGACAGATGCCTAGCCATATATATTATTACCATTTCTCTACATTTCTAGATTGGATATGAAAAAATGTTGTCAAATGCTGGTCTGCACTATATTTTTTCTTTCTTTTAAAAAAGATATATATTTTTAAAAACTCATGCGATTGTGTAATTAGCAATGACTTGTACTAAACACTGACAGTTCTACGAAATCAATAGTTTTGTTGACTGATAGCAAAATGATGAGTGACTTTTTCATTTACTATGTAGGAATGTCATATTACTAAAGAGGATCAATGCAAGTAAAAAAATATTTTGCCGCTGGGCTTGGTGGCTCAGCCTGTAATCCCACGCTTTGGGACGCTGAGGTGAGTGAATTGCCTGAGCCCGCGGGTTCAAGACCCTCCTGGGCAACTTGGCGAGACCTCATCTCTACAATAAATAAAAAAATTAGCCAGGCATGGTAGTGCACGCCTGTAGTTCCTGCTACTTGGAAGGCTGAGGCGGAAGGATCGCCAGAGCCCAGCAGGTTGAGGCTGCGGTGGCCATGAGTGTGCCACTGCACTCCAGTATGGGTGACAGAGTGAGACTCCAACTCAAAAAATATATATATATATATATTTTGCTTCAGTGTAACATCAGTTTTCCTTGGGTACATGTTGTCCAATTTCAATATATATTAAATTACAAAAGGAACACTGGAAAATGTGTTTATTTATTTATCCCTGTGCTATATACTAGAATTTTGACTCACTACCAGAAATAAAATGGTTAACAAAATAGACAATTGCCCTAATATCTTGTAGTTTATAGTGTACTGGGGAATAAGTAAAGAGACTATTGTAATAACGCATGGTGAGTTATTTAGTAGACAGCAGTCAGAGAAGTACCTGGTCTGTGCTCAGGCTGCTGGGGAAATATTTTCTGAATAACTGATACCAAGCTGATTTCTTAAGGAGGGACAGAAGTAGAAAGGTAAAGAAGAGATTTAACGGCATATGCCAGGCATGCATCATTGCAAGGTTTTAAATAGACATGGCCAGATTGGCATTTTATAATTATCATCTTGGTTGAAGAATAGAGAATAGGTTGGATGATGCCAGTGGAAATAAAAGAAGAGGCATATAGTTCTTGCAGTAATCCATGAAATGTAATGATGACCTGAATTAGGGCAGAGCCAATGAAAGAGGTAAGTGGACATGAAGGACATTTTCAAGTTAGGAATAGAGGACGGTGCTTGATTCGAGTGAGGGCAACAAGGAGGTATGGAGGATTACAAAATGGTGCTTTTTGTTTTTGAGAAAATTAGTTTGGAGTATGTCTTTTGTTGAGATAAGAAATACCCAAGGAAGAACTGAATGCAATCGTGATTTATGACCTTTATCCCTTCCCTTCCCTCCCTCCCTTCCCTCCTCTCCCTTCTTTTACCTTCTTTCCTACCTTCTTCCTCTACTTCCACCCTTCCTTCTCTCTATCTTCATCTCTGAAAGGCTTGAATCTTTAGTCTAAAATTTCCAGTCCCTTGAAGTCATTGTCTTCTATGAAGCCCAAAATTATTTTGACAAGAAAACGTCACTTTTACTTCTGTTCTTAGGGCAAATCTGTGGGTAAAAATAACAACAGCCTATCACCTTGCCAAGTTGCCTCAAATATCCCTAAGTGCTTAATCAAAGGAGACAGAGTATTGATGTATTTAAGGACATTTGCCGAGAGTATTTCTTGACCTTATTTAAAGATTGAAGATGGAGTTGGGCAAATTATTCCATGCGAAATAAAACAGCAGTAACCAAGAAAAATGTATCAGAGGGAAAGTATATGCAGTCATGTAAATGTAAATATAATTTTTTATAGATTTTTACCTTGAGTTCTCAGAGTTTTGAAAAAAATGTTTTTTATTTTATTTGTTGTAATAGGGCTTTTCAAGGGAAAGAAATCCAACTTAAAATGGGATTGGCAATAAAAATAATGAAATTCATTTTATTGTTTACCTGAGACATTTGGAGAGGATGTAGAGAAATTGGAACCCTTATTTACTGTAGTTGGGAATGTAAAATGTTGCAGCTGTTGTGGAAAACAGTAAAAGGTTATTCATCAAAATTAAAAAGAGAGAAACCATATGATCTAACACTTCAATGATTTATTTAAAATCATTGAAATCAGCATCTTGAAGAGATATTTACACTCACACTTTCATCATGGCATTAATCACAATAACCAAGATGTGAAAATGACTTAATTGTCCATCAGTGCATGAATGGATAAAGAAAATGTGGTTTATACATACAACAGAATAGTATTCAGCCTGAAAAAAGAAGAAAATCCTGCCCTATGAGATGAATCTTGAAGACATTATGCTGAGTAAAGTTAGCCAGTCACAGAAGGATCAATGCTGTGTATTTACACTTCTGGAAGTGTCTAAAGTGGGACAGCCATACAGAAGGGGAGAGTAGAATGGTGGCCTCCAGAGGCTGGGGGGAGTGAAATGGGAAGTTGTTATTCTGTGGTTATAAAGTTTCAGTCCTGCAAGATAGATTAAGTTCTAGAGATCTGTCATACAAAATTGTGCCCATAGTTAACAACACTGTATTGTACACTTCAAAATATAGTACGATAGTAGATTTCATATTGTGTTCTTACAACAACAGCAGCAGCAGTAATAATACTGGAAAGACACAAAGCTAGTTTGAAATGGGACTTCACCCAGGGACTCAAATTGTGTTTCTGGGTCTCCTCTTCTCCCCATCTCCCCATCTCCCCTGCATTTTGCTCGATTTCTCATTAAGTACTGGCTCATTCTGTCTACAGGTGGCAATCCCCCAGGAGGGCAAAGGAAGGTAATGGAGGGTGGGAGGGGCAGTGACATTGTTTCAGCTGGAGCCAACAGTGACAGAGAGCTCTTTGCACCTTTGGCCATATATAAATCTCCAAAAGATTCTAATTGTTCTGGCTTGCGCCATGGATCCAACACTTTTTTAGCGATTGTGGCCAGTGGTGTAGAGAACCTTGACAGCTCACCAGGATTATCTAGTATGAAGTGGTTCTCCACAGGAAGTGAGGACAGGGCGCCTGCTGTTAGCCAGTGAAGGGGATACCGAATCCTGGGTGGACTAAACAACACATGTTCCATCTATTTGTATTGAACGCATTTGAAAAGTGCTTGAGTTTTAACTGTCAGTCACCAGATGGATCAATTATGTCAGTGCCACACCACTGACATAAATAGACAACTAAAGGAAATTGCCCAGTAAAAACTGTTTAAGTTATTACATATGATTAAATAAAATGTTCCCCCAAAGACTTCATGACATAAGGCTTTGCTTCTGTCGTAAGCTGAAGAAGAGCTCTATGTTCTTACAGTTGTTTAGGGGGTTGTCACTGACTGCTTTTGAAATTTTGTTAGAAAGTGACTTAATACTTTGGTTTTAGCTGAGCACTCCTTTGCTTGCAGTTGAGTCATCTTCCTCTGCTGACTTTCCGGTCATGTGACATTCAGGCATCTTCTCAAGACACCTGCTTAAGGATGTGACTCATATATTCTTCTCTCATATTCAGCCAGGATTAAATTGCTATAACATTGTTTCTTCAGGGAAAATAAAGGTGTTCTTGCCTTTTCTGATCTGATGATTTCAATTTGCCTATTAATGTCAAAATAAAGATGCTGGAAGAACTCAAGGAAAGAGATTTTTGGGTGTTTGTGTTTTGTTTTCGTTTTCTGGCAGATTCCACCTACAAGTTATAACTGCCTGGATGTTATAACAGGTATTTATGTGTAAATAAATATAAACATGAATTGTGCATTATTCATTTTTTACTTCTATCAAGAAAGAGAGACTGCATTTTTAAAAAAAACATTTTTCCTGCCACTACCCATCCAAAACCCTCATTTTTCTTAGCTTGTTTTTATAATTGAGGATTCTGTTGATTTCAAAGTAAATCTCTTTAAATACATATCACATTTGTTATAAACCATTCACCCATCTCAACTAAGCCTCAGAGATGGAAAAAGTCTGGCTTCTATAATAAAAGCTTGGCTACTTTGGAAAAAATTTATCATTGATATAAACATACCTTGACTAACTAGATGTGCACATTGTCTTATGCTTTCTTATTATAGCTTCACATTTATTTCACAAAGATAAAAAAGTTAGCAGGTTATTAAAACAAAAATGTTCAGATTCTGAGATTCTTGCCTCTATTTTTAGCTAGATCATTTCTTCCTGTATTATTCTAGTGTTTCTTTAACCTATTACTTGACAAATAGTTCCCATACTTGTCCAATTTGCTAGGCTACTGCACATCGCCTTGACAACTCAAGGGAAGACTGTTTTATCACTATGGAAACAAGTCAATATAAGCATCTTCACATTTTATCTATAGACTAGGAAATATAAGGGGCATGGTGGACTCTTGATACAATCTGAAATGAAATAGGGTAGACGTTTTCTGTTTTTAATTAATAGGATTAATGATTGACAATGACATATAGCATCTTTTTACAGCTAGAAGAGATAAACTGCAATTGTCACTTTATTTTATGTGTTACTTTAATTTACAGGTTTTGTTTTCAAAGTTCAAGGTTAACATCTAGACTTGTGACAGGAAGCCTAACAGATGACACTAACATGAAAAGGGAGCATATGGACACTTCTACCAGAGAGGTGACAGATCTCAAAAGTACCTGCAAACTGCCATAATAATCTTCCACTTAACCTTTTTCTAAATTAGAGTTGAAAATGAGTAATTTACCCCTCTGTAGGTTTCATTGTATAATACAAAGAAGAAAGAATTTGAATCAGACATAAACCAATTAAAAGAGTTGGGAAAGTCACTTTGTTTCATTTTCGCTTTCCTATCTATAAAGTGGACATAATAATATTTACCTGTTGGATGATTTTAGAGATAACAATTGATCAGCACAAATGTCTAGTCTAGTGCCAGTGCTACCAAACAATGGATGGTCAAAAAACAGGCGCTATTACCATATTACATGTAACTTTTAAAATCCTTAAATGATTGATTAAATAGTTATTTGCTCTTCCCTAATTATGCAGCCTTCTTTTGCCATATGAATAGACTTTATAGGCATCTTAATAGATTTAATGATTTGGTAGAGACAGAAGTGTCTATATTTGAAACAGAGGTGTCTATGTTCAACTTCTCATTTACAATTTTTCAAACGTGGTCAAATGGGCTTCTGTAAATAAAAAGACAAATACTACCTTTTGAATAATTATTAGTCACTTATTTTTGTGCCTATTAATTACATATTCTAGCATATAACCTTCTCACTTCAGGTGAGAAGATCTTACCTTCATTTGATTTTTGGAAAACAATATTTTATCATAATTACTATCACTTAAGAATTTTTTTCCTGAGTTTGACAAGATCTGGAAGCCTTAGATAGCTTCTGATAAGTATGCATGTGTATCCTTAAAGATGACACCAATATTTTCTGCAACTGAATTAATTTTGAATAAAAGATCTGTTACTCCTTTAACAGGTAAAACAGCAAGAAACATCAATTTTCTTGAATATCAGAAGAAGCATATGCAAAGTTGTACAACTTATTGTAGGCATTATAACAGTAACCATTTCACAAAGCCAATTTCTGGTTTTAATTTAGTTTCAAAGGTTTAGGGTTTATTCTGAGATCCCAAGTTTATGTGTCATTAGATAAATAAAATATATTTTCCTCATTCTTCAAATATTTTTCTTGAATAACTATTTCCAGCTAAAACACTGATGGTAAATGTGTAAATACCTAGGTTGTACACAATTGCTTAAGTCTCTGTTTTATGGTTTTAAGAAATATCCTTGTAAGATCACTCAGTATTATAGACTCTAAGTCCATTCAGGTTGATGTGAAGTTCATGATTTTGTTCTTCTTTATGGCTGCGTGATATTCCATCGTGTATATGTACCACATTTTTTTTATCCAGTCTTTTTTTGATGGGTGGTACAGTTGGTTCCATGTTCTCGGTACTGTGAACAATGCTGAGATAAACATACAAGTACAGGTATCTTTTTTATAGAGTGATATGAGTTCTTTTTTTTTTTTCGAGTTGGAGTCTCACTCTGTCGCCCAGACTAGAATGCAGTGGCGCTCCCGGTCACTGCAGCCTCGACCTGCTGGGCTCCGGCAATCCTTCCACCTCAGCCTTCCAAGTAGCTGGAACTACAGGTGCGCACCACCACGCCTGGTTCACTTTTGATTTATTGCAGAGATGAGGTCTCACTGCCCAGGCGGGTCTCGAACCCGCGGGCTCAGGCAATCCACTCACCTCAGCCTCCCAAAGGCGAGGGATTACAGGCTGAGCCACCGAGCCCGGCTGATATGAATTCTTCTGGGCATCTTCCTAGTAGAGGGATTGCAGGGTTGTATGGAAGGTTGTTTTTTAGATCTTTTAGGAATCTCCACACTGTTTTCCACAGAGGCTGTACTAGTTTACGCTCCCACCAACAGTGTAGAAGTGTTCCCTTTTCATCGCATCCTCTCCAGCATCTGTTGTTTTTTGAGTTATTGATGATAGCCATCCTGACTGGAGTTAGGTGGTATCTCAGTGTAGTTTTAATTTGCATTTCTTTGATGACTTGTGAGGCTGTTCTCACTCACAAGCAGACCTTGAACAATTACCATAATACTATAAGAAAAGGATTGGCAGTAGTAGTGGTTAACTGCCAGGATGGGGGCGGGGAAGTGGATGGCAGTAGTGGGAATCTGCCTGGGAAAGGTGGGGAGGCACATCTCATTAATAAGGGTGCCTGCACAATGAACATTTGTATACCTAATGCTGAATTGTACCCCACATCTTTAAAATAAAAAAAAAATAAAAATAAAGAAGGAAGAACATGAATTAAAAAAAAAGTATCCTTGTCCATTCACCAGGTCACATAAAAAATAAAAATAAAAAATAAAACAAGAAAGCCTGCTTGCTACATAGACATTTTCTTTTCTCTTTTTTAAAAAATAAGTATTTTCTGTTCCTCTGTTTTACTTTATTTTATATGATAAAATAAAATAAATAAATATGTTGGCAGATTGGATCATGTCACCACTAACAAAAGATGTGCACTTTCTTTTAGGAAAAAAGAGATAATGCTATTTAGTTCTGGGAAGGGGAGCTTGATATCAAGCTGGTGAGCTCTTAAGATTTATTTGGGTTCTACTTCTGTAAATTTTCTGAAATTGTTCATTAAGGAACTCATTCTTCCTTACTTTTCCTAGCACACAAAAATATTTAAGTTATAAAAATGCAAAGAGAGTATTTCTTTGTGCTTCTTCTTGGTACAAATAACTAAAAGGTATAAGTTGATTTCCTAAAATTAAACTTGATTTTTAACAAAGGAATTTAGCTGAAGACAAATGTATGGGAGAAAAAGTATCATGCTATTAATGAAAATAAAATAGTAAACCATCCCAGAAGTATGTACTCTTTGTATTTATTCTTTTCTACTAAATAAATGTTTATCAAATTGAGAAACACTAATGCATGTGATTCAATTGCAGGAAATGCAGCATATTGAGAGAGAACTCTAATACTAAACAAATAATCAGAAACACAAAAAATAGCATCCAGTTGCATTATTTCATTAACACTACTTATGATTTCAGACTTGTATTCATATTCAACAAATTTCCATGAAAGGATCTATGACATAAAATGGAATTATATGTTTTCTGGGTTAAGCTTTTTGCAAGTTATTTGGAAAAGCAAAAGTAGCTTGCAAAAATAAAAAATCATCTGATCATGTGCAAAGTAAAGCATTAACAATTCACCTTCTTTTGAAGTTGCATCAACAAATCATCCTCCTCTTAGAGAATTCAGCTCGCTTGTTTATGTTGTGGTAGATTGTGCTACCTGGTCACAGTTGTTTCCTTCTCTGCCCTTGTTAGTACTTACCATGGACATGGTATACTTCCTTACCCCTCTGGGTCTTGGCTTGGTCTTATGACTTGCTTTGACAATTGAATGGTTCACAATTGATGGTGTGCTTTCTTTCCAAGCGTGATATTAGAAGGCAGTATGTGCTTCTGCTCACCTTTCCTGTACTCTGCAATTATATCATCACATTACAAATGGAGGTTTCTCTTTCCATTTAGGTCCCAGAATGAGAAAATACGTGGTGTAAACTGTACCCAGCCCTCGGCCTAGAACAGACCTGCTGCAGCCAATTACCAGACCCATGTGTGAGAGGTCAATGTCTGCCTGAACAATATAAGCTTAAAAGTTTGAGCTTGTTGGTCATACGTAATTAGAACAAGAAAAGCTGACTAATTCAAGTGTCCACAAAAAATTCAAAAGAGAGTTCATTGGAGTTGCCATTATAGAACATGTTTAGGGGCACCAAGACCTCGGTACTAAGAAGGTGATGTAAAGGAGTATGGTACCTAGTGGAGCTTTCACCACTGGGAGCAAGGATCAGGCTAACACATGGGAGACTGAAAACCTACTCTTACAATAGCTATGGCCTTAAAGAGATTGGCCTGACCAGAGTTCCAAGAAGACAAGGAAGCGGTGACCACAAATGGAGTGGAAGATCAGAGAAGTGCAGCAAGACTGATGGTGTACTGAGCCCCTCAGTGGTTGAGCTGTTTCTTCTTTAAATTCTTCTTATAGTGAGGCTTGGTTATGGCAGCAAGTCAAGTGGTTCCAGATACTGTGATAAGGTGGTTCAAGGAGCTAAGACAGGTCTTGGCATCAGAAACCAATGTCACTTCAACATGAATTATCTTCATAACAGGTTGACAAACTCTGAAAGGATCTTTTCAGAATGGGACTTGAAGAAGTAACAAACATACCCACAAGACCTGTAAGAATGAACCAAACAGCTAAATGAACATGAGATGAATAAACTTCAGCTTTCCAAGACAGATAATATGAGAGTGAATGGTCTCTTTATTGTCTTAAGTAAGCACTGTATTGATATAAGCTTGCCAAATAGAATTTTTTTGTAATGACAGCAAAAAATCATTTTCCTTTTACAAAGGCTACCACTCTGTTTGGATTTATAGGGCTTTTGAAGACAGTATTATCATTTTCAGTGGCAATCTGATTCAGGTTTCTTTCTCCATCTCCTTGTCATGGGTGTTCCATTCTTTTGCTTTAAGATTGTCAGTTGTTTCACCATCCCTGTTGTGTAAACTCTGGGTCCCTCACATTCCTCTATCCTCTGATCAAGGCCTCCTTGCACTTCCAAACCCATTTCATTCGACTCCCCTCTTTGAAAAACTGGATTTATTTAATATGACAGCTCTTGGGAGTCAGAATGCTAGATTTTATTTTATTTATTTATTTATTTATTTTGAGTTGGAGTCTCACTCTGTCACCCAGACTGGAGTGCAGTGGCCGCTCCCGCTGGGCTCCGGCGATCCTTACGCCTCAGCCTTCCAGTAGCTGGAACTACAGGCATGCACTACCACGCCCGGCTAATTTTTTTATTTATTGTAGAGATGAGGTCTCGCCAAGTTGCCCAGGTGGGTCTTGAACCCATGGGCTCAGTCAATCCTCTCACCTCAGCCTCCCAAAGGCGCGGGATTACAGGCTGAGCCACTGAACCCAGCAGAATGCTAGATTTTAAATAATCCCTCTTCCCTTACTAGCTGTGTGGGCCTGGACAGGTCTGTGTCCTATCTGAACATGTTTGTATGATGATATATGTATTGCTTGAAATTTTAAATAAGATCTTTTTTAAAAAGGAAAATTCTGAAGCAGTGCCAATGTTTCATTCACTTATTCTTGATAAACAATGTGTGTATTTTTGCTACTATATTATTTACCCCTGCCAGAATCTTCCATCATTTTATTTTCTCTATGTAAGTCTCATGTTTCTTCACAAATGACATCAAGTTCTGTCTCTGCTGAGCATCTCTTCCAGACCATCCCAGCTTGCGGTGACTGGTTTCTTCTGTTGTCACACGCATATCATTTAGTGTGATTACCCTGTATTGTTTGTTTATTTCTTAAATGTACATTTCGTGTTTCAATAGAAAACTCTATAGGGCATAGAGAGTCAACTGTAAAGGAGTAACAAGCATACCCACAATACCTGAAAGAACATGGTGAATATGAGATGAATACACTTCATCTTTCTAAGACAGATAATATGAGAGTAGGTGGTCTCTTTATTGTCTTAAGTTAGCACTATATTGGCGTAAGCTTGTATAACCCACTAACTCATCTGATGTGTATTCTCCATTGCAGGATTCTGTACATGAACTACCTTGTGCAGGTAGACAGTCTGTAAATGGTAGAATCTCAAGGGGCTACAAGGGACTTTGAAAGTCATAGAGTCCAATTTCTTGTGTGATGACAGTATTGACCATGATGATGATAATAATGATAATAATAAGAATGATTATGAAGTAAAGGCTAAACTATTATGTATAAGTATATCATATATAAAAATGTATATAGAGGTACTCATGAACCTATCTTAAGGTGGTCCCATTTTTTAACTATTATATTTTTCTATAAGTGTATTACTTAATGCACGTAAGTGTAGAATAGGAAAATGCATGCCATGAAAGATCATGCCAATGATATAAAGATACATATCTAAATATTTTGAATTTATACTCTTTTAACTTTATATTTTAAATTATATTTTCATAAGCATTACTGAGCAGTACATTATTTCATAATATATAATAAATATTTATCTGTAGGATTATCACTATATAGCATTAAAATGCATAAAATAGGAGAATTTAATAACTGAATCTAGACCAGGGTCAGAAATTAGTTTCTGTAAAGGGCTGGATAATAACTATCCTAGGGTTTATGGCCTCTCTTGCAAATATTAAAGCCTACATTGCTGTGTAAAAGCAGCCACAGACAACAGGTTAATGAATAAGTATGGATATATTCCAGTAAAACTTCATTTACAAAAACAGGCATGGTCTGTAATCCATAGTTTGCTAAGCCCTGAGAGACAATTATATCATCTAAACCAGCATGAGAGTTTTCTATTTGTAGTATGTAATGACTTTCCAGTTTTTCAGTGGATGGGTTTTGTTCTATAAACCAGCTATCAAAATAAAACCCTTAGTGTTTGAGAGTTTTTTTCTAAATCCTTTAATAAAAGTTACAGTCCATTTATTTTCATGATTGAAGTTCTTTATAAGGAGAACCCTGAGATATTTTGCAAGATTTTCATGTATATTTTGTTTAAGTTTGATTAATATTTTTTCCATTGATTTGTTGACTTTACACATTTATTTTACAATATATGAAATAGGGCATCTTCAGGTCAATTTACAAGCATCTGTTTGAGCTTTTATATGACTAATGCTGTATCAATACTTTAATATTTATCAATATTATTTCTATTTCTTAATACCAGATTTCTTTAGAAATATTGGCATAATATAGTCAAACTATGGGGTTCAAATTGTCTATTTGTTTATATAATGTCACATAGGAAATTATCTTTTCAAAGTTATATTTATTCTAATGCTTTCACCACACTATATTTAATCTCTTATATAGGGATGTATCTTATAATCAATATGATAAAAAGCCCCCATGTGCCATATTTTAATACATAGTTTCATTTTTAAATGATACATAAGATAATGGGATGCCTTACAAAAAAATGTGGTGATCCAACTTGGTTACAGAATCCTGCAATGGAAAATACACAGCAGATGAGTTAGGGGGTACATCATGCTAAATAATTGTAGTTTTTTAATTATCCTTTAAACAGTGTTTGAGAGTAAATTCTTGAGCCTTTCTGGTACAATCTGCAGCTAAAGTTTATTGTTTAATTAGATCATTTTCAAAGGAAATACTTCAAGTCCAACAGAAGAAACAGAAAAAAATGTATAAATATATTTTCTCTATTTAAAATTATATATGTATAGCTATATATAAAAATCCATAAATGTCTATGTGTACTATTACATGGTATATGTCTATACTAAAACAGATTTCCAGCTATAAAACAATTATTTGGCAAAGTGTACAAATCAGTGTAGGATATACATGTATACAGGGACTAGCCCTAGACTTAGTGAATAGTGGAGTTTTGAAGAACAATAATTTCCAGCGCCTACTCACAGATCAAAATTGGGCTGCTGATATATTCCTAGGCATGGCTAGGACTTGGTATCATTCTATTGGAATAGAATGAGCCTGAAGTTTGAAAAAGTTCATTATTATGGGTGAATGGATTTGGCAGAAAACAATAAATAATACATCTCATAGAGATTACTTTATATGTTTGTATTTAAGTAAATAAGAGAATGAGCAAATGCAATACTTATTTCCACACCATTTAAGTCACAGAAGCTTAAAAATCATTTAACAAATGTTTCATTACTTACCTTTATTTACATTATTTTTAAAAAACATACCAGGAAACATTTAATAAGAAGCAAATCTCAGAGAGTGTCGTGAGAGTTTAAATCTTTCTTCATGAAACTTCCTTTTCCATCTGGGGAAGGGGATGTGCCGAGCTTGCTCCTGAGAGCACATCTGCCCAAGGGTTAGGGAGCACTAAGGGCCGCGCGTCCTCATCCTGGGTCAGGTCGAGAGGCCTGGCCAGAGGCTCGAACCATGAGTCCCTCTGGCCCCTGGCTGACCTGAGCCTCGGGCCTTTCACACTTACAGGTTGTGGGACAAAAAAAAAAAAAAAGAAGTAAATCTCACTCCCTTCCTCCAATCCTATCTTTTTGTAAAAAGGAAACTGTCATTTTTATATATCTTCCCAGAAATAGTTTATCGATATATAAGCATAAATACATGTGATATTTATATACTGGTATCCTCCGACACTCAAATGATAGGATGCATGCTATTCTACATGCTGCTTTCAACTTACTGTCAAAATTGGAGATGAATCCATGTCAACGCAGATTTTCAAAATAGTTGCCAAGTTATCAAAATTTATTTAATCTGTCCCCTGTTGATCAATAATGCAGTTGTTCCTCATCTTTTTTCCATTATAAGAAATGCTGAAATAAATATTATTACACACACTTTGACACATATGCATCTCTGTCTGTCTGTAAGATACATTTTAAGAAATGAATGGCATTTAAAATGTTGATAGATATTGTCAAGCATTGCCACTTAGCGATCTGGTCAATTTACATTTATACCATTAGAGTATGAGAGTTTATGTTATACTTTCTCTCCAACTTAACATTTTATTAAACTTTTGAATTTTTTCCCCCAATCTCATAAGTGAAAATAGCATCTTGTTTTGACTTATAGTTCTGTTATTAGGAATAACAATTTACATTTGTTTAAATTCTGGTTTTTATTTCCTTTCCTGGAAAGATTCCATCAAACCCATTGATGATTTATTTTGAGGGGGTTGTTGATTTTTAAGAACTCTTTGTATATTTAAGAAATTGTATTTTTCTATATGATATGATCTATAAATATTCTCATCTATTTGCAGTTTTTTCTTTAACTTTCCTTATTTATTTTAAGAAAATGTCTTTAACTTTATCCACATTTATTAGTCATTTATGACTTCTTTGAATAATGCCACATATATAGAATCTTTTCCCATTTTTGTGTTATAAAATGATCTTTGACACTTTATTATAGAAATTTGATATTTCTATTCTTAATTTGTATCCTTAATTTGGAATTTATTTTAATATAAAGAGAGAACTAGATTTTCAACTCAGCTATTTTCCAGGGAAAATCAGTTCTCAAATATTTTATTGACAAACCAATTTTCCCCCCAATGATATGTTGTACTAACTGCTAAATTTCTGATTATTTACATTTATTTCTGAACTCTATGTTTTTTATTTTAAAGATGTGAGATACAACTCAGGACTAGGCATACAAGCGGTCTTCATACAGGTAAAGGTTGGGCCTTCTTTTGGTCCCACTTCACCTGGTTTGAGATCAGGTACCTTTATTGATGTTATGTGCCCCCCCTTCCCTGACAGTGTCCCACTACTGCCAATTACTTTCTTATAGTATCATGATATAATGTTAAGGGTCTGCTTATGAGTGAAAAATGTGGTGCTCAGTTCTTTGTTTCTGTGATAAATCACTGAGTAATATAGACTAAATCAATCCAAGTTGCTGCAGTGTCCATAATTTTGTCCTTCTTTATGGCTGTGTAATATTCCATCATGTATATGTGCCACATTTTTTTAATCCAGTCCATGGGCAGCACAGTTGGTTCTATGTTTTTGCTATTGTGAATAGTGTTGCAGCAAACATGTTTGCATGGGTAACTTTTTTGTAGAGTGATTTAAATTCCTCCAGATATATTCCCAGAAGAGAATTGCTGGGTCATATGGAAGATCAATTCTAGTTCTTTCAGAAATCGCCACACTGTCTACCAAAGAGGCTGTACTAATTTATACTCTCACCAACAGTGTAGATTTGCTTCCTTTTCTCTGCATCCTTGCCAACATATGTGTTTTTTTTTTTTAATTAAAGATGGCCACTCTTACTGGAGTTATGTGGAATCTCAATATGGTTTTGATTTGCATTTCTCTGATGATTAGTAAGACAGCATTTTTTCATGTGTCTGTTGGCTGCTCATATGTCTTCTTTTGAGAAGTGTCTATGTCTTTTGCCCACTTTTTAATGGGGTTGCTTGTTTTTTTCCTTTTGGCATGTTTGAGTTCCTTGTAGATCCTAGATGTTAGGGAGTTGTCAGATATGCAGTTAGCAAATGTTTTTTTTTCCTATTTTGTGGGCTGTCTCCCCACTCTCTTGATTATTTCTTTTGTTTCGCAGAAGCTTGTCAGTTTGATGAAGTCCCACTTGTCTATCTTATCTCTTATGGCACGGGCTTTTGGGGTTGTGATCATGAATTGATTTCCTATTCTGATTTCCATAAGGGTGTCTCCTGTGTTTTCTAAGAGTATTAAAGTTTGACATTTTACGTTTAGGGTTTTGATCCATTTAGAGTTTATTTTGGTGATGGTGATAGGTAGCATTCTTGTCTAAATCTTCTGCATGTGGTCAGCAAATTTTCCAGCACCATTTACCGAATAGGTTCTCCTCTCCCCAGTAGTTGATGGTGGCAGCTTTCTTAAAGATGAGTTGGTTGAGAAATTGAGGTTTTGCTCCTGAATCTCTATCCTGTTCCATTGGTTTATATGCCTTTTGTTGTACCAATACCAGGCTGTTTTGATTATTGTAGCTTTATAATAAAGCTTAAAGTCTGGGAGCATGATGCCTCCCACTTTTTTTTTTCTTCTGAGAATTGTTTTGGCTATTCATAGTTGTTTATGTTTCCATATGAATTCCTGTATAGTTGTTTCCAGGTCTGAGAAGAATACTGCTGGTAATTTAATGGGCATTGAATTAAATCTGTTGATTGTTTTTGGTAGGATGGATAGCTTAACAATGTTGATTCTTCAAATCCATGAATATGGAATATTTTTCCATTTGTTTGTGCCATCTTTGATTTCTTTGAGCACTGTTTTGTAGTTTTTGTTGTGAAGGATTTTGACTTCTCTGGTTAGGAAAATGCCGAGGTGTTTCTTTTTGTGTGTGTGGCTATTGTGAATGGGATTGTACTTTTTATTTGGGTTTCTGTTTGTTTATTGTTGATGTGTAAGAATATGACTGACATTAGCTGACTTTTGCACACTTATTTTATATCCTGAGACTTTGCCAAAGTCCTTTATCAGTGCAAGGAGGTCTTTGACAGAGTCTCTTGGGTTTTTGAGGTATAGAATCATGTCATCTGCAAAGAGGGATAACTTAACTTCCTCTTTTCCTATTTGGATGCCCCTGATTTCCTTCTCTTGTCTGATCACTCTAGCTAGGACTTCCAATACTATGTTGAACAGGAGGGGTAAGAGTGGGCATCCTTGTCTTGTTTTAGTTTTCAGGGGAAATGGTTCCAATTTCTGTTTTTATCAGTATGTTGACGGAGGGTTTCTCATAAATGGCTCTTACTATTTTAAGGTATGTTCCATCTATGCCTAGATACGTGAAGGTTTTTATCAAGAAGGGTGCTGGAATTTATCAAAAGCTTTTTCCATGTCTAATGATAAAATCATGTGGGTTTTGTCTTGACATCTGTTGATTTATTTAATTATGTTTATGGTCTTGTGGATGTTGAACTAGTCCTGCATTCCAGGGATGAATCCTACTTGGTCATGGTGGATGATTTTTGAGATGTGTTGTTGGATTTGGTTTGCTAGAATCTTGTTGAGAATTTTAGCATGCATGTTCATCAAGGATATTGGTCTGTAGTTCTCTTTCTTTATTGGATCTTTACCCAGTTTGAGTATCAATGTGACATTAGCGTCATCAAATGATTTGGGGAAAGTTCCATCTTTCTCAATTGCCTGGAATACTTTCAATTTTTTTTTTTGTAGGTAGTTTTCTTATGACATAGTCAATTTCCTGGGTTGTTATTCATCTATTTAGGATCTTGATTTCTTCTTGTTTCAACCTAGGGAGATTGTGTGATTTCAGAAAGTTCCCCATTTCCTTTAGGTTTTCAAGTTCATTTCCATACAAGTATACACAGTAGTCCCTGATAATCTTTTGTATTTCTTTAGGGTCAGTTGTAACTTGATCTTTGACATTTCTGATTGTGTTTATTTGGGCTTTTTCTCTCTTTTTCTTGGTCAGTCTAGCTTGGGAGTTCATCAATCTTGTTTATCCTTTCAAAGAACCAACTTTTGGTTTCATTGATTTTTTTTCTATTATCTTTTGTCTTCTGTGTCCAAAATTTGGGCTTTTATTTGGTGATCTGGATTCTTCTGCTGAAGTTAGAGTTTTGGTGGTCTTGCTTTTCCAGCTTCTTTGGGTGATTTGTTAGGCTGTTAACTTGTGATCTTTACATTTTCTTCATGTGTGTTTGTATGAATTCCCTTCTTAGTTCTGCTTTCATGGCATCCCAGACATTTTGTTAAGATGTTTCTTCATTTTCATTTGTTTCCACGTATCTTTTAATCTCTGTTTTGATTTCCATGTTGACCCAGGAGTTGCTTAGCATCATGCTGTTTAGTGTCCATGTCTTTGTGGGGTTTGGGGGAACTCTGTTGGTGTTGATATTTATATTTATTCCACTGTGGTCTGAGAAGGTACATAGCAGAATTTCAGACTTATGGAATTTGTTTATGCTTGATTTATGGCCGAGGATGTGGTTGATCTTAGAGTAAGTTCCATGTGGTGATAAGTAGAGTGTATATTCTGTGGTTATTAGGTGGATTTTTCTGTGGGTATCAATTAAGTTCATTTGGTCAAGTGTCACATTAGGGTGTTGGATCTCCTTGTTGATTTTTTGTCTTGCTAAGTCCATCCAAGTTGCTGTAAAGTTCATAATTTTCTCCTTCTTTATGACTGCATAATATTCCATTGTGTACATGTACCACATTTTTTTATCCAGTCCTCTTTTGATGGGCAACATGGTTATTTCCATGATTTGATACTGTGAATAATGCTGCATGAATGGCCAAAACAATCCTCAGTAAAACAAACAAACAAACAAACAAAACAAAACAGGAGGTATCACACTACCAGACTTTAGCTTTATTATAATATATTATACAATAATCAAAACAGACTGGTATTGTTACAAGAACAGGCATATAGACCAATAGAACAGGATAGCGATTCCAGAAACAAAACCTCAGTTTCTCAACCAACTCATCTTTGACTAAGCCTCCATCAACAACCACTGGGGAGAGGAGAACCTATTCAGTAAATGATGCTGGGAAAACTGGCTGACCACATGCAGAAGATTAAGACAAGACCCCTACCTATTACCATACTCAAAAATCAACTTTGACTGGATCAAAGACCTAAATGTGAAATGTCAAACTTTAATAATACTCTTAGAAAACACAGGAGACACCCTTATGGAAATTGAAACTGGCAACCAATTCCTGATCAAAACCCCAAGTGCCCATGCCATAAGAGATAAAATAGACAAGTGTGACCTCATCAAGCTGACAAGCTTTTGCAAACCCAAAGAAACCATCAAGAGAGCAGGGAGACAGCCTAAAGACTGGGAAAAAAATATTTGTCAACTGTCTGTCTGACAAAGGCCTAACACGTAGGATCTACAAGGAACTCAAAAGTGTCAAAAAGAAAAAAGCAAACATCCCCACTACAAAGTGGGCAAAAGATATGAATAGACCCTTCTCAAAAGAAGACATATAAGTAGCCAACAGATACATGAAAAAATGCTCAGCCTCACTAGTCATTAAAGAAATGCGAATTAAAACCACACTGAGATACCACCTAACTCCAGTCAGGATGGCCATTATCAATAACTCAAAAAACAACAAATGCTGGAGAGGATGTGGGGGAAAAGGGAACACTTCTACACTGTTGGTGGGAATGTAAACTAGTACAGCCTCTGTGGAAAACAGTGTGGCGATTCCTAAAAGATTTAAAACTTGACCTCCCATACCGACCTGCAATCCCCTTACTGGGAATATACCTGGAGGAACTCAAATCACTCTATGAAAAAGATACCTGCACAAGCATTTTATTGCAGCATTATTTTAGTGGTTTTTGTAAGCTAGACCTTTTTAGAATGTTTTCTAACTTATTGTTGATGTTCACAAAATTCATGTTTTTGCCTATTGTATTTCCATGTATCTGCCATTTGAATTTTCGTGTTTTTCATAGAAGTTTTGAATTACTTGTTTAGGCTTTTCAGTAATAAGTCTCAAGTTCCTGAAAGTAAGGATTATTTTATTTAGTCTTTCCTAATTATACTTATTTATGTTTATTGTCTATTTGCACCAACTTAAACCTCCAGAAAAAAATTAAACCATAGTTGTAACAGACAAATCAACACATAAAAACCAATAGCTTTTTATGCATTAGTAACACATTCTCTCTCAAAAAAATTAAGAAACAATACCATTTACAATAGCAACAACAGCAAAAATAGGTAAAAGTTTGACAAGAAATTTACGCATAAATGGATGTAAATTTAGGTGAACTATCTGAATACTGAAAACTATAAATTGCTGAATACTGAAAACTAAAAAAGAAATTGAGGAAAAAAATAAATAAATGAAAAGATATCTTGTGTTTCATAGATTAGAATAATTACTGTGTTTAAAATGACCATAATATCTAAAGTAATCTACAGATTTAGTGCCCTTTTTATCAAAAGTCCAATGTTATTTTTCATAGAAATGAAAAAGATAATTCTTAAACTTGTATGAAATCACAAAAGATCCAAAGTAAACAAAATAATTTTGAGCAAAATGAATAAAGCCAGAGGCCTCACACTTACTGATTTCAAAGTATATGATAGAGCTATTATAATTGCAACAGCATGGTCCTGTAATAAAAACAGACATATTGACCAAGGAAACAGGAGAGAGAATCCAGAAATAAACCCATGCATTTATGGTCAAGTGATTTTTAACAAAGGTGCTGAGAACACACAGTGGGGAAAGGAAACTCTCTTTAATAAATGGTGTTGAGAAAACTGGATCTCCCCATGCAGAAGAATGAAATTGGATCGTTTGTCATGTCACATATTTAAAAATCAGTTCAAGATGGAATTAAGATTTAAATACGCGACCCGAAACTGCAAAATTACTGTCACAAAATGTGAGCGAAAAGCTCCCCAACATTGGTCTGGACAATTATATTTTGAACATGACTCCGCAAGTACATGCCACAAAAGCAAAAATTGACAAATGGAATTGCGCCAAACCAAAAAGTTTCTGCGCAGCAAGTGAAATAGTGAACACACCAGGAGGAGACACCCAGCTAGTGGGACAAAACATTTGCAAACCTGAGGTTGCCTGCTTTTATGTGGTCAACAATACTTCTAGCTTCTCTGAGGCTTTGTTTCTTTGTCCACAAACTAAGAGAACTGAGTTACTAGAGTTCTCAGATTCTGTCAAATAATAGCTTATTATAATTCTATGAGAACTAAACTGGTCAAAAATCAAATACATTTTGTTAGGTAAAATAATTTTCTGACATGAAGGCTAGAACTGGTTACTTGAGGGAACTGAAACAATCCACATTGAAAGTCTATGAAAAGTATCCAACAGTTCATGTATCTAGTATGATTTAAGATACACCCTAGTTGAAGACATCGGATTTTAAGGGAAAAATTTCTGATCTTAACATTTTGCTGTTTTCCTCATTGCTTTTATCTTATGTCCACTTGAATGTGATTACAGCTGGTGGAATCTAGTCAAATACATTATTATCATTATTATTATTATTATTATTAAAGGAATGGCAGAACTCATTTTAATTACAGAAAAACACCAGCATTTGTGATTGATCTGTCCTGATCAAACTAGTAAGAAAATACCTGTTTTAATAACTTGAATGATTTCATTTCAGCAGGAGTCAATCAATGCCTTAAGAGGCAAATGTAACAAAATGCCAATGTTCCTGAAGTTGAGGGGCTTGTTCAAAGGAAAACACTACAAGAAATATGGTTAGTTCAAATAATTCAAAAGAAAAAGAGATTTTTTTCTTGTTTCCATTTGTACTGTGTTCTGTGACAACAGACGCCCCACTCACTTCTAAGCACATCAGTTTTCATAAAAGTATATCTTCATCTTTAATTTTTCAAAGGTAAAACCAAGCAAATTTCAGTAAGCTAAAAAAAAAAGAGATCAGAAAATAAACCTCCCAAATTGAGACCTGTTCCATGAGATTGGGCTTGCTATGTGCTTAAACAAAGTCATGGTTCATTAACCATGGCCTGTAACAATCAAATAAACAAAACCAGGCTCTACAAGGCATCCATTAGCACTTTGAAGTACATACATCACTAACCACGTGATATAGGGCTTAACCATTTGCCAAAACAGCTGTTTTCTCAGTTCAAATAAAGAAGAGAAAAAACAGCTGAAGCCAATTAGTGGATAAACATTCATTCCCACGTATCTGAGACAGTTGAGTAATTTATTTTGCAGGCCAGATATGTTGTTATTCAGATCCAAGGAAGAAAACGCCTTTTACAATAAATTGAAGGCTTTATATTAACCCTTGTTTGTATCCGGCCCTCCTCCAAAGAGCAAGCAGAGAAACAAACAAACAAACAAACAGCTGATTGAAATCTAGTGTCCTTGAAAGCAATACAGTGAATTATTTACTTAGAATTGTTTGTTTCTTTGCTCATGAAATATATATATATGTTTTTTGAGTTGGAGTCACTCTGTTGCCCAGGCTGGGGTGCAGTGGCACACTCGTGGCCCTCCCAGTGTCAGCCTGCTGGGCTCCAGTGATCCTACCGCCTCAGCTTTTCAAGTAGACAGCAGGGGTCAACCACACCGGCTAATTTTTGATTTATTATAGAGATGAGGTCTTGCTAAGTTTCCCTGTCAGGTCTCGAACCCAAGGGCTCAGGCAATCCACTCGCCTCGGCCTCCCAAAGTGTTGGGATTATAGACTGAGCCACCGAGTCTGGCCCCCTCTCATGAAATATTTTAAGTATTCTTAAGGACTAGAGCAAAGAAAAATATCTAATTTCAAGCAGAAATCGTGTTTACCAAAGAGAAACGATCTATCAAACAGAAATGAACTGTAGAGAAGACTGAATATTTTTTCATGCTCAGATGCTGAAAAGAGATCTATTTTCAACCAAGGAAAAACTTTAAACATACCACATTTTAGGTTGGAGTCACACAATTGTTAGCAAAATCATGTATTGAGTTGTATGCAGGAATCCTCCAATAAAGGATTCTGTGTAGTTTCTCTTGCTGCAATAAGGGCATAACCTGGAACTTCCCTTGCTTTGACAATCCCAATAACTAAATTCACATCAATTACTTATAAAAATTTCAGAAACGATGTGCTTCCCTCGAAGGAGTCATTACCAGGCCAGGCACCAAGACACAATCTTTCTTGTAAAGACTGCCTTGGTACAAACAGGAAAGAGAATAGGCTTTGCAATCAGATCAGCTGAATTCTGGCTGGGCCACTTACCTTTTAGGCGACATTTGGTAACTTCTGAATCCTTCTGAACCCGTTTTCTTTTCTATATAACACGTATAATTACATCTTTCTCAAAGCCTCACAAGTTCCAAATTTAAATGCCATTTATTTTTGATGAGTTGACACAGCATGCATTTTACCCAAAACTCAATTCTTGTCTACTGAAATGTGAAAATATATTTTAAAAATGGTTAACATTCTGCCTGTTATAAAATAAGCATTTAAAATAAATGGTAGTCATTTTTATTATTGTTCATGGGAAGTAAAATGTCATGTATGGTTTGTCTGGGAGATATAGGAAGTTTACCATTGGTGAAGAATGGACTGATCATTTAAGAAAAAGTTAAAGCAGTTTGGTTTTCTAGAATAAAGACATTATTTTTGACGTTGGGAGAAAACTGTCTCTCTGGAGGGATCTTATTAATTATGCTTGTTTAAAGGCAGTACCCACCTACTATCTTTGTGAAGACCTGAGGAAGGTGAATTAACCAAAATGCAATTGCTTCAGAGAAAATGTAAGATATTGTATTAGCTTGTCCTAGTGGAAGCCTGGAAATGTCCACCTCCACAATACAACAATGTGGACTTTCCACCAAGAGAATAGATGAACGTCAAGGATTCCAAGGGGGCAGAAGAATTAAGGGGAACAGGAGAGTTTATTCTTTTGAGGGAATGGTGTTAGGGACTGAATTCCAGGTTTATGGGCAATCCTACTGGGGGAAAACGGGCTGGCTGTTGTGAGACGCTGGCACACCTAATAGGAAGGGAAACCAACCTCACCCCAGTAGGGCAGTCAGACCAAGAAGCCCAGTGACCTGGGGTACTTGTAGCATGTGGCAACTGTTTCTCACTTTCTAGCAAGGTGAGTTCCCATTTCAATGTGCCTTGGCAATAATGATCATTCACAATAAAAATAAAATCTTGGCTGACTTAACTTATGTGTTGGATATAACCTGACAGCACTACGTAGCTACAAGCGCTATGACCCTGCTTTATTCTTATAACTGGTTACCTTTTTTGACAAGTCTTTATTCTTTCTCAGACATGGGAAAACCTTGCTTAATTTAATCTGGAGACTCCGAACAGTTGAGCAGTTCTTGATCTAGCTCAGTTGGAAGACTTTTGTTCTCCATCCAATACAAAGTCTCCATCTCGGAGTTGCCTTGCTTTTCTGCCAGATGTTTCTGGCCTCTCCCTCCATCTGTCCCTTGTATTTCACAAGGTTTACATAAATTGGGTTCCACATGTTGAGATGGAGTGGCTACATATGTAGTTTGCTGGTTCTGTCTTCTGACTCTGGCCACTGGTGTCCTCTGGCCTCTGGCACTGGGGGTGCTAAAGGCAGGAGGAGGACAGAGGTGAAAGGTACAAGGGGAGGGGCCACTACGATGTCACATCCAGTTTGTGGGTAGGCCACAGGTGACATCTAATTGCCTTAAGTCTGCATTTTTGATTATTGGTGAAATGAAGATAATTCCACTTGGTAGCCTGTGTTTAATCTCTTTTAGATTATTTCCCTTTCTTGTTTTATCTACTGTGATTTTAAGGCTTTTGGTTTTAATTTGTGTCAGAATTTGACCTAGAAAAACTGCTAACGCTTTATCAAACAATTTCTTGTGGATGTTCTTGAATTTTTTGTTTGCCTTTTAATTTCATGTTTTGACATGCAGAAGGATGCAATATATTCTTTGTTATTACTTTCCAGTTATAAAGGAATTCTTATGAACCACATTAACAGGTTAAATGTTCTGAATTAAAACAATTAACAATTTTTTTTCTAAAGTTATAATGCAATGAAACTAAATGATGAGGAAAAATGTTCTCATTTAATATTATAGATAGTGAGCCAGGCTTGGTGGCTCAGCCTGTAATCCCACGCATTTGGGAGGCTGAGGTGAGTGGATTGCCTGAGCCTGCGGGTTCGAGACCCTCCTGGGCAAGCAAGACCTCATCTCCACAATAAATCAAAAATCAGCCGGGCGTGGTAGCGCGCGCCTGTAGTTCCAGCTACTTGGAAGACTGAGGCGGAAGGATCGCCGGAGCCCAGCAGGTCGAGGCTGCGGTGGCTGGGAGCGGCCACTGCACTCCAGTTTCGGTGACAGAGTGAGACTCCAACTCAAAAAAAAAAAAAAAAATTATAGACAGTGGATAAATATATATTACAATTCATTATATTATAAGTAAAATTCAATATCATTTTAAAAATAAACTGAGAAACATATAGTCCTTTACATACAATAATCAAAAGTCCAATAATATTTTTATTTCATTCACTGCTTATTTGTATAAATAAATAATTTCTCCAGCCTGAGCAATAAAGGGAGACTATCTCTACAAAAAATAAAATATTAACTGGGTGTGGTGGTGTGTGCCTGTGCTCCCAGCTACAAGGGAGGCTGAGCCAGGAGGATAGCTTGAGGCTACGAGTTTGAGATTGCAGTGAGCTATGATCGCACCACTACACTTCAGCTGGACTACAGGAAGACCCTGTCTCTATTTAAAAAAAATAATAATAATAATTTCTTAAAAAGATGAGAAAAAAAAATCTTTCTGGAGAATTCAAAAAATAATCTAAGCTAAAGAAAATAATATAGTCTATATATACAAAAGTAATCTAATTGTTTAGGGTGACCATACTTTTTGTTGAGAAGATTCTCATGAGGGCTCTGTTTTTATCAATTTTTGGTAGGAGCATAATTGCTAAAAAACTTAAAGAAAATCGGTGTGGATATTTGTAACAAAAACCATACATTAATATCTTGTGGCAATTCAAGATTAAAACATTCATACTAGAAAAACAATTCTGAATAAGCAAAAAAACTATAAGCTTGGAAAAGTATTGTTTATGGCATTATCTATTATGAAAAGGAAGTAGAAATAATCTATCTTATATTATAGGAAATTGCTTGACACATTATATTTCAAAAACAAGATGAAATATTATATGCCTACTAAAATAAAAATTATAAAAATTGACAGAAGTAGAAATTATACTGGCAATGTTAAATTAAAATATCAAATACAGTATAGTATGTTCAGTTTGTGTTAACCTATGCAAATATGAGTATATGTAAAAGAACATTGCTAACAAAACAGTTGTATCTGAATAGTTTAAAAATTCATATGATTACATGTGCCTTAATTTTTTCTTTAATTTTATATTTAATTAATTAATTAAGCTTAATTTATGTTTTTCAAATAATGAGCAAAAGATGTGGTCATACTAACAAGATAAGTAATAATAGGTACATGTGTATGTCTGTTTTGAACATGACGCTCCCTGACACATGTCCTGATATTTCCCTTGGCGATTAACATCTCTGACCAAACTGTTGCTTTGTCTTTGGCAGTAAGTCCTCAGAAGCAAAATGCAAGGATTTAGAATTCACCATACCACTGAGCTTACTTTTGTTGGAATTTTTTTGTGGGTTCCCTTTTCCTTCTTTAGGGAAGACCCATTATCTGCATTTGAATGTGTGTTTCAGGGCTGGGGGTGAGGATGTTGTCTGAGATTCTTGTTTTGGTGTTTGCATTAGAGAATAAAAGCTTCAAAACAAGATTCTTTGTTTGAAAATCTTTTGGATTCTACTTAAAAGGCAGAGAAATGATCAAAATAGCATCCCACAAGCATCCTTGGCAGGGCCCTGATATGTGTTGAAGTTTTCTTTATTCTTGGAATTGGCATTCGTTGGAGAGCTTTTCAAAGACAGTAGGGACATTAAAGCAGGAAGTGCTTGCAGCTTACTAGTATCTGGTGAAATTAATGAACCTGATTTTCTGACCTCTGGATTTGTATCGAGGTGACATTAATTATCTATAAGACCTTTTCACATCTAAGAAACTCCGGACAAGGAAAAGACTCCCTCCCAATACAGCACCAGTGAGTTTTTTGTGGCGCTTTTCAGAGTTGTATCTGTAGCATGTATACAATTTCATAAGACATTTTAAAATTACTGCTATTTAAAACATAATCATATCAGTCATTTTTTTTTAAAGAGAGGGATGAAAAAACCCAAGAACCTTTTTGTTAGGCCTGCTGTTGGCTTTCCTCACTGGCTTTACTTTAAAGGCGTTTCTCTGGTTGGAACTGCTTTGATTTCTGGTTTCTTGAAGTGATCCCTAATGCCCCCTTTTTTTGTTCCTATTTCCTACTTAGTTGCCAACCCTCCCAACACAGTCTATTATTCTGGAATTGGTTTAGTTGTACTTGAAAGGAAGTTCAGTTTATTTGGTTTCAAAGCTTCTCAGATCTGCTTTTGTATGTATGTAATAAACATAGGAAGAGCCGGAGTTCTCCATTGCAATGTAATATTTTTTCACAGTTCTCCAGATTGCATACTTTCTGTGCAGTATTATTTCTTTTTAAATAACATACCAAAATAGCTGCATTCTTCATGGAAACATTTAAAGCTCTAGTCAATATATTTAAAACTCTAAACTAATGACTTTTTAACTAGGTTTCAGAGCACTGTAATGTTTTTCATATGCAGGAAATTCGTTTTGTAGAAAATTAGTCCAGATTTAATGATTTTTCCACCAAAACATAGGTACAGCTGCTTAATTTCTTTTAAGTTTCTTTTAATAGGCTGCAGTCAAACAATGTATCTAGAGAGAGCATTTTAGTAGGAGTCTCTCTTTCTTGTGAGTGGCACGTAACAGTTGCAGACTAAGTTTCAGGCTTTCATTCTTCAATGGGCTCCAAGTCACTTTTAAAATAAATAGGAGAAATCATTCACGAGAATTGCCCCCCACTTTGGAAGCATGCAGACTTATATAGCCTCAAAAATGACAACACATGAGGAGGGACCTCAGAAAACTCACAATTGCCTTTTGGAGGCCGGGCCTCTTGCAGTACAGGCTTCCCTCCCTGGGTAAATGTTCTAGGAACCCATTGGCATCAGTGTACCAGCTAGCATTGTTGTGAGAGATTGCGTTCAGCTACAACAAACTTTTTTTGTGGAGATTCTTTGAATCATTTGCCCATTTCATGATGGGTGATTTACAAGTGCACCTGCCTACGCCATGCTGAGTGTTCAGCAGTTTTCGACCAAAAATGACATGGCCCCAGTGCCCCATGCTCCCTATTCACCCGATCTTATCCAAGCGAATGTTTTTGTTTCACCAATGAAAAAAGTTTTCGAAGGAAATGTATAGGAGGTGAAACAAAAAATTGAAGAAGCACTAAGCGGTATCAAAATGGACAAGTTCAAAAACTGTTTTGAGCAGTGGGGAAGAGTGTCTCGATAGGTGTATTGTATCAAATGGAGGAGTACTTTGAAGGTAACTGGAATTTAAATTTGTAAGAATAAATACAATACTTTTATAAATAAATTCTGAGTTTCTTGGGGGTGACCCCTTGCATATCCTCAAATTAATAAATTCAGGAGTGTAGGTCCCACTATATCCTTACATTATTTAGAGAATACTCACTAATTGCCTCTCAGTGCTATTTTTCCAAGTTGCTTCTTTGATATTTGCCTCTCTGCTGTTTCACTCTTGAATGAGGAGATTTCTCAGGGGTCAACATTTTGCTCTATCTTCTGCTTCCCTGTTAGCTCCCATCCAGTATGGTACCTCAGCCAGTGCTTCTTGACGTCAATCTACATACAAATCATCTGTTAAAGCACAAATCCCGTTAAAGCACAAATCATGTGAAATGCAGATTCTGAGTCAGGAGTTCTGTGGTGGGAGCCTGAGAGTCTACATTTCTATTGACTTCCAGGTGACGCCAGTGCTCTTGGACCATGTTTTAAATTACGAAGAAATCTCTAGGCTGTCAGGGACCATTGATAACTCTTCCTAGATGCTTTAAGTGACCTCGAGAGCTTTTAGACCATGAGGCTTCTTGGTGCAGTCTTCCGTTCTTTTGGTTCAACTGTGAAGAGCGTCTGTTCTGATACTCAATTTTCACAACACATCTAGCTGGCTACAGCTTAATTATCTCTAGGTGTGTAACACAGCTGAAGCATATTGGGGAAAGCATCTTTGGACGAGGAAGGTAGGAGTCCAGGTTGTAGGATCAGTTAGGAAGCACGTTGGAAGCTACTCTAAGGTTACAGGCCTAGGGTAGCTGACATAGGAGATGCAAGTGAAAAGGTATCACAAAACAAGAATGAATGAAATAAGTAACAAATATTTACATCAAGGAGCAGGAAAAAAATAATATAGGTCCAGCATAGCTTAATATTCCCAAGAGACACATTAGAGTAGACTACAAATTTTGTCATTTAAAATGCATGACAGAGCTGGACATCTATCTATATAGGTCTATACAGGCATACAGTGAACAACTCCAAGGGTCATTACTTCCCTAGACATCACTCATGGTGTGAGTGATGTTAATTGCAACATCACTCATGGTGTGAGTGATGTTGGAATTGCACAATGCCGTCTTTGGTCTCACCTTTCTGACACTCAAAGTACCAGACTGAGTATACACTTGGGTTCTTATAACTGCACACATGTGCTTAAACAAGAGCAAATAAACAAACAAAACACCTTCTTTTCTTCCAAACCTTTGGCCTTGAGATAGTTGCTCCTGCTCAAAGAGAGAGAACCAATGTATCTTATTGTCCTGCATGAGGTAAGCTTAGAGGCTAGTTTACCTAATAAAGAGACCCAACCAATACTGTGCCTTACGAACCTTGAAGATTCCTTCTAGAAATCTCATATTACAGATTCACCAGTCTGATGGTGGATCTATTACCGTCAACAGGTACCTTCCAAGATTGGTCCAGTCAGTGCCTTTTCATCCACTGAAAAGGAAGGTCAGTATAGAGCCAGTCATAAATTGCACACTTGTATCTGCTCACTTTTCATTTGTCAGAAATAGTCCCATGGTCATAGTCGGCTTCAGATAAGCTGGAGATGACTGCTCTAAATGGGGTCAGTGAATGGGACACAACCCTAGTGCAACTTATTGAAAAAGGGAAGATGCATTTTCTCATCAGCTAGCATTTTTTTACACCATACAGCCCAGGACCACTCTAGTGCCCCCAAATGAATGATTTTTCATTTTAGTAGAAGTAATTGATTGCCTGCTATAAGGGTGAGCATATCTTTCTCCTGCTGAAGTTTAACTGTCCAGAAGTGGACAAGATGTTTTGATAATTATCTAGTTTATTGCAATGAATAGGGTCATTATACATCCTACTCTACTGAGATAGTCCTGGCTTTCACCTACCTTAGCAACCAATAATGATAATAAATGGTTACTCTGCCCACTAAGCCTCCAGCAAACTACTTGGAACAACCACAACAAATGCTGCTCAGGAAGTTTTGATCCTGGTCTGGAGAATTAAAATTCTAAGCGCCATTACAAATTTCCAAGATCCCAATCTGACCACAATATACACATGCATATTTCCTTGGTATCCGGTCTAGACTAGAAAACAGCACTCTCTTTCTGTGTGTACATATTGTTCCCTTTCCACATATACTCAAAGTGTTGATGTAAATAATTTATTTGTGCACTGCTGCATTTACCATCCAATAAGTGATGGACAAGGATGCATGTTTCAGTATCCTTTTCCATTATTGTTCACATCATAGTTAAGTCTATATGGTCTCTTTGTGTAGTGTAGATTATTACACACAGTTTAGTAAAAGCTGACTTTCAGAGGTTGGATATATGAAAAAAATATATGAATATCAATTTGTACTTGCAAAAGGCATTATGCAAAAGGGAATTGGGGATAGAAAAATCTGACTTTTATTCATAAAATTCCTATCCTTTGCATTATGTACTTTGAGGACTTGTCACTTATTACTAAAAAGTGTATGAGCCAAAACACCTTTTTAGCTTTCAAAAAAATTTGGTATCTTATATGTTATTTCCCTGTCTTTTCGGGGGGAAATGTTTGTGGAACATGCTAAAATATTGCTTGACGGACATGTGTCTATTTAGTACGGGAAGAAAGCACTTTTCTAAGAATGTAATAAAGATACTCATTTCGGCCGGGCTCGGTGGCTCAGCCTGTAATCCCCAACTTGGGAAGCCGAGGTGAGTGAATTGCCTGAGCCCGTGGGTTCGAGACCTCATCTTGGTGACTGGGCAACTTGGTGAGACCTCATCTCTACAATAAATCAAAAAATTAGCCGGGCGTGGTAGTGCACGCCTGTAGTTCCAGCTACTTAAAAGGCTGAGGCAGAAGGATTGCTGGAGCCCAGTGGGTCGAGGCTGTGGTGGCCGGGAGCGTCCACTGCACTCCAGTCTGGGTGACAGAGTGAGATTCCAACTCAAAAAAAAAAAAAAAGATATTTATTTCATAACTTCAGCATATAAAATTAAAGGGTGATTTAATATAAAAATATATTTCTTGCTAGTAATTGTCTTTAATAATCTCAATTTGTATTATGATATTTCTTCTTTTTATATGACTGAATCTCTATAGGACAGAGCTCTTTTCATTCTGGAACTCTGGGGGGAGAAAACAAATATCATGGCATTGTTGGAAAAACTAATTGACAAAGAAGAGTTGGAATAAAGTCAGAGTTGAATTATGTGTCTCCAAGAATAAAACTAGATTCCCACCAAAAATTGTAGTATTTTTTCTGAAGTCTCAGTATGATTAACATTCATACATCAGAAATATGTGCCTAGAGAGAATTTATTTTTCCATCAAAAGGTGGCTTCTTCTCTGTACGATGCTTCTGTTGCAAAGTAAATTAGTCATCTTGAAGGTTGCTAGTATATTGAGATAAGAATGATTTATTCAGCCCTCTGCAATTCAAACTTGGAGTGACATAGGTAAAATATACATCACTAAGCTGTTTGTGCTCAGCACTGATGGTACAGAATTGCTTTGAATATTATTTTTGGTTTCTTGCCAGAGCCAGGTGTTGCTATGCACAAAAATGGAGCACAGGATGCAAATGAGCCCCAGGGACTTCAAAATACATGTGGGTGTTAGGCTCCTGATAGCAAAATATAGCTGTAGTCATCTCTAAGGTAGGTAATTGCTATTGGTCCAGGCCTCAGGAAGGTTCTAAGATGCATACATTGTGGAATGTATGAACAGGCTCTCCTTGTCAGTTTTCATCTGTCTGTCTCTGAGTGGTTGCTCTAATTCATCAAGAGCCATTTGCATAAGTGAATTCACAAATGAACATTTGGAGCTCCTTACCTGCAGCTTACTTCCATGCCCTGTCGCTCCAGGGTTGCCACATGTTCTTTTAGTCAGAAGTTGTGCCTGTCTGTCACTTTCTCGCATAAGAGAAGTGGGGGTAACATCTGGTTTCTACCTATTGAAGGATATCGGTTTTCCATAATAGTACAACCAGGAGAAATAATATCCTCATAGTATATGAGTTTTGAAATGATTGCAAAGCCATTGGAAGAAAATAGAAACTTTAAAAGAATGTTAGCTGGGCTCGGTGACTCAGCCTGTAATCCCGTGCCTTTGGGAGGCTGAGGTGAGTGGATTGCCTGAGCCCGCGGGTTCGAGACCCGCCTGGGCAGCAAGACCTCATCTCTACAATAAATCAAAAAATCAGCTGGGTGTGGTAGCGCCTGCCTGTAATTCCGGCTACTTGGAAGGCTGAGGCGGAAGGATCGCCGGAGCCCAGCAGGTCGAGGCTGCGGTGGCTGGGAGCGGCCACTGCACTCCAGTCTGGGCGACAGAGGGAGACTCCAACTCAGAAAAAAAGAATGTTAAATACATGAGTAAAATTTAATAGGCCAAGTTCAAATTTTTATCCCTTGAAATACTATCACAGCTTGAAGGAAAATTGTCTGCAGTAAACGAATATTGAAATAACTTGTGTGTGTGTGTGTGTGTGTGTGTGTGTGTGTGTGTGTAGTGTTGTTACTGACTCTGCAATCATACCACTTACACAACTTAAACTGGAAACAAAGTCCTCTTAAGCAATCATAAAAGTTAAACTTAATTTTGAGGTATTAGTGAGTGTACCATTCATTTAATAGACACTTATTGATCATTTGTTATGTGGTAAGCATTCTTACAGGCACTACAAGTACAATGTTGTACCAAGCAGACTAGATCCCTGTCTTTCTGGAGCTTCTATTTAAGTAAAAGGACATATCAAAGTCATTTCAGTGTTCTATGTAATGAAGAAAAAAAGAAACAGAGTGGGAAGAATTTTCTGGGAATTACTAGCATTAGGGTGGTCTGGGAGGAACTGTGAAGAGCAGATGCTTGAAAAACAAGAAACATCCAGACAGTAAGAGCAAAGAGAGTGTTCCAGGAGAAGGAAATGAAAATTCAGAAGTCTTTAAGGGGAATACAGGCAAGGAACCAGAAGAAGGTGCTATGGCTAGTATTGAGCAAGGGAGTAGTGGGGAAATTGGAAAGACAGGAAGGGCCCAGGTGATGTAGAAACAGGTAGGCCATGGTCACGGTCCCAGACTGAATTCCCAGGAAGCAGTCTCCCTGAGACAGAGATTATCATGTGCAATATTTATTAAAGAATGGTTTTAGGGGTCACCTTTGTGAGGTGGGAAAGATGCAGGGTGGGGCAGAGGGAGGTGAGCCATGCTGTGGTCTAACAAAGTGTCGGCTGACTTCATGGGAGTTCAAGCTAGGATGGCCCTGCAACATTGTCCCAGTCATATCACAATGTGGCTCAATCACTGGTTACAAGTTGCTCCTGAAGGGAGGCGTGTCCTTGGGAGAAGCAGTGCTCTTTAGCCACGACAATTTGCCAGGAAGGCCAACACCTGAGGGCTGACTTGGTACCATGCCCAGAAGTGGGTGAAGCAAATCCTTCACTTCTGAAGGGAGAACAGGGCACCTGGACTTTATCTCAAGCACAATGGGAGCCACTGAGGAGTTTTGAAAACTTATTTATGCTGTGGTCTGATTTGCATTTTTATATGATTGCTCTGGATGTTTTTAGAAGGATGAGCTGTAGAGAGTACAGAAGTAGAATCCGGAAAACAAAGTGGAATATTTGTGTAAAAGCAAAGCGTTCCATCAAATTTACTCAGTGTTATATTCTCTTGGTGAATGAAAGTCATAAGAGTTGGACGAATCAAAGGGAAACAATTTTTATTCAGACAATGATATCAGGACTAATAAGAGAGCCAATATGATTTAATGAATGTTTCTTTGCTTAGAACCTCCGGAGAATTGTTGAAATGAGAAATTAT
Source organism: Cephalopachus bancanus (assembly GCA_027257055.1). Taxonomy (NCBI): domain Eukaryota; kingdom Metazoa; phylum Chordata; class Mammalia; order Primates; family Tarsiidae; genus Cephalopachus; species Cephalopachus bancanus. The sequence continues at coordinate 1,771,190 of JAPVLO010000255.1, forward strand.
TTATGACTGTGGTTTTAGTGAATGCATGAATGTGTGTGTGTGTGTTCGAGAGAGAGAGAGAGAGAGAGAGAGAGAGAGAGAGAGAAAGAATTCTTTTTCTTTTCCTTATAAGGTTAACCTAAATTTTTTACTTTTAAGTTTTTCCCCTTCAAGAGTTCTGAATCTAGAGTCTTACTTCAGAGACCCTTGATGGACCACACATGGTAAAGCCTCACAATGAACCATTAATTTCATCTCTTAGAAAAAATATCAGTTTGTGCAAGGCTCACTTCCATTCTATGAGAAGTATATGCTTACTGACTTATTAGCATGTTGATAAAAGTGGTTGTGCGTGTGTGTGTGTGTGTGTGTGTGTGTGTGTGTGTGTGTGTGTTACTGACTCAGCAGCCATACAACTTCTATAACTTAATTGGAAACAAATTGGCCATGTGGCTATGAAACAGAAGCACAAGGGACATCTTTATTGGTGATGGAATAACTTTACATCTTGATTGTAATAGCAGTTACACAAATCTATATCTGTGTTACATTGATATAGAACCATACACATTCATTGTACATATGTCAATCGCCTGATTTTGATATTTTACCATAGTTAGCAAATGAAGGAAACAGGGTGGTGGGTATGTTGGACATCTCTGTAAATATCTTTCAAACTTCCTGAGAACCTATAATTATCTTGAAAAAAAGTTTTAAAAAACTGTCTTTGCTGTGGTACAAACATACTAGGCATGCCAATGCACACTCTTCTTTGATCATTGTCCCCACTCTGATGATTTAGATGAATGCAAGATGGAAAACAATGTGACGATTTCTAAAAGAACTAGAAACTGATCTTTCATTTGACCCAGCAATTTCCCTACTGGGAATATACTCAAATCATTCTACAAAAAAGATACCTGCACACGAATGTTTATTGCAGCAATATTTGCAATAGCAAAAACATGGAACCAACTGTGCTGCCCATCAAAAGTGGACTGGATAAAAAAAAGTGTGGTACATATATATGATGGAATATTACACAGTCATAAAAAGGACAAACATATGAACTTCACAACAACTTGGATGGATTTAGAATCTATCATATTCAGTGATCTATCACAGATACAAAGAATAGAGTACCATATGTTCTCGCTCATAAGCAAACTCTGAACATTTACTATTATACTATAAGAAAGGAATCAGCAGTAGTGGGATACCGCCAAGGTGGGGATGGGGACACAACATCAATAAGGGTACCTGACCTCAAAACAGGCAAAGTGGGAACCAAAGGGAGGCCCAAACTTTACCTGTATGATGACCACTTGTATACCTAATCCTGGATTGTACCCGACATCTTTAAAATAAAAAAGAAAGAAAAGAAAAAAAAAAAAAAAAAAAAAACTACTGCAAGTACCTTGAAGACCTGGAATCTCTGCTTCATTCACACTTTTCCTCTGAGTTCCAGACTATATATTCAGATAACCCTGAGCAATCCCCTAAAATTCAATATGTCCTCTTCCCCAAACTACAAAATGAATTGTATATTAAAAACAATATTTGCTATATATATTTTTTACTTCCTTAAACACTTCTTCAGCTCTCATAACACCTATCCTATTTGGTTAGCAGAAATGTTATTACCCTAATTTAAGAGCTAAAGAAAACAAAGAGAGGCATTAAGTGACTTGACTGAGGACTGTGGTTAATATCCCAAAGAGTAAATATCAGAATCCACATCTCCTGATTCATACTTCAGTGTGCTCTTTTTAACAAACTATTATTTACATCTCAAGTCATATACTAGTGCATCTTTGATGTATTGTAAAACAAGCAAGAAATTTAAAAGTAGGGAGTTTATACTTTGTTTTCTAAAGCACCCGATTAAATCGTGCTCAAAGGAAACCCACAGGAAGTAGGTCTTGGGCATTTTAAATGGGGGCACTGAAATGTACCGTTTCTTACCACTCATTCAGCCTGTATTCCTCTCATTGTAACTGTTTCTTTGTGCTTCAATTCCAGGTGATAGGGGCACTCACTGTGACAAAGTATGGCCTGCAGCTTTTGCTTTCCTAGAACTTGAAGAACCACAGAAAAAAATTAACATTCTCAAAGAGGAAAAAGTTCTGAAATAAGTCTCTGACATCTGTTTCCCTCATTTATTTGAATCTTTTAAGATCAGCTTATCTCACTTGGCTCTGGGTGTCTTAAATTAAAAACACTGCTCTGATTTATGTGTGTTGCTATGATTTATACACTGTTAAAATGAATATCAGATGGTTTTGTTTTTTTGCAAAGGCAATAGCTCAAACAGGTAAACTTTATCTTACCATCTGATAACCAAGATGCTGAGACATGGATATCAAATAACACTGCTTAATTGTTTTAAGTACCTCAATATTTTAAAAACTTGTCCTCAACAAAAGATAACTTAAATTGTGTTGTAAGAATAAATGAATAAATTTATTCAGTACCTAGACACAGACACAGGAAGCTAAGAGAAGCCTTTTACCAATGAAGTTAAGCAAAGATACAGATAAATTCCATTTTGAAGAGAAGCAGATGACTATAGAAAAAGGCACTACCAGAGAGAAGGATACACTTGGATTGTACAAATTATGAAATTACCTGTGAGAGAGCAGGAGCCCTCACGAGAGAAACAATAATCAAGTGAATACCAAACATTAAGTATAATGTTTAGAGAAACACTTGCAAGATACTTTCACAGGAAATTCAAGTCTGCTGAAACCCACTGAAATCCACAAAGGTTGAGGATAAGCCTTAATGTCCAAGTGTATTCATGTGTCTTTTAGATAGACAATATGATGACATAAAGTCAGAAGACATCAGACACTGTACTGTCCCTTAATCCATTGTTCTGATAGCAGAGTTGCCCCTGCTTCATTCGACTAGTGAATAGCAGATGACATCGATTCAGCCAGCTGCTATTATTTTTATTAAATGCATGACACATCAAGGAATGTTATATGTGTATTGGAAAGGGTAGCTGTAAAATCATATTGATGTAACTTTTGTTGTTGCAGCCCTCAGTGGTAAATACCAAAGTCTCATTAATTCATATTAAGATTTTACATTCGCTTGTGTCATGCTACGTGAAAACCCAACTTAGTAAGCATGAGACGCTGCAGGACTTTTTCAGACAGCCGTGGAACATGTGGTTCCACTAAATCTTTAACTCAATGCTTTGCAGCTCTTTGAACCAGAGCTTGCCAGACTCTTTCTGAGCATCATTGCTCAATAGTAATGTAAGGCTTGTTGATGTAGAATGCATCTTTTCCATCCAGATGGTGGGGCCTTGAGATTGTGTAGCAGTGTAACCAGATTTAATAATTGAGAGGTCTTAATAAAACTCCTCCTCCTCATTTGAAGCTAATTCGGACACATTTTTATATGGTGGTGTTGGGGAGAGCAGGAGGGAGGAAGAAGCAGTAAACATATTCTTAGTCTTACACATTTCACTAAAAAATTTCTAGAAGTGGATGAAGGTGGTGGGTACAATGCTCTGTGAAAGGGACTGGAAAGAAAGGAGGAGGCCAAGTGGCCCTAGCAAAGCCACCTGGTGGGATATCTGTCCCCACACCTTCCTCCTGCTACTGTGTCTACCACATACCTAAGTTTGTGAGTGACTTTGGGTGTTGACTCAGTTCTAAACAGGAGGCATGGATCTCAGAGAATTTTCCAAGTAAAGAATGTAGAATGCTAACATTCCTCTCTTCCAAGTAATGTGGATCCTGAAAAACAGACTACATACTTAATTCTGGAACTTTACTTTGAATTTTCCAATTGACAACAAGCATAGTTTTTCTTTGTGATAACAGAAAGTAAGAGAACAGGAAGATAAATCGGGACCAAAAAAGAAAACAAAAACAGCAAAGCAACAAACAAATTTTTAGTATGTTCATAATTATCTTTAGATAGGTAAATTTGTAGGGAAGTACATCTTGAAAGTTTGTATGAATTTGCAATAAAAATAAAAGCAAACTTACTATTCTTCTAATTGAACTGGTTGATATGCCCATATGTATTAGCCTGATAATAAATTATTAATTTGAACATTGCAGACTACAAAAAGATAACATCTTAATTTGTTCTACCATCTAGATTTTATTTTCCAGGTTTTGAGAATAATAATAAGCTTAAAATATTAACAAATTTTGCAGTAACCTAACATTTGCTCATTAGTTTATTATTGGGTGACGAGATTTTGATTCTGCAGTTAACACAAATAAAACAAATTTTAAAAGCTTGCAAGAGATTTACTTGTAGTGATATTAATTGAAAGCTATGACTACATGATGCTAGTTGCTAGATAAAAGTAAAACTTAAAAAAAATCAAATATGGATAGAATAAGGGATATTTTGCCTTTTTTGGTCTAATTTTTCCACATTTTCTATCATGACTTACAGCCCCAAAGCAACATTTCAGTAGTAATTATTTCTTCTGCTTCCAAAAGTTACTATCATTTTGAGTTCTAGAGTTCTATAACTCTTTTGACTTAAAAATTGAGTAGTTTGTCCTAAAAGTTTTTAACATTCTGGTGACAAATACCTAATTATAAACTGTAAACTGTAAAACCTACTTCATTTAAAATGGTTCATCTAAATCATGCCAAATATTTGTACTGAAATTAAAAGATTAAACTGTGAACGTTTTTGGATACCCAAATATTTGCTTTGTATGCTCACTTTATATATTTTCAATTATCTTGTGCTTCCCTTGAATTGTCTACATTTATTTACATTTTACTTAGATCTTGGCATAGCATTCATCTTGCTTTTTTCAAAGTGTGCTTTTGGTTTTATTATAAATTATTTTTCAAGTTAAGTATTAAAATAATTTCTTATAGATGGTTTTCCACTATAAGTGCTGTATACTTTATTTCTCATTATCAATACCAGAAGTCACTAGTAGGGTTGAAAATGAGTTGTCTGAATATTGATTCAGGAAACCTGGAATATGGTCTACTCTCATTTTTGATATATTATAGTAGAACCAAAACATTTTTAACTTTATACAAAACACTGAAATATAATATGTAGTGGAACAGTCTTTGTTTTTGGAAAATAATACACTGTTTCCTGACATTGGCATGTACAACGTTGAGCAATGTACAGTGAAGAAGTAATGAATGCTAATATATTTAAAGTGCTGCAAGATTAAAATATTATGGAGGGAGGACATAGATGTGAAGCAATACATTACCTTATGATGTCTATTTTACTGCAGCCTACTTTCTGTGGTATTAGGAAAAGTATAATAAAAGGGAAGAGTGATTGAAATGCCTCTGATCAAATCTTCCCTACATTATTCCATCAAACACTCGAAAACACTATTATTGTGTAGATATCAAGGCGGGCCTGAATTGAATCACTGCTTTAGTACTCAATCTCTTTGGATATCATTATATTGCAAAATATGTAAAAGTGGAGACAGAAATTAAATTACTCTGAGCTTCCTGAGCATTTAATCATCTATACTGCATAGAGACCAGTAAGGTACTTGGGGTTTGGGAGATTGAGGAAATTGTTTGACTTCCTTTTTCACCTCAGATGATTTAGAAACAACTAATGGGAAGAAACATTTTACATGAGGATCTCTGGTTCTGAGGGGATTCGTTTCCAAGCTACAATTCAATAAACATTTCTAAGACAAATGTTAATGCTAAGTATTCAAATCAGCTTAATATTAATTCAGCCCCTTGAACTGTGACCCAGATTGATGAATTTGAATCTCATTTCTTACAGAAAGGCCATCTTTTAAAAATGTAATGCTTATGACAGAAATGGATTAAAAGAGACCCCACTGTTGTACTCATTCCTGTACCAGAAAGAGACTACTGTGTCTTTTATCATAAATATCTTAGAACTAACGTTTGGATGAAATGCACACATATATAAATCAGTCTAGAGTCTGATAATACTCCTATTTTTCTTGTTAAAAGGTAACAAAACCTAATTACTATGACTATAATCAGATTAACAGCATCTGTATAGTACAGTGTTTCTCCCTTGTCCACTGTTTTTTCTGTGATTTCAGTTACCCTCAGTCAACTTTTGTTTGAAAATATTACATGGAAAATTCCAGGAGTAAACCATACCTAAGTTTTAAGTGGCAGGCCATTCCGAGAAGCATGAGGAAATTGTGTGCCATTTTCTCCCTCCTGCCCTCCATGAACTATTCCTTTGTTCAATGTATCCATGCTGTAGAAGCTGCCTACTCGTCAACATCCTCAATGACATCATCATAGCTGAACGGTACAGGGTCACCTGAAGCAGATGACTCTCTTTCTAATGTGTAATCAGAATGTCAGTAGTAACCTAACACGAAGTCACAATGCCTGTTTCATTCACCTCACTTCATCTCATCACCAAAGCATTTCACAATCTCACATTATCACAAAAAGAAGGTTGAGTACCATCTGATGTTTTGAGAGAGAGGGAGAGAGAATGAGAGACCACGTTCTCCTAACTTTTAATATAGTATATTGTTTTAGTTGTTCTAGTTTATTATTAGTTATTGTTGTTAATCTCTTACTGAGCCTAATTTATAAATTAAACTTCATCACAGGTATGTATATATAGGGTTAAAAAAAATAGTATATGAAGGGGACCCAAAACACCCCAGAATTTATTTATTAAAACGTTGTGCATTTGTTCCTATATGTTTAAACTTCAGTCTCCTTCAAAGTACTCTCCGTTTGATGCAATATACCTATCGAGATGCTTTTCCTACTGCTCAAAAGTTTTTGAACTTGTCCATTTAGAAGCCTTTTAGTGCTTCTGCTGTTTTTTGTTTCACCTCTTCCACATTGATGAAACATTTCCCTTTGAGGAATTTTTTTCAGCCTGGGAAACAGAAGAAATTCTCTCAGGGTGAGATTAAGTGAATAGGGAGGGCGGGACACCGGGTCATGCTGGTTTTGGTCAAAAACTACTGAACACTCAGCTCGGTGTGCACAGGTGTCATGGTGGAAGAACCAGTCACCCGTTTGCCACAACTTGGGATGTTTCCTCCACAACTTGTGTGATGCAACCTTCTCAAAACTTCCAGATAAAAACTTTGGTTGACCATTTGCTCTGCAGGCACAAATTCTGAGTGTACAATCTCTCTCACATCAAAACAACAAATGATATTGTTTTCACATTTGACTTCACTTTGCTTTTTTGGGTCATGAGGAAGTGGCAGTATTCCATTGGCTAGATTGCTGTTTCGTTTCAGGGTCCTAACTGTAGTACCAAGATTCATCTCTGGTTATGACTTTAGAAAAAAAAAATTAGGGTTAGCCTCTAACTCTCCTTCAAAGCAGTACACAGCCAAAATGATCATCTCTTTGTTCGGGCGTGATAAGCAAGGCACACATTTTGCTGAAACGCGTTTCATGCCCAAATTTTCAGTTAAATTTAGCTGACAGGCACATCACCACACCCCAGTCAACTCAAGTTCATTAACAGTCTGATGGCAGTCTTCCAAGATGGCTTGGCACATTCTTTTAATTATTTAATTTTTTAAAAATTTTAAAGATGTGGAGTACAATTCAGGGTTAGGTGCATAAGTGGTTATCGTACAGATGAAGTTTGGGTCTCCTATTTTTCCTTATTTTGCCTGGTTTGGGATCAGGAATCCTTATTACTGTTTTGTGCTCCCCATCTCCCCTGGCAGTGTCCTGCTACTGCCAATTCCTTTCATGTAGTATTATGATAAACATTTAGGGTCCACTTATGAGTGAGAACATGTGGTACTCAGTTCTTTGATACCAACAAGATACCTGCGCATGCATGTTTATTGCAGCACTATTCACAATAGCAAAAATATGACTTGATGCATTCTTACCACATTTTTGTCAGTTCCGCTGGTCAAAGGGCGCCCAGAAGGAAGTTGGTCATCAATCAACATTTCACCTTATTTAAAATGATAAAACTATTTGTAAACTTGTGTTTTACTCAGAGCAGCATCTTTGTAAGCTGTCTGCAGCATAACAACCATTTCTGCCACATTTTTTCCCAATAGAAAACAAAATTCCACTGCTGCAGGCTGTTCATGTAAATCATCCATCATGAAATGGGCAAATGCGTAAAACAGTCTCTAAAAACAATTTCACTCAAGCCAAACACAGCGTCTCACAACAATACTAGCTGGTACACGGATGTCGATAGGTTCATAGAACACTTACCCAGCAGGTGAAGTCTGTATTACAAGGGGCCTGCCTTCCAAAAGATAATTCCGTTTTGGGGGGAGTCCCCCTTTATATACAGGGTTCAGTGCTACTAATGGTTTCAGGCATCCACTGGGGATCTTGGAACATATCGACAGATAAGGGGAACTACTGGATATGGTGGCTTACTAACCACTACTGTTTATTTGATTTTATTCTCACAGTTGGATTTCATGGATTTTTATTTTCCTTTACTGACATCATGGGTTACTGATAAAAGTAGTTCCCTACGTAGGATCTGTGAATGCTAAAACATTAACTTCATAGTAGATGTGATTATTCCAATTCATAGGTGAGAAAACATGAGGCACTTTTTGCATGTGTTTTAGTAACATTAGGCTGGGCTTTCTTAAGTCCAAGTTGTTTGGTTGCCTTCAACTATGCTATAGTTTCATGGAAAAACCTTATGTCAAATATTAACTCTCCAGATGTCACTGGATTACATGTGTTTTGCTTATACTTAGATCCCAAGCACTTTCTCCAAAACAATCTTAAATAAGATTCTCATGAGAATACTATTTGTTTGGGGAAATTAGCATGGGAATATAAATTAAAACAAGCAATAAAAACAATATATTTTATTTTTAAATAGAACAAACATTTTATGGTTAGATATAATTTCAACATTAGAAATACATACAAATTTATGGAATTAAAGAATTCTAGTAGTCTTACTCTCCCTTAGATTGCCAATAATGAAGATTTGCCTATATGGGGATTACAAATATCCTTTGATGCATTTAAATTAATGAATCTATATTTAAATAAAATAACTTATTTGTTTTCAGTCAAAGAGGTTTAACTTTACCTTTATTTTTTAGTCTGTTTTAAATGTAGGGTCTAAAGTCAAATTATGTCGACACAAAAATTACGAGTGAATGACTAATTATACAAATAATTAAATAATTTTGCATCATGACCTAAATTATTAGTTGCCACCAACTGTGCAAGAATCATAAGGCCATTGAAACTGAAGTCATAAGGGCTTGCATTAGCACCACTGGCTAGTCCATGTTATTCAACTGTACGTTCCAAGAGCCCCTGAAATGTGTATTTGCCTAAAAACTAGCAAAATAATGCAATCATTTAAAAACCTTATGTCAAATATTAAGTTTTAAAATGTTATCTAGTTCCCAATTTTATTTTGATTCACCTTACCAAAATCCTTAAAGGAAACCAAATATTCATTCTAGAAAGATGGCTGAAAACCTAGTAGAAAATGCAACCAGATTTGTTGAAATATGAATGAATGCATGAATGAATGATGAATGGATAAATTAAAGGATCCATCATCAATCTTCGTGAGACTTTTTTAGTTCTTTCCTGCATAGGGAGACTGAGGCAAACATGCGATGGGTAAAACATCAGGGCTGAAACCAACATAACTTTCCTTTCACCAGGAAGAGTAGGTCAGACCAGGAGAGAGCATAATTCCTGAAAAATGGGTAACTATAATTAAGTTGTGTATTGTACTTGATCCGAGTGTTTCTGAAAATTTTTTAAGTGACCATGTCCATGTCCAAGTGGATCAGAACTTGTCACCCTGTGAGACAGGTGGTTGTGGCAGGTCCTGTATGGAGGGTCTCAGTGTATAGACATCACTTTAAAGCTATGCCTTTTGCTTTGCTCTTTCTTCTTTCCTGTTACCTTCTGCTTGGCTCTCTCTTGGCTTCTCTCCAGTGTACATCTCTGTATGTTCTTGCAGCAACTAGCATACCATACCTGAAGTTTGCTTAAGCCACTATTATATATTTTTTATGTTACATGCAGTTGAACATATTTTTAGCAAATATAGAAGGTGTTATTTATAGTCCCACACTAACTTACCCTGGTCTAATCCCTACCTAGCTACAATGTTGTTTCACACAATTGCCATAATACTATTTTGTATTTTGATTTTTATTTTATTGTCCTATTGTCTCACAAATAATTTTCTCAGCATTTTTAATGAATCTGACAAGTTTTCTTGGCTATCGTTTTTAATGTACCTATATGAAACATCCAATACATTGATGGTATTTTAATTTATTTAACTGTTCTTCCAATGTTGGACATAAAGTTGTTTCTACTCTCTCATAATTATATATAATACTACATTATTATTCATAATAATATATATAAAGTAATAAATAATAAATACAGGGGGTGCCAAAAATGTATACACATTTAAGGAGATGTTATCTATGTATTACTTTTCGAAGTTGAATTTAAAATAGTGGCAATGTGTAGTATGATGTTTGCTCAACCGTACTTCTGCCGTTATCTTTGATTGTCCTGTCTGTCACATGGTGATGCTAGCATTCATTTAATTAACGCCATCTTCTGAGTGAACGTCATACTTAAAATGTGTATTTTTTTGGGTACCTCCATATATTATGAATAGATTTGTGTATGTAAGCTTCATTTTATTGTTGATATATTTCTCTCTGATGAAAATGCAAGTTCAATATTTTGCAGGCTGCCCTATACTTTCTCATTTCAAGCCATACAATCTCTATTGTCCTCTGAAAAGGGACACATTTCTGTTTAGATTACACATAGATTTCTGTTGTCAGAAAATTCTCCATTATCACCACCGTCTTACATATCAATATGCGAAGAGGATTAATTTTCCATATAACGCTTTGGTTTTAAATTCAGATAACAACTTCAGTGGATCAATCTTAAGTAACTTTGGGGAATAGTCACACGTTGACCATTTTCATCTGCTGGTTGCATAAGGGAAGTAAGGTTTTGAATATCTTCAACTTCAGTTAATGTCACTTAGATCACTGAGCTGGAATGGAGTTGAACTGGGTCACCTACACCAGCAGTTTTCACATCAGGCTGCTTGTTGATATCAACTCTAGAGCTTTGTAAAATTTCTGACTCCTTGATCTCGTCACAAACCTATTAAGTCTGATTTTCAGAGGAAAGATTGGGGAAAAGTGAAGGGTGGGAATTCACACTACTAAAAGCTTTCCCAAGTGATGGTGATGGGCAGCCAGCTTTGGGAATTGCTAACGTAGAACACAAACCAATCACTCACATACTAGTCAGTTTCCTTTGTATAAAAAAAACAAGCCAAGCTTGGTGGCTCAGCCTGTAATCCCGCGCCTTTGGGAGGCTGAGGTGAATGAATTGTCTGAGCCTGCGGGTTCGAGACCCGCCTGGGCAGGTGAGACCTCATCTCTACAATAAATCAAAAAATTAGCCGGGCGTGGTAGTGCGCGCCTGTAATTCCGGCTACTCGGAAGGCTGAGGCGGAAGGATCGCCGGAGCCCAGCAGGTCGAGGCTGCGGTGGCCGGGAGCGGCCACTGCACTCCAGTCTGGGCTACCGAGTGAGACTCCAACTCAAAAAACAAACAAACAAACAAACAAAAACAAACAAATAATAACAAACATGTCTTTGTATTCCTTTCTTTCTAGTTCCACTGTCATCATGTCAGATCAACCTTCCCTGGCACTTGACTGAATTATTGAACAGCTTCCCAACTGACTTCCTTTGTCCTCCCTCCACGTGCCCTTCAGCCATTGTGGTGCCATCTGTTGAAGATGGTGTCCTTCCAATGTATATTTTTGGTGCCTTTGTCAAAAATCAGATGGCTGTAAATATGTGGATTAATTTCTGAACTACTTATTCTGTTCTATTGGTCTATGTTTCTGTTTTATGCCAGTACCACATTGTTTTGGTTATCACAGCTTTGTAATATATTTTGAGGGTTAGTAGTGTGATGCCTTCAGCTTTGCTCTTTTTGCTCAAGATTGCTCTGGCTCTTCAGGGTCTTTTGTGGCTCCATATCAATATTTCTCGAAGTGCTATTTGCCAGGCATTCACCTAACACCTTTATCTGACCACAAGCAGTATTTCAAACTTTGTTTCTCCTTAAAAGCTTGCAGTTAGCCCATGGGTACACAAAATTGAGTGTTCCTCTCTTTTCTCCAGTTTACTCTGTGCCTGTTCATTTTCCACCTTTGCTGATGCTCCTTGTCTAAGAAGTCTTCCGTGCCTTCAACTGTCTTTGCTGACCTGGCCTTGGAAAAGTCTCTTCTAACTCTTTTTTTTTTCTGTGCACACAATTGCATATTTTACATACTTAGGTTTATTCTGTATAAATAGTTTTATATCCTTTTCAATTTTTATGATAGTCTAAATATTTTGTTCATTTTTAAAGCAACGAATGCAACATCATATCGGTCATCAACACTAATATTATGTAAAGTATTTCTGAGATTTTAAAGAATACCTATTTCCAAAAATGGGAAATAGTCTATGAAAGTTTCTACTCCTACAATTAAACAAGTGAGTAATTCATACTACCATATGAAAGGATAGGAAAAACATGTGTCATGACTTGCTGGAACATCAGAAGAAACCTCTTATAACTAAGTGTGTTAATTCTGATCATAAGACATTCATTCATTCATTCATTCACTGAGCACAGTTTTCTAGGCCGTTAGAATACAGTAATGAATCAGATTCAAATGTTGTATGTTGTCAGGGACTCATGCTACAGTTAAGGATATTCACAATTCAAGACAAAAAATGAGATGAAGCAATTTCAGATTTTTTTTGTTGAGTATCTAGTATACTGTTCTAGGGGAAAAATTAACTTGATCCAGAAAAAATATAGGTTTGTATCCAGGGCAACAATGTACTAGTAGTATAATCTTAGACTCCCCACTTGATTGCACAAGTATTACTTCCCCTAGTTGTACTGTAGGTTTCTTTGGAGGCAGAAGGAATCTACTGTTCTTCTTTGTATTTTGAGTTGGAATCTCATTCGCCCAGGCTGGAGTGCAGTGGCACCCTCACAACCACCCCAGCATCGACCTGCTAGGCCCAGGTAATCCCTCCACCTCAACCTTCCAAGTAGCCAGAACTGCAGGTATGCGCTACCACACCTGGCTAATTTTTTGATTTATTGTAGAGATGAGGTCTTGCCATGTTGCCCAGGCTGGTCTTGAACCCGCGGACTCAGGCAATCCACTTGCCTCAACCTCCCAAAGTGCTGGGATTACAGGCTGAGATACTGAGTCTGGTCAATCTAATGTTTTCTGCAAAGTACCAGATACTTAGGAAGTCCCAGAAACTGTGTTAATTATTATAGTAATAATAATAGTGTATAATTATAGTCAATAATAATTATAGTGAATTAATGACAAGTATTATTATCATCATCGCTGTTGACAGATGCTGGCTCCTGGAGTTTGAACAATCTCATTTGTGAGTGCCCATCGACTTTCAAACACTCAGAACTTTTCACTAGTTCCCAAAGTGTTCTCTGAGAATGAAATCATGCACTGCTAATCATTTCTTACATGTACAGTGACAAATGTTCTTTCATTTGACATTCGTAGCCTCCTTTTGGTATATTTATAAAGAGCTTGTTTTTAGATGGTACAGACATGGTTCAGAAAGATTTAATATCTTACTCAAGGTCACATAGTAAATGCCACAAACTTTGTCCTATATTATTCTGAGCATGCCAGGTAGTTTTGACTTCAGTATTTTTCCTAGAGGAAGGATAGTCTTGAGTAGAAAAAGAAAGCCAGTCACTTAAAAAATGTAAATACAGAGTTCGGCTCGGTGGCTCAGCCTGTAATCCCCCGCCTTTGGGAGGCTGAGGTGAGTGGATTGCCTGAGCCTGCGGGTTCGAGACCCGCCTGGGCAGCGAGACCTCATCTCTACAATAAATAAAAAAATCAGCTGGGCGTGGTAGCGCATGCCTGTAATTCCGGCTACTTGGAAGGCTGAGGCGGAAGGATCACTGGAGCCCAGCAGGTCGAGGCTGCGGTGGCCGGGAGCGGTCACTGCACTCCAGTCTGGGTGACTGAGTGAGACTCCAACTCAAAAAAAAAAAAAAAAGTAAATACAAATATCTTCATGGGGCTAGATCAGCAGCCCTGCTATTTACAGGGCTCCTTATTGTTAAATATACCCACAACAGGCAAATTGAGAGTCTGAAAAATGCAGCAGAAATAGCAATGTAATATACCTCAAACCAAGGATATCTTGACTATTCCACTGTAAGAGCTTTTCTTTGTTTTTTGGTGTAACTTGTATAGCTCTTTTATTAATTATTTCAACTTCTGTGAATGCTTGTTTTATGAGAAAATTTAATATGTGACTCTGGGAGCCAGAGAGACCATGTACAGGCTGTACTTAAGAAGAACTGATTTGGGAAAGTTTCCCAGGTTATGGTCCCAAAAGCTTTTCTCTTCATTTCCTTTTTTGAATCAGTGGCTGGCTATTCAGTGTGACTAGGCAAGAGAGAATAGGGCAGAAATGGAGAACAGATTGTGGAGTAGAAACGGCGGGTTTACTCACTTAATACCACTTCCATTTCCTTTGTCCTTTTTCTGCCTCTAAAATAAAAGACAAACATTAAATTCCCAGCTGTTTTGCAGTTAGAAGTGTCCAGGTGACACTCTTTTGCCCAGTGTCTGTCAATGCTTTCTTTTTTCTTTTTCTTTTTGAGTAGGGAGAACAAATAATATCTGCAGCCTTTTTCAAAATGATTCAGCAGAAAAATATTCAGCCGAAGTAGCCCGTGCACTGTCTTAACCTGTGCACTGTCTTCCTTTGGAGCTCCTGTTTGAAAGAAATAGACCACAAAGTGTTGGAGCTGCCATTAAGCAACTTTTTGTTATTTGTAAGCAACTGAAACAGTTGGATAAGAGACTGCCTGACTCTCAAAACTCTTGTATACAGATGCTATGTCCTATACTTTTGTTCAATGGGAGAAGCACTTGAAAGATATTTTTGTAAGTATTTAAAGACAATGCAGTGATCAGTAAAGAATTATTTTTAGTGCCTAAAAACAGGAATTTCTCTTATAGAGTACAGTGAGGGGTTGAGAGCAGATTATTAGTTACTTCTTATTCACGAATATAATATATCCTCCAGTGGCACTTACGAAAACATGAATTAAAAATATGTGAAGCCTAAACGATCATCTCAAGTGACAATTACAATGAAAGAAAGTATGATCTTTAGGGAAATTGCCAAAAAAAAAAAAAGGCTGGAAATCTGAGAAATGAGGTTTTCTTCTGAATTCCATCAATTGCTTTTTTGTGCATTTTTGGATAAATTAAGTAAATTATTTGCACCCAAATTTCCCTATGTTTTAAATTTCCTTATGTTTTAAAAATCGTGTTTGCTGTCTCTCCTTCTTGTTCTTAGTATGATAAATGTGTGTTAAGCACTTTCAGTATCTTCAAAGATGAATAGAATTGTGTCATGGATGTATGCATTGCTAGTCTTATGCTTCCACATCACTGAGGAGAAGATATCATTCCGCCTTTTTATTGTCAAGACAGATTAGAACATTGATCAGCCATCACACTGATATTTAATGAAAGTGAAATATGTTCATTTCAGATTTAAGTTGTGGTCAAAGATACTTTTGCTTTGAATGATAAAACTACATGATAAGTTTAATCAGGGATTTTGCACCACAACTGTTGTCAAAGCATCTGCCAAAATAATCTTTTGAATTTTGTTAATTGCCTAAGTAAATTTTAGAGATGAAAGATTACTAAATATTAGGAGTAGAACTGTAATATGCTTGTAGAATTTCACCAAGGTTTATGATCTCCTACCTCCACACCCAAACTCAGTCTTAGTGTTCTCTGCCTCTGTAAATAGCCCTGAATGGATTGAAATCCATTCAATACACAAACCAGCAAAAGTAATAATGATAATAATGGCACTAATAACATGCGTGGAGATACTTTTAGTTTATAAGTTTTTTTACATATATAACTTCCCATTTAATTACTGATATTAGAACATCACAGAAACGGCTGAGAATATAATCCAGATAATAAAAACATTCTCATTTTCTAATACAACAATCTAACAAAGAAAAGATTACTAAAAGTAAGTCTAGATGAAAGGAATCAGGTGAAACTAGTTTGGAAAATGTAAAGAACTGGGTACATTGCTGAAAATCTTTTTAAATTTTGCTGTCCAAGGAGCATGTGGGGATACTGATTTGACAGTGGTAATGACAGCCTGGGTCCCAGTTATAAGTATACAAGAAAATAACCAGGCACAATTTGGGAGGAGATGGCTCTAGAGAGGTGATGTTTTCAGAGGGTGAGTGATTTTAGTGTAATCATTTTTACTGTTCCTGTGATTTTGTCTAGTGAAGAAAATGTTACTGGGTTGCTTAAAGAGTATGTTTATCTGAACCATGTGCCAAAAAGAAAGATGATCAAGAAAATTTAGAATAAAAGCACGAGGAGCCTGAAATCTATTATAAAGTAAAGAGAGAAGAGCGCTGTGGTTTTGGAAAACAGTTTTAGGAGTTTTTGAGTAGGAATTCTTCATGTGGTCAGAGAGTAGCAAAAACAATTGAACAAAAAGTTGAATGGAGGTGACAGAGAATGGGAGGTCTGTATTAGTAATTTTGGAATATAAACTTTTATACTGGTGGCATGGTCAAAGATGTGACTATGGGAGCAGAGTGTGGTAGATTCTGGAGTGGTCGGTCATGGGGGTACCAATGTTAGCCAGCTTGATGAAAAACTGGTTCAGATGGCAAATGCATACAGTGAATCCCAGAGGAACTCTCTTGAGTTTGCTGGTGGACAAGTAAGAAAAGATAATCTTATAGTTGACTGATAGTCACAATAATATCTAACATGTTGGGTATGGCATAATATGTGAAGCACCACTTGAAATGTGATAGGCATATTATTTCATCGATATTCTCAATAGTGCCATGAGTTAGGCAATATATTTTTCCATTATAAAATGAAGACACTAACATGCACAGAGCTTCAAAAACTTGACAAAGACCTCAGGGGTGCTGGGCTCGGTGGCTCAGCCTGTAACCCTGCGACTTTGGGAGGCTGAGGTGAGTGGATTGCCTGAGCCCATGGGTTCGAGACCCGCCTGGGCAGCGAGACCTTATCTCTACAATAAATCAAAAAATCAGCTGGGTGTGGTAGTGCATGCCTGTAATTCCGGCTACTCAGATCGCCGGAGCCCAGCAGGCGAGGGTACGGTGGTTGCGAGTGGCCACTGCACTCCAGTCTGGGCGATAGAGTGAGACTCCAACTCAAAAAAAAAAAGGACCTCAGGGGTAATAAGGGGCAGAGAGCTTGGATCTGAATCTGGAGAGTCAGATTCCAGAGCCAGTGTGTTTATTCAACTATGGAATAAGCTTCCAAGGAGCATGTGGGGATAATGATTTAACAGTGGCAATGAAAGTCCTGGATCTCAGCTATGTGGATACAAGAAAATAACCAGGCACAATTTGGGAGGAGAGGGTTATAGGGATGCGGTGTTTTTAGAGGGTGAGTCAAGTTTAAGATGAGAAACAAGGAAATGATTCTCTAAACCTGCTTGCTCCTGGAAACACACAGAAAGGATGTGGAATGTGGAGGGTGAGTAGGTCCTTGCTCAAGGCTTGCTGAGGGCACTGGTGCTGTGGCTGAACAGTTGTGCATTACACATGGATGCATAGCCAAGGGGTAAGTGATGGAATTCATCTGGGCATGGAACTGCATCCTCCCTCAGGTGCACCTTTTCCTAATTTTTAGTATGCCAAATGATCCACTTAAGTATTTTCTCATCATAGAATATGTTTATCCTGAAGGTCATATCAGCTCTTCCCAATCACCAGAGAAATATGATTATTTATTGATTGCATGAGAAAGGAGGACTGCTCCTGAGGCTGGTTAAGAAGCTTACCTTTTCTCAACTTTGGTGTCTTCTTCTGTAACATAAAAAAAAACTTTATAAGAGGAATAATTTTACATTTCGGTACAAAATTTCCTGGAACTCCATGGAATCTCTCAAAGGCCAACATGGTTGAGGAGGCAACATAGTTGAGCTCATTCTCCAACCAGCCCTACGCCACTCTGATTTACTTATTACATAATGAGGGTCCTGTGAGGCAGTGGACTCTGGGAGGCCAGGTCGTAACTTGGGGTAGGGTCTGGATACCTGTGACAAAGTACTAACAAGATATTCCTTTTGACTTGCTTTCATACTGCTTCAGGAGCTATGGTTCTTTTCCTAGTAAGGTTTTGTGTGAAGAAATATTTCTTCCATTTGTAAATAAATGACTAAAAATCAATGAATTAAGGGAAATCTAAGATTCATTCCAACTCCAAATTCCTGCAGTTGCTTGTTTTAATTGCATTACGTTGTTAATGCTTGCGTTTATTTTCAGTGCACTACTTATCCTGTTTGGCTTGGCTTTGGTCCAGATTTTGTAGTCTTCCTGACTTTTCTTCAAGCTTTCAGACCTTGGATAGCCACACAGTTCATGACTTTGCTCCCTGGGACTTGGTTGTGACCCTTTGATCTCTGACCCTGCGGATATCTGGTTAGCTCTGGTCAGTGCCCCCTTGGGCCAGCCCCATACTCTACAAAGGAATGGATTTCAGTGTCTACTCTGCTTTTATCCATTCCTAGCTGGTTCTTTATTTATTATTCCTGATGACTAGTAGAATTATGAGGATAGAATAGAAAGATGTGGGCATTAGATTGAATTAACACCCATTAGATTAAGCAGGAGGTGATTGTGAACTTAAGATGGTGGAGATGGGTTTAGGAGCAAGGAAAACAATAGATGCCTATTGTCTGTGCACACTTATTTATTGTCATGGATGCCCCAAAAGTCAATCTAGGCTTGCTTAATCTGGTCACTTCTGATATAGTGGAATGACTATAAGCATACTTTTTAACATTTCTTATAGAGAAAGAATGCCCAGGCACTTATTTAGGCCAGTGACAGTTCTGGAAGGCTTGGATGCTGAATGCAGCGCTCCAGTTTGCTTCTCCAGCTAATGGCTCCAAATCCTCTCTCTAGAATGATGGCTCCTACAGATTTGATACATCACCTCCTTTTAGTTGTATTCAGGGGCCTCCTCTCAGGTCTTGGACAACCTTGGTAATTCTAGCCTGCTCTTTCTTCTTGAAATAACCATCCTCATCTCTCAGGTCATTATTTTCTCCCGATTCTACTTTTTCTTCTCTGATGTTCTCTCTCAGACTTTCATTTATTTCTGACTACTTTTTAATGACTAGTTTTCTATAGACTCCATCTTTGTTTCTTCCTCACCTACCTTCCTACTTCATTCTCTGCTTCTAAGTCCCCCCACTGAAGACACTCTGTTGTTTACATTTGTCTTTTTGATGTCTGCAATGGAACTGCAGTAGCTAAGAATTTTACTATCACAGGGTATGAACCCTTAGCAAAGAAGGAGCAAAGAAGGTGTTTATTATAAAATGATGATAGAACTCATCTTTCAGTTAGTAATAGGTGTATGCAAGAAAAACATCTATGTAATACTCTCTGTTTAGATTTCAGTCAGGTGCCACGTAACAATGGTTTGATCAAGATGGGCCGCATTGTGTGACAGTGGTCTCATAAGATTACAGTACCAACATACCATATTTTTACTGTATCTGTTCTATGTTTAGATTCATAAATACTTGCCATTATGTTACAATTGCGTACAGTATTCAGCGCAGTAACATGTTGTACAGGTTTCTAGCCTAGGAGTAAATAGGCTATGTGATGTGATGTAGGTGTGTAGCAGGCTAAGGCCAAAGGTATCCCACCAGTCCCTGGGAGGAGAAAAGAGTACAATGAGACCCAGCGCCATCTTAAAAGACTTAAAATGGAAGCTGCACACATAACTTTGGGTCATATCTATCATCCATAGCCACATTTAGCTACAAGTCTCTACACTGTTGGTCATGCAGCTCAGCCAAAATGGGTATATGTGGAAGGTTCAATTAATACAAAGAGAAAAATAAATGATAACGGAACAATCACCTTCCATTTAATACGTACATTGGGTCAAGGAATTCTTCATCACAAGAACCTTAAAAGATACATATGTACACATATCTATCTTTTCATAAATGAGATATATGAGGGGGGACTCAAAAAATCCAGAATTTATTTTTGAAAAATTGTGTATTTATTCTTACATGTTTAAACTTCAGTCACTTTCAAAGTACTCTCTGTTTGATGCAACACACTTATTGAGACACTTTTTCCACTGCTCAAATGACTTTTGAATTTATCAATTTTAATGCCTTTGGGTTTTTTGTTTTGCCTCTTCCATGTTTGGCAAAATGTTTCCCTTTGAGGATTTTTTTCATCCGGCGAAACAAAGTAGTTGCTCAGGTGAGATTGAATGGATAAAGAGAGTGGGGCATAGGTATTCATGCCAGTTTTAGTAAAATACTTCTGAACACTCAGTACGATGTGGGTAGGTTGCTTGTGTAAATTACCCATCATGAAACAGGCAGACACATTTGATAGAATCTCAAAACTAAAATAAAAACAGGCAAACACATTTGATAGAATCTCAAAAATAAGATTACTGAAGTCAAACACAGCCTCTTATACTGGTACACTGATCCTAATGTGTTCTTAGAGCATTTATCTGGGGAAGCCCATGCCACATGGGACCCATCCTCCAAAAGATAATTCCATTTTTTGGGTCCCCCCTTCATATATTATATGTATATGTAATATATATCTTAGCTGAAAGAAAAGGTAAATATTCTAAAGCACTGCTTAGACCCATGAGTGCCCTAAACACGTCCTACAGAAACAGAAAATATGAGAAAACTAAGAATAGCCTGATGTTTAAAAGGTCAACCAAATACATAGAGCCAGAAAAAAAAAAAAAAAACACTTGAAAAGACAAAGCTAAATATTCCTGTGTAAACTTTGTGACAAAATTTTAATGAGGGCTTCTATTTGTATACAGCAGACTCTAACTCGAGCTAGGACATAAAAACTATACAGACTTTTTGACAGACCCTTCAAGGCTTGTAGAAGTAACTGCACATGAACTATAGGTTTGAAAAGAGACACACATTAAGGCAGTTTCAGACTGAGACATCGGAAGCACAGCAACCAACTTTAGCAGGAGAAGTATGGCTAGGATGACTTTAGCACTATCGTGGGACTATTATAAATGAACTACAACTTTCCCTTTGTCTTTGCCTCATTTCCTCTAGATGTGAAGTCTTGGGTGGGAGCATATGATTAACTAAGACTTGATCACACATCTTATGTTCTAGTTGCCTCTGTAACAAAAGTGAGGCAATTTCTCCGGCTAAGACTGCACGTAATGGAGACTTCCCAAAACTCAGAAGGGAGGTAGGATGCAAATTAAACAAATTGCCAAAAAATGTCTACTACAGATGCTGACAAAACCTTTCCAGTTTGCTTCTCCAGCCAACAGTAATCTGGCTCCAAATCCTCTCTCTCTAGAATGATGGCTCCTACAGGTAAAGTAAATCAGCTCTTTCTAGTTTGATTCAGGGGCTTTTCCCTTGTCTTAGACATTCTTGGTAATTATAGCCTGCTCTTTCTTCTTGAAATAACCATCTTCATCTCTCAGGACATTAATTTTTCTTCATTCTACTTTTTCTTCTCTGTTTTCTCTTTCAGACTTTCATTTATTTCTCTGACTACTTTTTAATGACTAGTTTTCTCCAAATCCCATCATTGTTTCTTTTTCTTTTGAACTCTATACTCTTTGAGTAACACTATCCACTTTTTACTTTTCAGTTTACACATATTTGAGTAAGTTCTAAATAAACATACCTCCTGCTTGGTCTCTCTCCTCTTAAGATTCAGATGGAAATTTAATGCTTATACCAAGAAATTGACATGTCCATAACCAAAGTTAGTAGGCTCTCACAAAGTGTTTCTTTTCTCCTAATCTCTATTTTGATTGAAAACACTACTATTTTTAAATGATGCAAGTAGTTGTTGAATCTTGTCCTTCTTTTTTTCATTCTCACAACTCCCATGGACATCCTTTCAGTTGTGAAGGCCTATTAATTCTACTCTTAAGTCCCTCTTCTTTTTCTCTGCTCTTCTCTATCTTGACTCTCCCTGACTTAGCTTAGGCCCTACTTGTCTTATCTTTCTGTGACTTGACGATGACCAACCACATTATGCCATATGTGTTTCCTTGGTGTCTAGTTCAGTGCTTAAAATGTAGCATAGGGATTGAATTGAAATTTTTTGAAATTTCATTGTAAAGGAGAAACAGCTTTGTATTGATGACTTTAAATAAATGTGTGTGTGTGTGTGTGTGTGTGTGTGTGTGTGTGTGTGTGTGTGTATGTGTTTACGTGTGTTCCTGTGTTTAATATAAGACGGGCTTTAGTTTCATTTCTAATCCTCTAAACCAGAATTTAGTGAGAAAAATAAACTGTATGATCAACATATGGCAAATTACATGTAGAATACTATGAAGTATGTGTCAAAATAAAGTTGTAAAATTAAAAGCACAGTATTATCTATTGTCTTACTTGTGATTTAAGAGGCAGGCAAAAAAATAAGCAGGAACAGTGAGACACTTCACAGTCTGCCATACACAGTCATGTGCTCAACACTGAGCCAAGTATTTGAATGAGTCAAAGTAGCCGTAGCTACTCAAGTTGGTTGCTCGGCTATTCTTGTGTTCCCCTTCTTTTACCTTATTTTACTCCATTATCAAAACTTTTAAAAATAATTAGTTTAATGATGAAATGCAAGATTCAACTTTTACATTTCCTCTTCTGTGGATTGCTTAAATTAATAATGGGAATAGAAATGTACCACTTAAAACATACCTAATTTCCATATTTTAGTTTTTAAGAGTTAGCATTTACAACTTTTATTTATGATTTATTTACTTACATTTTAGAATCGTGGGGTACATGTGAAGATTTGTTACAGAGGTATATTGTGTGAAGGCAAGATTTGGTCTTCTAACAAGACCGCCTCCCTCCCTCTCTCTTACAAAAATAGCCTTTTCTGAAATAATTAGTTAATTGCACACGTGAGTGCAATGATAATTTTTATGCAGTAAGCTGGAAGTAATCTAGAGGCATTTATTTGGGGTTTGGTGGAAAAAGGCCATGTTTTCATCACTGTAGATAATTTTAATAAGAGAAATAACATACAAAAATGAAGAAGGTATTATATATTAAATTTTTATATAATTTTTAAATTAAAGCTTTCCATGAGTTTTCATTTATGGTCATAAGGTTTATTATAATAGATGTTATGTTTGAAATGACTACATACAATTTCAAATCAGGACTTTTAATTCTGCTTGCTTAAAATTCTAAATAGTCATCACTGACAAGATATACTGTTCAGGCCAGGATATGATAAAAAATGTAAAATCATTTATTAAAAGCATTAAACATTTTACAATTGGAATTACATTTAAAGAATATAAAACTTCTGTTTTATTGATAAACGTAGTATTGATGTTTTTCAAAACACAAATGTATTAAAATTCAATAATTTTTTTGTTTAAATTTAGGTAAATTACTTTATTTTCAACTTTATTGTGATACAAGTAACATACAATAATCTACATGTCCACGAACTGTACAATCTGATAAGGCTTTATATTTGTAAATTGCAATAAAACCATCACGACTATCAAGAAAATGTAATATCCATAAATAGGTGAATCCTGTCCATACCCCCTAATAATCTACCCTCCCTTTTCTCCATGCCCTCAAGTGAACACTGATTTATTTTCTGTCTCTATAGATTAGGTTGCCTTGTTTAAAATAAACTTATATAATAAAATAAAATCTTGCCATTTTCTTTTACTCTGCGTAATTAATTTGAGATTCATTCTTCTTGTTGCATCCATCCATAATGTATCCCTTTGTATTACTGAATGGTATCCAATAGCAGCAATGTATTTTCTTTATACATTCACCTATTAATGGGTATATGGATTGTTTCTAGTTTTTTTGGCTAACAAATATAAATCTGTTATAAACATTAATTTACAAATCTTTGTGTAGATATATACTTTCATTTACCTTAGTTAGATACTGGATGATATGGTTAGGTATATGCTTAAACTGTCGATTGTTTTTCAAAGTGATTGTACCATTTAACATTTTCACCTGTAGTGTATGAGAGTTCAAATACCTCCACATCCTATGTAACA
This sequence comes from Cephalopachus bancanus, assembly GCA_027257055.1. Classification (NCBI taxonomy): domain Eukaryota; kingdom Metazoa; phylum Chordata; class Mammalia; order Primates; family Tarsiidae; genus Cephalopachus; species Cephalopachus bancanus. The sequence goes on from JAPVLO010000255.1 coordinate 1,795,349, forward strand.
TTTTCTTTGGTAATTATTTTTAATTTTAGCAATTCTGATGGGTGTATAGTGTTTCATCATTGTGGTTTTAATTTCTATTATCATAATGATTAGTGATATTGAGTTTTTTTAATGCTCTTATTTGGCATTCATATATATTCTCTGCTAAATTGCTTATTCAAATATTGTGCACATTTTTATTGAACTCTTTGTTTACTTATTATTGAGTTATAAGTTTTCCACATATTTCAGATATAAGTCATTTGCTGGGTAGATGTTTTGCCAATATCCTCTTCCATTCTGTGACTTGCATTTTCATTTTCTTTATAATACTAATTTCATTTGTAATTTAAAAATCTTCTCACAAGGAAAATGCCAAGCTCAGATGTCTTCAATGCAGAATAAACTTAATAATGTGTGTAGAAGTAAAACATATTAAAGCAAAGGAACCAAGGCTGGGAGAGAGGAGGTGGAAGAATTCTGTTACAAAGGTCTTATACTACATGCAGAGTAGAATAAAATTACTTGAAGGTATACTGTGATAAATTCTCTGGCCACACCAATTAAAGGCAAATGTTGTTATTGTGAATTTGAAAAAAGGAAGCCAACATTATGTTGTATATAAGAAATCCATTAAAAATACAAATATGTTAAATGTGAAAATTTGGAGAGAGTTCATGCTTATATTCATTAATAGAAAGATGAATTGTATATATCCACATAAAAAAGTAGACTTTAGAGCTTAAAATGTTTTATCAGATAAAGAGTGTCGTTTTTGATGTTAAAGGCATTAATTAATCAAAAATTATAACAAATCTAAATGTTTACACACATAATATTAGAGCTTTAAGATTAACTAACAAAAACTGATAGAAATAAAATAGAGAATAGATAACTTCACAATTACAGTTAGATATTTCAATGGCCCTCATAACTGGTAGAACAAGTAGGCAGAAAATCAGTAAGGATATAGAAGACAAGAATATAGATAACTTGCCATTTATAGAATACCCCAAATAAAGCAGCAAATTAATCTTTTTTAAAAGTGAAAATGAAATACTTTTAAGGATAGATTTAATTTTCTGGGCAATAGAATACAAGTATCATATCACTAAATTTAAAATAATTCACATGTGTTCTCTGAACAAAATGAAATTAAATTAGTAATCAACAATGATTACTAATGATATCTGGAAAATCCACATATATTTGAAAACTTAATAACCTACCTCTAAATAACACATGGGACAAATAAAACATCACAAAGGAAGTGAGAAAGTATTTGAATTAAATAAAAATGAAAACAGCATATCCAGGTGTGTGGAATCTATCTTAAGCAATACTTAGAAAAAAGTTTAACGCATGAAACACTCAGAAAAGGTGAAAGATCACAAACCAATGATCTTAGCTTATACTTAAACTAAAAAAATGAGTGAATTATATCCAACAAAAGTATAAGAGTAATAATTATAAAGATACTATGAATAGAATAAAATATAAATACAGGTGTACCTCAAAAATATTGCAGTTTCAGTTCCAGACTATCACAATAAAGCCAATATCACAATAAAGCGAGTCACGAGTTTCTTGGTTTACCATTACACATAAAAGTTACATTTACTCTATTAAATGTACAATAATATAATGTCTAAAAAACAATGTACATACTTTAATTTTAAAATATTTTATTTCTTTTAAAAAATGCTACCAATCATCAATGTCTATAGCCAGTCAAAATCTTTTTCCTGGTGAAAAGTCTTGTGTCGGCATTGAAGGCTACTGACTAAACAGGAAAGTGGTTACTGAAGGTTAGAGTGACTGTGGAAATCTCTTAAAATAAAAGAACAATAAAGTTTGCTGTATCAATGGACTTTTCCTGTTGTAGATGCAATGCTGTTTGATAACATTTTACCCACAGTAGAACTTCTTTCAAAATTGGAGTCAATCTTCTCAAATTCTGCCACTGTTTTCTCCTAAGTTTATGGAAATTCTAAATTCATTGCTGTCATTTCAATGATGCTCACGGCATCTTCTCCAGGATCAGATTCTATCTCAAGAAACCATTGTCTGCTCGACCATAAGAATAAACTCCTCATCTGTTCAAGTTCGATGAGATTGCAGCAATTCAGTCACATCTTTAGGATCCACTTCCAATTCTAGTTCTCTTGCTATATCCACCATATCTGCGATTACTTCCTCCACTGAAATCTTGAACCCCTCAATGTCATTTATGAGAGTTGAAATCAACTTCTTCCAAACTCCTGCTAATGTTGATATTTTGACCTCTTCCCATGAATTATGAGTGTCTTAAATGGCATCTACAATGGTAATTCTTTACCAGACGGTTTTTTTAAATTATGTGTTTATTATAGAGTTGTGGGGGTGCAAGTGAAGATTTACTGTATAGGTAAGTAGGCTGCATACAGGTGAAGTTTGGGCTTCTAAGAGGTCCTCACTCCCCCAGTGTGGGCCAGATATCCTTTGTGTTGTCACATGCCTCTCACCCTTTTCCCTCCTTCCCTCCCCTGGCAGTGCCCAGTGACTGCTGATCCTATCTTGTGCTAATGTGACTAGTGATTAGAGCCCACTTATGAGTGAGAATATGCAGTATTCAGTTCTTTGTTTCTGTGATAGTTCACTTAGTATGATGATCTCCAACTGCATCCAAGTTGCTGCAAAGGCCATGATTTTGCTCTGTTTTATGGCTGCATAATATTCCATTATGTATATGTACCAGATTTTCCTTATCCAGGTCACTTTCAATGGGCAACAGGATTGATTCCATATTTTTGCTATTCTGAATAGTGTGGCAATAAACATGTGTGTGCTGGTGTATTTTTGGTAGAGTGACTTATGCTTCTCCAGGTATATTCCCAAGAAAGGGATTACTGGATCATAGAGAAGATCAATTTTTAGTTCTTTTAGGAATCGCCAAATGCTTTCCATAGAGAAACCATCAAGAGAGTAAAGAGACAACCTACAGATTGGAAAAAAAGATTTGCAATTTATGCATTGACAAAGACTTAACATCCAGGATCTTTAAGAACTCAGATGAAGTGAAAGGATAAAAACAAACAACCCCATGAAAAAGTAGACAAAGGACATGAACAGACATTTCTCAAAAGATGACATACACGCAGTCAACAGACACATGAAAAAAATGCTCAGCCTCACTAATCATTAGAGAAATGCAAATCAAAACTACAATGGGATACCACCTAATTCCAGTAAAGATGGCTATCATTAAGTAAAACAACAACTGTTGCTGGTTTGGCTGTGGAAAAAAGAGAACACTTTTATCAGAGGATTTTTAAATTACTTTGCTCAGAGTCATCAGAGGAATCACTATCAATGGCAGCTACAGCTTTCCGAAATGTATTTCTTTTTTCGTTTTTTTTTTTTTGAGTTGGAGTCTTACTCTGTCACCCAGACCGGAGCAGTGGCACGCTCCCAGCCACCGCAGCCTTGACCTGCTAGGCTCCTGTGAGCCTTCTGCCTCAGCCTTCCAAGGAGCCGGAACTACAGGCGTGCGCTACCACACCTGGCTAGTTTTTGATTTATTGTAGAGATGAGGTCTCGCCAAGTTGAAGGGTGGGTATGAAACCCGCGAGCTCAGGCAATCCTCTTGCCTCGGCCTCCCAAAGTGCTGGGATTACAGGCTGAGCCACCGAGCCCGGCCACAAATGTATTTCTTAAATAATAAGACTTAAAAGTTGAATTTAACAGGGATGAAGACAACATTAGCCTCCTGGTACATCCTCATCAGAGTTCTTAGGTAATCAAGTGCATTGTCAGTAAATAGTAATACTTTGAAAGTAATCTGTTTTTCTGAGCAGTAGGTCTCAATGGTGGGCTTAAAATATTTAGTAAACTGTGCTGCAGATAGATGTGCTGTCATCCAGGCTTTATTTTTCCATTTATAGAGCACAAAGTAGATTTAGCATTCTTAAGGGCTTCAGGGATTTCAGAATGGTAAGTTAGAATTGGCTTTAACTTAAAGTCACTACCCACATTAGTCCCTAAAAGAAAATCAGCCTGTCCTTGGAAGGTTTGAAGCCAGAAATTGACTTTTCTTCTTTAACTATGAAAGACCTAGTGGCATCTTCTTCCAATAGAAGATGGTTTTGTCTACACTGAACATCTATTGTTTAGTGTAGTCACCTTCCTTAATGATCACAGCTGGGTCTTCTGAACTACTTGCTGCAGTGTCTACATTAATACTTGCTGCTTCACCTTGTACGTTTATATTCTAGAAATTACTCCTTTCTGTAAACCTCACAAATCAACCTCTGCTAACATCAAACTTTTATCCTGTGGCTTCCTCACCTCTCTGCATTCATAGAATTGAAGAGAGTTAAGGCTCTGTTTTGGATGAGGCTTCAACTTAAGGGTTTGTTGTGGTTGATTTGATCTTCTGTCTTGACCACTCGTACTTTCTCCATATCAGCAATAAGGTTGTTTTGCTTTCTTACCATTCTCATGTCCAGTGGAGTAACAGCTTTAATTTGCATCAAGAACCTTTTCTTTGCATTCCCCACTTGGCTAATTGTTTGGCACAAGAAGCCTAGCTTTTAGCCTGTCTCAACTTTCGACATGCCTTCTTCACTAAGTTTACTCATTTATAATTTTTGACTTAAAGTGAGAGATGTTCGACTCTGTCTTTCATTGAATACTTAAAGGCCATTGTAAGGTGATTAACTGGCCTAATTTCAATATTGTGGTGTCTCAGATTTGGGAGACCTAGGGGATGGTGAGAGAGAGACAGAGAAAGAGAGAGAAAGAGAGGAAGAGAGAGAGAGAGAAAGAGAAACAGAGAGAGAGAGAGAGAGAGAGAGAGAGAGAGACAAAGAAAGAGACAGAGAATGATCATTTGGTTGAGCCAGTGTGTCAGAACACATACAACATTCACTGATAAAATTTGCTCTCTTACAGGGGCATGACATGTGGTGCCACCCCCCCCAAATTACAATAGTAACATCAAGGATCACTTATCACAGATTACCATAACAGTTATAATAATAAAAATGAATCTAAAGCATGATGAGAATTACCAAAATGTGACAGAGGACATGAAATGAGCACATGCTTTTGGAAAAATGCTGCTGATAGATTTGCTTGACATAGGGTGGTCACAAACCTTCAGTTTGTAAAAACACAATATCTATGAAGTGCAATAAAGTATAGTGCAATCAAATAAGGTATACCTGCAATTATGAGATGATAACAGAGATAAAAAGCAATAAAGGAAACAAAAGAAAGTTAGTATAATCAACTTTTCAGTTTTAAGAAAGTCAACGGAATTAATAAACTTGTAGCCAAACTGTTCAAGAAAAATTAATATTCACAAATGACCAATATCAGAAAAAAGAGCAAATATCAGATCCTACAGACATTGAAAAGATAATAAGAAATATTCATGGGCAGCTTTATGCTAATAAATATGACAGCTTAGATAAAATGGTTACAGTTCTTAAAAACATAAACTACCAAAGCTCACTGAAAAAAAAAATAACCGTGTCTCTAAGTGAATTTTAAAATCTTTTCACACAGAAAGTTTCAGTCCAAATACTTAAGAGAGAAATAACATTAGTTATACTCTAACACTTCCCTAAAATGGAGCAAGTTTCTTTCCAACTCATTGTTTTAAGGACTACCTTTCCTTAATACCAAAGCCAGATGAAGATATCACAAAAAACAAGAGCCACAGATCTATATCCTTTATAAATATAGAAGCAAAGACTCTAAAGTTTTATCAAATAGAGTCCAACAATATGCAAAATAAGTAGCGTATCATGATCAAATGAGTTTATGTTTTTGTTTTTATTTTATTTTACAGTTGTAGGGTACAAGGGAGAGCCTGCTATAAAAGTAGACTGCTTCCAGCTGGCCCTCTCTAACCACCCCCAGCAGTGGACCAGGTACCCATTGTGTTGCCACATGGCTCCCTCCCTCCTCCCTCTCTTAGCAGTGCTGCACAACTGCTGATCCCACCCTGTGTTAATGTGACTAGTGTTCATGGCCCACTTATATGTGAGAGCATGCATGCAAATACAGTTTTTGAAAATTAATGCATGTAATTTTCCATATTAGCAGAACAAGTAAGAAAATTTATATGATCATCTACACAGATGCAGAAAAAAGATTTGACAATATTTAATGTTCATTCAGTGGGAATGTTCCTTAAGCAACTTTCTTAACTGCTAAGGGATGTCTATGAAAATCTCTTTCATCAGTGGTCCACAAACCTTTGCGGAGGGAGTAGATGTCTGGTAGACAACTTTCTCAGTGCCATTCAGCAGGCAATGGGGACCTCGGGAAGTGCCACCAGGCTTAGAGTGTTCGAATTAAGACTGCTTATAGTTGAATTTATTAGCCAAGGTCTCATCTTCAAGGACTACAAAACTTCCCCAGTGCCGAGAGGCCTAGTGTTTCATAGCTGCTGGTAACCCTGTCATGGCTGACCAGTGGTACAGCTTTCTGCCTGGGAAACTTGACCCTAGAGTGCAAGATTCTCATAACAGGACAGTGCATCTTAACTCTTCTTTTGTTAACCATAGCACCATGATACAGCATTTTATCTGTACTTTGACTTATTATGTAATTATTTTTTGCAGGGGAGGATGTGAAAAGTGAACAATTAAAGTGATATCCCTTTCACCAGCTTTATCGGCACCTCCTGCCAACTCTTTGGTCTAGGACTGACTAATTCTTAGATATCAGGGAGAAGTAAATAAGGCTTGGAGGGAGGACAGAGTCACCATTTTCTCACTGAAATTCAATTAAACTTTTTTAAAAAAGAAAACCCGTGATCCAGAGTATAACATTTTTCCATCTCCCTTACAAACATTGTTCTTTGGTTATTGATATACTTGTTTGATTCTTACATTGAAATGTGTGTATTTTTTCCCCTAAGGCACACAGCAATCATCTAGATGATCATTAAAATTTTTATTTGCTTGAGAAAATGCCTCTTTCTCTAACGTGTATGCTGTGAACTCTCATTGGCTGACACACTGGATAAATAACATCATAACTGTGAAACATTGTAAGAATACTTTGTTGATTGATTTTATGTTCACTTTTCACCTGGCTGTTTTTAGTACCATGAAAACTCTACTTTTATTTAGAATTAATTCTATTTAATGAAACTTGAGAAAGTTTACATATGTATATATACATGTAAATATGTATATTTTTGTGTGTTTATATGTACATATATGTATATTAAAAGCACAAATATATAATGTGTTTTTAATATATTGAGAACTCAGAAAGATGAAAACCGGATTTTGTTTAAGGAACTTTGATAAATAAACCTTCTCTTTTGCTAAAGTCTAATTTATCCTCAGGAGATCCTGTTATATGATTTAAGAGAAACACACACACACACACACACACACACACACACACACACACACACACGAACACACATATTTGGGATAAAAATACCACCTCAGAAGTTTCCTATTAGAAAAAATAAGGATTTGCTAACTGACTACTATTGTTCATCCCCTTCAGGAATGACCTCCCAGGTTGAGAAAACAAAGCCTGGATAGAAATCCAAATAATCTACAATAAATTAAATCCTTGCATCCTTGAGGAAGCAACTGGAGATCAGGGAAAAAATTAACATATAACTTCATCTCCAGATGTGCCCTCTCTTGCATTGTTGAGCCTACACTGAACCAGTTTTCTAATTTTTAAAAGGTTGTTTATGTTAAGAGCTACTAAATTATCATATTTCAGACAGCATTTCTTAAATGCAAAGTTTTTTTTAATAGCTAAGTTCAATGTCATTTAACACTGATCAGGCTAAATTGCAATTGGAGCCCTAATTCATGCTTTAAAAATTTAGACCGAGTAATTTTCATCGTCAGCAGGTACCAGTAATTCTTGGAGTCCCAAAAGATGTCCCGAGAAGTATCCATGTTGCGTTTCTCTTGGTCTGTGGAAACATGAGGCAAAAGTAGTTGAAAGTAAATGAGCTGTTCTTTCAATTTAATTCAAGATGTTTTCAGTGCCCTGAATAAAAGACTTTAGAAACTGTTATTTTTTTCTTCTGATCTTTTAATGCCTCTTGAATTAAAAGCAAAGCTGACACTTTAATTGTGGTCAGGCCAAAGCAGTGTATTCACTGACTGGATGAATGCTAATTTGTCAGCCAGGCTAAATTATGCATGTTCTCCAATCTTTCAATTTCCCATGACTGTTCACAGTTGGGGGTTGCATCTCTACCCCTGGTTTCACTGCCTTTTCTAGAAGTCTTCTCAATTGAATCACTAAGATGCTTCCTGTTAGCAAGGGCTCACTCTCTCAATCTCTCTCTCTCTCTCTCTCTCTCTCTCTCTCTCTCTCTCTCTCTTACTCGCTACTCATCCTTAAACTTGTCTTCTATAGGAATATTTGTGAGTGCTTCAAAAGAAGAATTTACTATATGGATTACTCCAAAATTGAATGCTTGAAACTGCAGCACACATGCGTGCATGTGTTGTGTGTGTGTGTGTTTTAAGACTGTTTTAAGACACTCTATCCTCCAAACTGGAGTGCAGTGGCATGATCATGGCTCACTGCAGCCTTGATTCCTGGGCTCAAGCAATGCTCCTACCTCAGTCTTTTGAGTAGCTGGGATTACAGGTGCATGCCACCACGTCTGGCTAATTTTTCTATTTTTGGTAAAGATGAGGGTCTTACTTTATTGCTCAGGCTAGTCTTGAACTCCTGACCTCAAGAGATCCTCCCACCCTGACTTTCCAGAGTGCTGGGATTATAGGCATGAGCCACCACCCCTCACTGTAAATTTTATTTCTATAATTACAGATTTCAAAAGCAATCAAAGAAGCAAACAGGCAACACAGCAATCAGCAATGAATAAAATTGAAGGATGCTTATTTATTACTGGAAAGTGTGAATATAAAACTTGAACAATATAGCATGCACAGGTTTTATTTGAAATCCCTTATAACTTTATACAGAATTTGTGCAGAAATTTATTCTGGGAGGATTTCTAATACATCGCCTTTTCTACAGATGACTGAAGAAAACCAATAAGCCAAAGGTAAAATAGTAAGGTAATAAAGACCAGTAGTCATCAAATTCCATTCCAAGAAGCCTCAGGAGTCACTGAATTAGATGAGGGAACTCCAAGCAATGGATTCATCCAGAGTCAGCCAGAACAACCCCACTTTTGACTGATTTATGTATCTTGAGAGTTTTGGTTAGATTCTTACAGTAATCTAACTACTGAATTCAACTGTAGTTAGGCCTACTATACACAAAGATTAATAAAAGGGAATGGTGGATGCAGTTAAATTAATTTCCAGGCAGTTCTGAGTCTTCTCGCAAGACATCTAGTGTTTCTTGAAGATGGGGTTTCCGCTTTGTTGATTTTGCTGTTGCTTACACTGCAGCACAGCAAAGCCTCCAGAAATGCTTCCTGCTGTGTATAAATTCACTGTTCTGATCTTAGCCAACATCTTCCTAGATAGAAGAGCCATCAGGATTTCGAATGAGGACCTCCACCATTTGCTCTCCCTGTCACCGCATGGATTCTGAGCCGGGAAAGCAGCAGGAAACCCCAAGATTCAGGTCCCCATATTAGGTAGGATTGGATAGGATTCATCCCTGAAAACAAAGGTCACCATCTTTTGCACTTGATTTCTAGAAAAAAACAACTGATTAGAGATAGAAAACTAGGAAATCCAAGGCAAATCAAGATGTGAACATGTTGGAAACAACCATTGGTGAGGACTTGATGATTCTTTCTATATTTTAAGAATTTGGTAGGGCCGGGCACGGTAGCTCACACCTATAATCCCAGCACTTTGGGAGGCTGAGCTGAGAGGATTGCCTGAGCCCACGGGTTTGAGACCAGCCTGGGCAACTTGGTGAGAATTCATTTCTACAATAAATCAAAAAATTAGCCCGAAGTTCCAAAAAATTAGCCAAGTAGTTCCAACTACTTGGATGGCTGCAGTAAAAGGATCACCTGGATCCCAGCATGTTGACACTGGGGTGGCCATGAGCGTGCCACTGCACTCCAGCCTGGGCAACAGAGTGAGAATCCTACTCAAAACAGAAAAAAAAAGTGGTTAAATATCAAATGTAATAAAAATGTTTACAATGGCCATTTTTTTTCTCTCTCATGCATATTTGGGCAGTGGCTTATTGATTGTATCTCCATGACCCTGATTTTCAGTTCTGACTTTTAAGGTGTTAATTTACCAGTTATACACCATTCTTGCATCTTGGATTTATACTATGAGGTGATGAAAGATTTGGCTATACAAACAACTCAGGCTTGACCAAAATAAGAAATAGAACTTTCTTCTCCTAGCTTTCTTCTCCTAGTTATGCCTTCACTAAAAAAAAAAAATCTATTAATGTATCATGCACGTGATTCATTAAGAAATACAATATTCAGGATTGTCATAAAATAAGAAGTGTTCATACATTCCTTTGCATGGTTAAGATTTTAGGACAGTGTAGGCGTTGGCAAACTCTGGCCTATGGGCCAAAATCTGGTCCATAGCATGTGTTTGAATGGCTTGCCAGCTAAGAATGAGCTTTGCATTTTAAAATGTTTTTAAAAAAAGAAAAAATAAGTTATTGCACGCAAAAATGATAGTTTATTTATTATTTATTATTGATGTATCATTCCTTGAGTACAACTAGAGTTGCATGTGGCTGGTGAAAACATTCACCAAGACAGTTGTAAATTAAGAAACGTAGATTTATTAAAGGGAAGGTAAAAAGATACAAGAGAACAGTGGACAGAGCAACAGCAAAGGGAAACAGTCTACCATCTGCAAAGGGACAGGGACATTTGGGCTCTTTTATAGGGCGGTGCTGAGGAGTTTATGTGCTGGGATTGCTATGCTAAGGGGGCTACATGCCAGACATGTCAGAATTGCTCAGGATAACTGATTGTGGTTATCTCTGTGCCAGAGTTATTTAATAATAGTCAGGTACTTTTTGCTACATGGCCAGTAAGCTTTTGCAACGTTCTTCTACCTTAATATAATTAACCCAATTTTTGCTGACCTATTTAGAGCTTATCTTTCTCCACAGTTTAAACTTAGTGTCTATAAATAAAGTTTTATTGGAATATAGCTATGTTCACTCATTCAAATATTGCCTGTGTGCCAACTTTCACACAATAATGAGCGCTGATTAGTTGCAACAGTGACTGTGTCACCCTCGCAAAATATTTACTCTTGTTTCTTCTCAGAAAACATCTACTGATCCCTGGAAAAGTGGATTCTTTTATTTATGGCTGAATTTCAATCTGAATTTGATATTATTTACTCAATTTCCCAGTTGGGGGTGCCGGTTTGGGCGCCATCTTTTCTCAGGTGTCACTTCTCTAATTTCTTGAAGAGAGTATCTTTTTCTTCCTACTGTTTTTTTCTCCTAGTTAGCTCATGTTAACTCTTCATTCTGTCATTTAGGAGAGGAATGTGTGAACAGAAGAAGAAAAAGAATACCATGTTTTCTTTGCTTTTTGGGGACATAGAATTAGAGCTGAGATTTAAGAATATACCCAGATTTAGAAACTTTAAATCAGACCCAGGATAGCCTAACCTTTTCTGTTTCTCCCTTTTTGGAAAAGGAAGACATATTCTTCTCTCCCTTTCCTGTTTTGTAATCCATGCGCAACATGGTGTCAATTGTTCAGTAGTCTTGTGTGCTTCAGAGATGTTTGAAGTTATACTTTGAAGGATGTTTAGAGAAAAGGAAATCAATTTGATAGTAGAGGTTCCTTGGGATGCACAGTGGCCCACTGTTTTGTTTGTATGTGGTTTAAAATACAGTACTGCCATCTGATACAGGACTACATACTAAACAACGATTTTCTGGCAGATATTTTAGTCGTATGATATCTTGTCATCCAGATACACTCCCTTTCTTACAGTAGTGCTTGATTAAAATAAATCTTGTTTCCTAGAGAAATCAGTGTGGCACTGAAGCTCTGCTATTTGTAAACTCCTTCTAAATCTATCTTTAGCATGGTAGAACTCAGGAATAAGAGGCAATATGGCTACACTCTAGAGCATTTTCCTTAGGTGTTTCATTCACAGGAACAGCTTTGGAGCTGTGATAGCACTTCTGTAAGTGTTTTGAATTTAAATGTGTGCAGTGTGTTAATTACTACTCTATTTATAGAGTGGTTTTTTTTTGCTCACATACATTTGGGGAAAATGCTTTATATATATATCTAAACATATATATATATATAAACATATATATATATATCATTCTGAATAAATGTCAGACAGTGTACCAAATCTTATAGTGCAACTAGCACCTACACGTTTCCATAAATGTGATAATATTTCTAAACTTTATGCATGTATCTTTCATTTTTATTTAAAGAATTGTAGGAAATTCAGTGTCCATTGGAAATAAAGTATGTATGATGGTGAAGGATCAACTACTAAGGTGTTTTATGGCACTCTCTACTACTGACTTTACATCACACGTTTATTTGTTTATTTCTGCCTCCTTCATTAGACTTTGTTGCATGAGAGGGTCTTCAATTTGTTTGCCACTGTATCTTCGTCACCTAAAACCATGCCTGATACATAGAAGGTGCCAAGGATGTATTGAATAAGGAAATTGTTAGGCATTAGTCAATCCATAAGAACTGGAATAGGAACATTAACGTATAATAGGGGATATGAATTCTCTGCAAAAATCACTTCAAATATCTTCCTAATTCCAAGTTGATAAAGGGGCAAGAAAATCTAAGCCTATTTTGATAATAAGGGGACTCTGTGGTTATACAGTGATAGTTGTATTAAAGTCTAAACAAAGGATATGTTTACATAGAAGTCAGAAAAAGGGATCTATAGGGTAAGGGTGAGGGTAAGACTCTGTCAGTGTTTTACTTTCCCATGAAGGAAAAACTCTGTGACCAGGAGACTTGAGTAAGTGGATCCCTTCACCAAAGCAAGTACAACTTCTGTAGCTGTTAAGATCATATAACCAAATCTCTATATTCTACTTTATGTCTCATCACCAGAGTTTCTTTAGTTTGCTCTTAAATAAATGGACAAGACTACAAGTGGTTTGGGCTTGATTGGCTAGTCCAGTCCCCTTGAGGTCTGAGCAAATACATGTCAGCATCCTATCTACCGCTATATGAGTTTGATCAGCAGTTCCTGAAACTGACCACTCCTTGGTACTCTGAGCATGTTTTGATTATTTGCTAAATTATGACATCCCCTGCCTTAGAGACTAGTCAACTTTCTCAGATCAGAGCTCTATCTTGCTACTGTCTATCTCCTAGAGGACAAAGATCTCCATAGAACTGGAGTTTAGTATGTTATTGATATTATTTTAGTAATGTTATCTACATTAAGTTAAACTAACTGAAAAACAAAAACGAAACGAAGCCAAACAAAAGCAACAAGACCAGGTTTTGAAAAGATACATCAGTGGATAGAAACAATTAAAAAATGTATCTCCCTTAAGCAGACTCTGCTGCAGGCCCAAGACACTCTGTAGGTAACTGATCTACATAGAGTAAATTCATGATCTGGCTGAGAAAGACTGTACCTTCCTAAAGCTGCTAAATCTGGAGCTTACTGGCTAGCCAAGTGGGGAGAGAGATCATTTGCTGACTTGAAAACGTTTTCATACGTAATTAAGACTCATTCCATCAACTCATATTTCACTGGCCAAGGAAAGTGAAATTGACTACATCTAAATGTGTTGGAGAAATATAACTGTTCTATGGAAGGAAGAAAAAAGCTGGAATTAGTGGTGAATAGCACTTACATCTATCACATATTGAAAGAATTAATTAAATTAAAGTGTGCAATTTGAAATGCTAGCTTCCAAAATGTTTACCATCTTAATATTACTATTTTGAAAAATTTTAATTATTTTTTAACATGGTGCATCTATCCTCACATATAACATTGTAGTCACTCTACTGGTAACGTCTCAAAGATTTATCACCCACTCTATTGATATCTCCAAATGAGTAAAAGGATCATGGTAAACTAATTCAATCAAGTATTATAATTGGAAACATTTGAACATACTTCTTTTCTTTATAATTTCATTTAACATCCTTAATCTCTATTTAGAATTTGAATCAATTCAAATGTGGCACAGTGACTTAATTTTTCCCCTCTAGTTTCATCCTTCAGCAAAATTACAAAGCAGGAGCACCACTTCCTGAAACCCAAGGCTTTACTTCTTCTAGAAAAATAGAAAGACACTTGTTTTCCTAGCTTTTTTTCCCTAGAGCAGGAGTTGCATTATTTGAGAGAGAGGAAGCTATCCTCAACACTGAAGGGAAAGACGGAGTTTAAATTCAAGTGTTGTAGACTTTGAAGCCATGATGACATTTTTCTCTGTTGAGATATACAGCAGGAATTGGATGCTGTGAGCAACAGAGCATAATGCCTTAGAATTGGACAAGGATCATCTCAACATTGACCATGATGGACTAAAGACGAGAGACCCTTCCTTCTGTTTTTTAGGAGAACTTGTCTCCTAAAATTGTGTGCATGGGATTTCTATGTCTTATACTATACCATACAGACTCAAAAACTTTTCATTTGATAAAGAAAAAAAAGTAAATGAATGCTTTTTTATAGCAAGTTGTAGAAGAACAAATGCATAGCATTACAAAATAAGCAAACTAGTTATTTGTATGAATATAGTTTTCCAGAACATTTGTATGTGTGTATGTGCTACTGGGAAATAGGGGTTTAAAGTCATCTTACTAGCTTTTGTTCTAACTCTACTCAAATACTCGTAAAGAGTCAAGATTCTTTAAGTTTCTTTGACTTTATTTGTGTTTTTTGAACAGCTGCAATGTTTGTCTGGAATCCGTTTCAAATCTGTATTTTTTCCTGACAGTTGCCTCGTGATTTAAGGAAGCGTCATCAACACATATGGATAATGAGGTTCTACAGGGCACTTTTATTGCTGCACAAAGGGAAATAATGAGAACTAGAAGAATTAAGGAGCTGGGATAGTCCCTGTGTCTGATGATGTGGTGACTGGTGGTGCTCATGATCAACTTGATATAAACAAGACTGGGCTCGAGTTTGATGCCATAGATATCCATTCCTTTTTTCTCAGATCCTCCCTTCCATGAACCTTCCATGGTTCAACTACAGAATATATTATTTTATTAGATGGTGAAAGAATTATTTTTAGGCCTGTCGTTTCTAATAGGATTGATTATAGGACTGGAAAAATTGGATTTCTTTTCTTTTTTTTTTTCTTTTTTTGAGTTGGAGTCTCACTCTGTTGCCCAGACTGGAGTACAGTGGCACGCTCCTAGCCACCACAGCCTCAACCTGCGGGACTCCGGTGATCCTTCTACCTCAGCCTTCCAAGTAGCTGGAACTACAGGTGTGCACTACCATTCCCAGCTAATTTTTGATTGTAGAGATGAGGTCCTGCCAAATTTCCCAGGTGGGTCTCAAACCTGCAGGTTCAGGCGATCCACTCATCTCAGCCTCCCAAACAGCAGGATTACAGGCTGAGCCACCGAGCCCGGCCAAAAAAATTGGATTTCATAACGACCTAGAGTTGAGGGTTCTTTAATCATGAAAGAGACCTGACTCTCAATCTATACTCGAGTAATGGTCTGAAGTGTAAGTCAGAAAGTGTTCTTGGGAAGTATGGCACCATTGCAAGGACACAAGTGAACACTGAGAAAGATGTAAGCATTGAATAATTCATTCAATCAACAGATACTTATTTAACAACCACTTATTCAGAATTGTCTGGGTGCTGAGGACATGGTAGTAAATAAGACAACACAGATCCTACAACCATGAAGCCTACATTTTAGTTGACTTAGGTGGGGGAGGGGGGCTGGCAGTAAATAAGTACAACTTTATAAATGGATACATTTTATGAGGGTGAATTGACAGGAATCATTTAAATCAGTGATATTGAGATTTAATGGGTAGAGATCAGTAAAGGAGGCTTGCCTAGCCTTGACTTTGCCAACAAGCTGGATGATCTCAAGAACTCAGATTAAAAAGTTTGGATGAATATTTTAGTCTGTAAAGTTGAGAGACGGCAACATGCTCTGTACATACTTTTCTCTCTCTAAAAGTATGTGAGTCTATTCTTGAACAAATTAAGTTAATATATGCAAATATCTAACAAGGTTTGGCACACTGAAAGCTCTTTCAGAGCTTTAGTTATGACTATGAAAATGATTTTGATTTGCCTTTTAGACTCTATTCCTTTCCTGTTTGGCATTGTTTTAGTGTACAGTAGACTATTCTTCCTAAAACTTCCAAAGATGTTATCTGTGATTTAATAGAACTATAATTAACTCTTCTTAAATATGTTGAAATTAGCCAAGGACTTTTAAAAAGTAATTGAAAGAAGGTTTTTTAAAATAAGGGGTAAGTCCTATTTCACAATGTCTAAGTCCTATTTCATAATGGATATAAGGATATAAATGATCAGATTTTAGGTTGGTTAAAAATTCTCATTTCCTTGTTGCATATTTGATATCTAATATAATATGCAATAGGTCAAATGTTAATAGCTAAGCTTTTGATGTCTCAAATATAACCATGTGCTATATGTGGTACTATACCATTTATTGAATGGCTCTATTATTCTGGGGGGAAGATCTTTTGTGTTGTATTTGGTCTATTGAAATGATTTTAACATGACTTAAATACATTTAAATTAATAAAATAGTTGAAACAATAATACAAATAAAATATTATTACAAAACTAATATAGATTTAATGTTAACTATGCAACAGAAGAGTATTAAGAAACTTACCCCATGATTTCATTAATCCCAAAAAAGTTGTTATTGTATCAGTTTTATGGTCTCAGGTTTGTAACTTGGCCAAAGTAGCAGAGCAAGTTTGACCAACAACATAGTTTGTAAGGAGGGGGCCAAGCTCCCGGAAGTAATTCATGTACCTCAATATGTCTATCCAATTACTAGAATAAAACTGCCCTGTTGAATGAATCTTTCGAAGTACTGCTTCTTTTAAGACACATATATTTAAGATTACTACATCTGTATTTATAAATTAGACATTTCTATAGTTTTTAATAATCTTTTTATTTTAGAATAGTTTTATAGTCTAGTTTCAGATGTTAAAGTTGCAAAAATCATAGAGAGGTCTCCATGCACCTAACACTCAGTTTCCCCTATTGTTAGAATCTTACATTCACAGAATACATTTGTCACAGCTAATAAACCAATATAAACACATTTTCACTGAGTAAAGCTCATACTTTATTTAGATTTCCTTAGTTTTGTGTTTTGTTTTGTTTTGGAGTCGGGCCTCACTCTGTCACCCAAGCTGGAGTATAGTTGCATAATTGCAGCTCACCACAGCCTCAACCTTCTGGTCTCAGGTGATCCTCCTGCCTCAGCCTTCAGAGTAACTGGAACTACAGTTGTGTGTCATCATGCGCAGCTAATTTTATTATTATTATTATTTTTATTATTATTATTATTATTGTAGAGACAAGGACTCACTTTGTTATTCTGGCTGATCTCGAACTCCAGGGCTCAAGCCATCTTCGAAGCTGCTTCGGCCTCCCAAAGCGTTGGAATTACGGACACCACGCCTGGCTAGATTTCCTTAGTTTTAACCTTTTTATCTTTCTGTTCTAAGATCCTATTCAGAATACCACATCACACTTAGTCATCATGTCTCTTTAGATTCCTCTTGACTGTGACAATTTCTCAGATTTTCTTTGATTTTTTTGGCCTTGACATTTTCAGGGAGTATTAGGCATTTTGTAGGAATGTCCCTTCACTGGATTTGTTTAATTTTGTGTTCATATTTTGAGTTTATGGGTTTGGGAAAGGATTATCAAAGAGGTGAATTAACTTTCTCATCATAGTATATAAAGGGTACATACTGTCAACCAACGTATTGCTGTTGATGTTAACCTTGGCCACCTGACAGATGGAGATTTTTAAGTCTCTTAACTGTAAAGTCAGTAATTTTTCCTCCTTTCCATATTCTGCTTTTTTGGAAAGCAGTCACCATATTCAGTCCACATTAAGGAAGGTGTGCTTCATTACCTGGAGGGGAGGGTACTTCCATAAATTATCTGGAATTCTCCTGCCTGGGAGATTTATCCTTCATACAGTGTATTTCCTTTTCAAACGTTTACTTAGCATTTTGCATTTAACATTGATCCATGTTTTTGTGTGGTTTGATAGGCTTTTCCTTTTTGTTATTTGGTAGTATGGAAGTGGTACTGTTTGGTGAGACTTTCATTTGGTTATTCTTTTGTTTATTTATTAACCTATATCAGCATGAACTCAGGATATTTACATTATGTATTGGATTACAATCCAATGCTATATTTTCTTGTTGCTCAAATTAATACAATTTTAGTCACTGTGAGCTTTTTTAGTTGTCTTGTGTCCTTTGACATACCCCCATCATTGTATGTATTTGTTTATTTTTTAGTATCTATTTGCTTTCTGGTGCTATAAGAGGCTGCTGCCTCATCTTGTATATTTCTTGCTGTAGTCTTAGAATAAGACATTTCTGTGAGGAACACTGGTTTTTTTTTTTTTTTTTTTTAATTGAGTGGTATTAGAAACCAAAATCTGAGTGCTATGTGTGCTCATTGCTACTGGAGTATTGTTGCTCTTAGGCCCTCTCAGCTGACTAGGCAAGGAAATATTTGGGTATACTAACCTACTTATATACATATTTCTATAAATATTTTCTCACTATAACCTTCTGTATTTATGTTAAGCTAAACATGATTTCTCACTGATTTCTCAACTCTAGTCCCTTATCACATGGATCATTCTAACATTCTCCACTTGCTTGCCTGTTGTTGTCCACCAGTGATAAAGTTGACTTCTATCCATTTACTTAATTGTTGGGTTCCAATATACATGTATAGCAGTATCAGACTTTTCAATCCATACACACATGAGAAACAACTTAATCAATAAGAATATAGTTATTATGTACAGTTCCTTTTGCCTTTAGTCTTACAGACTCTACTCATTTCTAAACTTATTTAGTTTAGCATCCTTTAGTGAGGATATTTTTTACATTTGTAATAATTAGATAAACTCTTTCATTCTAAAGCGTCCTGATTTCTGAAATATTTTTTAAAAATTAGAACAAATTATGGTTCACACTTTGTGCAGTAAGGTTGTCTAGGTTTTCTCAACTATGGAGTATCAAGTATCTACTCCAATACTTTTATCCTGAATAGTTTCTCAGTTCCCCCCAAAATCTCCTACATTTCACCTATCCAACCCATTCTACTCCCTACACACCTGGCAACCACTGGTTTGCTTTGTGTCACTATAGTTTTGTCTTTTTCAGAATGTCAAATAAATTGAATCATACTGTGTGTGTATGGATGTATCACTGTTTTCATCTATTGAAGGACACTTTGAATCTTTCCAGTTTGAATGGCTATAAATAAAGTTTTTTTCACAAACTTTTAGATGCATGAGTTTGTGTGGTCATCAGTTTCAAACCAGTTGAGTAAATATCTAGGAGAATAATTGGCAGAGTAAATATCTAAGGGAATAATTGGCAGATTGTAAGCTAAGACTATGTTTAGCTTTGTAAGACATTGCCAAATTGAAAAAGTGACTGTACCATTTTGCATTCCCACCAACAATGAAATAAAGTGCTTATTGCTGCTGCATATTTTGCCAGAAATTGGTGTTGTCAGACTTTTGGATTTGAACCATTGTAATAGGTGTATGGTAGCATCTTTTTGTAGTTGGAATTTTTCTAATGAATAATATTGTTGAGTGTGTTTTTATATGCCTATCTGTCATATGATTATCTTCTTGGTGAAGTGTTTGCTTAGAATTTTTATTCATTTTTAATGGAGTTGCTTGTTTTATTATTGTTGAGTTTTAATTATATACTTTATATTCAAGTTATAATATATATATGATTATGATATATGATTTGCAAACACTTTGTATTTTCTTTTTCTTAACTGTCTTTCACAAAGAAAACATTTTTATTTTAAATAAAGTCTGTCCAATTTCTCCTTTCATGGATTATGCTTTTGATGTTGTATTTTTAAAAACTTGTCTTATCACTAAATCTAAGGTATTGTAGATTTTCTTCTAGGAGTTTGTTGTCTTGAATTTTACATATAGGTGTATGATACATTGTTAGTTAATTTTTATATGAAGTGTAAGATTTGCATCTAGAATTTTTTTAAATTTGGAGGTCAAATTATTTCAGCAAAATGACCACTTTTTCTCCATTTAATTGCTTTTGTAGTTTTGTCAAAAATCAGTTGGCTTTATATGTTTTGGGTGATTTCTGAGCTATGTACTCTGTCCCATTGTCCTATGTGTCTATTACTTATTGATACAATGCTGTCTTGATTACTTTAGCCTTATAATAAGTCCTGAAATAGGATAATGTGAGTCTTCCAACTTTATTCTTATTCTTCAATGTTGATACCCAACAGGGTATCCTAAGTGATCTTTTCTTATACATTTTAGAATAAGTTTATTACCTACAAAATATCTTGATGTAATATTTACTGAGATGAAGAGAGACCCATAGGCCAACTTAGAACTAATTTCTTAATAAAATTGAATTTTCCAATTTATGAACATAAAATATTTTTCCATTTTTCTAGATATTCTGTTTTATTAATGCCTTATAGTTTTATGTATATAAAGCCTTGCATACTCGGTTATATTTATATACAAGTAATTCATTTTTCAGTTCCATATATTTAAGGCATTTTTAAATTTTTTGTTTAAATTTATTTTTTACTATAGATATGTAGGATACAGGTGAGGATTAACTTGATAAGTAGGTTGCATGAAGATGAAGTTTGTGCTTTTAACTGACCCTCAACCCCTGGTAATGGACCAGGTACTCTTTGTGTTTGTCATGTGCTCCATACCACTTCCTCCCTACCTCCCCCAGCAGTGCCCAGCAAGTGCTGATCCCACCCTTGTGCTAATGTGACCAGTGTTCAGGGTCTGCTTATTAGTGAGAACATGTGGTGTTCAGTTCTGTGTTTTTGTGGTAGTTCACTTAGTATGATGGCCTCCAACTCCATTCAAGTTGCTGCAAAGTCCTTAAGTTTGTTCTTCTTTATGACTGCATAATACTCCATAATGTGTATGTCCCACATTTTCTTTATCAAGTATAAGAGTCATTTTTAACTGCAAAATTTTATTTTTGTATTGCTGATATGTAGAAAAGCAATTTACTTTACTTTATTGAACTTGCAACCTGTGACTTTATTAAACTGAAGTATTTGTTACAGAATGTTTTTGGTAGATTATTTAGGGTTTTCTATGCAGACATTCAGTAAATAGAAGAGTACCCTTTCAACAAATAGAAGAGTAAAAAGATATATGAGCATAAACAGAGTTTTATTTCTTCCATTTACATTTGTATACCTTTTATTTCTTTTTCTTGTTTTATTACACTAGTTAAGATTTCCAGTTGCATTTGTGTGTTTATGTGATGAGATAGCCCCTCCATCATTCAAAATTTGGTTTAAATACTGAGATTGAAAATATATGCACTCAAATCCTAACATGATAAGGAAAGGGTATTTTATATGAGGCTTTCTTGGAAAGCAAAGGAGACTTCTCATGAAGATCCAAAATTGGTCTGAGAAAGAAATGAGTGGCCTTTCATCATGGTTATCGAGTGGAGATGGAGTGATGCTTTACACGTGCAGGCAGTGGCTTGCATGATTTGAAATTCCACAAGTATCAAACAAGGGAGGGCCTAAACTGTACTATTAGCTTGCTAAATGTAGCATTAAAGGCAAAGATGAAGGAAATGGGATTGGAATCTTTCAGCAGTCAACCTAACATAAAAATTGAGTGAGGATGTCTATTATGTTATTAAATAGAAATGAGGAGGGAGGATATCCTTATTTTGTTATTGATTTTAGGGTAAACTGTTCAATCTGTCACCATGAACAATGATATTAGCTCTAGATTTTTAATATATGCTCTATTGGTTAAGGCAGTTTCTTTTTATTCCTGTTTTTTTAAGTTTTTACAATTATGAATTGATGTTGAATTTTGTTTAATATTTTTAATGTACTTACTGACATAAACATATATTATTTTTATAATTTGGTGTGTTAATATGACTTTCACTGATTAATTTATATATGTTGAACTAGGCTTACGTTTCTGGAATGGAGTATACTTTGCCTTGATGTACTATCCTCTTTATATATTGCTGGATTTGATTTACAAATATTTTGGTGAAAAATTCTGTGGGTATGTTTTTGAGATACATTTGGCTCTAATTTTATTTTCTTGTCACATATTTTTAACTGATTTTAGTAGTAGGATAATGCTTATAAGGTCTTATAAAATAAGTTGGACACTTCTACTCTTATATTTATTGAAAAAGATAGAGAATACTTATTTCTTTCTTAAATATTTTATAGAATTCACCATCTGCAAATGGTACCTTTATTTATAGATTCTATAATAGATATGAGTATTCAGGTTATCTGTTTCTCCATGACTAAGTTTTGATAGTTTGTGTCTCTCAAATTTTTTCAGTTCATTTAAGTTAGCACATTTGTGGTCACAGAATTGTTCATAGTGCCATCTTATTATACTTTTAACTTTCATAGGGTCACTAGCAATTGCCCCTCTTTCATCTGATATTAGTAATATGTATCTTCTCTCTATTTTAAGTAGCCTGTCTAAGGTTTACCAATTTTATTGATATTTTCTAAGGTGCAGCTTTTATTTTTGCTGATTTTCTCTTTTGTTTTTATGTATTCAGTTTCATTCTAATTTTTTTATTAGATTTAATTTGCTCTTTTTATATAATTTTCTAAGATGGAAGCCTAGGTTATTTATGTTAGATAATTCTAGTTTTCTAATTTCAATGGCATAAATTTTCCTCTGTGAACTGTTTTTGTTGTATCGCACATATTTTGATAAACTGTATTTTCATTCAGTTTTTTTAACTTGAGATGTTTTTCTTTGACTTATGTATTATTTAAAAGTGTCTTTTGTGATTTCCAAATGTTTGTTCAATTTCATTGGAGAACATTATTTTAATGATTTTAAATCTTTTGAATCTGTAGGCTAGAATGTGGTCAGTCTGACTCCCCTCCCCCCGGCCCCACTCCTTCCAGTCTGTTTTCTAAGGTCAATCTTAAAATCTATGTGAGCTTAAAATTATTTGTATTCCATTGTGTATGAAGTAGCCTATATGTGTCAATTAGATCAAGATGATCGATAGTGCTTATTTGTTCTATCTACATGCTTGTTGGTTTTCTGGCTACTTATCAATTACTGTGCAAAAGTTTCCAAGGATAATAGTAAACATTTAAGTTTCTCCTTCAATTTTATCAGTTTTTGCCTGATATTTTGATGCTCTGTTGTCAGAGGCATATATGCTTAAGATTGTTTCTCCCTACAAAATGTACCCCTTTACCATTATAAAACATCACTTAATAAAAAATGTCCTGGTAATGTGTCCTGGTAAATGTCACTTAATAAAAAAATGTCCTGGTAATTTTTCTTGTTCTGAAGTCTATCACATCTGAAATTAATATAGGGATTTCATCTTTTTTCAAATTAGTGTTAGTGTAGTATATCTTTCTCTATCCCTCTACTTTTAACCTATGTGAGTCTCTGCTTTTAAAATATGTTTCTTGTGGACAACATAATTGAATCTTATTTTTTAAATGAACTTTGACAATTTCTATCTTTTAATTAGTGTGGTTAGACTGTAATTTTGTCAATGTAAATTTTTGTCAGGTAAGATGTCTGGGATAGTATAACTCTAAATTGAAATGTTCCTTTCTTGTCTTTTGTGGAACAGATTATAATAATACAAATTGCTTGTTTTTCAAAAACATAAAAGAACTAAAATGTAGAACATCTCATCCCAGATAATTTTCTGTTTTTCTTCTCCTTCTCCTCTTTCTCATTTTTTTGTCTCAGCTTTTTCTTGGTACGTATTTACAATTTTTTTTTGTTCTAGTTAGATGTTGAAGTGTATGTTGTATTCTACAAAAATATACTTCCTAATTTATGATGTAAATTATTGAATTTTAGTTAAACTTTAGTATATATACTTCCTCTTCTTTCTTTTTTTTTATACTAGTTCTGTTAATTGTTGAGTTGCTTTTGACTTTTCTGACTGTTCAGTAATAATTTAACTGGGAACATGAGTGTCAGTCATCTGCCACACTCTTATACAAAATCCATATCTGACCTAGCAGAGGATAGAAAATTCAATAAAACCTTTTCAATATGTTTTGTCTCACCATCATTTTGTGCATACATGTTATAGGACAGTTTTGGGCATGCATGAGACATGACTGCTTAATTCTGCTCTTTGTCTCCAATTATCATTTCTTTTATAATGCCATTATACAAATTTTATTTTATTGTTTCCTTTTTCTGTCTATACTTTGTTTCTTATTTGCTACTTCTAATCTCCTATCGGTAGAGATTAAGGCTAAATAAGTTATTGAAATAAGCTAATATAATATCTAGAAATTTAAAGTGTCACATATATTATCTATGTTTATCTCAACAGCATTGAAAAGTAGGAATTCTTTGCCCAGTCTTACAGAAGAGTACATTGAAATTTATAGTACCTTCCTCAAAGTTATAGATAGAAAGTAGCATATTTGGAAATTCAGCAGGTATTTATTTTATTTTTGTTCTGAAAGCTGACATGCTGCTCATTTCTCCAATTTTTTTCTGAGAGAGTTCCAAAGAGTAAAGCACAAGGCTTTAACACAGAGACTTCTAAACAGGTCTGTATTTAATGACTTTTTTCCTCTATGTACTTTCAGCTAAGGAGTTCTAGAAGATAGAATTTATCAAATGTTTGAACTTTGACATAAAGTTTGAACTGAATTTTCCTTTTCTGACCTTTTTAAAACTTGCTTTTATACTTATTATCATGTAAAAGTCCACTTCCATGTAATTTTTATCAAAGTAACAACTACTGTATTTAATTTCTTATTTATAAAACATGCCTATTATATTCTTTAGAAAGCTTACTTCAAATGTCCAACATATCAAATAGCTCTGCTGTAAAATAGTCTATTATAAAGGTCTGAAACAGGAATTTCCCACCCTCTCAACTAGTGCTAAGAGAATATGATGATATAATCCTTCCCAGTAGGTTTTTTTTTTTTTTTTTTAGCATTTTTGGATCATTTTTCTCTATAGCTTCTATCATGACATTTATATTTGTGTTTTCATAATTGCCTCAGAATATTCTATGCCCTCCAGAGATAATATCAAATTAGAAAAAATTTTGTTGCTAACAAAAAACCTTATACTTTCTGAGTTTTTCTTATTTCGATATGAAATATTTTTGCTTTGGTCCAGTTTTTTTTTTTTTTTAAGTAAAAGATGACAATCTTAAGAATCATTTGCATGAAACAAAAATGTAGCCGGGCTCGGTGGCTCAGTGCCTGAGCCCGCGGGTTCAAGACACGCCTGGGCAGGTGAGAGCTCATCTCTACAATAAATTAAAAAAAAAAATTAGCCAGGCATGGTAGCGCACGCCTGTAGTTCCAGCTCCTTGGAAGGCTGAGGCAGAAGGATCTCCGGAGCCCAGCAGGTCGAGGCTGTGGTGACTGGGAGCGGCCACTGCACTCCAGTCTGGGCGACAGAGTGAAACTCCAACTCAAAAAAAAAAAAGTATAATAATATTGTACTGCATGGGATGGTAAAACTCAGTGAAATTTTAGAGGAGCTTGTGTCATTTTACTCTGGATGAAAGAGCTATGTATAACTAAAAGCTACTTGTCATTGAATGTATATTTTAATTACCAGAAAAAAAACTTTCAATGTGATGAACAACAGCATGTCTTTAAAAAAAACTGGTAGAAATAGATAATGTACATATATCAAAATTCATTTAAAATATGCAAGCAGATGTTGGCAAATTTATATAGTCACATAACCATGACCTAAATGACTGTATGGCAAATTTCCATCATTTGAAATGTGTTTCTGCTCACCTGCCTCACATCTCATTCCTGGCCTCTTACCTGCTTTCCGTAACTATAGTTGAGTTGTCCTATCCTTGCTGGGATGATAAATTTCTTTTTTTTTTTTTGAGTTGGAGTCTCACTCTGTCACCCAGACTGGAGTGCAGTGGCCGCTCCTGGCCACTGCAGCCTTGACCTGCTGGGCTCCGGTGATCCTTTGGCCTCAGCCTTCCAAGTAGCTGGAACTATAGGCACGCACTACCATGCCCCGCTAATTTTTGGTTTATTGTAGAGATGAAGTCTCGCCAAGTAGGGAATTATTAATTTCATATGTCAACTTGATTTGGCTAAAGGATACCTCCATAGTTGGTAAGGATTTATTTCTGGGTGTGTGAAGGTGTTTCTGGGAAACACTGGCATTCAAGTTGGTAGACTGGATAAAGCCCACCTTTACCAGGTTGGTTCATGTCATGCAACCCTTTGAGGGACTGGAAAGAACACAAAGGCAAAGGAAGGGTGAATTGACTCTCTCTATTTGAGCTGACATATCCATCTCCTGCTCTTGGTCATGATACCCCTGGTTTTTGAGCCTTTAGACTCAAACCTGGATGCACCCTTGGTCTTCCTGGTTTTCAGGTCTTAGACTGAAACTATACCCCAAATTTCCGGGGTCTCTAGCTTGCAGATGGCAGATTGTGGGATGTCTCAGCCTCTAAAAGCTTATGGACTAATCCTTCATAATAAATTTACATCTATCTATCTATCTATCTATCATCTATCTATCTATCTATCTATCATCTATCTCATCTATCCATCTATCGAATTTCCTATTGATTTTCTTTCTCTGGACAACCCTGACTAATATTCTTGCCAACAACTAGAAGTGTCACTAAATTTAATTTTAGCCATTCTATTGTAGATATTGTAGTATCTCATTGCAATTTGAATTTGCATTCCTTAATGATGAATCACTTTGAGCATCTTTTTGTATACTTATATGGCACTTACATATCTTATTTTGTGAAGTAACTTGAAATTTATTCCCATTTTAACATCAAATTGATTGTCTTCTTAATATTAAGATTTAAGAGTTCTTCTTGTGTTCTGAATATGAGTCCTTTGTCAGATACATGCAAGGGTCCTCAGCCCCCCACCATGGACCGATCCTGGCCTGTGGCCTGTTAGGAACTGGGCTGCACAGCAGGAGGTGAACGCTGGGCAAGAAGCAAACCTTCATCTGTATTGACAGCTGTTCCCCATCACTTGCATTCTACCTGAGCTCCAACTTCTGTCAGATCGGGAAGGCATTAGATTCTCATAGGGGCATCAACCCTATTGAGAACTGCCCATGTGCGGGATCTAGGCTGCATGCTCCTTATGAGACTCTAATGCCTGGTGATCTGAGATAGGGCTGGGGCTGTGATTCTAGCTCTGGGGAGTGCTGCAAATACAGATTAACATTCGCACTGATGCTTGCACAGCGACCATAATAAATCAATTGTTCGCAGACTCATCTCAAAACCCTATCAGTTAGTGGAAAGTGAGTTGATGTACTTCAATTGTACAGCTGCATCTGGGGGCAGACTTAAGTCAAAATCTGACACTTATTTTAGTCCACAAGTGGCCCTCCCATCTTATTTACCACTCTACCTGTGCCTCTTTTATTATGGTGAGTTGTGCAATTATTTCATTATATATTTTAATGAAATAATAATATAAATAAGTGCACAATAAATGTTATGTGCTTAAATTATCCCGAAATCATCCACTCCCTTCCCCCCAGGTCCTTGGAAAATTTGTCTTCCACGAAACTGGTCTGATGCCAAAAAGGTTGGAGACTGCTGTTATACAATTATTTTCTCATAATAAATGACATATCTTCCTACTTTCTTAATAATGTATTTTGAAGAGCACTTAAATTTTATAAAATCTAATTTGATAATTATATTAACAATTATGATTTATGTTTTATAGCCTAATAAAGTTTTATCTAACATTGTGACAGAAAGATACTCTGCTCTATTTTGTTCTAGTAATTTCATAAATTTGACTCATACATTTAGAAGTGTGATACATTAAAGTTAATATTTATATATAAAGCTAATATTTATATATAATGTTGCCTTTTCCCTTCTTCTGTTGCATATGAGTTCCAATTGTCTGGCTATTGAAAAAATTATCTTTTCATCATTGAATTATCTCAGACTTGAAATTTTCTCTGTAGGAAAACTTTTAAATAAGAATTCCATTTCTTTATACATGTATCTTTTTTCACCTTACTATTTCTTCTTTAGTGAGCTTATAATGTAAGTGTTTCATGGTCTTTGTTTACTTCGTCTAAGTGTTCAAATTTATAGGCATAAAGATGTTCACATTTCTGTGTTGTTTATTAACAGAAAAATTTGCAGAATGTTGTTAAAGTATCCTACATTCTGATTGAATTTTTGTATCACTTTTACCTACTAATAAGAAATATATTGAAATCTTCACTTATAACTGTAGTTTTGTCTATTTTGTTTTTAGTTCTTTCAGTTTTTGTTTCATATATTTAAAAAACTTTGGATTAGGATGTGTAGCCAGTATTCCCTGTTCTTTCCTGAGACTGAGACTACTATTTGTGTCCTTCATTTTCTTAGTAAATCCAGCTAGATAATTATCAACTTTATTGATATTTTCTAAGAACCAACTTTTGCTTTCAGCAGTTTTGCTCTATTACTTTTTTGCTTTCTATTTAATTAACTGATTTTCTTACCTTCTTTTATTCGTTTTGTGTATAATTTTCTCTACTTTTTAAGTTTCTTAAAATTAAGCTTATCGTTTATTTGACACTTTTCTTCTTCTGATATAACCATTTAATACTATTAATTTCCCTCTACTATTCTTAGTGTGAGCAACATATTTTGACATTTTCATTTTTATACCATTCAAAATATTTTCCAATTTTTATTATGATGCTTTTGTCAACTCATGGGTTTAGTAGTATATTTAAAAATTTATAAGCACACTGAAATATTTCCTTTATTAATTTTTATTTTAATTTGGTTATGGCCAGATAATGTCATATATTTAACTTTAATAGTAATAAATGTATTCAGATTTGCATTTTATGCGGTTTATCTTGATGAATATTCTGTGTGAATTTAGAAAGCATGTGAGGCCAGGCTCGGTGGCTCAGCCTGTTATCCCAGCACTTTGGGAGGCCAAGGCGAGTGGATTGCCTGAGTCCGTGGGTTCGAGACCCGCCCGGACAACTTTACGAGACCTTGTCTCTACAATAAATCAAAAAAATTAGCCGGGCTTGGTAGCGCATGCCTGTAGTTCCAGCTACTTGGAAGGATAAGGCAGAAGGATTTCCGGAGCCCAGCAGGTCGTGCCACTGCACTCCAGCCAGGGCGAAGGAGTAAGACTCCAACTCGGAAGGAAGGAAGGAAGGAAATTTTTAATTATCATTAGGTAGAGTGTTCTTCATGTCAATTACATAAGGTTGGTTAAAAAAACAAAAATTTTGTGAGAGTGTTGTTAAAGTATTCTACATTCTTACTTAATTTTTTGCGTCATTTTTATCAATTAATAAGAAAAATATTGAAATCCTCAGTTATAACTATAGTTTTGTCTACGTCGGTTTTAGTTTGTTTGGCTTTTGCTTCATATATTTTTAAAACCTGCAGACATGTTTAGGATTGTTATGTCTTGATGAGCAGATTTCTTTATCATTGTGGTAATATTTTTAGATTTTGAAACTTCTTAAAGTAACTTTCTGTATGGTATATATCTCCACATTTTAAACATTTAAATGTATTTGTATCTGGACAGACAACATATGTTGAAACTTTTTTCAATTTAACAATTTCTCTATTTTAATTGAAATGTTTAGACCACTTACATTTAAAGTGATTGTTGATATGTTTATTTTAAAATTTACTATCACACTCAATATTTTATCTGTTATTTGTCAATTTTTCTCTTTTCCTGCATATATTTTGCATTGATCATTACTTTATAATGAGATGTTTATCTCCACTATTGGCTTGTTAGCATATATCTCCTTTTTTAATATTCTGGTTGTCTCTCTGAGTTTTGAATTATACACCTTTAACTTTTCATTATCAGTTTAACTTATCACTACAAATAGTATTACATAACCTATTCTACAATCCATGACGATGCTAATATAGTCAAGCATGTTAATTCTACATATGATGGAAACCCCACAATATGCTATTATTTTTATTTATTTGTTTACTCATTTATTATTTTTGCCTTAAACAGACAGTTATCTGGCATTGCTCACTCTTTTGGGAAGATTCAAATTCCCACCTGGTATCATGTCCTTTTGCTTATAGAGGGTCTAATGGCAATAACATTTCTCGTCTTTTTTTCCTGAAAAGTCTTTATTCTGCCTTTATTTATGAAAAAAATTACTAGCTGTAGAATTAAAAGTTGACAATTTTTCTGTAATAATTTAAAGTTGCCATTTATTGGCCAGGTGTAGTGGCTTATACTTATAAATTCAGCACTTTGGAGGCCCAGGTGGGAGGATTGCTTGAGTACAGGCGTTTGAGACCAGCCTAGGCAACGTAGAGAGACCTTGCCTCTACAAAAAAAATTTAAAAACTAGCTGGGTGTGATGGTGTGTCCCTGTGGTTCCAGCTACTATAGAAGCTGAGGTGGAAAAATCTCCTGAATCGAAGAGTTTGAGGCTACAGTGAGCCATGATCAGAGTTTGAGGCTGTGGTGAACCACGATCGTGCCACTGCACTCTAGCCTGTGCGACAATGAGACCTTGACTCAAATGTATATATATAAATAAATGCCCCAAATATATATATGCCATTTCTTACCTTATGGTTCACATGGTTTCTGACAAAGTTTCTGTCAAAGCATAGGTTTGACATAGCTTTTGACGTTCTAACCTATCTTTGTTCTTCTTCATTTCATGTGTCTATCTCTGACAGCTTTTAAGATTTTCTATTTATTGCCATTTTTAGAAATTTGATTTTAGTGTGTCTTGGTGTACTTTTTTTTTTTTTTTTTGAGTTGGAGTCTCACTCTGTCGCCCAGACTGGAGTGCAGTGGCCGCTCCCGGCCACCGCAGCCTCGACCTGCTGGGCTCCGGCGATCCCTCCGCCTCAGCCTTCCAAGTAGCTGGAATTACAGGCATGCGCTACCACGCCCGGCTGATTTTTTGATTTATTGTAGAGATGAGGTCTCGCTGCCCAGGCGGGTCTCGAACCCGCGGGCTCAGGCAATCCACTCACCTCAGCCTCCCAAAGGCGCGGGATTACAGGCTGAGCCACCGAGCCCGGCTGGTGTACTTTTATGTATATTTTTTCTTGGAGTCTTTTGAGGTCTTAAGAGCCTGAGGATTTATATTTCTTATCACTTGCAAATACATTTCAGCCATTATTTTTTCAACCTTTTTTTTCTGTGTCCTCACACCTTTTCCCACCCACTCTCAATCTCCATGCTTCTGGAGTTCCAATGAGACAGCTGTTAGACAACTCCATAAATTGCTGGTACTCTAATTTTTAATGTATTTTTGCTCTGAACTATATTTTGATTAACTTCTATTGCTATGCACTCAAGTTCACTAATCTTTTCTTCAGCATCTTTTAAAAAATTTGTTATTGATCCTATGCGGTGTATTTTTGTTTTGGATATTATAGTTTTCATTGTTAATTGCTTCATTGTTTTGTTTTTTAATTGTGTGTTTCTCTCTTCATCATGAGTAACTTTTCCTTTATGCTCTTGAGCAAAATTATATTTTGAATTTCTGTTTCATAGTGTTTGGCTTATAATTCCATCATCTCTTATTGTTAGGTCTGTTTCTATTTATTGACATTAATACTTTCCATATGCCATATTTTTCTGCTTCTTTGCATGTCTTAAAATTTGTGTTTGTATGTTCTCTCTGATAAATTTTATGTGTTTGGTTCCTGGATTTTGTTGTATGTCTTTAAGAGTACTGAATTTTGTTGAGCATTAAGTTGGATTATTTTGGGACCAAGCTGATCCTTTCAGAATTGTCTTTGAAGCTTTGTTAGGGCTGATCAAAAACAGATTTTAGTCTTGGGCTTTCATAGTCCATGACTAGACTAATACTTTTCTCTGACTCTGCCCAGTAATCTATGAGCATATAATGAGTGTTCTCCCTTCTGATGTGTGAGAATGCAAAATATATTCAGCTCTTTGTGAACCTGAGGAATTATTCTTGTTGTTTGTTTGTTTTCTCCCATTCTTAGTGAGCTTCATTCCACGTGTGAGCAAATACTCAAAGATTAGAGGGACTTCTAGTGTCAATAACCTTTTCTCTACCCAGGTCCCTGTCCCACAATGTTTAGCCATTTAACTTCCCCTTGGGAAATCCATTTTCTGTGTTCTTACCTCAGAGAGGTTTGAATTCCCTTTACCTGCTCTGAGATCTGATAGTTACTTTCTATGGAGCAATGGTAAGGTAAGGCTCATCTTATTTGTTTTCTTCTTGTAAAGGATCAGTCTTCTGCTTCCTGTTTAAAACATCCACCAAATTATCGTCTTACATATAAGTATTTCAGGCTTTTTAAGTTTTAAATTTTTTTAGTTTTGTATAATAGATGTGACTTACTTCAGAGATAACTCTTTATAGACAGAAATAAAGCCTGGTTTTAATTTGTTAGCTCATAAATGGAGTCTATTTGTTATTTTAGTCAATATTTCTATAAATGTTGGTTATGGAACACCTCAATCACATTAGACTAATTTATATTTATTTATTTATCTTAGTTTGGGTCTCACTCTGTTGCCTAGGCTGGAGTGCCATGGCACTATCATGGCTCATTACAGCCTCGACTGCCTGGGCTTAAGTGATCCTTCCACCCTAGACTCCTGAATAGCTGGTACTACAGGCACATGCCACCATGCCTGGATAAATTTTTGATTGTAGAGATGAGGTTTTGCTATATTGCCTAGGCTGATCTCCAACTCCTGGGATCAAGTAATCCTACCAGAATGCTGGATTACAGGTATGAGTCACTGAGCCCTGGCCAAGATGGATTGTTAATATATATTTTGGGGATGCTCACTAAAGCTGCTAAATCAAAATGTCTTGGAGCTTGTTCAAGCATATGACTTATTAAATGAAAAGTCCAAATGATTTTTTGTTAGAAGAAAATTTATACAACTGTCATGAGAGCATTTTAAATCAACCATTTAGCCACTGTGCTGTTTGTACTGAGTTGTGTGTTTGTGTTTATGTACCTGCTCAATTTCTGGAATTATTTTAAATGAGTACCCTTTCTAGTCATCAGCAACCTGGTTCTCTAAAAATAAGGTGATATTTGTTATAAAATTATAGCT
Organism: Cephalopachus bancanus; assembly: GCA_027257055.1. NCBI lineage: Eukaryota > Metazoa > Chordata > Mammalia > Primates > Tarsiidae > Cephalopachus > Cephalopachus bancanus. Next base: position 1,828,610 of record JAPVLO010000255.1, read on the forward strand.
TAGACTTCTTTCAATACATTGACATGAATAAAAGTCTCTTTTAAAGTAGAATGAATCACCAAAAAATAAGCTGTACTTGTATATTGAATTATTCAGGATCAATTCACTAATATTCACTGAGAGTTAATCACCAGATTTTAAATTCTAGGCAATCAAGTTTCCATTCGGTCTTGTTCAGCCTTTTAATATATATATTTTTATTATGGTTTGAACATGCAGACCTTCCATTAATAGCTCTTGAATGAATAAACAAATAATAGGAGCATGTATGTTAGATTTTTTAAATTGAATGTATAGAGACTTAGGCACATGACTTAAGAGCTAACAATTTCATAGGGTGCAAATGATCTCGAGTTCATAAATCCTTGCTTATTACATATTTTCAAATTTTACCTGAAAATTAAGTTTGACTCCTGAAGAAATCAGAGAGATGCACAAGGCATCAGATTATGTCTTTTTTGAAAGATATTGCAAAAATCTGATCATACATGCATGCATGTATTCATGTGTTTGCACATTGTACACATGCACATTTTTCATCTTCACATGGAATATTTGATAACACAATAAAGAGGGAAATACTTCTAGAACTTATTCTTTGTAATTTAATTTTTATTTTAAGTTTTAGTCTGAAATACATTAAAACACACGAATGAGCTATAAGTAGATCAGCTGTGAAAAAGACATTGGCACATTTTTTATCTGTACCTTCAATATATTTAGTAGGATACACAAAGTAGAGACATGCAACAGACGTGTATAATGTGTGGCAAGCTTTGCAACACCAGTGTGCCGCCTCCTTCAATAACCTTTCTCCAAGCAAACCATCATAGAAGGGTGATTTGGCCTTGACTCTCATTTCTCTTCTGGATGTAGGGATTGCCGGGAGCATTTCTTCTTATCTTCAAATACAGATTTGGCTGATCCACTTTGACAGACACTTATGTGTGTTTCATCTATTAAAAAGGGTCATTCTCAGCTAAACCAGAATTTGCCTAATTGCTCTTGCTTGCTGCCCATGGGATTTGAGACAGCAGCATTGTGTGGCTAAGTAGAATCAAGCTTTCCTAACAAGTTACACAGTTTAGTGACCCTGCTGACAAATGACCTTTCAACGCTCTACTGTCAAATACCTAAATAAGAACTTTTCCCCACAGCGTGAAAAGTTAGAATCATTAGGAGTGAAACTTTGTGGAAATCTCTAACGGGGTTTTGGGTTTTCAACAAAATAAATGATCACTTAGTTAAATATTACCTCTTCTCATACCCCATCCCCATCGCTTTAATTATAATTTTTCTAAAACCATAATCCTCAGGGCAACACCTACTCACATTCCCTTAGGATTCACTGTATATGAAATATCTGTCACATCCAGGGAAGTGGAAATAAGTTAATGGATCTTTTTAAACGCAAAGAGTATATTTAAAGTGAGGAAAAGTTACTCCTCAAAAAGCAAAGACAATCAACTTCATTGTTTTAACGATGAAAAGATTGTTGCTACACAAGTTCCTTCAGTCCAGCCTAAAAAAGGACGATGATCTTTTTAATTGATAGGGATAAAAAGGTCACACACACACACACACACACACACACACACACACACACACACTCATTCTAGTTGCAGCAAAAGCCAGGTTGGATTCATAAAGTTAAAATTACAGAATATTCTCAAAATAAAATTGAAAGTGTTAATGTAATTCCATGACAATAGTGCAGATTCATTTAAGGTTAAACTTGACCTCTAAAGACTCAAATGCCAAGAGTTTTGTTCCTGTTGCTTCTGAGGTTATACATTCCTTCATGTAGGTGAATGCTTTTCTTACAGTATTGCTCATACTATTAATTTGTTTAATATATCTGTCTGGTAATAAATCTATTCTAATAGCATGACTGGCATTTGCTTCAAATAAGTTATGGTGACTATCTTTACGGTAAAACTTGCCCTTAAAAATCCTTTCAGCTGTCTTTTTTAATTAATATGTGATTTATTTTCTCCAAGAAATGAATAGGTTTGCTAAAGGAAAAAAAGTTAACACCCTGCAAAATAAGGATGAGAAAGAAGGAAGAAGCACTATCAGCTTCATATTTTGTAGGATAGTAGATAACACTCTAAGTAGATAACATTCATATTTTATAGGTTAGTAGAAGACACTCAAAAGTTAATTGAATATATACATGTATAAAGGACTGACATTTATATAGAATTGTGACTCCTTTATATATAATAAAGTTATCTTATTTTTTTGATTGTATTTGTCAACATTAAAGATAGGTCCATATATAAAATTTTTGATAATATGCTGTCATTCTTGGTCTCAGTGGTGATTGTGTATGTTTGTGTGTATATACATAAGTATTTACACACATATGCATATATTCATACCTATGTACAAACATACATGCACACACATACAATATATAAAGCATACAGTGGCTTACTACTGGTTCAGTTAACCATTCACCCTAAGAAACAAAACAAGTGTTCTAATGCAAAGTCTTATAGATGTTGGAGTTGTGGTTTTGTATCTGTCTTCTTTTGAGTATTCATTCTGGGGCGATACTAAGTCTGGAATTTTGAATAGATGCTCAATCTGACTTTTCTTATCACTGAACTATATAAAAATAGTGCCCAACAACCCTAGATCCTTCCGGTTTTCTATCACCTGCTTTATTTTCTAAGCACCTTTCTGTTAATTGAGAATAAAAATGATCAATAAAACAGAAACAATTTCTTACAGTGGAGAGTCATTTCTAGCTAATTTACTCCTTCGGCTCTTGATCATGTGATAAAATACTCAGGCTGCTGAGCTGCCACTTACATTTCAATCAACCTTGTACTTACTGATTGAGAGGAGAAAGGATAATCAAAACAATATGACATTTTGTGACTTTAGTGCATTTATAAGGGTGTCTGTGACATGGAAACATTTCTTCTTTGAAAAAATTTTCTTCGTTGAAGTATTTTTCTTCTATGTGGTTCAAAAGAGATTTCTAAGTTCAATTGTAGAAATGCAACACATATTCAAAGGATTATAAAACAAGGTTTACAAGATAAAACACAGGATGTTCACTTAAATTTAAATTTCAGATAAGCAATAAATAATTTTAGCATATGTCCTACGTATTACATAGTACATAATTATACTAAAAAATTCCTTGTTTACCAAAAATTCAAATTTAATTGGGCATCTTGTTTTTTGTTTTTTTGTTTTTTGAGTTGGAGTCTCACTCTGTCACCCAGACTGGAGTGCAGCGGCCGCTCCCAGTCACCACAGCCTCGACCTGCTGGGCTCCAGCGATCCTTTCACCTCAGCCTTCCAAGTAGCTGGAACTACAGGCGCGCGCTACCACGCCCGGCTAATTTTTAATTTATTGTAGAGATGAGGTCTCAAACCTGCGGGCTCAGGCAATCCACTCACCTCAGCCTCCCAAGGCACGGGATTACAGGCTGAGCCACCGAGCCCAGCTTGTTTTTAATTTGTTAAATCTGAAAGCCCTACGAAACTGATCTCTGGCATCACTGACGGAGGACCATGAGTCTTCACTGTAGATTTCAACCTCAGAAAATAAGTAAGATTTGTTATTGCCCCTTAAATGTTAACACACATTTCTCACTTAATTATCTCAGAAACTGATTGATGTCACTGAAAAAGGTTAGAGTCCTCATTAATTGCATCATTAAATCCCAATCAGGGGAAAGGTATAGGGACAGGAGTGATTTTTTGAAAACATAAAAATCTAAACTAAAAATCAAGTGTCAAGGCTTAATGTTTTCCTTTTGTATTTATCTTATTTTCACTCTAGGCAGAGTTATATAAAGACCTTGCTGAAGGCTGGAGGCTGTCAGGTGGATGTGAGAGGGGTCACTTTATCACAGTGACAGGTGCCTCCAGCACCTGTAGCAACTTGACTCCAGCCACAAGGCGCTGGGCTTGGGGCTGGGGCATGACGCTCGCTCTGACATGCAGAAGCCTGGGGGTGGACCACACTGGGCAATCGGGAATATAGTCCTGAGATAGCTCTGGAAAAAGATGGCCCAAATAAAGACATCATGGTAGTGTTTTCTGGGTCCAGAAAAGATGAAGTCAGATCAGTCATTGATCTCTGTTGACTTGATAATGAATATTCACATGCAGGTGAAGTCAATGCCTGGCAGCCTTCCTGGTGATAGGGTGTCTAAGAGAAGAACATTTTCTATGACAGTTCCTAATGTCTTGTTTGGAAATGAAAATTCTCACCACTTTTCCACATAAGACACTCTAGAAATAAAACTCAGGATTAAGATCCATCTGAATGCTCCCTGAGAATTAAAAATAAAAAGGTTCAAGCCTTGACAGGGCTGTGCTTTCAGTATGAACACACCCACCACCTCAATTTCCGGTTTTATTACAGGAGAAAGTGAGAAGAGGCCGAATTCCTTTTAGGAAGGCAAATGTCTCTTTTCTCTACTGCGAATTTTCAAACAAACACTTTGAGGTGTATTTGCATTGTGAAAAGTAGTCCATTATTAATGTAATAGCTATTAAAAGTAATAAAGTGGCATCTATATAAAATTAGAAAAATTTTTTTTTGTATCTTGTTTTAAATTTTTCTTTTTTTAATTTTAAAGATATGGGATACAATTCAGGTTCTGTATACAAATGTTCATTATGCAGGTACCCTTGTTGATGAGGTGTGCCCCTCTTTCCCCTGGCAGTTTCCCTCAACTGCCAATCCCACCAACTTCCCCTGGCAGGTTCCTGCTACTGTCAATCCCTTTCTTATAATATTATGATAATTGTTCAAGGTCCACTTATGAGTGAGAACGTAAGGTACTCTGTTCTTTGTTTCTGTGATGGATGACTGAGTATGATAGACTCTAAATCCATCCAAGTTGCTGCAAAGTCCATATGTTTGTCCTTCTTTATGGTTGCATAATATTCCATTACGTATATGTACTACATTTTCTTTATCCAGTCCAGCTTCAGTGAGCAGTATGGTTGGTTCCATGTTTTTGCTATTGTGAATAGAGCTGCAACAAACATGCATGTGCAGGTATCTTTGTGGTAGAATGACTTCAGTTCCTCTGGGCATTTTCCCAATAGAGGGATTGCTGGGTCATATGGGAGATCAATTCCTAGTTCTTTCAGAAATCACCACACTGTCTTCCAAAGAGATTGCACTAGTTTGCATTCCTACCATCAGTGTAGAAGCATTTCTGAAAAAAATATTTTTTAAATGTGGTATACATACATCAGGGAATAATATACAGTCTTAAAAATGAACAAAATCATGTCCTTTTGCAGCAACATGGATGGAGCTAGAGAACATCCTTCTAAGATAACTAACTCAAAAACTGAAAATCAGATACTGCATGTTGCCACTTATATGTGGTAGCTACATAGCCACAAAGATGAAAAAATAGACACTTAGGACACTAAAAGTGGGGAGGTGGGAGTTCAGAAGTCATCTATTGGGTACAGTGTTCACTATCCGGGAAATGGGTCACTTGAAGCCCAATCCCCAACAGTATGCAACACATCCATGCAACAAACATGCACTTGTGCCCCCCCAAGTCTAAACCAACCAACAAACAAAACCTCAGATGCATGCCTTGTGATAGTATCTTTTATATAACGGTCTGTTTGCAGACAAACTGCTTATTTGCAAATGATACAGAGATAGAATGTTCTTCGCTTTGCTTTGCTATTTGTAAACAGAGAATTGCTTTCTAGTGCCAAGCTAGTTCTCATTTTATCTTGTTAATGACTTAACTATATATATATATATATATACACACACACACACACACACACACACATATATATACATATTTATATATATATCTCCAAGAAGAAAATTGTGATTTTCTTATGTAAAAGATGTTTCATGTATATATACAAATGAATGCACAGTATTTCAATCCTGAAACACAAATCCAGCCAACAGCTAATATCTATATGTCCATAGTCATTTATTATGGAGACTGAGTGTCCTTCCTCTTCTTGAGTCACTCTGAGCACTTCCTCACATATTTTTGCCATTATAATTTTCCTTATAGGAAACATGTTTTAGCCTGTCCTATTATATTACCCTACAGTAAGTTAAATTCCAGATTGTAAGCTATTGTGGTAAAAATGATCCCCCATTCTATTTAGAGAACAAATCCAGCTTCAACTTACCTCATTGTTTACATGTCAGACACACTTATTATTATTACTCATGTATAGATCCAAGAGGAGTTCTCAGAAGTCCTTTGATTTTCGAAATAAACATCAGTGCCTTATGAGTGTGAAGTAAAAACTAATTAAAGCAGTCTAGCAACTCCATAGAGATCTGGAGTGTATCCTTCTTTTGAAAAATAGTGACTTCTTTTTAAATGAGTGGAATGAAAATGAAAACAGGGCAAGAGGGACCCATAGTTTACCTTAATTGATGAGAAATTTGGAAATGGTAAATGTGGTAGATTAAACATGGCTGCAAATTCTTTGTTACCCTCCCCATCCAGAAGTAAAGTCTGATTGCCCTCCTTTGGAATCTAAGCTGATTTTAGTGATTTATCTGGTCAATAGAATGTAGCAGAAATAGTGTTGTATGAGTACTGTGGCTATATCAGAAGAAGCTTTGAAGCTTATGGCTTGGTCTTGGAACATTCTCTCTGGGAGTCTGGGCTTGCATGTAAAAAGTCCCTGAGACCATCACCCTAAGGGGATCACGTGCAGTGTTCCAGTTGACATCTTCCCTGAGCTTGGCTTCACCAACAAGTCAGTCATGTGAGTACTGTCCATCTTATGCTGTGCAGACCAGTCCTGGACTGGCCGAATACTACCAAGAGATACGAACATTGCATGGAACATGAGGATCACTCAGCTAAGTCCTGCCCAAATTTCTAAGGCATACAAATCAAAAGATAAAATAGTTGTTGCTTTAAGCACTAAATTGTGGGATTTTTTCCTACACAGCAATAGATAACTAGAATGGGCTAACAGGAACCAGAGTTTGTTCTCGAAAAGGGTGAATCTCTTTGTGTGAGCAACACTTCAACCCGATTGCTTTTGACTTTCCATCTTCTGAGTGTGTCTGGTTTTATTTCCAACAGTTGGGAAATACCCACATCTGGATATAATAATTAGAATTTCAGATATAATGTAAGAGCTGGAATGGCCTGTTAAGCCCGTCCCCTGTAAAATAATGTTATTATTTGATATTGTACTCTCATTAAGTTCTTGTATTCTCATGCCTTTACCAGTTCTTCTGGAAGCCAGAGCCATGACTCTGATTGGATGCTGCGAGACTTCACAGAAGAACTGGATGAAACCACATAATGCCTGTTCACTTATTACCTTTCTTCTAGCTCAGTCTTTCTGATGGGTATATGCTGAAACCAGAAAACTTCTGAAATCATATTAAGGCACAAAGAAGAAGCTAACTTTGAATGGTATGCAGAAAAGAGTCAACACAGCAGACCTGAAACTGCTATTGCTAGTGAGCCCTACTTACAAGGTTGACCCTTGACTGATATTTGGAAATGCAGATTTGGGGGAGCTTTCCCCTCATTCTCTAGTTGATAAGAGGAACTCACTATGGTTAACTTTTTGTTGTTGTTGTTTGTTTTACAAACAATGGAGTTCATGCCAAACACCTTTTCTTTTAGAAATTTGGAATTTTGGTATGTGCTAAGTGGAGGATGTCTATGTGACCAGCCCCCAATAAAAACCTTGGACACTGAGTCTCTCATGAGTTTCCCTAGTTGATAATATTTCATATGTGTTGTCACAATTTGATGCCGAAAAAATTGAGTATGTCTTGTGTGACTCCATTGAGAGAGGACTGTTGGAAACTTGTGCCAGGTTTCCTCCAGACTTGGCCCTATGGCCTTTTCCCTCTGCTGATATTGTTTTGCATCCTCTCACAGCAATAAATCATAGCCATGAGTATGCCTTCATGCTGAGTCCTTTGAGTCCTCCTGGTGAATTACGATCCTGTGGTGGTTTCAGAGACACCAAACAGAGATGGCAGGTATGGAACAAAAGGAGAATTGTACACACACGTGCACACACACAGAAAACAGTGGCGCACACACACATACAACTATCTTCCAGATGGGACTCTCCTGCTAAAATTTTTTTGAGAGATAGGATGAAAAGAGATTTGGATTTTCCTTAAATAAAACTGATAACATGGATGCTGTTGTCATTTCTATGGTTGGTAAACTTAACTATCTCCACTTCCTGACCTTGAATTTTTTTCTCAATCCACTTCACTGCAGCTTCTTCACAATCGCTCTATTAAAACAGCCTTCTCTCAGCTCTGTCTTGCCAATTGTCACTTCCCACCCTTCATCTTACTTGCTCCCTCAGTGGCATTCCACACACTTGAATTTTTTATATTTTTGAAGCACATTATTTCCTTGGCTTTTGAAATACCACTATCTTATTTCCTGATTTTCATTTGACCTCTTCTGCAACTCCTTTTCAGTATCCTTCACTCCTTTTGCCTCCTATTTCAAAACTTCAGATATTGCAATGACTTGGTTCTGAGTTGCCTTCTATTTGTATTTCAATATACCCGTCCCAGTTTCATGACTCCTAGTCTCATGACTTTAAATATCATCCATAAACTCATAATCCTAAATTTTACATCTCTAACATTAAACTCTTCCTTAAGCTCCAGATCCTTACATGATACCACTTAGTCAGACTCTCTGCTTAGAAGCATAAATGTTTTTCAAACTTAGAATGTTCAAAGCAGAATTCCCAATTCTTTGTGCTGATACTCTTATCCCTGTCCAAACCTTCTCCTCTACCTGTCTGTCTGTCTTGATAAAGGCCACCACATTCGATATCTTCTCTATCCTAGAAACTGTGGCAATTTTTATTCCTAATAATCAAGGTTCCACTCAAGAACATCACCAGATAGCTCTTTGGCTCTAACAGTATTGATATGTTCATATTGTATTCTAGTGATTCCTGATAGAAGCTCTTTAAATCCATGCTCTCAAACTTTTGTAATGACACAGCCTCTCTGAGAATTTCCTAATGATATACTTTCTCTGTAAAATACATGTAATTACATAAGCAAAAAAGTGTACATAATTTCAAATGAAGTGTACATGTATGTATACATTTACATATGTATAATTTCAAATGGATATGTAAAATTTCAAATGCATTAAAATAGATGTAAAAACACCAAATTATAATGAATAAATTGTTCAAAAGCTTAATATACAAAATAAAAGTTTACATATGCTAGAGTGTCAAATTAGTATCAAAATAACTCCAAAAATCTCAGGTTGTTTTTTTGTTCCACATTATCCACTGCTGATTTCAGCACTTGTCTCTCATACCACACCTCCAATGTATGATCAGTAAACCTAGTCCCAACTACCATCATTTCTCATCTGATGGGCAAGAGATCCTCGTACTGGTCTGTCTGATTTCATTATTGCCATCACCTATAGTCATTTTGGTTAGTCCTATAAAGTATGGAGTAAGGGGTAAGAAAGTGAGTCCTAGAAGTAGATTTGTATGAATGAAAACCTTAACCTTGACCTCCAAGTAGTTTTTTCAGTGTCCTTATACCTAATATGATGACTGCAATAGTAACTTTTACTGGAGTTGCTGTGGGGATTACATAAATTGATATATCAAACATAAATCACTTACATAACACCTAGACCATGAGACATTCAATGTTAGTATTACAGACATTGCTGTTATTACACCATTAGATTCCCCAGAAAGCCAAAAAGAAAAGTGGGGTGGGAGGAGAGAAAGAGAGATATGTATTTAATGTAAAGAATAAAGAATTATTTCACATGATTAGGGATAATGAGAAGTCCCAGACTCTGCGATATATAAGATGGAGACTTAGAGAATCAGTAGTGCAGTTCCTGTCCATGTCTGAAGGCCTGAGAACCAGGAGAGCTGATAAAGTCAGTTCCCGTGTGAAAGCCAACAGGAACTGATGAGCTCCAGGAAGAGCTGATTCTTCAGTTCAAGTCTGAAGGCAGGAAAAGATGTATGCTTCAGCTCCAGCAGTCAGAAAGCCTGCTACTGCTGTTCCTTCATACTCAGCCTTTTTGTTCTATTCAGATCTTTATTCAGTGGGACTCACCCACATAGGGAGGGGAATCTTCTTTGCTCAGTCTATGTATTCAAATGTTACTCTCATCCAGAAACACCCTCATAGACACATGCAAAATAGTTTGATCAAATGTCTGGGCATGCAATGGCCCAGGCTAGTTGACACATAAAATTAACCATCACAATTACTATTTTCATTAATCAGCCCACTCCTCAACCAGAGTGAGCCTTTTAGAAAGTAAGTCAGATCACACCATTTTCTTGCACCAAGTCCTCCTGCAATGTCCTATCACATTCCTTACACATACCTCTCATTCTGCCAGTGAGAGAGTCCATTTACACAGCTGTCTCAGATACTGGAAGCATTTCCATGAGGTCATCCTTTTGGCCTCCATTGTGCCTAAATCAGGGAAATGGGAAATCACACAAAAACTTTATGAATTGCTTTCTTAAATCCATTGTCACTACCCTTGAAGCAAGAGAAAAGCACCCCCATCGGACCACAGCAGAAACTCTCTATTTCTCCAAATAAAACCTCTTAAACCTTCAATTTCGTTCATTAAATTCTTGGCCTTTGTTTTTGTAGCCAGGAGGTAGATGACATATTGATGTCTTGTACACTTTGGACTCTTCCCCAGCAAGAGTCTTCTTTGAACTCTTCCTAGAGTTGGTCTAGCACTTCACTCTAGAACAAGGGATTATTCAACGCCCATTGTCTTGGGACCTTGACTAGAAATGATTTTTTTAAAAAGGGCTCCATTTTCACATCTTGCTACATAAGTGTTGCCACATTATTTCCAAAATAGACATTTTCACTATCACCAAATAGTTAGAAAATAGCCATGCTCACCTGCATTGGATATTTTTATTTATGAACTCAGTGCTTCATTAGTAGCTAAAAAGCTAATAATATTATCCCGCTTTTTTATTGGTGTGTATGCATTAGAGTAAGAGACCAATTTGTCTAATGTATATACAATGTTAATATTTTTATATATAATCTGAGAGTACACATACTGATGAGCTTGGACTATTTTTATTTTATTTTTTTAATGACTATATAATGTATATTACAGGTTGGGTATCCCTCATCCAAAATGCTTGGGACCAGAAATGCTTTGAATTTCAGATTTTTTTTGGATTTTGAAATATTTTCATATACATCTGAGATATCTTGAGAATGGGACTCAAGTCAAAACACAAATTTGACCTATTTTTCCCCTACAGCTTATTCACATAGTTTAAAAGGTAATTTTATACAATGTTTTTAATAATTTTGTGCATGAAACAAGGAATGTAAGTACTTATGGGTGGAATTTTCCACCTGTGGTGTCATGTCAATGTTCAAAAAGTTTTGGATTTCAGAGCATTTTGGATTTCAGATTTTTGGATTAGGGATGTCAACCTTTATTGTTTTCTTTTGTTAAGAATGGTATGCTTATGTGCCATATTCAGTTACTTAATATTTGTCTTAGTGTTCCTCTTGTGTATTGCATGAAATGCATATATCTTCTTTATAAAACTCCTAAAATTCATTTTTAATATTTTGGTTTCTTTTTTATCTTATATTTTTTGATATTTTAAATATTCTTATATTTTTTAAAATTGTAGTTTTAGTGTATATGTGCAAATCTGTTTATCTTTTATGTAGCTTTTTTCCCATTGCCTCTAATCTTTGGTATCATGCCATTCCTGACATTTGATATTTTTTAATTTCTATTTTCTTTCAATTTCTTCTGCAATTTTTTATTTACCCCTTTAATCAACTTATACTTTATTTAACCACACTGCGATGGTAATCTAAATTAATTTTCCCCCAAAATAGTTCTTCCAACATCATATATTGAATAATAATTAACGCTGTCCTTCCACATTTGTTAAGTCCTTTATAATATATTACCTTTCTATGAGTAAAGTTATTTTATTTTATTTTAGCAAAGTTATTTCTACACTCTTTATTCTTCTTCATTGGTTTGTCTGTTAACACTTCTTTCAACCATTACCGGCATTTAAAAATTAGTATGGATGGTCATCATCAATAATTCAAAAGCAACAGATGCTGGAGAAGATGTGGGGAAAAGGGAACACTTCTACACTGTTGGTGGAACTGTAAATTAGTACAACCTCTGTGGAAAGCAGTGTGGCAATTTCTAAAGGATCTAAAAATTGACCTTTCATATGACTCAGCAATCCTACTTCTGGGAATATACCCAGAGGAACTCAAATCACTCTGTAAAAAAGATCCTTGTACACGCGTTTATTGCCGCATTATTCACAATAGCAGATACAGGGAACAAACAATGCTGCCCACCAAAAGTGGACTGGATAAAGAAAATGTGGTACATTTACACGATGGAATATTATGGTGCCATAAAGAAAAACAAAACAGCCAGTCTTGGTGGCTCAGCCTGTAATCCCACGCATTGGGAGGCTGAGGTGAGTGAATTGCCTGACCCAAGGGTTCGAGACCCACCCGGGCAAGGCGAGACCTCACCTCTACAATAAATCAAAAAAATTAACCGGACGTGGTAGCCCGTGCCTGTAGTTCCAGCTACTTGGAAGGCTGAGGCGGAAGGCTCGCTGGAGCCCAGTGGGTCGAGGCTGCAGTGGCCAGGAGCAGCCACTGCACTCCAGTCTGGGCGACAGAGTGAGACTCCAACTCAAAAAAAAAAAAAAAAAAGAAAAAGAAAAAGAAAAAAGAAAGAAAAACAAAATTATGAGTTTTGCAGAAACTTGGATGAAGTTCGAGTCTATAATACGCAATGATTTATCACAAAACAGAGATCTGAGCACCACATGTGCTCACTCATATGTGGACCCTGAACATTTATCACAACACTGTAAGAAAGGAATTGGTAGTAGTGGGACACCTCCGGGCAGGGGGGTACATAACATCAGTAAGGGTTCCAAACTTTACCTGTACGATGACCACTTATGTACCTAACCCTGAATTGTACCCTGCATCTTTTTGTTATTATTGTTTAAATAATATGGCCTTCTCATATTTGAAAAACCTTTGCTATTGATTTTGGGGATGATAGAAAAGTTAAAAATGAAATGAGATTGTGTGTGTGTGTGTAAAAAAAAAATCAAAGTAACATGAAGAAGTGGAACTTGGGAGAGACAAGGCATGGACTTGATATGATTCTGTGTTCCAAACACTAATTATGTCTTTAGGGACTGTTTTACTTCACCTGATTGGAACTCCCGAGAGAGAAATTTCCCTGCACCTTGTTAAACATATGTGAAACTCTGAGTGGAGAGTCAGTTAAGGAAGGCACTTAGAGGTCCTTTCTATTCCGTTTCTATTCTTCTCCCGAGTCTCTACTTGAGCTAAAGCACCTGAAGGGTTAGCTTCAGTAAAATACTCTGTACTGCAGTGAAAAGCTGAAAATTAAAGCCATACTCTTCCGTCAATACTCCTGGAATAATTTATTGAACCCCTTTAAGGAGATCTTGGGAAGTAGATCTAGCATATTATTTCTGATTTTGAAGAATTAAAATGTTAGACCTGTTTTCCTCTTTCTTTTATTCTGTGATTGCTATGAGTTATGAGGAAATGCAGACTCCTACATAAGAGGAGTTGTAATGGAGAACAGAAAACAGAGACAACAAATGCGCAAATTGTTTAATTTGGATTTGGCATGTGGTTCTTCCTGAAAAATGATCTATCCCTTTCGGTGAACACTTTCAAGTAGCCAGCTTTTAGTTCTGGTACAGAAAATATCAGCTTAGTCTCAGCCACTCTGCTAATTAAAAATGTGTAAAATTCTAATTTAGGATAATTGAAGCACATTTTTACTGAGTCATCACACTAATGATTTTGGCATCTTAGAAAGATTGAACATAAAGTCTGATAACAAAATGAAAAGTGTTAGCATCAACTGTCAGATATTTGGGACAATAGTTCTTGGGTCATGGAAAAGGACTTGATTACAAAGCCTAAAGTCGTTGGAAATTAATGGTAACAGGGTCGTTGTGAGCCAGTTTCCTTTCTCCTTCACTTTCTTTCTCATGACAATTTCATTTAAAGGGCTTGGAAGTGTTCACGTGGTCCTTTTTAGGCCCTCTGCATGATAAGAATAGATTTTAAGGCAATAATGCATCAGAATAATGCTGAGAGAAATAATTCATATTAGTGAAGCCAAAGTTTTATCTTATATTCATTTCACTCTAAAGCAAAAGATGTACCAGAAAAAAATGGAACTTGACCTTGCAGCCACAGTTACCAGCGTCTCAGTGACAATAATGCCCAGAGGTATATGCTTACATGTGGACAGGGAAGGAGGACAAGGGAGGGGAAGAAGTGGAGAGTGACAGAGGTAAGAATGGCATTTGGGATGCTTATGAGAAGAGACTTGGCATCACCAAAGGGCAGCCAAGTGGGAAAGACCTGCAATGTTTGTGTATACTCTGGGTTCCAGCAGTATCCCCAGTCATGTTTTGAGGAGGATGGAGTCCTTACTGGTGAAGGGGGAAACCTCTGTCTCACTCACCCCGATGGATGCTAAAGTCAAAATCACATTGAGTGCACATCTTGCTTCCTCAGGAGGTAAATCTGGAGGTACAGACAGGAGTCCCAGTAGGTCTGGCTTTGAGAAGCCTGAAATGAAGCTAGTGATGGTATCTGACAAACCGAGTTTAAAACAACTGTCCCTTCAATAAAAGAGTTACGCTCACTTGGATGCATGCCAGTGAATATAAGTAATGCTGATTAAGGTTTTTCCATTTAAAAATGCTCTTCTGACATATGAGGGCCATCAACAGTCTCCAGTGCCAGAGAAAATTACACACGTGAAGAGGTAGTTTTAAGCTCCTGACATCCCGAAGTGTCTTCTCAATTAATGATGGAAAACTGACATGATGGCAGACAGTTCAAAGAACTCACATTACATGGCGTTGGTCAAATCAACTCTGATGAACTTAGAATTTGAGCTGAAATAGCCCATATTCCCAAATTTTGCTTCACAGATGAATCACAAAAGATCAAATGTCTGATATTATATTAGTGCATCATAAAATTATTATATCATCACACCTCTATCCCAGATATCAGGACATTGTATGTGTGTTTTCTTGACATTTTAATTTCATTTTTGATAAGAATAATAAAGACAGTATATTTCTCCGATATCAAAGAATCATCACAGAGAAGGTAAGTCTCAGAGTTACTGATCTTGACAATATATATATATACATATTTTTATAAAAGGCTATATTTCTAATTTCCAAAATAACTTCCTCTCTGTCCCATGGAAAATATTATTCTTATATTTATGTAGTGATTTATGATAATTCTTCTCTGATAAACTACAGCCTCATTATGCCCATTAGTTACTTTTAATATGCTTAGTATAAGATTTCAAAAGATTTGGCCATTGCCACCACCATTGCTAGGCCATTGGTGTACCATTGCCAGGCCATGTGGCCATTTCCTTGCTAAGCTATGGCCAGGCCATTTTTCCTGGCTTTCACCTCCTCCCCTACTTAGGGGAGGTGAAGCTCCTCTTTCTCTCTCTTTCTAATTTACTTTCTAAATAAACTATACTTTCTAAACTAAAAAAAAAAAGGATTTTAGTACAACTATTACCATTAATTCTGTAATGTCCATCTACTATGAAAGATAAAAGCTGGTTTCAAAATAGGGCAGTAAAGCAAAATTTGTTACTGTAAAGAAACATATTTTAATGTATACTCATATGTTAACACTGGATAAGTATAAAATGTTATGAAAAGAGCCGGGCTCGGTGGCTCAGCCTGTAATCCAGCGCCTTTGGGAGGCTGAGGTGAGTGGATTGCCTGAGCCCGCGGGTTCGAGACCCACATGGGCAGCGAGACCTCATCTCTACAAGAAATCAAAAAATCAGCTGGGCATGGTAGCGGATGGCTGTAATTCCAGCTACTCAGAAGGCTGGGGCGGAAGGATCGTCGGAGCCCAGCAGGCGAGGCTGCGGTGGCCGGGAGCGGCCACTGCACTCCAATCTGGGTGACAGAGTGAGACTCCAACTCCAACTCCAACTCCAAAAAAAAAAAAATGTTATGAAAGGGAAAACAGTTTAAACAAATAGAAAACAGGAAACATGCTCACTTCTCATGTTTTAAGTGCTCATTTAAAATTAGCATCAAACAGCAGTTTTTAAAATAATCATAATCATAATTGTTAAAATATGCAAGGTACATTACATGTTTTTGTTGATGACTTTGTTGTATATTGACCATAGCAGAGACAGTGGGGTTTGCTGAATTTTCCTCATGCTATCCCACATCCTCAACTCTCTTGAAGTGTGGCTGAGACCAAGCTACCAGTTCTGAGGGCAGAGGATACATGCCCATTTCAGTCCACACTATGTCAAGGTGTGCAAGGTCTTCCCATTCTCTCTTCCTTGACCTTGATTCTGGAAATCAAGTATTCTAGACTGTGTAATAGAACACGGAGGCTGTGTAGATGCTTGTATCAGCCTTGTAAAGAGGCTACCCTGGAAAGCCAGCAGGACCCTGGTTAGCCTAAATGACAGAGAGATACATTTTTATGGACTCAGTCATCACGATGTTGGAGATTGCTACTACACATTGTATAGCCTGTTCCAGGCAACACATTGGTTAGAGAAAGCAGAACTGGCATGCGTTAGGATTCTCACATGTGCTTCTGCATATCGTTGCCCACGTTACATGGAGAGAGTCTTTATAAAGATATATCCAAATACACTATAGAGTTGAGAGATCACTTCTATGAATTATTATGTCAGGCAATGTACTAGTCTTTTGTACATGTTTGTCACTTCATAAACAAAACCTCCCCATGAGATAGGTAATGCTGTTTTTATTGTTATTATGATGATCATATTTAAGAAAGGGAGACAGGGACTTAATAAGAGTAAATAATTCTCTAAAGTCACTGGTGTTTATCATAGCACAATTCACTAATTGCAAAGATGTGGAATCAACCTAAATACCCACCAGCCAATCAGTGGATAATGAAAATGTGGTGGTCTATATACACCGTGGAATAATATGCAACCATAAAAGAGATGAAATCATGTCCTTAGCAGCAACATAGACAGAGCTGGAAATCATCATCGTCTTAAGTAAACTGGCATATAAACAAAAAACCAAACACCTCATATTCTCACTTATATGTATATGCTAATCAAAGATGGAAATAATAGACACCAATAAGGAGGGGAGGAGAGGAGGTTAGGGTCAGAAACTACCTACTGGGCACAGTGTTCAGTACCTGAGGAATGGGCCACCTGAGACCCAATTCCCACCAATACACAATATGTCCATGTAACAGACATGCATGTGTACTCCTGAATCTTAAAAAAAAAGAAAAGATCACTGGTTAAATGATGGCATAGTCAAGACTAAAGCTCAGACACTAGAGCATGCTGCTGCCTTTAGTCTTTGGACTATTTTTTATTTAGATGAATATAAATAAAAATCTTCCTTCTGATAGAAAGTAGTTTTGTTAGTAAACAAAGCTCTTCCTGTTTTTTGCTTGTTTGTTTAAAGAATTTTTGTTCAGAATGTTTACAGATGAAATTTGAAATTCTATTTCTAGAGGAATAAAATGAAGAAAAATATATTTTAGCAAAATAACGTGACTGTGGATTTTGAAAATCTATCTTAAGGAAGAGATGGAGAAAAATGATCGAAACATGCTTATCTTTCTTTTTAGGCTAAGATGTTACATGATAGTCAAACACTTCTATTTGTAGCATCAGAAATTTAACAGCGTTTTTCCTTTCTTTTCAACAGTGTTCTAGAATTTGTTACAACTTCCAATATATTCCAAGTCACGTATCAACTTGGCATCTTAGTACATTTTTGTTTAACTTATTTGAAAAATGCTATTTGATCCCAAGCAAAGACTGAATACGTACTTATTTTATGTTGGTACTCCCCCTGATTAATTTCTTTTTTAAAGGAGATTTTGCATTCTCAAGTCATAGAATCTTTCAATCTGTTCATTTACTAAGTAGCTCCGAGGATTATACAAAAATGTAGACTATACAATATTAAATAAAATTTGTAAAATGAATTCAATATTTTCTCACTTAATATGTATTAAGCAGATAATTTTAACCCCAAAATTGATCTAAAAAAATTCTGGTTGCGTATTACAAAGTTGCATAACAATGGTATTATATAAGTAGTCTATATTAAATCGATGTAGAAAGTCATAATTCATCATGACATAAACTAGATATTAAAGTTACTAAAGTAATTTTGCTTATTATGAAATAGATTCATTTATTGGCTTGGTTTTATTTTTTGCTATATTTGAGTAACATTTAACTACATAGAAATAAACTAAAAAATGCGCTTATAGTTAGATCTCAATCTTGCAAGCAAAGATGAGGTCATAATTCTACATCTGACATGCTTGTCTGCTGGCATTTTAAAGTTCCCTTCACCTTCACCGGACATTCTAATCTGCCTTACATACCCTATTACAGCACAATAGAACTGAAAAAGAAGAAGTTTCTCCTACTACTGTTAAAACTAATATCATCCTGTGGATACTATGGTTCTTTTAATTGTTTTCATGACATTACCCCCAATAGCGTTCAGTTTCTCACAGCCAGTGTGCTGCTTTTAGGCTGTAAATAGTTGTACATTCCTTCAGGGCCAACTTTTATGAGAATTATTTTGCCTGTGTTCTTAGAAGGCTGCATATGGCTAACTTTTGATGTGATATTTTAATCCTAATAGGAGTGATTAATATTTATCGGAAAGGTACATATGGTTAAGCTATATAACTAAACAGCATGGTCATTTTAGCTGATTACTGACCCTACCACATCCATTTCTTCTGTCTGTGATTAAGCTCAGAGAGAGAGAGAGGAGAGAGAGAGAGAGAGAGAGAGAGAGAGAGAGAGAGAGAGAACCCAGGAAGTTAGTTTGTTCTGCTATTACACATTTCCTTGATGTTGGATTGAAGGTCATTATTTTGAACTAATAGTTGCCCCTTCGTCTCTCAAACTCCATTAAGCTTAATGGTCTGATTTAATTTGCTTGGCTGGTCTTTGCTCTAAAAATACCTTCTGCATCCCCTGTTTTTCCTTCCCTGATAGGAACAGACAAGGCCTGATTTTAATCCATGTTACATAAAATCACCAAAATGAGTCCATGGACATTCTATGAATGAAAAAGATTTATAGCGATACCTTCTTCCACCTCAACAAAGAGTGTGATTGCACGCCACATGCAGAGTGGGCAGTCAGATTTTAATGATGCAATGACCAAAGTTTATTTCTCTGGTTGGTGTAAAAACTGGGCCTACAAGAATTAACTGTTCTCTCTGCAGTAGAAAAATGGCAGATTGTTGAATATCAGCTTTGTCCTTACTGAATAGCTTATATTTTCTTGTGTACTTCCTGTAAGTCCCTGCCCAATTCTCCCCTCATCCCCTCCTCCCAACAAGAGACATGATGTCCCATCAAGAGACATCTTCTACACACTCACCTCTTTCTGGGTTCAAACCTGCCTTGGACTCTCTGAAAGCTTCTTACAAATGGTATTGTATGCCGATGGGTCACAGTAACAGCTTTTCATTAGGAAAGTCCATGTGCGTAATGAAGAGAAGCAGAGAGAATGAAAATATGAACTTGACATTCACGGTTATTTAAAAACAGGCAGTTTGAGTTTTAAATCTTGATGATTCTGGCTTTTGCCAAAGACAGAAAGTCTTTATATGAGTAACCTATGTTTTGAAGAGAACCAAAAAAAAGAAAACAAAAGCAGCTTACCATTAACTTTTTGTTTTGAAATTAGCTTAATGATTCATTTTATTTTTTAAAATTCCAGACCTGTACAATCTATACAATGTTCTATAGATTTTTTTCAAAATTTAGTGGCATCAAATATTTATATCACTTATTTTCAATACACTTTTCTTTTATAATTTTCCTGTTTTAAAGATGTAATTTTGTGTTCAAAGAATCCAGATCTTTGAAAGCCATACTTACCTACAGAGTTGACAATTAAGAAATGTGCTGCTTTCAAAAAGCCTTGGTTAAATTTCTACTTGAAAGACGTATGCTGCAATATAGGCGTTTCCTTTGTATTTTTGTTTATTTATTTTGCTTTAGTTTTCTAGACTTGTCCATTTCTCCTTTGTACATCAATGTACGTCAATGCTTGCTTGGAGCTCAATTGGTCAAATAGTGATAATGCATGTGGGTCCCTGTAGGTGGCGCTGCAAACCTGCAAGAATGATAGATCCTGGACCTGGTCTCCATCATGGTTTACCCACATAGTGATTTGGGACTCCTTCATAAAATGGAAACGATAATGAAAAATGAGTTACGTCTAAGCAACAGTGATTTGTCCAATTTAAAAGAAGAAAGATAAATCATGGTGAAAACCCTGGAAATAAACATAAGCATGTACAACACATTTTAAGCATCAGCACCAAGTCCCCTTTAATGCCTATTACTCCCAAATTATCATTTTGGGGACCCTTGGCAACCCCAATTTACACACACTGAAAAGTCACAATGTAATCAGAAAGATTACATTGGCTTTCTCCACTGAGTTTTCAAAAACATAGAAAGATAATGACTTTAAAAAAAATTAAGCCTTTCTGGGGAAACAAGTCTCTAAACAAGTCTTATAATGAAATCAGTGTAGTCACCAAATAACAAAATAGTTCTCCACGTTAACACTTTAAAGATTTTTCAATTCTTCATATATTTGAGACTAACAGAGTGCAAGAGAAAAATAAAAATTAAAAAAATAACATATTAGTTGAACAAAAGCCTTAAGTTCATGATTTATAAGGTCAGGAAACAGAGAATGGTATTCTTGAATTCTAAGATAGACCTGATACAGAATAAGATGAATATTTGGAGTTCACAACAGGGTATACCTCAACTTTGGCATTCTCTACCCTTGAGATAATTCTTTGTTCTGGGGGCCAGTCTTGTGCCTGCTGAATGTTTAGCAGTACCCTTGGCCTCTATCCACTAGGTTCCAGTAGCACTCCCCAACCCCACTCCAACCCAAATGTGTAAATGTGTCCAGACGTTGCCACCTATCCCGTGGAGGACAAAACTGCCCCTGATTGAGAGTAGTGGTCTTTCTAGAAGTGAAAATTGAAGTGACCTTCTGTTAATATGGGAGAAAAGTCCTAAAACGTCTCTTAGACGTTGGACAAATGCAAGTAAATATTCATCGATATTCTTGAGGAAAACTTTGAAGTGACCTTAGAAGAAAATGAGCTGTTTGTAATTGAATACATACAGCTGGAATCAGAGCTGCAACTCTGCAGACTGATTGTTGTCATGGGTCCATAGTAATGTGGTTTTTTATACACAAAGGAAGAAGTAATTTTGAGAAGTGTCCTGGTGCTAAGCTATTCATAAAAATAGTAAGAATTTGTTTCTTTCTTTCTTTTTTTTTTTTTTGAGTTGGAGTGTCACTCTGTCACCCAGACTGGAGTGCAGTGGCCGCTCCCGGCCACCGTAGCCTTGACTTGCTGGGCTCCGGCGATCCTTCCCAGCCTCAGCCTTCCAAGTAGCTGGAACTACAGGCGCGCGCTACCAGGCCCGGCTAATTTTTTTGATTTACTGTAGAGATGAGGTCTCTCCAAGTTGCCCAAGCGGGTCTCAAACCCGCGGGTTCAGGCAATCCACTCACCTCAGCCTCCAAAGCGCTGGGATTACAGGCTGAGCCACCGAGTCCGGCAAGAGTTTGTTTTCTAATTACTGTGTGCCCTCATCAACACAAACATGGCAATTCATTTCTGTCACTTGAAAACACCCAAAACACGCACACATTGTCCTTACTAAATTTAAATGAATGAGGCTTGTTTGAAACGTGACTACTATTTAACTTTTGTCAAACAAATAAATGGTTAATGAAGTCCCCTCCATATTAATATATTATACATAACATGTGTGCTTTCTTAAAGATTACTGTAACATAGTCCTCAAATAATAGTGATTAATTAATTTTCTGGGACTTTTAAAGGTATGTATCTAGAATAATATTGGAATCATTTACCCTATTCTTCAATTTGAAGAATTGAATTTGAGGAATACTCTGTTGGAATAAAACAGAAAAAATACACTATTCATGGAGTTTAGAAATTTTAGAGAGTTAAAAATGTGATACATGAATTTACATCAGATGCCTTGGGCATATTTTTACCTAGAATGTTAGAACTGAAAGAGATTTTAGAAATAATCGTAGGTCCTGTCACTTTAATGTTACTGAAACTGAGGCTTAGGGATGTTGGATATTGTCTCAAAATGACACAATGAGAGAAGTGCTGGGACTAGACCCCAGGTGTCCAGGATGCCCTCCCAGTGACCTCTTCAACACATCATGCTAGTTGTGGAAGATGACATCTCAGCTCTGGGTCCACATTTAATCTATTTCTGTATCTTGAATATAATAGTATGAATGAAGAAAATGTTGGCTTGCCTGGGTATATTGTCAAAACATGGTTTAAATCTTTAAGGCCCCGTTTGCTAACTCAGGACAATCAGACCTTCTGCTTAATAAACTGACCATGAGCAATTCTTAAAAGTCTGTTTAATAAGATGTCACTTGATAATTCTGGAAAGCTGTTCTGTTTGCTTGAATGTTATTAGTGAAATTTGAGTTAAATAAATTTCTGATGCTGCTTTTCTTAGGAGAAAAAGTTTTGTTGCATATGGATTGCTACACATTAATAAACTGTTAATTAATTCTCAATACAATTACAAGTCTAGGAGCAGAGCCACAAATTTTCTCAAACATGTCTACAACAGTTCCTGCCACAGCAGATGTTTTATTGTTGTTGTTATTCAAGTTTATTAAGTGCTGTGTGATAATTCAATTCCCAATATATTTTTCCCCCAAATCAAAATATGGGGAAACATTTGTCCACTCAGCATTGGGCTCGATTATAAGGAATGCAAATGCTGAAATCCCCTTGGAATTTTTAAAATTACACGTAGGACTACCAGGTAATCCAGAATTTGAATAAATTAATTTTAGATGTTCATCAAGCTAAAAACTAAAAACAGTATTATTTTAGAGACCCTGTAGACCTAGAAAGTTGTCCTCAACCTTTGGTTTGAGATGACTCATTATAATAGCAATTCATGCCCATTTATAAAGAATAATGTAACTGTATTTGATCATTGAAATCAACCTTTAAAATATTTTCACACACTTAAGCATTCCCTTTTTCATTCTATTCAAAATGTTCTAACTGAAAGTTTTTTTACTATATCCGTATAAAGTTCACATAAACTGAACCTCAAATGTTATATGTTTTTCCCCTAATGGACTTAACTAGATTATAGAAGAAGGTAACAGTGAAGCAATTATATAATTTTGAAATGGGGAGGATATTGAAATCGATTTTTTATCTTTTATTTTTTTTTGAGTTGGAGTCTTACTCTGTTGCCCAGACTGGAGTGCAGTGGCCGCTCCCGGCCGCTGCAGCCTCGACATGCTGGGCTCCGGCGATCCTAGAGATGAGGTCTCACCAAGTTGCCTAGGTGGGTCTCGAACCCGCGGGCTCAGGCAATCCACTTACCTCAGCCTTCCAAGGCGCAGGATTACAGGCTGAGCCACCGAGCCCGGCTGAAATAGATTTTTAAAAGATGAAATGCCTGTATGGAAAACCCCTACATACTGTTTCCAGTTCTAATTTCACAATTCTGCTTTCAATTAGAATACTCTTGAGTCCATCACTATGTGTGTATATATATATATATATATATATATATATATATATATGTATATTTTCAAGTCAGCACTAAATACTGATGTCCCATATGTTTTGTGGTACTTGATGTAATAGAGGTGAGGCTAGAAAATGAACCCTAACATTATCACAACTTCAGTAAGTATGACCTGAAAAGCTGCTACTTAACAGTGGTCTTTCTGTAAGTGAACTCTCAAAGGCACCTTCTGCCAATTCTGGGAAAAATTCTAAAACATCTAAGTAAAACAAATGAAAATTAAATACTATGAATATTCTTGAAAGAAATTGTGAAGTGACCTTGAAAGAAAATGAGCTTTTTGAAGATTAATACATGGAATTGGAGTCAGAGTTGGGACTCTGCAGAGATTTTCTTTAGTTTGTTGGGCACTCTGTTTATCTCATTCCAAGAGGAAAGTAATTTTAGAAATACTTTCCTAGAATGGGCATGAATAGGAAGGCTCTGTGTAAAATGCTGCAATATAGAGCTATCGCAACAGAGAATGGACAGCCTGTCTCTCTGCTGTGTTGT
Source organism: Cephalopachus bancanus (assembly GCA_027257055.1). NCBI lineage: Eukaryota > Metazoa > Chordata > Mammalia > Primates > Tarsiidae > Cephalopachus > Cephalopachus bancanus. The sequence goes on from JAPVLO010000255.1 coordinate 1,852,915, forward strand.
TGCAGCGTGAAGCTGTGCATTGGCTTTTTAGATGTTACGGGGTATGGAGATTAAAATGTGAATAAGGAGCTGATCTGCAATCTGTGAGCCCCGTGAAGGTGAGCTGTATTGCTAGCATGACAGGGTCAAGAGAAAAGTGAAAGAATTGAGGCATCTTTTTGGAACCTTACTGCTGCATTTACTAGCTGAGGTGCTGAGTGAGTCATTTAAACTCACTGAATCTCAATTTCCACATATGTAAAATAAAGACTATAATACCTACCTGATGTATTTATCTGTAAAAAACAAAAGGACTAAAAAATCAGAAAGTGCGAGAAAACTGACGTGCATGCTAAATATCAAGCCCACCTGTGTCTAATACAAGTGCACGAAGCTCCTTCATTTGTCTCTTTCTCTGTCTCTCCCCCTCTTTTTTCATCAGTTCATTGATGGAATCATTCATTGCTCACTAATAGAAACTTGGGTTCTGTTTTTCAGCTTTGGCTCGTCTGAAGTGACTTCCGAAACATTTCCAGGATCCTTGACAAAATTTCCCTTCCCTACAGGTTGCTCTTGTGACAGACACCAAAGGGCCTGCTCAGTAGAGAACATTTAGTTGACTGTCCTGAAGCAGCTAATTACACAGTGGCTAGTGCTAGACAAAAAAACATGAATAACTCTCTCTCCTCACTCTACCTTTGGCCATCAGACACAGTTGTCAACTAGTACTTCATGTGAGACCTGATATACTCTTTGTATCAGATGTTAGATTGTCTTGGCGATGTTGATGGTGTCAATTCATTTACTATTCAGGAATAGGGAGATGAACTTTTTACTTCCCATTTCCTAAGTTTAAAAATGTTAGTTAGTGTTGTTTTCTTCATACACAGAGGGGGAAAAAAAAGACCTCTGTGAACTCTTTGATTAAGAACTCAATTCCCAGCCGGGCTCGGTGGCTCAGCCTGTAATCCCATGCCTTTGGGAGGTTGAGGTGAGTGGATTGCCTGAGCCTGCGGGTTCGAGACCCACCTGGGCAACTTGGCGAGACCTCGTCTCTGGAATAAATAAATAAAAAAAATCTAGCTGAGCGTGGTAGCACGCGCCTGTAGTTCCAGCTACTTGGGAAGCTGAGGTGGAAGGATTGCCAGAGCCCAGCAGGTCGAGGCTGCTGTGGCCAGGAGAGGCCACTGCACTCCAGTCTGGGCGACAGAGAGAGATTCCAACTCAAAAAAAAAAAAAAAAAAAAACTGAATTCCTTTGTCTGTTCTCTGATTTAATACTACAGTAAGAGCTAACAATTAAAGGCACTAGCAGACAATTATATAATGTTTACCATGTGCAATCTCTAGAACCAGTTTGTTTGCATGTAGCATCTTATTTAATACACACTGTAAGTCTACAAACGAGATACTAATATTTCCTCCATTTGAGGCATGAGAAAAAAATATTTTACTGGTGACTAAAAAATTAACCTATATTTTCCATTTTTTCACACAGTTGATGTGATTTTATTTTATCTTATTTTTTTACTTGATAGTATATTGCCAACATTTACCTGTGTCATTACATTTTATTTCCAAAAAAACATACGTTAGATGGGCCCCATGATAGTCTATCAGTTAGATATATAATAACTTAATCAATAATTCCTCTGTGGTTGGATATTTTACCTCTTGAATATTTTGTTAATATAAATAGGACTGGCACTAATATTTTATAAAATTTGTTTCTTTATTCATAATTACATATGTAAAAAACATTTCTATAGCCGGGCATGGTAGCACGTGTCCGTAATTCCAGCCACTGCACTCCAGTCTGGGCGACAGAGTGAGACTCCAACTCAAAAAAAAAAAAAAAGAGAGAGAGACTAAAAAATGTCTCTCTGAATAGTTTACTTTTGTATAGTTGAAAATCATGATTAGTTTAAAATAACAAATCAAATATGTGAAAAATGCTTTTTAAATGCTTTAAAATATATATTTGAAATATTATTCAAGTGGAATGTATGCTTGTACTGTCTGGAGGTTAAAAGAATAAAATCATGAGTGGTTTTGGTGTGCAGGAGTGAAAAACCAATTTGGATGACCACAAAGTGCTTTTTCCTGAATTAAGTAAATAAATAGTATTTAACTATGTACTTAAAAAATTTTTTTTCTAAAAGTAAAATTATCAGTCAAAATTTATGATAATTTTTGAGACCTTCGAGTGCTTTCCAGGAAGTGTGTCACAACTCAGTCCCTCCAACAGTGTTGGAAACTGTCTTATCACATTATAGTGAAAATGAATATTCAATCATTAAAATAAAAGTTAGAGAAAAAATAGCCGATTATGTTATAATTATAATAATGTTTTTATTACAATTAATTGATGAGTTTTAAATTTAATATTTTTGTATCAACCCTCCTTTAAGTTGTATATGTTTTAAAAATATTTTTCTATTGTTTTAAAATTGAATCTGCATATTCATCATGAATAAGATATATCACAGTGATTTTTTTGTCATATTTGTGACATTTTCTAATTTTATTTGCTTCTTAACTTTGTTCAAAAAATATATACTCACAATTTAATTTCTTTTCAATTTTAAAACATATCAATTAAATAATCACATAAAATTATATATCTCTTTATGCAGATATAGTTGTAATTTTCACAATCCTTCCTACCCCATTCTTTAGACTGAATATTTAGTAATCTCAAATTCAAGAAATTATATTCATTTAAACATTTTATAATTTTATACTTAAAACATAGCCTCTTTTGAAAAAATCATTTATAAATACAGACATACAGAGACACACACAGTGAGAGTATATGTTTCTAAGTGCCCAAACTTTCTGTTTAAGGTTTAGTCTTTCTGAGCTTAAAAACTCATATAAAATTATTCATTAGAATTAAGTTGTGACAAATTATTTAACTTCTTTGTTGTTTCTCACTGTAAGCCAATATTGTATGTATGTTAATTATTTTGTACTCATTACTTTCTATCACAATTTATAAGAATAAAAAGATAAAACATCTATCTAAATACGTATACATATACATATACATATTCATATCACATAGTTGGAAAAGTTTGGAAAGAAAATATTTTTATTCTGAAGGCTATGAGTGGCAAATATTTTGTGAACTAGACTGGATTTTTACACCAGTAAACCTGAGACTGTTACTTCTGTAATATAATCAATAGTTATTTGTTCTTAAAGAAACTATGAGTGCATTATGATGGAAATCAAGTGTCATTAAATCAAAGAAGAGAAACAGACTTAAAGAAGGCAGCTGCCTGAGACTCCATGTCAATAAAAGAAGAAAAGAAGGAAATCGTGTTTTGATAAAGCTATCAGAATGTAAATATATGTACTAGGATCCCATATCTGTTTTAGTTTAAAGAAAGAACTTTTAGCTGGAGAAATCTCACAAGATTTAAGGATAAAACCCAAAAACTATCTGGATCTTGTCTTCTTTTTATAGTGTGGTTTCTTTATGTCACTAAGGAATGTTTTATTCCAATGTAATGCAGAACAGAAAATTGATTAATGCTGACATTGCTTTCCTAGGTCTCTGTACTGTTTTTACCTGAAATATAAACTGCAATTTCAGTAAATGGGTTTGTCTGATGAGAAAAATATTTAAATCTGTCTGAAAATTATGAATACAGCATACATAGTCCGATTGCACTTCTTTCTTACAGAAAATAATATGTACATTATTGTATTTTAAAAAATATTGTATTTTTTAAAAAGTTATTAAGAAGAAATGAGCAAGACTTTTTACATTAAAGAGCAAAATTAGATAACAAACTGCAAAAATATTTTCTTCTATGACTTAATTTTCATACTAATTTGAGAACTTTTTTTTCCTTTCTCCCCACAGATAGCTTTTAATCCATTTTTCGACCCTGATTCAAAAGTTTTGGATATTAATAGTAGATGTAATTCTATAACCTTTCTTTTCCTCCCCTACCTGTTGAAAATTTGATCCAAATCCTCCCCCTGTGTTCTGGTGAAGCCATTTATAACCGTATCAGGAACTCTTAGTCTGAGCTTTGCATACAGCTATTTGCCATACTTTCATAGAGCCATGGTCTAGGTGAAGCTTCCTTATACTAAGGTTGCTTTGGCACTAAAACTCCCTTGGATGTGTTCTGGTGCATGTTTGCCTCATGCTTCTAAATCTAATCTGAAGTCTAGTTAAAAAGCTATGGTTTCCTGTGACCTAAAGAAAAAATAAAAACTGCTTGTGTTTAATGAGCTTCAACTCAAACAAGATGATCATAAAAGGGTACCTGTGACAGTTACATATTTAAAAACATTTCTGTGAGCAATCACAAATCCAGTAGAACAACTGTATAAACCTGATGAAGCAAAATGTGTATATATTAAACACAAACGATACTTGATTTTTTGTGACGAGAAGTATGTTTTGCCAATAGACCTCTAAATTATGGTCTCCGTATGGTTATGGATTTAAGACGTGGTTGAAATGGCCAGGGGTCCATAATTATAACCAGAAGAGTATCTACCTCAGGCAGATGAACCTTTTGATTTTTGTGATATATGCAATAAAGAACAACCAATTTTTCTTTTTGTAATCTTTTTCACTGATGCACATCCTTGAATTAAATTGTATTCTGAGGGAAAATATGTGAGTATAATGATACCAAAGCTAGTAGTTCTTGGCAATCTGAATCTTATTTTGAAACCCGCCTATAAGCCAGTTATGAGACAAGTAGTGGATTTTATTTATTTTTTTCACTTAGAGAATTATATGAGATACTGCTTGTTCTCGCTGAGAGTGGATACCACACACATGTTCTATGAAGATATTTGAAAAAAAGATTACTTCGTATAAGGTTCTTTGAATGGTAGTAAAGTCAAAAATGTAACTTATTTACAATGTCATTCACTCTAAATTTTCCAACTACCTTCTGTTTATAATTCTTTCTTTATTTTCTATCAGTCTCTTTGTCTCTGTCTCTCTCCAATGTCTCTCAAGCAAATTGCCTTTTCTTTTTTTTCTGTTTTATTCAACAAATAGATTTAACACAGTTACTAAGTATCTGTTATGTGCTGGACACTGAATGTCATGATGGGTAGAGAATGATGATTAAGATAGTCTCCATTTAAAAAAAGTTAGGGGATGCCATCTACACAAATTGGTGGTTTCTCCTGCTTCTGTACAACATGGTGAGTCACCATGGGCTCTTACCTTCCTCTACAGAACCAGTCAAGGGACAGCAAGAGAGGTGAGTGTTATTTATACTGTTTCTTCACAAAAGACACCCCACTGGAGTACACAATACAACATGAATTGTTCTCCCTAGACTGTGTAAAGCAACAGTTACTAGAAACTCCATTCAACCACTGACAACAAACTGTGAAAACTTTGGAGAAACCAAAAATGTTTGGATCTTGATGAACCCAAGGTCATTGGAGGTAGGGAAGTTCACAAGTGAGGGAAGGGCAGAGTCTCAAGTGAGACACAGGTGAGGCTAGTGTCGGGTGCCAGCCCTGACTTACAAGGGGAGGGTTAGGACCCGCACCAGAGAAACTGGACGGCGAGAAGAGACCACTCAGAGGCAGTTCTTCTGGGAACAGTCTGATCAGGACTGAAGCCAAATTTTATTCGGACTCCTTCCAACTTATATACCATTTTTCATACCCTCCAGCAGTGTGATAATCACTTGCTGGGGGCGTACAAACTCCATGATGTATATTGCGCTTTACAAACTATGCATCACAAGACCATCATGAGACTTGCAAGCTCCAAGCAGACAGTTTGAACTCCATGATGCCTGACGTGCCTCACAAATCTCACATCAAGGTCACAGGTGCACAATTTCAATACAGTTCGTTTAAAAGTGTCTTCCATAGTGTTCAACAAATCATTCATATTATACTCTTTGTTCTAAACCCTGATTAATACAAAAACTTTCTTAGTTATCTCTAGGTTCAATCCAAGTTCACTGACTCCTAATATTTTTTAACGATTGATATTATCAACTTAACACTATACTATAATCTATAAGTTTACTTAAATGACTTAATTTTTATTTATTCCATTAACCTATTATGATTCAACATAGTGGCCTGTAATTCTATAACAATTAATTCAAAACTTATTTCTTACCATGACATATGAGTTTCATGATCTAGTGATTGGACTTTAATACTATGCTATATCTCATTAAGCTAATACCTTATCATTGAATCTTATAATTATCATTGACTATGATTTTAAAATCATAACACTATAATTCTCATTCTATTCTAATAAAACTAAGACTTTAACCCAAAACTTAAATCTTTTTTCCTAGTATATTAATACATGGCTATGTGTAAAATTTCCTATTGTCATATTAGAAGCAAAAACAACACCGTTGGGAAAGTTTCGGTATACTAATCAAAGGATCTTAAAATTGGCCTACAGGAACAGGAACTAAAGTCATAATCTGAGAAAAGGAAACTTAAAAAGCTTAAACAAAACCTAAAAGTTTTCTATGAATGCTTATTACTGTTTAAATCTTTCCGATGGAAATTGTATCGTCTTAAATGAATGTTTTATCCAAACAAGTCTATTCTAAAAATCAAATAGTAGCTGTCACACTCTTGGATAATGGACTGCACGGTTACCATGGAAATGGCCACGGGCTGAAGCAAACAGAGTTTCGGCATGTAACGAAACTAGAAAAATGTCCTGCCTGGCTAGAGGCAGGGCAATAAAACTATTATGGTAATTTAGTTTCTAATCTTAATCCTAGGAGAAACTGCCTTTGGGAACAAGAGCTGACTCACCAGTCTACCAGGAAATAGAAGTTAAAAAATATCTAGAAAGAAGTAAGACTTAGAAGGGACAAGGTCATTCTGCTGTATAACCTTTCATCAGGTGTAGAGATTTTACTTATAAGTTTTACTGCCATGTATGCACACTGGTCACTAATCACACGCCAATATTATAGGTATAACTGATATCCTATGTCAGAGGCGATCTTCCAGATGGGCCTTTACAGGCCTCAGTCATGTAGCTATAGATGTTGGCTCCCAACAGGCTAGACTTCCTGTTGGTGCCCCTTTCTTACCCTAAACCTTCACCTCCGCTGGCAAGAATGTAGAAACATCAGCCTCACTGTCCCCTAGACACTGAATTAAGAAGGAAGACTGGAGTCTGACTGTGGTGAAGGTCCTCTGTTGGGGAGTATGTGCAGCCTGGGGTGTTCCTGAACATTATTGCACCTCTACTCTCCTCCACCGCCTGAACAAATTAGAACCTAAGGTAAGGGTCCAGGGCAGAAACAATAATAGAGTCACCACAAGTTTTCTAGAAATAGGACAGGGCTGGAAGGATGAGGAGTCTAGCATGCAATACACTAATTACTTCTCTTAGCCAAGAGACTCATGCAGTACAGCCCAGAACTTTGTAACTCTTCTTCAGTAACAAAAATTAGTCAAAGCAATTCATAAATCCTATAAAATCTGAGTTCTCAGTTACCAAGGAGCTTAAACACCGTGCAATAGAAATCACTAATGAAAAACTTGTTACCTGGAAAGCAAAACTAGTGTCATAGAAATAACAAAAATGTAAGCTTCACATTATAAAAATACTCAACAGATAAGAAGAAAAAACATTATCACATAAAGCAAAAACAAATGCTTTAAAGAAAATGTGCAGGTGGGTGTATTCAAGGGAAAATTTTTAAATGAGTAAGTTAAGAAATACGATGGATGGATTAATGACAAAACATACACAGTAGGAAAAATATTAGTGAGTTGCAGATTGGATGGGGAACGCTCCCAAAAGGCAAAAGAAGGGATTAATTGGGAATGATAAGGGAGACGGGTGGGAGAAAAGTAAATGAGCAAAATGGTTTATATCAGGAGAATTGTGAACATCTAGATAATGAACTCACCAGGATACAGAAAGGAATATTTTTGACTATGGAAAGTATCTTAAACAAGACTTCAAAATGCGTAAATACCAAGGAGAAAAACTGAAGGTTGTGGTCTTATCAAAGTTGAAAATTTCTGTTCCAGACAGATATCAAGGATAAAATTAAAAGAATGGGAGGAACTATTTGCAATGGCTCTTGATGTGACATGTTTCATATCTCTTTGTGTTTTTAGCATTCTTTCTTTGTCTTTTACTTTTGATAATTTGATTATGATATGTCTTGGCAAACTCCACTTTGGATTGAGTTTGATTGTTAACTTCTGAACTTCCTGTGAATGAGTAGTGTTGTCTTTCTCTAGATTTGGGAAATTTTCAGTCATTATCTTCTTAAATATGCTTTCCTCTCTTTTCTCCTTCAGGAACTCCTATTATATGAAGATAAGTTCACTTGATGGTGTTCCACAATTCCTTTAGATCTTCATTTTTTCATTCTTTTTCTCTTTTTGCTCCTCTAATTAGGTAATTTCAAATGTCCTTTATTCAAGCTTATTAATTTTTTTTCTACTTTATCAAGTAAGCTGTTACAATTTCTATTGAGTTTTTCAGTTTAGTTTTTGTATTTTTATCTCTAGAATTTGTATTTTTATTGCTACTATTTCTTTTCGAAACTTCTCATTTTGTTCACAAACTGTTATCCAGATGTCATTTAATTCTCTATGTGTGTTCTCTTATAGTATCCTTAATTTATTTAACAGGATTATTCTTAATTCTTTGTCCATCATTTTATAGATCTCCATTTCTTCTGAGTCCATTACAGAGCTTTATTAGTTTCTTTTGATGATATCATATTTCCCTATGAAAACTCAGGGAAAGTGTTTATAATCTTTGTTTCCTTATGTTTATGTGGGTACATTTGAAGAGACAGTCACCTCTTCTAGTCCTTGCAGATATTCCCTGGTGGTCATAGACCTTCACTATTTAATCTAGCCTGGGATTCTGTATGGGTTGATTAGTAGCAAGCACAAACAGGCAGAACTTAGTTTTGACTTCTTGAGTTAGGCTGGGTCACTTCTGTGCTCTGTGGCTCAATGATATTTCTGCAAGTGCTCCATGGTCTGGAGAGCATGACTAAGCCCTGCTTCAAGTGGAAATTCTGGCTGGTGTCTGTGATCATTTCTGATGGAACATAGCTGCAGGTTACCTTCCTTGGCTGGGTGGTACTGTTGTTTGGAATCTATAGTTGGGCAGTACTATGTGATGGCCTCTGAGACTGGTGAAGTCTCTGGAGCTGCCACTTGGCCATGCAAGGTAGGCAAGGTCAGAGCCTATGCTCCACAGATGTGTGAGCAGTCAGGCTTACCTCCTGGCTTGTGTATGACTAACACAGAACACCAAGATATGTTCGAGCCATCACTCTGTAGCTGGGATTGAGCAGGGCCAGATCCTCACTCCACTGGTCTTTGCTGACCTGCAGTTGCCTCCTGGGTTGGAGAAGACTTAATGGGAACATTGGAACTTAGTTGGTTACCCTTCCACCCCTAGAGTTGAGTGAATCCAGATGCTTTTTTGGTAGTTGCTTACGGACAGTTGCCTTTTGTCCTGAGCCAGACTAAACAAGAGCACCCAGGATGGTTGGGGAAGTTGGTTAGGGGTTCAAGTTCAGAAGATTCATGAACTATGTTGTCTGCAGTGGAGTGCAGTTGGCTAGTTTCTTTGGCATGGTATCTCAGGTAGCTGAAATGCAGAGCAACTACTACAATCTGTGAGTTGGTTGCTGTGGGCCCTACGTTTGCTGTTTCTTTCTAACTGGAGAGTCTTTTTCTTTATTTAGCCATTTTAATATCAACAACTACCGAAATGTAAATTAGAAAGTATTTCATCAAGTGATTTAGGGAAAATGTTCCATCATATCTTCATAAATATAATTTTACATATGTATCCTAGTAACATCACCTTGGGCCTCTATTTCAGCTAGAGGTAGAAAGTCTAATATTGCCAGTTCATACATCTAGTGACTTCCATCTTTAATGTAGACAATTAAGAATTCAGAATTAACTGATTTATTCTTCTCTTCTCTATTTTTTCCCTTCTCCTTGAAAGTAATCTAAATTTTATTGGGTGAGGAAGCACTCAATGTGTTACTCCACAGTTAGGGGAGGGGTGCCTGCAATGGGTGCCATCATTCACTTCTAGCAGCTTTCACAGAGGTGTCACTGGTCTTGCCTGCCCTTTGGCATCAACTTCTATTCCCACTGCCTCAGCCTCAGCCTCTAGTGTTCAACTTCATACACACGATGGGTCCCACCCTGACTCTCAATCCCTTCAATTTGTCAGCCAACTCACTATTTTAGAGAAGTCTTTGGAACTCTCAGGTGCCCTTGCAACACTGAGTCTGGAGCATGCGCTAAAGCACTTCCATCAGCTGTAGTTCTTGACCCCTTCAAGCATAAAGGGCTTCCATATGGCTCTCACTTTCCCCAGGGATGTGAGTCTCTCTGCTTCTCAGAAAACTAGACAGCATCATAGCACCACCTCCCCCTCCACATCTTTCTCCCTCCTTCAGCAAATATACTTTCCCTTCTTTTAGGTAAGTACAACTAATGTGTGTTAGCTTGTGTTTTTCACTAATCTCTGATGCATGATACACCGTCTGTCTCCTGAACTTCATAACTTCACTCTTGATATGCAAAGGACAGTTTTCTATAATTCCAAGGGAAGCCTGCACTTGCACATCAAAACACATTAACTTTTAAGCTGATGCCAGCATGTAATTTACAAAATATATTTAACTTGGCTCAAAACACAGGTTTTTCCTCAAGGCCACCACACACAAAAAATGAAAGATGCTACCTAAATTATGAGGGAACGAAAGGACTACATAGAAAACTAAGCTAGAAAACAGTAAACTCTTAAGACATCACAGTGTTGTCCCATTATTTATTAGATTTCTATATCTGTATTAGCCAAACTAGGTTATCTTCTGTAACAAGGAACTCCCAAAATCCAATAAAGATTGATTTATTGAGGCAATGAATAAAGATTGATTTCTTGCTCATGTCCCAGAGTAATGCAAGAAGGTGGGGGTGATGGTGCAGGTGCCAGTGATGCTCATTCAGGAATCTCCACTCCTCCATTGGCCACCTCACCATCTTCCAAGGTCTTAAAGTACTCCATGGGATTTCTACATCTGGCAGAAGAGAGGCAAGAGAAAGTAAGCAGATGGTCCCATGGGGTATTTTATGAAATAATCAGTGAGGTAGGAAGAATTCTGAGATAGTCCCTGGGTTTCCCATCCCCTGGTATACACACCACAAATATGAGAGGTTTAATTCCTATGCTTAGGTTATGCTGTCCATCAATTGATTTTTGGAAAGGGAGATCATCCAAGTAGGCCTGATCTAATTATATGAGGCTAGGGTTACAGAAAATTAGAGACTCCAAATGAGAGAGAATGGATGTGTCTTTCATTTTCTATTGCTGGCTTGAAGAAACAAGGAGCCCCATGACAAAGACCTGAGAGCCATCCTCAGCAGACAGACAGCTAGTAAGGAAATGGGGATCTCAGATCTGCAGCACAGGGAAATGAATCATGCCAGCAGCCAATGAACCTGGAAGAAGCTGGAACCTCAGATGAGAACTACACTCCATCATTAGCCTGTGAGGTAATTAACAGGGTATCTAGTCATGCCATGCCTGAGCATTTGACTTAAAGAAATTGTGAGATGGTTCCGGTAAGATGGCAACGGCATAGGTAGAACCATGAGATACTCCGAAAGTGAGTTCCCAAAAAGACTCTTACTTTCCTTCCCCCACCCTCCTGCCCACTGCCAGCCACACCAGTCCGAGGCCCAGAGACTCTCGGTCCCACGCAATGCTGGCTATTGTGGCCCCCCTGCTGCTGCTCCACCATAGGTGGCCCGGGGCCCTGGCCATGCAGAGACCCCAGCTCCCTCCTTGGTTACAATGTGGAGGCCCTTGGATACCGCCTTGTGGAGATCTGGGTTCCCTTGCTGGCTACACTGATCCACCCAGCATCCAGTCACTGCCGGCTCACTCCCTGACTGGGCTCTCAGGCCAGCAGCCCGGTGCTCGCTCCTCAGAGTTCCAGCTCCCTGCCCTGAGTTCTGGGCCCCCACCCAGCCCTATTTTGGGACACTGTCACCCAGGGAGGCTCTGGGCGCTGCCTCTCAGAAATACCAGCTCCACTCCTGGTTGAGGTGCCCTGAGCAGGGCCCAGAGCCACTGTCACCACTCACCACCTGCCATTCGGAGCTCTGGTCCCGCTCTTGTCCTGGCTGAGACACCCAGCATGGGATCCCATGGTTGTGTAAGGGAACAGTATATCTTAAGGAGGTGCTGACTGGCCACTCTCAGCTCTCATCTCCAGAAGAGGGAACTCCCAGCTCCCTCCTCTACCACAGGCTTCTGGTGGCACACCAGATCCAGCGCCCAGCTGTGCTGCTGATTGCCAGTGCCTGACATGCCACCACAGCCCATCATAGTGGATTGCCCATGACCCGGATGAGCGGAAAGAAAGGATGGGTGGAGAGAAAAGATCTGTGAAAGAGGAGCTGCCCACCTCGGCCATTTTCCAGGCAGAGATTTTTTAAATTTATTTTTATTTTTATTTTTGAGTTGGAGTCTCACTCTGTTGCCCAGACTGGAGTGCAGTGGCTGCTCCCGGCCATCGCAGCCTCACCTGCTGGGCTCTGGTGATCCTTCCGCCTCAGCCTTCCGAGTAGCCGGAATTACTGGCATGCGCTACCACACCCGGCTGATTTTTTGATTTATTGTAAAGATGAGGTCTCGCTGCCCAGGCAGGTCTTGAACCCGCAGGCTCAGGCAATCCACTCACCTCAGCCTCCCAAAGGAGCGGGATTACAGGCTGAGCCACCGAGCCTGGCTCCAGGCAGAGATTTGCATTGCCCCGCCCGCCTATAAGCCTCCACCTTGGTTTCTAAGGTAATGTCACTAAACAGGAGATGAAAGCCCCCCCATGCTGAATCAGATAAGGCAACCCAGCTGTTGCAGACCTCTCAGGTAGCAAGCCTGCAATGAAAGCGAAGGGGAGAGAATAGCCATCAGAGCTGAAGAGACTTTAGATACTCAGGAAAGATTCCAGAGCTAGTCTGGTTTCTTATTTTGACTTTTGATTTTATTGTTTTGACTGTTTTGCTCACTTTTGTTTGCTTTTTGATTTAGACTACCTGTTTGTGTTGGGGAAGAATGCATGAAAAGGCATGATTTTATTGGACTGTCTTTGTGTGATTACTGGTATGCTTTAGGGAATTTTGTTTGTGTGTCTGTTTTTCACTCTTTTCTGGCCTTGTGTCTCTTTTTCACCCATTAGTTGGTATGTATGCCTGTTTTCCCACTCACTCTTCTCTCTTTCTAACTTCCTCTTGACCCTCTCTTCTTCCATTATTTTCCTTTTTCATACCTCCTTTTGTTCCAGGGAGCAAACCTGCACCCCGCTGCATGGACAGATTGTAAGGCAGTGGGAAATAGGTTCCAGTGTGCCCACACACCTGTTGGTAGATACTGGGATCAGCAGATAGTTTTTGAATCACAGCTTCCCCCTCAATTAAACCTCAAAACTGCAAAAAATACAGCCCCCATTCTACACTTCAGTCTCAAAAGTGAACAAAGCCAGAGGACCCTTATAGGGAAGGACAGGAGATTGAACAAAAGAAGTAAAATCAACCCTATCTGCCCTGAAAAACAGAATTAAAGAAGGGGAGGGAAAGGGGGAGAGAGAGAGAAAAATTCACACAAATGAAGAAAAACCAAAAGAAGAATATAGGTCTCTCCCAGACCCCTAGAAGGACTGACACTGAGAAAACTGACTTCAGAATGCAAACAACAAAGAGCCCCTAGAATGACTGGTCTCAAACTACAGACCTAGATATCAAGACATTAATGGAGAGATTAAAAAGAATTGAGGAAAGATAAGAAGAAACTAGGAAGGAGTTGATAACTGAGATGACAGCAATAAAGAATACTGTGAATGAAATAAATAACAAACTGATAAGCATAGAAAGCAGAATTAGCCAAGCAGAAGAAAGAATCTCAGAGTTTGAGGATCAAAATATAGAACTAACCCACACTGCGAAAAACATAGAAAAGAAGCTCAAAAAGACAGAACAAAACCTTCAAGAGAGGAGTAATTACTTCAAGAGACCAAATTTAAGAGTAATTGGACTTCCTGAAACAGAAAGAGAAACAGAGGCCACCTTGGAACAAACATTCCATGAGATTATTGAAGAAAACTTCCTTCATCTCATCAGTGACGCGAAAATTTAACGCAAGAGATTCAGAGAATCCCTGCAAGACAACAAATGAGAAGACAAACTCCCAGACACATAATAATTTGCCTAAACAAAGTTGGTATAAAAGAAAAATTCCTAAAAGCAGCAAGAGAAAAAGACCAGATCACCTACCATGGAAGACCAATTAGAATAGCAGCAGATTTATCTACAGAAACCCTGCAGGCTAGGAGAGCTTGGAGCCCTATCTTCAAAGTCCTAAAAGATAAACAATTTCAACCAGGAATAACCTACCCAGCCAAGCTAAGCTTCATCAGCAAGGGAGAATTCGAATCTTTCCCAGATATCCAATCCCTGAGAACTTACGATGCCACCAGACCACCTCTCCAAGAAACACTTAAGAAAGTACTAAACACAGAAGAAAAGGAAAAAAGAACAACAATGTTCTTTACAAGAGTACAGGAAAAAGAGTAAAACATACATGAACCAACCCCAAAAGCAAAAGAAAGACAACAAACAAAGAGGAACAACGACAACAACTCTCTAAGAACTTTATGATAGAAACCAACTCTCACATTTCAATAATTAGCCTGAATGTGAATGAACTAAATGCACCACTGAAAAGACATAGAATGGAAAATTGGATAAAATATCACCAGGCAACAATATATTGCCTTCAAGAGATCCATCTCACTAAAAGAACATGCAGATACTCAAAGTAAGAGAATGGGAAACAAATTTTTAGGCAAACGGAATACAAAAGGAAGGAGGAGTCATGATTCTAATTTCAGACAATATACCATTTAAGCTATCAAAAACTAAAAAAGATACAGAAGGCTACTACATAATGATAAAAGGTTCACTCCATCAACAAGAAATATCTATCCTAAACATATATGCACCCAACATAGGAGTGCCCACTTTCATAAAGAAGCTTCTAGGAAAACTCAAGAAAGATATCAACTCTAACACTATCATAACTGGGGACTTTAATATCCCACTCACAACCCTAGACTGAGCATCAGGACAAAAAATCAGCAATGAGATCTGGAACCTCAATGTGATTCTTGACCAAATGGACTTAAGTGATACCTACAGAACACTCCACCCAATGACTACACAATATACATTCTACTTATCACCACATGGAAAGTACTCTAAGATCAACCACATACTTGGCCATAAATCAAGCATAAACAAATTTCAAAAGGTCAAAATTTTGTCATGCACCTTCTCAGACCACAGTGGAATAAAAATAAACATCAACACCAACAAGGTTCCCCCCAAACCCACAAAGACATGGACACTAAATAGCATGATGCTAAACAACTCCTGGGTCAATGATGAAATCAAAACAGAGATTTAAAGATACCTGGAAACAAATGAAAATGAAGAAACATCTTACCAAAATCTCTGGGATGCTATGAAAGCTGTAGTAAGAGGGGAATTCATATCGCTACAAGCGCACATGAAGAAAATTGAAGGATCACAAATTAACAGCCTAACGAGTCAACTTAGGAAGCTAGAAAAGCAAGACCACCAAAACCCTAACTTCACCAGAAGAATCCAGATCACCAAAATAAAAGGCCAAATCTAGCCGGGCTTGGTGGCTCAGCCTGTAATCCCGTGCCTTTGGGAGGCTGAGGTGAGTGAATTGCCTGAGCCCGCAGGTTCGAGACCCGCCTGGGCAGCGAGACTCATCTCTACAATAAATCAAAAAATCAGCCGGGCGTGGTAGCGCATGCCAGTAATTCCGGCTACTTGGAAGGCTGAGGCGGAAGGATCGCCAGAGCCCAGCAGGCCGAGGCTGCGGTGGCCGGGAGCGGCCACTGCACTCCAGTCTTGGCGACAGAGTGAGACTCCAACTCGAAAAAAAAGGCCAAATCTGGGACATAGAAGACAAAAAGATAATAAAAAAAAATCGATGAAACAAAAAGCTGGTTCTTTGAAAGGATAAACAAGATCAATGGTCCCCTAGCTAGACTGACCAAGAAAAAATGAGAAAAAGCCCAAATAAACACAATCAGAAACACAAAAGATGCAGTCACATCTGACCCTGAAGAAATACAAAAGATCATTAGAGACTACTATGTACACTTGTATGGAAACAAACTTGAAAATCTTAAAGAAGTGGAAGACTTTCTAATATCACACAACCTGCCTAGGCTGAAACAAGAAGAAATCGAGACCCTAAATAGACTAATAACAATCAAGGAAATTTACTATGTAATAAGAAAACTACCTACAAAAAAAAGTCCTGGACCAGATGGCTTTCCAGATGGATTCTATAAGACACTTAAGGAGGAGCTGATACCAATCCTACTGAAAGTATTCCAGGTGATTGAGTAAGATGGAACCCTCCCCAAATCATTTTATGAAGCTAACATCACATTGATACCCAAGCCAGGTAAAGACCGAACAAAGAAAGAGAACCACAGGCCAATATCCTTGAGGAACATAGATGCCAAAAATCTCAACAAGATCCTAGCAAACCAGATTCAACAATACATCTCAAAAATCATCCATCATGACCAAGTAGGCTTCATCCCTGGGACGCAAGGTTGGTTCAACATTCGCAAGACAATAAATGTAATTAAATACATCAACAGACGTCAGAACAAAAACCACATGGTTATTAGATGCAGAAAAAGCTTTTGATAAAATCCAGCACCCCTTCTTGATAAAAACCCTTGAACATCTAGGCATACACGAAACATATCTCAAAATAGTAAAAGCCATCTACGAGAAATCCACAGTCAGCATACTCCTAAACAGACAAAAATTGGAACCATTTCCCCTGAAAACTGGAACAAGACAAAGATGCCCAGTCTCTCCCCTCCTGTTCAATATAGTATTGGAAGTCCTGGCTAGAGCAATCAGAAAAGAGAAGGTGATCAGGGGTATCCAAATAGGAAAAGAGGAAGTCAAGTTATCTCTCTTTGCAGATAACAAGATTGTGTATCTTGAAAACTCAAGAGAATCTGTCAGAAGCCTCCTTGCACTGATAAAGGACTTTGGCAAAGTCTCAGGGTATAAAATAAATGTGCAAAAGACAATTGCATTTCTTTACACCAATAATAAACAAACAGAAACCCAAATAAAAAGCACAATCCCATTCATAATAGCCACAAAAAAATGAAATACCTTGGCATCTTCCTAACCAGAAACGTGAAAGTCCTTTACAATGAAAACTACAAAACACTGCTCAAAGAAATCAAAGATGACACAAACAAGTGGAAAAATATCCCATGCTCATGGATTGGAAGAATCAACATTGTGAAGATGTCCATCCTACCTAAGGCAATCTACAGATTTAATGCAATACCCATCAAATTACCAGCAGCATTCTTCTCAGAGCTAGAAAAAAACAATACAGGAATTTATATGGAAACACAAATGACCAAGAATAGCCAGAAAAATCCTCAGAAAACAAAAATAAAAAAAAAAAAGCAGGAGGTATCACATTACCAGACTTCAAACTTTACTATAAAGCTACAATCATCAAAACAGCTTGGTACTAGTACAGAAACAGGCATATAGACC
Source organism: Cephalopachus bancanus (assembly GCA_027257055.1). NCBI lineage: Eukaryota > Metazoa > Chordata > Mammalia > Primates > Tarsiidae > Cephalopachus > Cephalopachus bancanus. The sequence goes on from JAPVLO010000255.1 coordinate 1,870,590, forward strand.
AATGGAATAGACTTGAGATTCCAGAAGCAAAACCTCAATTTCTCAACCAACTCATCTTCAACAAAGCTGCCACCACGTACCACTGGGAGAGTAGAACCTATTCAGTAAATGGTGCTGGGAAAACTGGCTGACCACATGCAGAAGATTCAAACAAGAACCCTATCTATCCCCATACAAAAAAATTAACTCCAAATGGATCAGAGACCTAAATGTAAAACCTCAAACCATAAGAACCTTAGAAAATGCAAGACCCATCCTTATGGAAATTGGAACTGGCATCCAATTCCTGAATAAAACCTGAAACACACGGGCTATAAGAGATAAAATAGACAAATGGGACCTCATTAAGCTGACAAGCTTCTGCAAAGCCAAAGAAACCATCAAGAGAGCAGGGAGACAACCCACAGACTGGGAAAAAGTATTTGCCAACTCCATGTTTGACAAAGGCCCTATATCTTGGATCTACAAGGAACTCAAACATGTAGAAAAGAAAAAAACAAACAACCCCATTATAAAGTGGGCAAAAGATAAGAACAGACACTTCTCAAAAGCAGACATCCAAGCGGCCAACAGGCCCATGAAGAAATGCTCAACCTCACTAATCATCAAGGAGATGTGAATTAAACTACACTGAGATACCACCTAACTCCAGTCAGAATGGCAATTATCAATAACTCAAAAAATAACAGATGCTGGAGAGGATGTGGTGAAAAGGGAACACTGCTACACTGTTGGTGGGAGTGTAAACTAGGGCAACCTCTGTGGAAAACAGTGTGGCGATTCATAAAAGCTCTAAATATCGACCTCCCATATGACCCTGCAATCCCCCTACTGGGAATATACCCGGAAGAACGCAAATCACTCTACAAAAAAGATACCTGCACACATATGTTTATCACAGTATTGTTCACAATAGCAAGAACCTGGAACCAACCATGCTGTCCATCAAAAGAGGACTGGATTAAAAAAATGTGGTACATATACATGATGGAATACTATGCAGTCATAAAAAAGAACAAGATCAAGAATTTCACAGCAACCTGGATGGAACTAGAGTGTATAATACTGAGTGATCTCTCACAGAAACAATGATCTGAGTATCACATGTTCTCACTCATATGGTGGACCTTGAACATCTATCATAATACTATAAGAAAAGGATTGACAGCGGCGGGAGACTATGGGGGGGATAGGGAGGGAAAGGGAGGTGGGATTAATGGTAGTCAATATCTGTCTGGGGATGGGGAGACATCCCTTATCAACAAGGGTGCCTGAGCGATGCATATTTGTATACCTAACCCTTAACTGTACCCACAACTTTAAAATAAAAAATATGTTAAAAAAATAAGAAATTGTGAGATAATCCATTTGTATTGTTTAAAGTTGCTAAGCTTGTGGCAATTTCTTATGGAGCATCAAGAAACTAATATGGCTTGGAAATGGCTTACCTCACGTTCATCAACTCTGCATTCGACAAAATTCAAACACGTAGCCCATGTAACTGCAGGAGAAGCTGGCAAATGTACATTAACTTGTTCCTAGGAGCAGAAGGAAATGAGTTGATGAGTATGTAACAGTGACTTTGCCACTGTTATCAATTTTAGCCCAAAGTAACCAAGCCATATTCCCTGGGTTCTCTAAAGTAAAAATCTTGATACTCACCTAGTGTTTAATCTCATTCACTCATTTCATCTTCTTATAAGAATGACACATGTAAAGATTATAACACAAAATCACTAGAGAATAATGCCAAACACATGTAAGTTTTAGGCTTGATTTTCATTTGAGTATTTTAGGTGAGTGCCAATAAGTTAGTTAGCCACTCCATTTCATTTCTGTTTCTTTAAAACAGCAGGTGAGTACTCCAACTCATACATGAAATGACAGACATTAAACCTTCACAGAACACCTAGGAAGGAGAGCTTAGGTACAGCTGTAACCAGCATGGAAATTAAAACTATCCCCTTTTGTGCTGCTTCAATGACTATATTAATGCACTATGATTTTCTCAATAGGAAAATCAATGTATTTAATACTTTGGTTCATTATTTACTATCTAGAACTGCTTTGACATAAATTTAATGTATAGTTAATGTACAGAAATGCAATTTGATAGTGGTCTTTACTCATTTTATTCTGAATATTCTTCCATAGATCTTACAAACAAATAACATTTTTATTGCTCACCTATGCTCCCTCTCCAACCCAGGATTTTTATTCAGTTCCAACATGTATTTTCAGCTTCATAATCACCATTTTAACCTTAATATATCACACCATGTGATACCTGGCAACATTTCAAAGCCTGTACTGACCACATTTCAACCAAAATTCACAATATTTCATTTTTTGAAAATTTTTTTATTTCAAATATGTGGGGTACAATTTAGGGTTAGGTATACAAATGTCCATCATGCAGGTACCCTTGTTGATGAGGTGTGCCCCCCTCCCCTGGAAGTTTCTCACTACTGCCAATAGTTGTTCAGGATCCACTTATGAGTGAGAACATGTGATACTCGGTTATTTGTTTCTGTGATAGATCAGTATTAATAGCCTCTAAGTCCATCCAAGTTGCTGTGAAGTTCATCATTTTGTCCTTCTTTATGGCTACATAATATTCCATTGTGTATATGTACCAATTTTTTTTTTTTTTTTGAGTTGGAGTCTCACTCTGTCGCCCAGACTGGAGTGCAGTGGCCGCTCCCGGCCACCGCAGCCTCGGCCTGCTGGGCTCCGGCGATCCTTCCGCCTCAGCCTTCCGAGTAGCCGGAATTACAGGCATGCGCTACCACGCCCGGCTGATTTTTGATTTATTGTAGAGATGAGGTCTCGCTGCCCAGGCAGGTCTCGAACCCGCGGGCTCAGGCAATCCACTCACCTCAGCCTCCCAAAGGCGCAGGATTACAGGCTGAGCCACCGAGCCCAGCTGTACCACATTTTTTAAATCCAGTCCTCTTTAAACGGGCAGCACAGTTGGTTCCATGTTTTTGCTATTGTGAATAATGCTACAATAAACATGTGTGCGCAGGTATCTTTTTCATGGAGTGATTTGAGTTCCTTTGGTTATATTCCCAGTAGGGAGATCAATATTTAGATCTTGTAGGAATCACCAAACTATTTTCCACAGAGGCTGTACTGGTTTCCACTCCCAGTGGAAACAGTGGGAACAGTGTAGAAATGTCCGCTTTTCCCCACAACCTCTCCAACATCTGTTGATTTTTGAGTTACTGATGATGGCCATCCTGACTGGAGTTATGTGATACTCAGGGTGGTTTTAACTTGCATTTCTTTGATGACTAGAGAGACTGAGCATTTTTTCATGTATCTCTGGCTGCTTGTATATCTTCTTTTAAGAAGTGTCTATTCATATCTTTTGCCCACTTTGTAATGGGGCTGCTTGTTTTTTTCTTTTTGGCACATTTGAGTTCCTTGTAGATCCTAGAGGTTAGGCCTTTGACAGATATACAGTTGGCAAATATTTTTTCCCAGTCTGTGGACTGTCTTCTCACTCTCTCAATGGTTTCTTTGGCTTTGCAGTAGCTTGTCAGTTTGATGAGGTCTCACTTGTCTTTCTTATCTCTTATGGCATGGGCACTTGGGATTTTGATCTGGAATTGGTTGCCAGTTCCGATTTCCATAAGGGCGGCTCCTGGATTTTTTTTTTTTAAGGTTCTTATAGTTTGAGGTTTTACATTTAGGTCTGTGATCCATTTAGAGCTGATTTTTGTATAGGGTGATAGGTAGGGGTCTTGTTTTAATCTGTTGCATGTGGTAAGCTAGTTTTTTCAGCACCATTGACTGAAAAAATGGTTGATGGTGGAGGCTTTGTTGAAGATTAGTTGGTTGAGAAATTGAACCCTAAATTTTATCTTACTATGTGATACCACATTCATTCAGTTGCCCAAATTAGAAATCTGAGGATAATCTTAAACTTCATTTTCTTTTATGGCATCCGATTTGTCACGAAGTCAGATCTTCTCTACTTTCTAAATATCTTTCAAACCTGTCTTCTGTTCCCCATTCCAACTTAGTTTTATTAGTTCAGGTCTGCCTTATTTCTAACCCAGAATACTAGAATAACTTTTTAGTTGACTTCCCTGAACCTTCTATCAAATTATCTGTCACATAGCTGCAATTTTATTCCTAAAATTCAAGCTTTATTAACACATGCTTAAAATCACCTAGTGTTTCCTTTTTGCATTCAGGCAAAAAAGTCCAAAGTTTTCTGTGTATTTACAAGGGACCTTATGATCTGTACCCTTTCCTCATTTCCATCATAATTTCCTACTACAAACTCTGGAGATAATGCTTGTTCACATTTATAGAACTTTTTGCAGTTTCTTGCGTGAGCTATACTCTCTTGCATCTTTGGGTCATTTCAAATTCTGTCTTTTTTTTTAAACCTGGAACATCTTTATTTACCTTGTCAAACTTCTTAAATAATAATTGCTATTAACTACCCAATTAAAATAGTACCTTTTCTTTGAAGATCTTATTAACTTTCTTGGCAAAACTAAAGTTATCTCGAGGAATTTTGTAACTGTGGGCCTTTACCGTAAGCACTTTTCCAATTAATTTGTTATTGCCAGTTTTTAAGTGTCTCCTACAACTGCCTGAAGTTCTTTGGGGATAAGACCTACATCTTTTTTAAACTTTGTGTTCCGTAGCTTAGCACTTGAGATGTGAGGAATGTTAAAAAATTGTTCTATGAATGAACAAATAAATGAAATGCAGGGAGGGAGTTAATTTGAGAGGAAATTAAGGGATAGAATTCAAAAGACACAGTAAATGAATGTTTGAGAAAAAGATGTGGTGGTTTATTCTACTTTTTTTTTGTTCTTGAGTGGTACAATTATGTTTTCTTCTACATACTTTCCCCAGATAAAGTATGTAATCAGTAATTCTATATTGAATAATAACCAAAGTGCAAAATTGTTAGATTGCTTTTTTAAAAATTACAATTTGTAACATATAATTAATGGGCAAATATTTAAATAAATCTTTTGAAGCTGTGAAATTTCTCTTTAGACTAATGAGCATATAAGGAAGGGATTAAGAAAGACATAGAGAATTTGTTGTCATTCAAAAGAACAAAATATTTCCAGAAACGCTGTAGGATAAATTATCAGCATTTCCTTTTTAAAGTGAAATACGTAATCAGTTCTTCAAGAGGGGCTTTTGCTTTGTTATATTTAATTACACTCAAGAAGATACGGTAAATTATTGTCAGGTTCAGTTAAATTTTGTAACAGGCTTTAGTAGAAAGACAGACATGGTAAGCTTGTATTTCTTCCTTGATTCTGAAAACTGATACACTGAAGGCAGTTTATAACAGTGGAGCTTTATCTGAAGTTTATATTTTTACCAAGCTCAAGCTGCCATAACATAGCTTCCAAAACAAAGAATAGAGGGGAAAAAAGTTTATGAAAAACTCGTTTCCCAAGATTGAAACAATCATGTTTTGCACTTGAATCCATTTGCCTGAAAGCTCTAGTTTAAATAATCTTAAAATTCATCATATGACTATCAGTGACCAAGAGAGAAAAGCGGGGGGAGGGAGAAACTAACATGGACACTTGCATACTACATTTGTTCATAATTGCTTTATTTTTGTATCAATAATTCATAATATCAAGTTCACCATTTCAGTGGGTTATTTAATCGTGCAAAATATCTGTTAAATAAAAATTTAGCCTTTTCTGTTTCCTTTCCCTTCCGTGTGTGTGTTGTGTGTGTGTGTGTGTGTGTGTGTGTGTGTGTGTGTGTGTGTGTATTTTGCAAAATAGTGACATTTGATTCAAGGACTAGCCAAATAAATATCCGTCTTTTCTATTTGATCTGATTCAATCTACTAAAATTGGAAGAAGCTTGAAACCCCTTGGCTTTTGTTATTGTTTCAGGCCTTTTGACTTTATAAGCTCTGGATTTTTATCTTAGGTTTGAATACAAAGATCAACTTTGCTTCATAACGTACCATGTGAAATCCCATATGGGTTTTCCTTCTCTGCACCTCATTTTCTTGCATTCCTAGTGCATGAGGAACCCTGTTCTCAGTTTACACGGGTGTGGACTACTTGGGGTCATGTCCAAGCATTAAACATTCTAAAAAAGGCAGCAGTGTTTTAAAGACCCTCTACTCTGAAGAGCTCTGAGATTTCATAGCCAGACAAAAAAGGAAGTTATTCTCAATGTAATTACTTCATATTTCATGTCTCATTATCTGAAAGTTGCATCTGCCTTCAATGACATTATTTGTTGACTTTGCCCTTTCCTTGAGAACAATATAGCTTATGATCTCTCAACCAAAAAATATGTTTAAATAAGTATCTGTAGTACATATATATGTGAGCACCTATGAGCAAGTTTCATATTCTCTGAAGATATTGTTTCTTTAAGTTTTATGTCTACTTAAAATTATCATCAATAAATTGCTCTTAGTTATGTATTGAAATTTTCCTACTCTAGAGTAATGGTTCTTTTTAAAAAATAATGTCAAAAAATGTAAACATTTTGTGTGTACTTTACATAAAGTTTATTTACATACTCTGTAATTTGACACTTGGTTGGAGAAAAATGTATTTTAAGGGAGTTGAAAAAATCCAAATAAATTAATGATTCTATGATCTTCATGAAATTTGCCTGGTATGCGAAAGAGTACAAAAAATATTATCAACAGTCTTGTATAACCTGCAATGATCTAAAAACACTGACGTTCAGAGAAGTTTATTTGAACAAAATAAACATACTGCAAAGTCACTAGGTTGTTTCATGTGGAAGGACTGGGCTATTGACAAACTATTAAAGAGCTCTGGTAACAATCTTGAAAAATATACCTATGAAGCAATAGGTATTTAATGGGCACCTGTGTCCTTTGCATTGACCTCGGTGCCATAGAATTCACTATGTAGCTAACAGTCTCTGCCCACGTTGTTAATATGTCTATCTGGTGAGCAAAGACATGCTCATGTGAAAACACAATTATACGTGAGGGGACGCCCCCCGCCAAAAAAAAAACCCAACCTTCTTGGCATCAGAGACCAGTTTCCTGGAAGACAATTTTTCCACGGACTGGGGTTGGTGGAGGGTGTGCAGGCAAACCTCACTGCTCATGTTAATCTGTACTTGCAGCCGCTCCCCAGCACTAGCATCACCACCTCAGCTCCACCTCAGATCGTCAGGCATTAGATTCTCATAAGGAGCTGCAACCTAGATCCTCATTGCAAGCACAATGCTTGGCATATGGTGTTCCTTAGAATACAACAGAATGGAGGGTAATATATCTTTATTAGTGTCCTGTGTGAGCCTAACCTGTCCTTACTTGCGAGGTCCAACAAGACTTGCCTCTTGAAAGATTGTCTAGCATCAAATTGCCTAAACTGGAAAAGAAGAGGTTCAAAGACAGTTGGCCATGTTGGAGGAAGGGGATACGTCTGCTGCTGAAGACTGCTTTAGGCGTCAATATCATCATCGATACTATTATCTTCAACATGGTGGGTCCCATCTTTATGGATTTATGCTTAATCTTGGAAGAAGAATCTAGAATCCCAAGCATTTTACTAAAATCTCTTTGAGCGATGGAGAGTGCAAATCAGCATGAGTGCATTCAGCAAAGTTGATGTCAGAAGCTTTGACAGCAATGGCAGGAAGTCTGTTCTGTCATACACTAATACTTTATTCATCTGCTTCAGCTCTTGCCAGGCTTGAGAGGGCTCACTGGCAACAGTATCAATGAGAGGAGGGAATGGACTTTCAAAAGCAGTCAGTACAGCCCAGACCAGAGCAAGAACTGTCAGTTCTATGGGATCCCTCCTAGTTGCCCAAGTTCCTAGTTTGGGAATATTTGTGAAACCTCCTAACAGTCTCAAAGATAAGTTGGGGAGACTTTGGAAATTTAGATTGGGCTATAATTCTAGAATACACGAATACGAGCAGAGCAGAATAAAAACAGTCTGGAGGCAGTCTGAGATCCAAGGTTTAGTCTCAAAATCAAAAGACAAAAAAATGACTATGACATTTAATCAGTGGGCATTATGGGTAATTCATCTTTGCTATCTTTTCTGAAATTTTTATAATACAATTTATTATCTCCAAAAAGAAAAAGTACTATAAAAACAATCCTGGTAATATTCGTGTACTTTTAAAAATAATTTATGCATGTTAATACATTTGATACTATATGTGGAACCATATATATATATACACACACACATATATATAGTCAATATATATGTATATATTTGTATATATACAATTCCATAACAGAGTTCAGGATATACAACTAAGCCAAAAGAGTTGCTAAACTCATTTCATGAAAGAGACACCTGAAACTTGTGACTTGTTCAGATCTTGCCATAAAAAATAGGAATCAGAAATGGATTACAACCATCACCTCACATATACCTATCATTCAGAGCCCAAAGACCAGATCTTTCAAATAAAGTAGAAAACTAAAATAAAATTCTCAATATAGGGAAGACTTATATTGTGTGTGTGTGTGTGTGTGTGTGTGTGTGTGTGTGTGTGTGTGTGTGTATGTGCGTGTGTGTGTCAATGACAGGCTCAAGGTAATTGTTGAGCTGTTGGGATCAAAAAAGAAGTGCCCCAAAACTGGCAGCTAACACAGCAAGGTATGCAGTGACCTTCATTTTTCTTGTCCTAAAGAAATTATTCACATGTATTTTATGACAATCTTTGTCTTTACCTTCTCTAAATGTGTTACTTAATGACAGGCAAACACTACCAGCATCATTTTATGTAGCACTCGATGTTAGAAAACAGAGATTTATATGTAGCCCAGAAGCCTCAGAGAAACGAAGTAGCTACTGTCCATAGAAGTGTCAGACTAGCTTAGCCAATGCTTCCCAGGTTAAAACGGAATGAAAGTGCGTATTTATCTCGGTGGAGTTAAGTCATAAATCCAGTCATGGTAATTTTGTGACTTGTTAAAACCACATTCAATTTTGATAAAAGGTGCTTTAATGAATCCTCCCACTTTTGCTCTTATTATGGAAGGCATGTGTATATTTTCATTTGAGCCAACAGAAACACCTTTATTGCAAGCAAGAGAAAAAAATGCATGGCATTTAAATTCAATATAAAAAATGTGCTCTGACTCTAGGATTGGAAAACTATTAGTCTTGGATAAATGTATTGACAAGGGTAAAAATCGAATCTGAAATGGCTCTAATTCTTGTGTGTGTTTATGTGCAAGTACACTTATCTAGAATAGTTATTCTATAAATTGCTCAGAGGAAGTGAATTACAAATTATATAAAGCTTGTTTCAATCATTTCAGCCTAAAATAGTGCAGTGACTATAATTTCTGTGGATGGATGCAATGTGTCTCCCAAAGAACAGCCTCCAAACCCATGAGACCCACTATCAGAAAATCACTGTCGTGCACCACAAGACATCAGCCATTAGCTTTCTCTCATGTGCCATGTGCCGTTCCTTCAGGGTATGCAGTGCAGTAATGCTGAGTGTACTCTTCGGTTTTATTTTGAATCCTGCTTGTTGCAAGCTCATCATACTTCTGGCTGACTCTGAAAAATGGCAGCGAGTTTTAGGTTGCTGGTGGGCGGGAAGGGTGCTTGTCCACTTCTAAACTGCAAAGAGTGCGCTAAATCATGCTCCAGTGTGGTGCAAAATCTGAGTGTTATGGCAGTATAACAACAACAACAGCAAAGCAGAAAACAAGCTGTCATAAGCCATTCTAGAATAATTCACATTTTCTATTTACAGATACAATCAGTAAGAGAAAGAAAGTATGCAGTAAGCCTTTCAGCCCTCATGTGGGTAATGACAAATGCTATGTCTCGTGTACTAGAGGACTTGAACATAAACGTACCAGTGTCAGACTTCTTGCATTGCTTGCTTCAAAATAGAAAAGAGTGATACACAAGATAGTAGGGTTTTTTTTGTTTGTTTTTTGTTTTTTTGAGTTGGAGTCTCACTCGGTCGCCCAAACTGGGGTGCAGTGGCCGCTTCCGGCCACCGCGCCTCAACCTGCTGGGCTCCGGCGATCCTTCCGCCTCAGCCTTCCGAGTAGCCGGAATTACAGGCATACGCTACCATGCCCGGCTGATTTTTTGATTTATTGTAGAGATGAGGTCTCGCTGCCCAGGCGGGTCTCGAACCCACGGGCTCAGGCAATCCACTCACCTCAGCCTCCCAAAGGTGCGGGATTACAGGCTGAGCCACCGAGCCCGGCTTGTTTTTTTTTTAAATACTGTAGTGCTGAATAGCCATTGAAGAATCAGGAATGTTTTGATATATTAATGACACATATTAATTATGTTAGAACTATGTAATTAACAGCATCACAGGGTACTTATATATTTGGTGCTCTCATCACCCCTGTTCTCTGTTCTTGTTTTCAGACAAAGAATTCAATCAAAAGACTTACCCAAGATTGCAAAGCCAGCAAGCAGGAGACACAGGTTAAGACTCCAAACTTCTCCTTCAGGAACATGATCTTGTATTCGATCTCTGGTCTTTAGGGCCAGAAGACAGAAGATACTCTGTTTTTAGGACGTTTTGGTCTTTGGGATACTCTGAATCCATTATATCTCTAGCAGGTTGACTTGTCCAATTCCAGGGTTGACAAAGTTCTCTGGCTGTCTGTACATTGTATTAAACATGATTGTTGAGAAGAGAATGTCATTTTGGAATAGCATATGAATTATGTGAAGTGAAGCATATGAATTATTATAAAATAAAATAATATTTTAAAAAATAATCGCTTCATTTATTCAACTACCCTAAGACTTGAGGCAAACCTTATCCTTCTTTGTTTTTTTATGACCTCCATGAGGGCTAACTACTTAGTCCTTCAAAACATGCCTGCCAGCATTCTTTCACAAAGAAGTAAGGCATATCTTTTTCTTTTTTAAAAGTTTTTATCCAGGGCCAGTTCCCCTAAAACTTTACCTGCCACATAGTCTACCATAGTCTCCACTCTCTCATAGGTAAATAATTATTTCTGGAAGGCACATATGCTGATGAAGCCTCCGTGGTTTCAATTTTGAAGTATAAAATAACTGCGGCTATTTTTGATGCATTCCCAAGGCCTCCCTAGGAATTAATTCCAGCTATGCTGAGTTTCTTGGAAAGCAGTCTTTCATTTCCAGACCCCGAAGAATTTTAGAAGCTAACTTTCACTCTTCCTACCTAGATATTTGTTTAAATTTTACCCTATTTATACATATATCTGCAGACTTTAAGACTCTGCAACCATTACATCTCTCTCTCTCCTGTGCTTGCTCTTTCGAAATGTGAAACTAAATTCTTGCTCAAATGCTATCTCTTTTCTTGAAAAAAAATTTTATTTCTCTACTTCAAAGTAAGTTGATCTCTCTGGTACCAATATCTTAGAAACATAAATATTCATTCTGTATTTTCCATAGTAAGCCATATATACATGTGATTTTATAAATAATTTTTTTTATTTTTTTCTTTATTTTAAAGATGTGGGGTACAATTCGGGGTTAGGTATACAATTGTTCATTATGCAGGTACCCTTGTTGATGAGATGTGCCCCCCTTTCCCCAGGCAGATTCCTAATCTTGCTTCCCTGCTCCCCTTCTGGCACTTTCCAGCTACTGCCAATCCAATTTGTTTATTGTAGCTTTATAATAAAGTTTAAAGTCTGGGAGTGTGCTACCTCCTGTTCTGCTTTTTTTTTTTTTTTGCTGAGAATTGTTTTGGTGATTTGTGGTCATTTATGTTTCCATATAAATTCCTGTTTTGTTGTTTCCAGGTCTGAGAAGAGTGCTGTTGGCAATTTAATGGGTATTGCATTAAATCTGTGGATTGCCTTGGGTAGTATGGACATCTTAACAATGTTGATTCTTCCAATTCATGAGCATGGAATATTTTTCCATTTGTTTGTGTCATCTTTGATTTCTTTGAGCAGTGTTTTGTAGTTTTCATTGTAAAGGTCTTTCATGTCTCTGGTTAGGAAGATGTCAAGGTGTTTGATTTTCTGGTAAGTCATATATTAATGTTTATTTTTCGACTCACATATTTTGACTTCCATAGGTCTTTAAGGAATATAACAATCTAAAATTCTTTCTGGAAAGTGTCAGATTTCAAACACAAATGCATATAAATAAGTGAACTCTGAAAATTAGAATTCTCAATTCATGGTACAAATAAATATTACAAGGAGTATTGGTAAGACTACAAATTCTAGTCCCCAATTTAAGAGAGTTTGATTTCAGTAGTATCTAGCTGGGACCAAGCATCTGCTTCTTACATCATGTACCTGTAGCTATCAATCTTCAGTACATACTGGACTGGAAGAACAGCATTATGCCTGACTTCTTCATGTATTCACAAGCAAGGATTTCTAGAGCTGCTACTGCAGTCTTGAGAAAAGGATAGGAAGCAGAAGTGGAGGTCTGTGGTGGTGTAGAGAACCGTAGTGCTCGTGGCAGCTGAAACGCCAGAACCTGATCTTTGAGGATGAGATCGTAGACCTGATGGCATTCCAGTTGTCTGATGAGCTGGAAGTAGACTCAGCTGAGATGATCATTCAGGTGGGCCAGGATGGTTTGTCCTCCCAGCTCCCTGACCAGAGACTGTGTGCATATACGAGCCACCTTGACCTGGGTGTTACAGAGATCTCTCTCATCATCATGGCTGCCATCCCCCCAAAATAGGAACCCTATCTCATCTCTACCCCAACTCACCATGGTTCACTTGGCCCCACCCCCAACATTCCACATAGTTTTGGGGAAAAACAAACACAAACACAAAAAAACAAAAAGTCAGCTCCAGGACCCTCCAGCCTCTGGGGTGCTCCCCATCTAACCACTAACATTGAGAAGACCGGAAGGGATCATCGAGTCATGAATCTGGACTGTTGTTAGAAAAGCAGCTCAAGGGAAAGAAAGGAGGTGGGTGGAAATGGAGGCTAAAAACAGAATAAGATGGAGGAATTTGGTGAAGAGTGTGAACACTGGGTGTCCACCACCACAGTGTGTTAAGAACATTTTGGCAAGTTTACTAAACCCCAGACAGGTTCAAAATTCAGATGAAATATAAGGGGGCAGCAGGTAGTTGACAAGTGCGGAGCAGCAAGAAATGGCCTACCGATTAAACACTGACTGTGAATTACTTTCTACATTTAAAAATCATCCATAGGATTGGATAATATGTGAGTGGCATAAAGCAATTAACAAAGTAATTTACTGAGGTGATATGGAGACTTATTTTCCATTCCCATGAATTTCTATTTCAATTATTTTTATTTAAAGAAAATAAAATATAGACCAGCAGTAATTGGTATTAAGTACAAATATCCTCCAATGTATTTGAGTTTTACATGCTCACCCTTGCAATCACAACAGTTCAGACTCACTCAAAATTTCTGCATGCATTGTTGAGTTAAACACATTCAGTTTTATCCTAAGTTAAAAATATCTATAGTTTTATACTGCGCTATATTAATGACTGAATTAGAAAATCCCACTCAGTCTTAATAAATTTGTGAGTTTTAGCTGCTAGTTTCATTTGTGCACATATACAAATACACACAAAAAATGATAGAAATTGTAAAGTCTAAGCAGCTTTTATATTTAGGTTTATTGTAGATCCAATTATACAATATATAAAATATTATGCCCTTGCAGAATAGCTAAGATCAATATATGTCCCATTATGATCCATGTTTTTCCCATCACTCCAGACTCCCTCATGCTGCTTTTACTTTAATGCTAACCTTGGTGAGGCTGCCGGCCTCTGGCCCTCTCTAGAGGTCCGTGTACATGCGTACACTCTACTTCTCACCTGCTGTCAGGAACTGCTCCTCTGCTCTTCCTATAGCTGGTCTTTTCTCTGATCATCCATTCTGAAACTGGTCCCTCACTGTTCTCTAGGACTGCATGCTTTTTATTTTTTTCTTGGTACTTCTGGTGAACTCCAATTATTTCAACTATTCACTTAACGACTACTGTAACCCCAATTAGAATGCAAGTTCCTTGAGGGCAGTCACCCAATATGTCTTGTTCACTCTGTATTTAATACAGTGCTGGGCGTTCAGGAATTTACTTTTGAATGACTAAAAGAACACACATTTCACAATTTTATTATTATTATTATTTTGTATTCTTGGAAAAATAAGCACAAATTTTCCAAACCTGTCAGGTTCTAAGCTTGAGTTATACATACACAGAATGACAGGGTTATAAAAAGAGCTGTCTTGGTTTTTTCCACCTTGGTGCCTTTATTTGCATTGACTGGATATTCTTTTTGAGTATGTGGGGTATTTACTAACACATAATTAAAAACACCAGAAATGTTGTTGATAATATCTATACTCATGACTAATAAGGTTGTGCTAAATTGGTTGCTTCAGAAATCATGGAAATCTATATATGTTATGCCATACAATTACAAAGTATATTATAAGCACATCTATGCTATGTGCAGTTATACAAAATACCTAAATATAAGCAGAGGAATCGGGTTTAGAAAAAAAATGTGCAGTATGCTAAAAGTATTATGAAAGACTAATGGGATAGTGGGCAATTTTATTTATTTTTTAATATTTTCAATATTTCCATTTTCTGTTAATTGTATGTGCATTGCTTGTTACAATAAAAGATACTCAGAAAACCACTGAACAATTGGGGTAAAGTTGCTGTTAAGAGCAAGATATATCCACAGAGAGTAGAATGACTCATTTCTCATAACTATTTGCTTAGAGTTTTCTATGTTCCTGGAAAAGTTGCAAGCTGTGTCAAGTTTCCAAAAATAAATGAAATCTACTTGCTACTCTGAACTATGTAAGACAAGTTTCTATTTAGCTGTAATTGAAGACAGAATGTTGCAAATTATTATGAAGAAGATGAGACACAGAAAGGGGAAACTTATTTTCTAGGGTGGGATTAAAATGTTTTATGGAGTTGGCCATCATGATCAACAAGAATGCTGACAATGAGAAGACTGTCCAGACCAAAGGACTGACATCCAGAAAGGTGGATAGACAGGAAGACAGAAAGTTTTAGAAAAAAGAAATAGGCAGATTGTGTTAAATAGGAGATTTGGGGGAAAAAATTTCAGTAAATAAGCACAGAACTATTTATGGGACCAGATAATGGAGTCACTAAGAAGGGAGGTCCAGAGAGTAACACAGGGCTCACTGATAACATTTCAGATGGGGTAGAATTTTAGACAGGGTAGGTTGACAGGCCCTTAGAGGAGTCAGGGAGATATATGTAGATTTAAATGAGTTGAGTTTGGGTACCTTTTACTCCATTTGAGAGATAGGCAATAAATAGTGAAATATCTGAGTGTGCCACTCAGGAAAGAGATTTGGGTTGGGTATAGAGATACGCAAATTATCTTTGTAAAAGTGGTCATTGAAATCAGTGACCCAGATGAGATCCTCTGAAGAGTCATTTCAAAGTAAAGACTGAGGCTTGGGAACAACTTGCCACATAGAATGGAGAATGGGAAAACAGTGAGAGGGTGCCTATGGAGCTCCTATGGAGGGTAAGTCCAGTGAGTACTGGCTGTGATGTGGTGGCAGCAGAAATGAAAGGAGGCAGAAACACATTAGGGTTACTACTACTGCTGTTTTATCTTTCTGTTTTGACCAAACAAGATTATTTAGCATGACTAGTGTTATTTTTATAAGCCAGGGATTTCTATACCTGGATGCGTGTCAGAATTATTTACAGAGCTGTCTAGTAATTTAATATATAAGACATATGTCAATTGAGTGACTGAATACATTAGTGTTTAACATATGTTGTGATCACCATTACTGATACCTTTTTATTTACATTGACTTATAAAATTAGAGGACAATAAATTATACTAGGCCTAATAAAATTTTATATACTCAGTGATTTTGTGTGGGGGTGATTTTGACACTCACAAAGAAAAAATGGTGTTCTCATTAGTAGTTAGAAATACTGAAAATGTCTAGATTTAAAAATACAAGGCTCTTGATAACATTTGTGCAGTGCTCTTCTTTCCTGTGCTGGCAAAGTGGCTATTTTTGAGCAGTTGTAGGAAGAGCCATACTCTGACCATGATGTCATAGTCAATGAATTGTTGGATTGTATTTACCTCTCTCCATATTTCCCCAGGTTTACACCTGGCCTTGGGTATGTTCATTATACAATGGACAAAATTATAATGAGTCCTTGTCTTCCTAAATAAAAATATCAGCAGAAGAATGAACTGACTTCAAAAAACATTTCCTTTTTTTCACCAATAAAAATCCTCTTTTTACTGCTTCCCACTGAATTAAACCCTAATGTTTACTTTAAAGAGCACAAGACTGGACGTGGTGGCTCATGCCTATAATTCTAGCACTTTGGGAGGCCAAGGTGAGAGAATTGCCTGAGACCATGGATTCAAGACCAGTCTGGACAAATTGGCGAGACCTCATCTCTACAATGAATCAAGAAAAATGAGCCAAACATGGTGGTGCATGCTTGTAGTTCCAGCTACTTGGATGACTAAGGCGGAAGGTTGCCTGAGCCCCTAGGTTGAGGCTATGGTGGCCATGAGCGTGCCACTGTACTCCAACCTGGGCAACAGAGTGAGACTCCAACTCAAAAAAAAAAAAAAAGAGAGTACAACAGCAATGACCTGAAAAAAGGCGTTTCTAGAACTCGTGTTAATAATGATTGTTTCAAAATAATCAGAAAAAACATTTGTTTAAAATTAATTAACAAGACTGTGCCAATAGTTAATAAAAATGTATTAGGTTCAACATCTGTGCATGTTTCCATAAGCATAAATATTCTTAAAATAAATCAGTGTAAAGAAACTCAGATGGTTAATTTTAAAATCAGAAATATTAAATTGGCATGTGTTTATTTTTCAGTGCAACACAAACACACTTTGATATGTAATTGCTAATGGATAGAGTCACATTGCCCCCACATTCGCTGCCAGTATATCATTACAACTATTTCTCCTACTCCTTTATATTCAAATATACTACTGTGCTCTTGGGGCATGCTTATTATCACAATTTTATCCCACTCCCAAATTTCCATCAAATTCTTAGGAAAAGAGTTTTAGAATTGACGAAAGAGTTCTTCTAAGAGTAGAATTTTAAACTAGAGTCACCTTTTCTACCATGTTTTGTCTTCCTCACAGAAAGCCTGCTTCTCATTCCATATCACCTCCCTCTGTATGGTTTTAATTTAGAAGAACACCACAATTTTGGAATTAGAAGGACCTTCATAGAGTGTTAAATCCAGTCTTCTAGCCATTTATATGTAATTTTATTCTACAATATTGCTGCAAACGGTGACTGAGTTGGAGTTTGACTACACCTGCACATTTTATTTATTTATTTATTATTTTTAAAGTATCTTTATTTCTTTAAAGAATATGCGTGTGTAAAAAGATAAAGCTTTTGAAACTAATATCTCCCCAGCCAAAAACAGAAGCCTTTTCAGAAAGGTTACTACCTTTGTTTAAGAAAATACTTTGACTCAAGAGTACAAATATGAGTAGGCATAGTGAATAAAACAAAGATAAAGCCTGGGTGTGGTGGTTCATGCCTGTAATCCCAGCACTATGAGAGGCTGAAACATGAGGATTGCATGAGGCTAGAAGTTCAAAACTAGCCTGGGCAAATATAAAGAACCCATCTCCAAAAACATTTAAAAAGTTAACTGGGCATGGTAGGTTCATGCCTGTAATCTAAGCTATTCAAGAGGCTGAGGCAGGAGGATCACTTGAACCCAGGAGCTCAACGCTGCAGTGAGCTATGATCATACCACTGCACTCCAGCCTGGGTGACAGAGCAAGACTGCCTTTTTAAAATAAACAAATTAAAATGGAGCTCAACGTTATATGTTAGAAAGAAACAGGAGAAAAGGAGAAGGGTGGATATACAGGAGGCAGGAGTTGGGAAGACTGAACACAGGTCAAGGTTGACTGAAAGAGTGAGAACAAAAATATATCATTTCTGACACTGTTTAGCATTGATGTAAGCCTCCTCTGTCTCTCCAAACCTTTGGACAAGTCTGATATATGCAGAAATGTCATTTTATTTATTTAGGCAGTCTGCATGTTAGAAAGTGGTTTCTTATATGCAAGTAAGTATCTTCCTATCACTGGTCTAATTATACCATTTGGGGTCATAAAATATAGTCTGATTTCACCGATTTTGCCCAAATTTACCCAATTAAAATAGCACACTCACAAGATTTTTGAGGATTAGTGTTTCTTAGGTTTATCTATGACTTACTAGCTGTTTTATGCTGCTGGGAACCTCATATTTTGGCACATAATAAATATTTATCCTCTGAGTAGATGAACTCATGTCGGGGGTGAAGATGCAGAGCTTTTGCCATCAGCATTCTGTGTCATTTTCAAGGTGATGTAAAGGCAATAGTTTTTGTGAGAAAAATCATAAAGGGACATTGTTTAGTAGGGCCAGAGAGCTCCATGTGAAAGGGCAGGACTTGGAGTCAGGCTGGAGTAAACTTTCCAAGTGCGGAGGCTTCATTGAGGAAGAAAACTAGGCCAGCTACATTGGTTCATGACTGTAATTTCAGCACTTAGGGAGACCAAGGCAGGACTGCTTGAGCCCAGGAGTTTGAGTACAGCCTAAGCAACATAGGGTGAACTCATCCCTACAAAAATATTTTTAAAACAATTTAAAAAAACATTAAAAAAAATAAAGCATGAGTTGAGCATAGTGGTGTGCATCTGTAGTCCCAGCTACTCCAGAGGCTGAGACAAAAGGATCACTTGAGCCCAGGAGTTTGAGGCTGTGGTGTTCCATAATTGTGCTACTGCACCCCAGCCTGGTTGACAGAGTGAGAATTTGAGTAAAAAAAAAAAAATAATAACTTAACTAAGTAAATGAATAAATAAATAAATATAAAAAACTGGTCCTGGATATCAAAACTAGACTAGACTACTGTTGCTTAACCAACTGAACTCCTTGCACTGTATCTGTAACATTGGGATACTAATGCACTCCCCATAAGATTTTTGTGAGAACTACAAATGACGTCACGGAGTTATGGCCCCAAATATCATCCCTGGCACAGGCACTGTGGCATAGTGGTTAGAAGGAATATGTGAATCACAGGTGTGCTCCTGTTCCAGTTTTTCACTAAATACCTGCGGTAGAGTGATCTGACTTCCCAGGGACTCAGTGTTTATTTGTAAAATGTGACGACATGGACGACATAGCTGGTTTTCTACTTTTTCAGTGTTTAAATAGCACTCTTAGAAACCTCACACCTGTGTGTGTGCTGTGTGTGTGTGTGTGCGTGTGTGTGTTTAAGATCTACTCTCTAAACAATTTCAAGTGTACAATACAATGTTGCTAACTATATTCATCATACTGAGAGTCACATCACCAGATCTTAACACTGCAGATTTGTACTGTCATCTTCCCATTCCTAACCTGCCTCCAGCCCATGGTACATTATTCTAATTCCATTTACAGAGAATTTGTCTTTCTCTGTCTGACTTATTTCACTTAGAATAGTGTTCTCACGGTTCATACATGTTGTCACAAATGTGAGGATTTTGTCTTTTTAAACGATGAAATAATATTCCATTATATAACAAAACCATAATTTCTTTATTCATTTTTCACATATAGACACTTGGTCTGTTTCCACGTCTTGGTTATTGTAATGAACCGGGAGTGCAGATATCTCTTTGAGATACTAATTGTATATACACCGAAGTGAGATTGTTAGATTCCTTTTTCTTTTCTTTTCTTTTTTTTTTTTTTTGAGTTGTAGTCTCACTCTGTCACCTAGGCTAGAGTGTAGTGTAGTGGCACACTGCCAGCTGCTGCAGCCTCGACCTGCTGGGCCCAGGTGACCCTTCTGCCTCAGCCTTCCAAGTTGTTGGAACTACAGGCATACACCACCACGCCTGGCTAATTTTTTGATTTATTGTAAAGATTTGCTGGTCTCGAACCCTTAGGCTCAGGCGATTCTCTCACCTCGCTCTCCCAAAGTGCTGGGATTATAGGCATGAGACACTGTGCCTGATCAAGATTGCTGGATTCTATCGTGATTCTATTTTTTGTTTTTTTGAGGCACTTCCATACTGCTTTTCATAGTTACATTGCCACCAACAGAACACAAGAGTTCTTTACTTCCTTGCCAACACTCGTTGTCACTTGCCTTTTTTTTTAAGTCAGAATCTTACTATGTCACCCATGATAGAGTGCAGTCACACAATCATGGCTACCACGGCCTAAACCTTCTGGGCTCAGGCGATCCTTCCACTTTAACCTCCTGAGTAGGTGGAAGTACAGGTGTGCACCACCACCCCCCAGCTAATTTACTTTATTTATTGTAGAGAAAAGGTCTCATCAAGTCACCCAGTCTGATCCCATGCACAGACAGTCCTCTGACTTATACCCCCTGAAGTGCTGGGATGACAGGTCTGAGCCACTATGCCCGGCAGCTTACCTTTTTAATAATAGTTATCATAACAGGTGTGAGGTCTGTTTGAAACAACATTTTGCAAAAAGTGGATTCCACATGGAAAAGAATAAAATTGGACCCCCATCTTATATCATTCACAAACTTGAGATAGATTAAAGATTAAATGTAAGATTTAAAACCATAAAAATATTAGAAGAAAATACTGAGAGAAATCTCTATGACATTGATCTTGGCAATGATATTTTCAAATATGACTCCAAAGCACAAGTAGCAAAAACAAAAACAAAAAAATAGATGTGAGACTACATCAAATTAAGCCTCTGTACAGCAGAAGAAATTATCACAAAATGAAGTGGAATAAATAATTGCAAGCTCTATCTCTGATAAGAGGATAATGTCCAATATATACAAAGAATTCATTCACTTCAATAGCAATAAAACAAATAATCTGATTTCAAAATGGCCAAAGGTCCTGCATAGACATTTATCCAAAGAGGACATACAAATAACTGACAGCTACATGAAAATGTGCTCAAATTCCCTGTCAGGATTTTCAAATTTTTAATGAAAAATTGCAGATCCACAAAAAATTAATAATAACAGTATAATGAGCTGCCATATTCTCTCATCCATATCACCCAAGATTTTGCCACATTTGCTATCTTTTTTTAAAAAATTATTTTATTGTCAATTTGCTGAAAACTAAATGATTCATAATTCATAGAGTGCTTAGCATAGTTCCTGGTACAGAGGAAATGTATAATAATTTTATTCTATGTAGCTTCCTTCTCAAGTTATTTCTCCATAAAATAGCTATGATAGTAGCAAATGGAGTATTTTTTGAAAAATCAAATTCTGAAGAAAAATGACAATGACTATTCTTTTTAATTTAAAAAGCAAAATAAGATTGTAAAGAAAATTTGCATGATCAAAGAGGACCACTACTGATTACAGAAAAGGAAAAGCATGCTTTACTATAATTGTATGCCTGCAACAAAGAGGAGAGAGCTCTATCACTAATGAGTGAAACAAGATGGAAGCAAACCCCAACCAGAAAGCTTGGCAGTTCTCAAAGACAAGTGACCCACGGCCTATTGTTGGACAGAGCTGACCCTAAGAGGCAGGATAGGAAAAGTGTCCTGGCACCTAGGTTAAAGATATTCTGACCATTAGTACACTCCTGGGAAATATGCATAGGGGAAAATGTGTCGATGTCCTCACTTCCCTGATCATCTCTTCACTTGTTCCTTGGAGAAACTCAAGCAATCGAAGGCTATTGTGTGGTTGCCCTTCACATATCTCCTGACCCAAGTTCTCTGTAGCTCATAGAATACCTATGACTTGTTTTCTGAAACCTCCATCATCTTGGTCGTCATGACAGAACACTGCTTGGGTGATCCTCTTGCCTCCATGTCTTCCCATTTGCTGCCTTGATAAATTCTTCTTCTTCCCACCCTAAATGAGGCCACAAGAGTTTCTCAGTTCTCTGCTCTCTACATCCCCTCTACTGGGATATACATCTCTTTTCCAAGTTTCAACAATTATAGCTAAACATATTCATAAATCTAACTGAGTCCAGTTGAGCTTCAGTCTCATAATTCTCAAGGTCACCTAAACTATTCCACCTGGAAATCTCAGAGATACTTCAAACAAACTCTTTAACTCTCAGTCAGAGATTATCAATTTTCTTTTCTGAGGCTCCTTAAATGTGGATGCAGATTTGAAAAACTGCATGCTCGACACATATATTAAATAAGAATTATTTCTAGAAGGTGCTTGAAATGAGCTAGTTCTGAGATGAAATCCCATTTAAGCTACTTATGTCAAATGGCTCTGAACATGTTCTCAACTTAAAGAACCTAATTTTTCTTACATATAAAATAGAGGTAGTAGTGTACACCTGTAAAAGTTGTGTAAATTAGGTATAGCATATATAAAGCATCTAGGGCAGTGTTTCATATATAAAAGATATTTGGTGAAGGAATAAATGCATTTATTTGAGGCTAGTTATTTAAATTGGGTATAATTCTTAAGTTCTCCATTAAGCCACCAAATATGTGTATAACATTATTCTTAACATAGAATATTCTGTTTAATATCTCTTTCTTCAACAACCACATAAGTAAACATCTCTGCAGAAGATATGAGAATGCTGCTAAACTGAAAAATATAATAACATAGTAAGAATTTACCAGCCCAAGCACTAGACTTCTCATCCATGACAACTATGACCCTGGCATATCTACTTGCTGCTCATGAGGTTCCTTTTAAGATCACTAGAAGAAGCAGTGGAAACAGTTGGATGGAGATTGCACGTGCCAGTCATGAGGTGCTGATGAGAAGACTGCTTGTCAGGGAAAGAAGAATAAATGTAATTGAACTACCACCCTCTGAAGTGCCCTCTTGTTGAAAGAAACCGGTAGACAGTGAAAGGAGTGACTGGAATAGCGGCAATGGGGGAGGTAGATGAGGTGGTGGGAGTGGACAGGCGGTTGGGGGGATGAAGGAGGGGGAGATGGGTTGGGGGAGCAGATGAGAGAGTGTGGGGAGAAGGGAATGGTGGAGGATGACCATAGAGCAGGGGGTTTCCAAGAAAGGGGAGATGTGAGAAAAGGTACCCACGGTGGAGAGAAGCTTATGGAGATCCCGATAGAAGAGGCGATCGAGGTTTAGAAGGTAGTAAAAGCTATGAAAATTAGGTCACTGCCTACTTCTTGATAGAAACATCAGGCATGATGTTCTAAATAACATGCTTGAGCATCATCTTTGAGGCAGACACAATGCTAGAGCCCTTGATGCTATCACTACTGAATTGGCTGACATGCAAGAATGGCAATTGATATTGACATTTGCTTTTTAGAAGTGATCTGTCCTTGATCAGGTTGTGTCCTTTAAAAGACAAAACAAATAACAAAAATAAATTTTAAATGTATTTATTATCTTCAGAAAAGGGAAAGTAGGGACCAGTTGGAGGCCTAAACTTCACCGGCACGTAAACTACTTATGTACCTAATCCTGATTGTACCTCACATCTCTACGATAAAATAAAGATTTAAAAATTGTAAGCATTTAGGATTTTAGCCCATATTTTGTACTGATGAGACACATTTCTATTTTAGATGATGCCTACCAGGAAGCAGGGTATTGAATGCTCTTCCTGTGCTGTATTCTCACACTGGATAGGACAGAGGAAGTCCCACCACGGGGGACTTCTTGGGTTGAGGCTGTCTAACTTCGGATAAACTAATAATTTAATTTTAGCATACATATGCTTTAAACGTTTTACATACCTACACTAAAAAATTATTTGCTGTTTGTCAAACGTTCAGACTAACTAAGAGTCTTATTTTGTATCTGGCAACCCTATTCTGAGCAAGCCACTTAATTTGCATTTCACAGGATTTTCACCACAAGAGTAGTGTGAAGTTTTCTATTAGTTGGTTAAAAGCACAATGGTACTTTTTTTCTATGAACATAGGAAAAAATAAGTGATAAAGGGACATTTATTTAGGAATTTCAGTTCAAAAAGGTTGGTTTTTACATGCTCTCAAGATCAGGGTTGACCTTGAATGTTCCAAGATATTTGTATTCCTTCAACTGCTACTCTATTCTACCTCTAAGTCTTGAGATAAAAATCTCATAGACACAAAAATTAGCTCTCACATGTTAGGCAAACTATAGAGAATTGCTTATCAGGCCAAAAATGGAATAGGAAGGATGTAACCATGAAGCGAGACCAGCTGAGTGCTGAAGGTCAGTCTATTCCTCCATGTTCTCCTTCACCCTTTGTGTTCCCTGACTTTGTGAAAGCACTCAAAGATCTATAAAGATCACCGAAGATCCCTGTCTCATCTCATGCTGTAGATCGCAAATAAAACATGTGAAGTTGTGGTCAAAAGCAAAAAGTGCTAAACAAGGTTCATTTGACTGCATCTGGCAGTTGTAGGTTACTACAAGAGTCAGCACACTGCTTGTCTTCTTTCAGTTCCTTCTAGACCTAGACTATGACTTCCTGTCCCAGGCAGGCACAGCTCTGTCAGCTCCTGGGACAGTGCCATTTCTCAGCAGATGGAAATGGCAAAGAAATGATTCTCCACACAGAGACAGCAGAAAGTATGCACACAGTTTTATTTAGCCTGGCTACTTTATGAAAAATATAACTATTTTTCTTAATGGACCTTGGTCAAAGGTAATATGAGCTCAGATATCAAAGACTCTGTTTAAGAAAATAATATATATTATCAGATAGGCTGCTTCAAGTTGTTGGTTTAGTCCTTTCTTGGTTAGAGTCTGAAAGAAACTGTTCAAAAGTTTCCCGCAGAGCATGAACCTGCAGAATTGTCTACTTGGTGATATCCAGAACAAGATCCAGCCTTTCTTATTTACATTAAAATAAAAATGGAAAGAAATTTAAACCTTACATTAAATAGTTTTACTAAAATATTACTTTATTTATTATGCCATAGTGATAGCTAGCATCCACATCCAGTCAAGGTTGTACACTTTATAAATCTCAAGTTACAGGATTACGGGAGTGACTTTATTAAAAAAATCCTTGTCTTAAAAAAGTGTTTATTTCTATGGTGCACCCTGTAATTACCTCTGCCTGCTTGGATTGCCAAGTGTATAGAATAGCTGTTTACAATATGAAGGTGGGAGAATAGTTATCGAGATTACCATAGAATTTTTCTTTCAGAGTTTCCCACAGGTCTGTGAAGGATATTGGAGAATGGGAAAAGCATGAGAAATGGTTGAGAATGCCATTTTGATTACTTTTCACAGAGGTCTTCTTTTAAGAAGAAGGAAGTTCAGTCTCTTTAGAAGACTTTAGAGAAGTGGGTCCCCCTTTACGTAACACCATCTAGTATGGTTAACAAAGATGTGCATCAAACAACCGTTTATAAATACAATATTCTATGTTAAGTATTCAAATACTCAATGATTTAAGGTGGCACTTAAAATTTATAACTAATGTAAACAACTCCAAATAAATGTATTTATTTATTTATTCATTATGTATCTTTTATACATCCAACTCTGCCCTAGATACTTAATATCTGTTATATATAGTCTTCACAACAGCTTTTTCAGATGTACACATTTCTTGTTTTGTCTGTGGGGAAACTTAGGTTCATTAATTTGAGAACTTGCTCAGAGTCATTTCATGCAAGTGGCTTACATGGGATTTAAACTCAGACCTATCTCATTTCAAGCACCTTATAAAAGGATTCTTGTTGTTAAAATATGAGTTGGACATATGAGTTTAAAAATTTTTTAAATCTAAATTTATATTCAGGGAAGTTGAAAAAAGTGCAAATTATCAGACGGTCTCCCCCAAATTCAATGATATTTATAGATACAAACAAAACCCAAACCCTTAGCATTTTTGAAGACAATATCCCCATTTTTTGGAGACCAGAGAACAATGCAGTCTCATACAAGAAAACTGGAAGACATTTTTCCAGTCTGGGTGTAATTGGGATAAACTGGAAAGACTCCCTGAGTTGACACATAAATATTTTCCTTGATGAGGTAATTGTAAGAAAACCTGAGAGTTACCACTATTGTAGCTTACTGTGAGGGTCAAAGGATGGAGACCACAAGGGAAGCTGGGGAATGCTTTAGAAAGCTCTCACTGCTGCTTGTTATTGCTACAAGGCCTCTGCCAGGGATCAGGAAGGAGAGTATGCATTTCTATCTCATTATTTCTTTTATCTTGGACTTGGGTTTCTCACAGGGACCCAATTCTACTTCCAAGGAAGGGAAAGAGATAGGGAGGAAGGGAGGGAAGGGAGGGAAGGATGGAGTTAGGGAACTAGGAAAGGGAGGGAGGGAGGCAAAAGACTGAAGAAGAGTTTCTTGCAACTGGTTTTACCAGAAGCTATAGTAGCCACATTAAACAAAATGCTTCTGCTCTCCCTGGCTTTCCCTGGCTTTTCTTCAAAGTGCCTGCAGAGTAGGATACCCGAGGAGCACCCTTACAATGAAGAAAGGATGTGCTCCCTCTTTAGCAAAACTGGCCTTTGCAAAAAGAGTCTGCAATGAATACAAAGAGAAGCCATACAGAGACTCACTTTCCAAGGCCCAGATGCTAAGGGCCTTGATGTTCTTCCTCCCGCTTCAAGTCTTTCTGCTGAAGTGATAAAGAAAGAAATTAAACATTGCCTATACAGAAGGAGATGTCTCAAGCAGAATTGAGCTACATTATTTTGAAGCCAATTGCAGACCTAAATGATGAAGTAACATTCAATTTCAGCACCAGAAATAAAGAAAATATAGCATAAGAAAACTGCCAAAGAGCATATTTTGGAAGAATATTTTCTAGGGCAATAGAAGAAAATCTTGTTTTGCTTTTTCAAGCAGGTGTGTGTGTGTGTGTGTGCACATATATAGTATATATAATATATATGCATGTGTGTATAGGTATATATATATATATCTGTAAGCATACACGAAAAGAGAGAGAATAAATATACAAGATATATTCTTTCAGGCAAATATAAAAGAAGGATAAAAACAGCTTTAGGCTTTTTCTCAAAATATCACAGTAGTTTCTCTTTATCCACAGGGTATATATTCTAAGATCCTCATTGGATGCCTAAAACCACAGATGGTACAGAACCCTATACACGGTGTGTTTTTCCTATACATATATATACCTATGATAAGTTGTAATTTATAAATTAGGCACAATGAGATATAACAACTTCTCTTTGTCATGTATT
This sequence comes from Cephalopachus bancanus, assembly GCA_027257055.1. Taxonomy (NCBI): domain Eukaryota; kingdom Metazoa; phylum Chordata; class Mammalia; order Primates; family Tarsiidae; genus Cephalopachus; species Cephalopachus bancanus. The sequence goes on from JAPVLO010000255.1 coordinate 1,897,717, forward strand.
TGGCTTATTTTTGGCATATCCAAATTGCCTGCATGTGCTTTGGGGCCATTATTAAATAAAATAAAAGTTATTTGACCATGAGCACTGTGATACCATGGCTGTTGATCTGATAGCCAGGATTGCTACTAAGTAACTAAGGGTTGGTAGGGTAGATAGCCAGGGTACCCAGGACAGAGATGATACACATCAGGGAGGGACAGAGATTTCATCATGCTCCTCAGAATAGCACATTAACTGAAAACTTATATTTTTTTTATAACTGGACCACAGTTGACCTCAGATAACTGAAACTAATGATAAGGGGGAACTGCTGTTTTTGTAACAACACAATATCTGCAGATTTTTGAGAAAAAAGAGTCATAGACATTTAAATAATTGGAATACTATGTATAATTCTTAGTATGTAGGTTTCCAACTCAAAGGATACATTTTGAAAACTACCTGTTGCCTGAATTATTTAACATGAGTAGGATGCAAAACCCAGAACCACTGTTTATTACCTCTAAAACAATTCCAAATCACATGTTCTTAACTGAACTCTTAAATACATAGGATTCACTAAAACCAACACAGAAATATCAGTTGAGCCAGCTAGTATTGTTTTTGGCAAATGCTCAAATACTTCAAACATGATGAAAATTGGTCTAAATTTTTTTCATTCTTGCATGGTAATGACGAATATTTATGCTTATATATAAGAGGAATGGAAATTTGGGAATTTTCACTAAATATCAGCCAAATCTGGGGGTGGGGGGGGTTGGATTTAGGATACTTACCTAAATATTGTCTATTGGAATCATTTATAAAAGGAATTGGCATCAATATGATGTTTGATTATAGAACTAAGACATGCAAGGAAGCAAAAAAGAACCATTGTGAAAACTGGAACACTTGAACCCCAGAAATTCAATCTGTAGGGATGAGTGTGTGTGTGTGTGTGTGTGTGTGTGTGTGTGTGTGTGTGTGTTTTATGGAAACTGTAGCTACTGGCATGGAATTAATGTGATCCATAGGATAATTTGTGCAGAATGATTTCTGATTTCCTTCTTAAAAGCAGTGGATAGAAGCAGAGAACAACTCCTCCAGTGGGCATGGAGGTACTGGCCGCTGTTGGTCATGGTTGGGAAGATAAATTCACACTGGTATGGAGGGGGAGGTTGCTGTCCAGATATCAGGACTTAAATAATATACAATACCCATCTCCCAAGATGTAGAGGAGGGAGACAGAGAACCAGGAAAGCTAGAGGCTGGCTTGCCAATTTGCGGACAACCTTCAAGACAAGGAAGTTGGAAAAATTGAATCCTGAGACCTAGTCTTGGTAGTGGCCAAGGAGAACACCATGCATCCAATAGGGTCATATTTTGTGTTTCCAAATTCTGCTGGGGAGTTGTCCTTAGAATATATCTTGCAGCATTATAAATATGAGCACTTGTCTTTGGTAGGTGAATGTTTCTCCCTTTCTACAATACCTGAGGAAAGACATTATGAGAAACTAATTGTTTTCCCAGGGAAATATTTGTACCGAGTAAAGATTGCCTTTCTAAGAAGGATTCATTCCATAGATAAAATGCCTACTTTTCTCTTTTTTGGTGAAACAGATGCCAGCTACTTTGACAGACAACTGGGATGTACAATTTGTGTTGTGCTGATTGCGATTGTATATTTCCTCAGGAAACAGATAGACATTTTTAAGCCACAAACGCAAGTGTGCAAAAGTATAACTGCCTTATTTTTCCTTAACTAAATCTTTACTTTGAGCTATTACTATACTTGGAGACAGAAAATTTTGGGGTCTTTTTAAAAAAAACTTTGGGTAAACTTGTCCACTGTGGGTTATTACAGATCATTTCAGGTTTATATTTACTCAATCCCAGATTTTTATTTCCCCATCTTCTCCCCCATGGGATAGTACAGATACCTACATGCCATCATGACATGGGGCAGACATCAGCTTTGTGGCTTCCGTCCCCTTCAAAGTGGCATCCACTGAGCTTTAATGTGTCATATCTGTCCTTTGGATATGGCCTGTATGCTAGTTTATACCAAGAGACCTGTGATCCTAATGACAATGGCTTGGGTAACTGCATCTGCTTCTCACTCAGCCTGACCATAAAGCCCCCACTCCCATTCCTGCCATGGTTGCTTTCACAAGGCACCCTAGGGTCATGGGGACTTAATGGGGCTTCCTCAGCCCTCTCTTTCCAAAACATGTCTCCATGATCTAGGTCTTCTTTCTAACCTTACCATGGCAGCAGTGGAGAGTTACTTGACGCTGTTATCCCCAAATTTATTAGGGTATACAATTTCTACTTAGAAGCTGTTAATGTTAAGAGGATACAGTTTCTTTTTCAAAAGCCACCAATATTTACTGAAATATATCATTTTCTCTCACCTTCAACTCCAGAAATGGAAGCGAGATTAAAGGATCCCTTCCTCAGGGATATACCCCAACTTGAATCCCGCTCCAGTTCCACCAAGTCCCTGTACTTGTCAGGGTTGGCATACTCAAGGACAATGTCTTAAATGCCTCAATTTCATAGTTTGGTTTTCATGGAGAAAAGGTCAAGATATTTTTAAAAAGGAAATTACTATGCCACAGTGCCTGTATGGCACAGTGACTACCAATAGAATTCCACTTAAACTATAACAAAACTTTAAGATGCATGAGATCTATGCTGTGTCCACTGCAAAGCAGTATATGAACTTTGGACCCTTTCTGCAACATGCAAATAATTCCATGCCATCTTCCTTAACAAAAAACGTAACTTGAAACCATAAAAGAGTCAGTTCAGCTGTTGCCTGGAGAAGGGCCTGGCACAGTGTTTGGATTTTCCAGCACAAAGGTACCTCCCAGAATGCCAAGGAGGGCTGGATTGCCAAGGTGTCACTGCGTGCCTCGGTGAGCACGAACCACCATTTCTCACCAGCGAAGGCTGGGATTGTGGTGCTGAAAATATGTTCTGTCACAAGATGCCAGGTGGCTTAGCAGCAAGCAGTTTCTGCCTATTCATGAAACCATTTTATCACAGAGTAGAACTGTTACATATTGACAAAGACATCTTTGCTGTTATTGTGGGAGTCATGACGTTCTACAACCTTCTCTAGCTGATGCATTACAAATTATGCAAATCACAAGATTTTTCTAAGAAACAGTTTATACCCTTAATTATAGAATCATTTACATAATTTTTTTGGCTAGATACTTATAGCTACATGATAGCTGCCAGTCTTGAAGAGTTTTTGATGACTGTGGATTCCAAGATAATGTTGCCTTTCCAATGAGACTTACCCCAACTAACCTCTGTAAAATTGCAACCCTTTTTTCCATGCTCTATTTTTCTTTTTTCCTTAGCACTTTATAATCTATCATATATATCACTTATTATGTTTAATGTTTATTATCTATTTCCCTTCTCTAAGAAGTAGGAGTAGAGATCTTATCTTTATTTACTAATAAATCCCAAATATCTGGCACATGGTTGATGCTTGTTAACATTTGTTGAATGAATGAGTTTGCTGGTAGATATCCTGTGATATAAAGTTGCAGGATTAACTCTGTGGAGTAAGATTATGTTATTCTTTCTGTGAAAAAAAAAATACTTTGATGACATCCTATCACCTGTGAAATTTAGTCCAACTCTTTAGTTTCATAATTGGTCCTCAAACGGTGTCTTTTAGAATCTACCTTTTTCTCTCTTTGTCACCAAAGTGTAAAGACAGCAAAGAGATCATCATATTCTTTCACATGGTACTCTTGTCCCTACCAAGCAAGGCTTTCCTTGTATTATTTAGTTATGTGTCAAAATAAGGCAAAACAAGCTGCCTCACAGCCCTGTGTGGTATCTTAAAGAGACTCACGTTTTTGTTTCTCACTTAGGCATTGTGCTCTGTTTTAGGCCAGGCTCAGTTGGGATCTGCTGGGCTTGGCTCCAGGATGTAGGGTGAAATTAGGTCAGCCCCATGTGTTTCTTTATTCTTCTCAGACCAGCAGCTATTCAGAGTATGTTCTCTTTCTAGCAGATGACTGAATGCAAGGGGCCACACTAAGCCACACTAGCACATTGAAAGACTCTGCTTGCGTCATGACTGCTCACTTCCATGGGTTAAATAAAGCAGAACACAAGGTCAAGTCCTCCATCAATGTAACAGAGAAACATATTCTACCCAGAGGAGAAGAGGTAGCTAAATGAGTATCTTCTGATCAACACTCATACACACATTATCCCTTGTTGACATCATGACTCAGCACAAATTGTCTACTTTGTGAAACTTCCCTAATTCACTAGGCAGTCAGATTTTCCCATTTTTGTAATCCCATTGCACTCTACTCATAGCTATGTCCTTACACAATTTACATTTTGACCTGTCTCCTGGACTCTAAAGAGTAGAGACAATCTCCTGTTAAAACCTCTATTCCCAATACCTACCATGATTTCCAGCAAATTATAAGTTTAACAGGTGTCAGTTGCATAAATAAATAAAGTAATAAATAAATAAAGAAATAAAGTCATTTAAAAAAAATCAGCCCATTTAGATTCCATCATTGTCAGCTTTGTGTCCATCTAAAATGGGAAAATGCTATTTAAAGTTAGAAGATGTTACACTAAGTGTAGCACATCTAAGAAATGTTCCCATTTAAAACTGACTAAAACAGGTGAACTGAAATTAAGTCTCATAATGAAAATGCCACACCTAACCATTTGGCATGGTAAAGTGTTCAGTACAATTTCCCAAGACCTTATTTTCTACAGTAGGTGATGGAAATAGTCTTAGCTAAGCATGTATATTAAATATTTAGGACATTGACAGAAAAAAATCCTTGGAGTCAAGAGTATAGAATAGTCTTAGACTTCTCTCAAACTTTTGCTACAAAAATCTCATGGTTTTTTTTTTTTCAGTTTTAAAAAATGTCACATGCAATGTTAACTGACAAATGCCTCACTTTGTTCTAGGTGATTAATTACTCTATCCATCTACCTGTCTATTCATCCAACCAACCATCTATCTATTCCTTAGTCCATCTCTTTATCCATATGGTCCCACTTTTCTAAACCAATTAAGTTTAGTTTTACTTAAATTCACTCATAATCCAGTTCAGGCTCCATCATGACTTACAGAGTTTCAGTTACACTCTTGCCAATATTTTAACCTTGGGATTACAATCCATAGCATCAGTGGCATGCTATTTAACTTTATCAACTGCATGCCTGACAATTATAAAAGCAATATTAATTGAAAAAAAAGTATATCTAACTTCTGGGTAATCAAGTTTGCTGATTTTTATGATGAAATTCTAATTGACATAGATTGATTAATTCAACCGAAAGAAATGTTTTGCTTTGGAAAGCAGCATCAAGTCTTAATGTACTAGCGAGTAAAATGGGTATGTTTTGAAGGAGAAACAGGATGACAAGGAATTTTCCAATATAAAAAATTACAAACCTAAATGCCTTTGGGAAAGAAGTCATGCAGACAAGGTGTTAAAAAACAGTAGTGGCAGAAACAGTGAACAAATAAGAAAGTCCCCATCCCACCTACCAGGATTCCAGTTCAATATATTGTGTCAGCCAAATAATACAGCCCAGAATCCAGCTGACTGAATTCAATGAAGTAAGGAAGCCCTGAGCAATGAGATTAATATATGGTTTAATAGGGAGTGAAAGCTGGCAAGCACATGCGGTGAGAGAAAGTCCTCCTGCACAGAGGCCTGCCTTTTTGCAGCCTTTTTGACGCCCCATGCTGGAGACTTATGTGCTAAAGGTTTTACATCTCTTGAAATAAATAATATTTCATTTCACAATTCACATTTCACAATTCCTTGCATTATCAAAGGTTCAACTAAAATTTCCACAGACAACAATAACAAAATACATTTTTTTGTCTCATAGATTCTTTAGGAATTAAAAAAGTGAAAGACCAAAAAAAAAGGAAGAATTGTTAGAACTGGAGATTCAGTGTTGTCAGGAGATTTTATCTTTTGTTCTTTCTTCCCCCTTCTCTCTATCCATTTATCTTTCATTCTTTTTTACATGTATGTCATATTCTCTTCTGCAAACAGATGTTTTCTGTGTCCAGCTACCTCATGCTATCAATCACCATGAAAGAGATTCTCTTTCTTCTTATTATATCCCGGAGATTAATATATGGATTAATCTAACCTAATTAATCTAACCTATTGATTTGTGCACATGTACTCTGCATGAAACAATAACTGTGGCCTGGAGTATGGCTTCCCATGATTGCCATATTGGCTAGTCATAGGTCTTGCGTCTACTCCACGTGACCAAAGTACAATGGGTCTATAACCAGGGACAAAGAATAAGAACATCTGCCAGGCAAGAAAGAAGCAGTTAATACCCACACTCCACTACAGATTGATGCTATCACATAGTTACACCCCATTGTGAATAAAGTAATTAAGGCATTTCTTGAGAAAGGGAAAACAAAGAACATAAAGAAGGAGACTGAGAACCATATACAAGTTAAGACTGTTTTCGGTGAACTCATATTTCCTATTTTAGAATTAGAATTACATTTACTAGATTTTCTGATCTCAGACAATTGTCCTAAACGTCCTAAAGTGTTCTCTTCTTTAAAATGGGAATAATTTTTCAAGATATATCTTCGTTCTGTAAATTGGGGATAATATCAGGATTGCACACTTAGCACAGAGTAGACAATAAACACTTGGTAAATAATTGGGATGAATAAACAAAGAGCACTTATACTGGAAGATCATCTTGAAGACTAAAGCAGATATCCATGTAAAATCTTAGTCCAGAACTTATTGAGGAATAAATAATATTCATAAAGCTAAAATGCATTGGTCAACTAAAAAAGTGTGAAAAGCAGATTCTCCCAGGTGTCCAGGGTCCAATAAATGGAAGATCGAGGCTTTAGTGTCAAGGGATGGGCTTTGTAATGTTGTTCCTTCAAGGTTAATTGCAACAGCATTGAAGCTTATTCTTATAGTCTCCAGAAATTATCTGTTTAACTATAGTACAGTCCATAAGTGAAAAAAACTTTGAAAATTATGAGAAAAACTCCCCAACAGTTGTATTTGCCCTTAGGTACATATTGTCATCCAAGCTGCAATTCCCATATTCTAGCTACTGTTGGTATCAGTCCAAAAGTGATTAAAGTAAGAAAAAGAACTTCTGGTTATTCCCAATCATCTGTATATTTGTCATAATGGAGGCAGAACATCCACATATTTTCATCAAGAAACTTTGAAATTAAGCAGCAATATGTAATAAATATCTATGAGGAGTTTTCTTTTCAATTTCTCTCTAGTGGTCACAGTGGTTCCAGTCTGGCAAAATTCTAAGTTTGTTTTGTCATTGGATATGAAAATGTCATGTGCTGTGGGAATATGCTATGATGTTTTCCACAAAGTTGTGATGAATTTAGGCTGCTCTACCCAAGTTCCTTCTGTGGCGAAGGATGTACACGTCACGAGAGCATCCATGGAGAAACCTGGAAACTACTAAATGGCAAAAATCAAGGTCACTGCTGCTCAGGAACTCTATAAATATCAGGTTTTGAACACCTGACTCAACATTAGTTGACATAAATACATTATCCTAAGGACCCAGGCAAAGATAAATGAGTTCATGAAGGCAACAGTTTTGCTTGCCTTGGATATTCTTTGTCATGATAAAGCTAAAATGTTAAATTTTTCTTCCAAGAGTTCAGTTTTTAGATCTCATTTAATAAAGTTCTCAAAAATACACATTGTGGGCCTGCTCAGTTCAGCATGGATGAGTAATTAAATTTGAATGTTGGATCCACGTGGGAACATCTGGGAGTTCCCCAGGCTTACTTGGCTACAGACCCACGTCCTACATTCTTCTTCCGGACTTTGTGTCACAGGGGCTGAGTCCTGCATGCTGCATTTCCCAGCCTCTGGGATTAACTCGCTTTGCTTGTGTTTGCCCAGCAGAAGTTACTGCTAGGGGACTGGAGAAGGGGAGAAAAGAAGAGGCCAGGGAATTTCTTTCTCTACCTTCCTCCCTCTAGAAGCATCTCTAGCAGGTGTGTCTTTGTGCCTCCAGCTTCTCCGGGGAATAAAAAAGATGATCACAATTCCAGCTGCCATTGGGTAACTCCACCTCCTTGGACTTCAGTAAAATCTCTTCCTCTTTCCAGTCTAGAACTGGAGTCAGAGGCTTCTTGTTATTGCTAATCTCTGAGTTGACTCACCACAATCAAAATTATTAGTTCTTTTATCATCAATTTGCTCCATTAAATTCTTTCAGTCTTAAATGGTTTCTATTTTTCTGGCTGGATCTGGACCAGTTATCATCATTTGCCTAGTTGTTAAATAGGGAATATACTACTTACTATAAAATATCCCAAATAGTCACTAATTCTTGTCATTAAAATCAACTTCTTGTACTTGCATCAACTTAATAAGATGAAAATGGGGAAATGTAGTGTTGTAATGTAAGCACATGGCCTCAGTAAATGATTCTGCTCCCCTGATTTAACTAGAAAGCACTGTAATGAAAGTTCAACTGCAGAAGGTACTCTCTGTATATGTATAAACAAGATTAAGTCTGTTTCTATGCAATCCCAAAGGCAGTTTCTCTCATATCATCAGGGATGAATAAATCACACAATGCCCCAATAAAAGAGGTGCTTATGTCCTGGAACTTTTCAAAAATCAAGAAAAGGGGAAGACGAGTTTAATCAGCAAAGTCTAAGGAAGGTGGAAGTTTAGAGCGATGGTGACACTATATGAAAACATTTTGAGTTTCTTCTATATTCCCTTGAATGGGCATTAAATAAGGATGCATCCTATTGGCATGTTCTACCTAAATTGGTTTAATTGTGCCACTTTAACAATTTTTAGCCTTCCAATCCTTTGGATTATTGCCTTAACTTACCACTTATTTCCTTTTATGGAAAAGTTATCCTATTGAAATTTTGAAAATATTCTGCAGAATATTGATGCAGAGTATAAACCAGGGGACAGCTCATGGCTGTTGTAAAATTTGGTTTATTTGTTGAAACTCTGTTTTCTTCTTGATAAACTACAAGAGCAATGAATATCTACTCTAAGGAAAATACAGAAATGAACAATTCATTATGGCAGCAGACTTGCTAAAAAACAACCACACACACACACACACACACACACACACACACACAAACACACACACACATGCACACAACCCTTCAAAACTAGGCATGCAATTATTCCTACCTGATGTCTGTTTAATATTATTTTAAAAATCAAGTACTTATGTTTGTCTAACCTGACTGACACAGCAGGAGAAAGTATATAGAGTATTTACCTTTAGATCCATTTCACAGATTAGAAACTGAGGCTCAGAGTGGTTTGCACCTGCTGACCTACACATACCAAACACCAGAAAGTTGGATTTAAAACCAAGTTTGTAGGACTCCAAACTCTGAGTTTCTCTTACTCCTCCATATGGTATCCTAGAATTTGGCCTTCATTCACGTATGCCGTGACCTAGGAAACTGAACCCAAGAAACTCCACTAAAGTCTTACCAAAATAAATTAGCAACTGTGGGAGTCTCCATAGAGCTGATCAATACACCTTGCCTGTCAGTATTGGCTTCTCACTGGGATGTACCTCTCCTTTTCCAGCCTTTTCTCAAACATTTCCCTAGTACTGAAGTTCACTTGCTTGGGATGCTAACATAGCCCACCTTTGGAGAAATTTGCTCTGAAGTGTTTTCTTACCTTGGGTAAAATTTCATCTATCTAATTGTAATGAATTAGCTCCAGCTTCACCTTTTGGGCCTATTTAAAACAAGGATCAATACTCAGTGATCCATCACAGAAACAAAGAGCAGAGTACCATATGTTCTCACTCATAAGCGTACTTTGAACAATTATAATACTATAAGAAAGGGATTGGCAGTAGTGGAAAACTGTCAGGGAAGTTGCGGGGGGGTGGGACTGGCAGTGGAGGGAAACTACTAGGGGATGGAGTGACAAACTTCATCAACAAGAGTACCTGCATAATTAAAGTTTGCATACCTAATTCTGAATTGTACCCCACGTCTTTATAATAATAATCATGATAATAGAACAAGGATCATCTCTATTTCTCTTGGAAAAATCAACTATCACTCACTTAATGGCTTCTTTTCTGGGCAAAATGTTGCCACTGCCTTTAGCTTGTCCAAATAGGGAAAGGTTTTCAGTTCCCTCCTCACCCCAGATGGTTTCATCTGCAAAGGTTTTGAAACCATGATTCTCTTATTGTAAAGTTTCCAGACCTGAGCACTATATTTTTGGTGGTTGCCTTAGAGAAAAGCAGAGCATTTCCTTGCCACACTGTTGCCTCTGTGTCATCTCATCTCTCTGATATCATGTACTCACACCCAACTCCCAGAAAGTACAGGTGTCTGTTTGTTTCCCCTGCTGAAAGCTCATGCTTTTCTCTGACTCTACAGTCTTGCCGACTTGGAAATCAAATCAGTTTTATTTCTTAAAATTCATCTTGCTGGGCAGTGTGAGGAAATGTGACAGAGACTGCAGTAGTTAACAAATTCCATTGCTTGTTCATCATGGACACACAGGGAGGACCCATGTATTAGGTTCCTCAGGCTTCTGTACAAAGAACCAGACTGGGTGGTTGAGAACATCAGAAGTGGATTCCTTCACACTTCTGATTTCAGATGTCTAACCTGCTGGCAGGACTGGCTTGCTCTGAGAGCTGTGAAGGAGAATGTGCTCCCTTCCTTTCTCCCAACTTCTGGTAGTTGCCATAATCTGTCTATAAGGGAGAATCTGGCTATGAGGGAGAATCTGGCTGCTAGGGAGAAACTATCTGTAAGGGAGAATCTGTTCTCTGTCTCTCTCTCAGCTTCTGGTGGTCACCAGAATCTGACTGTGAGGGAGTTTCTGGCTGTGAGTGAGAATCTGACTATGAGGGAGAATCTGCTCTCCCCATCTCTCCCAGCTTCTGGTGGTCGTCTGCAGTCTTTGGCACACTTTTCCTTGTGGGTGCATCACTCCAGTCTCTAGCTCCTTTGCTGTGTGATATCTTCCTTGTGCATCTCAAGGACATCTTCTTATATGGACGTCAGTCATCCTGGACCAAGGACTGACCCTACTCCTATGTGACTTCACCTTAACCTAACTAATGACAGCAATAGCCCTATTTTCAAATGAGGTCACCTTTTGAGTTAATGGAGACTAGCACTTCACCATACCTCTTTTGCAAGGCACAATTTAACCCACATTACCATACCACCCAAGCTTTCCTGAAGTTACATATAGATATATAGATTGTATCACTGAGTTCTAGTTAGGGGAATGTGAGTGAAAGTCTTGTGTGTAACACTTTCAGATTTGACTCATCAAAATATTCCATGCTTTCTTTTCATTTCTGTTCACTAGATATAGCAATGAAAAGGTAGTTCCACTGATGGACTTTGAATTTGCCATTTGGAAAAGTGTCACCTTTTGGAGAGCCATAATTGCCTTAGATAGTCAGACAAGTTGGAAATAGATGTATATTCTATTGAATCATTATGCTTTTTCAAAAAAAAGAATTATGTGTAGATTTGCTGACCCTTAAGTAAGTACCTGGATTGAGTCTGGTTTTCCATTTACTATCTGTGTGACTTTGAGTAGGCTACTTAAACTTTCCAAGTCTGTATACTCTATGTCTGCATAAAGGAACATATTGACTCTCATTCAAATAGTGATGACTGAGTTTCTCCTAGGTGTCAGGACCATGATTCTATCCAATAGAAATAAAGATCTCTTTCCTCATGTAACCTACATCCAACAGAGGAGGTAATACTAACCATGTAGGTTCATTTATAAACATAGAATTTCCAAGGAGGTATGGGCTAAAAAGAAAATACATGACCAGGAGTCACACAAATTAACCAGGAGGGAAGCTCTAATTAGATTCAGATCAGGAGACCTCTCTGACATGGGAGGGAGGTGAGACTGAGACATCTGATGAAAAAATGCCTTGTGTGTCAAGAGCACTCTAGGGACAAGCTTGAACAGTTCAAGGAATTAAACCAAAACTGGTATGATTAAAAACAAGGTGAATGTGTCTGGAGCACAGGGAATAAGGAAGAGGAGAAATAGGAGATGAAATCAAGGTTTAAGCAGGTGGCAGTTAGCCCTATGGCTCAGAGCTCATTGCAGGTTTTTCTTTTATTCCAAGGGTTTATCAAGCTGATTAGAGCATTTTATGATCACATTTTTTAAAAACGATTTCTCTGATAACCTTGTGTTTACTGGAGAATAGAGAAAACATGGAAGCACTTACTACACATTTGGAGTAATCCAATGAGAAATGATGGGGACTTAGACTCAGATGGCAACAGAGGACATGGTGAGAAGCAGTCAGGTTGTCTAATGGACCAAATAAATATGTAAAAATTTTAGCAGACTACCTGGAATGATGCTGTTGCTGCCCGATGATAGCAATTGCAATAACAATAACAATAATAATAGCTAGCCATCAATTTAGCCTTTAGAATTTGTCTTTTCATTCTTCAGTTTTCCCTTTCAATTTCATGCACTATGAGTATTTGAATTATATCTCATTAATATCTTTTCCTGGGTCGATAATAAAGTTGTCACCTTCTAATTCAAGAGAGAACACTTTTATTTCCTATCCATTGATACCCATTACATTGATGTTTAATGAATGAAAATGATATAACCCTACCACCACAAACATAATAGAAAGTGGGACATCAGCAGAGGGAGGTTCGAAACATTTCTGAAAGATGAGAAACAAATGAATTGATGAAACCCAGAGGGGCCTGCAGCCAAGGAGGGGACTAAGTTGCCCCGAACTACAAGGAAAGTGACCTCGGACGACTGGAGGGAGAGTGGGATATGAAAAGGAAAGAATAATTGTTGAGTTCTTATATGTGCAATAATCCTCCTCCATCTCCTATCTGGAAGCCAGACATTAACTACTCAAGCAAATATATAGAACAAAACAAACAGAAAAATTACTCTCTGAAGAAATTTAGCTGCCTGGAGAGAAATTGGAAAACTAGTGTGTTCGAGTGCATATGGAATTTCAAGCACAATGACTGTCACCCAACCCTGCTTACCATTTGGCAAAAGTTGCCAGTCAATTAAATCTATTTTTTAGTGGAATGTTTTCAATCAACCATTTTATTACATCATTTTGAAATATGAAAGGAAACAAAGATAATGCGAGAAATAGTAGGACAATTCACCCTTAGAATGATTTTTTGTGTGTCTTCATATATATAAATCATATGCTTTTGCATATATATAATTTCTAAAATTAAGGAATACCATGATTTGTCAAATTAAAGTTCAAATGAAAAGAAATAATTATTTGAAATTTAAACTATTCTTGATAAAATAATTAACAGAAAAAATTAATAGATGATAAAGTCAAAGGAATTTCTCAAATATATATTAAAACACACAATTGTAAGTCTATGAAAGAAGAGATAATAATAATTCAGTATCCATTTGAGGCACTCAGCATTGAACTCGTGTTCTGTGAAGGGAACACAGAGGAGACTAGAGATACAATTATTTTTTTAAAATACAACAATATTTCTAGAGTTACATGATATGTGCTGAAACTAATAGAGCTTGACAAATATTGAAATGATTAATAATATAAAAATATTTTCTAGATATATCATTGCAAAATCATGGAAAACGAAGTATGGCTTTTATCCAGTGCTGCCTGGCAAATCACTTCAAAGTTAGATGGCTTTGTTGGATAAGTTAAACAGTTAAACAGCTTGATTTAGCCATTCCACGAGGTATACATGTATAAAAACATGATGTAGTACACTGTAAATATATGCAATTTTTATGTGTCAATGTAAAAAGTAAAATTTTACGAAATAATAGCTTCACACAACAACAACATTGATTTCAGTTACAAAGGTACAGTCTGGGCAAGATTTAGCTCTTCTCTATTCTGCGTTGTGTCAGCAGGGCAGTCAAAGACTGGGGCTGAAGCCATTTAAGAGTTCACGCACTTATACACCTAGAGTCTGGGAAGATTCAAAACATCTGGGCTGAACAGTTGAGTCTCTTCAGGCATCTCTCTGCCTCTACACAGTGTGTCCAAATGAACATTCTGGCATAGTGGTTTTGGATTAGCTAGACATCTTACATGTTGACTCAGGGCTTCTAAGGCTATATTCCAAGAGGAGGGTCCGGCAAAAGCTCAACCACTTTTTTTCCCCTAATAGATATTTTATTTTAGAATTTAGATTAACAAAAAAGTTAAGTAGTACAGTGTTCCTGTATACCCTGCACCTAGTTTCCCCTTAATTTAATCTAACACATTTGTCATAACTCATCCACCAGTCAATACTGGTACATTAACCAAAACGCCATACTTTATTCAGATGCCATTCATTTTTCCCTAACATCTTTTGAGAATTGCTGGTGATATTTGTTAGAACATCCTTCAACTTGAGGACGTTTACCTGATGTTTTTCTTGTGATAAGGCTAGGGTTACGCATATTTGTTTGGGGAGTAAGACCACAGAGGTGAAGTGCCAATCTCAACACAAGATAGCAAGGGACCTTGACTTATCACTGATTAAGTTAATTTTGCTCACTTCACTATTGTTTTACAGGTTTCTCTACTCTAAAGTTTATTTATGTTTCTCCTTTCCAGATGACATGATGTGGAAGCAGGTCCCAAGCATAGCTCACATTTGAGGGGTGAGGGGTTAAGCTCTACTTTCTTGAGGGTGCAGTATCTACCTAAATCATTTTAAGTTTTTCTGTATAGAAGATTTTTCTCTTCTCTCCCATCTAATTTTAACTCATAGTAGTATAAACTCACATGTATTTATTTTATGCCTTGGGTGATAATTCAATACCTCATTATTTTGTTGCTCACATATGCTCTTCACCTCTTCTTAGTCAACCTTCTCCTTTCCTGGTGTTTTGGTGCCATTGATTGATTTTCCACCTCTGTGGTTTTCACTTTTCCAGACTACCATACAAATGCAATCATAGACTATGAAACCTTATAAAACTGACAGTTTTTTTCACTTAGAAATATGCATTGAATATTCATCCATGATATTGTATGGATTAATAGCTTGTTTCTTTTGGTCATGGAATAATATCCTGAAGAATAAATCTGCTAACTTTTTAAACTATTTTCCTACTGAAGGACATATTGGAAGCGTCCAGTTTTTGACACCTACCACTTTTTAAATGTAGCTTTAAAGTCACACAGCGTCACCTATGCTACATTGTATCTGTTAGAAGCAAGTCAACGAAGTCAGCCCTTGTTCAAATAGAGAAAAATGAAATGCTATCTTTTGTGGAATGAGCATCAAAGTGTTTGTGGATATGTTATCTCAAACAGATAAAGAAAAATATCCTGATTGTTTTCAGGGTTTCTTCAACTCTCAAAACTCTGTTCACGGGTGTTGTGTCAGTCTTCTATTACTATGTAACAAAATACCACAGATTTAGCTACTTAAAACACTCGCAATTTACTATCTCACAGTTCTTTGGTTGAAAAGTCTAAACACACCTTCTTCTTTGCTCAGGGTATCACAAGACTGAAATCAAGGTGTCAGCAGAATGAAGTCTTGTCTGGAGGCCATGAGAAAGAATCCCCTTGCAAGCCCATTCAGGTGCTTTTCCAAGCTGGATTTGACCTTTGTGCCTGTAGACTGAGGTCTCAGCTTTCTAACCCAGCAGGGGGCAAGCTCTTAGGTCATGGAGAACTCCCGTCTTCACTGACCTTGCACAACACAGCTGTTTACTTTTTTCTTGATCACCGGAATCTCATCTCTCTGACTTCTTGCTCTGTTCTCTCTGTATTTGAAACCAAAATCAAAATTTAAGGAGCTCATGATGAAGTCACGTCCACCCATATCATCTCCTTTCCTAAAGTAAACTGTGCCCTATAGTAAAATCTAATCACAGGGCTGACATCCACCACGCTCATCGCTCTGGGGATTATTCCAAGCCATACACCAGAAGTGAAGAACTTGGACACCATCTTAAAATGATGCCTACTGCAATCGTGTCCCAATTTTAAACTAAATAGTGTGCATCTGACCAGCTATTAAACTATTTTAAGGAGAAGCCATTGTGCATACTTTCTTGAGTGGCAGAGTAGAAATACAATTGGAGTAAACTACTGAAGTATAATGGGACACTATCTCCATAGTCATAATAATGTAAATAACACATTGACTTTTAACTTTTAGTCTCAAGTCACAGATAAATTAAGGCAGGTTTGTTTCAGTGACAGAGTAAAATTTAAATGTTAGCAATCTTGACAATTCAAGCATGGAACCAACCGTGCTTCCCATTGAAAGTGAACTGGATAAAGAAAATGGAATATTATGTAGCCATAAAGAAAAACAAAATTATGAACTTCACAACAACTTGGATGGGATTAGGGTCTATCATGCTGAGTGATCTATCACAGGACCAAAGATCTGATTA
The DNA here is from genome assembly GCA_027257055.1 of Cephalopachus bancanus. NCBI lineage: Eukaryota > Metazoa > Chordata > Mammalia > Primates > Tarsiidae > Cephalopachus > Cephalopachus bancanus. The sequence goes on from JAPVLO010000255.1 coordinate 1,914,165, forward strand.
CTAATGGTACTCATTCATAAGCGGAGCCTGAACATTTATCATAATATTACAAGAAAGGGATTTGTGGTAGTGGGACACTGCCAGGGGTGGGGGGGCATGAAACATCGATAAGCGTACCTGATCTCAAACCAGGTGAAGTGGAGACCAAAGGGAGGCCCAAACCTTATCTGTACGGTGACCACTTGTGTGATAACCCTGAATTGTACCCCACATCTTTAAAATAATAAAAAAGGAAATATTCAAAAAAGTCAAAGTAGATCTCATACAAGCTGATGAATAGAAGAAGTATGAGGGATAAAGTAATGATTGTGGGTATTGATATGGAGCAATAAAGGGACTGAGTACATACTGTTTATGATGGGAAACCAAACAAATAACAACAACAAAAACAGAAGTGTAAGCCAGGGGTTGGCAACCTTTTTTCTTTAGAAGAACAAATAATGGGGAGGGAGGGGCATACTTCATCAAAAAGGGTACCTGCATAATCAACATTTGTACACCTAACCCTGAATTGTACCCAACATCTTGAAGAAGAAGAAGAAGAAGAAGAAGAAGAAGAAGAAGAAGAAGAAGAAGAAGAAGAAGAAGAAGAAGACCAAATACTAAATATACTAAATACTTCAGACTTTGTAAGTAACATGTTTTCTGTTGCAACTCCTCAGGCTAGGCATCATAGTTTGAAAAGAACCATAGATAACCATAAATGGATGTGACCATATTTCAGCAAAACTCTGTTTATAAAAACAGAGAGCATGCTGGATTTGGTCTAGAGTTTGTGAATCCCTGGTTTAAAGTATATTCTTTAAAGATATAAAAAAGAAAAGTCGTGCTAAAACTTTAATGAGAAGATGTGAGAATGAAGCAGACTTTTAAGTAAGCTGAATCTTTAAAACCACAGTATAAGAAGTCATAAATAATGTCTAAAGTTAATATATAAAAAAATGGTACTATGAAAATATCATTTGGAGAAAACGGATGCAATTAATTCATATAAGCACTGAAATCATAAATGATTGCTTCTGGGAGTGTGATTGGGGTGGAAGGAGAAAGAGTGGGAACTATTGCTTTTAAGCATAAACTATTCTGCACTATGAGAGATTTACATATGTGTATATTGCTTTGATTAAAAAAAACTTGAATAATAAACACTCAAATAAAACAGATTGTAGATAGACCTCCCATTTGACAAATTGATTATTTTTTCATTACTATTATTATTAAAATCTACATAAACATTTCAAACTCCATTATTCCATGGAATGTAATGTTTTCTATTATTCATATGGTTATAGGAAGATACTTTAAAAATACCATGCTAAAATTTAGAGATTATATGTAACTATATTGATAGAATTTCCCTGAATGACCAGATTCTGTCTTTTTTATTTTTATTTTTTGAGTTGGAGTCTCACTCCTTCACCCAGGCTGGAATGCAATGGCACACTCATGGCCACCCCAGCGTCACCCTGCTGGGTTCTGTGATCCTTCTACCTCAGCCTTCCCAGTAGCAGGACCCGGCTAATTTTTTGATATGTTGTAGAGATGAGGTTTCATCAAGTTGCATAGGTTGGTCTTGAATCCATGGGCTCAGGCAATCCTCTCACCTTGGCCTCCCAAAGTGCTGGGATTATAGGTTTGAACCACCGCGCCTGGCCTAAAAGCCATCTTTTAAATAAAGTTCTGTAGACAAAAAATTGTGTTTATTTCAACTTGATGGTAAAAATGTATATTATATTTGTCCCTCTTTAAAACACATGGTGATTTTCCTGTTCTATATTTTCCTTACATATTCATAGCAGTAGTAGTTCAGTTATCTCATATGTAAATTTCCTTGAGACCTCAGTAATTACCATGATCCCATCTGACCTCGTAAGAGGTTACAGTATAGTCCATTAGCCTGTTCTCTTTCTCTTTATTTTTCTTTGTTTTTCTTCTTTTTATCTTTATTCTTATCTTTAAGGACTTTCATTCCTTTTTCCTGATGCTTATTTTACCTTTTGATATGAAGGCCATTTTCCTTTATATAAGAAGTGAAATAAAAATATGAGAAAAGTAGTTTCATTTTTTTCTTTGATATTTATTAATATCATTTGCTGTAGACAATGAACCAGCACTGTCTTTGTTGCACATCCAAACATATATAAAATATACATTCCATTAAACTGTTTTGTTGACTTAGAGGGTACCAGTAGATTTGGTTTAAAAGTAAACTGCCAGTGTGTTTTCTGAAACATTATATTATTACCATAAAATTACAGGCAATGTGTTACTATCCATTGGAGAGTATTTTATTAAAAACTATTAATAATAAAATCAGCACATCATCAAATTAACAATTTTTATGAGTACCATTAATTTGGTTAATACTCAGATTGTTCTTTCTATGACCATATGATTATGAGAAATGAAAACATAATAAAAAATTCTCATGGGAATTAGGAAACTGGTTCAAATTAACCTATTACAGTTTTGTTTTTACAAGTGTTTTCACTATTTGAAGAAATATAATATGTCACTTATTTTGAGCAAACTCAAACCAATATTAATCTCAAAATGAAAATGAAAAAGTGCTCTCTCTTAAGAGCACCAGTTCAGACTATACCAAAGTGCAGCAAGCTGGAGGTTTCCTAATTATTTGACTTGAACTGCTCAGTAATATTTATAACCCTCATTGTAATAAAACTAACATATATGGCATGCTTACCATTTGTGAGTCAGCTAAGTGCTCCCTCATATGTTGTGTTTCCTTTAATTCTCTCAACACTCTGTGAATACGTGTTATCCTCTTTTAAATACAGCAGAAAACTTGGGTCTGAGGTATTAAATATTGTGCCTTGCAGGATAAACATTTGGACAAAAATCAGGCTCAGCAGGGAATGAATTTGAATTAAAAATTTAAATTCAGTCTTTCACTGCATTTTTCTGTGAATAAAGAGGTAGAAGAGCAGAGAGGAAAGATATGAAATATGCTCATACCAAAAAATGAAAGTGACAGGGACATAACTGGAAGAAACCCCCAATACTTTAGATAAAGAACAGAAATGCCCATTAGTGTTATATGCAGTTGAAAGCTTAGAATGTTAAAAGTTGGGCAAATATTTCTTTCTTTGACTAATATTATTTGATTATTAAGAAAGAAGAATCAGGAAAAATTTGGAAAGAAAAATTTGAAGACATATTCTTTGAAAAGTTTAGAGTTTAGAGACAAGATGGCAGTGTTGGTGATAAAAGAAAAAGGGGTTGACAGAAAAAGACTCTAGGGAAACAGCAGTCAAAACAAATAAGAACGTGACCATACCCAGATGCCCAGACAGTTCTGAATTGCTGGGCATATAGTTTGAAGTGTTTATGTAGATTTTAATAATAATAGTAATAAAAGTAGAGTCAATCAATATATCAAATGGGTGTTCTATCTACAATTGTTTTTTTATTCAAGAGTTTATTGTTTAAGTTTTTTATTAAAGCAATATACACATATGTAAATCTCTTATAGAACAGAATAGTTTATGCTTAAAAGCAATTTTAACAATAGTTTTATAAACATTTGTGAATATTAGTAATTTATTTTTAATTAAAATAGAGTGAAGTAATGAGGAAACTCCTCTTGGGATGAGAGTGGGTGGAGTGTTTAATTTGGAGTTTAAAACCTATCAAACTGTATACATGGTAGGGAAAAAAAACCTTTTAAGATATGCTCATGTATTGTATCCACATCCTATAACAAAGTTACTCCCACACACACATCAGTGCTGCTAGATCTGTTTCTTCCCTTTAACAGTGCCCCACAACAAACCAGGAATCATTTCACAACCACCCTTTTTATTTTGACCCACATCTATGCAATCAGCCAGCCCTTTCAATTCAGTCTACTAAACACCTCAATCCTCTTGCTCTTGGACAACTGTAATAGCCTCTGCATGGCTCACCTTGCTCATCGTCCTGCCAATCCTGCAAATCTCCAGTCCATCCTTCTCCCTGCCTCCAGGGAACTATTTCTAAAGCACACATGCCCACTTGCAGAAACTGACCACATGATTTCTGTGTCCACAGCTCCTCAAGAACTGTTCATGTTTCTGGGAACAATCCTTGGACGTGTAAGTCTCTTCCTGACTTCATGCCATTTACATACTTTCCATCCTTGATGTACACCACCATATGATGCACACCATACTTCATAATTGTACTTTATAATTCAGCAAAGTTGAGCTAGTTTTGGTTGCTTAAACACATCTTACTTCCTCCTGCTTTTACACGTGCTGTTCCATTTGGTTGGAATCTTCTTTCTGACCTCTGCATGGACCAGTCCACTTGAAGACCTCCTGAAAGTTATAATCCCTTGTTCCTTCCTAGGACTTGGACTCCAAGGTGGGCTTATACGCTTGTTCTCCATGCTGTCTCAAAGGCCTGTGGACATAACTCCACTCTTGCAGTCACATAGAACTATGATTTATTTGTTGACTTGCTTTTTATGTTTTTCCTTTTCTTACTTATACCTTAATCTCCTTGAAAGTAGGATTAAGTCTTCAAATTTTATAATTCTTATGTCTAGCTTAGCACCTGGGTCATAATAATCATTTTTATAAACATTTGTGAATATTAGATGAACCAAGGTAATTTGTTTTTAATTAAAATTATTTCCTATAGTGATGACTTCCAGCTATGGCACTAAATATCTGACACTTTTTTGTGTGTGTTACATATATTGGGAAGTGTTAGAATGCTGTCTATTTTAAATTTATTGGAAAATATTTGTAGTGAAGATGATAGAATTTACTTTCACCCAGCACCTGAAATAAAACATGTTTTGTGAGATTAATTTTTGTCTTTCTCCTGAAAATCACATAAAAGGCTATAGAAAAAATTCAAACAGAATCTGAACTTGACATTGATGTTGTGGGGACTAGAAGCAGGAGGCAGTGCTGAAAGGATGATTCCTTCAGAGCACAAGAACCACTTTTAAAGTAAAAGTGTTTGGGGCTGAAAAGAACCAGTCTTCTCACACTGCCTAAGACAATGCTTTAATATTGGAGGATGCAGTTCCAGATACCAGCTTTCTTACTATATCTTAAAATAGTTACTAAACACTGGAAAATGTCTTTCAGTACTCTAGCAAATCAGTATAAACTGATCTGTTAAATAAGCTTATCAGCTGGGCTCGGTGGCTCAGCCTATAATCCCGCACCTTTGGGAGGCTGAGGTGAGTGGATTGCCTGAACCCGCGGGTTCGAGACCCGCCTGGGCACCAAGACCTCATCTCTACAATAAATTAAAAAAAAAAAAAAAATCAGCCGGGCGTGGTAGCGCATTCCTGTAATTCCGGCTACTTGGAAGGTTGAGGTGGAAGGATCGCAGGAACCCAACAGGTTGAGGCTGCGGTGGCTGGGAGCGGCCACTGCACTCCAGTCTGGGCGACAGAGTGAGACTCCAACTCAAAAAAAAAAAAAATAAGCTTATCACCATGTGAATAATATAAGAAGATATATCCTAAAGTAGCTTTATTCCATGTAGAGTATATATATATTTGCAATAAGAAAAAATTCCCTCAAGGATTTAAAGAAGTTGAAACAATCATGAAAAAATTTATTCCATTTAACAACTGCTCAATACAGGGGCTGCTGAGAACATGCTTATTAAATATTCCATTTTGTAAAGAAAAGTATATAACACATCCATACTCTGGGTGCTTATTTCGCAATATGTGGCATAGATGTTAACATCATTAAAATGGTAGAAGTGTGATACTAAATACATAAAGTAAATGAGACAAGGATATAAAGGCAGAGTAGTTTAATTTTTTTTTTTTTTTTTGCGTGTTATGTTAAAGTTCTCACGTGTTAGATGTGCCCTGTCACTATGATCACGTCCTGTGCCTGATACTAAAGGCGGTGGAATTCTTGGTGGCCCAAGAGTGCAGATGAGTAGAGTTAGAATGCTGCCCTTTGCAGGGGAGCAGGAACCTGCCTTTTTCTGACTAGAGACAGTTATTTATATTTTAATATAATTGGATGAGCTGATTAGAGTGAGGAAGGGGTGAAGGGCAGATATTGTGGTGAGAGGGTCCTGTGAAAGAAGGGAAAAAAAGAAATCCCTATACGCAGAAGATGTGTGATTCTTAAAGAGATATTGTTATTGAAATATTTGTATAGAATTGTTCCTTTTCCTAATCTTCTAAAATAAAACATAGCACCCGAAAAGAACATGAGGTTAGAATTTAAATTGTGTATCCATGTGAGCAGTGCCTCTAAGAATATTTGTGTTACTGAGCTATAAATCACAGGAATCATCTGTGAACTGAATAATAAGTTGAGTTCCAAGGCAAGTTTTGAAGGAAAAAACAAGGGAACTACCTTTAAGAAAGGTAGATATTCATAATCTAAGAATTTCAAAGCTTTGAAAGAATATTTGTCCGAGGAAGTTTACATCTCAAAACTAAGGATAATAGATTAATAGAATTTGCATTTTGTTAGAAAGATGTAGAAATAATCAATTTGCAGTGTTGTGTTCATAACATTCATTGACTTAGAAATACCTGTGTAAATATTTGTAGCTGTTTGTAGCACTAAACAATTATGACATAATATAATGCAAACTTGGTTGCTTTGAATCTAAATGTTGGATGTCAGAAAAATAATTATGAATTATTTAACCTAAAGATGACGATGTAATTTATTTTAAATTAAATATTATCAATCCAAAAATTCAACTTCACTCATGTATTTCTTACATCATATTCCTTAACCAAATATAATATGAAATAATTTGCCATTTTATCACCAAACCTAGGCAACACTGCCAGTTGATATGCTAAGTGAGAGTTGTTATTATTATTAATAATACACTTGAAAAATAAAATTCTATAAATATATCAAGACATTCACTGGAGGCACACCAAAGCCAGCATTGCAAGAATTGGTGGATCACCCCAACTTTGGTGGAATCAGATTGGTCATCCAGCACCAGGATATGCAGTCATCTCACAACTGCCATGCAATGAAGATGACTCAAACACAGTTGCAAAGAGACACAAACTTTTGACCAATGGAAGGCAGAAACCAGCAGATAATTATTCTCTCTTCTTCACTCTGGACAGTGTCCCGAGAGAATCATTTATATGGCCTCTTGAGAATGATTCCTCAAGAACAACGAACTAGTGACTCTTGATGCCACCCAGTACTCATGTCAGGAATTTACCCTCTCGAATTTAATTTCTTTCTGCATTCCCATGGCTTCCTTCCTTTTCTCCTTACCTCTGCTTCTATGTGATTATACTCTCTCATTAATTATTAGCATGTGAAATTTTGCCTCAGTCTCTGTTTTCTAGGAACACTTAATTTTTACACATGGCAGAATGTGTTAGTGATCACAAGAGAGTTGTGAATGATAGGATATAAGCATGTAGAAAAATAAGGAATTTGTTCCTAGGAAAGTTATAAGGAGGAGGTGGGTTTTGGGGTTTTATTTGGAAGGATGACTATATTCCTGACAGATATAGAGGAATACAATTGGCATTCTAGGTTGAGTGTTGCCATATACATAAGTGTGAAGGCAATTAATTGTGAGATGTGTTCACAAGTAGCAATCCAGAAAAAATTATTTAGAAGAAAGTAGAAGGTAAGGCTAACAAATCAGATAATTGAAGACAGTGAATACTGGGGACTTACAATGCTAGAGATAATACATACCTCTTTCAGGTTATCACACTTGATGCCAAGTCAAGAAGAAGCCAGAGCTCCATGGACAAGACAGAGAATGAGACTAGCATGCTTCTCAAATTGTATCCTGCATAAAATTTTTCTGGAGAGAATTCTGTGGCCTATCCTTCAAGAGTCTGATTTAGGAGTTCTGGATTTCATTTTTACTAATCTCCAGATGCCACTGATATGTCAGTTCGGAAAACACACTTTGAGTGATATTGTCCTAAATAGAGGCAGTTCAGACCTCGGTGTTTCTAAATATGGAATAGGGTCTATTTAGCCATCCTTCAAGTGCTTTGGGGGTTACATGCGCATTTTAGATGAGTTAAGAAATTTACTTAAAGGCAATTATAAAGTATCTAATTTGTGCTCAGCTCTGTGGCTAATGCTGACAGAAAAACATTGCCAACTAAGTCTGAGATTAATTTTTCTAATTAAGTCCATGTTAGCCCATTTTCTACAGAGAATTTCAGATTTCTGTGGAAATAGGTCACAGCAAAGGAAGGTTTAATGGACTAGAAGCATATGAAAAAGGGAGGAATTAAAGAGGTAAGCCATCAAAGGCAACCTCATCTTCTTGTTGGAACTTTCCTGACTCTGCCACTGGGTATTATTTAGCAAAGGGAGTCGTCAGTCTCTTAGTAGATTTCAAATTCAAAGAAGAGGCAGAGAACAGAGTATATAATCTCCAGTTCACCCATTGATTTCATAGATTCTTGAGTCTAGTTTTGAGCACTACTCTTCCAGAGGAAACAGGACAGCATAAAGTAAGCACATAGAAGGACCTAGGATGCTTCTTTGAAAGGGGCACCCATTGTGTTCATGAGTGTTGGCTATGACACATATTATTTTCTAAAAGACTACCATATCAGATACTGGAAGAAAAAAAGAAGGGTAATGAATGAAAATTATAATGAAACAAACTAGATCCATCATTATAAAATCTGCCCACAGGAAATATGCTGCTTGTTGAGGAAGAAAGTCTCCACTACTGGAGCTGTTCAAGGTGGGCCAAGTTAACTGACTACTAGTTAGAAATACATTTGATAGAGGTTTATAAAATTCTGTCCACTATGTCACTAAGGTAATAGGGAAAAAAAATCTTTTCTGCTTGCTAATTGCATATTTGTATGGATTCCAGAAGACCTGAATTCATAGGTGAGAATTCCTTTTTTTTTTTCACTGACAGGTGGGTGATCTGAAAGTTAATATGGGAACAAAAAAGTCGTCCTCTGGACAGGGCACTGGGTCTTCATTAAACACAGCAGGGCCCCAGTGAAGACTTAAAGCCCTCCATGGAAAGTGATCATCTTTCCAGTCTTTTTGATACTGTATCCTGGAGTGTAAAGGGAACTTAATTGATGGTCTAACAAGTGAGAGCAGAATAAAAGTAGTCTTTTTTCTGCTGTGCTAAGTTTCATGTTCTTGTAATGCCTATTAACTTATGTTCAACCAGAATGTAAACTACTCAGAGAGGCTGTGATTGGTGACCCAATTAGAATAAATTCGTTTATCTTCTTGCTGTTGAGAATTCTTCACCTGATACTCTAAGTAGCATACATTTTAGAAATGATTAATTTACTAGGGGATTCTGGTAATTAGTAAAGAAAATGTGTAGTCTCTATGTCCATTATGTTCTGATTTTTCTTTTCAAAAAAATGTGTCAGCAGTTGTTTGAAACAGAGAAGAGCTATTAGTGAAGCCAGAGTGATATTTTGAAGTGCAAATTTGAACAGATCATAACACTCAGTTTTAACTTTTTAAAGACATCCCCTTGCCTTCTATGACCAAAGACAACAATCTTAGTATGAACTAAGAGCTCTGCCTAGTATCTCTGCTGTAGCACCCTACCTGTGTTTCCAGCTTCTGATCTCATTAAGCTTCATAATATCCGTGCTCTAACCATTCCATACTACTTTCGTTTTTGTGCACTTTCTGCAATGGTTCCCACTGCAGGGCCTTTGTATATGCAATCCTTGTTGCCTAGAACACATCTTCCTATCATCTTTCTCTAGATGATTGCTACTCATTCTTCATATCCGAGCCCAACTACCACGTCCTCAAAGTACTTCCCAATCTCCTTGACAATGTCAATTTCCTTTCTTGTGTTCTGCTAGGGTGCTTATCCTGCCCCTTGATAGCACTTACTAAAACTGCAATGTCATGTAGCAGTTGTGTGATCACTTAATTATGTCTGTCTCTCCCATTTGAATTATAAACCCCACAAGGGAATGGCAGACTCTGTTTCTTTTAATCATTTATTCCCCTAACCTGAAACTAGAAACATAGTAGACATTGTTAAATAATTTTTGACATAATGGCTGAAACAGCAGTTATTTCTAAGACTAGAATCCAACTTATATTCTTTTAAAAATTTGTGACTTTCTTTGTTGCAAAAAATAGAGGGATATCATTTAGCTCCGTATTTAATCAGAGAATAGATATGTAGCTGCCTGTGAGGTAACATTTCAACACAGTTCTAATTCTTTTTTTTCTAAACCTCCTGGCTGTTGCTTGAAATTCTAATCAGATAAATCATCTTTACCTGAGACTATGGGGCTCTGATCTCTAGGCTGATATTTCTCTAAGACAAGGAAAAGTTTGGCTTTAGTGGGACATTGCATCTTTGTTTTGTTTTTTTTTTGAGTTGGAGTCTCACTCTGTCGCCCAGACTGGAGTGCAGTGGCCACTCCCGGCCACTGCAGCCTCGACCTGCTGGGCTCCAGCAATCCTTCCGCCTCAGCCTTCCAAATAGCTGGAACTACAGGCGTGCACTACCACACCTGGCTTATTTTTTGATTTGTTCTGGAGATGAGGTCTCGCCAGGTTGCCCAGAGGGGTCTCGAACCCGTGGACTCAGGCAATCCACTCACCTCAGCCTCCCAAAGACATGGGATTACAGGCTGAGCCACCGAGCCTGGCTGGGACATTGCATCTTAACAACCCCACTGGGATAGCCTGAAGGGCCTTTAATTTAGCAGCTGGTGGTTGCCTTTAAACTGTTAACTTGTAACACATGCCAATATTTAGAATAATCTTATTTCATTGTTTATTTATTTATTATACCTCAAAATTAGAGCTTGCATGGACATGTTTTGAGTCTAGAACAGTTCTATCTGGGAAGCAAAGCTATTAAGCAGGGCAGTAAGGAAGGCCGTGGCTGACCAGGAGGCCCTGTGGTAGGTGAAGGATTCCTATAAGATACACTTTGTCCTGTTCCTGATTATTTAGGTGCCTTGAATCACTCATGCTGCTCTAAAGAAGGTGCTCTTTTATCCCTTAAGGCTAAATAGCTTCTGGAATGAGACAAGGATTCGCAATATCTTGCAAGTTTCTGTGTCCAAAATGTATACATGATAGCCTAGATTTTATGCACATGGAGTTGGCTTTAGCTAATCAATGACTGAGATGATTCATAAAAGAATAATGGTGATAAGATTCAAATGTTTATTCATATTTTCCTGATATATCAATATTGTAATGCTTCTAGGATTGTGTCTTTTCTTAGTTTAAAGGACAGATATGAGATGGTTTTATTATTTGTTCACAGCTAACAAAACTGAAATGTTGAGGGACAATACATGCTATTTGTATTTATTATATGTGCCATAATGTAAATATTACATTTTTATTACATAGTTATGCATTCCTTTAGCTATAAAACTTCAAAGTAAATAATGTAGGTTCAGGTAAATAATCCATTTGTTTCTCCTTTGAAGATTGGGTGATAATATACACCTTGCTGTTTTTATGTAGCCAAGGGATAGACTATGATAGAGCAATTCGGAAACTTGTCTTATAGTGTGTGTTATATGGCCTGAAGGCTTCATCTGTTTGTCTCTCTCTCACCTCATCTGGGCATCATTTTGCTATGGGCCTTTTGTGGGGAAGGGGAGGGGGAAAGTCAGAGGCCTCTTCCACCTGCACTGTGACAATTCATTTGTTTCTATTAGTAATTATGAGTTAGTTCTCAGAGAACAAACGCAAGGGACCACAGCTAAGAAGATAAAAATAATAGATCTCCAGTCAGGTTGCATTAATTTATATATCTAAGTGACATTACTTTTGGGGGGTTGATTATATTCTTATTGCTCAGAAATAAATGCCTCCCATATGACCCCTCAATCTCCCTACTGGGAATATACCCTGAAGAACTCAAATCACTTTATAAAAAAGATACCCGCACACGTATGTTTATTGCAGCATTGTTCACAATAGCAAGAACCTGGAACCAACCATGCTGTCTATCAAAAGAGGACTGGATTTAAAAAATGTGGTACATATACACGATAAAATACCATGCAGCCATAAAAAAGAACAAAATCATGAATTTCACAGCAACTTGGTTGGAACTAGAGTCTATAATACTGAGTGATCTTTCACAGCAACAAAGATCTGAGTATCACATGTTCTCACTCATAAGTGGACCTTGAACATCTATTGTAATACTATAAGAAAAAGATTGACAGTGGTGGGAATCTATGGGGTGGGAACAGGGAGGGCAAGGGCGGTGGGATTAATGGTAGTCAATATCTGTCTGGGGATGGGGGACACCCCTTATCAACAAGGGTGCCTGAACGATGTATATTTGTATACCTAACACTTAACTGTACCCCACAATTTTAAGTTAAAAAAAAAAGAAAGAAATGCCCTTCCCTACTTCCAGCCCAAGTTGGGAGGACAATATTCTCTTCATTCTCATCTCTGCAGCTTGTTGTGCAATCAAGTTCTAAGACAAGTGTAACAATGTAGTATGAAAATATCGTCAAGTCTTACTGAGATCAGAGAACTTCTCTTTTAAACCTCATTGAGCTGTCTCAGTCTTCTTTATGCCTTCTCTCTACATCTTATTCTTTTACATTTCCTAAATTTACAGATGAGTTAATTTATGATGACTTGATAATCTCTACAACATTTACAGAGAGAAGTGAATTGAAAACAAAAAATTCCAAATAAAAGTAGGCTAGAAAGAGTATTCCTCTTATTTTGCAAATATGTATTGTAGTAATAACAATAAAGTTACTAATAACACTTACAGAGGACTTACCGTGTGCCAGGCAGTTCTTTTTTTTTTTTGAGTTTGAGTTGGAGTCTCACTCTGTCACCCAGACTGGAGTGCAGTGGCCGCAGCCTCGACCTGCCGGGCTCCAGTGATCCTTCCGCCTCAACCTTCCAAGTAGCTGGAACTACAGACACGTGCTACCACGCCCGGCTAATTTTTGATTTATTGTAGAGATGAGGTCTCGCCAAGTTGCCCAGGCGGGTCTCGAACCCGCGGGCTCAGGCAATCCACTCACCCTAGCCTTCCAAAGGCGCGGGATTACAGGCTGAGGCACCGAGCCCGGCTTACCAGGCAGTTCTAACATCTAATGCTTTAAACAAAATATTCATTTTAATGAAGTATGATGAATTATATTAAAACAATCCAGGATGTATTGTTATGTCTCATCTTTGTATCCCCAGTACCTGCTATGATCTCACCTGGTGGTAAAATTCATTTGCAAGGGGGCAGGTGCTCAATTTAAAACCTAGTTAAATTTGTAAGATGACCATCTCTCTTTTCTTGCTCCTTTCTGAAGATAAGGCGATTAACATTTCCCTTCCAAGGTTTGTATAAAACGTTTGTTAATAAAGAAAATAACTAAACATGGAAGAGCAGGAAACAGATAACTCTGTTTGAATTAGATGGTAGTGGTAAAAATATTGGACACTGCTACCTTGGACAGTCATCGTTTGTCAGCCAGTGGCTCTGTGAACTATCCGGCATCCTGTGGGATATATGAAGCCACTATGCTGCATACTATTGGTATTGTTGGGAATCATGGGGAATTATAAGGGAGATGGACGTAACATATAGTTGGGAAACAGTGCCTTTGGACATTCACTGTCGAGTCACCTGAAGGCTCTTGGTGAAATGGTTTCGTGATTAGTTATATGACGTAAACTTGCAACTATTCATTTATTTTTCTATTCAGTTGTTTGTAGGATATTTTTTATTTTGCAATACATTTTCTAGCATCAGTGAGGCAAAAAGAATGCATTTTAATGAAAAATTAAATATCAAATCTATATTTCTCAAGAAAGTGGATAATATCTTGCATTTCTGCAAAACACCTATCAACACAAAATGTAGCATGGTAGTTGTAATGATATCATGGACCATGTGACCAAAAGTCACAAATTAATGAAATGCCAGCATCTTCTTTAAAAGTTAATAGTTATTCTAAATAACTGAAGACAATGACTACATGAAATAAATGGTTTAAATTGTACTTTTTAATTTATATTCAGTTTTAAATCTAAATGTTTGGGGTGTCATAAAAAAGTAAAGCCATAGTTGTCAGTATGTAGACACCATTATCAGATAAAGTTGTAAACAGTTAAATTTTGCTGATACTTTAAATAAAATTTTGATTAAATTAATTCTGAAAGTAATTTTATATTTTATTTTTAAATCTTTTATTTATTTGTTTATTTATTTATAGATGTAGGGTACAATTCAGGATTAAGTACATAAGTGGTCACCATACAGGTAAAGTTTGGGTCTCCCATTGATGCTCAAATCTCCTGGTTTGGGATCAGGTATGCTTATTGATGTTATGTACCTTCCTGGCAGTGTCCACTACTGCCAATTGCTATCTTGTAGTATTGTGATTAATGTTCAGGATCTACTTATGAGTGAGAACAAGTGGTACTCTGTTCTTTGTTTCTGTGATATATTATTGAGTATAGTAGACTGTAAATCCATCCAAGTTGCTACAAAGTCCTATTTTTGGCCTTCTGTATGGTTGCATAATATTTTCTTCGTTTATATGTATTACAATTTTTTTTATCAGTCCACTTTCGATGGGCATCATGGTTGGTTCCATTTTTTTTGCTATTATGAATAGTGCTGCAGTAATTTCATTTATTCATCACATTTTTAGGATCAAAGACAAGTTTAAAAGGTTCACTCTGATAGAATAGCTGATGTAAATTAAATATTAAAAACAAGTAAAAAATTTCACATTGAATTTGAACTTACTTGTTTGGTCTAAATAGTAAAAATCACATACTGGTAAAGTATAACAAGACATTGCTTATTAAATTAGAAAACATATGGAATAAAACCATATTTGGTTGTGGGGTGCACATAATTATTAATTGCATCTAAATAAGTTGTGATATTTTACAAATCTAAATGAAAGCCGGCATTCCCCAGATATGTAAGGATTTTTGAATATAGAGTAACCAAACTATACAATTTCAAAAGTAAACATTTTGACTCATCAACCAAAAAAAATTTAACATTATAGTACATAATTTCTATCTTTGCTGCCCATTTGGATTTTAGAAATGTTTTGGTCTTTGAAGGACTACTTTATAAATCAACCCAAGTATCCTACAATAAAACTGAACTTTTAAATATGATTTTTGTTGTTGTTTCCCACCCCCAATCAATTAGGAATCTTTAAAAAGTATTTAATAAAAGGGGCACCAAAAATCTTCAGCTTTTGAAGTTTCAAGCAGAGTCTTCAAAGAAACTTAAAATGAGTCTTTACAAAAGCAACAGACAACCAAACAAACTAAACAGTGGGAGCTCAAATACCTCAAAGACTTATTTTGAGAGTCCATAATTACTTGGAATATCTTAATTTGTAAGCAGAATTATTTGATAAACAAGTTATCTGATGGATATCTTATCTTATAAAAAATATTTGTTGAAGAAAGTTACCACGAATGAAGGCAAAAAGTCATTATCTGACAGAATAATTGGTCTAAAATAAGTACAAATTTTAATACAATAAAGTAGTTTTGAGATTATCCTTCACTCAACAGACATTGTACCAGACTTGTCAGTCACCCCAATATCTATAAAGAAAAATGTTTATAATTAAAAGTATTATGGACTACAGCACAGAAAGAATGAAAGCTATCAACAATTTTATTTAAAATTTTAAAATAACAATATTGAACATAACTATGTTACAAAAACTTAAGTGGCATAGTATTAGATAAAATATGTGAATATTTATCAATAATAATATCTTGCTTAATATATCTGTAATGTTATAATAATAAATATAACAAGGTTTTACATTTTGATATAATGTACATGAATATGTATGATGTTTATTTTACTAGAAATAATTTTATTTTTGAAAACAATTTCTGAATAGTATCACTTAAAGAACATACAATATAATGCAATAATTTAGTGTGTCAATACATAAATATTTAAAAAATTATCATTTATATATTTTAGCTCACCCTTCATATTCAAAAGTATTCCATCTTAAATGGTAAAGAATTTACTCTTAATATAGGCCATAGTAGGCAATTTTTCTCACTGCCACTTTACACATGAGTCAGCCTATTTGACTTGTCTAAAGTTAAACAACTAGTCAATGGCCTTTCAAATATTTTTCCAGATGCACCCCATCTAAAAATTCTATTATATTCATTACTTTTAAATTCATTTCCATTTATTTTTATTCATACAACTCTCCTTACTACTAGATAATAAATTGCCTAGGCACTATTAATGAAACAGATAGGAGAATATTGATTATTTACTGACACATTAGCTGTTATGATTTAATTAGAAGGCAAAAATTCCTAACTTTAACCTTTCTCCCCTTTTTTTTTTTAATAAGGGAAGGTGAAGACTTGAAAGGACATAAATGTTATTTCTAATACAATGGTACTTATTAAAAAAGTATTCATATGATCCATACTCAGTCTCAAACCTAAATAAGAATGAGACATTGCTTTATCTTGATGCTATCTGTTAATTATAGGGAATATATTTACATGGTTCAGAGTCTTAGGGAGTGGTTCTCAAAATTAGACCCTTAGAAGAGGAATAACATGAAAGTAAAATTGAGAGGTGCTCTGAAGAAACAAAACAAAGCAAAACAAAACAAAAAACAGCGCAATATCTGTGGAACTAGGAGAGAAAAGGAAATGTGAAATTCAACAATGTCTAGTGGAAAGCAGGAGACTAAGTCTGTCTTGGTCTTCCAGAGATTCTGGGAAGAGTGGAGGCCACATGTGGATTATTCCTATCAAGATGAAACCTTCAAATCCTGAAGGAAATGTGGGGTAGTTGCTTTCAGAGGGGAAAGCGCAATGGTGTGAGGAAGAGATGCAGAAAGGAGAAAATGCATCCCGCATAAACGTTGTTTATGTGTTGTTCTATGTTATGGAAAGCCTTGACAATGACTCTGAAGTGCCACTGAAAATAAGTTTATAACCACCTTCATCAAGGTGTTGCATGTATTCTGTAGACCACTGGTGCCCACATTTTAATCTTGAGATTTAGTTCTTGTCTCTCCCTTTTGATCATTTTCCCGATTTTTTTTACACTCTCTAATTTTAGCATCTCCAGACAATCTACATTTCTTTTCCACATTATTTTCTTAATAAACATAGATAACTAAAAATAAATAAATACATAGATATAGAAAACTAAAAAAACTGCTGTCTTCTCAACAGCAAAGTTCTATAGTAGTGTGGTAATGATGATATTATATGGATCCTATACTTATGTAATTTTCTGATAAGACTAAAGTGGATTGGCAGGAACACTAATACGGATGTCTATACATAAATTCAAAGGCCACCACGTCATGTTTACGTTTTCCCCATCCCACAATTAAAAATGAATTTCTGATTACCATGTTAATTTAATCAGTTAACTTTTTAAAAGAAATCTACCAGATTCATGCAATTTTGCCAAGAGTTGTAGGTTGCAAAGAGATCTTTAAGTTTCTATGGATAGATGGTCAGTTGCATGAGTGTGGAGGAGCAATCATTACATATCTTGGTCCTCTAAATTCCAGACAAAATTTTAAAATTGGTCATCAGATTTATTGTCTCTATTCCTGGCAAGACTAGTCTGGAGAATCTGGCTTAGATGTGGAGAGTCATTCTGCCTTATGGTGATGCTTTCCCCATCCCAGCCCCTTCACTCAGAGATGCCTTGCCATACACACAGCAGTTGCTGGTAGCAGGGCAGAGTGAGGTAGCCTTCACATGAGTATCTTGAAAATCTGCTTGGAGCAGAGACCCACCTTGCTCCAAGGAAAAGAGAGTGCTCAGAGTAAAGCAGGTTCATTCCCTTCTCCCAACTCCACAAGTCAAGCAAGCTCCCTCTCTTCTTTTTTGTGGATTGGGGAGGAGTTAAGAAAAACTGTGGAGGCTGACTTTCCGTTTTTAAACAAAAACTTTACTTTATGGGCCAAGATGGGAACGCTGGGGAGAGTTGGGAAGAATTCTCTCTTCACTAAGAGGACTCGCTGCAACCAGCTTCCTTCTAAGAGTTTGAGGTCTCCTGGAAGAAAGGATTCTCGCATCATGTCCAGGAAGAGCATTTCTAAGAACAGACCTGAGAGGAATTTACTTCATTTCAGAGCTGTGTGTCACTCATCATGCTTTGGGAAAAGTGTAGGATAAGTTTTGGGTTGTTTTGCTTTGTTTAGTTGTGCTTAGGACTACAAGATTTAAATTTAAATCACTATAGAAAAGAAAAGGAATCAGAAAGCCACCCAGTTTTCCAATCCCTAATGTAAACACTAGAACAGTAAAGGTACCATAAGAAACCTATTGGTGGCACTATGGAATTAGATAACTCTAAAGCAAACTTGGCAATAAATGGATATCCCTGTGAAAATGCAAGTCGGTAATTTCCTTTGTTGGGATACTATGTAGAGAAAATTTGAAACGAAAATTCTACGTGAGCTGTTTGTAATCAAAATTAATTTTATAATATATAATAATGTATTATTTTATAGGTGAGATTAAACATCTCACACACATGCATGTGCACTCACACTTACACACTCTAGGAACAGATTCTAGTGTATACATTCCCACACTTCATTCATCAACTTCACAAAGGTCATCTTAGGTTACAGGAAAAAAAAAAAAACAGGGACAACTTTAACAGTAAATTTGTAAAATTTTATGAATAGAAATAGATGTAATGCTTTTCATGCAAGTGTGTTTCATTGCAAACACTACTGCTAAGACAAAATACTCATCCGTGTACACATAAATAAAGCTTATGCTGTCTTTGGAAATACACAAACATGGATCAAACTGAAATACATGTTTCTTTGCCAAGACGAATCACATGGTTAGATTTTGGTCTTATTTATGCACTTTAAACTGATACATGTAACTTCACAAAATCCTCATTCTTGACTTATTCTTTGGTTTTAGTACTAAGGCTTATGTGCTGCGGTATGGTGCCTTTGTAGACATTCTGTGCATTACCACTTTTTTTTTCTTTGTTTCAATTCTAGTATTCATAGCAAGCAAAATAATCATTGTTGAGAACCAAGTAGCAATACAGGTAAAAACCACACACTTTTTAGACACTAATAACATTGGAAACCATTCAGAAAATGTTCATGAATGCAGGGCTAACAAATGGTCCTCCGGAAATGCCTTTTGTCCTGTGCATATACTGTTCTTCTAGAGACATCTCTAACTAGTGCAACAAGACCTAGTATTTTTGGCAGAGCCCTAGGCAACATTCACCATCAAAGTGTTTCTGTGTTCTTAATATTTGCTCAGAAAAGAAAGAGAAGAAATCACCCTGAGCGCTAGGATTGGATATGTTTTTTATCTATGAACATCTATACTATGAACATGCACAAGACAATATGGAACTATGTTTTTGTTATTGTTGTTTTTCAATGGCCCCATCAACAGAAAACCACCTTAGATGAAATGAATATTTAACCTGTCATTGGTGTTTAAAAGTTAAACTCACTGCCATTAGTCCACAGGGTCCCAATCATCAAACTCTTGAAAGTCAGCAATGCCCTCTGTGTCACGCAGGACTGGGGACATTCTGCCCTGATGCCTGCTATTTCACTGCCTCCCATAAGCCTCAGGCAAATGAAACAACCCATCTGACAGGGCTTTCTTTGTCATTTCTGGCTTTTTCTTAATCTTTATTCCTCTTGCTTTCTCCACTTTTATTTAAAAACTACCATTTTTTTAACTTTTATGCTTTCTTATGAAATTCGACTTCACATTCCATTATAATGACATATTTTATATTAAGAAATAAACAACAGAAACTTTGGGAGGTCATTTACAGAATAAAGATGGCAATCTGTTTGAAAATATTAGATGCTTAATAAGAGTAGAACCTTAAGATTTAAAGTTTAGACTTTACTTTTATTACACTATCATAGGGATATTGATCAAGGATTTGAATTAAATTATAATGAAGATATAAAAGGGCAGCATCTCTAATATTTCTTAAACAAAATGTCTATTAACAAACAAAAGGGTTTTTTTTTTAACAGGTCTTTAAACAGTACAGCCACAGTAATTATGCAACATGACATAATAATGAGGAGAATATCATCAAGAATAATAAATAGGAGAATATCGTTGAAGGATGTTATTGGTTAATTGTGCCTCCCACTAAAAATATGTATCTGCTGAAGCCCTAAATCCCAAATACTTTAGAATGTGACCACATTTGGAGATAGGGCCTTTAAGGAGGTAATTAAGTTAAAATGGGATTGTTAGTGGGTTGTAACCCAATAAAACCCGTGTCCTTAGAAGACGAGGATATTAGGACCCAGGTAACACAGAGAAAAACCATGGGAGGACATAGCAAGACGGTGCCCACTCACAAACCAGGGAGAGGTCTCAGAAGAAATCCAACCTGCCAGCACCTTGAACTCAGACTTATAGCCTCCAAAATTGTGAGAAGATAATCTTCTGTTGTTTAAGCCACCTGGTTTTTGGGGTTTTGTTATGGCAGCCCTAGCATACTCATACAGAGGGCAATGACGAGAGTCTGTTTGTTAGGGGAAGGTGGAAGTTTGGAAAGGACACAGAATTGGTTTTATTTTTTTCCTCCTGTAGGCATTCAGGGCTTGATAAGGTAAACTTGGCTCTTTAAAATATCAACATGTTCCCACTGAAAATGTTATTTGATCTTGTTCATTTCTGCCCAACTTCTACTCACTTTAGAAAACAGACTTTAGCAGCCTGGTATTTGCATTTTGAATATCCAAATAGGACTTAAAGAATGTTAACCAAAAGAACAAGATTATCCAGTATGGGAATGTGACAAACAAAAATGCGTGGGGCGAGTTGGGTGGGGGTGGGGATGGTAGTGTGAGTAAAGTATAAGCAAGCAGGCTGAGTCAGTGCTGGTGGGGGGAGGCAAGTGGAGTGAGGCTCCCAGGGATTCACAGAGGCCCTGTGACTGCCCCCGTGGCCAGAGACCTGGGCGTGACGCACAAGCTGTGTCTTGCTGACTTGCATTTTTTCATTTGCAGTTGTAATCCAAAATGTACTTGCCAATTGACATTTTTTTTTACGCCAGGGAAAAAGCAGAAGTGGTTCTCGAAATTGCTTTCTGTTTTAAATTTTATTTCTTAAATTTGAATTTAGTTCCTGTTTTTCTATTTAAGGTATAAGTTCCATCCTGAAGAAAAAGAAAAACCCAATAATTTCCACAAACAGAACTCTGCTTAATATGCTTCTACAGAATGTCCCTGTGGTTAACACAGAAATGAGGTTAGTTGTTTTGTTTTGTTTTTGAGTCAGAGTTTCACCCTGTCACCCCAGGCTGGAGTGCAGTGGCATGCTCAAGGCCATTGCAGCCTCCACCTACTGGCTCAGGTGATCCTTCTGCCTCAGGCTTCCAAGTAGCTGGAACTATAGGCATGTGCCACCATGCCTGGCTAATTTTTCTTGATTTATTGTAGAGATAAGGTCTTACCATGTTGCCCAGGCTAGTGTCGAACACATGGGTTCAGGCAATCCTCACCTTGGCCTCCCAAAGTGCTGGGATTACAGGCGTGAGCCATCATGCTAGGCCTAGGTGTTCTTTTAATAATGAGATAATAAACATATAATACTCTGCCCAATTTAAATTACATTGACTGTCTAACTGACCTGATACTAAATATATTTTTGATTACATAGCGTTACATCCATATATAAATGCAAAATTAAGTTCTCTTGTCCCGAGTATCTTTTGGTGAATTTCATGATCATCGTCTTTCTAAATATTATTTGTTTCTTTTCTTAGGCTTTTAATATTTACAGTCTTTGCCACTTAGTAAAATGTTATTGCTTTTGTCTTAAAGTAGAGCAATATGTTTTTATTTTATCTACCAAATGGAATTTGATCTCTTGAGAGACTGTGCAATATTGGTCATTGCATTCCAATTTAAATTTTCTTGAACCTAGTCCCTGAGTCACTCTTAGCAAAGTATCATTGAACATAAGTGAGCAAAAATCCAACACATGGAGTTACAAGAAGCACAGAAGGATGCATTTATTACATCTAATTGGAGATTTCAGAAACTGATGTCACCTAACTTTCCCCTAAATTTTGAAATTACTTCACTACCTAAGCTTTCTGTCATTTTATTCATGGGTGTGCCTGCATTATTGCAGGGATGGATTCAATCTATCAGCAAATCATTGCCCTTTTGATGTCACTCATCTAAGCACATCTGTCAGCCACATGGATGTTAGAACATATTCACAATTGCCAACCAGAGTACATTTCTACCTCAGGATGGTCAAAATAGTTGTGCTGATATTGTCCAATTACAGTGACTTTCAGGGCTTAATTTTCTGCCTGAACAACCATACATTTTTGAATGTTTTTCTGACCTTTATTAAACTATTGAGTCATTCACAATATGTTTTCTATGTTGTAGTCTCTGTTTTCTCTTACCTATTATTCTTTGAAAACTGTCTGCTTTCTTGCACTTAACTTTGTATTTCTCACAAAAAAATTTACAGAGGCACTCAACATCAGTCTGCCATCCAGTGCACTACCCTGTGTTTATTAAAATATACTCTCTGCCCTTATAAATACAATCTTCCAAGGAAACTAATAACTAAAAACAGAGAGGCTGAAACTTTAATCATGTCAAGAGAAGTCAGAATTCCACAACATTTGAAATCCCTATTGTTGGCCTTTTTGCTTTGCCGATGGAAGGCAAGAATTGGTGGCCTTCATAGTATGTGTTTGACAAGTTCCTAGTGACTTTTTCCCAATGGAATTATGGAACTTCTGTCTCTTGAGGAAGCATACTTCAGATTATTCGTCAAGGAAACTCAGGTATCCATAAGGAAAACTGACAGTATGACTGAAGTATGTGGTAAATTTTCTTGATAATCACCTATCCTGAAAAAAAATTAACTGTTGCAAAGATAATGTGTATTATTTTAGTTCTTTTATGTGCTACTTACACTAGAGTTCAATTTTTTTTTCAAATCTCCTCTTAAAGTGCTTTGGTTATTCATGAAGGCCTTGGCATTGTGGAACTTGCCCCAAATTCCAGATGACAGGTGTCCCATGGCTCCCCTCTGGCCTGGCACACTCATGTTAGATGCCCCTGTGGGCAGGCCAGATGCTACATCCTTTCCTCCCCGACTGGAAAGGTATTCCAGAAAGGGTAGGAAACCTGAGTTTCACTAGCCAAAAACACGGACTTGGCCTTGACTTTTAAAGTAGAAATGCCCTGTGAATCCATATAAATACAGTGCCTTTTTTGTTTCTGACAGAATTTAAACCTCATTGCTGTGGAATTAGCTTTGGAATACTACAGCAACCATAAACGACTAACTATAACTCTCCCTGAGAACAGCTGCCAGGGAGCTGTAGACTATTTCCTTAGACTCTAAAGCATTGACATTTCAAGGAAAACTCAACATTCTTGGCACAGTAAAGCTTACTCAACTAAGATGTCTTATATAAACTATTTGCACACATGAAAACTTCTATAAATGTGAAAAATGTATTATTGTAAGTGACTTATAACCTGAAAAATGATGCAATTTTATATGACTTATTTTACATACCAAAGACTATTGTAACCTATAAGTGGCCAGTGCCTTATGTGAAATATTGAAAATTTTATGATAAAAAAACTAACAGGCTATGATCGCATCCGCTGGGTCACTCAAAGTATAAAGGAAAGAGCATCGACTTTAGAACCAGAGACACTGGGATACTGTCCTGGCTCACATTTTTTTTTTTTTTTTTGAGTTGGAGTCTTACTCTGTCACCCAGACCGGAGTGCAGTGGCCGTTCCCTGCAGCCTCGACCTGCTGGTCTCCGGCGATCCTTCTGCCTCAGCCTTCCGAGTAGCCGGAATTACAGGCATGCGTTACCACGCCCGGCTGATTTTTTTATTTATTGTAGAGGAGGTCTCGCCGCCCAGGCGGGTCTCGAACCCATGGGCTCAGGCAATCCACTCACCTCAGCCTCCCAAAGGCGCAGGATTACAGGCTGAGCCACCGAGCCCGGCGTGGCTCACATTTAACAACTGTGTTTTCTTGGGGAGATCCAATCAGTGTGCTGCTCTTCAAAATGGATGGGTGGGTTTCCATTGTGGCTATTATTGATATTAGTGCTCCATGTACAAAACTCTCTTTTTTCATTCTCTTGGGAAGAATGGCAGCTTGCTGATTTGCTCCAGTGGAGCTCTACATGTAAAATTCTGATTGATGTCCAGGGAATATCTACTGGAGGGATAATTCAGAATTTTAAAAAAATCTAATTAATAGTCATAAAAATATGTGAGACCATATTATAGTCATACAACAATAACTGAAGTGCTATACGAATCCATGGGTTCACGAGTTCTGAGAATTAAAAATATGACAGTTGGCATAAAACACTCAAAGAGTTAGATTCAGAAGACAAAACCAACGAAACAGTTCAGACGATAATGGAAGACGTGAGGAAATGGTGAACATTCCTTGCGTACAGCAAATAGCAAGTCAAGGGTTTTCCCAAACAAAGGATGATGCTTTCTGTAGGCTGAATATTACCAGTCCAAATGACCCAAATGTTTCCTATTTCTTCTGCTTTGAGTAGATTATAATTTGTTCACTGTCTCTCTGAGGTAGACAAAGAGGCAGATAAACATATATTTTTCAATAGTTACAATGATCACAAAATATTTAATTTTATTCCCTATCTTTACCTGTACTTAATCAAAGAAAACATCTTTACATTAAATGAGTATTGCTTATAAAATTTTTTAAAGGTCAGGCTCGGTGGCTCAGCCTGTAATTCCTGCACTTTGGGAGGTTGAGGTGAGTGGATTGCCTGAGTCTGTGGGTTCGAGAACCACCTGGGCAACTTGGTGAGACTTCATCTCTACAATAAATCAAAAATTAGCCAGGCGTGGTAGTGCATGCCTGTAGTTCCAACTACTTGGAAGGCTCAGGTGAAAGGATCGCTGTAGCCCAGCAAGTCGAGGCTGCGGTGGCCGGGAGTGTGCCACTGTACTCCGTCTGGGCAACAGAGTGAGACTGCAACTCAAAAAAAAAATTTTTTTTTAATGTTCAATAACTACTTCTATGACTAGGCTTTTATCAGTGTGATCTTCAACCTTGTTGGGAAACCTTCATAATATGCCATCAAGCACTGTCTGAGAGTGTGGAATAATTTTGTTGAGTTCTGAAAACCCAGGATGTCTATCACTGCCAACTCTGATTTGTGTTGTGCCCTGTCACATCTCTTTTTCAGTAAATATACTCGAATATTTGGCTGGGCTTGGTGGCTCAGCCTGTAATCCCAGCACTTCGGGAGGCCAAGGTGAGTGGATTGCCTGAGCCCGTGGGTTCGAGACCAGCCTAGTCAACTTGGTGAGACCTCATCTCTACAATAAATAAAAAATTAGCGGGGCATGGTAGTGCGTGTCTGTAGTTCTGGCTACTTGGAAGGCCGAGGTGGAAGGATTGCTGGAACTCAGCAGGTCAATGCTGAAGTAGCCATGAGTGTGCCACTGCACTCCAGCCTGGGTGACAGAGTGAGACTCCATTTAAAAAAAAATCCAAAAAACCAAACAAACAAAAACAAAAAAACTGGGATTTCAAGGTTGAGTGACAGGCAAGAATAATTGCAATGGTTCATAGAAATTTAAAACTATATGTGGAAACAACATCAAGGAGAAATTACTAGAAGAGCCACTATTTTCATAAGTTAACCCCATGTGTAAAATAATATTTAGACATATCATATTTTCTTGGCCAGTGCAGAGAGCATATCTGGGAATAGTTCAAAAGGAACCATTAGCTAACAGCTGTGACCATAATGGTTGCTAATACTGAACAGAATTAAAGACAGAGTTGTTCACGTCTTTTTACTTAGTATGACTGTCAAAAGTTATTTGACTTGGTCATATGGATGCCTGAGGACCTGTGACCAAAAATCCATATTGAATGTTTATGTCCATTTTGGGAAAAAGTTTCTTGATTGAGTTGGTTTTCTAGAAGAATTTGGATACTTTAATTGCTATTTCCAGTCTTATTCATCATGCCAAAAAACAAAAAAGTCACATTATTATTTCTTACTCTGATTCAAGTAAATCTGGGAAAATTTGAGGACAAAGACATTATCTGGTTTGCCATCATTACGCCTCAGCACCATTAAGAGAAGGCACACTATTGCAGAATCCATGAAATCACTGATTTGGCAAGTGTTTTATAGACTGATTTGGCAAGTGTTTTATAGACTGATGATTTCCAAAGTATATTTCCTGGAAACAAAATATTGCATGAAGGTGCCTCAGTATGACTGCAAGTATCAATCAAAAAAGAGAAAGAGAGAGAGAGAGAGAGGCTCTTTCTCTGCTAACACCCAACTATTGCCATTGAGGCAACTTCTTGTTTTTTTGTGTTTGGAGGAACTACATCATTATTTAAATAAAGAAGGCTATTAAAATCCCTGTCTACACATCTTTACCACCCGCTCTCCTTAATCCACTCCACTCAAGTTATCATATTCATGGAACCAATGAACTCATTCATGTGAAGATCCTCAACAACTCCGTGTTGGGAAATCTAATATTCAGTTCCTGTCTTTATCCCAACTTCTTGTTTTAGCATCATTTTGCACAAACGCTCACTTTTTCTTCAAGCTTTAATTGGCTTGACTTTAACTGGCTCCTACACTTGGGTTCCAAGACCGCATATACCCACTTCTCAATCTCATCTGCTGACTCCTTCTTCCACATCTCAGAATATGCTAGTGCCCAGACACACTTTTACTGTATCATTCTCTAGCTGTGCTGTCTCTACCTGGGGAATCTGACAAATCCCCATGGGGTTAAATTCAATATTTGTTGAAAACTCCCATATGCATATTTCCAGATTGAGCCTCTCCCCTGAGCTCCAAGCTCCTTAATTCAATTTCCCAGTCAACATTTCTGTGTGGGTAGCAAATTAGCACTTCAAATTTAATATGTCAAAAGACGTAATTCTTTACCAGTTTGCCTATATTAACCCATTCTTCCTCAACCTGCTTATTTCCAAATAGTCTCCCATTTAGCTAATGTCACCCTTATTTATTCTGTTTCTTGGCTAAAAATCTAGTAATCATGATTGATTTCTTACTTTTTGTCATTCTCATATCGTATCCTATAACATCTATTCTGAATCAGCCTGACAATCTTTCATCATTTCTACATCTCAGTCTCAGATCACACAACCACAAGCTGTTTCATAGAACCCTGAAGCCAGTAAAATGGTCTTGGTCTACTGTTGCTTTTGAGACTGCAAGCTACAGAGATGCCAAAATGTTCACTTTAACATATAGATTATATCACACTCCACTAAAAAGCCCAATGATTTCCTCTGAGTCTTAGAAGATAAAATTTAAAGCCTGACTGTGATCTGACTAGACCCTGCATGATCTGACTCTAGCCTCAGTCATTACCAGTCTTTCTTCTCGGGTTTCTAGGATGATGGTTTTCTTTCTGCTTTAACATGCCGAGCACGTTTTACACATGCTCTGCTCACTTTGCTTGAAACACTCTTCCCCCACATCTTTGAATTATTAGTTTCATCTTGCCATAAGGGTTCTGTGCAACTTCCCTGGCCATCTTTGATAAAGTCTCCACCCTCTGTATCTTTCTAGCGTTTATATTTTCCTCAGAGCACTTTTCATTTTACTTTTTGTGTGAGCAACTTCTCACTCTCACTTTCTCTCTTGCTTTTTTCTCTTTTGACATTTCTCTCACTCTTCTTTTCAGGGATAAGAAGCTAAATTCCTCCTATTTGCTAAAGCAGAGAAATTCTATTCTCTGTAAACTATACCTTGACTTGGAACTCCTAAAATACTATAATCACCCCTTACAAGGAACTTGCCCCTTCTCCTAGCACTGAGCTAAGTGTGTTACTCACATTCTCCTTCGATCTTCACAACTATTTTAAAGTGAGTACTAGTATAAGCAGCAGATCACGGATGGGAGAGAGAGGGTTATATAACCACAGGAGCTTCTTCAAGGTCACATGGCCAGCCAGGGGCAAGGTAAGTACAAGTGCACAGCCTCCATACCAGGTTTATCACCCTTCCTGCTCCTTAATCTGGTTAATTACTTAAGCATCTGATTTTTCTTGAAGGGAGGTGTCTTGTTATCTGATTAAGAGAGACCATTGTCAGAAGTGAATGTCTCAGTTTAGCCTTTTCAAGGAATGTACTGATTTTAGGTAATATGTCCTTTCACAAGGAGATTGGTTTTTTGCCCACTCCATTTGACTCCCCAGAGCCTCATGCAACAGACTTTCATCTTGACCTGTCTCAATACTAAAAGAATGAACACGAACAAATCAACACTCGACTTTGAAGGGCTCAATGCCTTGAACGGTGTGGTATCTGTTTCACTGTTAAAATCATTTTAAAGTCAGATCCTACTCTCCAGGCTTTGGGGAAAATTAAATAAAAACAAAAACAAAAAAAGAGACAAGAAACAACCTTTTATAAATTTCTCAGTTTTGCATGGAAGAACTGCCATGTTGTATCTCAAGTATCATTCTTGATTCTAAGGCTAAATTCATAATGGTTCTTAGACAATTTTTACCTTTTTCAGAATCCCATTTGTTCTGATACTATATTTAATTTTTTAAAGGTAAT
The DNA here is from genome assembly GCA_027257055.1 of Cephalopachus bancanus. NCBI lineage: Eukaryota > Metazoa > Chordata > Mammalia > Primates > Tarsiidae > Cephalopachus > Cephalopachus bancanus. The sequence goes on from JAPVLO010000255.1 coordinate 1,942,767, forward strand.
GACTATATTCATTTGAGATTAGAGCACTTGGTAGGATATTTCTCAGTACTATTTTGATGTTCTGTTAATTAACTCTCAGGTCCATATGGAAATAAAATGGTTTTCTAAAATATGAATTTTTTTCTTTTTAATATTCATTAAGCAGAAGATATATTAGTGGCTTAATAGTTGTTATTTTAGATGCAAAAGTTTAAATAAGATAAATATAATTCATGCTTCATCAAATTCTATATTTTAAATAGCTTTATCAATAGGCCTGAAATATTAGCTGAATATACCAATTGAAATAGGTAACACTAACTTCTTAATTTTTATGATTTAATTAATTTTAGGTAGAAATCCTCTTCTTCCCAAGTATCAGTAACTCTCATACCCCATTTTGTTTAAGATAGAGATTCAATAGGCACCATTGCTTGCACTGATATTATAATTTTTAAATACAAATAGGTAAAATTTTTAAGTTGCTTAGCTGATGCTCTCAACAAAAGTGAAATATTCTGTTTTTGTTTCTGATAAACAAGTTAAATGTAATTTTTAAAATTCTTTCCTTACTGTCTGCTTGTCTTACAGAAATGGTAGGGGTTTTCCCTTCCTCATGCTCTTTCCTGTTTAAATTCTGTCTTCTGTGAGTTGATCTTTTTTACGTGACTTGGATGTGTATCCTTAAAGGCAGGCAGGTGTTATAGTGATGCTAGCAGTGTTAGAAGAAGGTGAGATTTATCAGGGCTGTAAATTAGATTCCAAGGAAGATTCTATATAAAGATTAGACAGGGATCTCCCTTTATATATATGATCTGGGCAGCATATTTACATAAAGTTGCAAATAACTCCAAGTACACTGGATCACCATTGTCAAGTATGACAAACTGGGGCGGTGGTGGGGGCATGAGAAAGGTACTGATTGTCTACACCAGACAAGGATCATCAACAATGGATTCTGAGTCAAATTAGCCTCAGGGAAAATCCTGAGCTCTCTAGATTCTCCTGGAGTCATAAAATATTTACATACTTCTGGATACATTTAGCTCACTGCCTGAATATGGTGGGCCTTCAGAAAATGGCACTAGCCTGTTTTGTTAGAAATCTATCTGTCTGACTCCTTTTAATATAATAGCAGTAAAATGTCAGTTCTTCATACCATTTAAGAGCGAAGAGAGAAAGGAATGGGAGCAAGAAGGTGGAAACAGTGAGCATCTTAGAGGATCTGTTTGCACTTCTTCATTCTTAACTGCATTTTTCAGGTATCAGATGTTCCAGTAATTTTTTTTTTTTTTTTTTAGGAATGAAGGCATACAAATCTGAACAGATCTCCAAAATCAGTGGGGTGGTTTTCAGTGCCTGTGCTTGCCCAGCCAGTTGGCACGTGGCCTAAAATCTGTGCATCTTCAAAGGCACCTGCATTGAAAAGTGCCAATGATCTCAAACACAAAGTCAGCTGGTTGGCATTAGGCTTAGCTTGCATTCAGAACCCAGAAGTAAGTTTCATAGAAATCCCCACTGAGAATTCCCAGAAGCATTTTTAAAGTAAAGGACTGTGTATTTAATGTCAGCATCTATTAAATAGAGTAGACTTATAAAAAAGTTGAATTACAGATTATAGATGAATGTCATTCCTGGCTCTGTCCTCAACTTCCTTTCTTGCTTTGATCAAGACCCTTGACTCCAGATAGCCTCAGTTTCCCCATGACTGAAGTAAAGTGGTTACATTAAATTATCTGTAAGGGTTGCTTCCAATTTCAGCATGTGATTTATCCTAAATACCAGGTTTGAAAGCTTCTAATAGGCTGACTTTGCTTGGGGAATAAAAATGTTTTCTCATGGCTCTACAGCTGGGCAATAGAGAAGTTACCCTGTGAGTCTTTTTATGTTAAATAATCTAGTTGGACCACATGAGAAAATACCTTTTAAAATACACCTCTCTTATACTGAGGATTACTTGGGAACATTTTTGTTTTCTTGTTAATTGTAACGTACTTTTTACAAAAGACATCCACCTTATCAAGTCAATTTTATTATAAATACTAATCTAAAAGATAGCATAGTGTTTCTAGTATGTTGCTCAATTTCTCTGTTTCTTCCATGTCAGTTATTGGGTTTTTGAACAAACTGCTTTGTAGACTGGCAGTGATGAAAGTTATTTAACAATGGCTTTTCCACCTTTCCAGAAACAAATATTTAAAATGGTTAAGAGACAGTAGATATTATAAGAAGGGGGAAAATATCAATACAGGTTGAGTATGCGTTATCCAAAATACTTGGAACCAGAAGTGTTTTAGATTTTGGATTTTTTAGTCTCTGAAATATTTGCATATACTCAATAAGATATCTTGGGGATTAAATCCACATCAAATTTTGAAATTTGTCTTTCATATATATCTTATATAAACTGCCTGAAGGAAGTTTTGCACAGTATTTTTTCTCTCTTTTTTTAAATGATAGATTTAGGGAGTACAAGTGCAGTTTTGTTCCATGGATGCATTGTGTAGTGGTGAATCTGGGCTTTTAGTGTGACCATCATGAAAATACTATACATTGTACCCATTACATAGATTCTCATTCCTCATCTCCTCATCCTGTTCCGAGTCTCCAGTGGCTATTAGTCCACTCTCTCTGACTATGTGTACACATTATTTAGCTTCTACTTTTATGCAGGAACATGCAGCATTTGACTTTCTGTTTAGTTCACTTAAGATATTGGCCTCCAGTTCCACCCATGTTATGGCAAAACAAATGGTTTTATTCCTTTTTACGACTGAGCAATATTCCATTGTACATGTGTGTGCGCGCATGCATGCCACATTTTCTTTATCCAGTCACTCACATCTTTACTATTGTGAACAGTGCTACAATAAACATCTCTTTATGAGGTGGTGACATATATATATATTTTATACAATAATTTCTTTTCCTTTAGGTAGATGCCAGTAGTGGGATTGCTGGTCAAATAGTAGTTCAATTTTTAGTTATTTAAAAATCTCCATACTATTTTTCATAGAGGTTCAACTAATTTACATTTCTTTCTGCCAATAGTGTATAAGCATATAAGCATTCCCTTTTCTCTGCATCCTTGCTAACATTTGCTGTTTTTTTACTTCTTAGTAATGCCATTTTGAAAGGTGTAAGATAATATCTCATTGTGGTTTTAATTTGTATTTCTCTGATAATTAGTAATGTTAAGCTTTTTAAATATATATTCATTTGTATGTCTTCTTTTGAAAATTGTCTGTTCATGTCCTTTGCCCACCTAAAGGTTAGGGTTAGGGTGACCACTTCATATATAACCTTGGTAGAAAGAAAAAAGAAGAAAGAACCAGCAGAATGAGGTTGGGAGAGAACAGCTAAAATTTTATTTTATTTATTAAATATAACAGCACAGTTTTCTCCTTTTTTTCTTATTTTTATTGTGCATATTTAAGGCATATAGCATGATGTTTTGATACACTTATACACAGTGAAATGAATACTACAGTCAAGTAAATTAAATATCCATCATCTCACAGTTACTTTTCTTATTTCTATTTTTTTAATGGTATGAGTAACTAAAATCTACTCTTAACAAATTTCCATTGTAATATATACAATTATATAGTTTTCTTTAATTAATCTAATTTTACATTAGATCTCTAGATTTATTAATCTGAGATAACTGCTTCATAGTTCCCTTTCATATATATCTCTTCATTTATCCCATTGTCCAACACTGGTAACTGCCTTTATACTCTCTATTTCTATATATTTAATTTAAAAATGTTAGATTCCACATGTAAGTGAGAGCATGCAATAACTGTCTTTCTTTTTCTGGGTTATTTCACTTAGCATAATGTTCCTGGAGTCCATCTACGTTGTAAATGGCAGAATCTCCTTTTTTAAGGCTACATGATGTTCTAGTGTGTATATGTGTGTGTGTGTGTGTGTGTGTGTGTGTGTGTGTGTGTGTACATATACTACAATTTCATTATTCATTCATCTGTTAAACAGATTGTTTTCAAGTCTTGGCTATTGTGAATAACGCTGTAGTAAACATGGACATTCACCTCGTCATGAGGTGGTGATTTCATTTCCCTAATGTATAATATATCCATTATTATACATAATGGAGGCGATAACAGTAATGATAATAATAATTACTGGGGCCATGATAGTTCTATTTTTAATTTATTTAGGAACCTCTGTACTGTTTTCCACAATGACTGTGCTAATTTACATTTCTATCTACAGTGAAACTATGATTTCCTTTTTCTTACACCCTTGCTAACACTTGTTATTTCTTGTCTTTTTGACAACAGCCATTCTAGGCCAGACTCGGTGGCTTAGCCTGTAATCCCAACACTTTGGGAGGCTGAGGCGAGTGGATTGCCTGAGCCCTCGGGTTAGAGACCAGCCCAGGCAACTTGGCGAGACCTCATCTTTATAAGAAATCAAAAATTAGCTGGGCATGGTAGCACGCATGGTAGCATGAGCCTGTAGTTCTGGCTACTTTGAAGACTGAGGTGAAAGGATCGCGGAGCCCAGTGGGTCGAAGTTGGGGTAGCCGTGAGAGTGCCACTGCACTTCAGCCTGGGTAATGGAGTGAGACTCCAACTCAAAAGAAAAAATAAAAATAACAGCCATTCTAACAGGTATGAGGTATTATGTCATTGTGGTTTTGATTTGCATTTTCTTGATGATTGGTGCTGTTGAGCATCTTTTCATATATTTGTTGGCCATTTGTATGTCCTTTTTGAAGAAATGTCTATTTAGGCTACTTGCCAATTTTATTTGTTTATTTTTGCTATTGAGTTGTGTGAGTTTCTTATATATTTTGAATATTAGCCCCTTATCTAATGTGTGATTTCCAAATATTTTTTCTCCATTCCATTAGCTGCCTTTTCCGTTTTGTCAATTGTTTCCTTTATTGTGCAGAAGCTTTTTTTTTTTTTTTTTTTTTGAGTTAGTATCTCACCCAGTCGCCCAGGCTGGAGTGCAGTGGCCCGGCCACCCAGCCTCGACTTGCTGGGTTCCCACGATCCTTCCGCCTGAGCCTTCCAAGTAGCAGGAACTACAGGTGTGTGCTACCATGCCCAGCTAATTTGTTATTTATTGTAGAGATTCTGGCTAATTTGCCCGGGCAGGTCTCGAACCCACAGGCTCAGGCAATCCACACGCCTCGGCCTCCCAAAGTGCTGAGATTACAGGCTGAGCCACCGAGCATGGCCACGTGCAGAAGCTTTTTTAGTTTGATATACTCTTACTTGTTTGTTTTTGTTGCTATACTTTTGGGTCATATTAGAAAACTCATTGCCAAGGTCAATATCAAATAGATTTTACACTGGGTTTTCTTCTAGCAATTGTACAACTTCAGGTAATCTTTTTAAGTCTTTAGCCCATATTTGAGCTCATTCTCATGGATGGTGTAAGATAAGGGTTAAATTTATTCTTTTGCTTGTGGGTATTTAATTTTTCCAACTTTATTTATTAAAGATACTCGCCTCTTCCCATTGTTTCTCCTTAGTGACCTTCTTGAACATTAATTGACTCTGTATGCCTGGGTTTATTACTGGGTTCTCTGTTCTGTTCCATTGGTCTATGTATCTGTTTTTATGTCATTTGCATACAGGAAAATTTTCTTAGCAAAACACTCCACTGGTAGATAATAAATCTAATTTAATTAATGAAGTTCTGCTTCTGTCATGATGAAGGAAGATTCTATTAAACCCAACCATCCTGAAGATAGTAACTATAAACTCAGTAGTAAATTAAAAAAAAACAAACTATAGAATAAGTAGGCAGTGAATAAAATTAGAGGTATGTTGGAGCAGAGCAAATATTTGAAAGACGTTATGGTATGAATGAATTACCCATTTTTATGACTTTAGCTTCAGAGAAGAACAAGGTTTAACTCCGTAAGGGGCAGCTAAAACTCTAAAAAGACATCTGCAGTTCCTCTGGCCTGCAGAATCAGAGGGTAGAACTGCAGGGGCAACTAGAGTCAATTGAAAGACACTTGTAAAGGAGAGACAGAGAGAGAAAAGCACCCTAATTGTATGTGAAAATCTGTCCCAAATATTTGTTTTAACTCTGAAACACACATGCAGTGAAGATGTAAACAACCCAGATAAGGGAGTTAAATAGTTGAACTGAGATTTGAACTGCCACCAGGAGGCTGTGTGAAAAGTTTGAGTCCAATCAGGTTAATTGCCTGCTTTAAGAAAAAAAAGGCATTAATCTTTAGAAGAATAAAACAACATCTACAAAAAAAGCATCCACAACTTGTAAACATATGATGAACCAGAAAAATGTGACATAGTCTCATAAAAAAAGAAAGTACAAAAGATCAATATTGAGATGACAAACTTAAATTAGCAAAGGGTTTAAAACAGCTATTATACCTTTAAGGGGTAAAGACAAATATGTCTAGACTGCATGGAAATATAAGACATCTCAACATTCAAAAATATAAACATTTTAGAACTGAAATTATAATGTATAATATAAAATATTAACTGGGTGGGCTTCATGGCAGAAAAAAGATGACAAAAGAAAAATAAATAACCTCGAAGATAGAACATAGAAACTATCTATCTGAATGAGATAAAACAATTTAAACAGTAACAAAGTTTTAGGGATGTGTGGGACAATTATAAATAGTCTGATGTATCTGATTGTAATATTGGAAAAAGAAGAGGGAGAATCAGGCAAAAGTAATTTAGAGAAAAATGGTCAAATTTCAAACAGGACAAATAAAATAAAACTACTCCTAGCCGGGCTCGGTGGCTCAGCCTGTAATCTTGCGCCTTTGGGAGGCTGAGGTGAGTGGATTGCCTGAGCCTGCTGGTTCGAGACCCGCCTGGGCAGCGAGACCTCATCTCTACAATAAATAAAAAAATCAGTCGGGCGTGGTAGCACATGCCTGTAATTCCGGCTACTCGGAAGGCTGAGACGGAAGGATCGCAGGAGCCCAGCAGGCGAGGCTGCGGTGGCCGGGAGCGGCCGCTGCACTCCAGTCTGGGCGACAGAGTGAGACTCCAACTAAAAAAAAAAAAAAAAAACTACTCCTGAGCATGTCAAAGTAAAACTGTTGAGAACCTATGGTCAAAATCAAAATGTAAGAGCAGCCAGAGAAAAATGACCTATTACATGTGGTGAAAAATATTTAAATGATGGCTAAATTCTCATAAAAAGCTATGAATTCAGGAGACTGTGGAATATCACTAAAGTATTGAAGGAAAAACTGCCAACCATGAAATCTATTCCATCAAAAACATTCTTCAAAAATAACAGTTATATAAAGACATTTCCACATAAAACTAAGACCCAAGAAAATGAAGTAGGTATATTTTTCCCCAATCTTCCTACTAAGTATAACTAAAAAATCTGTAATATATATTGTACATATGAACACTTTGACAGATGAAGAGGAATCAGCCTGACTAGGGACTTTGGGGCCCAAGGAATGACATATAGCGACACATTTTTTGGGTTTTCTTTGTGCTACATATATCCCAATTTTGGAGCTAAAGAAGCTGACAACCCAGACATTCCCAGGAAAATAAACCAAAAAGGCCCCTACAAATGCTTTCTTTCTCTGGCTAAAGGACCAGAAGAGGGGCAGCCTATCAAAATAGGGAAATTTGAGACAATATCCTCTCTACTCCAGACAAAACCGTGGAAAAAACTATGACCGTCCCCTACCAAACACACCAGAAAAGGCCAAGAGAAGAGCCTTGACTTTCACTCTCTCCAGGCAGTGAAGATTCAACTATAAGTTATTACTTTTTCCTTTTCCCAGATAATTTAAGAAACTCAAAACACTTTAGTCCCTTTTACTTTCTCTAGTCTTTTCTGCCTGTCACCATGCATTTGAGTCACACATACATTTTAAAACTCAAAATACATTATTATTTTGTTTAACATAAACATTGGCTTTTATCAATGTATTGTATTTTACAAGAGATTTTATAATTTTCTGTTTTGCTGTGATTTCAACCAAGATTATTTCCTTTAATCTGAAGTCTTATTTTAGCATTTCCTTTAGTAGTTGTTGTCTAGTGATGAATTCTGTCACTCATCTTCATATTTAACGTTTGTTTTCACTGAGTACAGAATTCTTAGCTATAATTTTCTTCTAGTACTTTAAAATGCTATTCTCTTGCTTTCTGGCTATGCCATTTCTTTCAGAGTCAACTGTCAATATTTTTATTGATCCTTTTATGACAAAGTGGGTTTATTTGGAGGAAGAAAGTTGATTTTAAGAAATTTCTCAGCCGGGCTCGGTGGCTCAGCCTGTAATTCCGTGCTTTGGGAGGCCGAGGTGAGTGGATTGCCTGAGCCCAAGGGTTCGAGACCTGACTGGGCAACTTGGCAAGACCTCATCTCTACAGTAAATCAAAAAAACAGCCAGGCATGGTAGCGCGTGCCTGTAATTCCGGCTACTCAGAAGGCTGAGGCGGAAGGATCGCCGCCGGAGCCCAGCAGGTTGAGGCTGTGGTGGCCAGGAGCAGCCATTGCACTCCACTGAGACTCCAACTCAAAAAAAAAAAAAAAAAAAAGAAAGAAAGAAAGTTCTTTTTATCTTTGGTTTTTATCAGCATGACCATGGTGTGCTTAGGTGTGCATTTAATGCTTGAGATTAACAGAATTTTTTGAAGCTTTAAACTTGAGAAAATTCTTATCCAGATAATCTTCAAATATTGCTTTCCTACATTTTCTATATTTTCTTCTTTTGTTTCTAATGATATATTTGTTTGACCTTTTCACTTTAACTCTGCTACATATGTCTTTTATGTCCTTTTCTCCATTTTTTATCCTTTCTTTTCTACATGCTTTGGTTTTGATGTTTTCTAGTGACTTGCCTTTCAGTTTTCTAATCTTTTCTTCTTCTGTATCTAACATGCTGTTAAACCAATCTATTGATTTTGCAATGTTTTGTTAAGTTTTAAAATTTTTATTTGATTTTTACATGTGTTCTATTTTGGATCAAATTATGCATCTTATTATATATTACATATGTTTGCCTTAGTTATTTTAAAATCTACATATTTAATCTAATGTCTGCTCTACCTGTGGCCTGTGTCTATTGTCTGGGATTTCTCTCTCTCTTTTTTTTTCTTATTTTGACCTGTATATATTTCATCCTATATATGCACTATATATACATTCAAGTGAATTATAAATACTTTGTTTTAAAAATTGGACAACCTCTGAAGTTAGAGATTGATCATCTTGAATTAGTCAAAGAGTGAGAAAATTGTTTGCTAGGCGGTAAACTCTATGAATGTTGATTTATTTCTAGTTTTCCATTTATCTTCCTTATGTGATAGCCTCTTAGGGTGTCTTAGTTAAAGGTCTCAGGTGTTTTAAAAAGCTCCTCTTTCTTGGCCAATTTAAACAACTTCTTTTTTCTTTCTCTCTCTCTTCAGTACTGTAAAATTCCAAAATTTATCCTTGGTTTTTTGAACTCTTGGTAGTCATTTTTCACTTGGTTTAGTTCTTTCTCAATTCTCTGAAGCTTTGGTGTAGGCCAATTTCTTTAGGGGAAAAAAAAAGACATACCAAATAGACTCACTTCTTTGTGCTTCCTTTGTCTCTAGGATTTGCCTGCTCTGGTAGCTCATAATTGTAGCTTTTGTTTTCACAACCCCATGGGACTGCTTAAAACTTCAGGTTGTCACTGTTCTAGAGAGAGAAAAAGTGCTGGAATATGGACCCATTCATCTCAGTACATTTGCTTTCTCTTAGTAGTGTTCACTAGCTAAGTCACGGCTATCCTTTCTGATTGCTAATGTTTGTAATTACTGTGGATGTTATGTTGTCATTTACCCAGCTTTTATAGGTTTTCTTGGTTAGTGAGTTGGTTTGATACAAGCTACTCTGTCCCTTTTAAAAACAGAAGTCCTAGAGCCTCTATTTGCACTTAAAAAATAAATACTACTCAGTGATCTATCACAGAAACAAAGAACTGAGTACCACATGTTCTCACTCATAAGTGAACCCTGAACATTTACCATAATACTACAAGAAAGCAATTGGCAGTAGCGGGACACTGCCATGGCGGGAGGGGGGCACATAACATCAATAAGGGTACCTGATCTCAAACCAGGTGAAGTAGGGGCCATAGGGAGGCCCAAACTTTACCTGTACGGTGACCACTCGTATACCTAACCCTGAATTGTACCCCACATCTTTAAAATAAAATTTAAAAAAATTAAAAAAACAGAAACAATTATAGGAGTCGAATATATTTTTTTAAATGATATAAAGGGACTGAGGGGTTTTATTTGACCACAAGCAATATAGTCAAAGTGTTAACATAAGTAAGAATCTAAGTCAAATAAAATAATATACATGAGAGACTCAGGGACTAAAAAAACCAAACATTTTCAAACCTGGTAATAAAATGATGAGAGAATTAAAATCATATAATAAGAGAAATATCTGAGTGCACAGAGTATGTTTGGTCTGGATGGCAGTTGTCATGGGTAGAGATTGGGGTGGGATTAAAGAACACTTTATAAGTATCTGAAAGTTTTTACTTTTATCTTAGAAAAAGCTCAGAAGGTACTATTTGAGTTTTAATGGGGGAAAGATTAGAAATAATCTTTTTTTTTTTTGAGTCAGAGTCTCACTCCATCACCCATGCTTACTGCCAGTCCAGCGTCGACCTGCTGGGCTCAGGTGGTCTTTCCACCTCAGCCATCCAAGGAGCCAGAACTACAGGTACTCACTACCACGCCCAGCTAATTTTTGATTCTATTGTAGAGATGAGGTCTCGCCAAGCTGCCCAGGCTGGTCTCGAACTTGCGGACTCAGGCAATCCACTCGCCTCGGCCTCCCAAAGTGTTGGGATTACAGACTGAGCCACCCAGCCTGGCAGAAATAATCTTAATTGATCTGGAAATCTAGAAAATTTTGTAAAGTAGATTTTGCCACAACTGAAAAATAAAACGTCTAGCCATTAGGGCTATCCAACAAAGCCCTGGTTTCTTCTAGAAAGCATCAAGTCACTTGTAATATTCAATGTTATATTTGATGATCATCAACATTTATGTCATAAACAAAGTTATTTTATTAGATGGTGAGTTGCATCCCAATTACCCTTAGAATAATGCTGCAAGTAACTTAGTCATGCATTCTGTGTTATTTTCCGTGTGCTTTGTTAACGAATCAATATAAAAAACAAGGGTTAGGCCCTGATAAAATTCATTTTCCAAAGGATACATACATAAGAACATCTACAACACTGTAGTGATATATAAAATTTGCTGTTTAGTTCGCATATGTGTGTGTTTGTATAAAATAAATCTACCACGCATGTAGCCATGTTATATTTTATATCTTAGTATACTCATGTAAAATCATAGGAGTGAACTTGATGGAACTTTGAAATGCCGTTTAATACCACTTTAATACCTACTTTGACTGTCCTAGCAAATTTATTAAAATAACTTATGAAAGTTCACTTTTAGAACTTGCCAGGCAAAAGACTGCAAGGTCCTTTTTGTTTCCCAAGTTATCATTTGATAACCTTTGTCAGAATGTTCTCTCTTATTTACAACTGAAATCCTTCAACACAAATCAAAGCCATATGCCTCTACTGCTTTACCAAATGAAGGCGGATTTACCCATTATATGATGCCAGTCAGTTAAAAAAAATGTATCTTTTCCTAATGTCATCTTTATAATATATGTTTGTATTTAACCCCTCAGATGCTGAAGAATCCATTTTTAATTTTGCCTTTTATGATTAATGAATATCCACAATAAAAAGTAACTGGAAGTAAGCATTAGATTTACATATTTGAAAGGTTATCAAAATAACATTAAAAATGCTATTCTACCTCAGTACAATTATGACAGTTGACCTCCTTAATTAACTCTCTAACTACATTTCAAATTTTCTTATAAAGCCTTTTGACACAAATATTTTTGGGTTTGCTTTAAAGCCTGTTTTTCTCTTTCATTTTTAAAAACTTCAAAAGAGTCTGGTATTTCAGAAAACTGTCAAAATGTGTTGGAACATATTTAAAAGAATGCATACTTTCATGGATTGGCATAGTTTGTGCACATTATTATTTTTTTAGGTTTTGACTATACATAAAGAAGGAAAAGAATTCTGTGGTGGGGGATACTCTGCTTGTCACAGGGCAAAGGGGGCCATCTTTGACTTTTCTCCAGAAGAAATTAAGAGCAGAATTAATCAAATGTTAATGTTAAGAACTCAGTAACTCTGGAATGTTTGTCCAGAGTCCCAGGCCTCAGAGCAAACGCTCTTATGCTGCTGGGCTCCTGGGGAAGGCTTGAGCCAAAGTCAATATGAAGAGAAACTCCATCTGACGGGGGCTGTGGAAACAGCTGTAACCACTTAGCCAGAAAACCACCTTGGATTCCTCTCCCAGAATACGCTGATGCCATGGGAGCTGGGGAGCAGGAAAGCTCTGTCAGCCTCTCTTCAGCTGTGGTCAGAAAAAATATTTTCTTTCCCTGAAAACCGTAAATAGTTGGGTTTAGCTCTGGTCATAATAAACCACCATCACTAAAAAAATATATATTTTCCCCTTAAATTCACATATGTATCCTTCTCCGTTTTATATTAATCAGTATTTGGTTTAAATCATCTTCTATGTGAATTTTTTTAGAAGATCCACTTCATTTTAGGTTAATCTTTTACACGAAATTGGATAATCTTCAGATTAGCATTAGAGATCAACTTGGGCAATGAATACTTAATTTGAATAAGTTTTCAATTGTGTAAATAGTCATAACTTGAGATTTTATTTTCCTCTTATTCTTCATGGTAACTTTTGTTGCATGATTCTTAGAAGAAAATAGGAAAGACTGCATGAAACAACAAATAGGTTTTTATTTCCGACTTTATTGCTGTATAGTTGGCAGTTAAGAATTTTACGTATTTAAGTTGTACAACTTCATGATTTGATATATGTATATCAAAATATTCACCACAATTAAGATAATTAATACATCCATCATCTCACATCGCCAATGTTTTTGTGGTGAAACCACTTAAGCACTAACCTCTAAGCAATTGTATGCATGCAATACAATACAACATTGTTAACTATAGTCACATTGTTGTACATTAGATGCCCTGATCTCATTCTGAATAACTAAAACTTTGTACCCCTTGACCACAATCTCGCCACATCTTCCTTTTCCCAGCCCCTGGTAATCACCAATCTGCTCTCTGTTTGTCTGAGTTTGGCATTTTTAGAACCACACGAGTTCACTTATATGTGGCATCTAAAACAGCAAAAAAAGATTTTCAACCAATTTGGAGACAGTGAATTTTGACCTTGTGATCAGCTTTAAAAACTATCACTAGTCTTGTAACAAAAGCCATGGGTAGAGCAGGGAAAAAAACCTCAGAAATAGGAAGAAATGAAAGGAAACAGAAAGCCAAAATAGCATTATTTTACTTCTGAGCATTCTGAATATTTTAAGATGGCACATGACCAATGTATGGAATGTACACAGTGAGATAATGTATGGTACACAAACAAGTGATATATGTGCATGCATATATATATATACATATATATACATATACATATATTCAAAAAGTTATTTTGCCTATCTTTGTTTCCATACCTATTTAATTATTTAAATTTCATTATTGTCCAGTGAATTCAGTTCTGGGCTCAAGTGTCAATATATAACATGGATTACTAACACATGCCAGCTAAAATTTAAGTATCATTTTAAAAATGACTTGCATGATTGAGTTCTCTACTTCCAAAGTAATGAGAGTCATTCTAAAATGATTATACTCTATACAATTCAAGGTAGATTAAATTAATTTCTTCAACAAGTATTCACTGTGTGTAAGGCACATTTTTAGGCTGATAACATAGCAGTAAAACCAGCAGATTCCCTGCCCTCACAGAGATTAGATTCCAGTTGGAATGCAGTATTGAAGCAAGGAAATAGATGTGTGAGGTACTAGGTTTTGACAGCTATGGTGGAAAATAAAACAAGGAAAGAGAGATTGGAGCATGCTGAGACTAGGGATTGCTATTTTATATAAGGTGGTTGGAAATACTCTCTGAAAAGGTGGCTTGTGAGATGGAAAACCAAGACGTGTCTAAGGGTCAGAAGAATGTCCCAGGCAGAAGGAAAAACATCTTCCATTTCTTAGCCATCTGAGACATTTAAGGGATCCCCTGAAATTTTCAAAGCAATTTCATTTTCCAAAAGCTTTTAGTATAGTTTTCCAGTAGCTGAGGTCAAAACTTTTGGAGTCAATCCTCAATCCTTGTTTTCTTTGTTATCTCATGTCCAAATCATCAGTAAACCCTATTATTTTCAGAATATAACCATTTTTTTTTTTTTACTTTTTTCATTGCCATGACCCTGGTCCAACTCTTGACATATATTTTTTTTTTTCCTGAGTCAGGATCTTTCTCTGTCACCCAGGCTGGAGTACAGTAGCATGATCATGGCTCACTGCAACCTCACACTCCTGGACTCAGGTGATTCTTCTGCCTCAGCCTCCTGAGTAGCTGGGACTATAGGTGCATGCCACCACAACTGGCTAATTTCTAAGAAAAATTTTATTTTTTGTAGAGATAAAGTTCCCTTATGTTGCCCAGGCTGGTCTTCAACACCTGGGCTCAATCAATCCTCCCGCCTCAGCCTCCCAAAGTGCTGGGATTATAGGCATGAGCCACTACACCTGGCCTTCCCTTGATTTATTTAAGAAAGTATAAGGTGGTTGGTTTGACTGGACAAACAGGCTGGAGGGAGAATGTTGGAGCAACAAGACAGGGGGTATCGGAGGGCGCAGGCCTCGGGGGTGATTGGCTCTGAGATGGAAAGCTGTTGGAGAGTTTTGAGCAGAGGGTGACCTGATCTGACAGAAGTTTCAGTAGGTTCCCTATATTCTCTGTGTGGGTAACAGAATTAGGAAGCAAGGAAAGAAGAAGAGATAGATAATAGTAGATTGGACCAGGGCCATGGCAGTGGAGAAAGTAAAAGATGGTGGTATTCTGGAAATAATTTTGGAAGTAGGGTTTGCTGTAGTTTTAGATGTGGGATAAGAAAGAAAAAGAGGGTTCAGGATTTACTCCAAAAACTTTGACCTCAGGAACTAGAAATTTATATGGAAGGCTTTGGGTAAGTTGAATTGCTTTGTAAATTTCAAGGGATCCCTTAAGTGTTCCAAATGGCTAAGATATGGAAGATGGGATAACTATATGCAGGTTGATTTGGGGAAGACATAAAGTTTGCAGATCAAGAAGAGAGAAATAAGGGAATTCAGTAATGATTGATGCTGCATGAAGAATGAATTCAAGATATTTAGCCAAGAAACAAGAAGAAATGAGTGTATCAGGAGCTTTTACAGGAGTGCAATGATAGATTTTCTCAGGCTAGGCCATTTTCTAAAAGCCAGATGTATTTACTCCAAGCCATAAGACAACTGATAGGATCCAGAGAGTTTCAGCAGAAGACATCCAATTACTAATCTCCCAATCAGCCATGGAATGCAGATCCTCAGAGGCACGCGGGATAACATGGTCCTGGTGGTCAAGGCTCTGGCATCAGGCAGATTAAAATCCGCCTCTGTCTCTGTCATTTGTGTGACCCTGGCCAAGCTATGCGACCTCTCTAAGTCTGAGTTCCTTCATCTTTACAATGGTGGTTTGAGAATTAAAGGAGGTAAGGGCTGTAAACTGTATAGCACAGTACTTGTCACAGACTAAAGATCAACACATATATCTGTATTATCACCAGCCCTCAAGGATGCATCTGGCCAGGAGTGAGATTTCAGTGGTCGGGCCCCAGAAAGCCAGATGGGGCAGAGAGTCACAAATCTCCCTTCACCAGCATGAAAAAGAACAGCTGCTTTCCATATGGAAATCAGATATTTGGAATTTTTTATGTTATTGCTTTTTATAAGCACGAGTTGTCACCCCAAAAGGCTAAAATACCTCTGAGGTAAATGTCATGGATTTTCAGTTCCTGAATAAATTGGGAATGAAATGTAAGTAAAAAATAATTCCCTTAAAGCAATAGAAATAGAGTTCTAATTTTATCAAAGTAATTATTAAATTATGAATCTTATAGCTATAAGTAAGTAGAAGTATGAATATAGACCAGAAGGTAAAATGAAAAATGGGCAAGAGTTGTAATAATAGAGAATTATAATTGTTTTCACTTCAAAAAGTTTTATTAGACCTTATTCTGTATTATGCATGTAATTGCCTTATTGCTTTATATTGACTTTATAGATTTATAACATACATTAATACACATATATATGCAATCATAAGTCACAGAAAATGCCCAAGTAGTTAAGAATGGTTATGCCTTGGTCATTATGGATATTTTTCATTTAATTGTATTTTCCAATTTTCTATGGTTATTTGTAATACAAATTTATCAAAATGAACATTGTGTTCAGAAGTAATCAGAATAAGATATACTCTTATGACACATCTTATAAATAATATGAATGGCAAAATATTGAGCTCCTAATCAAACATTCACAGATAAAGTTCTATTTCTCAGAGTAAGACAATTTTTTTTTTTCTATCTGGGATAGGGAAAGAAGTCCTGGAAGGTGCTTGTTGGTGATGAATTGGCAAAGGCTACTCCTTAAGTATAGCCTTTGTTAAATGCCCAATCATTCATTTATTCATGTTCAATACAAATTAAAAATGTCCCCAAGAAAATGGCATAAGCAAATGAAGTCAGAATATTAAACAAGAAAATGTAATCGGCTAATTAAATGTTGACCCATATTGTATGATCTAAGTCATTTTGATTGTCACCTCATCTCAAATTTGAAAATCTCTAACTGGCTGGGCTCGGTGGCTCAGCCTATAATCCCAGCACTTTGGGAGGCCAAGATGAGTGGATTGTCTGAATCTGAGGGTTCAAGACCAATTCAGGTAACTTGGTGAGACCTTGTCTCTACAATAAAACAACCAAACAAAAATTAGCCAGGCGTGGTGGTGTGCACCTGTAGTTCTGGCTACTTGGAAGGCTAGGCAAAAGGATCATCTGAGCCCAGCAGGCTGACGCTGGGGTGGCTGTGAGTGTGCCACTGCACTCCAGCCTGGGCGATGGAGTGAGACTCCAACTCAAAAAAAATAAATAAAAATAAATCTCTAACTTTTTTCTTTTGATTCAGAGTCTCACTCCATCGTCCAGGCTGGAGTGCAGTGGCATGCTCATGGCCACCGCAGCCTCAACCTGCTGGGCTGAGGTGAAACTTCCACCTCAGCCTTCCAAGTAATTAGAACCACAGGCACATGCCACTATGCCTAGCTATCTAACTTTCTTAAAAACTTAATTTAATAATGACTAAATGTGAAACTCTCTGACCAGGCCAATATTATTTCTAATAGCCTTGAATAATATGAATAACATCCACCTATTTGTATCAAACTTGTTCTCACCTTCATCTATAGCTTATCCAGCACCATCTGGCAATCCCTAAGTAGAGGCAATTAATGAAAAGTCTACAGGTATGTGTGCCATGGATCCCTGGTCCATCCTTGAAACTGTCTGCAAAGACATTCCTCTTTTCAGGATAAAAGTGAACCTCACAGAGTTTAGGGTTATATCAAATTTCAGATAGTGATGACTATCTGAAAAAACTTACCGTATTTAGTGCTTATGCTAAATAAAACGACTTAGTCTTTAGTAACTGCCATCTGCTATAAATGTCTATGAAAACACATACAAATGTTTTTTTTTGTTTTTTTTTTGTTTTGCTTTTTTGAGTTGGAGTCTCACTCTGTCGCCCAGACTGGAGTGCAGTGGCCGCTCCCGGCCACCGCAGCCTCGACCTGCTGGGCTCCAGCGATCCTTCCGCCTCAGCCTTCCAAGTAGCCGGATTACAGGCGTGCACTACCACGCCCGACTGATTTTTTGATTTACTGTAGAGATGAGGTCTCGCTGCCCAGGCGGATCTCAAACCCGCGGGCTCAGGCAATCCACTCACCTCAGCCTCCCAAAGGCGCAGGATTACAGGCTGAGCCACCGAGTCCGGCTCAAATGTTTTAATGTTGGATTTTAGTCAGATTGATTCCTCACATTCTCTCTGGCTAGTGAGGAAACATCTCATATAAAGATTCAAAAATTTCATGGAAATTTGCTATTCAATATATCAGAAAATATCACACAACCCTGAAAAGTCTTCGGAAAAAGATGCTAGCAATGTTCTCCATGTAGGCCCTGGAGGTATAATAGTGTTTTGGGGAAGCCAAAGAACATCTCATGAAATAACAGCAAAGTGGGGACCATTATGTCCAAGGAAAATGTGTTCTTATAAATTTTACTGAGAGTCATAGATGCTGATTAAGGCCAATTGTCAAAGCCAAGTGTACTTGGCCTTCACCATTCACCTGATTCAGTACAGCTGTTTCCAAAGGGAAACTCGAGGCATGTAATTTGTTCTCACAGGATTTGGATTCTGTCTTATTTATGATAGATCTTTGGGTTTAGAGGTTACATAACCACATGTTTATAATAATACCTATTAATTGACCACATGATTTATCTATTACCAAGCAAATCATTTTTAGGGACTATTTCAATAAAGCTTTTAAAAAGGCCTTTTAATGCTATAAAATGTAAGTACTCCAAACTCCTTAAATTGGTTCATGTGGGAAACTACAGAAATCACATTATTTTGCATTCCTGGCCTTGGAAACTGGCCACACGTTGAGAAAACTCAGGAAGAATTAGCAAAGCTGGCCTCGTCATAAACAACACAATCCAAAGAGTTCTTTCCTGAGACCATTTAAGATTATTTGGTTAAGAGGAGGGAAGCGTGACAAATAATAGAGTTTAGGAGGCAATTTAGCTGAGAGAGGTGAGAAACTGAAGGAAAAGCAGATAACTTTGCAGTGGAGGGTTAGGTAATGCAGGTTTATAAAAGGTTGTATCTTACAAACAAGATGTTCTAGCTCCAGGATGATGTGAAGTTTGAATAATAAAAATAAGTTTCCACTATTCTTAATGCTTCTCTCTTTTTACAGTTGTAGTTGGAATTGAGTCAAAAATTCCAGCGCAGTGGGCCTGAGGAAGAAGAGTATGCAGAAATGAGGCATTTGGCTGCTTGAGAAATATAGAGGGATACAAAAACAGGTCTGAATGGAATGCTACATTTCAACAGACCCCTTTGCTTCACCACGCTGCTCTCTTCTATGGAGATCCAAAGACTAAAAAAAATTATGTATATATGAATATATATAAATTTATATATGGTTTATATTTATTTATATACGGTTTGTTTATTTTTATATATGCGGTTCAATAATAAGATAAAATTCACAGTCTTTTTTCTCAAAGTCTTAGAAAAATGTGTTTTATCTTCATAGGTGTTATCTGTGGAAGCCATACGTATATTTCAATGAACACAACTTAACAACACTCAACATTTACTGGGCAACTTCTTTTCAGAATCTCATCCTGGATCTATTTAATCACACAGAGAAACCTTTTTCTCTTTGCTTTTCTTTTTTCCCCCTCCCTTTTTTCCTCCCTTCCTTCCTCCCTTTGTGCTCTCTTTTTCTCTGTTTCTTTCCCTCCCTCCCTCCTTTCTTTCTTTCTTCTTTCTTTTGCCATAACACTAAAATATTCTTTTTCTGTACGTCGATTTAAATGAATTTTGGCTCTTTGCAAAATTTAATGCTTTTCCTTCAACACATGACTTCAAGAAGGATTGAAAAGAAACAAGGAAATGTTTTTTGAATACAAATGGAAATTCCATACGAGTAGGAGTGGCATCATCATGGTTATCACTTATCTCCACCAAGCTATGACAAAACCAAGTGGGGCACACACATTTGGAGGTGTGTTCAATCGTCAATTCAATGAGTTTGTAGACCCGTCTAGTAAATCTAGATATTAGGGACCTGAATTTTCTTTTGACTGACAATCTAACCATGGAATGTTCACTTACTACCACCTGTAGGCATGAAAGAACTCAAACATAAACAACCTTCATGCTTTGTGCTTATAACAGTTGTCAT
Source organism: Cephalopachus bancanus (assembly GCA_027257055.1). Lineage (NCBI taxonomy): Eukaryota > Metazoa > Chordata > Mammalia > Primates > Tarsiidae > Cephalopachus > Cephalopachus bancanus. The sequence goes on from JAPVLO010000255.1 coordinate 1,962,746, forward strand.
TCATTGTTTTTATAAAAGAAAATATATTTAGAAAGAGATGAGGATGGGGCAAAATGAAATTTTATAGAAAATAATCTGGAAGATTATCGTTAGATGACCAATTGTGCCAAACAGACAACTGTGATTAGTGGCAACATGGCACTGCGGTCACACTCTGGATGGGGGCTGTAGAGGCAGGGAAGCTCGCTGGTTAACATCATACTCCGGATGTTAAATACTTCAGTGCCAGCCCTTTTTCTTACCAGGTACATGATCTAAAACAAGTTCCTGTCATTTTTTGTGTCTTCATTTCTCCATTTGTAAAATAGTGGTAATAATAATAATAATAACAATCGTTCATAATGCCATTGTAAAGTTGCATAAGACAAGACACGTGAAGCACTCACAATAGCGCTGGGCATTCATGTGCACTCTGCTCACTACCTTACACAGCACTGCTGCTACTTACGAATAACTGGTTATGCTTTGTCAGCTCAAAAGGTAAAGAGCTCAAAGGTGTAAGAAATAGAAGAAGCAGGAAGGGCTGGGAAAGGCATGTGGCAGGGGAAAGACTTCTCAGGTGATTTCAAGTAAAATATACTTAGAAAGGGTCATTCTCAGCTTTGGGTCTCGTTTTACATTTCTTTGGTTTCTCCACGGGCACCTTCTAGATGAGAACAAATACTTTTGGAAAAGAACTGAAACAACAATGTGTTATAGAAAATGTAGTTTAATGCCAAATAACACACAGAATATTTATGTATCTTTCATTTTAGTATCTGAAAGTATTTATCATTTTTAAGTATTTTTCTTGGGAATCTGTAGTTAGTTCAGAAATAGTTTTTTGTTGTTTTTTTACTTTTCTTTTGGTATTTGTGAAATTCAGATGGTTTAATGAATTCTGTTACCTAAAAGGGGTAGACAGTGTCAGATAATGTCCAAAAGTAGAACTGTAATTTATATCCACAGCAGCAAAAATCATGACAGCTACTGTTAATTGGGTGTCTATAGAGTGCTAGACACTGTTCATTGCACTTTACATGAAATATTTTTAGTCTTCTTAATAAACCTGTGAGGTAGGTAATGTATTCTATAGGGTAAGGGAATTTTGGCACAGAGAACCAAAGAAACTGGCCAAGACTACTTGGCTGTAAGGGGCAGAGACTGCATGTGAAAGAGAACATTTTCCAAAGTGTGCATTGTCCGTTCTCCCCAAAGAGTGTTCTGTGTACTCTGTGTACTTTTCCTCTTAGTGCCACACCTGACTGAGTGACCTGAGGGAAATGAAACCATCTACTCTAAGACCATACCCTGATAGTCTTCATGACTGCTCGGTTCTCCCTCCCTTTGTTTATCACAGCTTTGGCCCAGAAAGCTACAGCAGGGGCATCTGTCAGTGTACTTGGAAAGACTGATGCCTGAGGCAGAAGCAACTGCTTCATGAAGTAAGAATTATCCTTGCATACTCATTATATAGGCAACTTGTTTTATTTCACTTTGCAGATATTGAATTTTTTATAAATTGAAGGTATATGGCAGCCCTGCGTTGCACAAGTCTATTGATACAATTTTTTCTAACTGCGTGTGCTCACTTAATTTCTCTGTGTCACATTTTGGTAATTCTTGCAATATTTTAAACTTTTTCATTATCATTATATCTATTATGGTGACTTGTAATCAGTGATTGCTGATGTTGTCATTTGAGGGGCAACGTGAATCATGTCCATATAAGAAGATGAAATGAATCAATGAATGTTGTGTGTTCAGTTTGTTCCATCGACAGACCACTCCCCTCTCTCTCCCTCTCTCCTGGCCTCCCTATTCTTTGAGACACAATAATGTTAAAAGTAGGCCCATTAATAATCCTCTAACGACCTATATAAACGTTCACGTGAGAGAAAGAATCACGTCTCTCCCTTTAAATCAAAAGCTAAAAATGACTAAGCTTAGCAAACAAGGATGTTGAAAGCCAGGATGGGCCAAAACTTAGGCCTCTTGCAACTAACAGTCTCTTTGCAGCTGTGGATGCAAAAAAAAGTTATTTTAAAAAAGTTAAATGTATATTCCAGTGTACACATAGATAAGAAAGTGAAACGGTTTTGTTGCTGATATGGAGAAAAGGTTAGTCTAGATAGAAGATTAAACCAGCAACAACATTCTTTTAAGCCAAAGCCTAATTCAGAGCAAGACCCTAGCTATTTTCAGTTCTAGAGAGAGGTAAGGAAGCTGCAAAAGAAAAGCCTTAATCAGGCAGAGATTGACTCATGAGGTTTAAGGAAATAAGCTATTTCCACAGCATAAAAGTGTAGGTGAAACAGCGAGTGCTCAGGTAGAATCTGCATCAAGTTGTCCAGAAAATTATGATGAATGTGACTACACTTAAAAATAGATTTCCACTGTTGATGAAATAGGCCTGTATTGGAGGAAGATGTCATCTGGGACTTTCATAGCTAGAGAGGAGAAGTCAATACCTGGCTTCACAGCTTCTAAGGACAGGCTGACCCTCTTGTTAGGGGTAACGCAGTTGATGGCTAAGTTAAAGGCAATACTCATTTACCACTCCAAAAATCCTAGGACCCTTAAGAATTAAATCTACTCCTCCTGTGCTCTATAAATGGAACAGCAAAGCCTAGATGACAGCATATCTGTTTGCAGCATCGTTTATGGAATATTTCAAGCCAACTGTTGAAACCTGCTGCTCAGAAAAAAATCCTTTCAAAATATGACTGCTTATTGACAGTGCTCCTGGTCATCCAAGAGCTCTGATGGAGATGCAGAAGGAGATAAATTCTGCTTCCATAGCTGCTAACACAACATTCTTTCTGCAGTCCATGGATCAATGAGTAATTTTGACTTTCAAATCTTATTATTTAAGAACTACATTTCAGACAGCTACAGTGATTCTTCTGATGGAGCTGGGCAAATATGTTGAAAATGTTCTGAAAATATGCCATTAAGAACACTCATTTGTGATTCATGGGGGGTGGCTGAAATATCAGCAAACAGGAGTTTGGAAGAAGTTTATTTCAACCCTTATAGTTGAAAGGTTCAAGACACCAGTGGAGGAAACAAATGCAGATGTGGTGGGAATAGAAAGAGAACTAGAATTTTGAGTGGAGCCTGGAGATGGGACTGAATGACCACAATCTCATGTTCAGACTTGAATGGATGAGATGTTGCTTCTTATGGATGAGCAAAGAAGGTAATTTCTTGAGATGAAATCTCCTCCCGACAAAGATGCCATGCACATCGTTGAAATAACAACAAGAGATTTAAATTATTATATAAACTTTAGTTGACCAAGCAGCAGCAGGGTTTGAGAGGATTGAATCCATTTTGGAAAAAGCTCCTCTGTGAGTAAAATGATATAAAACAGCATTTTAGGCTACAGAGAAATCTTTAATGAAAAAAATAATCCATGTGGCAAACCTCACTGCTGTCTTATTTTAACAAACTGCCATTCTTTCTTCATCAACCTTGATGCGTCATTGACATTGAGTTAAGATTAACCACCAGCAAAAGGATTAGGACTCTTTGAAGGCTCAGAAAATTGTTAGCACTTTTTATCAATAAAGTATTTTTAATTAAAGTATGTACACTTACATTATTTATTTTTAAACATAATGCTATTGCACACTACATCATAGTGTAAGTATAATTTTTATATACACTGAGATACAAAAAAAAATTGTGACTTGCTTTATTGTGATATTTGCTTTATTGTGGTGGTCTGAAAGTGAACCCGCAATATCTCCTGAGATATGCTTGCACCACTCACATATTGGTCTCAGCATAACTTGCATAGGGATAGTCTCTTACTTTGTGGCCTTTCTTGAGGCTTCCCAGTGTTCTTCCTAAATTGGAGGAAGGGCTCTAAACATTAGCTTTGGAATTGCCATGGCTAATTGCCTGAGAGTTTTTTATTCAAGTAAACACCAAGACTGACATCCTAAAACAGAGCATCATAACCTTTGTTGACTGGTTACCCTGGAGATGATTAAAAGAGACATGACTAAATATGCTGACAGACCATAAAAACAAATTAGGGGGGAAATGGCCACTGGGCAGGGATACCAGTGATTGCCCTGGGGCAACCTGCTTTATGACTTGCTGTGAAAGGGCACTAACGCTCTTGCTCAGCACTCACAGATGATCTGGAAAACCATCTTGCGATATAAACAAAGCTCTGTAAAGTACCTGCAGAAAACTCTACCAGTTTTGTCAATGTGCTTTAGTACATGGCTTGGTGCCTCCATGCACTGTCTTTTAGAGGAGGACAAATCACAGGGCACTTCCCTACCACAGTTATGTTTATAGAGATGGACACCTATATTTCAGTCCACCAAAGACAAGGTAGAGAGGCTTACTGAAGAATGCTGCTAGATTCCAAGGGGCCCCTTGTAAGATAAAAAGTTATGTTGACACTGCCACTGTTTTTATCTGGAACAATTTGCAAAACATAAACTAGATAATAAACCATATGAATACATTTATACTGAACACCACCACTGAAGTTTTAAAATAGTAGACTGGCATATTTGTTTTTTAAAGTTTTGAAAAGCTGATGAAATAAAATGAATCCCTTCCTTCATAGCAAAAGTAAAGAAACACATTTTAAAAAGCACACATATTGTTGTGCATAATTTATTTTATGATATTTTATAAATTTGGGTGTAGAGAATTTAATCTAGGGCATGTTACAGAGAGTGATACAAGGCCTTAGTTTTTCATCTATGTAGTTGATATAATAATTGTGAGGTCTAAATGAGATGATATGAGTAAAACACATAGCAGAGTGTAAACACCTTAGTAGATGCTCAGTGAATATTTTATATTATTTCTCTAGATTAATATTCTTGCTTATGATATGGTTATATGAATATATACATTTATCAAAACTCATTGACCTGTATTTTTATTATATTTAGTTTATAAATTTAATTTATAAAATTACAAAAATGCACCTGTAGTTTTACTACAGGTAAATTTAAATTATACTTCAATACATTTGAAAACGAATGAAAAAGGACTGATTTGTCATCATCTGTTTGCTTGTTTTCTTCTCATGCTTGCAAGAAGGTTGCCACATCCCCATGCATCACAGGCAGAATAATGTCCCATAGAAGCTGCTCCTTTATATGTTCTCTTCTCATTTGTAAGGAGAAATTTTTAATAAGTCCTTTTCTCTACCCCCTCACAAAAGGCTTCCCATACCTTTCATGGACCAGACCTGGGCCACATGTCTACTCCCCAATCATTTCTGGCAAGGAAAACTAATTATCATAATTGGCATGGATCCCAATTTAACCTTTAGCTCAGGAAAGAAATGCTTTCTCTCAGGCTAGATACCTGAACACATGGGGAATTCAACTGACTGGGGGATTCAGCTCTACCTTTGGTGAACATAACTAGTTGGGATGAGCAATTAGCCTTGTTTGTTGAACTGGCTAGCACTTTGTGATTTTATTCAATAATAAACTTTGATGCATGTCAAGTAAGACCAAAAACATAAACAAAATCCAAGCTAATATTTGGCTTTACTTACACACTCTATTTGTATACTCTAATATGTGCATCTTCTAATAGGTGTATCTTTCTATACTTAGCAATATAATACCCCTCCATGTAATAGTCGTGAAGAAAGTTTTTTTTTTTTTTTTTGAGTTGGAGTCTCACTCTGTCGCCCAGACTGGAGTGCAGTGGCCACTCCCAGCCACCGCAGCCTCGACCTGCTGGGCTCCGGCAATCCTTCCACCTCAGCCTTCTGAGTAGCCGGAATTACAGGCATGCGCTACCACATCCGGTAATTTTTTTTTTTTATTTATTGTAGAGATGAGGTCTCACTGCCCAGGCGGGTGTCAAACCCGTGGGCTCAGGCAATCCACTCACCTCAGTCTCCCAGAGGCACGGGATTCAGGCTGAGCCACCGAGACCGGCAAACCCCAAACTCTTAAAGTCCTCTCTGCTTAAAATTACATGAACATGTTTTTAGAGAATATACAATGGAAGACACTCACTGACACTGAAACTTTTTATGAATGTTTATGGCCTATAAGGGGAAAAAAAAAGATTTCCAGCTTGTCTATGCTCATGAAAGTAGGAGAAGTAAATGCTGGAAAAACATTTCCTCTATGCTTATGCATAGTAGTGATTCTCTGTCGAGTTATTATAATTATTTTTACCCAACGTAGTGTCTTATTCATGTACCACTTAGTAGAAGCAGAAAGGCCAAAATTAAAAATAATGACCTATCACTGTCAGAGCCAAATGAAGAGCTTTACATTTAATGAGTTATTATTATTATTATTCTGTTAATCATGGAAAAATGGTGCTAACTTGGAACCATTCAAATATACTGGATAAATTTGAGCAGCTGCCTAGCTATCAACACTTAAGTGGAAACACGGTACAACCCAAACTCCATCGTATAAGGTATCACTTCATAACACAGGTGTGTCTGGGTTATTTTTAGCAGCCTACAAAACTCAAAGTTAAATAGCAAAGAAATCATGTGTAAAGCTTCTTTTTCATGGTTGAGATGTATCTAGCAAGTTTTACATCAAGTTAAATAAGGTTCTTCTCTTTTTCAAGTTATTTTAAAGCTCACATTATCTTACAAATAACTTGAGAATGCATTCTAAGTTGAGAAGCTTCCAGGATGGATGATTTGTGTTGTGCAGGAAAAACAGCAAATAAAAAGGCTTTAATTAGGCAAAAGACTCTGCTATGAGAACTCGGATGCAGTAAGACAAAAGGGCAGTAGTTGGAAAACAAAACAGAGCAAGCCCAAACTGATTATGTTTTGTTAATTTGATACACATACTGAATACCCACATTCTATTAGGCTTTGTGTTAGCCTTTATGATGACATGATGTATAAAACAATCTCATTTTCCACCCCAGTGATTTCGCCATTGTTATAAAGAGAAAAATAACCTCTCATGGTATGGGTTTTCTCTAACTGACACAAAGTTAAATTATGTTTTGGATTGTGGAATTCCTATACTGGCTTTATAAGAAAACTTTTTCAGAAACAACCGACACCTTCTTTTAGGATCTAAACAAGAGGAGCAGAGGTTCTCCAGTTACCAGCATTTCCTGCTAGATTAAGGCTTTCTCTGCTTTATTGGACATATCAAAAGCCTGAGTAATTCTGTTTTTAAGAGTAGTACAGTGGTTATGAATTCAGTCCCTACAACTTAGGTTGAATGCTTTGGTAACACCCCTCCCTCAGCTGCAGAGGAAAAATTCAGAAAAGCTCTTAGAGGACAAAGGCTGGCCGATTTCAACAGCTGCCTCCCCTTGGCTGATCCAATTTCCATAGCTCACAACAGGAAACAGCCTTGATGTCGTCTCCACTCGCCACAGGGCTGTTTACTTCTCTACTCTTTATCTAGTCTGCTTCCTCAAACTGCAATTCTCTCTTCCCTCTCCTCAACATTTATGTAGATTCTGCTTAATCTTTAAAGCCTGACACAGCCCCTTCCTCAGGCTTGAAAACACACTGCAGTCAGCTCCAAAGGCACTTCTCTCTCTCTTTTCTGTCATCTGTTCTGCTTATCTGGGAAGTGGTGTTCAGTGCTACTGTCTGGATCTCTTTGGGTGCATTCCCCCCTTCCCATACCCCCTCCCACCTTAGCTGAACAGTTATTTACCAGTTCTTCTCATCAGATTCATGAGAGGTGCTTAGAAAAGTGATCCTTATGTCCCGCCTCAGAGGAACGGAACCAGGATCTTTGGAGATTAAGCCTTGGGCCTTGCTATTTTAAAAACTCTTCCCAGGTGATGTTCATGCCTGGTGAACACTGAGAAACCAATTGACTTAGAATAAGATGAACCTTGAACAAAGTAAGAGGGCATACATAAAGAATAGGAGATTGAACAAACAGAAGTAAAACCAATCCCTTTACCCCTGAATAACAGAATTAAAGAAGACAGTGACGTGGAGGGAAGGAAAAAGTAGGGAGGGGGAAAAAAACCACACAAATGAAGAAAAACCAAAAGAAGAATATAGGTCTCACACAGACCCCTGGGAGATCAGACACTGAAAAAAACAGATTCTGGAACACAAACAATGAAGAGCCCCCAGAATGACTGGTCACATGCAACAAACCCAGACATCAAGACATTAATGGAGAGAATTTAAAAAATTGAGGAGAAACAAGAGGAAAATAGGCAGGAGCAGATGTCAGAAATAACAGCAGTAAAGAATACTGTGATGAAAATGAATAACAGACTAATAAGCATGGAAAGCAGAATTAGACAAGTAGAAGAAAGAATCTCAGAGCTCAAAGACCAAAACACAGAACTAACCCAAACTGTCAAAAGCATAGAAAAGAAACTCAAAAAGGCAGAACAAAACCTGCAAGAGATGAATGATCACTTCAAGAGACCTAACCTAAGAGTAATTGGGCTTCCTGAGGCAGAGAGAGAAACAGAAGCCACACTGGAACAAACATTTCATGAAATCATTCAAGAAAATTTCCCTCATCTCATCAAGGATGAGAAACTTCAAACACAAGAGATTCAGAGAACCCCTGCAAGACAACAAATGAGAAGACCAACTCCCAGACACATAATAATTCGCCTAAACAAAGTAGCTATAAAAGAAAAAATCCTAAAGGCAGCAAGAGAAAAAGGCCAGGCTACCTACCAGGGGAGACCAATTAGAACAGCAGCAGATTTATCCACAGAGATCCTTCAGGCTAGGAGAGCCTGGAGCCCTATCTTCAAAGTTCTAAAAGATAAACAATTTCAACCAAGAATAACCTACTCAGCCAAACTAAACTTCATTAGTGAGGGAGAATTGAAATCTTTTCCAGATATCCAATCCCTAAGAACCTACACTGCCACCAGACCACCTCTACAAGAAACACTTAAGAAAGTACTGAACACAGGAGAAAAAGAAAAAAGAACAACAGCATTCTTCACAAAAGTACAGGCAAAAGATTCAAAACACACATGAGCCAACTCCAGAACCCAAAGAAAGACAACAAACAAACAGGAACAACTCTGTACAAACCTTATGACAGGAATCAATTCTTGCATTTCAATTATTAGCCTAATGTGAAAGGACTAAATGCACCACTGAAAAGACATAGAATGGCAAAATGGATAAAATATCATCAGGCAACAATCTATTGCCTTCAAGAGACTCACCTCACTAGAAAGGACACCCTCAGACTCAAAGTAAGAGGATGGGAAAAAAACTTTTAGGCGAACGGACTACAAAAGAAAGGAGGAGTAGCGATCTTAATTTCAGACAAAATACCCTTCAAGCTATTAAAAATCAAAAAAGATACAGAAGGCCACTACATAATGATAAAAGGCTCAATCCATCAACAAGAAATATCTATCCTAAACATATATGCACCCAACATCGGTGTGCCAACTTTCATAAAGCAACTTCTAGGAAAACTAAAGAAAGATATTGACTCTAATACCATCATAACTGGGGACTTTAATACCCCGCTCACAACCCTAGACAGATCATCAGGACAAAAAATCAGCAAGGGGATCCGGAACCTCAATGTGACTTTGGACCAAATGGACTTAATTGATACCTACAAAACACTCCATCCAAAGACCACAGAATATACATTCTACTCATCACCACATGGAACGTACTCTAAGATCGACCACATAATTGGCCATAAATCAAAAATAAGCAAATTTAAAAGGACCAAAACTCTACCATGCATCTTCTTGGACCACAGTGGAATAAAAATAAACATTGACACCAACAAAGTTCCCCCAAAACCCACAAAGACATGGACACTAAACAGCCTGATGCTAAACAACTCCTGGGTCAATGATGAAATCAAAACAGAGATCAAAAGATACCTGGAAACAAATGAAAATGAAGAAACATCTTATCAAAATCTCTGGGACACCTTGAAAGCTGTAGTAAGAGGGGAATTTATATCCCTACAAACACACATGAAGAAAATGGAAGGAACACAAATTAACAACCTAACAAGCCACCTAAAGAAGCTGGGAAAGCAAGACCACAAAAACCCTAATTTCAGCAGAAGAATCCAGATCACCAATATAAAAGCCCAAATCCAGGACATAGAAGACAAAAAGATAATACAAAAAATCAATGAAACAAAGAGCTGGTTTTTCGAAAAAATAGACAAGATCGATGGTCCCCTAGCTAGACTGACCAAGAAAAAATGAGAAAAAAATCAAATAAGCACAATCAGAAACACAAAAGAGGAAGTCACATCTGACCCTGAAGAAATACAAAAGATCATTAGAGACTACTATGTACACTTGTATGGAAACAAACTTGAAAACCTTAAGGAAAAGGAGGACTTTCTGACATCACACAACCTACCTAGATTGGAACAAGAAGAAATTGAGACCCTAAATAGACCAATAACAATCAAGGAAATCGACTACGTAATAAGACAACTTCCTACAAAAAAAAGCCCTGGTCCAGATGGCTTTGCAGCAGAATTCTACAAGACATTTAAGGAGGAGCTGATTCCAATCCTACTGAAGGTATTCCAGGCAATTGAAAAAGATGGAACTCTCCCCAAATCATTGTATAAAGCCAACATCACATTGATACCCATGCCAGGTAAAGATCCACAAAGAAAGAGAACTACAGGCCAATATCTTTGATGAACATAGATGCTAAAATTCTCAACAAGATCCTAGCAATCAGAATTCAACAACACATCTCAAAAATCATCCATCATGACCAAGTAGGCTTCATTCCTGGGATGCAAGGTTGGTTCAACATTCATACCATAAACGTAATTAAATACATCAACAGATGTAAAAACAAAAACCACATGATTATATCATTAGATGCAGAAAAAGCTTTTGATAAAATCCAGCACCCTTCTTGATAAAAACCCTTGAACATGTAGGCATACGGGGAACATACCTCAAAATAGTAAAAGCCATCTACGAGAAACCCACAGCCAGCATACTCCTAAATGGACAAAAATTGGAACCATTTCCTCTGAAAACTGGAACAAGACAAGGATGCCCACTCTCACCCCTCCTGTTCAACATAGTATTGGAAGTCTTGGCTCGAGCAATCAGAGGGGAGGAGGCAATCAGGGGTATCCAAATAGGAAAAGAGAAAGTCAAGTTATCTCTCTTTGCAGATGATATGATTGTGTACCTTGAAAACCCAAGAGAATCTGTCAAAAACCGCCTTACACTGATAAAGGCCTTTGGCAAAGTCTCAGGATACAAAATAAATGTACAAAAGACAATCGCATTTCTCTACACCAATAATAAACAAACAGAAACCCAAATAAAAAACACAATTCCATTCACAATAGCCACAAAAAAATGAAATACCTTGGCATCTTCCTAACCAGAGATGTGAAAGACCTTTACAATTAAACTTAGAAAACACTGCTCAAAGAAATCAAAGATGACACAAACAAGTGGAAAATATCCCATGCTCATGGATTAGAAGAATCAATATTGTGAAGATGTCCATCTTACCTAAGGCAATCTACAAATTCAATGCAATACCCATCAAATTACCAGCAACATTCTTCTCAGACCTAGAAAAGACAACACAGGAATACATACGGAAACACAAATGTCCAGGAATAGCCAGATCAATCCTCAGCAAAAAAAAAAACAAAGCAGGTGGTATCACATTACCAGACTTCAAACTTTACTATAAAGCTACAATCATCAAAACAGCTTGGTATTGGTATAGGAACAGGCATATAGATCAATGGAATAGAATTGAGATTCCAGAAGCAAAACCTCAATTTCTCAACCAACTCATCTTCGACAAGGCCTCCACCACCTACCACTGGGGAGAGGAGAACCTATTCAGTAAATGGTGCTGGGAAAACTGGCTGACCACATGCAGAAGATTGAAACAGGACCCCTACCTATCCCCATGCACAAAATTTAACTCCAAATGGATCAGAGACCTAAATGTAAAACCTCAAACCATAAGAACCTTAGAAAATGAAGGAAATACCCTCATGGAAATAGGAACTGCCATCCAATTCCTGAACAAAACCCGAAACCCACAGGTCATAAGAGAGAAGATAGACAAGTGGGACCTTATTAAACTGACAAGCTTCTGCAAGGCCAAAGAAACCATTAAGAGAGCAGGGAGACAGCCTACAGACTGGGAAAAAGTATTTGCCAACACCAGGTCTGACAAAGGCTTAACATCCTGGATCTACAAGGAACTAAAACATGCTGAAAAGAAAAAAAACAAACAACTCCATTATCAAATGGGCAAAAGATATGAACAGATACTTCACAAAAGAGGACATTCGAGCAGCCAACAAACACATGAAGAAATGTTCAACCTCACTAATCATCAGGAAGATGCAAATCAAAACCACACTGAGATACCACCTAACTCCAGCCAGAATAGCAATTATCAATAACTCAAAAAATAACAGCTGCTGGAGAGGGTGTGGCGAAAAGGAAACACTTCTACACTGTTGGTGGGAGTATAAACTAGTGCAACCTCTGTGGAAAGCAGTGTGACGATTCCTAAAAGCTCTAAATATCAACCTCCCATACAACCCCGCAATCCCCCTACTGGGAATATAACCTGAAGAACTCAAATCACTCTATAAAAAAGATGCCTGCACATGTATGTTTATTGCAGCGTTGTTCACAATAGCAAGAACCTGGAAACAACCATGCTGCCCATCAAAAGAGGACTGGATTAAAAAAATGTGGTACATATACATGATGGAATACTACGCAGTCATAAAAAAGAACAAAATCATGAATTTCGCAGCAACCTGGATGGAAGTAGAGTCTATAATACTGAATGACCTCTTACAGAAACAAAGATCCGAGTATCACATGTTCTCACTCATATAATGGACCTTGAACATCCAATGTAATACTATAAGAAAATGACTGAAGGTACTGGGAAACTATGGGGGGGAGGGAGATGGGATTAACAGTAGCAAATATCTGTCTGGGGATGGGGAAACACCTCTTATCAACAGGGTGCCTGAATGAAACATAATTGTACACCTAACCCTTAACTGTACCCCACAAAACCATAATACAAAATATTGATTATGAAAAAAAAAAAAAGAAAACCAAAGTCAATTTAGGACAGGAAAAAAAAATTGTAGGTTTGAATTATCCAATTGTACATCAATTAAGAGATATCATTTCTTAAACTTCCCTTCACTTTGTAGTGCACAATTATATTATTTTGCAATGCAATTAAAAATATTCAGAATGTCAAAAAAAAAAAAGAATAAGATGAACCCAAAGCAGTGTGCTACTAATAAAGGATTATAATGTAAGACCCTCCCCCCATCTTTTTATTTTTTATTTTTCAGTCATACATGTTACACAGAGTATCTGCTGCCCTTTTTGGATTCAGAAATTCAGAAGTCGAAGCTCATTCAGTCTGAATGGTGAGTTGAAATTGGGTGGCTTGGAAGGCTGAGGCAGCAGGATCGTTTCAATTTACACACTGGTTCTAATCTGATAGTACTTCCTATACTGTATAGTGTTGAAAAGAATTCGGAGGACCCCCTTGGTTCATCAGGAAAAAAATGTGACCATCCAAACCTGCTGAGGTGTAAGTGAAGAAAAAGGAAAATGGCAGCAGGCATACTAAGCAATTTTAAAAATCCCTGATCAAAAATATATTTCATTAGTATAGGAATAAAATGAGGTCTGTGTGTTTTAAACTTACCCAAAGTAGCCCAGCATGTTAGTTAAAAACAAGGCACGACTTGGATCGAATCTCCATTCACCAGAGTGAGGGTTCCGTGTTCACTGCTTGATGATAAATAGCTTTGTGCGTGAGCTAGCTTCCCTGTGTGCTTCGGTGTTCTTGGCATTTCAACTCCTAGTTCTTTGGGTGTCTAAAGTAGTGCCTTACACACCTTCTGCTTTATCCACATTGTCTTCAGTGCACTAAACACATACAACAACACGTGGCGGACCTGACTCTGAGTATTCCCCTGCTCTTGTGACTGTAGCTTTCAGGAATGTTGCTGTCCTAGAAAAAAAATACAAGTTAAAAAAAAAAAAAAAAGATCTCAGAATGAAATGAAGGGAAGCCGGTACTTGGGGTAATCTTAATTTTTTTTTTTTTTTTTTTTTAGTTGGAGTCTCACTGTCACCCAGACTGGAGTGCAGTGGCCCCTTCCGGCCACTGCGGCCTCAACCTGCTGGGCTCCAGCGATCCTTCTGCCTCAGCCTTCCAAGTAGCTGGAACTACAGGCGCACGCTACCACGCCCGGATCATTTTGATTTATTGTAGAGATGTGGTCTTGCCAGGTTGCCCAGGCTGGTCTCGAACCTGCGGGCTCAGGCAATTCACTCACCTCAGCCTCCCAAAGGCGTGGGATTACAGGCTGAGCCACCGAGCCCAGCTTAATCTTAATTCTAGAATGCTCCCCCACAAACTAGTCTTCACCTGGTTTGGTGTTCGGGAAGTATAGAGTGTGCTAAACATTCTGCAAGAACGTTGGCTCCTTTGCCTTTCTGCTGTCTCCTAATCTCTCTCCCTACCGCCTCTCCTCCTCCTCTCCTTATGTGGCACATACAAGCATGCAAACACACCGCAATTCCTTAGAATTTCTATATTCATTATTTAGAGTCACAGTAACCAGGAGGAGTCACAGTATTCACTCTAAAAATCCAAAATAGGGAAGCCTATATGACTCACCCAATTTAAAAGAATATGAAAGCTATTTGTTATCAATGTCTGGATTAATATATACTAGATTTTATTAGTGGGTGCTCTCCACCCATCCCACCTTCTTCATATTCAAGTTCTTCAGTGTCAACTGTCTTTGATGGTAATGAATGGAAACATCCCCCTGACCACAGTAGTTAAGAGGGATCATCAACAAGATTACCAAGGAAAACATGTGGCTCAGTGTCTGCACCTAAGAGATGCACGTTGGGGGTGGTAAGAGTTTCGACTTAGTTTTCAAGTTCTGCTGTCTTCAAAAAAGTTTCAAAGATTTTCTTGAAATTAATGAACCAACTACTATTCACTTTCTACAAATTATTGACAACAGAAATGCCAAATAAAAAAGAAGCAATTTTATAAAAATGTAGTTGTATTTTTAAAACTAACATGACTGGCCAGGCTCCATGGCTCAGCCTGTAATCCCAGTGCTTTGGGAGGCCGAGGTGAGTGGATTGCCTGAGTCTGCGGATTTGAGACCCGCCTGGGCAACTTGGCAAGACCTCATCTCTACAATAAATAAAAAAAAATTAGCCGGGTGTGGTAGTGCGTGCCTGTAGTTCCAGCTCCTTGGAAGGCTGAGGTGGCAGGATCGCCAGAGTCCAGCAGGTCGAGGCTGCGGTGGCCGGGAGCGGCCACTGCACTCCTGTCTGGGTGAGACTCCAACACAAAAAACAAACAAACAAACAAACAAAAAAACTAACATGACAAATTCAAAACTCAAAGATCATTTATTCCATCAGTTTCTGTTGTGTCCAAAATTGTGTGTTCTCTTCTATATGACCTTGGAAGATAACTTCCTCTCTTTAAACAGTTCTCCTGTGAATTGTAAATGATGTCTAAGGATTATTTTTAAAACAAAAGTGTCTGGATTGATAGTGTCTGGAATTTTTCCAAATTGTAAATGTCTCTTGTAATGGTTTTTAGCCAGCACAGTTTAACAGAAAAGTCTCATTTTTTTAAATGAAAAAAATTGAAAAAAATCTGTAATGCTGAATAACGTTTGAGTGGGTAAAAGTAAATCAAGCCATGCCAATTCTGCATTTTTGTTGCAGGGAGAATTTTCTGTTCCCATAACCTCAATCTCTCTAATTCTGCAAGCCAATTATAGGGTGTGAGGTAGTAATGCTCTCAAGGGGAAATGCCATTCCATTGACCTCAGACTTACGGGGACCAGGGATTGGGTTGGATAAACAGCAGAAAATAATGAGCATGCACACTAAGGTCAGGTGAAATGGAAATAGAATGTAATCATAACAACTTTGCTCTTTATGTTTTGAATTTATGGAGCTGTTTTCCTCTGTGGCTGTCTGTATGCAGAGAAAGGCTTAAGCTTCCAACCACTCAAATAAATACTGCTTTCATCAAGCGAACTTCGAAAAGCTGTGACCTATTTTGATAAAATTCAGGCTATTTTTCAAGTGGAATTTTTCCACACAAACCAATCAATTTATTGCTTAAAGAATATGCACACACATGCACATACACACATTCTTTATGAGTAAACATTTAAAAAATTCTAGTAGTTTCCATTTCCAAAGAATACAAGACACATTGCATGTGAGTAGAAACAAATAATACTCACTATTTAGAGTGCATACCATTTCATTCTTTAGTCCTTCTTAGTCTATAACGAACATGTACTTTTTTAAACACTTGTGGCATTGATGTCTGCCCAAGAAACTCATCACTCATTAATCATGTTATCTATATAGACACACATACCATACAACCATAGAGCATATATGTGCATGCATACATACTTTAATTAATATTTTTTAACCAAAAAGATGCTTCTTTCCCAAAAGGCTGAGATGAGCCTCACTCATCTTAGTATTCTCCTTGTGAGTCAGCACAACAGTTGTATTGGGTACAAGTACATGTTTGTTATGTGGACATATTGCCTAGTTGTGGGGATTGAGTTTCAGTTGACTCATTCCCTAGAGCGTGAACATTATACTCAAAAGATAATTTCTAAACCACAATCCCCATCCTTGCCTCCCCCCTTTTAGTGTTGCAGTATCTATTATTTCCATCTTTATGGCCATTTAACTCCCACTGAAAGTGAGGACACGTGAAGTTTAGTTTTCTGTTTCTGAGTTCACTTAGGATGATATTCTCCAGCTCCACCCATATAGCTGCAGAGAACATGATTTCATTCTTTTTTATGGCTTCATAGTAGTCCGTGATGTCTTTATACCTTATTTTCTTTATCCAGTCAGTCAATTGTTGATGGGCGCTTAGGTTGGTTCCATAATGTTGCTATTGAAAACAGTGCTGCAATGAACACAAGAGTTCAGTTATCTTTTTTTTACATAAAGATTTATTTTCCTTTGGATAGATCCCTAGGAAGAGTACAATGATCAGTCTGAGACTGGCAACTTATTGACCACATAACTTAACACCCCCGAGCCTTAATTTCCTATGGAGATAGCACAATTTATATCATATTTACTTTTATTACATAATGTGTACATAGTGCTCGGTTATTTGTAATTGCTGAAAATTTCATTATTATTTACTAAAATAAAGAGAAAAATGAGATCAAGCTGTTATGGGCTAGCTGATGGTATCATCTGAGGCCTTAATAAGAAATTAATGGAAAACCCAGATTAAAATAATCCAAGCAGAGTTCATTTACCAAAGGATGAATTACAGAGGTATGGGAAGGCATAGGAAAACTGTGTGGGATGGTGGAGACACCTGGGAAGAGAAACAGGTCACTGGAGCCCGCACAGGTCACTGGAGGCCACACAGGGCTGAAGTTGGTACTGCATGTCTCATTACTCTTTATGTGTCTCGATTGATCCATATAATTCAGCGCTTCTTGAAGATTGCAGATTTAGTGTGCGAAACCCACAAAACCCCCCTTCAGCTCTGTCCCTGCCCTCCTATGAACTCTTCTGATGGTAATCTTTGTTTTGAATTTTGTTGCTTACTTTTTCCCATACCCCAAGCCAGAAACACCCTCGAGTTCACTTCTTTGCCCAATATGTAATGGATAACCTTGATTCCTTGACTAGAACTATTCTAGAACACAGACATCCTTTATCATACCTTCTTATCACCAGAAAGGCACCTTTTCTGAAAGCAGAGTTTTCTAGCATTCCACTCTCTGAACTTGTGTCTCTAGTTCTCTTTTTCAAGTTAGAATGGTTTATCGAGTACCTGATTACTTCTGTAGATATCTATTATGTTTCATCAGTCCTGTCCCCTAAACATAGATAAGTGATGAATGAGTAGAGATATATAAATATACTTTGAAATCAGCAAAAATGAAGTCTCTTGAACATTTAGGAAAAATAAATGAGCAAATATAAGCAGAGATGAATAATGTTTTCACTGAGTCATCTTATGGATCCTCTTCTAGAATTTCCATGAGTTTCAGCTATGTATTTTCCTGCTGGGCTCCGGCGATCCTTCTACCTCAGCCTTCTGAGTAGCCGAAATTACAGGCACTTGCTACCACGCCCGGCTAATTTTTTGATTTATTGTAGAGATGAGGTCTCGCCTGCCCCGGCGGGTCTCGAACCTGTGGGCTCAGACAATCCACTCACCTCAGCCTCCCAAAGGCGTGGGATTATAGGCTGAGCCACCGAGCCCGGCTTCATTTTTCTTTCATTCATTAATTCCCTTCCCTGTCCTTTCCAACATATAGTCTGTAGTACATTTTATAAACACTGATGGTAAATATTCTTAGAGCTTTTGTGATCTTTGTAGAAGAATCTCAAACATTTTTTTTTCTTTTTTTTTTAAGATTTGCATTTATGAAACTGGCTTCCTGGGAAAATGTCCACATTACTGATCAGATTCTGTCACTAATATGTTTCATATTTGCTGAATTTCCCAAGTTTTCACTGTGAAGTTAAACCAAACTTATGGTTTCTCACCTCTCATAGCATCTTATGATCAACTCATGATTCATTTTAATTCACTTTTTACAAAATAGCCTAAGAGAGTTTTGACAAATATAAAATGAATTATGCTAGTGCCTTGTGGGAAATTCTGCAGCGGCGATCATTTGCTGAAAAAAAGAATAAGAAAAAAAATCAGACTCCTGTCTATTGCTGAAAGGCTTTGCCCAGTCTGGTTCCTGGGCAATGCCAGCATCTTTCTTTCTCTTACTAGTTACACTTTGGGTTAACTGTTCTTCTTTTGATTCAGCTAAAGGCAAAAATTGCTACCTCAGGATCTTTGCATATGCTGTTCTTTCTTTCTAGGATACTTTTTCCACTTCGTGAATGACCAACTACTTCTTTTTCACAGGTGCTTGCTTAAATGTAATCTTTATCTGGGTAGGTAGCTCTCCTATTTTTCCTACTTTCTCCCCACACTCTACTCTTTTCTTTTACGATTATTTATGGCTTATAATTTCTACCTATTACCATCTCTACTGTATTCTGTGTGAGGTCAGGACCAAGGTTTTCTGTTTATTTTTGCATTCCCAGTGCCTAACAAACAGCTTGATGTATAGTAGATGACCAATAAATATTAAATAAGTGATTGACAGTTTAGATGAGACATAATGGGCAATAGAGAGGTCCATGTACCTCTTGAGCTAGGAAGTTAGAGGATGTGTCACAAATTTAGGCAGCTTAATTTAGTGATATAAAAATAAATTAAAAGTTAAGCAAAAGAAGTGAAATTTTCTCTTTCAATTAAACTCTGGACTTTCCAGGTTTCCTTTATACAAAGCTTGAGTCATATGAACCTTGCACTCTTTAGTTTTGTCTTTTCTGGAAGGTTTCTTTCCCTTTGATTATTTCTCTCATTCCTTGCTTGCACCTGGAGATACTGACCCTTTAAATGTTTTAATCCAAGTATAGATTACCTAGCTCTCTATAGCATAGCTAAGATAGACTGAAAATACACAATATATTGCTTAAAACTGAGGAGAACAAATACCTAAAAACATAAATAGAAATAATACAAGAAGTGTGAGAAGTTCAGTTCATGAGATGTGGGAATTCTGTCCTTGCTGTGGCTTCCTGCTGAGCACAAACAACCACTGTCTTACTCTCTCGCTTCCCAGAGCTGCCAATAGGGTCATGCTCCTATGAGACTTTAATGCAGATGCTGATCTGACATAAGGCGATCTCTGCTCACCTGCTCCTCATCTCCTACTGGACAACCTGGATCTTAACAGGCCAAGAACTAGTACTGGTCGGGGCCCGGGTGTAGGGGACCTCAACTCTAGCGTATACACACCTCTAGGCCTGAAGGATGGCTACAGCACCACTGCTTACAGGGAGTAGAGAGACCTTGGACACGTAGGCTGGGGCGTCCACAGGCCTGTGCTTTGGGCCTCTTGTGGGAGAAGAAGGAAGGAGAAAGAAAGAAGGTAGACAAATATTTAGTGAGAGCAGGGGAAATATCTTTGTTATTATTTGTTATAAAACCAACAGTTTAGATTAAAAGTAAGCAATCATTGAATGTTAGAAATTATGGGCCAGTAAAAGAGTTTAAACTTGAATATGTAACATTTAGAAATGACCTTTTTAAATAAATGACATAACCATGCTGTCTAAATGAAAAGAAATTTTTGCCCCACCTTGTAGAGTCTGTATACAGAGTTGCACACACTTAAGTGACCTACACTTTAGTTGGACAGTGAGTGGAATAAAAAGCCACATGCAGATGTTTGGAGGTTTTCCAATCAAAGCAAGCCATTTGCTTTCCTTCTCAGTACTAAAGAAAGATGAGCAAAAATCTTAAAAGTCAAAGATAAACAGGCCTTGCTGAATCGTCCAAGACTGACTCCATGTAGGTCAAGGTCATATGATATAGCAGTGTGGTTTTAATTATATTGTTTTCTAGGGAGCATTGCGGGTGTGTCAAGTTCCAATTTCAGCTATTTCATATACTTTCCCAATTGCCTGTGCTACAATGAGCACATTCTTCAGCATTAAATCAATCAGAACTCCACCTAATTTCAATGGGGATATTTTATGACAAGAAAATGAATATTTGTACCTCATATCTTGGAAGGCAACAATGCTCTGTGGTTTAAAAGATAGAATTTGTATGTAGTGGAAACATCCTTTCTTTTGTCACACAGTTGCTAAACAAAAATGTACTAATAGTTAAATGATACATAAGAATTTACCTACTGAATTCATCAGAAGGTGTTTTTACTATTCCAAACAATGATAAGAACAATGAAAAATTGCTAGCTAAAATAAACACTGCATGAAATAATCACCCAGACTAATATAGTTGAGCAAAAAAAAAGAGAACATCTTAACTCTTCTGAAGCTTTGATAGCATTATATATTTTTAAGGTTAGTACCTTTGTGATAAGTATTATTAGGACTTATCATGAAAGTGAATTTACAAGGACTCTAGCAAGGTAGAGAGAGAGCCTAGTTTTGGAAAACGTGTGGCTTATCTTCAAGCCTTTGATATGAACTACAGATTTTTAAATAATCTTTATTTTAAAATGCACTTTTTAAAATGATTATGCCATGTGGGTAAGATAAGTAAGGTGCACTGCTTTGGAGGACTTTGCTATGTCTAAGATCCTGGATATCTAAGTGGATAAGTGCCTTGTTAAGGCATAAAATAATGGGGTGATATTTCAATAGCTAATTATAGCCTCTCTTTTCTGTTTTCTGTGAATGGGCATGTGTGTGTGTGTTTCTTGTTCTGTCAACATAAACAAATCTCCAGAAGAGTAGTATAATCTGCTATGGTCACAAAACTAAAATCTTCAAAATTTTATATTTTCATTCTCATACTAGGTATGATTATTCACATAAATGACAAGTTTGATAGTCAAATAGGACATCTTTTCCACCATTACAAATATCATTACAGGGAAGTGTATGTCCATTTTGTGTTAGGAGAAAAAGCACCAAGGAGTGTTATTTGACAAGTCAACATTTTAAAGGCTTTCTTCTTTTTTTTTTCCTGAGTTGGAGTCTCACTCTTGTTGCCCAGGCTGGAGTGCAGTGGCAAGCTCATGACCACCACAGCTTCCACCTGCTGGGTTTAGGCGATCCTTCTGCCTCAGCCTTCCAAGTAGCTAGAACTACAGATGCACGCCACCACTCCCGGCTAGTTTTTTGTGATCTATTGTAGAGAAGTCTCACCAAGTTGCCCAGGCTGATCTCGAACCCCGGACTCAGGCAATCCTCTTGCTTTGGTCTCCCTATGTGCTGGAATTACAGGCTGAACCACTGCACCAGGCTGGCTTTATTCATTAAATAAGTTATATGGGAAAAAATAGATTTTCACTGAAATTCAACAGACTCATCAAAACATCAGTTTTGATGACCCATTTTTTAAATATAAAAACTCTAGATTTAGGATGGTGGAAAGAAAACAGGCCCTTATCAAAAACGTACAATCATGCTGTTTAGACTACATGTAGTATATTTATTTATTTGTGGTAACTTAAAGAACTCTGAAAGACAGTGGTTGAATTGTCAACATTTCTCTAGTATTTATATAATGAAACTGAAATAATGAGAGTGTTTATTGTTCTTGGATAGGATCCTGATTTTGAAAGAGATTAAATGGACACAGTTCCCACTAACATTGTAGAGTATAAGAATTTTCAGGAATCAGTAACTATAATATTTTAAAAGAAAGAACAACAACAAAAAAAGCCAAAATTTATTGTATCAAATAATATTGAATCATCATATTACTCTTAGCAAAACTAATGAGGAATTTAAAATGCTAGAATAAAATCATGGAGAAACCACAATTGGTATACTGGAGAATTCCTCTGCAATTTAAAACAACAAATATACTTTTGGTCTTTTAAATATTTTGAAAGTAGAGATATTATCAAATACTGTTTCTAATTTAGGACTGAACATACTATAATATTTTGCTATCATTGGCTAAAAAATGATGGGTACCAAGGTTATGTTGACTGTATATTTGTGAGGGCCCACATAGCATATGTAGACCTCCAAGTATTGGGTTGTTGGGAGTCCTATAAATAATCTCTTCTGATGATTACTTCATATGCCTAGGTATCATCTGGTTATTTCACCATAAATATGATTCTTTTCATGAAAATATCCATGTTGGTGTATGCTTCCCCTCAATATGCATGCCCCAGAAAGGGCAGAGATGAGGCTCTGCCGCATGCTGATTTGTTTATTTACAATCGCATCCTTTTCCTGATTGTGTTTTTACCTAATTTAAGTGTAGTATATAGATCAGAGCTATATATGCAGCTAGTTGTTAATGACACTTTGCTAAAAGCAGCAAGATAAAGTGGCCAGTACCATGACAAGAATATTTTATTCATTGTCCAGTCTGGGCACTAGCCCAAGGTAGAACCAACAGGATAAACCGCCCATTGCCATGGCTTTCAAAAGAAAATTATACATTTATACATTATACATTTCAAAAGAAAATTATACAAAAAAAATTATACATGGCTTTCAAAAAAAAATTATATCTTCCCTAACGTTGGCTCAATTCCCATTCTTGTTTTTGTTTTTGTGTTTTGAGTTGGAGTCTCACTCAGTCGCCCAGACTGGAGTGCAGTGGCTGCTCCCGGCCACCGCAGCCTCGCCTGCTGGGCTCCGGTGATCCTTCCGCCTCAGCCTTCCAAGTAGCCGGAATTACAGGCATGCGCTACCACGTCCGGCTGATTTTTTGATTTATTGTAGAGATGAGGTCTCGCTGCCCAGGCGGGTCTCGAACCTGCGGGCTAAGTCAATCCACTCACCTCAGCCTCCCAAAGGCGCGGGATTACAGGCTGAGCCACCAAGCCCGGCTCAATTCCCATTCTTAATTGATCCCCCCAAGAGACTGACACAATTATGTCTGTTATTTGTGTTTGTTTGTTTGTTTTGGAATTGCCTAATGGATTTCTCCCTTATCTCTTTAGTCACATCCCTGCATTCCCACTATATTATTGCATGTAATTTATATGAGTTCTTATTGCCTGTTGTTTATTCAGATTCTTTGTTTTGCTGCCTTGTTTTCTGTGCCTTAACCCCAAACTTTATGCTTACTTCATTCCTAGTTTCTATTTTTATTCTAATCTATAGATATCAAAAGTTCTACAGACATAGGTGCGTGTGAGAGCGCGAGCGTGTGCGCGCACACGTGCATACACACACACACACACACACACACACACACACACACACACACACACACACACAGTAGGGGCAAGGGAAGAGCAAGGGAGAGAGAGAGACAGAGAATAGAGAGGGATAGGAGAGGGAGGCAGAAGGGAGAGAAAGAGAAGAGAGAGAGAAGTGGGAGGAAGTGGGGGTGGGGAGGGAAGGAGAAAAAGAGAGAGACCAGGAACTCAGAAATGTTTTGTGTTTTTTATTCAAGAACTTAAATCTTTGTAGAAAGCGTTCAGAGATAACAAGGTAAAAAAATCTTATTAAGAAGAAATCGAGTTTTAAAGTTATTTTTAAAAACATAAACAGCCAAAGCAATGTAGTGCAGCATATGACGATGGTACATGGAAATAATAAGTTGTTCATGAATGCATTTTCCTAGGCCTTTTGCATGACCACGAAGATTTTATTACTTAGAAGAAGGCTTTTGGGAACTGCCAACCTTTTGGTTAGGCAACTTCAAACTAAATTTGTGCCTTGGATAGGAAATTTGGCAAATAAAAAGTAGTTCTTATTAAATGTATGACAAATTATTCTCAATGATGTTATATCATAGCATGTCAGTATGATTAAAAATGGCATGTATTCAAATAACATCAATTGAAAAATGGAATTAAAATAACGAAACTATTTTACTTAAATGTAAAATTCTACATACAAAGAACATTGTTCGATGATTATCTTCACAGATCAGTCAAAGGCTGAGTATGCTTAAGACTTAGAAGGTTGTTAAGCACCCAAACTAAATAGAAGCCATGGTTTAAATGGTCTCATCATTCCCTTATATTTTGAGTCTGTAATTATAAACTCTAAGTAATGTGACTGTTTTCTAATAAGGAGAAAAAAAAAACTTGACTTGTCTGTCAAACACAAACCATGAAGAAGTCTTCTCACTATCCTGGTAAGATGTGATGTTACATAGATCCATAACAAGGATAAGTATGTGATATTGTTAGTTTTTGAAAAGTAAGATAATTTAACTAATAAAAATTTTGTGATAAATGTCTTTGGCATGGAATTTTTTTAAAGAGAAAAACTAGCTCTGATAGTACATCTATTTTAATCATTCAGGAAATAATTTCATTTTTTGTTTAAATAGAAGTCATGGCAGATAAGCTGCAACTTTTCTCAAAACTGAGCATTTAAAAGACTGAAGAAAATAAGGTATCATTTGCTCTTAACAGTCCAATGAGGAGTCTATGATCCCAAGGGAGCAAAAATGTTGTTACTAGTAAAGATATTCTCCTTTATAAAACCAATGTGTAGCTGTAGCTGCCAATGTGTATGATAAACATATTTTAGTAACAATGCAAAGACTCGTATTTATTTGTATGCATGTATTCAATGAAAATGTGATTCTTGCATTATTTGGAACTTCCTAAAATAATAATATCTTTACTTGAAAACATTCCATTTCAAATGTTTGTACTAAAATACTTTGAAAAATTCATAAGAGAAACCCTCATTTATTTACTTGACTAAATAAATCTCTATAAGTTAATAAGATTCAGTCCATAAACTGGGCTCGGTGGCCCAGCCTATAATCCCACGACTTGGGAGCCTGAAGTGAGTGGATTGCCTGAGCCCATGGGTTTGGGATCTGCCTGGGCAACTTGGTGAGACCTCAACTCTACAATAAATCAAAAAAATTAGCCGGGTGTGGTAGCACGCGCCTGTAGTTCCAGCTACTTGAAGGCTGAGGTGGAAGGATTGCTAGAGCCCAGCAGGTCGAGGCTGCGGTGGCCCAGAGTGGCCATTGCATTCCAGTCTGGGTGACAGACTGAGACTCCAACTCACAAAAAAAAAAAAAAAAAGATTCAGTCCATAAACCGTACATCTAAAATAGATCTAATTTATTTTGTAGTTAAAATTCACATATACAACCAACACAATTATCTAAAATAATCATACATTCTGAGCATACAAGAGAAGTTTAGAAATTTTCTAAACCCTATTCAAATGACAATGTTTTCCAAATAATTCATATGGGTCTTCAGGCTTCTGTGGGATATTAATATGAATTGTGAGGTATTATGTAAAGTAATAAATATTTTTTGAAGGTCATTTCAAACTGTTTCCCTGGTGTGTCTATCAGAGCCTAGTCTTAATCAGAATCTGACATTCCTTAGGAATCATACTAGCTATTGTAGGCCCCAAACTGCTCATAGTTTGTCAGAAAACCCTGGAACATCAAATAAATATCTGTGGAAAAGTTGGAGTGAAGTCAAATGTAATTCTCAAGGAAAAAAAAGATCCTCCCTGCAGGCATATCTTTGTTTTTGTTTTTTTAGGTTGGAAAGTATATATGAGAGAGAGAGAGAGAGAAAGAGAGGAGATTCACCTCCCCAAGGTAGTGGAGGGGGCCAAAGCTAGGAAATACAGCAATGGTCATAGCTCAAAGAGCACATGATCACACCAGAGTCTAGTAAGGCAATGGCCCGAAGGCATATCTTTGAATCACTTCTAGAGTAAGGTGGGATGACAACTTAGAGAGAAGGATGCTGACATGACTGCTGAAGCTTCATGACAGCACATTAGTAATGCGGCTCACTCACCTAGACCCCACATGAACATAGTCTCACTGGTACACCTAATGTTTGAGGGGGACTGGTTTACTAACTTTCTGGAGTCCATTACTGTTTTAAGTTGCTTCATGAGGCAATGCAGATTTATTTTTATTTTTGTTATTTTTTACTATGCATCTTCACTGTGATGATCCTCATTGATTAAAAAAATTAAAAACCAACCTTTAAGGAAACACTGCAGAAATCCGACTGCAGTTTTGCAAGAAATATAAAAAGACAAAAAAGAAAAAAGACATCTTGACTAAATATTCCCTTATTTAAGCCAATAATCATTTTATAAATATAAAACTACAGTGGGACAAGTTATTCAATTTTTTTTTCTACTGATAAGACTCTTCTTGAAAAATATCTCAGTACCTCCTAGTGTTCAATCCTTGGGGGGAAAAATAATCACCTCAGAAATTGAACAGATTCTCTATTGGAAATGAGAACAACACAATGGTATCAGTTGGGGTTTGTTGTTTGTTTGCTTGCAAGTGACCAATGTCAAATTCAAGGTAACTTAGCATGAAAGGGAATTTATTGGTTTAAATAAGCTGAGGACACAGAGGCAGCTCACAAAATCAGTAGCTTAGATGAAAGACCCAGTCTCTAAAGGACTGAAACATGGTACTTCTTATCCAATTCTCTCTCTCCCTTCATTTCTTTCTCTTTTTCATTTTTTTATAAAAGAATCCTGTCTTGTCTTTACCTGTTCATGTCTCATCGTCTTAAAGCAAACAGATTTCCCCATGTGTCTGTGGATTATGCTCCTGGCAAACCCAGTTTAACTACTCAATTGACAAAAAGTGCTGCTATTTCCCGCTGCCAATGAAATAATTACAAGGATGAATTCTGACATGCTTGTTTTTTAACCCAATCATTTTTATCAGAGGGATGGAAGACTGGAGAGCCAAACTTAGGTCACAGGTGGCCAAAGGACAGAGATTTCTAAGAGAAGAAAAGATGACAAGAAGCAGTAGCTACCACATTCCACTAACTGCAATCCGAGATGTATTCTTTCATCAAGAAGCTCAGAACTAAAGGATGTAGCCCTTCTGTGTTAAGGGCCTCATCCCAGGTCTCTTGTAACTGTGTTCCTGTTTGTTTTTACTTTTCTTGTTAAAATAAATAATGATTCTGTTCTTCAACATGTTTAATACTATAAATCATTTCAAAATTGCTTTGGAGATAGGTAGTATATATTACAAAAAGAATGCAATAAATCAAATGCCACTGGGTTTCTAGTAGATCAAAGCATTATCTATTTCAGAAAAGTTAAATGAAGCATAGAAGTTTTATCTTAGCAAATGTGGATGGCTATTCAAGCAAAGAATGTGGCTAAAAATATTAAGGATTCTACAATCTGCTGCCTCTACACACTGGAAGGATTAAACAGTAGTTAAACTAGGGTCAGCTGTGACTTTAATTGCTGATTCCTTATTAAAATCACTCCTGGATGTGATTTAATCTTCTTGTTTCTGGAAATACTTGAGCTAATTTAAAGGCTATAGGTGACTGAACATAGTCAGTGACCTAGTATTATGAGATGTTGCTAAGTCATAATTAAGTTTCCAGAGAAGGCAGTGAGAAACAATATATAATATTTCTCAGTCACTACATTATAAAAATTATAATGATGCTTGGGTTTAGATTGTCATACACTTGGGTGAGTTTGTCAGTGGATAACAAAGATGTTATATGTAAACAGTGAATAATAGGCACATATAAGATTATGTTAGAGACCTAAGAGGATGTTCTTAAGGGTATCAACTGAAATCTTTTGTTTCCACAAAAATATTTTCAACTTAGCTCACCACTGTATAGGACCTAATATATGGAAGGATATAACTTGAGATTTAGGGTGTTAACCAAACCACTCACTTGGAATTTAAGAGATGATCTGATAAGCATATCATCTGCTACTTAAATAGTGAAAAAAAAAAAACTCATTTAATATTCCAGCTCTACCAGAAACAAATTGTGTTCCGCTTGTCAAAGCCAACTGTGAACTCCTATCTCTTTCTAAAATCTTTGCTGGGCTTACTGGGTCTCCATTCCTTCAGGATCCCTTCTTAGTTTCCCAATTTCTGAGATTTCTATCAGTGGATATCAAAGGGAAAGGATTCATCCTGACCTTTCTGAAGAGGATCTTTCCTTTTCACTGGAAGACTCTAAAATTCTATACAAAATCTGTCAAGAATGAGTCAAAGAGCAATTTAAAACTTGAAAGGGGGTTGAGTCAGGTGGTGTAGTAAATCAAATAATGACCCCCTCAGATATCAAGTCCAAATCCCTAAATTTTTGTTACTTATTTAGAAAAAGGGTAGTTGCAGACATAATCAAATTAAGGATCTTGAAATAAGGAAATTACTCTGGATAAGTGCTGATTCCAATGGCAAGTGCCATCATAAGAGACACATGGAAGAGTGACACACACAAATGTGAACACAGAGACAGAATTTGGAACCATAAGTCAAGGGACACTTGACACCAACCAAGCTGGAAGAGATAAGGAACAGAATCTCTCATATAGCCTCTGGTGGGAACATGGCCCTGCTGACACCTTAATTTTGTGAATTTGGCCTCTGGAACTGTAAAAGAATAAATTTCTGTTGTTTTAAGCCACACACTTTGTGGTAAGTTGTTATAACAATCTTAGGAAACTAGTATAGGTGGGAGCAGTGCCACTAAACCACAGTGGCCAGAGGGAATATTTCTTGCAGGTTCTGTATATACCTATCTTATTTTCTATCTCATCTTATCTCATTTTATCTTATCGTATCTCATCTCACCCCATCTCACGTCACCATCTCATCTCACCTCATCTCATCTTATCTATATATCCATTTATCTTCTCTATTTTATCTATCATCTATCAATCTATCAATTAATCTATCTACCAATCTATCAATTAATCTATCACCTATCTAGCTAGCTATAGTTATACCTATACCAATTACCTACCTAGCTAGCTATCTATACACATGAATGCACAGCATGTATACATAGACTGTGTATGTTCACTTAAACATATACTGTGCATATATATTTGTGAAGAATCAGAGATTTTTTTTCAGCCTTCGACAATGAGTCTGTACATGGAATTTAGGAAATTGTCTCAGATTTAGTTAGACATTTTGCAACAGAATATAGTCTAATTATAGCTTCTAAAATCTTTTCTAGTAAACAAAGTGCGCGAGAAGAGCACATGTCCTACAGGAATCTGCAAATCCTCCTATCGCCTGAGAGGATGGTAGCTTCACCTGTTCTTGCCAGGACTTTGAGACCCCAAGGTCTTCCCTCTTGTGGGTTCCTGCAGTATTCTCATCCACTGTCTCTGCCCCTGGCACATGACAGTACAATATCTGTGTATAAAAAGTTCTTCCTGAGAGCATGCCTCCCTCTGAGAGCCATCGCTTACTGGTTTTTACATCCTAGCACAGTTCCTGGCAACCAGTAGGTGACTGATAAGTGATAACTAAATAAATTAATGAATGATGACATTGAGATTGGTTTTTTTAAAAATTTTTTATTTTCATTTTTATGTTTTTAAGATTTGGAGGCACAATTTGACAGCACTCCTGCATTCCATTAAACATTCAATGAAGGTACACTTTATTATAATTCTCTAGCAACTTTTTCTGACATATCTCTGGGTACCAAGAACTTCTTTGACTTATCTCTCTGAGGTCCCTTCTCATGTATCCACTTCATTATCCAGACAGCTCTGAAGGTTTCTGGCTAGAGCTGGCTCTTTGCATATGGGCATGCCAGGTCTGAGCACATGGTTCTTCTTTGTCCCAATCTGCTTTTCAACTTAGTCTCCCGCCCCAGCACTCTGCCACAAAGACCACAGATGTGGGGGTGGACCACAGTTAAATACCTCACTCTGGGCCACAGTGATTGAATTCTGTTTATCCACAGCTGGGGTTCACTGGCAGCATAGCATTCTAAAGAGAAGAAACAGGGAGAGGAGGAGACATTGCTGTTTTTGAGTCGTCTGTTTTTTCCCAAGTTGTCTATGTCAGTCTAGGCTGGCGGTGCAGTTCTATTCTCAACATACAGGTAACCAAGTGCCTTCTGAATGAACAAATCATAGACTCTAGGAAATAAGAAAGGAAAGCTGATTTTTAAAGCTTATACTCAATAAAACTGAGATAGAGACAATTCTAGTGATCTACCCAAGGTTATGCCAATAGCTAGATGCAAAGTTAGGACCATGACCTTGATAGCTACACTCAGAATCCACTTCCCATGATATTTTTGTTGTTTATTATATAACTTGATTTTTTTTTTGAGTTGGAGTCTTACTCTGTCACCCAGACTGGAGTGCAGTGGCCACTCCCGGCCACCACAGCCTCGACCTGCTGGGCTCCGGCGATCCTTCCGCCTCAGCCTTCCAAGTAGCTGGAATTACAGGCATGCGCTACCACACGCGGCTGATTTTTTGATTTATTGTAGAGATGAGGTCTCACTGCCCAGGCGGGTCTCAAACCCGCGGGCTCAGGCAATCCACTCACCTCAGCCTCCCAAAGGCATGGGATTACAGGCTGAGCCACCGAGCCCGGCTTTATAACTTGATTTTTATAAAATTAATACTGATTATAGTAGAAGTAAGCCCACATGTCATACTAAGGTACCCATAAGAGCTTGACGCTTTTATGATGAGATTTTTTAAACTTAATTTAATTTTAAAGTTTTGGGATACAAGTCAGGATTACGTACAAAAGTGGGTTAGGTACAGGGGAAGTTTTGGGCCTCCCATTGCACTTCACTTCACCTGGATTAAGATCAGGTACCCTTATTGATGTTATGCGCCCCCTCCACAGCAGTATCCTGATACTACCAATCCCTTTCTTATAGTATTATAATAAATGTTGAGGGTCCCCTGATGAGTGAGAACATGCAGTGTTCAGTTCTTTGTTTCTGTGATAAATCACTGAGTATGAGAGACTCCAAATCCATCCAGGTTGCTGCGAAACCTATAATTTTATCCTTCTTTACGGCTGCATAATATTCCATGGCGTATATGTTCTACATTTTTAAAAATCCAGTCCAGTTTCAATGGGCAGCATGGCTGGTTTTATGTTCTTGCTTAACACCTCTACATAGGCATTCTTAGTGAGCATATTTAGAGGTATCCTCTCCACAGCAACACACATATATGCAGTCTTACAGAAGTGCGGTAACACTTGACTTGCTGTTCCATAATCTGTTTTTTCTTCTCTCAACATGGCTTACAATTTATTTCCATGTCACTAACATGTCTACTTAATAACTCTTAATAGTTATATGGTATTTCATGTATTATACGGTATTTCATTTATTATATGGTATTTCTTTTACTATTTAAAGCATACTTTATCCCTTTTTATTTGAGTCAGGGTCTCACACACTGTATAGTGGCATGATCACAGTTCACTGCATCCTTTACCTCCTGGGCTCAGGCAATCCTCCCACTTAAGTCTCCTGAGTAGCTGGGACTATAGACACACACCAACAATGTCTGGCTAATCTTTTTTTTTTTTTTTAATTTTTAAATTGTATTTATTTATTTGTTCTCAGTATGTTACCCAGCCTGGTCTTGAACTTCTGGGTTCAAGCACTTCTCCTACTTCAGCTTCCCAAAATGCTGGAATTATAGACATGAGCCACCACAACTGACCATTTTATCCCATTTTTGAAGTTTTGAGTTATTCCCCCATTTTGGCTTTTATACACAATAAAATAATTATAATCTTGCCCCATGGTATGTTCTGAAGCAATTCAATTGGCTGTACCACCTATACCTAAGATAGCGAGGAGCTCTCTGATTAATTCCCGTTGTCTTATTTGGCCATAGTCAGAATGTGTACTTTGTGGTCTTGGCAAGTTACTGAAATATTCTGGCCTCAGCTTCCCCACCTGTAAATGAAGACAACACCCCTTGTTTCATAAGACCACACAATTGATTTTTAAGAAGCAAACGTAAAATATATAGAGTAGTGCACATCACGTGAGACTCAATGAATGTTATCTAGGAGGAAAGGAGGGGCTTAATGTAGATGTCTACAGTCTCGACTCCGAGGGACCAATTGAGATCTGTGCAAAATATTCCTTTTATGATGAAGTTACACACACCAACTTGGATGTAGGTAGCTAAAAACCGACCAAAGCATGCACATTTTATCCTACTTATGGATAACATTCTTTCTGGATAGCATTATTCTGGATAACATTATTCTTTCTGTTCCATGAAGGCAGAAACCATGTCTTTTCGTTTACCATTATATTCCCAGTATCTAGCAACAAATTGCCTTGTTAATAGTAATAATAATAATAATAATAATTTAATAAGAGTAGCTAACACTTATTGAATAAAACCTTAAGAAATTCCCAGAAGATAAATGAAGAGTTTTTGAAACATGAGCAGTAGCAGATCAAGGAACTTAAGATCTTTGACCTCTGGCTCATCAGGGTCCACAGCCACAGTGGACTAATTCCATGCTGGAGCCTGGAGGAGGTCTTCTCTCTGTCTGGTAGTGCTGCCCATATTCTTGACATTTCTCTAGAAATTTCTAAGAAGGTCCCCATGTAACCCACTGGGCTGTGAAACCCTATTGAACTTTGAGGGCTTGTTGAAATAATGATTGGAAAAGCTGGAAAATTTATGACACCCTTTAAAAAGAAGGAATAATTTGGTAACAGTGAACAGGCAAGGGAAAATGGTGTTTCTACTATTATCTTTATTATTGCTAAAAACAAACCAAAAAACTGGGCATAACCTGACCCCATGTCAATATCAAATATAACTACAGGAATACCAAAGAATCATAAATAAACATGGAACCATAGCATTCCTGGATATATGTGCATATTTCTTAAATTAAATTTAGAAGTGCTGAAAAATTCTCAAAATATTATGTTATAGCTTTAATTTTCATGATATTTTACTGCAGCATTGTGCAAATGGACATTTTTTGAATGGGAAATCACATTCCCAGTGTTGAGATAAAGCAACTGTTTTAACTGTTTTAAAATAATTTCGTCAGTCTTTTAATTGGTGTATTTTTGTAGATGCCGGAAATGTGCCATTGCATTGTTTCCTGATTCTAATTTAATATCAGATATTCTATGTAATATTTAGGCATATATATATCAATGAATACTCTGAGTCTTTTGGCAAAAAGACATTTTTTCCCCTTCTGCTTCTTGTTTGTGATTCAGTCTTCTTTCACTTATTCCTTTACATATGTTCAAAGTCTTACGCTCAATTTTTTCTAAAATCTAGTTTAAAAAATAAAACAAAGCTGTATTAAACAGTGAAGATGAATGTCATGTATTATTTTTTAAATGAACTTTTTATCACTTAAAAATTATGTAGTTTAGGCCAGGCACAGGGGCTCACACCTGTAATCCCATCATTTTGGGAGGCTGAGAAGAGAGGAATGATTGATTCCGGGAGTTTGGGACCAGCCTGGGCAATACAGTGAGAACTTGTCTGTACAAAAATTAGCTGGACTTGGTGGTACATGGCTGTAGTCCCAGCTACTTGGAAGGCTGAGACAGAAGGACCGCCTGAACCTAGGAAGTTGAGGCTGTAGTGAGTTGTAATTGTGCCACTGCACTCTGGCCTGGGTGGCAAGAGTAACACCCTAACTAAAAAAAAAAAAAAAAAAAAAAAAAATATATATATATATATATATATAATATTCCCATCAAAAATGCTCATCTGGTCATTTGCCATTTTTAAAAGCTTTATTTTCTTGGTTTCAATTTATATTTGTTAGATTAATGGTTTAAAATTTAACTAGAAGTGCATGTATAAAGAACCACAACTCATTCAAATCATGAAGAATAATATACAATCAACATGTATATTAGATTAAATCATGCAAAGTTTCCAATATTGCTGCAAAATCACAGTTTGATAAAATTCACTCTGATACAGATACACTTATATATATATGCCTTCTGAGACATATCTTTTCTATAATGACTATTAGATAAAAAATTTGATTGTGTGAAATATAATAATGGCCAAAATTGTCAGTGGGTTATTTACTTAATGTGACTGAGGTGAAAATTATTCTCTAGAAAGTTATTTTCTAAATAGAAATTATTTCCACAGAAAATAATTTTTTTTTATTTTTATTTTTTTTAGTTGGAGTCTCACTCTGTCGCCCAGACTGGAGAGCAATGGCCACTCCCGGCCACCGCAGCCTTGACCTACTGGGCTCCAGCAATCCTTCTGCCTCAGCCTTCCAAGTAGCTAGAACTACAGGCGTACGCTACCACACCCGGCTAATTTTTGATTTATTGTAGAGATGAGGTCTCGCCAAGTTGTCCAGGCGGGTCTGGCACCTGCGGGCTCAGACAATCCACTCACCTCAGCCTCCCAAAGTGCTGGGATTACAGGTTGAGCCACGGAGCCCGGCGGTACAGAAAATAATTTTAAAAATTATTCTCAACTTTGCAAATGCTGAAATATAAATGATTAATAATGAAGATAATGAAAGAGGTTATTTGGATTGAAATAAACATTTGATTTTAACAAATCAATGTTTAATATACCATACGAGTATTGACAGTTTAAAGAATTATCTTTCTTGATAATATTTTAATGATGCTACAAAATTAATCAATTTTAATAAAACATTTTGTTTTAATAAAAATGTTTAATATCAATGCTAATTGTGCTTATACCATAATTAATTTTTGTAGTATTATCAAAGTGTTGTCAAGAGAGTTTTCTTTTAACTTCAGTTGATACCCCCAATGTCTGTTCTGTCCTCATCAAGCAAAAATGCAAGGGGGAGAGTGTGGAACTGGGTAAATGCCTAGATGGAGAGAGAAGAATCAGGCAATCAGGTAAACAGGTGAATATTGGATCATTGAAAAAGAAAAAAGACACATTGCTTTGATAGGGGATCTGCATTTTTTGTTTTTGGTTCATTGTATTATTCTATTTTTAAAAAAAAATTTAAAATATGTGAGGTACAATTCAGGGTTAAGTATACAAATGTTCATTATGCAGTTACCCTTGCAGACGAGATGTGCCCAACCCCCACCCCCACCCTCTGCAGTTTCCCACTACTGCCAATTTCTTTCTTATAGTATTACAGTAGTTGTTCAAGGTCCACTTATGAGTGAAAACTTGTGACACTCAGTTCTTTGTTTCTGTGACAGATCAGTCAGTATTATAGCCTCTAAGTCCATCCAAGTTGCTGTGAAGTTCATAATTTTGAGTTTTTCATGCCTTCTATTCCCAACCAAGCGGGTTTGGACAAGACATTTTTAACCTTTTCACTTCACTGAGTATCAAAAGGGAAAGGATTAGGTGAAAATGAGTAAATTCTACAGTGACCCTTCAGTCCATACGGGGATTGGCTTCAGTACCGCAAGCCTACCAAAACTCACGCAGACGCAAGGGTGCAGTAGCCCTGCAAAACCCAAATCTACCCAAGTCAGCACTCTATGTATTCGGGTTTCCCAGCTCGTGAATGTTGTTTTCCATCTGTTTGACTGAAAAACATCTGCATATAAGTGGATCCGTGCAGTCCAAATCCATGTGGTTCAAAGGTCAACTATCTATTAAGACTATATGAGAAAAAAGCAAAATGACTATCTTAGGGTTTATTTATTTATTTTTGCTAGTAAGTTAATGTATATTAAACTCGAGCAAAATCTTGGGTCCTGTGGTGCAAGCCACTCACTTACTCTGTAGTCAAGCTTACTTTGTGTTCTTGATTATTCTGCAATACAATTCTGTCATTAATTGTATATATTTTAAATAATTTTAATTGATCAGAATGGACTAAGCACTTTGATATCATCATTTAACATTTTAACTAATTTTAAGAAGGTGTCTTCTACAAAGGTGGCATTGGATCTATGCATAATCTAACTGCATTTCTACATAATTCCACACTGAAGTGAAGTGATATCAGCAAGAAATACAACTGCCTGTAAAGGTTATTTATCTCATCTAATCACTGTCTGGTAAATAAATAAAAATACTTCTTAATGTTAACCTCATGAAAACGAATTACTACTCTCTCCCTCCCTAGCCTAAAAATCTACGTTGATTTTTAAGCTGACAAAATATGTTGTTTCATTTATGGCAGGTTTTAAACCAAATCACAAACCACACACATCACACTCACACACATACACAAGTGGAAAATGTCTGAAAATGATTCAGTTGACTTTCTAAATTCAGGGAAGCATAAATCACCAAATTATTTATTCTGAAATTTATTTAATTGATTAAATTATGTAATAAATATACTTGTTACCTCAGTCACACAATTATTTATTTTACTGTTAAAACTTCACATATTTTTGAGAATTTTCTTTCATAATACTAATGATGGTACATTGTTTGTAGTGATCCTAACAATTCTTCCTCTTTCTGTCCTCACAATCTCTGCCGTGTGCCTTGTGGTTGTTTTACTATCAAGAGGTAGAGTCCATTCCATGTTGAAGTCTGGTTAGGCCTTGTGACTTGCTTTGGCCAACAAAATGTGGCAGAAATTACCTAGTGATTTCAAGGCCTCAAGAGACCTTGCAGCTTTCACATTTGTGTGTAACAAATGTGAAACATTTACACAGTGTGAAGAAGTTCAAATTCACCTGTGGAAGCAGACACAGCTGACAAGTACAACCAACCTCAAGACATATGAGTGAAACATTGTGCACTATTCCAACCCAGTGGAGCCACCAGGTGACTGCGGCTACGGAGGTTAATGTGGATGAGACCCACAGAAGAACCACCAGCTGAACTCAGCTCAAATTTCTCACCAGAAAATCATGAACGAATGCAGTTGTTGTTTTGAGTCACTATGGTTTGAGGTCACTTGTTATAAAGGAATAGAAAATCATACTCTAACATAATAATAATCACATATTAACTAAAGTATTTCAAGAGAAAGTCAAGTGGTTTCATAGGTGAAAGAACATTATTTCTTTAATCTATCTTGAAACTGTTCACCTCTTACAGGTTCAAGTGCTTTCTGAGGAGGGGAAAAGTTAATTAAAAAAAATTTGTCTTTTTATTGTTCAGGTGTGAAAAACATAAGATTTATTTAAAGGATAAATATATTCTACTAACTACTAACAAGATATTTCTCTTTTTCTTCCCCTGAAACAGTCAAATAAAGATTCTACTTTTCTGTCCTTTGTATTTTAGAAACCCTTTTTTGTTTTGCTTGTTGACATACAAAAAAATAAATAATATCACTTTCTATAAACTTACTAAGCAAAATGTTCCATTTGGCAAATTTCCCAGAACAATACCTATAAATGCATACTTTGGCTAAAAATTGCAGTTTTCTTGACACTAAGTAATTTGTCATACCTTCCTCCACTATAGTCATTTCTCTTCTAACATTAGTTGAATGTGTATAAATAAATCACTGACTACAACTTTTTAATAAACAATATAAAAAAGAAAGTGAGGAGAAAAATAATGTAAATTTCCTAAGCTGATTTTTGTAAAGAGAGAGTAGTGTGTGTGAGAGTATAATTATAGATACAGATATAGATATAGAGAGTGTGATTACATATATATATGAAATTTATATATGCAAAAAAGCACATAAGTCAATGTGTGAGCTGATAAATTGTGGCAGGTAAATTAGTAAGATTTCTGGAGGCAAAAACATCTTCGTATGTCTTCTTTTGGTACTTAATACTAAAATAAATATCAGATAGAATGATCCAACATAAAAAAGAAATATTCAAAATATTAGAAGACAGATAATAAATTTTTTGGAAAAAACTTCCCAAATAAAGTACAAAATGATAAAAAACCAGAAGATTAATAATTAGTAGGCAGAATTAAATGGAAAATAAAGTTTGTACAGAAACTCACTCTTTTAATAATGCTTTATATTTTAATATCTGATAGAGCTACCAGTACTCATTACTCTTCCTTTCATATTGTTTCTAGATATAGCCTTTTGTTATCTTTTCTTATATAAATTTCAGAATCACATTGTTAGAAAGTCAAAGCAACAAAAGAACTATCAGTATTTTTACTGGGCACTGTATTAAATGTGTTACTTTACCTAGGGGGATCTGATACATTTATAATTGTCTACAATTATAATTTATAATTCTACTTACCAAAACCTACCTGTTCCAATCTATCTTTATGTTCTCCAGTAATGATTTAAAGTTGGTTCTGTGCTTAATTTTTTATTGTAGATCTTGCCATTTCTTGTTTTATTCTAGTTTTTGTCTTTTTTCATAATATCTTAAATGTGATCTTTATTTATCATTTCTTCTTAGTTGCTTTTTCAGAAATTCATTTGACAGATTCTCACTAAGCATCAATGAAGCTCCAATCACTTTTACAGAAACCAGAGATACAAAAGTGAACAATGCAGACAGCCATCTTGGACTGGATGTTGTGGCAGGGGAGACAGAAAATCATCAAGATTTGTAATGCCAACATGTTAGTATGGAAGTCTGTTAGATACAAGGGAGTGATGAAGGGAAAAATAACATATGAAGGTAAAAGGTGTCAAGGCATGATTTGAAATTTTGAAGTTTTAGATCAAATGACCAAGAAAGACCTCACTAAAATGACATTTGTGTAAGAGTCTTTTTAAAAAAACAAAACTGGAAGCAAGTCACATGCTTATCTGGGTAGGATGTTCCAAGAAAATACAATGTAAGCCCTGAAGCAGTGTGTCTGATGTGCTCAGGAATAAAGGGGAGACTTGGGGAGAGCAGAGAAGATAGGCAGAGGCTGTGGCTTGCCAGGGCCTTGTAGAAATTGTGCATATGTTTTATATATATATGCACAGACACATTTGTTTACTTTTGAAATTTGAGTTGGTTGATTATTTTAATGGCCCAATATTTAGGCAATTTTGTGAGTGTTTTAAAGTCAGTCTTTGTCTTCCATTTTTACCTCAGAGACAATTTTCCATTTTCTCTGTAGAGTTAGTGAGATATATAGACAGATAGGCAGATATATAATAGATAGATAGAAGACAGATAGATAGATAGATGATAGATAGATAGATAGATAGATAGAAAATTACTCCGGTAGATATGTTGGATGTCTTAAAGATTTTTATTGTTTATTCAAACTGTAATAAGATGAGAGTAGTAGATGTTTTAATCATAGTAGCTGGTTTTTATTCTTCCTCGCATCTCCCATAATTTCTGTTTCACACATGCTGCTGTGATATTTGTTGCATTAATATATATAATGACATACTTTCAATGTGAATGGCTCCCTTTATCATTATGAAGTGCCCTTTGAACTGATATTAAGATTGCAACTCCTAGCCGGGCTCGGTGGCTCAGCCTGTAATCCCGCGCCTTTGGGAGGCTGAGGTGAGTGGATTGCCTGAGCCCGCGGGTTTGAGACCCGCCTGGACAACTTGACGAGATCTCATCTCTACGATAAATCAAAAAATTAGCCGGGCGTAGTAGCGTGCACCTGTAGTTCCAGCTACTTGGAAGACTGAGGCGGAAGGATCACCGGAGCCCAGCAGGTCGAGGCTGCGGTGGCCGGGAGCGGCCACTGCACTCCAGTCTGGGCGATAGTGAGACTCCAACTCAAAAAAAAAAAAAAAAGATTGCAACTCCTACGTTTTTGTTTGTTTGTCTATGTATATTTGTTGGTATGCATTTACCCATCCCTGTTTAATTATAATTTT
This sequence comes from Cephalopachus bancanus, assembly GCA_027257055.1. Taxonomy (NCBI): domain Eukaryota; kingdom Metazoa; phylum Chordata; class Mammalia; order Primates; family Tarsiidae; genus Cephalopachus; species Cephalopachus bancanus. The sequence goes on from JAPVLO010000255.1 coordinate 2,002,734, forward strand.
TTAGCATTTCTCAATCTCTTTTTGTTAAGTGAATATCCAGTATAGAGAAAAAAGGTATTTTTTTTATTTGTCTGAGATGGAAATCTAAGACTAATTCTTCTGCCATAGGGTTTCCAGTCACCATTTGTTTGGCTGAGGTTTATCCTATAAAAGTTTCTTCCCTAGGGTTCTTGGGAATAATATTTCCTTGAATGTTTTGTGTTCAAAATTGTCTGACTAGTCCTTTTACTAGAATGAGGACTTGATTAGATATAAGTCTCATATCTAGTTCTACTATGAACAAAATATTTGTGTCTCCCCAAAATTCATATATAGAAACCTAATCCCCAATGTGATGATGTTAGAACATGGAACGTTTGGGCAATTATTAGGTCATAAGGGCAAAGCTCTCATGAATGGTATTAGTACCATTATAAAAGAGACCCCAGCAAGTTCCTCCAGCTCGCCTGCCATGTGAGGACACAGCAAGAAGGTACTGTCTATGAACCAGGAGGAGGGATCTCCCCAGATACTGAGTCTACTGACATTTTGGTCTTGGACTTCCCAGCATCCAGAACTATGTGAAATAAATTTCTGTTGTTTATAAGTCACCTAGTGTGGTACTCTTTTATAGCAGCCTGAAAGAATTAAGACACTTCCTTCGAAGATTTTATAGGTGTTCCTCCTCTCCCTTCTTGCAATGTATGTCAATGTGGCAAAATCTGTGAACAGCCTGAATTTTCTCAACACATAAATGCTTGATCTTTTTGCTTCCTTATTAAAAGGATTTGTTCTCTATGTTTAACATTCAGTATTTTTATTAGCTTGTGCCTCGATATAAGTTTTTAGGGGCAAAATTGGCAAGATATGAAACATAGTGCATTCTTATATTTAGATTCAAGTTTTTGAATTGTTTAATTGTTAAGCTCTGCTTTAGCTGGTATACTGGATTGAACTGTAGGAAAAGAAGGCAAGTCTTCAGGTGTGAAAAAGCAAAACACCTTATGACTTCAGGGCTGATGTGATATCATCGAACTCCTTACTAACATCAATTACACCTAGAAATACTGGGATTTATTTTTGCTATGTAACTGGGTCTTATTCCTAGAAGACCATATCAACTCAAGATTTAAAAAAGAAAAACACATCAATTCCATATACTTGCAATGGGGAATATTTAGATGGGTGCTGCATGAACCATTTTCATGTATTTAGTCATTACATTTTGAAGAATAAAATGTATTATGAAGTGTTACAATCAGTTTTAACCAGTTGAGTTGGCCAGGGGTCCTAATTTGGATAGTATAACAGCAGTGCGATGTACTCAAGCAATATTTCAGCTAATGGAAATCAAATGCCATTTTCTATACCTGCAACTTTTTCACTTTTAAAGGTACAGATCCTTCCACTCCCAAAAGGTCTAGAAATGTATCTTGATAACAAAATGATGAGTCCAGAAAGGCGGTCTAGTTGAGACAATCAATGAGGCCCCATTGGTCTACAAAAGAATAAATGCAGCATAGGATACTCACACACTACAGTTTTGAAATTTTTCCCTTTTCCAGTCTTAACTGTGTTGCTTTGCCCTCTCTCCTACTTGGGAGCTGTACTTGATGAGCTGAGGTCCAGGCTGCATAGCTGGCTCAGTGTCACATAAACCTCAATGGCCCGAGAGTCATTCCTGTTTCTTGGAAAGAAGGCAGTCTTATCTAATTGTTAAGTTGGTGAACTCTCTCAGTTCCCCAGAGTGTAAGCTGAAAGACAATCTCTTTGTAAGAGCCATTCCCTATCCAACACTAATAACATGGAGAGCATGTAAATAGTTGCTTGGACTGATTGTTACAGTGGTTGAAGCAAAGCATGAGCAGCTTTCACTCAGACAATGGAATCTTCACTCTATATGCAAATGTCCAGTCTTCCATTGCTAGGGCTTTTCACACTGCAAGAGGGTGCAGCCTCAAAATGTGCTAACACTCTCTGCAAGGCCCAGGGCACAGGGCTCTCGGGTCACTACCACATGACTTCCATTTCACTGCCTCTGGGTGACCTTTGCTTAAAAACAAAAGCTAAACTCCACAGTTGGATTTTTTAAAGGAGTTCTTTGCTGTATACCCCTCCCTTTCTAGACTCTCCCAAATGAGTTTAATTCTAGCTCTACCAAAGCTTTTGGTAAACCAAGTGAACATTAGGAATCCCAAAAATATATAGTTAATTATATATTACTGAAAAGCACTGTACTTGGGAACGACCATATTGTCTTCCAAGTATGCACTATTTGAACACAACAATAGAAAACATATAAAAACACAGGAAGGCAAGAGCAGGATACCAGGTTTGGCCCTTGTGTTGTTAATCTTTTCACATAAAAAATGAAATGAAAAGGATTGTGATTGGAACATTTATGTTTTTCTTTCTCCCAGTACTAAATTTTCAATGTTGAGAGAGTGTCCAATTTTGTTTAAGCTTGAACTGTAACAAAATTTACCAGCACAGTCAGATTCTGACTCTGCCATTTGCTGTAAAAGTAGACGTCTAAATCTTAAATGGTGTAGTGTTTCTCTTTTACCATCCAGTTGTATTTGCAATTGATAATAAATGAGTCCTACTGATATCTGTCAATGTCTATATGCACATTTTGTTTAATTCTTTGGACATAAAAGTATCCTTTAATTCCAGGGATTTTGCAACTGCCTTTGTAAAAATTATTAGAATTTTGTTTTGTATATAGTTACAGAAAACCTGAGGTGGTGTTTATATAATTGAAAATATTTTACTGCAAAGGATATATTTTGATATGGATATGGTTATTAGGTATGGGGGAAAATTCAGATGGCAGAGAATATGTTTTAATATGTAATGCTTATTATAAGGGATAGGGGTGTTCAAATGTTAAGTTTGTGTCACCTAAATGCTAAATATAAACTGATTAGTTTTATTTTATAACTGGTTAAAATTTCATATGGTCATGATATGTGCCAGATACTTGTCACAGTGCCAATGACCTGAGACCAACAGTTGCTGAGAACGGATAATCGTATAAGAACTCTTATAAGAGATTACAGGACTCTAGTTACCATAGAATATAGAAACATGAAGACTTGGCCCTCTGTCTCAAATAAATTTATCATTAATAGTTTAAAGTTATCAATAATCACTTTAAAGATACTATTTCAATGTTTCTGGTTGGTGAGATGTTTATTGCCAGCCTAATTGATTTTTTTGTTTAATTGTATGATTTTTTTTTTGCCATCCTTCCCAGCTAAAACTGCATGATTTTTAAAAATCTCTGGATGATTTTAAGATTTCAGCTTGTAGTTTGACTATGTCTAGGGGTGGATTTGTTTTTTCCTCTCATAATCTAAATGAGGTTTTCTTCCTTTGGTATTGCAAAATGTCAGACTTCATTTATTCCAGATCCTCAGATATTGCCTTTCCTAATACTGATCATTCATTATAAGAATTTTGGATAGATCATGCTAGAACTTCTTATAATGCATAATAATAACATCCATTGTCATTTATTAATCTCTTTCATAGTTTCCATTGCCTTGTTTCTCTATTATACTTGGAATATTTTCTTCAGCTGTATCTTCCAGTTTACAGATACCCTTTGCCGTTTGAATTTCCATTGCATTTTTATTACAATATTTATTTTTAAAAATTCTGTTTTTTTCTTCTGGCCTATTTTTAATAGTTTTTAAATTATTGTTTATTTTTTAAAGGTACCTGTCATTTTCTTAATATTAACTGTTATGTAATATAAATAATAATTTCAAGATCTGAAGTCCCATGGCCTCATTAATCCTTGATTCTGTCATGCAGTCATGTTCTTTGTTATGTGTTGACTTTTGCTTTTTTTCCATTGTGAGTTTATATTTGGTTGAATTTAATCTGTGGGTATCTCAAGAGCACTAATGAGAGATGTTTTTTTTGCAAGAGAAATTGTGCTTGCTTTCAGTGGGAGTCAAGAGGTATTACTGCCCGACACTATACTGGTGAACTTGGAGGATCTTGGCTTAACAATAAATATCAGGACTACATTTCCCAAGATTAACTGGGTCTCTAATCTTTAGAAATGATATGCCATTCATCTCCAGCATGACTGTAACTTTATGTTGACTTTCTGCTTGCCTTGAAGACTTTCTTTCATTATTTTTAGCACTGTATTACGAAGTATGTATCTTGTGATTTTCTAGTATGTAGTCATCTTGTTATAGAAAATTCCATCAGATTATCTGGTCCATTATATTTTGAAAGCAATTCTCCTTGAATAATTGCTTTTAGTATATAACAAATTTAAATGACAATTAAAGCAACATGCCATGACTAGATATGTTTTTAATTTTAAAAAGTGCTACAATTTACAAAATATCACTTGACAATCTGAAATGGAAAAAGGTACACTTAATTATTTTTATAAACAACATTTTACTTGAGAGTTTCTGTAGGGACTTTGCAAGTAATTCATAAAAAGCTGTACTTAATATGGGCTCTTGGATACGTAACATTCTCAAACAATAGACTTAATTGCAGTAGTGGACATTCAGGTATCCTAAAAGACAATTTCGATTTCCATAGTCTTATGGCTATTACTAATCCATGTGATTAGGGCCTATTTGGCTTATATAAGAATCTTAAAAAAATAGCTGCTTGTCTTTTATTCCAGACAATCAGATTTTTATTTGACAAATAGCTTCTACAAAGCACTATATCATTGATTGGGGATGAAAAAAAAGTACAATAAATTCTATTTCAAAGAGTTTAATATAACATCAAAAAAACAAGATATAGCTACATCAAGAAATCAGAAAAGATCTTACATCACAATAGTAAATGTGAAATAATGTGATGATATTCTTTTTTTTTTTTTTTTTTTTAACTGGGAGAGCTGCTATAAGAAGGCAAGACTCTGAAGTCGGATGGTATTCTTAAGAAACCTAATACTTTTCCCCTCATCCCCTCCAGCATCTGTTGTTTTCTGGGTTATTGATGTTGGTCATCCTGACTGGAGATAGGTGGTATCTCAGTGTGGTTTTAACTTGCACTTCTTTGATGAGTAGTGAAGCTGAGCATTTTTTCATGTTTCTGTTGGCTGCTTATATGTTTTCTTTTGAGAAGTGTCTATTCATATCTTTACCCACTTTGTAATGGGGCAGTTTGTTTTTTTATTTTCAGCATGTTTAAGTTCCTTATAAATCCTAGATGTTAGACCTTTGTCAGATACACAGTGGGCAAATATTTTTTCCATTCTTTGGGCTGTCTCCCTGCTCTCTTGATGGTTTCTTTGATTTTGCAAGAGCTTGTCAGTTTGATGAGGTCACACTTGTCTATCTTATCTCTTATGACATGGACACTTGAGGTTTTGATCAGGAGTTGGTTGCCAGTTCCAATTTTCATAAGAGTGTCTCCTGCATTTTCTAAGGTTCTTATAGTTTGAGATTTTACATTTAGGTCTTTGATCCATTTAGAACTAATTTTTGTGTCTGGTGATAGGTAGGGGTCTTGTTTTAGTCTTCTGCATGTGATCAGCCAGTTTTCCCAGCACCATTTACTGAGTAGGTTCTCCTCTCCCCAGTGTGGTTGCTTTGTTGAAGATGAGCTGGTTGAGAAATTAAGGTTTTGCTTCTAGAATCTCTATCCTGTTCCATTGGTCTATATACCTGCTCTTGTACCAGTACCAGGGTCTTTCATTGTAGCTTTAAAGTCTGGGAGTGTGAGACCACCTGCTTTTTTTTTTTTTTTTTTTTGCTGTGGATTATTTTAGCTATTAATGGTTGTTTATGCTTCCATATGAATTCCTGTATGGTCATTTCCAGGTCTGAGAAGAAGGCTGCTGATAATTTAATGGGTATTGAGTTAAATATGTAGATTGCCATGTGGGAAAAGACAACACTTCTACCCTGTTGGTGGGAGTGTAAACTAGTACAGCCTCTGTGGAAAACAGTTTGGTGATTCCTAAAAGATCTAAAAATAACCTCCAATACAACCCTGCAATCCCCCTACTGGGAATATACCTGGTGGAACTCAAATCACTCTATGAAAAAGATATCTGCATACACATGTTTATTGCAACATTATTCACAATAGCAAAAACATGGAACCAACTGTGATGCCCATCAAAAGAGGACTGTATAATAAAAAATGCACACATACACAATGGAACATTATGCAGTCAAAAAGGAGAAAATGATGAACTTTGTACCAACTTACATGGACTTAGAGTTTATAATACTGAGTGATCTATCACAGAAACAAAGAACCGAGTATCACATGTTCTCTCTCATAAGCGGACCTTGAACAACTATCACAATACTATAAGAAAGGGATTGGCAGTAATGGGAAACTGCTGGAGGGGGGACATACTTTATCAACAAGGATACCTGCATAATGACCATTTGTATACCTAACCCTGAATTGTACCCTGCATATTTAAAATTAAAAAAGAAACCTAATGCACCTTGGAAAAAGATTTAAAATGCATTGTTAATTTGGGGCGGGAGGTGTAACATATTAGAAGTCAGTTTAAAAAAATTTGAAGGAACCATACTAATTAGTTCTAAAAAGTGAGAACATTGGTAATTTTATTTTCTTCTTCTCACTAACCTATAATTTATAATTTTCATAATCAAAATGCCATCTATATAAATATGTAACACTTATAAATTAAAGTAAAACTCCAAAAGATTTATTCATTTATCTTGATTATTTCAAATACCACAGTTTCTAAACTTTACAAAATGTATCATGGTCTTTGTTATTGTTGTTGTTGGAATCTGTTTCAAGCAAATAACTTCCTGGTTTTTGTGCTTTTAAAACCTTCACCAGCTACATACATTTCTAGGAAATGTAACAGCAAAGAGGCCTATAACTTCCTTTTCTACAATCTCACTGAAGTGATTGAGAAGAAATTAGAATGTAAAGCAAGAACTTTAGTGGTCTCAAAATTAGAAAACTGCCAAATAAGTCACACATAAAGGAATTTCTTGTGGCTAGTGTGAGATTTGCATGAAATGTGACTAGAATTCACTTATAACTCCATTTCCTGAGAGAACATTGGCTTTTTAGGTGAAGTTATACAGAGAAAGTGCTAGGAAATTCCTCCATAATTTCTTTTCTTTTTCTTTATTTTTTAATCGACAAATATAACTATATATTTATGGTAGACAGCATGATATTTTGAAATACCTACATATTGTGAAATGGCTAAGTAGAGATCATTAGCATATGCATTTTGTTGTGGTGGGAACAGTTGAAATCTACTCTTGTTTTCAAGTAAATAATACATTTTTCTTAATCGTAGTCATGGTGCTGCACAATAAATCTCTAAGATTATTCCTTTTAACTAATTTTTTTTTTTTTTTGAGTCGGAGTCTCACTCTGTCGCCCAGACTGGAGTGCAGTGGCTGCTTCTGGCCACCGCAGCCTCGACCTGCTGGGCTCCGGCGATCCTTCTGCCTCAGTCTTCCAAGTAGCTGGAACTACAGGCGCGCGCTACCACGCCCGACTAATTTTTGATTTATTGTGGAGATGAGGTCTCGCCAAGTTGCCCAGGCAGGTCTCGAACCCACGGGCTCAGGCAATCCACTCACCTCAGCCTCCCAAAGTGCGGGATTACAGGCTGAGTCATCAAGCCCGGCTTCAATAAAATTTTATATCCTTTGACCAACATCTCCCCAATTCTCCCACAGTCCTCAGTACCTGGTAGCAACCACTCTACGCTCTGGTTTTACGAGTTCAATTTTTATAGATTTTTCCCATACAAGTGAGATTATCCAGTATTTGTCTTTATACTCCTGGCTTACTTAACATAATGTCCTCCAGGTTCATGCAGGTTGGCACAAATGATAGGATTTCCCTTTTTAAGGCTGACTAGCATTCCATTGTTTATATATAACATATTTTGCTCATCCATTCATCTGTTGATTGGTATTTAGGTTGATTCTATATCTTGGCTATTGTGAATAATGCTGTAAGAAACATGAATGTGCGGATATCTCTCCAATACACTGATCTCATTTCCTTTGGATATATACCAAGAAGTGGAATAACTGGATCATATGATACTTTTATTCTTAATTTTTTGAGGAATCTCCATTCTGTTTTCCATAATGACTGTATTAATTTATATTACCACCAACATATAAAAGTTCACTCCTCTCCACATTCTTGACAACACTTTTTGTCTCTTTTCTTTTTGATAATAGTTATCCTAACAGATGTGAGGTAAAATCTCATTGTGGTTTAATTTGCAATACCTTGAGGATTAGCAATGACTTTTTTATATAACTGTTGTCCATTTGTATGTCTTCTGAGAAATGTCTATTCAGGTCACTTGCATTTTTTAGAAATTGAGTTATTTTGTTTTTAGCTATTGAGTTGCTTGATTTTCTTATATATTTTGGATTTTAAGCACTTATCAGATGTAAGATATATAATATTGTCTCCTATTCTATATATTGCCTCTTTGCTCTGTTGATGGTTTTATTTGCTGTGTAGATGCCTTTTAGTTTGACATTATCTCATTAGTCTATTTTTTCTTTTGCTGCCTTTGCTTTTGGGATCATGTCCAGAAAATAATTGTCTAGACCAATACCATGAAGCTTTTCCCCCTAGTTTTCTTCCAGTAGTTTTACAGTTTCACGTCTTATATTTAAGTCTTTAATTTATTCTGAATTGACTTGTGTATAGAGTGTGGGATAGGATCTAAGTTTACTCCCCTGCATGGAGACATCCATTTTTTCTAAAATCACTTACTGAAGAGATTGTTCTTTCTCCATTGTGTGTTCTTGGTGTTTTTGCTAAAATTCAATTGACTTTAAATGAGTGAATGTGTTTCTGTACATCTAATATTTTGTAATTTGAAGTGGTAGAGAATGAAAGCATTTGGAAGCCTTTCTCAGTTTTGGAGTTGCTATGTTCTCTTTCCTGACTTTGAGAGACTTACAGCATTGAAGAATAGGAATGTCCTTCATTTTCATCTTGCATATTGTTTATATTTCCTTTAATTTTCTGCAAAGTTCAAAGAAGTTGGTATGCAAAGTTTTCTTCTCAATTTTGGGGTATGCTATCAAAATATCCTGCCTCTTCATCTATCTTTCGCATGCCTTATGTAGTTTATTTTTTGACAAAAAGTTTTGCAAGCCTCACATGTAACGCCATTTCTTTCCTGTTTATTTATCTTTGAATGAATTTAATCTATGTAGGCATGCTAAGTACCAAAAGTTAATACTAGAGGAGTCTCATTGGGAGACTGGTGGTCTTCTGCTGTGGTGCTTGCTATATTACTTGCAGAAGAAAAAGACAGGCTTACAGTAGATGTCTCATCAGAAACCCAAGCAAACCAGAAGCCAATGGAATGACCTCTTTAAGCTCTAAAACCAAACAAAACAAAATTGGACAACAAAAAAAGGGTGAACCCAGAATTCTATGAATAGAGGAAATTTTTCAAAATTAAGCAGAAATAAAGCCTTTTTCAGACAAAGAAACACCAAGAATTATTACCAGCATTACTACTTTGCTACTTAAAAAAATGTTAAGCTAAGTTTTTAGACAGGAGCAATGATACCAGACAGAAACTTAATTATAGTAAGTTCTCATTTAACCTTGTGGCTCGGTTCTTGAAAACAACGACTTTAAGCAAAAACAACATATATGGCAGATTCTCGAACACCGTCATTTATTTTAATGTCATTTTGTTATGAATTTATGAGAGAAAAACTGATTTTGTTATATATCATTCACTTAAAGTTGTGGTTTTCAAGAACCTATTGGTAATATTAAGCAAGGACTTACTATACACACAAATAAATGCAGAACTCTGGAAATGACTAAAATAAAATTATAATTTTTATTATTTTTGATTACTCTAAAACAAAATGTGAATCTAAATTAAAAAATAGCAATGGATTTTGTGTTTATAGCATATGTAAAAATAAAATGTATGACAAAAATAGCACAAAAGATGAGAGAGAGGAATGGGGATTTTACCCTGAGTGAGTCAGGATGGTTTTCACTTTTTTTTTTTTTTTTTTTGAGTTGGAGTCTCACTCTGTCACCGAGACTGGAGTGCAGTGGCTGCTCCCGGCCACCGCAGCCTCGACCTGCTGGGCTCCGGCGATCCTTCTGCCTCAGCCTTCCGAGTAGCCGAACTACAGGCGCGTGCTACCACGCCCGGCTGATTTTTTAATTTATTGTAAAGATGAGGTCTTGCTGCCCAGGCGGGTCTCGAACCACGGGCTCAGGCAATCCACTCGCCTCAGCCTCCCAAAGGTGCGGGATTACAGGCTGAGCCACCGAGCCCAACTGGTTTTCACTTTCTACCTGAAGTGCTGTGATTGTTGATGCTGATTGCCTAGCTAGATCATGTGAATTCATTTAGAAGTTTTAAAAGAGTGAAAGAAACTGAGATGCCTAGCATTATAAATGCCACCAAGTATTCTACTGGGAGTATTTCTCTTTCACCATTAAGCTATAGTCATTAATTTCGAAAAACAAACAAATGAATTAATGTCAATTATTGCCTGTTGTGGTAAAGAATGTTAAATTTTAGAAATGATAATAGATCCTCTATAAAGAAAATTTAAATTTAAGTTTATATAGAGATTTAAATCTTTGATCACATCCCATGTTTTCTTAGTGATTTTACAAAGTTCTGTATAGGAAATAAGACAGCAAAATTTTACCAAGAATGCATTAAAAAATCTGGTACAAAATATAAGGAAAATAGGCCTCCAAACAGTATAAGAAATAAAGCCATAAAAGAAGAAAGGTGACAAGAAGAACTTCAAGTTGAGAAAAACATTAAAAAACAATTATGGTGAATTCTGCATGTAATTAAAATGATTAAATCAGTTTAAGGCAAAATAAATTTAGAACCACATTGACCCAACTTACTTGACTCTCTATACCATTCCAAGTCTATCTCTTAGTATGCCATTGATTGAGCAAGTGAATCTTGAATGAATGAGCAATTAATTCAACACTGGTCACTGAAGTCGAAGTTTCAGAGAAAATGCCAGGGTCCAGCTGAGCCATAGCTGGAGGCAAAAACAAAAATCAGCAACACTGATCTGTCTTTATTTAAAATTATAATGTTTTGTTCATTTTGGATTTTCTAAGTTAGTTTTTATTTTTATCAATACTGGACTATGCATCCTTTATCCCAATTACTGTTTTTTTTTTTTTTTTAAGCACTTCCTGAAGTTTTGTGTCCAAGACAAGTTCCTAGCTCATCTCTCCCTAGCCTGACAATAAATAATGGTACTGGAAGAATTTCTACATTCAAATCTTTGCTCTGTGTGGTGTTCTAATTGCAAACCAAAATGAAACAAAAGTCAATATGTGAAGAATGAGAAAGCAAATCATGTCTACTTTATATTCAGAGAATAGTATGAACCTTCACATAGTGGGACTATAGTGGTCAGAAAGCATTTGAGATATGAGCCTTTGTTTTATTATGAAAGAGTAGAACATTTCTTCCCATGAACAGCATAAAGCAGTAAGGCCAATTAGCAATTTAGGGTTATGCATTTCCATGTTCCCAGAGAACAGAGGTCATTGGCTGAAAATCAGTCAGAGCAGAACTTTTAATTTTCTTTTCCCTGCTACTAATGCCCCTGGGAGAAAGAAGCTGGAAGAGTGCCAATCCAGTAAATTTTTCATTGTCTAAGGGACATTGTGAAGAGAGTTCACCAGCAACACAGAAGACACAGGCCTCAGCCAAATGAGAATAGCACAAATGAGAAAAGGATTCATGGCTGGGGGCAAGGAACCCTTTATAGCTCTTTAACTAGGTCTGTTGTATAAAAGGAAAATTTGTGTATTTTGTAACAGAGTTGTGAGAACACACATTTGTCTCCCTTAGTAAATTGATTCATTTTTGTGTCATCTTCAGCACTGTAATTGAGAGGTAGATTTCAGTAATTATTGTTTAATGGATAATTAACTAATACAGGAATTTCTCATCTATCTTAAATTCACAGAGCACATTTTAGAAAAACATTTTCATGGAAGAGTATGATGTAATATAATCTCACTGGTCCCAAGTTAATGCACCATTAACTTAGTTCATTAAGAATGAGAGATTAATACTTTATTAACTCAAGATGAGTCTTAAACAAAGTCAAGAACTGTATAATGGCATTTTAGTCAATGATAGACCACATATATGACAGTGGTCTCATTAGATTATAATATCATATTTTTACTGTAGGTTTTCTATGTTTAGATATACAAGTACTTCCCATTGTGTTGCAATTGCCGACAGTGTCCAGTACAGTAACATACTACACAGGTTTGTAGCCTAAGAGCAATAAGCTACAGCATATGGCCTAGGTATGTAGTAGCTTTTACCATCTAGGTTTGTGTAAGTACAGTCTGTGATGTTCACACAACAAGGAAATGACCTAACAATCCATTTCTTAGAATGGCTGCCTGCCACTAAGTGATGCATGACTATGTATCTAAATCACAGCAGATAATTACACTTTAATGTGTGAAATAGCCAACTGTGCCAAGACAGGTCTGCTCAACTATTTTGATTCAGAAGAAAAGAGAAAGAAAAACAAGATGGGGCACTTATTTAACAGAGGCTCAAGACCTAAATATAAAAAAAGTAACTGCTGGAGAAAGCAAAAAGAAACAGACAGAGGTAAGTGCTAGTCAAGCTGAGAGATTTAAAGACAAATTTATTTAGAAGTGTGAAAAATATTACTATTTGATGCCTGTTTGGTGGGGCTGCCCAAGAAACTGGGTAAATTCTGAACAGAGGATTTCTAAGGTCAATTTTTAAGAAGGAAGTTATTATTATTTAACTTAGGAACAGATTAAAATATTATAATGGAGTTTTTAATGAATAAAAAACTCGAATTCTTCTGTAAACAAGGTTTACCAAAGATATATCTGTTCACTCTCATGTATTGTCAAACTTATTTCAAGCATCGGCAAAGTTTAATTGACTTCTATAATGTTTATTTTTACTTGTTTCTTAATTATCTTTTTCCATTTAGTTTTTACTTATTTTTATATCTCAGAATTGTTCATTTTATTACATTGTTTGAGTTTTAAAGTTCCTTTGCTAATTTCTTTTTCTACAGTTACTTCCTAGTTAACCACATTGAATTGTATCCTTTGTTTATATTTTTACAACATAAATTTAATTCTAGTTTCTCCCACCAAGTCAAAAATATTTCCCTTTATCCTAGAGTATTATTTCTGGGCATATTTAAATTAGAATTCCTTAGGGCTCTCCTTATTTTACTCAAACTTTTCCCACATTCAAAAATGAATCAACTATTTTCTTTTAGCAAAGTTGAGCAGCCTCATAGATAATTTTAAAATACATGTTCCTAACTTGACTTTTATTATTGTAAGTCTTTGAATACTTTTTATTGAACTTATTAAGTTGCAAGCGATACTTTTCACATTGAAAGCCATTGACATGACAAATGAAAACATACAAATGTCTTGTCTTGGGCATGTGATAACTCTTTCTAGTTTAAGAGTACTACTTATCATCTGTCTACCAGGACTGATGTAAGAGTATGGTATGATAGCTTGAGAAAGTTTTTAACCTTAGTCATTTGAGCAGTTTTATTTCTTTGACTTGGGTGTCTATGCCTATATAAATATTTGTGTGTATGTGTGTGTGGGTGTATGCATGTGTGTGTGTATGTGTGTGTGCTTGTGGGACGATGATGATTGACACTGCCTTGGTATCTGGAATGACACATTGTTATCTGTGAAAACAGAAATTATGTCCTTTATCTCTACTATCCCAAAATTTTCAGGAGAAACATGAGAATTTTCACGATCATGACACTGTATATAAACAAAGTTGGTTTATTTACGAAACCATAATTTGAGCCAGGCTCAGTGGCTCAGCCTGTAATCCCCTGCACTGCAGTCTGGGCGACAGAGTGAGACTCTAACTCAAAAACGAAAACAAAAACAAACAAACAAACAAAAACACATAATTTGGCAGCATGCTTTCAGTATTGGCACATGACATATGGTTGAGAACTATGTAGTGAATGGTAACTTGCACCTGGCATGGCTGGCCTCTGTACGGTGCTGACGATGTATGCACTATATTTCGACCCTTCATGCTGCTTCCTTAATCTGTTCGTATGCTGGCATTCACCTCTCAGTGAACCAGCAAATGCAGTAACTTAAGTAGAATCCTTCATGAAAAGGCACCATGTGAGCAAAGTGCCTGGAAGTAGCCACTGTTGGCAGTGAAGCCAAGGACTTCCTACTTCCCTAAGTCTTCATTGGCCAGCTGTTTGGCCTTTCTGGTCCTAGGTCTCTTACCTGCACAATGTGGATGCTGACCTGGATCTCTGGTGCTAAACTGGGTCTTACAAAGTCTTAGGAGTACGTGAAGATGCCCTATGGGTTGCCTGATGGGATGAGAGAAAGCCTCCAAAAGTAGAACTCTCAACCTTCCTCCAACAGATCAATGTGATGTCATCTCTTTGGAATTATCTACTGTGGATGCTGCGGTTTTATTCAAGATTCTGTTTGAAACAAAGCTTTAACAAACACATTTGACAACAATCCAACTGCCTTTTCCATTTAAAAACCCAGTTTTCCTATGGATTAACTATAATATGCAAACTATTTTAAATCAGATGTTCTTTAATTGCACCTTTTGACTTTTGTAAGGTGTCCATTTTTATCACCTCACTGAAATCAAGTGTCAGGAGGACAGATGTGATCCTGACTCTGTTCCAGGGTCACAGAGCCATCACGTGACCTGTGCTGGGGTCACCCAGACAAGAATCCAGACTCCTCCCAGGCCTGTTTCACTCTACCATCTCTCCTTTACCATCTTGTATCAGATCCAGACAGCTGCCTTGCTCCATTCTAATTTGAACTTATCATCTAACAGGATGACTTGGACTAATTCCTGTAACACATTTGTTCTCAGTGTATGTTAACTGTTCATATAGTTTTATAAGAATTATATGAATGAGCTTACCCCAGGCAGATGTTTTCATAGTTAGCAGTCTGATGAACAGATTCTCAGTCCTAAATAAAGTTCTCTATTCCCTGTGCAAAACATAGCTGAGTGGTGTCAACAGAACACTCAGTGTCGATAACCAACTTTTGTTTTCCTACATCTATTTCTTACCACCAGGTGTGCTTATCATGAGTCAGTTTTGTTTGTTCCCCATTTTGGTCTTGACAGTTTTCTTGATATTACAGTCATATATTAATTATATATCATAAACCCTTTGATATGTGGCTTTGAAAGAGTTTTTGGCGAACAGTGAATGCTTTGGACAAGTTTGATGAAAGCAAGTCACTTAAAAATGCTTTCCAGTTAGGTAATGGTGAGAAAACCATAATAAAGAAAATAATATAAACATATGGAAGCAGTAATGTCCTTAAAGGTAATTATTATTTTGTCCAGTTGATCGCACAATATGGTAAAAGAGTCTAGTGTGCGGCTTAGCATTTAGTTTATGGATGCATTTAACTTTACCCAGTATTAGATCCTCAAGGATAGGTAGGTAGCATTTAGGGAATGTATCAGCTACTTAGATACTACAAGACCCTGAAAAAAACCAAGCCAGACTTTTAAAAAAAGTCTTTCACTGCTTTAATTCCATCCTTAAACAGTCAAAAGATTGTATTTGCTATGGTTTATTGTTATCATAAACCTTATTATTTTCAACTAAGATGTGCTGCCCAAACAGATAAACAAATAGATGAGTTAAAGGAACTGTAAGATTGGATGTAAAGAAAGTACTTACCTTGCAATCAAGAAAATTGGTACAAGTTCAGAAAATAATTTGTGTTGATCCAAAGTGATATAGAAATATATTCAAATTTTAAAATATGTTTTAAGTCTGTGATTGGATATATGTTGACTTTTCCTCGTTTAAACGATGATTTTATATTTCTGATAATTAAAACATAAAAAATAGCCATTAATCTGATGTCTCCTCAGATTCACAAAAGAAGAATCAGATAATGTTTATATAAGGAATGCTGAAAAAAAGTGTAAAAAGTATTCTGGGAGCAAAAATGAGAGACCTCAATGCTTCCTGAAATGTCAATGATATTATTACAGAGAAGACATTTGAATTGTTTGGGAAGGAATTCCAAGGTAGAAAAGAGGGAAAAGAAAGAAAGTGGTGTGGAAGAGCTAAATAAGAGAGTGTGGAGATCCCAGAGTCGATGGAGTGCAGGGGGCAGTTCAGGAAAGAAAGAGGGAAAGAGATGAAGACAAGGGTGAGAGATGGGTTTTCAAAAACTGTGGTTTTCGTTCTTTCTCCAAGGTCATCATGGAGTGTTTTCCAAGATCTCAGTCTAGTTGAATGTACAACCACCTAGTGACTATGTAAAAACCATATTCAGCTAAATGTTGGAAAAAACAAGGTTTTATGTTGAGAAATAAAATAAAAAGAAGATTACTGTCATTTCTTTATTGCTTATTCAGTGACAGGCATGGAGTTAGATATTATTTATGGTCTCATCGCTTGCACCCCCATGAAATGCATTATTAATATTTCCCATTTTGAAGATGTTAACCTAGTATTAAAAATGCTATGTCACTTGCTCCAAAATTCTCTAACCAGTGAGTGGCATAACAAGGACTATGCCTGTAGACTACCTCTGAAGTCCACACTGAACTTTCACAAGCTTGCCAGGCCAACTCTCACTGGCCCCTGGAGCACAGAGTTCAGAGCTGTGCCGCAGTTGGGGTCCCATGGTTACAAGGTGAACTCTATATTGAGTTGTGTGGGAGTCCAGGTTGGGAGTAGACAGAGAAAGGGGTGGCACAGATTTTGCTGGGGTCCCCGTGAACAGAGGCCCACACAGAGGCAGGCCTGGATTCTTATAGGGTCCACACTCCAGCCAGAGGTCCCAATGGCATCCTGTCTGACTGGAGAGGCCTAGCTCTACTGAACTCATGGACTGATTGATTGGAGACATTCATCTATCAGGTTAGACCGATGGCCCAGGTGCATGAATGATTCCAGCCTCAGGTCCTGCTGTTGCTTGTTTCCTTTGAATACACAGAATATTGTAGACTCAGTGAAGGCACAGGAGTCATACCCGGCTCATCATTCAAAGGCTGACTGACCTTTCCATACATAGGCACGACTCCAGGGACATGACGGCCACAGCTGTACCCCAGGGGATGTCTGTCTGCCTCGCTCCCCTCGCTTTGATTGCTAAGGGGAGTTTCAGGCTGTACCACTCTAGTCCTGTGATCTGTCTCCCGCCCATCCACCCAGTTATCCAACTTCATATGTATAAACACAAATACACATTTCCCTAAAGATTATCTCAGACCATTTTATATGTGATCACTCATTTGTGCCAGGGAACAAATGAACACACATGGGATCAGGTATAAGTCATGTCTCTTAGTTCATAAATGCTGATGCACATAAATGCTGATGCACAGATACTAATTGTATATATAAATTATATCAGTCACTGAGCATTTATTTACTTAATAGTTAAAAAACTGTTAGAATTTCTTTTTTTTTTTTTTTGAGTTGGAGGCTCACTGTCACCCAGACTGAAGTGCAGTGGCTGCTCCTGGTCACCGCAGCCTCGACCTGCTGAACTCTGGCGATCCTTCTGCTTCAGCCTTCCAAGTAGCTGGAACTACAGGCATGCACTACCACACCGGCTAATTTTTTTATTTTATTGTAGAAATGAGGTCTCGCCAAGTTGCCCAGGCGGGTCTCGAACCCGCGGGCTCAGGCAGTCCACTCACAGAATTTCTATAAGGAATAACGTTAACTACATGGCAGTTTAAAATAATATATATAATAATTGTGTAGATAAATATAATATACATAACTTAATATTTTAAATACTATATAATTTAATAACATATAAATAAATATATAGATGGTTGTGCATATTCTGAATTTGTCATAGGGACAAAATTTTAATTAAACTGATGTGTACCTTTCAACCCTGTGTTTAGCCACAAACGATATGCTCCTCCTTCAAGAGTTTATAACTGTACTTGTCAATTGTATCTGATAAATTACTAAATGTATATGTACAAAATCATGAATCTATCATCAATAGGTATTATAATTGTATTAACAACTTTACTATAATTATACAATAGTACTATTAAACTTTACTATGCTAAATGGTGTTAGCTATGGAAATCTATCAGAGGTTGTCATTGAGGAAGTGGCTTTAGTTGATCTTTTTGGTTTATGTTTATAAAAATTTCTAAAATGTACAAAAGCAGTTGTGGTCCTTTTTAAAAAATTTGCTGAAATTATTACACATTTTAAGAAGCTATATCATGTTATCTTAAATGTTTCCAATTATTTTTCCAAAGAAGAGAACTGCTAACAAATCATGATTAAGTGTGATGTCTTGAAACATAAAATGTTTTTCTTGTCCCAATGTGTTTATGCAAACCAGAATATAAATTCAGTTTCTGGCAGAATAATGAATGCATTTACATCAGCCCTTGGGGAATATTGTAGCAAAAATGTTATAAGTGTCTTTAGTTTGCCATACATGGAATAATTACTTTCTTGTCTTCATGATTCAGCCAAAGCCTAGAAAAATCAAAGGACAGCATGGTCCAGGTGTCTTAGAGAACTCCTGCGTGCAAGGGGAGGCCTCCCAAACCTGGAATTACCTTGTGGAGGGCAAGCTACTTGTAGTAAAGGCTTCCCCTACTAGGTAAGTGTTCTAGGAACCCATCAGCATCAGTGTACTGACTAGCATTGGTGTGAAAGGCTGCGTACGGCTTCAGTGATTTTTTTTTCAGAGATTCTTTCAACACACTTGTCTATTTCATGAAAGGCAATTTATGAGTGCACCTGCCCACACCACTCTGAGTGTTCAGCAGTTTGACCAAAAGAGCAGGACCCCCATGCCGTATCCTCCCCATTCACCCCTTTTCACCCCTAGCAACATTTTTATCTTGGTTCTCTGGATAGCAAACATTCTCAAAGGGAAACATGTTTTACCAATGTGGAAAAGGTAAAACAAAAAATGGCAAAAGCACTAAAAGGCATCAGAATCGACCATTTCAAAAACTGTTTTAAGCAGTGAAAAAAGTGTCTCAATAGGTGAATTTCATCAAACGAAGAGTACTTTGAATGTGACTGCAATTTATACATGTAAGAATAAATACACAATTTTTAAATAAATAAATGTCATTTTGGGGGATACCCCATCAACAATGTAAAAATAGCCTCTCTGAAACTACTGTTCCAAATAATAGCAACACAAGTCTCATCATTACAGGGACAATGAGTGGGATTTGCATAAGGGACACATGATGGGCTTTAGATTCCTTAAGGGCCTTAGAAATATATGAATTTGAGAAACAGGAATCAAAGGTGGAAATAATTAGTTTTTACTGACGGGTGTCCACTCCTGACTTTGGCCTCGTATATTCGTTTTGACTTATAGTGGTAAGATACATATCCAATTTTACTTTTGAAATCTAAAAGTTTTTCAACATCTGGAACAGAATTCTTAACATATAGGGCTTATACTGAATTTTTGTTGTTATTTTGTTGTTTTTATGTAGCTCTTAGATCTAAATACTGTATAGTTTTGAAAGAAGAGCTTTCTTCTAGGATAATATACGTTACCCTTGGTAAAAATAAATAAATAGATAACTGCAATTTTCCTTACTAGAAAATTCACTCCATATCACTACAAACGGAAAAATTCTCATCAGGCTTTTTTTTTTTTTCTTTACAGAAAGGTCTCTATTTTTATTTAAAATGCAGTTTTCCCTGTAGTTTATCATTGTCCTTTTGTCTTAAGGTCCCAGACAGTTTTTAAAACTTGTTATACGTTTTAAAAATTACAGTTTGTTTTTTGAGATAGAGTCTTACTCTGTTGCCCAGGCTGGAGTGCAGTGGTGTAATCCCAGCTCACTGCAACTTTGATCTCCTGGGCTTAAGTGATCTCTCCACCTCAGCTTCTTAAGTAGCTGAGACTACAGGTGTGAGTCACCACACTTGGCTAATCTTGTAATTTTTCTGTAGACACAAGGTCTCACTATGCAAGGTCTCACTATGCTGCCCAGGCTGGCAGCTCCAAATTATTTTTATTAGATATAATTTCATTTCGGGCCACTATCCAGGGTCTTTTAGATTTCCTGTGAATTTTATGATTTCAATAGTTCCTGTCCAAGTGCAACATGACTTAGTAGGATTTTATGAACAAATCTTCTTGTATAATTAAACTCATCAAGTATACTTTTAGTTGTATGTCAAATTAAGTCTTACTAAAATAGAGATTTTCCCCCCAAAATAAGTATGTTTATGAGAAAATATTCCAATTAAGTATAAAAGAGATAAGCATACACTGTAATAGATTGCCAGAGGGGGAATACATGAAAAGAGAAAATAAAATTGTTATTACTTAGTATAAATGTCTCTTTATCTGTGTTGCCCTTCAAAAGACCGGAATGGAGCTGTAAGGCTCAAGGCAATCATTGATCTCATCACCTCTTTTTTACACACAAGGAAATGTGTAAAAAGCACTGAGGCCTGGAAGGCTTGTGTGACTTTCCCATAGGACACAGCTAGTAACTGAGAGAGACAAGACTAGAAAGCACGTCCTCTGATCCCACTAATGCATTCCTTACCATCCCCTGACTCTGGCCTGGAATGAAGTCAAAGGAAACGTCATATCAAAAAGTATATTAAATCATGAAAGATAATGAAAAATTTCAGAATAAACATAAGAAGCGAGAGGAAAAACGTCTCAAGGCAAGACCCCATCAACATTCAAAATGCAGGGAGAAGTAGAGACACTAATAAAACAGAAGGTGATAGAGATACTGATAAAGCAGGAGGTGCTTGAGAAATAGCCAGGGTGTCCACAAGAAGCTAAGGTAAAACAGAAGCCTGGCAGTTGAGGAAGGAGGAATTTTGAAGAGACTGTACACCATCACGAAGTGATTCAGAGGTCAAGTCTTCTCCTTGAAAGCCCTTTTCCTATAATGGCTACATTCTCCTGAAGTTTTGCTGTTTTGTTTGTTTTTCTTTACTTTTATGGTAAATTCTTTGACCTTTTTTACTGGCTCATTTTCCCCTGGTGAGTCTTAATTTTTAGAATGCTCAAGTCTACATCTTGACCTTCTCTCTCTTCCCTATTAGTAGTTCCTAAATGGCCTAGTTCAATCTCATGTCCTTAAATAGACCCACGTGCTGAGGTCTCCCAGGTCTACAGCTTTAGCTCTGGGTTTCCTGAGAGGTTCTGACTTATGTATGCAGTCTTCCGTGAGACGTACAGACACTTTTCAAACTCAACACGATCAGCTCTGGCTTTTTACCCCCAAACCTGCTAATTAAAAAATCACACCCTGGGCTGGGCTTGGTGGCTCACACCTGTAACCAGCAACTTGGGAGGCCAAAGTGGCAGGATCACTTGAACTCAGGAGTTTGAGATCAGCCTGGGCAACATAGTGAGACCTCGTCTCTACAGAAAAAAAAAAAAATTAGCCATATGTGCCTGTAGTCCCAACTACTTGGGAAGCTGAGGTGGGAGGATTGCCAGAACCTGGGAGGTCAAGGCTGTGGTGAGTGGTGATCTGAAGGCTGTGGTGAGTGGATTGCCTGAGCCCGCGGGTTCGAGACCCGCCTGGGCAGCGAGACCTCATCTCTACAATAAATCAAAAAATCAGCCGGGCGTGGTAGCGCATGCCTGTAATTCCGGCTACTTGGAAGGTTGAGGCGGAAGGATCACTGGAGCCCAGCAGGTCGAGGCTACAGTGGCTGGAAGCGGCCACTGCACTCCAAGGCTTTGGTGAGTGGTGATCTGAGTGGTGATCTGGGTAACAGAGCGAGATTCTAACTCAAAAAAGAAAAAAATCATCACTTCCTGAAATGTATGTTCCACTGCTTTTTCTGTACTATCACCAGTTAATCCCAATACCACCCTCTTCCATCTAGACTCCTGCCTTAGTCTCCTAACTGCTTTCCCATTCTCAATCCTCCGTAATCTATTCTCAGACTTTGTTTACTCCCTAATCAGATCTTGTTTACTCCCTATTTGAAACCTTTCATCCCAATTAAAATTGAGCCTGTCCTTGTGTCCTTTTGTCCTTATGCTCTAGCCAGCACAGCCCCACCTGCCAAGTTTTAGCCTCCACCTACACTCCAGTCTCATCCAGCACCACTTTCCTCCTGTTAGTCTTCTTCCAACATCACTGGCTTTTCATTTTATTTTATTTTATTTTATTTTATTTTTTTGAGTGGGAGTCGCACTCTGTTGCCCAGACTGGAGTGCAGTGGCCGCTTCCAGCAACCTCAGCCTCGACCTGCTGGGCTCCGGCAATCCTTCCGCCTCAGCCTTCCAAGTAGCCGGAATTACAGGCATGCGCTACCACGCCCGGCTGATTTTTTGATTTATTGTGGAGATGAGGTCTTGCTGCCCAGGTGGGTCTTGAACCCGTGGGCTCAGGCAATCCACTCACCTCAGCCCCCCAAAGGCGCGGGATTACAGGCTGAGCCACCGACCCCGGCTCATCACTGGCTTTTTAAACTGTCGTTGTTATTTAAACACTGTACAAGTACAGTCCCATTTCCAGCATTTGAGCTTGCTGTTCTTTGACCTGGAATACGTCCCCCTGTGTCCTTGTATCAGTGGTTATTCCATGTCACTCGCATCCAGATAACTGCCACCTCCTGAGAGGTCCTCACTGAGCAGCATTGTCTAGGGCATTACCTGTGTTGAGTCTTTCCACAGCACACCGTCATCAGATATTTTCTGTTTGTTTCCTCTATCCATATTCCAGAAATGTAAGTTCCACGAAAGGAGAATTTTGCCTGATCCTGGAATTATGGTTAATTAGAAGGCATGATATGCATTGATTGAAATAGCAACAGAATCTTATTATTAGGTGGCCATTGGATGTTTTTGATGTGACTCTGAGTATATACACTAGTAGGATAAAATGCAAAAGGTGAATGTATTTTTTCCGACAGATAAATTCTTGACTCAGTTGTGTGATTGACATAGGATTCAGATGAGGGAGGTTGCAAGAACGTTGCAGGCTTTACCTAATAGGAAGAGGGTAGTGGTTAAAATATAATTTCACAAATTATTACTCACTTGCCATTGTGATAGGTTCAATAAGAGAAAGACACAGGGTGTGGTAGGGGCATGTAACCAGGGATGCCAGTCTAACAAGGTATCAGGGAAGACACCCTAAAGGAGGAGCATTTAACAGCCAATGGGTTCCAAAGGTTCTGAAGGATGAGTAGAAACTTGTAATCGTATATCGTAAGGAATACTTTCACTGGTGTATAATTAGAACATAATAATGTCTAAGTAATAGAAATACCTCGTCTGATGGATTCTGCAGGTCATTAGAAATGTGTAGCTCTCATTGTAGATGAGTGAGGTGATCAATTTGTATTTCTGATTATCTCATGAGAGCTTAGTTAGTAGAAATACATTTCCCCCAAACTCAAAAATAATGGTATTCACTAACAAAATGGAATTTAGGTAACTGAAAATTCAGGTACCAGATAGTGGTCTGCTGTGGATGCTCCAAATGCTAATTTCCTGTTTGACACTGCCTTTTGTCTATGGCACTGTTTTCAACAGTGTCATGAACGCATTGTATTATGCATTTTATAATCTCCTACTATCCTGTTTACATCTTATTCTTCTCACAACTTAATTTAATTCACCTGTTTCAGGCATTGTGCTAAATACTAGGCAGCTAAGATGAGTGGATATAGTCCTTGCTCAAGGAAACTCGATAGAGATTTTTTATACGTGCCAAACACACACACACACAACAAGTGCATTAACTGATGTTTATACAGGATGTTAACATGGCACAGACTAGAGGCCACAGTTTAGGATGTGGGTTCAGGAAAGGTCACCAAAAGAGCTAATTCTTGAGGAGTAAAGTTTAGTCAATAAATAGAAGCTGGAAGAATGGAATCTGTTTTACTCTTTATAACTATGACAAAATCATCTTTTGTAATATCTATGTTATTATTTTCTGTCCCATTCTAATGCTTTAAAAATCAACTTTGAGCCATTGCTTAAATCTTGTCATGTCAGAGATTAAGGCAAAACAAACATTCAAAAGCAAACACACATTTAACAAATACTGAATTAAACAATCACTTTACCTCAAAAAGTATATTAGCCAATAACAACAGCATTATACATGCTATTCAAATGCCAGCCAACTACTATTTACTCTTCTATTTATATGGAAAGTTAAACTTGCATTTAATCTTCTGTTCAAAGTTTTGAAATATATATGCATGAATTTTTTTATTGCTTTTAACTCTGAAAATGACAAGTTTCATAGGCCCCAGGGGCATCCAGTGGATGTGGACCACATTCTAGAAGGTGTTGGAGAGGTATTTAAATTTAAAAATACACAAACACACACATAGATGGATTTATTGGGTGAGATTAAGCAAATATTTGATAACCAGATTACTAAACTAGTTATAACCAATAAAAGGAATAGATCTAGAAACGTGGACTGTTGTGTAGCCCAGTTTTATGAGTTTTTGTGTATATAAGCTTGCTATTTGTCTGCCATTCAGAATTATTTTACTAATTTTGTCTGTGGGAATCCAGTTTTGTTAGCCATTACCTATTTCAACAACAAAAAAAAAGATTCACTAAAAATATGACTAGTACATTTTTTTCTAATGTCATATCTTCTTAGGTGTAGAGCAATCATTTAAAAAATAAATGTTGCATAAATTACCTTATTTTATTCAGCTCTAAAAAAAGATCCCTTTTGAGATGTCTTATAGATATTAGCTTATACTCATTTAATGCTGTATCCCTTTATTTTCAAGAAGATCATGCGCTGTCTTCCCAGGTGAATACCCTGGCAGGTACTGAACACTGATGGGAAGGTTTGCCCCAAGTTCTTTTTTCCTATTTCCTCTCCTTTACCAGATCCTATTTCATTCTGATTCCCAGATCCAATTCAGCTTTTACAAATTGCAATCCCTGGGCAAATTATTTGGAGTTGCTTAATAATTGTGAATGGGAAACTTTCAGTTGTGTGTGTGTGTGTGTGTGTGTGTGTGTGTGTGTGTGTGTGTGTGTGTATGTGTGCGTGTGTTACATTACATTGTGTATTTAGGTAAAGTTTTACCAGAATGTGAAATGTTTTAATTTTAATTAAGAAAACAAATCTCTGAACACTTCAAATGGGTTTTCTTTAATTGCAAATGTAAGCACTAAAACCTCAGGAAAATTTTATGCATTAAACACTTTAAATTGTGATTTTTTGAATGATGACAAATACATCAGAAAGCACATATTTAGTAAAACTTATACTTAATATTTAAAATTTTTTAGAAAAGAAAAATTTGTAAGCTGTTTCTGATTTTATCAATTAAAATGGTCTGCATCCTCTCTCCCAAAGCACAACTCCTATTCCAATCTTTGTTTGGATTATTTATATTTACTATCCATTATGAATTTGATTAAGTCTCATGCCATATTTTGAATGTCTGTAAACTGTGTTATTTGACTGATAGATTTTCATATTACTTTCGTGTTATGAAAACTTACTTTTTTGGAAATACTTTAAATTCCTGTCTCAAGTTAAATGATAATACAAATAGTAGTTAGGTCTATTAGATGTCAAAAGGTGTCATTTTGATTCTGCACCAAAAGCTATTCTATACCACTCCAGGATAACTATAGTTAAGAGTAATATATTATGTAATTTCAAATAGCTAGAAGGAGGATATTGAATGTTCCCAACACAAAGAAACGATAACATTTGGGATAATGCATATGCTAATTACCCTGATCTGATCACTATATATTATATGAATATACATCACTATGTATACCACAGATATGCACACTTATTGTCAATTATAAAAATAAAATAAAATATAGAAGAATACAAAAGATAGACCTCGTATTTTTTCCACCATTTTTTTCTGATATAATTACCTTTCATAGCCAATGACATCAGAAGTATTAATTATTTTCCATGGCTGCTTCAAGAAAGGTTTTCAAGTCCTAAATGTATGCGATATTTATATTATGTAAATCCCTGACAGGACTGAATTCATTAATTTTTTGGATAAGAAGCATTCCTAACATCTAGTCAAACAGATAAAAAGTAAATAAAAAGGAGATAGACTGATGTTCATGGAGGTTAAAGAATGTTCTAGTAAGTGTCCAGTGAAACAGGGACTTATCTCGACATCTATGTTCTTTTTGTAGAAACAACAAAAGAGATTTAAAAAATCATTATTAAAATTTTTTCTATTATTGTTCCTGATTTTAACAAGATAAAGTCTATGTTATCAGCAGAGTACATAGAGCCTTCCTTACCTCCCACCCACACATTCTGACCCGTTTTCCACCATTACCTCTTTGAAGGCTTATGTGTCATGAACACTTGCATTTGCCTAAGGGAGAAGTATGTTTTTAAGCCCTTGAGGTTTTTCCATGCTGCTTCCCCTCTCTGGACCAAATTCTTTTATCAGGCAAAGGGCCCCATTTTCATAAGTCATTTCCCAAGGGTTGAAGACAATGTCATTGGTGTTATAAAGGTGGCTTTTTCTTACCTAGTGTAGAATCTCTTTGAGAGAAAATAAGGTATCTTTCTTTACTTTCAGACTCTCAACGCTTACCACAGTGTCAGGCACAGATCAAGCCCTGAAAGTTTTGGACACAAGGGAGTTAACAACATGAAGTCACACTAATGTATGTACCCAATTTATCATCATTATACCTAAAAAAAGAAAGTAATTATTTTCTAGGCTTAATAGTAATATTTCTAGACTTAATACAGAAAGTTAAACATTTTTAATATAGTATATTCAACGTATTTTCTTAAGTCTGGATATTTCATTTCTGCTTAAACCTAATTTAAATGTATTGTACCTAATTTTAAAGTTCTCTGAATGATGTTTAATATTTTTATTTCAATAGAATATACTTGGAAAAAATTACTACACTTAGCCGTGCTCAGTGGCTCAGCCTGTAATCTCACGCCTTGGGAGGCTGAGGTGAGTGGATTGCCTGAGCCCGTGGGTTCGAGACCCACCTGGGCAACTTGGTGAGACCTCATCTCTACAATAAATCAAAAAAATTAGCCGGGTGTGGTAGCGCGTGCCTGTAGTTCCAGCTACTTGGAAGGCTGAGGTGGAAGGATCACCAGAGCCCAGCAGGTCGAGGCTGTGGTGGCCGAGACCGGCCACTGCACTCCAGTCTGGGTGACAGTGAGACTCCAACTCAAAAAAAAAAAAAATTACTACACTTAATAGTTCAGTTAGGGATAAGCTAATAATTTTCTTCCTGTTTGCAACTCTAAGCCAATTTCTGTCATAGAGAATTTTAGAACTGATGAGTATTTTAAGAATTAATTCATTAAAGGCACACATTCAGTAGTTACTGTCAGAAAAGCTGTGTAAGTTGCTTTATAGTCAAGATCTTTCAACTACTCAATGTTGCCTTTTCTGAAGAATATTTACTAAAAGTTAACTGTCTCAATACATTTTAAAGTTCCCAAAAGAAGATAATTTGCTTTATTAGACAGTGGATTCTTTTCTCACTACCTTTGGCTTAAGAAAATGATATCCTCAATTGCAAACCAAGTTACTGAGAAAACACTGACTAAGCTTAAAAAGTTAATAGGTGCATATACACTAGTTTAGTAAATCTGAAATTAGTTTTTCTGTTTGGAATTCGTTTTGCTAATGATTAGCCATGAGTACCAAACAGCCTTGCACTAAGCAGCGCTTAATTGTTTTGTGCAATCTTGTACCCAAGAGGAATATAAGTACATTTTGACTTCTCAACATATCTGGGGACTTGAGCGCTTGCCGGTTTCAACTCCTCCTCTAGAGACTGGCTCTTTATTCTTGCTGCCACTTGCTGAATGTCTTTGTATATGACATGATATACTGCTTATCTAACTTCAGTTAGTTATTTTTCAACTATGGTCAAGCCTTACCCATTAGGTTAGTTACAACTCATGGATGTCTACTGCTATAATATGACCCGGTTGACCTTGAAGCATGATGGACTTTGGTGGCATGAGTGATGGTATTGTAGGATTCTGTGGATGAGGTAAGGCAGGGCAGAGCTGAGTTTTGAGGCATCAGTCTGTCCAAAGGGCTAGTTTCACTGTCAGCAATTGGTAGACCATGTAGTTTCAGGTCTAAAGCTAATCTTAATTCATGTTGTCCCTTTGGAAACTACATGGTCACTGGTTACTGACAGTGAGACTGGCCCTTTGAACAGACTGATGCTTCAAAACTCAGCTCTGCCCTGCCTCACCTCACCCATTGCACTCCACAACATCATCACTCATGTCACCGAAGTTCATCATGCTTCAAGGTCAACATGGCCAGATTATAGTAGTAGACATTCTAAGTTAACTGCAGCTACTCAGATTTGCACCACAGCAATACATGTGATCTTGCAACACTCAGACAATTTTTGAAAACCTGTTCCAGAAATAGTGCCTCAAGAAAAAAAATAACAACAAAAGATAATACCTGGAAATATTAAAGAGCAGTCAATAAATCCTAAATGTCTTAAGCTTTATTAGTTTTACTTTGAGTTTCTTCTTTTATGGTAAAAAATAAATAACATAGAATTTACATTTTAACCATTTTTTTTTTTTTTTGAGTTGGAGTCTCACTCTGTCACCGAGACTGGAGTGCAGTGGCCGCTCCCGGCCACCGCAGCCTCACCTGCTGGGCTCCGGCGATCCTTCCACCTCAGCCTTCCAAGTAGCCAGAATTACAGGCATGCGCTACCACGCCCGGCTGATTTTTTGATTTATTGTAGAGATGAGGTCTCGCTGCCCAGGTGGGTCTCGAACCCACGGGCTCAGGCAATCCACTCACCTCAGCCTCCCAAAGGCAGGGATTACAGGCTGAGCCACCGAGCCCGGCCATTTTAACCATTTTTAAGTGCGTAGTTCAGTGGTATCACACACATGCACAATGAGGTGTTACCATCAATATCGTTCATCTCTAGAGTGCTTTTATCTTCCAAATGGAAATACTGTGCCTGTAAGCATTAACTTCCCATTCCTCCCTCCCTCCAGTCCCTGGCCGCTACCATTCTACTTTCTGCTTCTATAAATTTGAGTAATCTATGTATTTCATTCAGGAGGAATTATGTAATTCTTTTTTTCCTATTGTGACTGGCCTATTTCACATTGCATAATGTCTTAAGTTTCATGCATATTGTAGAGTGTGTCAGAATGTCCTTAATTTTTAAGACTGAATAATATTCCATTATATATCTCTATCTCTCCATATATGTCACATTTTGTTTGTCCATTATTCTGAGTTATTTGAGTGTGAAAAATAATTCATACAAAAATACACACAAAGATACTATAAGTGTTTAATATCTGCATTAGGTATAATGCAGACAACACAGAAACAGTCTAAGTATTCGTTCATGAGGGAATAGCTAAAAATATATAAAATAGCAACAGGATGAAATGTCACTTAATATATAGATGTTTTAAAAGATGAACTGATCCTAGCAATTCAGGAGGCTGAGGTGGGAGAATTGGTTGAGCCCAGGAGCTCCAGTCCCCACTAGGCAACATAAAGAGTCACTAAAAAATTAAAAAATTAAAATAGAATAAACTAGAGTGAAATTGTTAAGAATTCACTGTTAGGATTACAAAACCAACATGACCTCTTACAAGCTGGGTAAACTGGGAAAATTACTTAAGCTCTTGTTCCCCATTTTTCTTGTTTTGAAAATTTGATCATAGTATTTTTCTAAAAGTTAGCTGTGATTACTAAATGTAATGGCATATTGTGAGTGGGATAACTCTACATGGATCAAAGACCTAAATGTAAAATCTCAAACTATGAGAATCCTAGGAAAGAACATAGGAAACACCCTCACAGAAATTGGAATAGGCAACCAATTCCTGATCAACTCTCCAAGAGTGAATGCCATAAAAGATAAACTAGACAAATGGGACCTCATCAAACTGAAAACTTTCTGCAAAACAAAATGAACCATCAAGAGAGCAGGGAGACAGCCCACAGAATGGAAAAAAATATATATTTGCCAACTGTAAATCTGACAAAAGCCTAAGATCCAAGATCTACAAGGAACTCAAATGTGCTAAAAGGAGACAAACAAACAACCTGTTAAAAAATGGGCAACAGATATGAATAGACACTTCTCAGAAGACATGTGAACAGCGAATAGATACTTATAAAAATGCTCAGCCTCACAAATCATCAAAGAAATGCAAATCAAAACCATGCTGAGATACTACCTAACTCCAGTGAGGATGGCCATC
Organism: Cephalopachus bancanus; assembly: GCA_027257055.1. Taxonomy (NCBI): domain Eukaryota; kingdom Metazoa; phylum Chordata; class Mammalia; order Primates; family Tarsiidae; genus Cephalopachus; species Cephalopachus bancanus. The sequence goes on from JAPVLO010000255.1 coordinate 2,032,990, forward strand.
ATCAATAACTCAAAAAACAACAGATGCTGGAGAGGATGCAGGGAAAAGGGAAAACTTCTACACTGTTGGTGAGAGTGTAAACTAGTACAACTTCTATGGAAAACAGTGTGACGATTTATAAAAGATCATATGAACTCACATTCTCCTTTCTGGGAATATACCTGGAGAAAGTCAAATCACTCTATGAAAAAAGATACCTGCACATGCATGTTTATTGCATCATTATTCACAATAGCAAAAACATAGAACCAACTATGCTGCCCATCGAAGGTGGACTAGATAAAGAAAACATGGTACATATATATGATGGACTATTATGCAGTCATAAAGAAAAACAAAGTTATGAACTTCACAGCAACTTCGATGGAATTAGATTCTATAATACTCAGTGACTTATCACAGAAACAAAGATCTGAGTACTACATGTACTCACTCATAAGTGGACCCTAAGCATTTATTATAATACTATAAGAAAGGGATTGGTAGCCGGTCTCGGTGGCTCAGCCTGTAATCCCGCGTCTTGGGAGGCTGAGGTGAGTGGATTGCCTGACCCCGCGGGTTTGAGACCTGCCTGGGCAACTTGGTGAGACCTCATCTCTACAATAAATCAAAAAATTAGTGGGGCGTGGCAGTGCGTGACTGTAGTTCCAGCTACTTGGAAGGCTGAGGTGGAAGGATCGCCAGAGCCCAGCAGGCCGAGGCTGCGGTGGCCGGAAGCGGCCACTGCACTCCAGTCTGGGTGACAAAGTGAGACTCCAACTCAAAAAAAAAAAAAAAAAAGGGATTGGTAGTAGTGGGACACTGCCAGGGGATGGGGGGGGCACATAACATCAATAAGAATATCCAAATTTTATCTGTATGATGGCCACTTATGTACCTAACCCTGAATTGTACCTCACATCTTTAAAATTAAAAAAAAGGAAAAAAAGAGCAATGGTAAATACAAAACACTTTGTTCAACATCTGATATAAGAGTTGAATAAAGATTAGCTTACTTAGTTATCCACTTTCACAGAGCATCAGCACACAACTCCCTGCTACATCCTAGAAATGACATGATAAAGAATAAAAAATCTCAGAATTTGAGGGACTCACATTCAAATGGAGAAAAATCCCTATGCTGAGGCTTCAAGTTCTGTTCATGTGTGCAATCAAGTAACATCCTCATACCTGGAAAAAAGCTTATGAAATAATGTTAAAAGCAAAAAGCAGAACAGAGTCTGTAAAGTACACATTAGCATAATTAGGCAAACTACATTTCAAGGGCAAACACACATATACATGCACACACCCAAACAAAAAGAATTAATGTTTGCTAACACATACAAAATTTATCTTAAATTTTTCGGATATGACTAAAGACATAGAATTTGGGTTACATGAGAGAAACATTAGCAAAGATTCTGTTCCTTTTCAGAATAGACTAGAATGTTCTTGCTAATAGGGCCTTAGATATAATTTTGTCATCTGTCTTCAGTTTATAGATCAGAAACCTGAATTTTGAAGATGTTTGAGGACTTGTTCAAAATATTACTGCAAGGGAGAAGAGAACCTGACCTATTGGTTTCTAGTCCTGAGGCCTCTCCTCTAAGCCATAAATTTACTTTGATTCCGTGGGCCTTACTTTTTAAAACCTCAACATATTTTAATGTACACATGGCCATTTTCTCCTCTTATTTTTTTTGTTTTTTGTTTTTTTTTGAGTTGGAGTCTCACTCTGTTGCCCAGACTGGAGTGCAGTGGCCGCTCCTGGCCACCGCAGCCTCGACCTGCTGGGCTCCAGCGATCCTTCCGCCTCAGCCTTCCAAGTAGCCGGAATTACAGGCATGCACTACCACGCCCGGCTGATTTTTTGATTCATTGTAGAGATGAGGTCTCGCTGCCCAGGCGGGTCTCGAACCCGCAGGCTCAGGCAATCCACTCACCTCAGCCTCCCAAAGGCGCGGGATTACAGGATGAGCCACCGACCCGGCTTCCTCTTCTTAATTACATGGAACACATACAACTTCATACAGAGTTAAATTTGTTAACACATTTACAAAATTAACCTTCCTGAGGATTTCATGAATAGACTTAATATTTAAATATAACACTTCCTGCTATTCATATGATTTGTTATACTATTTACTGTAATCACAATGTTGAATATGATATCAAGTCTATAGAACAAGGATCTGAAGGCAATAACATGTCATTAAAAAAATGTTCATTGTAAGACATATAGGGCATAGTATTCAATACTCTGAAAACTGACCAAATATGACTGATTAATAAATGCTGCACTGCATGTTACGTTGGTTTACTGTATAATTACATTGGCACTTTTTTGATACCTATTCATTTAGGTACTTGGCCCCTTATTGCTTCAAATTTTATTTTTTGCATTAGGTAAATGAGTCAATAAAGTAATTTTTAAAATATTGCCATCACCATGCAAATATGGGCTTTCAAACTATTATTGTCTATGCATGTTGACTGTTTTGAAGTCAAGTATTGGGGACATAGCTGTCAGAGGCTTAGGGTACCCTAAAAACATTTTGTTATTTCATGGAGATATTTTCTTGAACATTTTTCCTTATTGGAAAGCATACTGTTTCCTAAAAGACTGATGGAAAGCATTTGAATGATAATCCAAACATTTCCCTGGCTTGTACTGAAAAGGATATAGAGTCTTGGCTTAGTGAAAGCTTCTTATTTTGCTATACATTTAGAAAGCACACAGCATATTTTCTATACAGTCAACACAATCATCGAGGCCATCTGCAGTGTGTAACAAATGTATGATATAGTAGCTTAAATTGATGAGATAATGAGCTGCTGACAGACATGTTTTTCCAAATTGATATTTGAGCATAGTGCAGCCAAAATACTTGGCATGAAATAGCAAAGGCAATGTATCTGCAGAACACAACGCCACTGCATCACAAGCAAAAATGCTTAAAATGTAAGATTTCACAAGTACTCTAAAGTACTGACTTAGAATCTTTGATGACATATTGCATTAACCCTTAGAAAGACTACGGTATTTTTCCCCCTTTTATTATACAATTATAGGGATTCCAATTATTGGCAAGTCCTCTTGAGAAAGTATCCTTTCAAATAGGTACTCTTTGAAGTCACACATTTATTGATTCATTGAATCCTCAAGTGAAATCCTCAAATGAAAAAGAAACACAAAAACAAAATGGTTAACTGTAAAATAATATAGGAGGAGAATTCCTAACTTCAATTTGCTTTTCAGGATTGAGATTGTTTATGTTTTTCCAAGTGATTTGCTAAGTGATGTTTCCATTGTATAGGCACACAAAAGCGCGCATGCGTGCACACACACACACACACACACACACACACACACACACACATACACACACACCACATGCATGAACATTTATATGTAGAACTTTCAAGTAGACAATATTTTGTTTTGCACAAATTAAATTTTTTCTTTGTTTTTGTCTGCATTCTTTAGTTTGAGGCTAAGTAGTGATGCTATTTGTTGAAGATTATAGGTAAAAGACCCACACAAACTTTAGCATGTTGTTTCAAAGACAATATATTTTCAATCAAGTGATTTTGAGCTACAAAACCTGAAGTTGTGCTTTTTTTTTTTTTTTTTTTTTTTTAGTTGGAGTCTCACTCTGTCGCCCAGACTGGAGTGCAGTGGCAGCTCCCGGCCACGGCAGCCTCGACCAGCTGGGCTCTGGCGATCCTTCCACCTTAGCCTTCCAAGTAGCTGGAATTACAGGCATGCGCTACCACGCCCAGCTGATTTTTTGATTTATTGTAGAGATAAGGTCTCACTGCCCAGGCGGGTCTCGAACCCGCAGCTCAGGCAATCTACTCACCTCAGCCTCCCAAAGGCGTGGGATTACAGGCTGAGCCACCGAGCCCGGCTAGTTGTGCTCTTTTTTTTAAATAGTAAATCAGTCATTGCTATTGGACATTTAATTAGTTCAATTAACAGAGTTTTGTCATGAATGAGATTTAATTGCTGCTTTGGAGGCTGAGGTTGGCCTGCCCTGCCTATGAATGTTCTTTCTTAGAGAAACCCATGATTTGCTATACAAAGACAAACCTCTACAGACATGAGCTCAGCCCTAAGGGGACCTGCACTGGTGTCCCGGTGCCAACAGTAGTTTCCTTAGTGTTCTACTTTCCAGAGTTGGAATATTCTGGTATAAAAATCATTGTCAGTTGTGCTGGCCCTATTCACTGAGCTGGCCTGAGTGGGACCATGTGATTATATACCAGAAATATGCTTACATGAAGCACTTTTTTAAATATGAAAAACATTTTAAATTGGTTTTACATGTACTGATTTTCAGGAAAAAAACAACTTCAAATAATCCCCAAACTGCTTACTGGAAGCCAAAATATTATAATAATAATCTAAATTAAGTGATATATACAAATATTAGTTTTATCTTGAATGTATATAAACTGTGAAGAATATTTCTCCTTCTCACAGTTTTGGTTCACGAAGACATAAACGACATCACTTCAGTAATCTCATAATCATTCAGCTGTATCTCCTCCCGTCTAAATGTCCTTCCCAGGGAGCCCAAGTGTTGTCTACAAGGGCTGGTGACAATTTTATATAACACTTGCAATCACCTTTCAAAACACTCAGGCCTGAAGTTGTGCAAATTCCTCCAACTTCAGGTTTCATTAAAACTTAAATGTCAGCTTAGGGTCTACAAAAGTCAGAGCTGTTTACAAAGAGACTGTTTATTGGAAACACTTCTGAATTTGAGTTTTTGAAGAAGTGCAAGTAATAGTTTGTTCACTTTCAATTGATTTTGTCAAATGTGATTCCAATAGAATATTGAACTGCTTATAAGATTAATTGGGTGAAGTCCCTTAATCTACATGAATTTGATATTAATAATTAAAGCTGGTTAGTGGTATGATTTTTTTTTAATTATGAGAATGAAAAAGGCATATGATTATTCATTGAGCACCTATTAGGTGTTAGGTTCTATTTTAAGATCTTGGGGTCAAGGTATTAATTAAATAGGCAGTATGTCTTCCTTCATGGAACTTACACTCAAGTTGGAGAGGCAAACAGCAAATAATAATAATAACAATAATTAATTATATAATGTAATGCCAGATGTTGGTAACTACCATGGAAAGAAAAGCAGTCGAAGAAAATGACACACGAGCAGATGGTGCAGACAGAGTAGAAAGGAAAGACTGCACAGGGAAAGCAATGGGTGAGCACAGATCACACTGGTGTGGGGTAGGCTTGGGGACCAGCGCCCTAGGCAGATGGAACAGTGACGGTACTGAGGTGTGTTCCAGGAGTTGGTGAATTCTAAGAACATCAGCAAGTAATGTCTCTTGCTTGCTACAAAGAACAAGGGAAATGTCAGCAAACGAGGTGAGAGTAGTCACCAAGACCCAGTTATGGAGGGTTTTTAGGCCTGTTAAAGACATTATGATATTCATTAAATATTAAATACCCAAGAAATGATTTTATCTGAGAAAAAATAAAAGTGTATACAAATTTTTCCTCCATTATCTTTTAAAATAGGTTTGACACACACGAATATATAACACACAGGTGAGTATATTAGACAGCTCTGATCTCCTATTTCACACCCTCCAGAACTTTCATTTTCCTCCAATCTTTCCTGCCCAACCATCTTGCCTCAGTTTCTCATCGTGGGGCTTAGACTTCCCTGAAGCTGCCACCTGGGAGGCCTGTGGGAACCAACCTGATGCCTGTTCCTGCTTAGGCTGAAAGTGGAGAGAGTTAATGGCCCATGCACAACATTGACCAAGGGAAACAGAAGCCAGTGGATACATCTCTCTTCCTCATGAGCCAGAATTCTGAAGTATATTCCATTTGTTTCCATAGAAGCTCCTGGCAGATTTGAGCCCCAGCTGTCCGCAATGGCTACTGGCACTCCATTCTTCTCTGTTTTGCTCTCCCCAAAACTATAGTCCCGTTCCCTAGAATCACTTCCCAAAGCAAACTACTTCTACATGCCAGCCCTGGCCTCAGGTTTTGTTTTCCTAGGGGAACCTCCACTAAGATAGTAAGCTAAAAGATTTGAAGTGCAACTTTATTAAATACACACCCCAGCTGCACCACTCAGCTCAAGAACTAGCTGATGACCAAGAACTCGAGGCTACCTGCGTATTCCTCCCATCTCATCCTACAGCTCCCTCAGTCTTCTCATCCTCTTCCAGCCCAGCCAGGAAACCATAGTCATCAGCTTTTACTTCATCATTTTCTTACTTTAGTTTTCAAAAAGTTTCATCATATATTCCCAAAATAGGTTGTTTAGCTTTTGTATGTCTTTGAGTGATATTAAATGTTATCATAATTAGTGTGGTTTTATGCAACTCACTTTTTTTGCTCCAATTTAGGTTTCTAAATTTATCCCTATTGCTATGTGGTGTTGTAGTTGCAATCCCACATAGTTTACTTATCACAGTTTGTTTATTTACTCTCTTGCCAAAAAGCATCTAGGTTTTCCCATTGTTTAGCTTTCTTGAACAACGCCACTGTGAACGTTTCCATGCATGGGTCCTGGTGCACACATGTAAGAGATTCTCCTGTTTGTACTGTACAACACAGTGATGTCTTGCCACATGTGGATATTCAACATTTGAAATGTGGCAAGTCCAAAGTGAGACATACTGTAAAGTGTAAATATGTACCAGATTTAGAAAGTTTAGCCCCCTAAAAATAAAAGTATCTTTTGAACAATTTTAAAATATTGATTACATTTTGAAATGCTATTAGTTCGGATATATTGGGTTAGGTAAAATATATTATTAAAATTGGTTCCACCTGTTCCTTCTTACTTTTGAAAATATAGTTACCAGACACATTTACGTGATATATTTGGCTTGCATTCTATTTCCATTAGACAGCACGAGTCTAGGAACTGGCTACTCAGTGTTTCCCTTAATGGCATCGCCATCACCCGGAAATGCAGAGTCTCACACCTCTCTTCAAACCATCTCAATGCCTTGTGACAAAACACAGTTTATAAAACAAAAGAGGGAAAGGAAAGCAAAGGAAAAGGAAAAGGCCTAGAGAATCCAGAAAACAGGGAAGAAGTGCAGTAGACAGAGTTCTTAATCTAGGTAAAAGCAGAACACAGAATCTTGGGTGAAGGTCTCTGAAAAAAATAAAATATTTAATTGGATTGAGAGCTTAAAAAAAGAAATTCAGAATATATATAAATATGAATAATAAATAGACTATTAAAGGGAATAATTAGAAAATCTTTTCAAGGAAAAAGAAAGTGGCAGAAGAAGGGATGAAACTGTCACTATTGACTCTTTAATGAAAAATGTTTGGACACCGTTAGGAAAGAACATTCAGGAGAGGATTATGCCCCTGTTTTACAAGGTGGAGCATAGAAGAGCCCATCTGAACTTGAGGAAACATGAAATAAGATGTTAATATGTTACCTACAGACACCAAAAAATTTTTAAAAAGGAACTAAATTGCAAGAAAAATTTGCATCCCTGTTATGGGAGGAGGGAGCTGGAGGACTGACAAAAGAAAGATAGCTTTTCATCTGTCCTGGCAAAAGACAGTCAGTAACTAAAATAATGGAGGCGGAGCCAGCACTAGATGAGTTTTATTTTCCAGGAGAAAGTGCTAAAGAGATGAAAGAAGTTACTTCTAAGAACAGGTCTAGGTGAGGGAAAGGGTGGGGGAATCCCTGCTGTGATTCATTTGTGTCCCTTTATCAAAGAAAAATGTCAAAATTATAAAATACTGAAATACTTAGGTATAAAATACTTCGGTACTTAAATACCATTACATACTATATAGATACATATAACATGTAGATATATACTTATCACAGCAGTCAGTTATTATGTCAGCTTCTTTTTGTGGACATGCATTTATAGTTTTGCTCAGGTTACCACAAGTTTTATTTTGTATGACACATGTTTGTTTTGCTTTTGTAACGTGTGTACCAGTATGCTGTCTTCCATCTTACTAGTTTGAAGGTTTATTTGATGTTCTCTGTAGGTTTGTTATTGTTCTTTAATATAGCAAGAAAAGTTCTTTGTATCAAATAATGTTTTCTTACATCAGAGAAAAAAATTAAAATGTAGCTTGAGCAATACTGTGGGAGTTAGGTCAAAATAACATTTAAATTTAATATAAAGATACACAAAGAAATACATTTTCTGGTAAAAGAATGGAGCAGTGCTTGAATTAATGTGATGAAAAAAGAGATGTTCAACTAATTAACTGATTTCATAATGTATCACTCCAAAAAAGACAGGAATTATTTTAAAGATTAGAGACATCTCATAGCTTCCATCATTTTTGCAATGTGTATTTCTGGTGTTTTAATTGTCCCTCCGTTTTTTTTGTAATGATTGATGAATGCCAGGCCTACTCAAATGCATGGCCCAAGGCCCTCATATATCAGCGAGATTTGCAAAACTTTGCTAGCAAAATTCTTGTTATGAGATTTATGGTGCTGCATAATTTATTTCTCTTGAGTTATCCTGCTATTTATGCAGAATAATTTAGTTTGATTCAACTCAAAACTGAAAAATGTGGTAAGTCAGACCAGGAATGCAAGTAGACGGTTTATTTTTGAGATCTTTATTCCAAAAGGTTAGCTTAACTTTCATTCAAATTCAGATAAACACTCTTGTTGTACTCTATATGCCTAAATTTTGGGGTATAAGCTAGTAAGCACACCACAGCCCAGTTGTGAAGTGCTGGGTCACAGAGCATGCCTATCATGCCTGAACTAGTAGCTTCTTAAGTCTAGACTAGTCCTGCTATGAATTCTGAAACCATCTAGAACAATGGCATTTTTATAAGTGAAGAAAACGATCGATGATCACAATCAGTTGAATTATTTATCAATATCTCATATATGATTATAGTTTAAACAAAGCAAAGCAGTGGTTGCATTCATCAAGTTGTAGATTTACCTTAAAGTCTATAATAAAACTATTTTTTTAAATGACTAATGGTAGTAACTACATGTCATATATAACTTTAGATTTGGACTCCATTTCAAACAACATTTGACTTTACTAATGATTTGGACTCAAATTGACACAAGTACACCCTCTACTTGAATCTCAATTTTAGTGCTGAGTCCAGCTAGAAACATCTCAGCTTGAAAGTAATATATCTGTGGCCAATTTTAGACTAGCATGAATAATTTCAGTGACTGTTCTTGTGAAAGGAGATTCTTTGTTAGTACAATAGCATTTTAGAGACAGAAGAATGCTATTGCTTACTTTATATAAACTGTTGTCATTTTTAAGAAGACTAAATTAAAACAGAAAAGTTAAGAAAGTTGCTAATCATCATAGAACCAACGGTCTGCGACTTCCAGCATGCTTGTCTGACTCATGAAGTATGTGCACTTATCTTCCAGCTTAAGAGCTTTAGGCAAATTCTGAGTCTGGAAGCAGACACATCTATCAACTGAGAAAAAAATCCCCAGGTTTTCAACTCAAGGAATGAAGGGACTACTGAATCATCAATAAACTGTCTTGCTGGCTTTAGAGCTGAAGCATTCATTGACTATCTGGTTCTTTTCAGCCAAGTAAATAGCTCTAGCAGTATCTGGTTTATAACACAATAGGCTCCTTAGTGTGGAGAAAACAGCTGCAATGGCTGTTCAGAGATGAGCAGTGTTCTGCATTGTTTAAAGTATTTAAATTCTACATAAGTGAAAAGACAATGTTTTCTTGTTTAATAATAAACTATGGAACAATTGAAATTCTAGAGCATTCTTTATCACAGGAATCTGTAGATTTTCTACAGGGTTTTTATTCTTTAGAAGCAGGACATTGGCCTTGGTGATTTATATTTCTAAATTTCTTTTTAAATTGACTAGTACAGTCTTTGCCTATAATCTTTTAGCTTAGTCTGCTAGCCAATTAGATACATATTGCTGTTTTAGTTCTGAATGTCTCAAAAGTATGTGTAAAGCTAAAATTATTTCAATTTTAGTACATGAACAAATGTTAAATCCAAAACTTTCATTGATTTTCAGATATTTGTGATTAAAACGTTGACTTAGAATTAATGTATTCACTTTAAACGTGTTTCCTTTGAATTTAAGAAGATATTTAATGCTTCAAATTAATACAACATAATGATGCATATGCTATTATAGATATGTGAATTTTTCCCTTTTACTCTTTCTAAAGAAAAATTTGGACTATCTCATACTGATGTTACAAATTAGAGTTATTTTTATTTATAGCTATTCCCTGATATTTTAGCATAAAAATGACAAGTATAGAGAAGAAATAATATTGAGTCAATTAGGTTGATTAAGTGTGATAGCCATAATCAAAAGAAAGTAACAAGCTTTAGAAACTGACCATATTCCATTTAAATTGTGACATTTCCTCAGAAGAAGAAACATAAAAAATCTCATAAGCAGATCTTTTACTGATAGAAGAGTGCTTCTGGTTTTTCCTCTCTCTCTTTCTGTCAATGTCTCTTTCTCTCAGTCTTTCTCAATCTCTTCCATCCTCCCCCACCTCCCCTTTTTTGTTGTTGTTGTTCGCTGAATTGCTCATAAACCTAGTTAGAGTTTTCTTATTCTTTCTCTGAACAGAGATAGACTCTTATCTCGGGATGATTTTTCCACAAGGACTACCTGTGTGTCTTCAGGCATGTTACTGACTCCATGCTTGCTCTCACACCATTGCAAGATAGTTTTTTTAACCATGCACCATGACTTTCCTCTCCATCCACTGTGACTAATTGAAGGCATCAAGTCCTGTTATGTGAGGCTCCTGCTCTGCCCTGCATTTGGTTTATTCTCTTCAAAACTTGCCCTTGTTTTTCTCGTTTTATATTCTGAGGGATAATAAAACACCCTTCACTGTTTTACTTTCTCTATAATTTTCCACCAGAACTTTAGGTATTATAACTGCAATATATAGAAATAAGCCAGGAACCTAAGCTATCTTGAAGGTCTATGTTCTTTTACAAAATATGATTTCCCAGAATAAACACATCAGACTAGTTTGTGTCAGTAGAAATAACACAGCATGCTGAGATTTACAAGTCCATTTAAACTACTGAAATGCCATAACAAAATTATAGCCATACTTGCTTTTACATGACTAGAAAAACCTATTCCTCTTTTGAATTAATGTATGTGCTATTGTTTAAGATTTATTTAACTATGTGCATTAAAACTTGGAAAAATCAAAGCCATTTAAGGTGGAAAACCTCAATATTTGAAGATAACAGGAAGGAAAAAAGGTAATTTTAAGTACCAAGCAAAGCCTCATCTGGGGCATAGAGAAAGCAATAATGACCAGAGATGAAGGCATTGGTCCTCAAGATGATTGTAGTCTGGAAGACACAGAAGCATGTAAACCCACAGTAGCAGATGGACAAAGGCAGTGTGGAATAGAAGAAAGACCCAAGGGGACAGGAGGATCCCAAACCAAGGGTTCAACACCAGAGAGAGCTCAGGAGAGTTTGACAGAAATTAGAACCTCACTGTGCATCTCTCAAGACATCCTACAAGGAATCCATGGGAGAAGGAGGTTAAATCCCTATATAGCATGAACATAGAAGCCTAGAGAGACAGAGGACTAAGGGAAGACAATATAGGGTAGGAGCTTAGGTACATATTGCCACACACACACCATATTGCCTTGATTAAGACTAGCCTGGAACTTTCCAGCAGGATGGTCTGAGCATCCTTTCCACCACACTTGCAAATGTTGTCTGGGGCTTGTCAGGTAGGTCCAGGACTCAGAGTTTGCACAGCCCACAAATAGCTTTGCACATGTAGGAAGCTCCGAAAACTTCCCAGGAACAGCACAGTCCAGGAGTGGACTTTGGTTCTTTTGTTGAGTAAACATTATGAACTAGAGAAGTTGATCCTTGTGATGCAGTGTTCTCCACTCTGGCTGCACATTGGAGTCCCCAGAGGTGATGGGGGTTTTTAAAATTTACCAATTCCAGATCACAAGTTAAATACGAATCTCTTAAGGTGACATACCAGAATTGGTATTTCTTAAATATTCCCCTGTGATTATAACATGAAGTGGTGGTAGGGAATCATTGGTCCTAAGGGATTTACAGGAAAGCTTAAACGCTATTTGAGAAAGATAAGAAAGGGAATAAGCCCCCCAAAAGAAAGGAAATAGCAAACAATAGTAGACTAAGTTGAAGAGCATGCTAATTATATTTTGCTCTCTTTCTCACATTGCCCCGGGAAGTGCCAATTCAGGATTTGCAGCTATCACCAGGGTGGCCTGAGAAAGATGTCATTGCCTCCACTGTAGTCATGCACTTCAGCTGGGATTTGTTGTCTGGCCAGGGAACTCAGGGTACTCAGAATTTACACACACACACACACACACACACACACACACACACACACACGAAAGCACAAAATAAGATGGAAGACATAAAAGTAGGGTTAATCAATGATTAGGAGTAAATTAAGTATAAATGGTTAAAAACAGTGACAATATAGAATTTTTCAGATTTATTTAAAAAGCCACAGTATATATTTTGCATGAAAAATATTTTTAACAAATTGAAACTGAAAGTATAAAAAAATTAAAGAATAAAAGCATATATAAAAAGCACGGGGATTTAAAAAGTCAATGTAACAATTTTAATAAACTATAAAGTAGCCTTCAAGGTGAAAAACAACATAAGCATAATATAAACTGTTAAAAGGCACAATCTGATTGAATTTATTGGGAACAGAATCTAAGTACCCTTATTTTTAAAAACTTCTCAAGTAATTTATTTTCAGCTAGGTTGAAAATCACTGTTTCACACAATCTTTAACCCATAAATAAAATACTGTAGAAAATGTAATGCCATTTACAAAGTAACAAAAGCTATAAATTATCTAGAAATTAACCTGACCAAGAATGCACATGCCTTTAGGACCAAAATTTAAAATTTTGTTGGAAGGTTATTAAAGAAGATCTGGAAAAAAAATCAAGTAATGTATTATGTTAATGGACAGAACAATTTAGCATTACAATGCAAAGTTGTCAATTTCTCAACAAACTCATCTGTACATCCTAAAATGGCAGAGAAAAATCTAGTTGGACCTTTGAAGGAACGTATTGACTTAGTTCTTCAATATATATAGAAGAATCACATTCTTTAATTAATATAATCATTTCTACAAAAATAGAAAAGAGGAGAATGCTCCCAGCAAGCACAAAGAAATAGTGTTGCTGAGGAAGAGCAAAAGAAACAATAGATTCATAGGGGAAAAAAATACCATATAGAATAGTTTGAACTAATAAAAGAACAAGAAAGTATGGAATTTAAAAATTATTTTTGAAATTCTAAAAAAAAAGGTGTTTCAGCAACATTTTAGGCAGTGGACATCATTGAATGGTAAATAATTAGGTCGATGTGAACTTTGCAATGTACAGACAAAGCTGGCACCACCTAAAAAAAATTGAATAAAAGAAATCTTGACAATATTCATTCTGATAGTTTCTAATTGCAGATTTTTCCCACTGAATATATTCATTCATATATTCCACAGGTTTTATTTTTATTTTTAGGAACACTCATTACTGTGTGACACACTGTGATAAGTCCTTACTTAGCAACAAACAATAGTAAAAGTGTTTGATTTTGAAGGGGAAGAGTAAGATTTTTATTTTTATTTTTAAATTTTTTTCATAAAAGACTTCCAGTTCAGACCCTGGAACAAAGAACATATCTGCCAGCTAGAAAGAACCCAGGAGTTCTCTGTAGTCTGCCATGTTGTGCATTGAAGCACGCACCTGTCCTGATGGTGTTGGCATTTCTATCCTAATTCCTCCAGATACCCGGCAATAGGAAAATATTTGATTTCATTATTTTCCAAGTTACCGTTTTTTCCTCCAGGGTCAGTGCCTTCTACTTCAGCAATTCTTCCTAGCTCTTAAGGTTTTCCACTACATAAAAACTATATGCCCCAGGGCTCCTGAGACTGCAGAATGAGAGACAAAACACATTCCACAGTGTATGAGCAGGGATCCTAGCAAGTCTGGCATTTGCTTGAGAAACATCCTGTCTTAGGATCTCACCTCCATGGTGTGACCCAGAAGAAATTAATTACTTTTACTAAGGTGAGGATATTATTGATGTGTGTGTGTGTGTGTGTGTGTGTGTGTGTGTGTGTGTGGTGAGAGAGAGAGAGAGAGAAGAGAGAGAGAGAGAGAGAGAGAGAGAGAGAGAGAAGAACTAACTGGCAAAGTTTAAATTTGGCTTTCTTTGAGAATTACTATGTGAGGCACCATTTTATGGTAGAGAAATATTTAAAGGTTGCTGTAGTTGGCGAGAAGTAAGAAATAGACATGGACTCAAATTCATGAGACATGAAGCTTAATGAAACCTCTACCTGGTAATAAAATGTGAAGTCCAACTTGCAGTGGATAAAATTACATATTCTCAGCCAATTATAAAATGGATCTCAGTTCCCTGTTCTGGAAAAGGGGTCAATGCTGAGTAGTTATCGCTGCTGCTGTGGTTGTTGTTCTTTTAAACAAAAGCACATAGCTGAGTTTTACAAAAAATGGGGTTGATTTTAAAAACAAGATTTCAGCTTAGGACATCACGTGTCTGTTTCCTAAATTCCTTTGGCAGGCCCAAGTGGCATCATACATTTAATGTACTGAAATTTGAGCTTTTTTATGCAGAAAACCAGGCCAGAATATGTCAGCTCACCAAAAAAGCATATTATTCTTGGAGATATAAAATATGTATTCTGCAGCTACAATTATATTAAAATTTCTTTCAGTTTGATGTGTTCCTAGTGGGACATCCCACGAAGCACCACAATCTTGGCAGACACTGAGCAACTCCTCCTGGAATCTCTTTGGCCTGGAGGTTAGTGCGACTCGGTCCTGTTTTTCTTTCCCTCGGATGGGTGTCTGGGGATGAGGCTGTGACTCCACTTTCTCCTCTTGTAAGTCACATATCTGAGGCCCCTTTCCAAAGAACAGCTATTTGATGGATAGGACTGTATGTATAAGTTCTTCAGTGTTCTGAGGGTAACATTTGGCAAAAACTCAGCTATAGAGTGATTTTAAAAATTTTATTATCAAACCATTAAAACACAGTGTAAATATATGTTCAGAATAAATGTCACACTGCTGATGATTCTGAAAGAAAGATTAAGATGATGGCATCTACATGAAAACGCAAAGAAAAGAATGTACAACAGTAAAACGAAGACTCGGACACAGAGATGAGAGGCTTAAAGAATAGTGTGCATCAAAAACTGCCTGACCTTCTAACATTGACACCCAGCTGGGCCCACCTTATTGTATATTGGTTGAAACCAACTTCATCAAAACTAGGCTAGTTGTAGCACGTGAATGCCAGACTATCTCTATGTCAAATCAATTTCTCCGTATAACTAACTGTGTAATGGCTGAATTGAGAAACTGAGGCAGCAGTATTCAGTAGCTCAAAGGACCATCAAAGATCTGAGACTTAAAGGATTCCTGTACACACACAAAAGAACTTATACAGTGGGATACTTAATGCTAAGAGTAACTAACTCAGGACAAATGTTACACTGTGGCCACTGCTGACCTCGACCTTGGGTAAAGAAACCTAGAGTTCTCATCACAAACATTTCTAAGCACCGGTACAACATCAAGGGGATTCTGTATGATTACAGAGGGCTTTGGCTTTGACTCTTATAAGCAAACTTATGCCTCTTCCTTCAACCTTCTCTTATGGCAGTACATCAGACATCTCTGATATCCGTACTTCATATGAATGAATAATAAATGCAAGATTTATTATTCCCAAAACTATACCTAGATTTTTCTAAACTGGCAAGAAGGCCCTAGAAGAATAAAATTACAGATAAAGTATAGACCTCAGAGAACTTACTCCAACTCTATTAAAGAAGGGACACTCAAATCCAGAGAGATTAAATGAAAATACCAGCTGATGACTACGTTTTCTTTGTTCCGATGTGGCACTAGCCTACTAGAGTCACAATTCCCAGCACTAGCCAGAAAAATAAAATACATGCTTATGTTTCTTCAACTCCAATGTTTAGTGTATAGGAGGACATTTCCGCAGCCCCAGTATTTCACACATTGTCCCCCAGTTGCCCCCAACTGTCATTCACAAGTGAATAGTCTCATTGTCTCAATCCATCTGTTGGGAGTGTGATCTGGTTATGGAAGTAAAATATGTTCCAACTCTGCAATTTGGTCTAAAAAATGTCCACAATTGTTGGTAAATCTAAAGTAATAAATTGAAGGAATTTTGACATAATCCAGCTGCTAGCACCATTGTTGCATAAACGTGCTTAGTATCTTATTACATCTTTCTAGCTTCAGGAAGAAAAATGCCATCGTGTGTCTAGAGTTTGTAGCTACAAAATATAAGAAAATGTTTAATCTGAAGAACAAAATGAGCTTTATAGATAATAGTTATTTCATTCTGGAGAATTGCTTTCACAAGAACAGTTGAGTTTAGCTGAAAGCACATAATTATCAGTTGGAACTTACATAATGATGTGAGTTACAACTGAATTTTAATAACCCTAAATTTGTGTAAAGAAAACAAATGGTAGTGAAGGCTTTGAAAAGGATAGGTAGGTTTCTAATAAAGAGCTCAGGTCTAGAAAGTAGGTCACCCATGTCTGCACTGTTTATGACTAACTCAGCTACAGCCATCATCATGTCTGTGGTGCTGTTGGGACTGGCCCCTTCCAGCAATAATTTGCATTCTCAGGTGTTCATGGAGTCTTTGGATACATTTTAACCAACGCTCTTCACTTGCTAATGCCATCTTGAATTTTTCATATTTGCCATCTTGAACAGATTGGGATAGACTAGCAAAAACATATACAATAGGGTGGGTGGAAAGGTGAACTGCAGTTGCTTTGGGACAAAATAATTAAAACAACAATATAATAATAGCTAGGGTCACCATACTTCATGGTTTTCTTGGGATAAATATGTTTAAAACCCTAAATACTATTTACTTAGCATTTGTCCCAGACAAAACTTCTGGATAGAATTTAATGATAAATTACATGGTTGCTGAAATGACTAACAATATTTAGTGCTTATAATATGCTCTAAGCATAAAGAAATGTATCAGTAATGTAATTCTCTTAACAACACTGTACAATGCATATTATTATACCCTTTTACAGAGAAAGAAACTGAGAAGAATATGGGGACAAATTTCAGGAGTCAAACCATGTATTTACCAAATTTCCTATATTTAAACCAAGTATCCAAAAGGATTTGATTGGTGTTTGTAAGACTATAAAGGGCTTGGAAAGAGAAGACCATTCTTCAGCAAGTCTTGGAACATGAATAAAAACCTATTTATCTCTTAAATCTATAAGAGATAAATGTTCTCACTTATATGCAGGAGCTAAATGCCCACAAAAATAGAATCACAATAATAGACACTGGGGATACCAATAAGGGGGGCAGCTGGGAGGGGAGAGTTGGGGTTCAGAAATTGCCTACTGGTTACAATGTCTATATCTGTGGAAATGCCCAATCCCTACCACTACATGAGTCCATGTAACAAACATTCATTTGTACTCCCTGATTCTAAAATTAAAAAAAAAGTAGAAATGATGAAAGTGAACTTTACAAAGTACAGAGTTATGTGTGGATCTTCTTCCAGTCAGATGTTGATATAGACGAAAATCCAACCATATTCAGGTAATAACTTTAGGGATGATAGGTTAAGAGTGAGTATGTAGATGGTGGGGGAGACATAAGAAACTTCTAAGATTGGCATTTGGGAGGATAATTGAAACCTCCTCAGAGCACATGGGAACCCAAGAGTCCAAGCATTGGCCTGACCCAGTTGGGGAAATTTTGCCTTTTCTCTAAACATTTGGGTGAAATCTTCTAACCACATAAATCTTTTCAAATAGCAATTGCTGAAAATTAAAGAACTTTTAAAAAATGAATAATACATGCTGACATCTGGTATTCTTTTCTTTTCAGCCAGAAGTCCTCATTAACTGACGTTGTATTTCCTGAGGTAGACAGTTACCATTCTTCATGAAGAATAATGCAAAGTATCTTCTAATTCATCAAGAATTATACTGAAAGCAATGTTGCTGGTTCCTATTTTTGTGAAATGTGCTAATCTTTGAAGGCATATGTACAATAACTGTGTTACTAAGAATATTGAAATATTTTAACATTCCATTACTCAATCTATTTTTTTTATTATTATTATCATTTTCTTTTGAGTTGGAGTCTCACTCTGTCGCCCAGACTGGAGTGCAGTGGCCGCTCCCGGCCACTGCAGCCTCGCCTGCTGGGCTCCGGCGATCCTTCCACCTCAGCCTTCCAAGTAGCCGGAATTACAGGCATGCACTACCACACCTGGCTGATTTTTTTTTTTATTTATTGTAGAGATGAGGTCTCGCTGCCCAGGCGGGTCTCGAACCCGCAGGCTCAGGCAATCCACTCACCTCAGCCTCCCAAAGGTGTGGGATTACAGGCTGAGCCACCGAGCCCGGCTTCAATCTATTTATTAATGAGTATTTATTGCATAAGTGGAAAGAATTTCTCATAACAAAATACTCTTATCTATATATTTATTTATTGATAATGACATACACAAACAGGTTAAGAACTCTTGGAAGCCCTAAACTTGGGCAACATATTATTCTGCAAAACCTCAATATTAAGGAAAAATCAATGCTGTATTTTCAAAGTGGTTGCAATATGCTTTCTATAACTGATTGTGGTTTGTTTATACTCATAAAAAACAAGGACAAATGAGCCAATAAATTGTAGTAGGTGAAATGTGCTAAGGAGCCCAATTCCAGGAAGTCAAAAGTTGCCTTTAAGGTATCTCTATGAATAGCTGAATTACATTGCCTATAGAGATCAATTAATATTCTATTGGATAGGAGACACCAGGAAGTGTTCACTGCTGTACACCATGCCGTGTGCACTTGTCAGAGAGGTTGAACTAAACTAGACCATCTGAGCTTAGTACTTGGAGACATAACCACTTTTAAAGTCATTTTAAAAAGACATTTGAGTAAAAATATAAGTTCTAGGTAGCTCCAATTAAGTATGCCTAATATAATCTTTATGCTAAAAATATTGGTTTTTATGACATTTCTTTTTTTAGTAATCTATAATTTGAGTGCAAACTATATGTGAGCTTAGCCATATTAAGAATGAATGCTGAAACTGTTTATCTAAATTTCAGTTGAAAAGATTCATTTTTGCCTTGGGAGGCTGAGGTGAGTGGATTGCCTGAGCCCACAGGTTCGAGACCCGCCTGGGCAACTTGGTGAGACCTCATCTCTACAATAAATTAAAAAATTAGCTGGGTGTGGTAGCGCGCACCTGTAGTTCCAGCTACTTGGAAGGCTGAGGAGGGGAAGGATTGCCAGAGCCCAGCCGGTCGAGGCTGTGGTGGCCGGGAGTGGCCACTGCACTCCAGTCTGGGCAACGGAGTAAGACTCCAACTCAAAAAAAAAAAAAGAAAAGATTCATTTTTAATTTTTATTTCCTAAGCGTGATACCACTAAATGCATACATATACCACCACCACACACACACATTAACACATGTGTGCATACAATGTGTGTATCTATGTATATGTATACACATTTGCATACATACAGGTAGTCCTCGCTTTGCTTGGTAATGTGGGGCTGTGGAAATGACCAACTGAAACTGTGCAAAATAATCTTAATAATTAAGGAGGACATTATCATTATTTCATGTCCTGTAAAAATGTTTGTCAAATCATTATAAACTCTCTTAATATCAGTTTTAGGCATATAAAAAATAAAATATCCTTGAAAAACTCATCTTTGCTTAATGCATTATAACTTAAACCATTAAAATATCAAGAATTAAAGTGTTTTATTTCTTTCTAAAAAGTGTATCTAGTGGTTGTTTGAGCATCAACTGCCTTTTTCTTCTTGTAGAGCTTAGAATGCAGAGCTGACATCATTTCTAAGCCTTGTAGAGTCGTCATACATCTCAGTTTGGATATACTTGTGGCATTCTATCCCTTGAAGAGTTTTTCTATCATAACTTCTCCTGGGACATCATCATCCTTTTTGTCACATCCACTTTCTTCATTTATGTGGATAAATTCACCTTCACTAAGTCTTCCTGTTCACAGACTGAGTCTTCACAACAATGGCCATGTCAACATACCCAGGATCAGGCAATTCTTCCATCACTCTACTCATATTCAATTCAAATTTCACTTCCAGTCTTATCACTTCTCATTTGTTTGCCGTACTTTGATTCCCTCTTCTGATGATCCATTTTTTGTAAACTATCAGGTAGATTTGCTGGGAGACAAGGAGGTAACGTAGCCATACTCTTTGCTGCCTGTGGGTGAACTGAATAACAAATATGTGGCAGCCAATCATTGACAGGCTTTGAAATGAGTGATGTGGTTGATCCCTGTTAATGATGTGCTTCTGCTACTTATATAGTGATTTGTGAAGCAAGAGCAAGCATCACCTTATACAATCACACACAAATAATACACAGTGGTAATTGAAATTTGAACAGTGTTGTTGGTAAACTGATGTTACTTAACTAAATGCTAGTAGCTAAAATGTGTGCAATCAGAATTGTGAAAGAAATAAATGCCTATGAATTCTTGATTTTTCTACTATTGAATCTTGGAATTTGCCCTGATGTCAAATATTTAAATGCAATAAAATTTGAAGCAAATTAACTTTGGCTGGAATGCATTTAAATTAATCTTGATTAAGACACAAATAAAACAGTCAATGTAACCAAATGTGGTGGTCAAAAAGACCAATTGTAAGTGTATCCCACCTTCATGTTGCTTGGAGACTACTCGGACAATTTAAATGAATACATACATAACCGAGGCACAGCATAAAATGCAGGCAAAGTGACATGATGAAAATATCTAGGCTATACAAAATCCAACTTTGGGTCATTCATAGGATTGCAAATTTTGAGTAGAGAAGAGAAATATCTTCACTGGAATTGTTCTACCTGAGAGTTAATATGAGTGTGATATAGAAGATAGATTGCAGGTGTTTTGGGAAGATTTGTTAGGAGGATGCATTCTTTGTTATTTTAGTAAGGCACAGAATTGCTTCTGGGAAAGAGTTATTGAGGCAATGACAGTAATGGAGAGAATGAGAATTATAGAGGTGCAGAAGCTAGAACTTGTCACTTGGAAATGAATAGAGAGAATGAAATCAACTTTGATTTCAGGGCTCTAGTGATATACAGAAACTTGAAGATCTACTGATATTCATAAGACACCATGATGTTTAATGCAGCTCATTTAAATAAAATAAAAACGATTGCTAGATTATCTCAGTAAGTCTCACTTGTCATCACTCATTGTTATTCATTTGTATTGTTGGGTTCCCTAGTTTATAGGCTATCATAAAAAAAGTAAAGAGCAGACAACAAAATCTACCTACTCCTTTAAACTTTTCATTTAGCATGTATAGTGCTTTTTGAGCAACATACGCTTTTTTTCTCTCAAAAATATAATTTTAACTATTTATTGAACAATATATAGTTCAAGAAGAACATAAAAATTGGGTGGGTTTGGTTTGTTTTATAAAAATAGCTGTATCTATGAGTATTTTAAATATTCAGAAGGATATTTAAATTCTTTTGTTATTTTAATTTTGGTGAGAAGATTATTTGAAATAGGGGAAACAAATCAAGACTTTACAATCTTCCCACATTATAGCTGTGGGAAATCGACCATGTTGTGGACATTTTTAGTTTCCTTAGTCTGTTTGTCATTGTGATCATATGTTCCTAATCTTCTGAACCTCACAAATACCATACCTCTAGCATTTGTCTTATAACATGTGCTTCCAACTTTTGTTTGCAAGGAGAAACTTCTATAAATGCTTAGTGGGTCTAGCATAACTGTTCCAACACAGAGAATAAATAATGATATAAGCTGAACCATGGAATAAAAGGATTTAAGAGGGAGAATGAATTCTTGATAATATTAGAACAATGTTGCCAGTAGAGGCTTATTAATGCTTTTGTTACCACAATCTAGTTTGTCTAACAGCCATAGTATATTCTTTTATAAATCAAGCATTAAAAAACCATGTGTGGTTACCTTTCTAATCCAGAATTGCTGGTGTTAGAACAACTTATAGTAGATTCAGATATATTCAACTGTGGTTTGTAGATTTCTGCCTCATGATATGCAAAAGAAGACAAGGCTTTTTTACCAATACAAGCGATGGAAATGATGTTAGAACATGACTTGGGCCATATATTATAGTATACTGCAGAGGCAGTGACTTGAGGTCCTTTTCTGACTCTTTCCTTCCACCTTGGAAAGTCGGAAGAGTAAGAGAACCACGCTAAGCCTCATATCCAGCATTTATAATTTGAGTTAATAACAATTCAGGTCAGAATTTCTTATTATAAAAATCAAGAAAAGATATATGTCTTACTATATAAACTAATCAACCTTTATACAGATTTAAGCCTTTATTATTGTTGTCTATGAAACAAAATTTTTATATTGAAAACTATAGAACAGTCTTCACATCTATCAAATTCTTTTAAATACAATTGGGCACCACATAACGATGTTTCCATCGGTGACAGACTGCCTTTCTTAAGATTATAATACCCGTCGGGCTCAGTGGCTCAGCCTGTAATCCCGAGCCTTTGGGAGGCTGAGATGAGTGGATTGCCTGAGCCCGCGGGTTCGAGACCCGCCTGGGCAGCAAGACCTCATCTCTACAATAAAATCAAAAAATCATCCGGGCGTGGTAGCGCGCGCCTGTAATTCCGGCTACTCGGAAGGCTGAGGCGGAAGGATCGCTGGAGCCCAGCAGGCCGAGGCTGCAGTGGCCGGGAGCAGCCACTGTACTCCAGTCTGGGTGACTGAGTGAGATTCCAACTCAAAAAGAAAAAAAAAGATTATAATACTTCATTTTTACAATACCTTTTCTATGTTTAGCTATGTTTAGATACACAAACACTTATCACATTGTTACAGTTGACTACAGCATTCAGTAAAGTAACATGTTGTACAAGTTTATGGCCTAGGTGCAATAGGGTTATAAAGAAGGAATAGTTGAGGTGCATATTAGACTATTCCATCTAAGTTTGTGTAAATACACTCTAAGATATTTGTACAATGACAAAATCACCTAACGATACATTTCTCAAATTATATCTTCATTTCATGGTGCATGACTGTACTTTTAGCTATCAGAGATAAAATTAGGAATAGGATCACCAGATAAATGAATGGGGCATTAAAAAGAATTTAGTAACTTTCAGTTTCTGGTCTGGTATGTAAGAAGTTTAGAAGTTGCCACTCTGTCATGTCGAGAAGTAACAAGTTGAACAAACTGAAAATGAATAACTCATCTTAGGTCTCTAAGAGAATTAAGGCCACAGGGAAAACCACTGTCCCCAAAATTGGAGAGTCAGACATACAAATACAGAAAACCACAACTTATCTGTGTAGAAACATTCATGGGAACCAGAGTTAGGACAGAAAAATAAGAAATATACTCACTGTGCCCAGCTAATTGTAAAGATACATGTGTGCAGAAATGTGTAACATGTTAACACTAACCAAAAGAAAGGGGGTGTAGCTATCTTAATTTTAGATAGAACAGACTTCAAAGCAAAGAGAGTTATTAGGCATAAAGAGGGGCATTAGATAAAGGGACCAATTCTCCAAGAAGATATAACAATCTCTAACATGTACATGCCTAAAACAGAGCATAAGAAATGCATGAGGCAAAACAGATATAGCTACAAGGAGAAATGGATAAATCCACCACTCTAGAGACCTCAACACCACTATTATAGAGACTTCAATCTATCAGAAATGGAAGTGCCATCTGGCAGAAAATCATCAAAGACATAGAAACACTCAATGCTACCTATCAACTGAATATAATTGACATTTTTAGACTATTTCTTTCAACAACAGAAGAAAACACATTCTTCTCAAACTCACATGAAACCTTCAACAAGAGAGACCACATTCTGGGCCATGAAATAGACCCAAACAAATTATACAATTCTCTCACACCCCAATAGAATCAAACTAATAATCAGTAATAGAAAGATAACTAGACAATCTGATAATACTTGGAGATTAAATAACGTTTGTATAAATAATACATGATTTAAAGAAATTTTAAAGGAAATTTTAAAATATTTTGACCTAAATAAAAGTGATAACACAATTCATCAAAATTTGGGAGATGTAGTGAAATCAGTGCTTAGAAGGAAATTTAGAGCATTTAATGCATATATTAGAAAAATAAGAGAGACCTAAAATCAATCATTTATGCTTCCACCTTAGGAAACTAGAAAAGAAGAAAAATTAAATCCAAAGGTGGAATAATAATCATAAAAAAGAAATACTACAAATTAGAGCAGAAATAAATAAAATTAAAATAAATAGACAAAATCAATGAAACAAAAACCTTGTTCTTTGAAAAGGTCAATAAAAATTGATAAGCCACTAATTAACCTAAAAACAAAAGAGAGAGGACATAAATTACATATATCAGACAAGAAGAGAGAATATCACCATAGATCTCATGAAAATTAATAAATGAAACTATGAAAAACTTATGCTTATAAATTAATAACCTACATGCAATGGAACAATTTTTTTTTTTTTTTGAGTTGGAGTCTCACTCTGTCACCCAGACTGGAGTGCAGTGGCCGCTCCCAGCCACCGCAGCCTCGCCTGCTGGGCTCCGGCAATCCTTCCGCCTCAGTCTTCTGAGTAGCTGGAATTACAGGCATGTGCTACCACGCCCGGCTGATTTTTTGATTTATTGTAGAGATGCAGTCTCGTGCCAGGCGGGTCTTGAACCCACGGGCTCAGGCAATCCACTCACTTCAGCCTCCCAAAGGCGCGGGATTACAGGCTGAGCAACCGAGCCTGGCTTGGAACAATTTTTTAAACAAAATCTTCCAAAACTTAAACAAGAAGAAATAGACAATGTGAATATTAAATAAATTGAATCTATTAAGTAAACAAAATTGAATTAATAATTCATAGCTTTCCAAAATAGAAAACAACGGGCTTAGATGAGTTCGGTGGTGAATTCTATTGAATAGTTGAGAAAGAAATTATGTCATGTCTCTACAATCTCTTTCAGAAGATAGAAGCAGAGGAAATACTCTGTAACTCATTCTATAAGGACAGAATTATCTTAATATCAAAAAGATATAGGCATTGCAATAAAACTACAAACCAATATCGCTCATGAATATAGATGAAAAATTTTCAACAAAATATTAGCAAATCAAGTCCAATGTATAAAAAGAATTATACACCATGACCAAGTGGGATTTATTTCTATATGCAAAGCTGGTTCAACATTTGAAATTCAATTAGTGCAATCTATTATATCAATAGGCTTAAAAATTAAACAATCACATCAAAAGACACAAAAAAGCACTGACAAAATTCAACACCCATTAATGATTAAAAAAAAAAAAAAAACCTCCCTGTCAACTTGGAATAGAGGGACAATTCCTCAACTTGATAAAGATTATCTGCATAAAGCCTACAGCTGATATCTTGCCTAATAGTGAGAAACGAGATGCTTTCCCACTAAGATCAAGGGCAAGTTAATGATGTCCCCTCTCTCACCACTCTTTTTCAGCTTCTTATTGGAAATCTTAGTTAATGTATTAAGTAAAGACTAGGAAATAAAAGCTATTCTGAATGGGAAGAAAGAGATAAAACTGTCTATGTTCACAGATGACATGATAATCAATGTAGAAAACCCAAAATAATTGTCAACAAAACTACAGGAAATAATAAGTGGTCATAGCAAATTTGCAGAATATAAGGTTAAAATACAAAAGTTAATTTTTTCTCTATCCCAGTAATGAACAAGTAGAATTTGGTGTTAAAAACACAATGTCGAGCCGGGCTTGGTGGTTCAGCCTGTAATCCCGTGCCTTTGGGAGGCTGAGGTGAGTAGATTGCCTGAGCCCGTGGGTTTGAGAGCCGCCTGGGCAGTGAGACCGCATTTCTACAATAAATCAAAAAATCAGCCGGGCCTGGTAGCGCATGCCTGTAATTCTGGCTACTTGGAAGGCTGAGGTGGAAGGATCGCCGGAGCCTAGCAGGTCAAGGCTGCGGTGGCCGGGAGCAGCCACTACACTCCAGTCTGGGCGACAGTGAGACTCCAACTCAAAAACAGCAACAACAACAACAACAACAAAACCACAATGTCATTTATATTAGTGCCTCCCAAAATAAAATTAAAGTTAGATATAACTTTAACAAAATGTGTATACTATTTATAAAGGGAAACTAAAAAATTCTGATGAAAGAATCAGAATAACTAAATAAGTGGAGAGATATGGCATGTTCATGGATAGGTAAACTAAATACTATCAATATGTCATATTTTTTTACCTTGATCTATTGATTCAATGCAATCCCAATCAAAATACTAGTAAGTCATGTTATGGACATTAAAAACTTTTCTAAAGTTTAGATGGAGAGACCAAAGACCTAGAATAACCATCTTGATATTTAAGAAGAACAAAGTTGGAAGACTGACATCACCTAACTTCAAGAGTTACTATAAAGCTACAGTCTTCAAGACAGTGTAAAACTGGTGAAAGAATAAACAAATAGATCAATGGAACAAAATAGAAAGCCCAGAAGTTGACATATAGTCAAGTGACTGCTGACAAAGGTTCAAAGACAATGCAGTGAAGAAAAAAGCCTTCTCAACAAATGGTTCTTAGCTATTCACATGTGAAAAAAAAAAGTGAATCTAGACTCAGACCTTGTACTATTTTTAATTAATTTAAAATTAATTCAAAATGAATCACAGATGTAAATGTCAAGTAGAAAACTATAAAATTCCTAAAAGATAGCACAGGAGAAAATCTGAAAGACCTTTGGTTTGGCGATAACTTTTAGATATAGCCCCAAATACACAATCCCTGAAAGAAAGATTTGATAAGTTAGACTCCATTACCGTTTTTTAAAAATTCTGGTTTGTGAAAGACACTGTAAAGAGAATGAAAAGACAAGTCACAAACTGGAAAAAAATATTTGCAAAAGACATTTCTTAAGAACTATTATTCGAAATATACAAAGAAACCTTGAAAATCAATGATAAGAAAACAAATAACTTAATTAAAAAATAAGCCTAAGAGCTTAACAAGCAACCTCACCAATAAGATATACAGATGGCAAATAAGCATATACAAATATGCTCCACATCATATGCCATCTGAGAAATGAAAATTAACACAACAATGGATACCACTGTACTTATTAGAATGACCAAAATACCAAGCACAGACAGAACCAAATGCTGGTGAGAATGTGATGTCAGAGGAACTCTGTCATTCATTGCTGATGAGAATGAGAATGAGTGGCACTGCCCTAAGTGAAATGATTCTGTATGAATGCAAAATGCTAGGGCCACTTTGGAAGACAGTTTGACAGTTTCTTACAAAACATACTGACAATCCAGCAACTACACTCCTTGGTATTTACCCAAAGATGTTGAAAACTTGAAACTACACAAAAGCCTGCACATAGATATTTGCAGAAACTTTATTTATAATTAGCAAAACTTTATAGCAACTACGATGTTTTTCTGTAGGTGACTGGATAAATAAATGGTGGAACATCCAAAAAATGGAATGTTATTCAGTGCTAAAAAAAAAGTAAAAAGACATGGAGGAAACATAAGTGCAAATTACCAAGTGAGAGGAGTCAATCTGATTTACTTGATGAAATCAGTGATTTCAATCTTATGACTCTGTAATTTCAGTTATATGATTTTCTGGAAAAGACAAAACTAGAGATGCAGTAAAAATAATAGGTAGTTGCCAGGGGCTAGGAAGAGAGATACATAAACTGGCAGAATCCAGAGGATTTTTAGGGCAGTGAAATGATTCTGTATGATGCAGTAATGATTTGATACATATGTCCAATCTATAGAATGTACAAGAGTGAATCCCAATGTAAACTGTAGACTTTGGGTGGTAATAATGTGCAATGTAGGTTCATCAGTTGTAACAAATGTACTATTGAGTGGGGAATGCTGGGATGGGAAAGGATACTGACAATCCATGTATGGGAGCAGAGTCTGCATGGGAAATCTATGTACTTACCGCTCAATTTTAGTTGTGAATCTGAAACTTCTCTAAAAATGTCTAATTTTTAAAAGAAGAATTCAGGCAGGAAGTTAATAAACTCACATAATATTTTGAGCATCAGTGGATAACAGGAAGCCTACTGAGGTGTAGGCTGCTGGCTGAGCTTCGAGTCACATGACTTAATTTCTGAATGAAACATTAAAGTACTGGCACCAGTTTCTGATTCTCAAACATATCCCCAAACCCAGTGCTGGTGGTTCTAGTGCGAAGTCCAATTCTGCACTGGCATTCAATAAATCAGGTAATGTAGATTTTTAATATAGTTTTTTTACAGTGTGGCTGAAATATTTAAAATATTTATATTGAAAGAAAAATTGGTCAATAAACTTCTTTTTCCTCCTAGAAATTTCCGAGAAAGGAGAGCAAAGAAAAGAACTAATCACTTTTTAAAAGCATATTTGCCATAGTAATAAAAAGTATGGTACTGGTACAGGAACAGAACCAAGGAAAAACAAGAGTGATCAGAAAAAGATTTATATTTAAGTAGGTTAGAGTTATGTGATTATGATGATAACACAGATCAGTGGAGGAGTGGATTAATTTCTTAATTGATTAAATTGGTATACTGGCTTTCTATATATGAAAAAAATTAAGTTAAAAACCCTTTCAAGTAATATGGAAAAATAATCCTAGATCAGTTAAAAAATCTAAATGAGAAAATTAAAACTTTAAAATAAATAGAAAAGGATAGAAGAATATATTTTTAATCTTGACATGGAAATTTCTTTAATACAATGCAAATAAGCAAACCCAAAGACAAAAAAAAAAGATTTCTATTTAGTTAAGAATACCATAGATAAAATTGTTAAAAGAATCTCACTGAAAGAAGTTATTAGTGATAAAAAGGAAATATTATAAATTAGAAAGAAAACACAGGGCAACACATTAGAAAAATGTCCAAGGACACATATAAGTAAATCTCAAAAGGGGCTCTCCATGGCTTTTGTATAGGATTCACATCATCATGTGACAAGAGAAACACACATAGCATGTTCTACTGTTCTCTATAAAAGCTAACACACATTTTTAAATGTTCAATAATACAAAGTTTTTTTTTCTTAATATGGGGAAATAGACACCTTTATGAATTACTAGTAAGCTTGTTAACACATACAGCCTTTCTGGAAAATGACACTGAAACATTTTCCCTTGGACCCTGCAGTCCTTCTCCAGCATGTCCCAGAGACTCTCCATCAGCTCCACGAGGAAATGTGAATATGGATGTATATTGGAGCAGTTTCTGGCGATTGGGAAGAGGATCATATGGTGAAAAACATATCATAGGATACAAGGTAGCAATCCCTAACGTTGATGTGCATGTGCAGAAGAGAGTGTGTGTGTGTTTGTGTGTGTGTGTGTGTGTGTGTGTGTGTGTGTGTGTGTGTGTGTGTGATCTCATTATGACATTATGAGCGGGTCCTAAATATGTGATGTTGGGTGGGAAGAAGTGAAAAAGAAAACAAGAATAAAACATAATACCATCTTTCCAAAATAAAATAACATACTATAAACAAATATAAGTATGCATTTTAAGAATATATTCACACTGAAGTTATCGATTAAATGCAGTTGACTAGGTTCCTATAGTCAGTGGGAGACTGGAATGAGTGACAGAAGCGGAAAAATGTATATCATCGATAGAACAGACCAATGATGACAGAGTGCCATGAACTGAGGGCTATAATTAGCTAAATCATAGAGAAATGGAATTCATAAAACCAAAAGCAATAAATAAAACAAATGAACTTCAATAAGTTGAATAGAGAAGGATATTAAATTTATTTTTTGTTAGTAAATTTTTGAGAATCATTTTAATATGAATATAGTCAAAAAACAAAGATCATTAATATTGGCAAATATCAAAAGTGTCAGGAATATCAAGTTGTAAAGTCACAGCATAATAGTGTGTAATCTGATAATACAATGACATGGGTAAACATTTGAAGATGGTACATGGTAACAGTCATGTCCAAAATAGTCAGAGGAAATCTGATGCAGGGTGGTGGGAAAACACTAGCAGAAAAAGATAAGATGCAAGCAGATACAACATAGAATTCTGAGATAGCCTTGCACACATTCTCTGAGGAAGACCGATGAAGAATTCTCACCACATCAATATTTTTAAATTGGTTGAACCTCAACATTTCACTTTGTGCATGACTTCTAATGTAGATTGGTACATGTTGTGACCTCCCAAAATTAGATTCTGATTTATATACCACTTAATTGTCTCTAGTTCAGTTATTATTAACCTTGTTTGTGAACTGGAGCCCTTGGCAGTCTGCAAAGCTGTTGGCCACTTCTTGGAATAATATTCATTGAAGTCCAATATTCATGGATTGATATTATTACTAGGCTTTGCCACCATTTGTGGCTCTCGGCATGGAAGCTGTCATAGGCACTAGATCTTTGTAGGCAAACACAGCTTTCTCTAAGTGCTTTCGCTCGCAGCTGGCTCAGTGCTCATCAGTAGCACTGACTACCCTTGTTGCCTGGCAACACCACTTTATCACAGACAACCCAGTAGTCAACGGAATTGGAAGAGTCAGAAGTTGAAAATGAAAACTACAGTAATTATTTGTCTCGATGGAGGTTTACCTGGCTTTCTATAACTTGTGAGAAATACAGGCCCTGGAGTATGCTTTCTTGTTTATAACCCCCTGAACATAGTGGAGGCAGTGTATCAGCCAGCCGTGTCTGCAGTACCAATGGTGTATATTTGTAGGTGAGGGTGATCTCAGGCAGCCTGAGGCAATGGTTTGGTGTGCTTTATCCTGCACAGGTTCACACAAGGAGTCAAGAGTCGTCATCTGAAAAGTGTTTCAAGGAGCTCAGCTTCAAATGTTCTCTTCTACCATAAAATTTAATTATATTTTGAAACAATCCGGTCCCCTGTAACTGAGACACCAGAAAACATTTTCTTCCCTTTTCCCCTCCTCTCTCCCTGCTGTTTCTGTCAGTTCGTTGGCCAGTCTTTAAGCCATGCATAGTACTGGATGCAACAAATGAGGAAAAGGGGAAATGAATAGCTATGTTCTCCACTCTTTTTTTCATACGTTCTGCTTGCTTTGCCTTCATAATTAGCAAGCCGAGAGATAGAGATCATTGAATCTAAAGAAATACAGGCACATTGTCTTTGATAAAAGTTTTAATTTCAATAAAATAGTTTCAAAGAAGATCCATTTGAATCTATGAACCCATCTTAATTTCACTGAGGTATTTAAGTGAAATCAAATTTCGTTCATGAAAATTTAGATACCAGTATGTCATTGTTCTCCGCTCAAGATCAATTCTTCATGCACTGTTAGAAATCTGTCTCTAGTGCACTTATACTTAATTTTATTCCCACCTATTCTATTATTCCCATCATAATCACATTAGTGAAAACAAATTAAAAAAAATTTTCTCTGCTCAAATTTCTTTTTCCTTCTCTCTTTATTTTAAGTGAATGCACAAAATTCATAAAACCACTATGCAATGTGTTTGCTCAGTCTACTTTGAAAGGTGATTCTGGATCTTTAAGTATCCCAAAAGTGCACCTACATTTTATGTAACATGCAATATAAAACTTGCTGAGATTTGATCCATGGTTTGATGAATCTGTCATAATGAGCTGTGCAATACCAAGCTTTCACAGCACTGCTAATCTACAACTATGCAATGCTATACTTGAAAGAAAGTATGTGACCCTACATAGTATAGGTTTTCATTTAAAACCCCATGCTCTTCTTACTGGTTGAACCTGAAAGATCAACTTGCAGTCTTTTTAAATCTAGCCAGGGAACCTTATTTGTTTATTCTTTTCTCTCTCTTCTCTTCTCTCTCTCTCTCCCCCCGCCACATACACCAGCATAAGTTCCTTTAATCTATACTAGTTTTATATTCACTACCTTTGTCTTACATTTTTGAATAGTTTTATGCATTATTTTTTAATGAGTTACTGAGATGCCAAAGAATAAAAATATAGCATACTTTTATTTTCCTGCCTTTACATTTCTACTTGCCATAGAATTTCTATTGCTCTGGTTTAAAATTTTGTGTGTCTTCACAAATTTCTATTACTTATATTTGCCAGATTGTAACATTTTCATCAATATTTTACCCCCTCAAGATTATGACAAACTCTTTTAAATAACATTGTTGTCCTAGATTTCTTATTATATTTTATAATAAGTCTTTTTTTTTTTTTTTTTTTTAGTTTGTTGAAAATAACTCTACTTTGAGCCTATTATCACCTAAGTATTTTTCTAAGAGCATTTTTGGCAAAATACATTGTGCTACAGGGACAAATAATCAATTACAGTAAATCCTAAATGTTGTTAGAAATTTTGTTATTTAATCCTGTCAAGGTATATTTATCTTTGTTCATGCTTTTAGAAAATAGACTAAAAACTCACAATATTACAGAGTTGCAAGGTTGTTTAAGAATTTGTAATTACTATTTTATTTAGATAGGAATCAAATCACCCATAGTCAGGCTAATTTTTCAATTTTACACTGTTAGTATCTTTTTTATTTCCTAATCTATTTTGGAATATGGTTTGTATAATAATTTATAATATTATTTGATTATTTTCAATATATACATTTCCTTTGTAATGGATTGGGTCTTGCATCAAATGCATCTTTGTCTATTTTTTTTGCTTGTATATTTGCATTTTGACTTTTCTTCATCTGTTGGTTTAACTGGGTGATTCTACTAAAATTAAAGTCCTTTTAGACTCTTCATAATACTGTTAAATTTTTATTTTATTACTTAAATTTTTCTCTTGGAAAGTGCATAGTTTCTTTGATCTGTAAACCCTGTCAAAAACAAGAAGGAGTCTGTTCATAATACATATATTGGGGTTCATTAATTCTTGTCAAGAAAGATATTCCTTGAAATATTTGAAGGACACGGTAACAAGATTTGGATACTAGGGCAAGTTTGAAAGCATATCTATCATAACTTTTTCAGTATTTGAAGTTCAGTGATTTGCTTTTGGTATTCTTGCTTTCCCCCATCCCCCACTTTTTTTTTTCTCCCTTAAAGAAACTGAGGAAAAGGGAATGGGGCTAAAATCCATTTTAACTTAAACCTTAACAGAACAATACCAAAAATCTTAGCGAAGTCCAGTGAATTTGCTCATCAGGCTCTCCTCCATATCAGTGGTAGTGTCTCCTCCACATCAATTTAAGCCATCTGCTTCAGCTAGACTAATCCCCCGAAGGACTCCAAAGAGTCATCATAGACATTCCCATTAAGCCAGCATCTTTTTGTTTCTGCAGCCACTTTTAAAAATTAGAAAACATTGGCCAACCTCTTGTAGGAACTGGCAAATAAGTCAGAAAGAATCACTACTTAATCACTCTTGTTTCACTGCATCTCAAAAGACCTAGCTATTTCTTTTTGACTCAGTTGTTTTGTACACTACCACTATTTAAATGGAAACATTTACCTCAATGATATTCTCTTTTCTATTGTCACAAACCAAAGTTTTCACAAGTCTGAGGGAAAAAAGGCAACCTTTCCTTGGAATTAACTTAACCTTCAGACACAGCTCTTCTCTCACTCACTTTTCAGGTTGTACATGCAACGCTGCTCAGGTCAACATTCCACGCAACAGTCACTACCAAAGCCTATATTTTGTAGCAACAATGAATTTAAGAATTGTGTACAATTTGATTGGGCATCTGGAGAAAGTTCATGGCAGACAGTTTAGGGTCAGACTGCTATCCCCCTAAAATCCTCTTTTGCCCCATCCCTATCAGAATTCTACCCATCTCGAGGGTCTAATTAAGACCCAGCTTCCTAGTTTTACCTCCTTTATCAATCACAGCCTGCATTGATCTCGCTTTGCTCTGAAATGTATTGGTGAACTTATGGTCAAGGACATTTTAATAATTGCCTCATATCTTTATATCTATCCAACAGAATTATAAAGCACTTATAAATCAGAGAAATTGACAGAAGTTGTGTGCCCCCTGTGAACAGTATCAATCTGTGAACAGATTTTTTAATACTTTTGAATGATGATAGAACTAATTAGAAATGCAATGGGAATTGGAAAAGCTAAGTTCTATTTGAAATTTTCCAATAGTTACTTGGATTACCTAGGACAAAAATAAGTTTGTTGCTCTAGGTGTCTGATTCTCATAAGCAAAAGGAGAGATCTGAGTCTCAGCTCTGTGATTTGGTAAAGTGCTGAATGGGCAAATGGAAAGGGAATAAGAAAAGTTAAAGATTGCCAGTAGACAAAGATCATTAAAACACCTCAGGGACATGCAGTGTTCCTGTGTTCTGCTAGCCGTTTCCTGTTTTAAGTTACTCCTGACTTGTTTGGTAGTTCCTACAAGAGCTTGGTCAATGATTTCTAATTTTTAAAAGTAAACTGCAGAAACAAAAAGATGCTGGTCTAATGAGGAATGTTATGACAGCTCTCAGCAGTTAGTAGGGGGATTAGTCTGACTGGAGTAAACAGTCAAAACTGATGTGGATCTTTGACCTTCCACCTTGACAAGGAACCTGAAGTTTACTACAGATTATTTGGTTAAATCATGAATTGAAAGGTTGGACTGTCCTGGTCTTGCATCTGATGGAGATTTGCCGAAGGGGTGGAATAGGCTGCCGCTTGGCCTGTAGTAGAATGTCTAAACTCTTTCTAATGGTTATGCTGAGGCAAAAAGACTAAACTAAGAATAAGCTAAATAATGACTTTCTCCATCAAAGGGTAATGATTAAAAGAATTCACTCATGAGCAGTCATTGGCCGTTGCCTTGCTGAACTGATGTGGCCATGTGTTCTTTGAGCTATGGCTGTCGCCATGCTTCTTGGCTTTGACTCCCTTCCCCACTTGGGGCAGTGAATCTTCTCTCTCTCTAATTTACTTTTAAATAACCTATATTTTCTAATTGAAAAAAAAACTGAAGTGGAGAAAATAAATAGTTCAGCCCCTGCTCACAAGAGACAGCTATGATATGATAGATCCAGAAGATGAGAGTTCAAGTTTAACTCTTCTACTTTTAGTTGTATGATCTTGGGTCACTGATGTCCTTCTTTAAGCATCATTTTTTTTATATGTAAGTGGAAAACAATAATATCTACCTACTAGGTTTCTCATAATTATTAAAAAAGAATTCATGACATAAGTTTGTAAAAATAGGTTGTTGTACAAGCAGTAATACCAATATTTTTCATATAAGTGACACATATATACTTGATATAATTTTGTTGTTTAATCAACATTTATTTAACCAGTTTATTTATTTTGTTTCCAATCCTGCAGACACTAACTGGGCCACATTTACTAATAAAATGATAGATTACACTTTTCCTGTGTTTCAAATTACATTTCGTGCATTTATTTCTTTCTCTATACTTCAATGAGAGCAATTTGGTTGCAATTATTGTCTAAAACATGTCAATACATCTATGTAATCTTGTACATGGAAAATAAAGATAGGACTTTTAATATTTCTGGGTTATAGTTAGAAAATTATCTGAATGGAGTTACGTTTTTAAAAAATTTATAGTGTATATTTTGTGTACATATAATATTTTGATTTAATTGAATTAACCTTTAGTTCTCCTCTGTGGAATGTCTCTAAAAATATCTGGTACATCTAGAAACTTATTAAATAATTGTTCTGATATTGCTAGTTATTCTATGACAATCTCTGGTTAATTGAGACTACATTCTTCTCCAGGGAATCTTTACAGATCTCCTTCACAGGAAAAAGTTTATCTAGCTAATAACTGTGATCTAAGACCTTTTAGCATTAATATAATTTGACGTATGTCAGTTTTTAAAATGTCTCATCTTTTTGTCCGTGAATACATGTAACTCACACTTAAGAAAGATGAAACGGATTCTGCCTGTCACAAAGAGGACTGTAAAGATCACTGCCATCTCCAGTGGGTATGTTTGGTCAAATGAGGAAGATGTTTTATGGGAACTGGTCATCTAGATTAGCAACTAGAAAGCTAATACACCAGCGTTTTTAACAACACAGCCAGCTAGTGTGATTTCCTTGCTGATTCTGAAGCAGAAATACACATAGTTGGTGAGAAGAGTTAGTAAATAGTTGAAGACAAGACCCAGGTCTGTCAGTACACAGCCCAATTCTCTGGGGGGCAAGGGGCAAAAGCAGCTTCCTGCACAGGAAAAGAAGTTCTAAATAGAACAAGATGCTTCCTCCCCCCAAACACTGCCACTTACTTACAAGCACTGAAAGTGAGGAAATAGATTTAGAGTGTCGGCTGCTTTGAACATTAAAGAACAGTAAGCTCAAAAAGCTCCAGCTTCTAGCTTTTATCCCATTCTCTTCCCCCATCTGGATGTTGAGAGCATTCTTACTAAAGACATAAATAAAATTGAATTACTTTTAATTCCTTTATGCTCACCAGAAACTCTCAAGAGATTTACACCAACCAAAAGAAAACCTACACACAATCAGTTGAAATGCAACAAAAACAAAAATACAATTTTAACGGATTTCTTTCATTCAGCAGTTATTAGCAGACCATTATATTCATTCTCAGCATTGTGTTTGATCTTAAGATCAAGTTGAATTAGGCGTACCTGTCCTCTAGGACCTCTAGGTGCAAGAGATAAACACATGAACATAACAAAATAAATACTGTACGATGAGTTCCATTGTGATGGCTTGCTCAAAGTTCTCTATTCATCTGTGTACCTGTATTTATTTTGATCACTCCTTAGATACATATAGACATAGAAAGTCTTCTCATTTAACAAGATCAGTTTGGGCTACATTTAGCAATTAGCAGTGTTGGCGTGCAACAAGGGCACAGGAAGGGTCATAGAGTATTTCCTTGACAGTCTGAAACAATCAAGGATTAGGTCTAGAGTCAGATAATCCCATGGTCTGTGTGAGAATAAAGGGAAAAATAATATTTTC
Source organism: Cephalopachus bancanus (assembly GCA_027257055.1). Classification (NCBI taxonomy): domain Eukaryota; kingdom Metazoa; phylum Chordata; class Mammalia; order Primates; family Tarsiidae; genus Cephalopachus; species Cephalopachus bancanus. Next base: position 2,070,058 of record JAPVLO010000255.1, read on the forward strand.
ATCTAAAAAATAAAAACTAAGATATAATTAAGGTCAAAATTAGCCATTTTATTAGTCAGGGCTAGTCGTGGACCTAATTATGCATCCTTGCTCCCTCAGATTCATATGTTGAAATTCTAACCCACAGTACCTCAGAATGTGACTAACTGGAAGTAAGGACTTTAAAGAGGCAATTAAAATCTAATGAGGCTGTTTGCACGGAATCCGATATAACTGATGTCCTTAGAAGAGGACATCAGGACACAGACACATACAGAGGTAAAACCATGTAAAGACAGTGGCAGAAGGCGATACCATCTTCAAGTTGAGCAGAGAGGCCTCAAGAAGCATCAACCTCGCTGACAACTTGATCTCAGTCTTCTCCCCTCCAGCACTGGGAGAAATAAATTTCTGTTGGTTAAGCCACCCAGTCTGTGATACTTTGTTATGGCAGCCCTAGGAGACTAACACAAGAATAATTCATTCAGCTTCTAAATTGAAGGATTTTCTTGATTTTCTTCTTAGTCCCAATTTCCTTTCAGATTTTATTTACCCAGCTGGCAATAGGATTAAAAGAAATACATAGTCTTAGGGAAAAATGAATTTGATTTCTATATTATCACTCTTTTTGCCCCAGGCTAACACAGGCTATTCTAATGATTTCCTCCAAGAGTTCTGGCTGGAACAAGGTCTATTTGGAACCATTAGACTTTCCAAGTGGATACTGCATTCGATAGTGGGGAAAACGTGTTTGCCATTGTTGGAGGCTCTGGTAAAAGTGTCAAGGAATGTCGTGTGTGGAATCAAGGCTACAAGGAAGTTGATGATTTAGATCTTATTTTGCTGAACTCTGCAATTTGTTGATGTACTCTCTCAGAATAGGCATTCTTCTGTGTACTGAGAAAGTTTTCATTGTGTTTACCTGGGGCCCTTCAAAAACAGAAGTGGAGCCCGGGTTTTGCACAAAAGCCCTCTTCAGGAGCAAGAAAGTAGAATGAAGGTGATCAGTCTCAGACAGGAACAGTCTCAGAAGACAGACTGCATGCACATTTTGTGAGCTCCTCTCCACGGCTGAATGGCTTTGCTTACAGTCACTTCCCAATCTTGCATATTATTTCCACGATGAACACAAGCCAGGTTATTACATCCTTGTGCTTGGAGAGTTATTGAATTGAGACAGGTGACTGGGAGCACGTAGACAGCCAAGTGAGGCTAAAACATTCTACCTGGTACATAAGATGCTCTCAGTCCATTCTCTCTCTGGGGTCTTGGGCAAATCATGATGTAACCTCCTCAGAGCTTCCAGATAAGAACTTTGGTTGACCATTTGATCTGGAGGAACAAATTCCAAGTGTTCAGCAGTTTCTTTTCTTTCTTTCTTTCTTTCTTTCTTTCTTTCTTTCTTTCTTTCTTTCTTTCTTTCTTTCTTTCTTTCTTTCTTTCTCTTTCTTTCTTTCTCTCTCTCTCTCTCTTTCTCTCTCTCTCTCTCTCTCTCTCTATTTCTCTCTTCCCCTCCCTCCCTCCCTCCTTCCTTCTTTCCTTCCTTCCTTCTTTCTTTCTTTCTTTTAAAGATGTAGGGTACAAGTCAGGGTTAGGTATACAAACATTCATTATGCAGGTACCCTTGTTGATGAGGTGCGCCCTCATCAACAAACTTCCCTGGAAGTTTCCCTCAACTGCCAATCCCACTGCCCCCCAGCAGTTTCCCACTACTGCCAATTCCTTTCTTATAGTATTATGATAATTGTTCAAGGTCTACTTATGAGTGAGAGCATATGGTACTCTGTTCTTTGTTTCTGTGATAGATCACTAAATCCATCCAAGTTGCTGTGAAGTCCATATGTTTTGACTCTGTCATAAGAATAGCAGTTCTTAACCAGTCAGCATGACCTGAGTGTTCCTTCCTCCCTATTCACCTGATTTTGCCTGAGTTACTTTTTGTTTTCCCAGATGAAAAATGTCCTCAAAGGGAAAGGTTTTGCCAATATGGAAGAGTTGAAACAAAAAATGGCAGAAGCACCAAAAGACATCAAAATGGATGAGTTCAAAAACTGTTTTGAGCAGTGGAAAAAGTGTCTTGGTAAACATATCGCATCAAATGGAGAGGACTTTGAAGGTGACTAAAGTTTAAGCATATAAAAATCAATATACACTTTTTTATGTATAAATTCTGGAATTTTGGTGGTCCTTCCTCATATGTGCTCTCTCAGATAACATTCCCAAGAGAGGAAGACAATCATTGCACTTGATACTGGTTAGTGGCCAGCTTGATAAGGAAGCTTTTGATTGCATCTCTCTTTTCTGTTTTTCTCTCCTGTCCTTTGATTCCTGCTGCTAAGACTGGGATTGCAGGCTCTCATAACTCTTTATTTAAGGCTTTCTTTAGGAGTGATCCAGGCTAAGACAGATAGGAAGAGAAAATCAGCTCCTTCTGATCCAAAATGAGACAGCAAAGAGTTCATATATTTGCTAATTTCAAATGTATGTGGAATTATCTGCCTAATTTTATCAAAGTACTAGAAGAACGTGACCACCTTTTGATGTGTGCACGTGGCTAGGCCAAAGTGAAATCCCCAGAATTCTCTCTCTAGTATGCTTCCAGACAGAGTGAGCCACAAGTGATATTCTCTTATGAGTTGAAGGACCTAAGGGAGCTAGCACCACTGTGAGTTAAGAGCATATGTTTTCCCTCTTAACTTACAGTGGTGCATTCTCAGTCTTGCATTAAGTACTATTTATTTTAGCACAAAGCTAAGTGCTGCTGTGAAGGGATGTCACAAATGGAATTAAAGCTCCAAATGGATTAACTTTATTTTAAACAAAAGACATATTGTTTTAAATGGGCAGGGAGTAATTTGTTGTATTAATATTTATTTATTTATTTATTTATTTATTTATTTTGAGTTGGAGTCTCACTCTGTCACCTAGGCTGGAGTGCAGTGGCACACTCACTGCCATCCCAGTGTCAGCTGACTGGGCTCCAGTGATCCTTCCACCTCAGCCTTCCAAGTAACAGGAATTACAGGTGCATGCTATCAAGCCCAGCTATTTATTTTTAAATTTTTATTTATTTATTTGTTATTATTTATTTATTTATTTATTATAGAGATGTGGCATACAATTCAGGGTTAGGTATATAAACATTAATCATGCAGGTACTCTTGTTGATGAGGCATGCCCCTCCCTCCCCTAGCAGTTTCCCTCAACTGCCAATCCCACTCTCCGCTCACCTGACTGTTTTCCACTACTGCCAATCACTTTCTTATAGCATTATAATTGCTCAAGTTTCATTTATGAGTGAGAACATATGGAACACAGTTCTTTGTTTCTGTGATAAATCACTGAGTATGATCGACTCCAGATTCATCCAAGTTGCTGCATAGTCCATATATTTGTCCTTCTTTATGGCTGCATAATTTTTTTTTTTAATTGTAGAGATGAGGTCTCACCAAATTGCCCATATTGTTCTTGAACTCGCTGGCTGAGGGAATCTACTCGCCTCGGCCTCCCAAAGTGCTGGGTTTACAGGCTGAGCCACCGAGCACAGCTGGAAGGACTTTTAAAAGAAGGCTTTGACTCTCCCTGAGCTGAGAAACTGAATATACAATTGCTCTTAATTTCTCCTGTGTCTTCCTTCCTGACTGGATGCTGTCTATGGTTGAAAAAAAGCTCCTGCCCTTAGAACTCCAGCCTGCTTACATTTTCTTTCCTTCCAAGCTGCCTGCCCTATGGACTTCAGGTTTGCTTAGTCTACCTCCACAGTTGTGCAACCAACTCTTTATTTTAAGAGAAATCCACACATACACACACAGCTTGAAACAATTCTGGTATTTAAGTATCAAATATAGGTTCATTAACTTAGTCCCTATGCTAGGTATTATTTATCTACCTTTGAAAATAATAAAAATGACTAAAGCAAATTTCTGAATATTCATTTACTTAATTTTCACTAAACTACACCTATTATGTGACAAATGTAACAGAGCACTGTGAGATAAAGGATAGATGTCACATTGTTCCTGACCTCTAGGGACTCACAAGCCAGTAGAAAGGCAGATACATACTCCTGATTATTTTACATGTTCATACCTATTACAACCTAAGTAAGCCCAGATCATTATGCAGGGGATGGGCTGGTGAATGGGAAATTCTTTGATTTCAAAGATTTAGATGACCTGATCAAGCTGTCAACCCAAAGATAATTTTTTTAAATGACAAATCACCATGTAAGTTTTAGGTATATGACAAAAAGTCAAGTACATTGCTATATTCAAGTAGAAATAGAATTGATGTGGAATACTTCTCAGTCTTGCATTAAGTACTATTTACTATATATTACTAAATATATATATGAACTTTTTGAAGAGGAAGCAGGTACCCATATTATTAAAACATTAATTCCTAATAAAATTTTAGAGTTTATGCTTAACAGTCTACCAAAATCTAATTTTTTGTTGTTATTTTGGTCAATTTTGTAAAAATAATCAACATAATAACATCCTCGTCTGGAAAAAACTTTTAACACTTAGATCATAATGGTCAGAAAAAAATTTAATGTAAAATATTAATAGGAATTTGTTGTAACTACAGAAAAATATAACATCATCTTTAAAAGATTTTGAGCATAAAATACACTAGAATAGTATTAGGTGTATGATGGTTATTTTATGTATCAACTTGACAGAACAATGGGGTGCCCAGATAAATATTTGTTGAAAAATTTTTCAGAGTGTGCCTGTGAGAATGTTTTTTGAATTTGACTAACATTTAAATTGATGTAATTAATAAAACATATTGTCCTCCTTAAAGTAAGGAGGCTCATTCAATCAGTTGAAGGCCAGAATAGAACAAAAAGCTAATTCTACCCCCCAAGTAAGAAAGAAATCTGAGACCTAGCTCTTCAAACTGGAACATAGCTCTTCTTGGTTCTACAGCAGCCTACTGGCCTTTGGACTCAAACTAGTACATGACATCAGCTCTACAGATTTTGGATTTGTCATCCTCCATAATCTCATGAGCCAATTCATTGTAATAGACGTCTTTACATATGCATATCCCCTTTCAGTTCTGTTTCTCTGGAGAACCCTGAATAATATAAGTGGTGAAATAAAACAAACATTTTAATTCAAGGAGGAAAAGAACTGCATATAATTTCTGGCTATGAAAGAGAATGTTTATAAATTTTTTAAATAAACAATGTCATTTTTGTATTATTATGGTGTATATACTACATTTGATGAATGCATTTTAAATGATGGAATAAGTGTTTTACTTTAAAACAGAGTTTCACAAATGTTTTCTGTAAATTACTTGAAAGCAAATAGTTTAGATGTTGCAGGCAACATGGTCTCAGTAGTAACTAAAGTCTGCTGTTATAGCACAAAAACAGCCAGAGACAATATGGAAATGAATTAATATTGTTGTCTTTCAACAAAACTTTATTAATAAATAGGCAGGGAGTCTGATTTGACTGACCAAACCAAGAGTCAGGTAGTTTGCTGACTCCCACTCTATAATATCAATATTTGTATTACACTGAAAATTGCATTTTTAATCACTACTTAAATACACGATGACAATTTAAAATATACCAATTTTAGATAGTTTAGGGAGTTTGTAGTTTATCAAAAGTGTTTTAGGAGGTACATAAGCAAAGGATCTGGCAGAGCAGCCCTCCTTACGTGAAGGATGAGAGGAGAACAGAAGGAGCTTGACAGGTGAGGAGGGGATAGGAGGCATTCCAGGTAAAGGAGCAGCGTGATCCAAAGCACAGAAGAAATGGCATGGTACATTCCTGCTGCCCCAACACCTCAGTATTGGGAGAGCACCACATAGCATCGGTGAGGAGATGAAGCAGGGCTGGAACCCAAAGGACAGATGGAAAAGGCTTTTAGGTACCCTACTCAGGGATTTGGAATGACTCATGTGGATAGCGAGAAGCCATTAGAAATTTCAAGCAGTGAAGTGGCGTCTCCTGATGTAATGGGTGTGAAAGATACACCTGGAAAGGCAGGACTGGAGGAGGAAGATCACTGAGGAGACGGTTGCTGAAGTAAGTAAACTGAAAACTGAAAAGCATCTGAACTACAGAAGGGAGAGTAGACATGGTTATAGACAGATCTCAGAAATACATATTAAAGGATATTGACAGGTCCCTACTGGCAACTCATTGGGCAGATGAGAGATGGTGGAAGCTTCTACTGATGGTGTGGAAGAAGGTATTGACAAGAAGATCCTTTCAATGTCAGGGTGAAATAGGTTTTGTCAACTGAAATACAGCCTTCAAGAAAAAGCATCAGTTGAATTTTGGTGTTGAGGAAATAAGCTCACTTTAAACATTTTTGATTTTGAGAAGCCTTTAGAACATCAGATTGAAAAGTGGTGAAACAGCAATTGGATATATAGTCTTAAAGTCAAGTAAGTGACCTTGACTATAGAAATATATTTTAGTGCCATTTAATATAGCTGGTCTTAGAAAACATGAAATTGGAGCAATTACTCCCATTGAGAGTTCAAAATAGAAAGACCAGCACCTGAGGATGAATTCTCCAGGAATATTGACATTTAAAAAGCAGGTAGAGAAAAGAAAATTAAGAAGAAGGGGAAAAAAATCAAAGATAGAAACAGGCTCAAAAGAGTATGTTCTTTTTACATACAAGTTAAAGAAAGTTTTCAGAGCTAGATACTGATCAGCAGAGGCTAATGCAATAGCTAAGTGCAAGAAAGATAAAGAGTGGAAATTTCTTTGTATTTAAAATTTATCAAGTAAAATTTCAAAAATCTAGCGAGAGCAAAAGTGAGATTACAATGGCAACACGAGCATATGAACAGTAAGAATCCAAAACTTCAAGAAGTTCAGATGAGAAGAGGAAGTAGATAGGAAATTACAGAAATACAATAGGGTAAGTTTTTATAAAATCCATGCTTATGGACTGAAGAGAAGATCCTAGGAATATTTGAATTCCTATATTTGGCCTCTAATAGATTTTCATAAAAAGCAGACATATGGAGCACTTTAGATATGAATTTAAAGTTGCATATAATTTTCAAGGAATATTAGACCCAAACTAACTGAATTGCAATGTTTTATTGTATACAATAATGCATTTAGGTACAAAAAATGTATTAACATAAGTTCATTTGATTTTATATTCTATCAAATTTCTGTACATGTCTGCTAAATAGTTCGCTTTATTAGCTGATTTGGGAATTATATTTAACTGAAGGTTCAAGTTTCGATAGTTTGTAATCTTAAAATTATTTCTCCTGTTTTTTGATGCATAACTTTGATATGATTGTGGTTTAGTTTTAATTAATAAACCCTGGCATTACGAGAGGAACCTTAATGCTCACTTTCAAAGGTACACAAATAAGGATGCGAAAAAAGACAGTTTTAATGAAGATACACTTTATACAATGTATGTAATTTATTTAATAAATTAGACTGCTAGTCAGTACCTGTAGGCCACAAGGAAGGTGCTAGGCTAACCAGGAGAGCAGCTAGATCAGCCTGGGTGAGGACTTGAGGAACAAGCCACGCTGAGTTAGAGAGTTGTCTCATCACCTTTACTGCACCCACCCCCAACAAAATAACGTTGCCAGCTCCGTTAGTTTTCTTTCTTTTTCTTTTTTGAGTTGGAGTCTCACTCTTTCGCCTAGACTGGAGTGCAGTGGCCGCTCCCGGCCACCGCAGCCTCGACCTGCTGGGCTCCGGCGATCCTTCCGCCTCAGCCTTCCAAGTAGCCGGAATTACAGGCATGCACTACCACGCCCAGTTGATTTTTTTGTTTTATTGTAGAGATGAGGTTTCGCTGCCCAGGCGAGTCTCAAACCCGCGGGCTCAAGCAATCCACTCACCTCAGCCTTCCAAAAGCGCGGGATTACAGGCTGAGCCACCGAGCCCGGCTCTCCGTTAGTTTTCTATTGTTGCTGAAACACATCGTCACAAACGTACAACATCAGCTTATATTTTAGTTTTGTAGGGTAGAAGCCCATTGTGTCTCAGTGGCCTAAAAGCCAGGTGCTGGCAGGGTTATGCTCCTTCTTTGTGCTGTTACCCGTGTTTTCTGCCTTCCTGAAGCCCCTCACACTTGTTCGTGCCCTACTTCCTCCATCTCAAAGCCAGAAATGGTGGGTCAGGTTCTCACCTTGCATCACTCTGACCTCCAGCTCCCAATTCCACCTTGAAAAACCCTGGTGATGACATTGGGACCAGCCTCATTTCTCCAAGTGGCCTGCTCTCATACCTCTCTTCTTACACATTAAACTGCTGGCACTTAAAAAAAAAAGTGCAGAGTCAGCTGTGTCCTTGCACATGCCATTAGATTATTAAACTCCCTGACCCTCTCCAGGTTCTCTTTACCTGGCCATGCATTCAGGGCTCAGTCCAGAAGCCCTTTCCTTCAAAAAGTCTTTCCATCTGCCTCTTACTTCCCCCTCCCAAGGTAGATCTCCAGATGATTTTATCTAACAGCACTCTATCATTCTCTACATTGTCATCAATAGAATGTTCCTTTGCAATCATGTGGGCATTCGTCTTTTCCCTCTACTTGACACTGAACATTAAGGATTGGAATCATTTGTAATTTATATTTATATGCCCAGTATTTAATACAGCAGCTTTTAGTACAGTGTTTTTCAGTCTATAAATTACCATCCATTAGTGGGTGGGTTGTGAAAGAAAATTGAATTTGGCCATTATTTATTTTTAATAAAATAGAATGGAATGTAAAATACCAGAGTATAGGAGGTAAGATTGCTTTTTGAAAATTTGTTTTGGTTTCATACATATCTGTGATTATGTTGAAATGTAAAATGTGTATCTTATAATTTTTTTCTTTGGTCATAAAAAAAGAGAAATTTAGAAGCTACTAACTTAGTAAAGCTTGGTAGATAATTATGGAATTGGTTATGTACAAATAATTACATAGCAGACACAAATACAGTGCACCCCGTATCTCTACAGATTTCTGGAAACCCTTCTCAGCAATGACTTTGAACCAGATTTTCCTGATCTCTCCTTTACTGAAGACATTGAAGGCATGCCTTAAGTCTCTAACTTTGGAAGTTAGATGCTCCCATCTCCACTTCAGTGGCTTCAAAGAGGTTTATCCCAAGAAAAGTGTGTGTGTGGGGTGGGGGACGGGGGTGGAATCCCTCTTAAGAACCTTGTCATTGATTTATTTTCCAAGAATCTTGAGTAAAGAGCAGCCCACCTTCTACCGGAGCCTGTAGAGCCAGAGCCCACCTTCTACCCTCCCTGCACCCTGGGAGCTACCACTGACATGATGAAGGCTGCAGAAACCTCTCTTAGCTGGACCTAGAAACCTGTACCCTTCACCTAACAACACTTATACGATTCACCCAAGCTGCAGCGAGATTCCTGTCCCAAATCAGTGAGCTCAAAACATTAATTTAAAAAAGGGAGAAAGAGGTCATCTCAGGATTGCTGGAGGCAAGCTCACATTGGAAGAGCAGAGAGCCCTTGAATCCAATTTCTGTTTCTTTAATCAGGTCTGAACAAATATCTACTGCTGTAGCTAGCTTTATTTCCATGTATTTATTTGCCAATTTTCCTAAAGTACTTGAGGTACTTAACCTCCCTGGCACCCAATGATGTGAAGGCAGAGGAAACTATTTAAAAAGTTGAGAAATGTATAAAACAAAAATAATTTAACTTCTTTGATACATGGAGAGAAAGTGAACTCAACCTACCCTTTGCCCTATCGTTTTCATGTCGTCTTGGGAACTTAATAGGGGGAGAGAAGATAATAGTAAGGATGAAATACATTTAATTAGCAAAAAGCCCTCTGCGAAAAGTATATTTTTTCAGCAATGTGAGCATACTTTATGTATATCTACCATGATGGGCAGAAGTCAGTCATTCTATACCTGGTTCAACTATTTCTCTTATTTTTCCTTCATTTAGAGATATAAAATCTCTTTCTGTGTCAAATACAGTCACCTTTTACTTCTAAATTGAAATAAAAGCCTAGAAAACCTGTGAATATAAAAACAAAGGAGTATGTTTCCCCTCATATTTCCATGTACAAATAACATATTAAGTTTGCTTAAAATTTTATGTTCTTCTTGGTAGTTAAAAGCAGATGCTACAAACTGACTTTGTATTTGGTGGGATTGCTCAGCAGGAAAATAGGGGGCAGAGGGTGACTTCCCAAAACTAAGGAATAAAGAAAGGACCATAGAAAAACTAAACACCAGAGGAAAAGATGAAGGCAGAAAGGTAAGAGACAAGATGGTTCTTACAGCAAGAACTAGCTTGGACATCTGACTGAAAAACTAATTTATAGTGAAGAGCATAGAAGGAAAATGAAATTGGAAAAGAGAAAAGAATGTTAAGAACTAAGTAAGAACCACTAATGTTTGATGACCTGTCAACTCTCAAATGAAAAGCAGGTGTCCTCATTCTTAACCCAATCCTGCAAAGACTCAGGGCTTCCAAAGGGGGAGGAGAGTCAGACTTCGATTATAGCTGAAATCTGCGTATCGTGCGTGAGATGTTTGCATTTTCTACATTTGTTCTGAAGTCACCCTGGCGACATCTGTGAAGAATTTGAGCCAACTTTGCCCCTTAAATGAGTTTTCTTTGATACTTCTCTAAACACTAGAAAACTCTGTATTATTGTATTGCAACTTATATGTGTGTGTGTGCCAGAAAGAGTTTTAGATTGATTTCCTTGTTAGAATGGGAACTCTTTGTCATGAGAAGTAAGCTAAATTTTGTTCTTTTACATTTTAATAAAATATGTAAATACCAAGAACAACCAAAAAGGAAAATACCTATAATTCTATAGGTTACTTAGGTTGATAGTAAAACTGTCGGTCAGTGGCATGGGGAGATTGAATTTATGAGTGACCCTACTTTTGCAGACAGAAAAAAAAACCTAAGAATTATTTTCTTAACTCTTTAGTATTATATTCCAAATAAATCCATTTAAATTACACTATACTTTGTAAATAATACAACTTTAGAAATGATTCCAAAAGTGCAAATATTATTATATTAAGTTTTCTAAAATATACTTTTTAGTTAAATAAAAAGATGAAATGGCAATATTATTTTTATGTGAAGATTTCAGAGGTCTGGTATGTGATTGTCTCCCAGTTTTTTGTGATTATCTATACATCTATATATCTTTCTGTCTATCGCCAGTTTACTATCTGAAATTGTGTTTTCTACTTTTCCTCAACTCTAATTACAATTTAATTCTCATTGTATAGCTCTTTTGGCAGACCAGGAATCTAGTTCGGCTTCTGAGATACAACATTAGTCTGAGGAAATGCCATTTTGTATCAGAACTTTAAAGTACATCATTTGAAAATCAACCAAGACTAGAAACCTGCTTAGCCAGGCTCCTGTGGCAGAAGCTGCTGGGAGCTCCGGAGCCTCCTCCTGCTGTGATGCTGACTGAAAGGAATCAGAGCTCGAGGCCCAGCTGGCAAAGTTAGCTCTGTCCTCCCAGGTGAGCAGAGCTCTGACCAAGAGGGGGTTGATGGAAGCATGTCATGGAGCTTTCTCGGGACATCAGGATCAAATGTGTAGAATGAATCATGTGGCAACTGTGACCGCGTTGGTCCACCCCTTCCATACTAAAATAAGCAACTCTCCTCACTCTTTTGGTTTGGAAAGGGAAATAATAGAACAATTGTACTTTTCTTCCCTGAATATCAGATGATATAGTGAACACACAGATTCATTACATAGAACTGAAGGAAACCAGCAGTTCGGATATTTTCTCTGGAATGTTATGGCTCGGAAGGAAAAAGCGGGAAAAGAATCATCATGTGCTGATTATGATTGCATAAGAATCACAATGTAAAAAGTCAGAAAAACATGCTTTTTTATTTATTGCTTCCAAGGACTTTTATTTCTTCTGAAATGTATGTGTGAAAAATATACATCTATGTTTGCATGTGCTAAAAAGATAAACCGAGGCACAATACAATTTTTTTAAAAAAAGTTTATTTAAGCAAGCAATGATTTGTGAATGAGGCAGCTCCAAACCAGAAGTGACTGGGACGCTCCACTGAGAGAATGCAAGGGGGAGGTTTCCATAGATTGAACATGGAAGCAAAGCCTTATTTGGTCTATCCCATTGGAAAGTCCTTAGTTATACAATTATAAGTTCGTTGGCTGTTTCTGGTGGGTTGAGCTTAAGTTCTGTTTTTTCTTAATATAGGCATCAATAAGAAATAGCTCTAGGTAAGTGCTGATTATATTTGCAAATCAAGCAAAGTTCAGGTCACTTGTGAAGCCTAACTGACTTTGTCTGCACTGGGATTCTTCAGGCTTAGTCTTCACTTTAATTACTTTAACATATGAAATACACACACACACACACACACACACACACACACACACTTACTTTATTTGTAAATAAACATTTAATATATGAAAACGTGTTATATTATGTATATTTTTTGATGGAGAAGTGATCATTTGTAAATTTGGTGTCTTCTTTAGCTGATAAGTTGTCCACCTTCCTTGCTATTTAACAAGAGTTCCTTACTGTGGTCATTTTGTTGAAAGGCAGTGGTTTCCTTCCCCCACCAAAAACAGAAGGGCAAGAACTCAAGAGCTTCTCTTGCTCTGCCCTGGCAGGTTGTGGATACGCATGTGACTTTGCATCATTTCATCAGGTGTCTTAGCCAGGTCTTTGTTTCTCAAGTAAATGTTGCCAAAATCGAGTAACAGTGAGAATTCTTTCAAGATTGCAGTGAGACCCTATCCTGGAGCCTCAGAAGGCCAGGTCTGCTTTGTGGATTTGGGGCTCTAGGAATCTATCCTGGTGCCATACCTGGATTCCACCCTCCCATTTATTCTGTGACTCTGTATATTCTTCTAATAATTCATAATTTTTCACATAAACAAGTCAAAGTGGATTTCCATTGTTGCAACCAATTGCACACTTAAATGATGTAAGTGCTGAGAATAAGTTCAATCTCAGTCATGCCATTTAAGATCTTCTTTCCCCAAAATAAATTCTTAAAACTATCAAAGTCGTAGTTTACTAGGTCAACAAAGCAGTAGTATTGGATAATAATAATTTCTGTGCCTCTAGACAAGTTCTCCCAAATAATAAGAAAATACTAAGGTAAAATCTGTGGTTTTGAAATTAGGAGAAAGTAAAAACTTGCCCTCTTTCTGTTGGAAATTTCACCTCTACTATAATATTTGTCCATTTTTGAAAGATCTTATCTTAAATGCTCTCAATAAAACATTAAATGACATTGTAGTAAGATGAGAATATTTTTATAAATTAAGTAATGAAAAGCTAACTTGCTATTGACCTGATGTTTTTACCTTCAACGTTGTTTCAATTACTTTCAAAGTCATGTGGCTTATATTGACTGAATCATAGTGTGCTCTGTCAGAGGTAATCACTAAAATCACTAAAAATTATAATATCCTCCAATTAAACGGATAGACTTATTCTAATATTAGGAATCATTTCTATATTTCAGGTTATCACAGGATACAAAAAAGGTATTTGCTAGACTAATTTAAAATTGCATTTTATTTTTATAACATGCTAGGAAAAATTTAACTTACTGTGTACTGGGAATTTTAAAATTACTTTTATGATATAATTAAGGAAGTGTATAGTAAAATAAGATAAAGTTATCCTAGTCAAAGTTCTTGGTCAGGAGTTCTACATAATGAGATTAAAGTGATATTTTAAAGGACACAATCAACAAAATCATAACTTTTTTTTTTGCAGATAACAGCTATACAAACCTATATGCATACACAGAAAACTGCTGAACAGGCTTATTTTGAAAAGATCTTAAAATCTAAGATGATAATAATTTTAACAATTAGTTGACTTTCTGTAAAACCTAGAACTTATGCGGTACCTTTATTGATAGTTATTTTGCTTAAACACCAACTGAAAAAAAAAAGTAATTATAAGATCTTGTTTTCCTGAAAGACATTCCTCAGCTGAGTCTTCTTGGTAGGAAGATATGGAAAGTCAATAGCACCTCTTGAGGGAAATCTCAAAGAAAACTTCCAAATGTCAGGAACATAGAACAGATTTGACAAATATGTGAGGAACTGGAATCAGAAATCTGTGATAACAACACTTCCTCCTTTTATATTTTTAAAAGCTTTGGAAGAGAAGATAATGACGGTACCATAGAAATGTAAACTTCAAAGTATCTATAAAGTTCTATAGGGAATATCAATGGACTTTGCTGATAAAAAAATGAAACAACATAAAAGCAAAATGGGACTGCTCATTTTGTCTTAAAATTAGGATCATGAAATTTCCAATGGATATTTACTGTTGTCAATAATCCTACCATACTTCCCAAGGAAAGTCGCTCAACTACTTCCTACTGTGTTCATTTCACATCTTCTTTGCTCCTGTGCAGAGTGTAGAGGTGAAGATTGCAGGCTATACATCCTAGTTAAGACATGGGCAATTGGTTCTCTCATACTTAGCAAGTAGAAATATCATTGACTCAAAATTGTTAGGCTGTATCTACTAAAGCAGTTCCACTCCTGTGTGTGTGTGTGTGTGTGTGTGTGTGTGTGGTGTGTGTGTGTGTGTGTGTGTGAACAATCATAGCCACTTTATTCCTAATGACCAAAGACTGGGAAGCAACCCAAACGTCCATCAATAGCAAAGTAAAAAAATGTGGTATATTTATACAATAGCATTCCACGGAGCAATGACTGAGGCATGCTGCAACGTAGATGGAAGCCAGATGCAGAAGAACATGTGGTATATGATTTCACTTGTGCACAATTCCAAGATCAGGAGAAATGTGCCAGTCGTGGCAGAAGTCAGCATGGTGATAGACATCTGAACGAATGGTTATTGACTGGGAAGGGGCCCACGGAAACCCTGTAGGGTGCTGGAATTGTTCTATTTTTTAATCTGGCTGGTGGTTACATGGGCATGTGACTGTGTGAACAGTCATTGAGCTGTACACCTGGAATTAGTGCATTTTTGTATTTTGTTATATGCATACTTTAATTAATTTTGAAAGAGGTACAGAGGTTGCAAAGAACTTTAAGGAGAAGTTCTGCACATCCTTTTCACAGCCTCTCCCCAATTTAACCTAAACACCTAGTTAAAATATAGAAACCAAAATACTGAGATTAGAAAATACACAGAGCTTATTCAGATGTTATAGGTCACACATGCACCCTTCAGCATAAATAGCTTTATGCAGTTTTATCACATGTGTACATTGTGGAACGACCATCACAATAAAAATACTCCATTGTTATATCACCACAAGATTCCTTGAGAGTCATGCACCCCCTCTTCCACATCCCTGACCCCTGGCAAACAATAATCTGTTCTCCGACTCTCAAATTATACTACTTCATGAACATAACAGGGAAGCATGTGGTACGAGTCCTTTTGATATTGGATTTTTTCACTCAGCATAATTCCTTGAGGTTTATCCAAGTTGTTGTGTGTTTCAATAGTCCGTTGCTGTTTATTGGAGAATAGTATTCCATGATATGGATATAGTCATTTTCCATTGAAAGACATTTGCATAGTTTCCAGGTTTTGTCTAATATGAATAATAATGCTATGAACATTCATGTATACATTCCTGTGTGGAAGTAAGTCTTCACTTCTCTGGAGTAAATAACCAAAATTACAGTTTCTGGGTTGTATGGTATATTCATTTTTTTAATTTGGAAAGGAATTGTCAAACTTTTCTAGAGTGGCTGTACTATTTTATATTATCCCAACAATACATGAACAACCAGTTTCTCTTCATCTTCAACCAGCATTTGGTATTATCATTATTTTTACCCATTCTCAAAGGTTTGCAGTAATATTGTAATTTTAATACGTATTTCCCTAATGACCAATGATGTTGAACATATGAAAATATTTATTTGTTATTTGTGTATCTTTTCTGTACACATTATGTAACATTTTTATCAATTCAATTGTTAAAAATAAAGTTGCCTTTAAAAAAAAAGATTTTAGGCTCTAGAGTGAGACCCCTTTAATGTGAATTCAAGCTCTGTGACTTGCCAGCTGTGATGACTTAGAAAAATTTCATAAACTTTCTCTGCCTCAGTCTTCTACTGTATAAAATGATCTGATTGAGATGTTGTAGGTACTTAATGCAAATTTATATGTTTAAAGTACTTGACACAGCACCTGATAGATACTCAGGACAAAATATATGCTGACAAAAACAAATCTTTCCCAAATCCCCTTCTGTTTGTCTCCTCATTCTCAGTTGCTAGCTCACCTTGAACAAAGAATTAAAAGATGCTCGTCTAAGTGTATTAGACCTTTTAACTCAGTAAGTCCTCACAACAACCGTACAAGGTAGCTTTACAGTTCACAGAGGAAGGAATGATGAAGTCAGTCGTCCTCAATCAGAAAGCTGTCATAGGCCAGGCTAAGGAATTGAACCCAGGCAGTCAACCCTGGAGCAGTGCTCTGGACAGCGACGGAGTGAAATGGGATTCGACTCACGTCGCTATTGCTAACCCACCCGCTTGCTTCTGGACGCGTTGGCTGCACATTTCATCCGAGGTTGGAGGTCGAACTCCACCCCTCTGTGAGCATCGAGTCTCCATACAAGGACTTGACATCTGTGGTTGCCCTGCTGTGCTCCGGGTGCTCAGTTTCCCCTCACACCTGTACTGCTTTCATGGGTATAGCAGCACGCTTTCCCAGTACCTACCTCCCACACCTATGTTCCTCCATGGATGCCAGAAAGTTCTTTCTTCAGGTCATAGCAAAACTCGTTAAATGAGTCGACTATACTGGGCGGGGCAGGGTGGGTTGGGGTGGTGGGTTCCACTTATTTATCTGCCCATAAATCACTGTGGTAATCTGTGATTACCAGATTATTAAGTATGAACTAGCAATTAAAGGCACTTGCGAAGCATTTTGGATGCAAACTTATTTAAGATTTTCATGGCATTTTCTTCTATAGTTTACAATTGTTTGCCCAGAGCAAATTTAATATTTATTTCTGTAGCAAGTTATCTTAATATTTTCAAGCTTTCAATTTGGTTTTCCTAGAAATAACTTTTTTTAGTTTATCACTCATTTTTTATTCGTCTAATGTGACATTCATTAAATTATATAATTAAAATCGTCAGTTTAGTTGCCGTATACAGATTCAGGCACAATTCAAGTGATTCTGTGAACTCACTGGGGAAACAGAAATGAGAAGATTATGCATTAACCTTCCCAACCTTTTCAAACTCTCCTAAGCTTTTAAACTGCAGTTAAATAACTAAGGAACAGTCCAGAGTTTTTGTGCCAATGAACTTAATTAACACAATCTTATTAGATGTGGATGCTTATATATTCTCATATTCTAGTCACAAGCAAAAGGTGAAGATTTGTAATTGGCTATAGAGTAACACAACAGAATCCTTACTCAAATATTGGTAAATAACTTAATATAGTGAATTCTTGTATATGCTGACCAAAATTCAATTCTTAGTTATTTCAAATTCATACATTACACATTTCATTTAAAATTCTAATTTTTAATTCAGAAAGAGTTACTTTCTGAACAAATTTGTTTCCGAAATCATTTCTTTCGCCCATGCTGGTAAAGTAAACACTAAATCTTAAGCCGTTGGTGGGAGGACAATATTTTTATATCAAAGTTATTGAGATTTAACCATGCAGCACCATTTTTAAATTTTAAAAAAAATTATATTATTTCTGTAAAGTTCAGAATTTCTTTTTTGGGGTGGTAGTAATGGTTAGAGTATATGAGAGTTTCCAACCATTTGGAAAGTATTATCTTTAATCTTTAACAGACTATTATGGTATTTGCAATTCTATCTTTGAAATTGTCTCATTTAAGTTAATGTAATACATACCTCATTATAGAAATATTGTAAAATGCAAGCTTTCCTATTTATGCCAAGCTAGAGAATGGTCAGTTCTGAATCTCTAAAATATTCTTGAACTTTTTGTATTTTTTAGGAAAGTATAACAACTCATGACAAAGAAGCATTTCAAATTTTCTCAAGAAGTTATTTTAAGCTAGAGTGTTAAATAATTGATTTTGCTTGATTTCTTGCCAGCTAGAAACTTACAAAGAGAGCATTTATTTAAAAGCCAATTAAATGTAGTGTGTCAATGGAACATAGTTTGGAGAAGGAAGATGCATGCTGTGACCAAAATTTAACACATATCCTCTAAGTATCTAAATTTCCTAAACAGCTTGCAAATGAGCTGGTACTTGCTTCAATCTTTAGCACATAAATCTTTAGCTTGAAATAATATATGTGTATATTTTAAATTGTATTCTGATAACAGTTCTCTCATCATGTCCATAGTTGTTAAACCAAATATATTACCTTATATCATCTTCAAAGAATGAATGTCAGCAAATAAAATCTGAGCTCCCAAACCAAACGCTGTCACATCTCAAAGTTCTGTCACAATGAGACTGTGTCAGCACAGTAGATAGAATTATAATGATGATTTCATTTTGAAATTGAAGTTTGAAACATTTAAAACTTGAAAGTTGGTTATTAGTAAACTAATCTAAACTCCACCTTTTGGGGGAAAAAATAGCATGATAGAGTTTACAAAATTGACAAAATGCCAGAAAATTATCTAAGTATAGCTCAGATAAATTTAAATGTGCTTTTACTTTACTCAAATAATTGACAATGAATTAGAAAAACAAGAAAAATCTTCAAACCTGTCACAGATTTTCCGTGGGGTCCCTAACCTGTAAAATTCACAGCATGTGAAAAACAAAAAACAAAAACTCAGTACAAGATACAATGCTGAATGTGCCTCAACGTTCCAAAAGATACCCACTCACGTTTCCTATATTTCTCTCTCATTTTTTTTTCTTTTCACAGCGTCAAACAACAAGCCACATGGAAACAGGAGCAAGTGATGGGAAAACTGAATATTTTCAAATCACAGTGTCATAGAGACAGATACCTCCTCAGTCATTCCCTTGATGATGCTATTTTATGAACACTTTGAAGAACTTGTACCCAGATCTAATCAATCTAAACCTTATGGTCATATTAGACTGAGATGTTTTTACTTATTCCTAAGAAATCAAACAATATAGATTCAGCTAATAACCTCTGTACATAAATGGCTTTTCAAAACAATTACCCACTCTTCCTTTACTAAATATGTCTTAGTCAGTCTAGGCTGCTACAACAAATATCATCATTGACTAGATGGCTTAAGTAGCAAGCATTTATTTCTCACAGTTCTGGAAGCTGGAAGTCTGAGATGAAGATGCCAGCATGGTCAGGTTCTTGGTAAAGGCCTTCTTTTTGGTTTGCAGACAGACAACTTTCTCGTTATATCTCATAGGCAAAAAAGCAGAGAGAGAAACAGCAACCTCTTTCTTGTCTCTTCTTGTAAGGATATTAATCCCATCATGAGGACCCCAAGTAACTCCCTTGGCCCTGCCCCTAAACACCATCACATTGGAAATTAAGAGTTTCAACACATGAACTTTGAGAGACACAAACATTCAGTCCATAGCAAGTTGTAACCATCATTGTGAATTTAGTCTATTATTTCCAAGATTGTATGTACCTTATATTTTTGCCACAAACCTAGTATGCATAAAAATATATAGTATTGGAAACATGATGTTTATATAGTGTTTTAAATTGCTATTTGAATGGTCCTACTTTCTTACCTTTGTGCTTACTGATAAATTATGTAGTTTATTTTTTGTGGCAATGAGTATGCTACAATTCATTTTCATTTATTTATTCTGTGGATAGATACATGTACGATGTCTCTGACATTTATTATAACAAACAATGCTGATAGAAAAATATGTTCATCTTATCAGGTATATATTTAGGTGTTTCTAGAGCATATATGCCAAAAAAAAATTAATCCCTGGATTTTAAGGTATACAGATCTTAATGTTACCGGATATTGTTAAATTGCTTCCCCAAGTGATTGCACCAGTTTGCATGGCCACCATAAACATGTGACAATTATTTGCCAGCATCCAGTTTTGTGATATTTCTAAAAACTTTGATCAGTTTGATGTTTCTAGTTTTAGTTTTAACCTGAATTTCTATGATTGCTAATAAAATTAAACAACCTTTCAAATGTTTATTGGTCACTTAGATTTCTTCCTTTGTAAATTGCTCACATCTTTGATTTTCATTCAGTTCTTTGTCTTTTTCTTATTGATTCATAGGTGTTTGTAATATTTTCTGTGTAATAATCCCTTGTGGAATCACACACATGTATATTACATATATGTAGGAGGGGTGTTTACAGTTATCCCTTGATATCCAGAGGACTGTTTTCAGGACCTCCCACAGACACCAAAATCCTCAGATGCTCAAGTCTCTCATATAAAATGATGTATTTGCTTGGAATCTACACATATCCTCCTGCATACTTTAAATCATCTCTAGATTACTTATAAGACCTAATGAAATGCAATTGGTATGTAAATAGTTGTTATGCTGTATTGTGTTGGCATAGTGACAAAAAATACTGGACATATTCAGTACAATTGTTTTTCAAACATTTCTATCCATGGTTGGTTTAATCCATGGTTTGAGAACACACAGATAAGAAGGCTGGCTATATATGGCACATACATAAATCAGTAATTTCATTGTTATAGATAAATCTTTGCCTTACCTGTCTGTTTCAGGACTTTTTTATATTGCTTTATTGTCTTGCTCTGTAATATTTTTAGGACGTGCCTTAGTTAAGAGAGATTAACAATAAAGGTTGACATTTTGCAGGAGAAATACTTCTCAGTGCATGTTTTATTCTCCTTTGTCTAGTCTTGATATTTGCTTATATATATATAAAGTTTAAATTACCTTTTCAAGTTTTATGTGATATTTATTTATTTTAGTAATAGCCTTTACATTGGCGATATTTTTTATGAATGTCACCTATTTTAAATGCATGATGCAAATTAGGTGCCTAGTGCTTACATATCCTACACATATAATTATTTGTTTATTTTTATTTACTTACTATGATTGAAATATAATAAATTTAATATGTTTGCAGTATACAGTTTTATCTAGTTTTGACATGTGTATACACCTGTGAATGCTTTTTGACAATCAAGATGATCATTTTTATTAATCCTGTTTCATTGTGCTGCATTGAATCTCTCCTTTTATCCCTGCCCCAAGCAATTACTGATCTGCCTTCTGTCACTAGATTTAGTCAGCATTTTTTAATAATTTTATATAAATGGCATCATAAAGTATACACTATTTTTGTATAGTTTCTTTAATCCAGCATATTAATTTTGATATTCATCTACATTGTAGTCTATTCAATAGCTTATTCCTATTTATTTCTGTGTAATATTGAATGGATGATCCATTAAATGGATGTACCCAATTTCTTTCTACATTTACTTGTTGATGGATATTTGGATTGTTTCCAGTTTGAGGCTATTGTATATAAGTTTGTTATGAAAATTTATATACAAGCCTTTATGTGTGTATATGTATCATTGCTCTTGGTACATACCTAGGAGTAGAATGTCTTGTTTATACGGTAAGTGTTTAAGTTTTTACCAAACTGCCAAATTATTTTTGAAGTGGCTGTGTTCATCTACATTCCCATTAGCAGTGTATGAGAATTGCATTTCTTCCATGGTCTCATTGATACTTGGTGTGAAAAGGCAAAAATCTGGGAAGTCCTAGAGGATATTTTTCCCTGCCTAACCAGAGCAGAGCCTGTTCGGGTCACTTTTCTTGCTGCTTCTTTCTATTTAAATGTGTGGAATTGTTTCATCCACCCTTGCATTGATTGCACAGGCTTCAAAGGTGGGGCGAGTTTCCTTTTCTAACTTCTGGAATTTCTTTATCTTTAATTTTTTATTATGACAATGTGGGGTACAATTCAGGGTTAGGTATGCAAATGTTCATTATGCAGTTACCCTTGATGAGGTGTGCCCCTCCTTCCTCTGGCAGTTTCCCACTACTGGCAATCCCATCCCCCCTCTCCCCTGGCAGTTTTTAACCACTGCCAATCCCTTTTTTTACAGCATTATGGATAATTGTTAAGGTCCGCTTATGAGTGAGAACATGTGGTACTCAGTTCTTTGTTTCTGTGGTAGATCATATTTAACTTCTAACTTTCACAAACTGAAGGACTCAGCTCCTCTGCCTGGTGGCTTACTTAACTTTTGAGACAAGTACATCATCAGTACCTCTCAATTTCTGCCCCAACTTCCACTCCTGCTACCAATTGCCATCATCTCCTCTTCTGGACTAGGTTTCCCTCTTTGGTTTTGCTCTTGAAGAAATTGAGATGAACTGATTAAAAATTATGTATGCTATTTTGGTTACTTTTCTAGCAAAACTACTGACCAAATTACCAAAGACATTCTCATATTTGCTTTTTTGGTTTTTTTGGTAAGTCAAATAATTAGATTAAACTGGAAAAGTAGAATAAAATAAATACTTGGGAGCAGAGTCATTCATAATAGCCAAGAGGTGGAAGCAGCCCAAATGTCCATTGATGGATGAACAAATAAGCAAAAAGTGGTATATTCTTAAAAGGAAATATCATTCACCTTGGAAGGAAATGAAATCCTGTCCTAGGCTACAACATGGATGAAACTTGAAGACATTATGCTGTGTGAAAATAAGCCAGTTACAGAAAGAAAAATTCTGATTCTACTTATATTTGGTATCTAAGGCAATGCAAAAAGATGTATGGACACAGAAATAGGGTAGTGATTACTAGGGGCTAGAGAAAGGAGGAACAGGGCAGTGGTTGCTTAGTGGGGGTAGAAGAGCAGATCAGCAAAATGGAGAACTTCTGGAGATTTGTTCCACAATAACGTGAATATACTTAACACGATCAAACAGTAGGCTTAAGAACTGTTAAGATAGTCAACGTTAGGCATTTTTTTTTTTACCTACCAAAATAGGTAGACAGACAAATAAATGAAAGTTTTGGGTAGTTTTCTTTCTATCAGTTCAAAAAAAGAAAACTGTCTTCCTGTTTCTTCTGAGCTAGGAAGATGGCTCACTTTCCCCACAAATATTGGCATGCATATTTACTGAAGGCTTTTGAGCAACACCATCAACAATAGTTCCACTGTGAAGGATTTCTGAATACTGAATGAGACCAAGAGAAGTTTAAAAGATTTGGACTCCCTGTGACCTCTACCCACTGAAGCAACAAAGTTCAGATTCCACGGCTCAAAGGGCAGACGAGTTTCCTACTTACCAGATGTCAGCTGAACCATGGGATTTTTTAAACTTATTTATTATTTTTTTCAGCTGCAAGTCAACTCCCTCTACATTTTGTGTATCTGCAACAAAACTCAGAGGAAATGGCTTTCTGTGAATTATGACAGTTTCTTTTTATGGGACAATTGTGATTATTCAAATCTGATTACCTTGAAGTTTATCTTTAAAAGTTGGTTACCGAAGTTAACAATACTCCTGAAAAATATAAGAGCAAACAAAAACAGATTATGCTTTATTTACTTTAAAGCACGAATGACAGAAATAATTTTATTTAAAAATGTATATTATTTCAAAAATTTTGTGTTCAATATAAATTGTTTTTAATATGCTGCAGCTTTTTACAGGTTGTCATTTTGACGGCAGTACTTTCATTTTCTCTGTTATTTTCTAATTAGGAATTTTAGACATTATCAGAAGAAAGAGAAGGACCCACTGAAAACCTTCCAGTATATTCAGTAACTTTACTCCTTTGACACGTTCACATCACAGAGAACCTCTTTTGAATAGTTTCTTTTATAAATCCGAATCTGTATTTTTGAGTTCCTTTTAAAGTCCACTCAGCAGGGCATAGATTTAAGTTAAAATTTTGAGGAGAGAGAAAAAAATTTGCTTGTCAGGAAAATCTTTTCTATAAACAACTTTTAAGAATCTGGTACATGATGATAGATTTTCAGAGCATGTAGCTTTTCTTCTTGTAACCTTTTAAGAGTAGATTTAACTCTTTACAGGAAAAGTGAAATCAAAAAACTTGATTGAATATAACCCCCACTACCTCTTGAATATAACCCCCACTACCTCTTTTGGACCTCAGTTTACTTGCAAGATTGTTTTAGTACTTAAACTTTACAATAATTATCTGTCATTATTCTAAGATTTAGTGTTCTTTGAGGTATTGGAAGGCAAGTGGTTAGAAATTTAAGAAGGGGAAATTTTAATTTTAGCATAAAAAGTTTTTTTAAATGTA
This sequence comes from Cephalopachus bancanus, assembly GCA_027257055.1. Lineage (NCBI taxonomy): Eukaryota > Metazoa > Chordata > Mammalia > Primates > Tarsiidae > Cephalopachus > Cephalopachus bancanus. The sequence continues at coordinate 2,094,234 of JAPVLO010000255.1, forward strand.
CAGTATTGCCTAACAGTATTAAATGAATTCAACTTTTTTGTCCCAAAAACAAAGCTCTTTAAAAACCATACTCCATACAACAATCTATTTTTAAAAATATGGTTAGTACAGTAGTTTTAACTGTAACTTGGAAATGAATTTAAGGAATATCTTCTACCTTCTTAGGTGGGATAATAGTCCTAAAATTTAAGTTAACCTTATACAATAATAAATAAATTGAACTACTCCAGATTGCTTTAGTAGATAATTATGCTATGAATGACTCTATAACTCTTCCAATATGAAGTTCATGGGTCAGCAACATGAGGTTAAAAAAAAGAAGATTCTGAATCTAAAGTCAGAGGTTGGGTTCACTTGCGAGCCTCTCTCCTGGTGTCTGTTTACCTTGGGCAAGTCATTTCATTCTCTCTTCCCAATAATACACAGTACACACATAATTATCCTTTCATGTTTTCAAACTATTATCAGAATCCAGTAAGAACGTGAACAAAAGGAAGTTAAAATCATAAAAGTGTAAAAATGCAATAATACATTGAATGACTTCACTATATTTATAACTCAATGACTTCAAATCAAGACTGTTTAGACCTAGAATGAAAAAGGGAACATTTTCTAGTTTCATGTTTCCTAACTGTTTCTAGGTCATAGATCTTGCTGGAAATGTAACATAAATTCCAGATATTCTATTTTTTAAAATGCACACACATTTACTCACACACAAACAAAATATCGCATATTATTTTAAGTATTTGGTGTATTCTAGCTATACATGTTTCAGCCATTTCCATGCTTTATTCTACAGAGTGGAGAGTGAGACTTAGGCAAAGAGACAATTGCAGTCACGAAGAGTGTTTGTGGTAGAGATGATTCCAGGTGTGTGCCTGCTGACCACACACAGGTGCTCTGTGTCTCCCAGACCCCTGACGTTGGGAAGTGTGTCCCCAGAGCCCTCTTTATTTCAAAGAGAGATCTTGGGAGCAAATAGGAGACAGAGCCTTCATAACCCTCGCCGCTGTTTTCATCTGTTTTTGCATTAGGCTTCAAAGATTCCACTTTATTTTTTATTAACGTTTGAATATACTGTAGAAGAATAATATTATAGATATGAAGTGAGAAACATCATAATTCTCTTTTTCCTATCAGGCTCTGTCTGGAAGAAAAGTGTAGCTACCAGAAATTATAAAGTTTTGTTTCTTTTTTATATATATAAATAAAAACCACATAGTGTCTGGTGATCCAGAAATGAGTAACCTAAAAATATTTAAAATTCTTAACTGAGAATCATAAACTCTCCCAAAAAGTTACTTCTGTCTTACTGGATAATTCTGCCCAATGTTTAAGGCAGAGTTAACACAAATCTATACAATCTCATACAGAAAATAGAAAAAAGGACACTTCTAAATTTATTTTATGAAGCTAGAATTACTATAATACAAAACTAAGACAAAGGCAGTGAAAAAAATAAGAAAAAGCAAAAAAGGAAACCACAAATCAATATTTCTTGAGCATAACCGTAAAAACTTTAACCAAATAATAACAAACAAAATACAGCAATATATAAAAATAATTTTATGTCCTGACGAAGTAAACTCTATTTCAGAAAAACAAGGCTGACTCAGTTTTGAAAATCATTCACTATAATTTATCATATTAACAAGCACAAGAAGAAAATCCATATGATCTTATTAATTGATATTTTTAAAAAAGCAGAGCAGATCCTGAACATTTATCATAATACTATAAGAAAGGAGCCAGGCTCGGTGGCTCAGGTTGTAATCCTGCGCCTTGGGAGGCTGAAGTGAGTGGATTGCCTGAGCCCACGGGTTTGAGACCCGCCTGGGCAATTTGGCAAGACCTCATCTCTACAATAAATAAAAAATCAGCTGGGCATGGTAGCGTGTGCCTGTAATTCCGGCTACTCGGAAGGCTGAGGCAGAAGGATCGCTGGAGCCCAGCAGGTCGAGGCTGTGGTGGCCGGGAGCAGCCACTGCACTCCAGTCTGGGCAACAGAGTGAGATTCCAACTCAAAAAATAAAAAAAGTACAATAAGAAAGGGATTGGCAGTAGGGAGACACTTCCAGGAGGGGCCACATAACATCAGTATGGGTACCTGATCCTAAACCAGACGAAGTGGGGACCAAAGGGAGGCCCAAACTTCACCTGTACAATGATCACTTACCTATCTAATCCTAAATTGTACCCCACATATTTAAAATTAAAAAAAGAAAAGCAAATTATAATAAGTGGTTAGCAGAGACAAGTTAAATATTAACTTGACATACATAAAAGCAATGCAATCAGTAGAAAAAATGGAATAAGTCTTTAAAGAAAACTTGATGTTTTGAATAGACATATAATGGTATGTACATAAGCACTTAAACTGTTCTGGTGAGAAGGAGTTGAGGAAAGGAGCTATATTCAGATCTAGAAAAGTAAGTCTTAATTCTTTTATGTTGATATAATTTTTGTTGATTATATATGTTTCAGAACAATGTAAAACTCTGATAATCAATATTTGACAAATAATTAAATTCAAAATGTACAGTCAAATTTGAATTTCTCACTTTCAATATGATGGATGAAATTGAAAGCAATATTGATAAATTTCAGAGGTCAGAGAAACTTGCATAGGTAAAATGTGTTTAGTCTTACGAATTCATCAGGCAAACAGCTGAAATTTATTTGCAGTAAAGTCATTCAAATAATTTTTAAAATAATTTATGTTAAAAAAAGCATTTGATAAAAACCAATACCTATTTGTGATAGAATCACCTCAAAAATGTTTAGGAATTAAAAGAAAACTCACCAACTGCAAAAGGCCTGCATCTAGTATCGTATGTTAATGGGGAAATACTGAATGCTCTTCTCCTAAGATCTGGAACAAGACAAGCACATCTGTCCTTACTTATAATAGCACTGAAATTTCCAGTCCATGTATAAAAGCAAACAAACAAATAAAAAAGGCATAAAGTTTATAAAGGAAAAAATAAACTATCTCTATTTGCAGATGACATGATTGTCTATGTAGAAAATCCCAAGGAAGATACAAACTTACTCCCAGAACTAGTATCTGTTTTCATCAAGATCACTGAACACTAGATTAGCATACAAAAATCAATTTTATTTCTATAAACAAATTTTGATGAAAGTCAAAATTTTAAATGTTATATTATTTTCAATTATTAAAAACATGAACTGCTTATGTATTTCTAAATAAATAATGCTAAGTAAGCTAAATAATTACTGAACACTAAGGGATAAATCAACAAAACATTTAAAGAAATTGCATGCTGAAAACTGCAAAACATTGATTTAAAAATTAGGGAATATATAAATCAATGAAGGTACATATTATGTCTATGGATTGGAACACTCAACACTGTAAAAATGTTAAATATCCTGTAATGGATATAATTTTAAGAAAATATCTATTAAAAATCCCAGCAAGATATTCTATAGTTACAGACAAGATGATTCTCAAATTTCACAGAAAGGCAAATAAACTAAAATGCATTTGAACAACAAAAAAAAAGAATAATAAAATAAGAAGAGTCTCTCAACTCAATTGTAAGACTTTTTTCTTTTTTTTTTTGGATATGGGATCTTTCTTTTTCACCTAGACTGAAGTACAGTGGTACAAGCATAGCTCACTCTCACTATATCCTCAAACTCCTGGGCTTCAGCAAGTCTCTCACTTTGGCTTCCCAAAGTGCTGGGATTACAGGTATGAACTCCTGTCCCCTGCCAATGCTTTTTATATAATCAAAACTCTGGCACTTACTGACAGATAAACACATAGATCAATGAAAGAGGCTAGAGAATCTAACAGAAAGGATTTCTGACAAAAATGCAAAAGCAAATCAATGGAAGAATAGTCTTGTATATCATAGGAAATAAAAAAAAGAAAAAAAATTAAATCTAAACTCACAACTTACACAATTTTAACTCAAAATAAATCATAGCTTTAAATGTAAAACTATAAAATTTTTAGAACTATAAAATACAGAAGAGAAAATATTTTAAAACTAGGCCTCAATGAATTTTTAGAGATGACTAAAAGCATAATCAATAAAATGATTTTTAAAAAACTTGCTAAAAATTTAACTTCAGTTAAATACAAAACGTTTGGTCTGCAAAAGACCCTGTTAAGAAGATAAAAAGACTGGAGCAAAAATTTGCAAATTACATATGACAAAGGACTCATATTTAGTATTTTCAAAGAACTTTCAAACCCAACCAAAAAACAAAAAAATTCAATTCGAAAATAGACAAAGAACACAGAGACCTTTATATACGGATGAGTAAAATACATGAAAAGCTGTTCAACATCAGTACCCACTAGGAAAATTCAAACTAAGACCATTGTGAAATATTACAAAACATATATTAGACAATTAAAATAGAAAAATAGTGACTTTATAGAATTCTGGCAAAGATACAATGAAACTGGATTTCTCATACACTACTGGTGGGAATATAAAATAGAAAAGCCTATCTGAAAAACAATTTAGCAGTTTCTTTGCATAACTAAACATATATCTACCATATGACTCTGTAATTAGACTGTTGGGCATTTGTCCTAGATTATTGAAAATTTATACTCAAACAAAAACCTGTATGGAAATGTTCTTAGCAATTGTATTTTATAAAGAAATACAAAACTGGGAACAATCAAAATGCTTCTTATTTAGTAAATGATTAAACAAAATGTCACATCTATACCATGAAATACTACTCAACAACAGAAAGTAATAAACTATTGATACATACCACAGCTTGGATAGAGTTCAAAGGTATTATACCGAGTAAAAAAAAAAACCTTAAAGCATAGTATACTATATTGTTTCATTAATATTATATTCTCCAACTTACACAATTATAGACATGAAAACAAACTGGTGATTGTCAAGACTTAGGGATGGTTGTAAGAAAGTGGTAGCACAAGGTAGACATTTATGGCAATGGCATAGTTGACCACACATGGTTGATGACACATTTGATTGGAGGTAGTTACGCTCATCTTCACATGGGCTAAAATCACATGGAACTATACACATCACACTAATGTCAATATCCTTGCATTATTTAATTTTATTTTTTACTTTTTTCATCATTCAGATGTTTTATTTAAGCAAACATGGTGGTGCAGAACTAAAACATGGTTATACCTTTATCTATAGACACAGCAGTATTTTCAGCCTTTCATCCCTCGTTACATCCTTGTTTTAATATCGTACCATAACTGTGTTAAGTGTTGCCATTGACAGAAACTGGATAAAGGGTATGTGAGCCTTCCCTATACTATTTTTGCAACTTTTTGTGAATCTGAAGTTATTTCAATATAATATTATTATATATATATATATATATCTCAAGAGGGTTCCACCTTCCATTAATGACAGAATGCCTTATATCAAACTAACTTGCCACTTGATGGTAATATTAAAGTGTGCATTTTATTTTAAAAATATAACATCTTGTTCTCTGAAGACATTGGAGATTATGAAGGGGACATCCTGTTTTGTTCCTGTTCTTAAAGGAAAAGCATCTCATTTCTCACAAAACACATGAAGTTAGCTGCAGGTTTCTCATGGACATTCTTATCAAGTTAAGGGAATTTCTATTTCTAGTTTGGTGAGAGTTTGTTTTTTTTTTTGGTTTGATCATGAATGAGTAGTGAGTTTTGCCAAATTCTTTTTCTGCATCTACAGCTATGTTCAAATGATTTTTCTTCTTTGGCTGTTGTTATGATGAATTATATTAATTTTTGAATTTTTGTATAGCCGTGTATACCTACAACATGTTCCGCTTGCACTTATTATACGTAGTTGGGTTCAATTTGCTAACATTTTGCTGTGTTTTTATCTATATAATGCCTTTGTTTGGTTTTGGTATTAAGGTAATGCTGGCCACATAAAATGAATTAGAAAGTGCTTCCTCTGATTTTTTTTTTCCTGGAATAGAGTGTAGACAATTTATATCATTTCTTTAAATGCTTGGTAAAGTTGACCAGTGAAGCTATCTGGGCAGAAACTCTATTCATGAATAATACCTTTATTTCTACAAAGAAAATTCCAGGCCTCAATGGTTTTATTGATAAATTCTATGAAAGATTTAAGATAGAAATAATAACAATATGACATAAACTCTAGTGGAAAATAGAGAAAGGGGAATGTCCCCAGTATGTTATATGAGGCCAAATAACACTAATATCAAAACTAGAAAATTTATTATAGAGAAATAAAATTATGAAACAATAGCATTCATGAACAGAGATGCAAAAATTCTCAAAACAAAAAAGCAAATTAAAATTCAGCAGTATGAAAAATTAGCATGGCTGGGCTCAGTGGCTCAGCCTGTAAACCCAGCGCTTTGGGAGGCTGAGATGAGTGGATTGCCTGAGCCCGTGGGTTCGAGACCCGCCTGGGCAACTTGGCGAGACCTCATCATCACAACAAATCAAAAATTAGCCGGGCATGGTAGCACGTACCTGTAGTTCCAGCTACTTGGAAGGCTGAGGTGGAAGGATCTCCAGAGCCCAGCAGGTCGAGGCTGCAGGGGTCAGGAGTTGCCACTGCACAGTGTGGGTGACAGAGTGAGACTTCAACTCAAATAGAAAAAGAAAAAGAAAAAATAATATATCATGACCAAGTTTGTTTTCTTTTAAAAGCAAAATGTCTATTTAAATTCTAAAATCAATCAATATGACTAAGCTACAATAATAAAAAGAAAAAAGCATATCGATTAATAAATGTAAGAATATTATTTGTCATACATCAATAGCAATTAATAACAGCATTTTTTAACCAAAAAGAAACAAAATAAACTTTCTCAGTTTAAAAAGAGTACATAAAGACAAAAAACAAACAAAACAACAGCACAAATACTTCAATTAACATACTTAATGGTGAAAGATTAGGAAAAGGTAAATATGTCCATCCATTATCACCATTTTTATTCAATATTTTACAGAAAGTCCTAATCAGTGCAAAAAGTCAAGGAAAAAAAAGCATGTATATTTTAAAAAATAAAGTAAAAACATTTTTAGCTGTATAGAATATGATACTTTATATACAAATCCTAAAAATTCTGTAAACATACGTTAATATAAATGGAAAGTAAGTTTAGTTAGATTTTTAAAAATTATTGTAAAAATTAATTTAATTTTTGTATACCAGCAACAAACATCTGGGAATATAATGAAGAAACAATGCTTATTACAATAACATTGAAAATCATAAAATACTTAGTAATACATCTAACAAAAGGTATGGAAGAATTTTATACTGAAATTCTTCAATATTATAGAAAGAAATGTTAAAAAACTTGAATAAATGGAAACATGTTCATGGATTGGAAGACTCAATATTAAGATAATGATCCAGTACAAATTTATTTATAGATTCAATGCCATCTCATTCAAAATGTCAGTATAATTTTCTGTAGACATTGACAAGCAGATTTTAAATATCATGAAAACACAAAGAGCCTAAAATATTCAGAACAGCCTTGAAAAATTTCAGCAAATTTAGAGGAATTACATAATGTGATTTTTAAATATTAATTAATTTATTATAAAGATGTGAGGTACAATTCAGGGTTAGGTATATAAATATTGATCATGCAGGTACCCTTGTTGATGAGGTATGCCCCTCCTCCCCTAGCAGTTTCCTTCAACTGCCAGTCTCACCCCACCCTCCCCTGACAGCTTTCCACTACTGTCAATCGCTTTCTCATAGCATTATGATTGTTCAAGGTCACCTTATGAGTGAGAACATATGGAACTCAGTTCTTTGTTTCTGTGACAAATCACTGAGTATGATAGACTCCAAAGTCATCCATTGCTGCAAAGTTCATATTATTTGTCCTTCTTTATGGTTGTATAATATTCCATTGTGTATATGTACCACATTTTGTTTATCCAGTCCAGCGTTGATGGGCAACATGGTTGGTTCCATGTTTTTGCTATTGTGAATAGAGCTGCAACAAACATATGTGTACAGGTATCTTTTTTGTAGAATAATTTGGGTTTCTCTGGGTATATTCCCAATAGGGAAATTGCTGGGTCATATGGAAGGTCAATTTCTAGTTCTTTAAGAAACATAATGTGATTTCAAAACTCACTGTAATGTCACAGTAATCAAGACAATGTAGTATTTGCATACAAATAGACAAATAGATCAATGGAGTAGAATAGGGTATTCAGAAATGGATTCACACATACATCACCAGTTACCATATATATATATGTATCCCAGCATAATTCAATGCAGCTAAAGATGGGCTTTTCAGCAAACGGTTCTGTAAGAATTAGATTTTATACATGTAGGTTGAAAAACAATCCAACAAACAAAAAACCTGGACCTCCAACTCACATTATATATAAAAATTATTTGGAAATAGGTAATAGTCCTATACTTAAAAGACAAAAAACTTGATGTAAGCATTTTTCAAGAGTCTCAATACCATTAGTCACAAGAGAAATTCTATTTAAAAGCATAATGAGATACCATTTCCCACAATTTAAAAGACTGGCAATACTAATGTAGGACAGATGTGGAGCAGCCAGAATTTGCATACATTGTTTTTGTGCGTGAAAAATGTCACCACCAATTTGAAAAAAAAAATAGCAATTTTTTACAAAATTAAAACCAGACCAACCTACCCTTTGACTTATCAATTACATTGCTAAGAAAACTGGAAAATATACTTCAAAAAAATCTAATACAAGACTGTTCATGGAAACTTTATTCATAATAACTAATAAATACACAGCCCAATGTTCATCAAAGGAAAAATTAAAGAAGAAATAGTAATATATTCACACAATAGAATCCTGCTCATTAATTAGAAGTAATGAATTACTGCTACATGCATGAACTTGGAAAACAAAAACAAAAACAAAAAAACGCTCCAAACCTTACATTGAGTGAAAAATTCCAGGAGCAAGTACATGCTGCATAATTAAAGTTCCATAAAGTTCAAAAACAAGTAAAAAGGATCCATAATGTTGGATGTGACAACAACAGTTGACTTTGGGTAGGGGAAAAGTCTAACCGAAAAGGCACACAAGGAAACTTTCCGGGCTAAAGAAAAGATTCTGCGTCTTATTCTGCATGATGGCTACATGGCTGTATTTGTTTGCTGAGTTTCACTGAACCGTACACTTTCAATTAGAGCATTTTATTGTATATAAGTTAGGTCAATACTTTTTTAAAGTGAAAAATAAATGTATCATTTTTCGAGGTAGTCATCGGTCATAACTCTGTTTACTGAATGCCTATTAAACAAATCTCGTATTATTATGCAATGAATAATGTTGGTTTGGGAAGGAACCAAGTTTCAGTTTTGCAATTACCTTGTCTTAAATAGGGAAAATGAAAAAGATTTTTCTGAATTTGATTTGATTAATGTTCAAATTATTGAATGTAACTAACCACATTTGGTAATTTTTTTTTTTCCCTAACAGGTTCCACAAAGCAGACTGAGCAATCATAGTACATACAGGAAGAGAATGCTGAACTTGGAGTCACATGACCTGAGTTTCCTTCTAGTGCAGCATTTTATGGTTTTATTTGGCAGAAGTTCCCAGCTGGTGATCCCCTGGTGACTTTTCCTAACACTGGGAGTAAGCACTGAAGAACCATCAGTACACAAAGCGATGCCCTGAGGGTTTGTGGTCATCTTCCTTGTTAGCTCTAGGATAGTAAAGAGATATTGTGATCAACAATAAAATATGGTTCCTCCTCTTTCCCATTCTCTCCTCTCAGTCTGTGGAATCTGCAGTTCTTGTGTTTTAATATGAAAAATCACTTTTCTCTTTCATTTTATAGATTCTTGTAAAACCAGTGACATGCTTCAGTGCTGCCTCTTAAGCAGATGACATAAAGTCAAAGTGACAGGGCAGAGGAATAAATGCCATTCCTCTTTCCTTTTGTCCCTAATTACACAGAAACATCTCCATGGCTTTTCACTGAGAACTTCCTTTCAACTTCTGACATCTTGCAAAACTGATGATTGCATTGCTTTAAAAATGTCTTTCGTCACCTCTACATTTTGAATGTGTTTGCCTTCATGTGTTGCTGTATAAAGACAAGACAATTATATCTATATGTGCACATACACACATATTAACACATATTGTGTATATATGTATATATATATATATATGCAATGCTGATGCATGCACCACATGTATACAAATATATAGAAATAATCATTCATTCATTCACATAGCCTTGCATTCTTTGGATATATAAATATTTCCAGTGTCTGGCCGTATACAGGTATTGTGCTAAATACTGTGAAAGTGACTCTAAACAAGATAGGCCACATCTCTATAATGATAATAACAAAGATCTATATTAGTGCTTTGTACTGTTCTAAGTTACATGTCTAATCCTAACAGCACTATCAAAAGGTATTATTTGGTTAAAATTCAGATCCAGAGAAGAAGAATAACTTGTCTGGCATCACATAGCTGGAAAACAGAATAGTCAAGATTTCAGCCCAGGTAGTCTAGTCCAGACTATGGGATGTGTATAAATCTCCATGCTTCCTCACTTCCATACCTTCTCTCATGGAGCAGAAGGTAAAGTTGGGGAAGACACTGACTAGTTATAAGGGTGATGAGACAAGTAGAGATTATTCAAAATGTATTTATTTCATACTTGTGATATTTTACATATCTCTTCTCCTATTTCTTGAACAACGCAAAATTATATGTTTAACCAGATCCTCTTTTAACAATGGAACTAATTCTAGAAAGTTTTTAATACAGATTCATTTGTTGTTCCTAATTTGTGCCTAAGTCCAGGTAAAAGAAGGATGACATTTTCCCCCTCAGAGTCAAGCTTTAGGAAAGGGTAGGTGACTTGCTATCCCATTTTCTCATTTCCTATTCCCTTCTCAGTTTACTTCAGTAGACTTTGCCAAGATCATCAAAGACCACCCAGTTTTCAGTTCCAATTTACTTGGCCTCTCAGCCGATTTTAACCCTGTTGATCATATTCTGTTTCTTGAAACATTCTCTCTGCCTTTTTCAACGATGGCTCCCAGTTTTCCTCCTACTTATTTTGGCTAGCCTCCTCTTCTGTGGGTTTTCTTTTTCAATCTGGCAATGAAATATTGGACTTTCCCCCAAAATTCTATTTGGCAAATGTTCCCACTCTACAGGTAGTCTCTCAATGAGCTCAGTTATACACTTGGCTTATACCACAGCACACCTGATAATGATTTATAAGTCTATGGATCCATTTCAGATCTTTTTCTCACCAGATGAGATGAGACAAGGAACACACTCCCTTCCAAGGGATCAGATGGTTGCAAGGAATCTCCAGGTTTGTGTCTAATCTTACAGCAAGCCCAAATGAAAATGAATTACTTATTTTCCTATAATCCAGCAAAAGTCCTTTATGTAAGTATTGTGAGCTTCAAGGAACTTCACTGGGTTATATGCCCTCCCAGACAAGAAAATGATTAACTTCACCCAAAACTCAATGGACTAAGAATCGGGGGCTTTTGTCAAGGAGAGCACATGACTGGTAGACAGTGCAGGTGACAGGTCACCCCAGCACACTGCAATACCACCAGCAGTATCTACCGTTACCAAAGCCTGACAGATCCAACGTTGGAGAAAGGTTAATGAGGCAGGTGACAATCAGAGTGACTGCTGAGTGCACACGATGTTTTGGGTCAGAAAAAGAACTGGGGCCAGAAGGCAGTAAGTCAAGAGGGCCCTTGTGAATGACGTCTGTGGAGGGGAAATGCAACGTACCAAAAGAAATCCATGCAGACAGGAGATCAAGTAGCCACAGAGGTGTGCATGAGTTGGTGAAACCAAAAGCCAAGGGAAGCAGACAAGCCAGCAGGACAGGACATGAGCAGGAAGCTAAACCAACAAACTGGACCAGGTTGGACAGCCCGTGTCTTCAGATATCATGTAAGAAGCAGAAAAAGAAAAGATTGCAGTTGTCAGAATCTGAAGGCAAAGAAGCTGGCAAAGTGTGACAAAAGAAATTGTGCTTACACACATGTGGTAGAATGGAATGGAAAAAAGGATTGATTTAAACTCGTGTGTTTTCACCACTGATTTAACTCCTCTGGAACCAGCAGAACTGATTCTGCTGCAGGCGGCCTGTCTTAGGAGTCACTGGAAAAATTAAGTGTGTTCATACCCAATAATACCAGGGTACGTTGATGTGAATATGTATAGCAAAATTGTAGTTACATTTAGCCCCAAAATGCAGAGGATTCAAATTCAATAAAGAAGGCAAGCGTGAGGTGATGGAGTAAATAAGTACAAAAGTGGAGAGTATTTAGGATAACGAAGTAAAAACCCTTAGAACAAGGGGTCTAAATGCTCTTAGACTTGCATGAGCAAACAAGCATTCGTATATGGCCAGGAAGCATTTAGATTAGGATATGGTAGGATGCCATCTTGAATAGTTGTAGTTAATCTTTAAAAAAACAAACAAACAACAATTCAGGTTTGGGGTTAAAGTTTAAAGATATGGCCAGCTGAACAGATTGATTGGGGATAGATTATGTTCTTGTAAAATTTCCTTAAGATCAACCAGAAAAAACTGTCCTATGCTTAGGTCATTGAGACAGTGCCTTGTGACATACTGAACTATTAGTATACTTTAAAATATGAGCTATTGGTTCAGTGAGACACATAGAATAATTATTTTATAATGTCTTCATGGTAGATAGTGCTATATCAGGAGTCGGGCTGGAAAAGCAGGGTCTCAAACTGCCAACTCCGTAAATGTCCATCAACAGGTGAAGGGATAATCCTTCTGTGGTGTATCCATATAGTGGAATATTATTTAGCTACACAAAAGAATGAATTATTGATACACACGTAAACACGGAAGAATCTGAAAATAATTATGCTAAGTGAATAAAACCAGACCCAAAAAGTATATATTGCATGATCCAGTCTATGTAAAGTCATAAAATATACAATCTAACCTACTACAATAGAAAGCAGACTGTGTGTTCCTTGGAGATAGTGGGAAGGAGGTAGTGAGGAGGAGCAAGGAGAAAAATTGGCATAAAAAAATCTGGGAGGACTCATATTTGTGTTCATTATCTTTATTATAGTGGTAGTTTCATGGGAGTATCATCTACAAATCTTATCAAAGATTTGTTCACTTAAATATTTATTGTATATCAATTATACCTCAATAAGACCATTGAAGAAATTTAAAAATAAAATAATGGATAGTTTTTTATTAATTGATAGCAAAGGCAGGAGGCCTAATATAATGAACCTCTAGAGTGAGACTCTATTCAGGGAAATCCATGCATGATTCACTCCACAGGGTATTTATATAATAAACAAATGCTAAATAAAGTTTATTGATCTGTAAAAAAACAAAATCTATAAAGAACAAAAGACTGGAGAAGGGAGAGAGTTCACAGTGGTGGGGCTGAAAAGACCTTTTATAGGTTTTATAACGAAACTTAGGGTTGTGTGTGACTCCAACCAGCATGAGTCCAACTGTTCCCACTGTGAGGTTGAAGTGACACAGGGATGAATCCAGTTGTGGAGGTGATGTCACCATGAGAGCTAAACGCACCTGCAGGGTGAAGTCAGCGTGAGGGGAGGGGCGGATCCAGCTGTGGGGCTAAAGTCATCTGTGGAATGCCACACCCGTGTGCCTGGGAATGCTGAATCCGGTTAAGATTTCACCTACAAATATTGTGTGCCACGGCAGGGCTCTTGAGACTTCAATGGGCTCCTCAATGTACATCTTGAGGTAACATGGGTAGCTAGGAAAAAATGTATTTTGACCCTTCAGTGGGACCATCTAAAGAGGAATTTTTGTGGAGAGCTGGACAGGTAAAAGCAGACTTGGGCTGGGCTCAGTAAACAGAGCATGTAGGTTGAGTCTTTATGTGGTAGGAGCTGGGGCTGGGAAAACATTTTAGATTCTGGGCTGGGGGATTTCAAGGTTTGAATTTCTCACTGGTGACAAAAGGGGGAGTATGTGCAAGTTTCCTTATCAGCTTACTCAGAAGGTACAAAGAAGGGACAGATGGGGCTTGAAAGCTGTCAGAGGTCAAATGTAGAAAGTGAAATCGGATTTCTTATTTCAAGTACTCTATTACTATTATGGTGCTTAAAGGATTTTAAAAAATATATGTGAACTGCTATAGATTCACATCTAATTCCAAGTGACATTTTAAAAATTGCTATTTGAAATGACAAAGGGGCTGTAACATAACACAATAAAACAAAGTTTATAGCCATTCTTATAGTCAAGAGAAAAATTGATAGTACCTGAAAATTGAAGCTACTAGAAGCTAAAAGAAGGCATGTAATAATAAATTAAAATTTCCCTCTTTAAAGTTACTTTCAATTTAAGGAATAAGGACTGAATAAATTCAGATCAGATAAGAAATAACCAACATTTTCACTTTTGCAGGAACTGGGCTTAAAACACATTTTTTAACTTTAAAAATAACCAACAATTTTTTTCTCTATTGTTTTAAACTTAAACTCTCCCCCACCTCTATTTTTCATTGAAATAACTGTAAAAGCTACATTGGGCACCATTCCACCCAACAGATGCAGGAAATACTGGAAATCTTTTGACAAAATCTGTCCTGCAGAGATTTCCTTCTGAATTTTGCAGACTTAAGCAATTTACATAAACTAAAATTTAAAACAAAACAAAGCAAAAACCTTTTCGGCAATTAACCTGTGAGTTACAGGATGAGATCATGAAAGGTGGAATATAATTCCGTTATGATAATTTGGAGGTGATAGAGAAAACTTTCCTTGAGTGCATATGGCAAACTTTGTTGTTACTCTATTTCAAATGCAATGTCTTGTTTGAAAGTCCATTTGGTGATAGAAAATTACTTATTTCCCTAAATATTTAACCACATGCCACAAACAAAATAAATACATTTTTATAGAGATAACCCTTGTTCAAGAGAGTATTCATAAATTAATTTCTTGTTCATTAACCAAATGCACCATTTTAATATTTTGCTGAACATATTCATGTCAATATGCCTTGGCATTACTTGGTGTGAACGTACTTAATTATGCCAACAACTCACTAGACAAGCCTGTTAACAGTAGAATCATTTGCTGGTGCGAAAACAATTTGATCAGTTATTAAGGCTTGTTAAATTAATCCAATTTTTCATATCATTCCATTCTACAAAAATGTATAAAAACAGTTTGGTATTTATTTCAAATACAAAATATATTGAGTGCAAAATAGATTCTACATTGCTTCAAAACTTGATAGAATTCTGACTCATCGTGGAAAAGATATTTGATTGTCTTGTAAATAAGAGTTTGAATAAAGAGAAATTCCTTAGCTATGCCTAAATAACACTAAATGCATTCATCTTTTAAATAAACATAAATATCTGTTTAAATTTATACTTCATCCCATGAACATGAATGTTCTTAGGTAGTTGATTTAGTATCATGTTTGGTTAATTGTTCCTTCTCCTTATACAGAGAGAAAAAGAGAATGAGAGAAAGTAGTAATGACAGACAACATATTCTTCAATATAGCCAGATAACATACACCAAAATATAATAGCCTCTAAGTATTGTGTTGGTCAAAGTAAAAAGTATGATATTATCACTTACAGGTGGCACAAATTACATAAAACAAAAATAGGCATATTGCTCAAAATGTCTATAATGTATCCTCTAGGATACCTCATTGCAAGCACAACATGGAGTTTTATTGACTATTTCTTCTTTTTTTTTTTTTGAGTTGGAGTCTCACTCGGTGGCCCAGACTGGAGTGCAGTGGCCGCTCCCGGCCACCGCAGCCTCGACCTGCTGGGCTCCGGCGATCCTTCCGCCTCAGCCTTCCAAGTAGCCAGAATTACAGGCATGCGCTACCACGACCGGCTGATTTTTTGATTTATTGTAGAGATGAGGTTTCGCTGCCCAGGCGGGTCTCGAACCCGCAGGCTCAGGCAATCCACTCAGCTCAGCTTCCCAACGGCGCGGGATTACAGGCTGAGCCACCGAACCCAGCCATTGGCTATTTCTTATTAGATTTCTCAGGGTTTGCCAGTTACATCACTTTGCAGTGAATAAGACCTCTTCCTATATGCCAAGTAAGATTTTATCAATAGTTTAGGTAGAATAGATTTATTTCCTGTTGTTATACCCTAGTACACTTTTACTAGCAAAAACCTTTTAAAATTTTTATAGATGCCTGAGCCCGCGGGTTCGAGACCCACCTGGGCAGCGAGACCTCATATCTACAATAAATCAAAAAATCAGCTGGGCATGGTAGCGAATGCCTGTAATTCCGGTTACTTGAAAGACTGAGGCGGAAGGATCGCCGGAGCCCAGCAGGTCGAGGCTGCGGTGGCCGGAAGCGGCCACTGCACTCCAGTCTGGGCCACCGAGTGAGACTCCAACTCAAAAAAAAAAAAAAAAAAATTTATAGAGTGAAATTATAACTTGATAGTCTAAGCAAGTTGAAAACATTCCAAATAATATTTTATTTTAAAATATTTCTCAGGTTAAATATGTTAATTTTTCTTTATTAACAAACACATTTCATCTCTTTCTAGGTGTCTTTTCATGTAAGTCAGAGGGTGGGGGATAATCCATGTACTTTAAACAATATATTAATTTAGTTTGAAAATCAGTGATATTGAAACTCTTATAGAATATAAATAGCACTAATAATTATATTCAAATTACTGAAAATAACCTAATAAATGGGCTATCAAGTTTTGAAGCAATGTTACTTTAGAGGCAAGAAAATATGTTAGAACTGAAATTATTGATGTGTGATGTTGTAACACAGTTTTTAACAGGAAACTTCCCCACATTGTGGCCCTATTGTTGTTTACTAATATTTGAATAATAACCTTTTTAAAAATAGTTATCAGATGATGTGTGGAGGCTGACTAAGTACTGATAGCTGAAATTCAGATACTATTTGATGCCAAGCAGTACATATAAGTTCTTTGTGCAGATTTTTAAAAGAGATTTTTAACTTGCAATTATTTAGAACACACAAAAAGTCCACCAGTTTTAAAGACTATTATTTAAGATTGAATAAAATGTCACCATTCAGATGAGTAGCATATAGGCATGTCATAATTTTCCTGCAAATTGAGGTGTATTTACTCATAGCACAGGTGTCCAATAGTATTTAATTTTAATTAACAATGAGCTGATCATAGCTTCTACTGGAAACCATTGTTAGCAGAATGACTGTACTTATTTCTGGCTTCTGCATTGAAAACCCTCATTTATTCATTCAACTAATATTTGTAAGAACCAGTCAGATGATTAGGAAATTAAGCAACCAACCTTTGTAGTCAGTTAGGAAGGAGGAGGGGATGAAAGCTGAAATTGGAGGATTAAAGCCAGGAGAAGTGTGAGGCCAAGAGCAAGGACTGGAAACATTTCTGAGCCCTATGATGACTTTCAATAAGTATGAAGATTGAAGTGCGAAGAAATTTGGAAAAATGGAAGTTCGAGATCAGAAAGTCAGCCGAGTTTGAAGCTTTGGAAAGTCCAACAATGTTGCAGTGTATCCTTAAAAGACAGTGACAGAACAGAAGGGAAGGGCGTAAGGATTGGGGATGCTGAATTGCACATTCTCCTCGTAAATGTTGAAATGGATGCTGGGAGACAGGGTTGGGGGAGAGGAGCCATTGAAAGCAGGGGAGAGGCTTCAGTGAATGTAATAGGTGACCTAAAGTCATAGTACTTTTTAGAAGAAGTGTAGGATAATGAAGAAAATTCCAGGGGCATGGAGGTATAGCAGCATCACAGAGAAATGTCAAAACATTTTTACACAGATAAACTTGGAACAAGGTTTCAAAAAGCAAGAAAGTGGAGGAAACATATTGGAAAGAGTTGTCTTTTGCTAAATGTGTCTCATAGCACTTGGTATGTATGCAGGTACATAGTTAATGTATATATATATTTTTTGTGTGTGTGAAAGTAGGATGTATTAAGAAGACAGAAAAGCTCCCACAGTGAGAGGGGATCTGAAAGAGATTGCCCAGTTTTTATATTTATTTATTTATTTATTTATTTTTTTTTTTGGATTTTTTTTTTTTTTTTTTTTTTTTGAGTTGGAGTCTCACTCGGTCGCCCAAACTGGAGTGCAGTGGCCGCTCCCGGCCACCACAGCCTCGACCTGCTGGGCTCTGGCGATCCTTCCGCCTCAGCCTTCCAAGTAGCCAGAATTACAGGCATGTGCTACCATGCCCGGCTGATTTTTTGATTTATTGTAGAGATGAGGTCTCGCTGCCCAGGTGGGTCTGGAACCCGCGGGCTCAGGCAATCCACTCACCTCAGCCTCCCAAAGGCGCGGGATTACAGGCCGAGCCACCGAGCCCGGCTCAGTTTTTATATTTAATACTTGATGTTGCAGCTATTTAATGTATTTGTTTTATTTCTCTAACTGTACCTTAAATTCAAAAGGGGACAAGGAAGATGGCTTATTTATCCTTATCATCAACTTCATAGAATGCAGCAAACTTAGATACTTTATAAATATGTTAGTTAAGAAATAAGATCATGTTAGTGAGCGATTCAGGTTGAGATTTCAGGTTACTAAAAGTGTCAAAAGAATTTTTTGCATTTTTCTCCTTTTCATACATTTTAATGTTTTTTTAAAATATAATTTCAATACAGTAAAATGTACAAATCTCAGATATATATCTTGATGAAGTTGACAAATGTATATAGCCTTACAACCGATAATGCACCAAGACTGACTCAATGGCTTATAAAAGCTGACTGTGACCATCTCTTCTTGGCCATGATTCGGTGATGTCAAGTTGGTGATCTGAGATCAACCACTGTGACAGAATTTACAACATGAAATTTGCAAATGCTGTAAAGCTGGTTTTTTTTCTACCCCCCAGAAATCAGTTGTCAACATTTACCAGGACATGACTGCTTATTACCACTAATCAGATCAAAATAGACATTTCATCACCAGAGTCATTATTTAAAGCCCCCTTTAAGTTAATTCCTTGGCAGCCACTTTTTGGATTTCTGTCACCATTGATTGATCTTTTGCCTGGTCCTAAACTTCATATGACTTGGAATCATATAATATGTGTTACTTGTCTTAGAACCCATCACTCACCATAACATTTTTTTCTTTTAATATGTGTATTGTGTGTATCAGTAATGTGTTCTTTCTTTATGGGTGTGGAATATTCCATTGTAGGAATATGCCAACATTTGTTGATTTTCCTACTGATGGAAATGTAGGTTATTTCCTACTTGGAACTATTTTAGAATAAAGTTTCTATAAACATTGTTGTACATGTTGTATGTGGGGAAGTATGTCCTATGTATTTATTTCACTTGAGTATATACTTAGGAATAAAATTGTTGGACGGTAAGGTAGGTATGCTAAACTTTATCAGAAGCTGCCAAATAGATTTCTTAAGTAATTGTACTATTTTATATATGCACCAACAATCCACTTTTTGTTATTTCTGACTTCAAAATATAGCACAGATTTTATTCCTCAAACTTTCATCACCAAAAATTTAATTTGAAACTGTGTTAGGTAAGACCAATTGTTTTCTCAAATTTCAAGTCACTACCTCAGTGTTACAGAATCAGAATACTGCATTTTAAGAATAGAGTGTTCAGTGGCTCAGCCTGTAATCCTGCACTTTGGGAGGCTGAGGTGAGTGGATTGCCTGAGCCCACAGGTTCAAGACCTGCCTGGGCAACTTGACGAGACCTCATCTCTACAATAAGTCAAAAAAATTAGCCAGGAGTGGTAGCGTCTGCCTGTATTTCCAGCTACTTGGAAGGCTGAGGCGGAAGGATCGCTGGAGCCCAGCAGGTCGAGGCTGCGGTGGCCGGGAGCGGCCACTGCACTCCAGTCTAGGTGACAGAGTGAGACTCTGACTCAAAAAAAAAAAAAAGAATAGAGTGGTTTTGTAAAATTATATGCCATAATCAATTGCTCTCATGTGACATAGAAATGGACTCATGCTTATGTCAATTCTACTAAAAGCCTCCAAGTAGTCCTTTGAATCTTCTATTTAAAGAGCAAGAAAAATAAAAATAAGCAATGATTTTAAAAGTTCAAGGTATGTTTCTCAGAAACTCTACATTTGTATTGAAAGAGTTACATGTATCTAAATGTGAGAGGAATGTCTGTATCTATTTTTCAGAGTTCCATGCTGCTAACTGGACCCTATACATGGACTCATTATTTGTTTTTTGATAATACAGGATTAACCTTCATCACTGAGTGTTGTCCTCCTCATTCAGACTCTTCTCCAGAGTGTAAAAATGAATTGTAATGGTTCCAGTGAAAGGTACTGATATTGTGCTTACTCAGGTCCATAACAATCACTCAGTTAAGTAAAACATGACAAAACCAAAATTACCCAAATTTATTATTTAGACAGATGCAGACAAAATTATTTATTTATTATTTGCCTAGCTTTTTTTTAGTTTTTAACCAGCTGTTAGAAATATCTGTTTAGACATATTATCTTATTTGATTGACATTTTTCAAAAAATATGGCTTATGTATTTATTTTTTCTCTGTGAAAGATATTTTGTCATTGTTTTGTTTTATGTTATTGTTTTGACTCAAGGGATACATGTGCAAATTTTTTACATAGGCATACTGCATGATGTTTAAGCTTCAGCTTCTATTGAGCACTTTGATTGACATTTTTTAAAAATATGGAATTGAAACATCACTTTTGTTAATATGCTGCCACTCTGTACCTAGCAAGTATGACTGATTTTTTAAATATTTCAGTGGATCATTCTGGTATCATGTGGGCATGGATGTGGTTGTGGCATCTCCTAAATGATTTATTAAAGGGTCTATAACCATTTTTTTTTCTTACTTAGACTCTAGCAAGATGTTAACAACATAGCAACTTCTTAACTAATACTTAACTGATTAGGAAGCCATGCCATGAAACGTCATAAACAAACTTCTAACAACTAAAGATAAATAAATCTGAAAAACTATCTAGAATGAAAACAAAATAATTAGAATAACAACAGATTTCGGATACAAAATCACAAAGGCCAGAAATAACCGGCACATTTGCAAGTGCTGAAGGAGCTGTCAAACCAGAATTCTATATCCTCAAAGATATTCTCAAATAATGAAGAGTAAATCAAGAAAATCTCAGATGAAGGAAAACTAAGAGAATGTCGCTAACAGACCTAGCCTAAAAATAGGTAACAGAAGCTCTTGAAACAGAAAGGAAACAATAAAGGAAAAAAATCTTGAGACAGCTAGAAGAGTGAAAGTATGAGTAAATACTACAGACTTTCTTTCTTCCTTTGAGTTTTCTAAACTATGTTTGATGGCTGAAACCGAAATTATAGTACTGCCTAAGAAAATAGCTACCTAATTTAATAAGACTACCATATGTCTCTAGTGTAAATATTTCAACCTGACAGTATTTTTGATAGTGAACTGTAATGAAAAACTCAAGACCTCTGTGTGTGATGTATTGGTTTTATTGCATATTAGTTTTATAAACTGAGACAAGTGCTTCTTTTTTCTTCTTTTCCACAAAGTGAAATATAACATTTTTCTTATGAATTTCCTAAGATTGTTTTGATAAGTTTGTAAACTCCGAAAGACTATAAAATGCAATGGCATTAAAATGATTACTATTACTTATCTTAAAACATTGTCTTCTTCAGAGGTAATCTATAACAATATCTAGCATGCTGAAATTTTTAAGTGGTACTGATGTTTGTGATTTATGTTGAAATGAGTAAATAAATTGGAAAAATAAATGGGAAGGATGAGAGGAGAACAGTGAGATGATTGGTGCAGTCAAATGTTCATGATAAGATTGAAGTGATGGGTTTATGGGTATTCACTGTAAGCTTCTTTCAACTTTGCTCTACGTGTGAAAAGTTTTATAAGAAAGTGTTAGATTAAAAACTGTAACATAAAATTCATAATTCTCATAGATTTCAAGGAAATAAAGATAACCTATCATGTTACTAAACAGATCAACGTCATGATACATGATATCAACATAACATAGACTATGGTAACAAAATTATATTTACAAGTAAAATGAAATATAAGTTCTGTGTGTGTGTATGCACGCATGCACATGCACATACACACACGCTCCATAGGGAAGACTCCCAAAAAACTCAGAATTCATTTATAAAATATTGAGTATTTATTCTGATGCGTGTAAACTTTAGTCACCTTCAAAGTACTCTACATTTGATGCAATATACATGTTGAGATGCTTTTTCAACTGCTCAGAACAGTTTTTTTTTTTTTAGAAAGCAGGATTTATTAAGAGGACAGAAAAGCTCCCATGAGGGGATTGCCCAGAACAGTTCTTGAATTTGCCCATTTTGAGGCTTTTTAGTGCTTCTGTTGTTTTTATTTCACCTCTTCCACTTCGCAAAACATTTCTCCTTGAGGACTTTTCATCTGGGGAAACAAAAAACTAGTCGCTCAGTGTGAGGTCGGGTGAATAGGGAGGGTAGGACATAGGGGTCATGCTGTTTTTGGTCAAAAACTGCTGAACACTCAGAGTGGTGTGGATAGGTGGGCTCATAAATCACCCATCATGAAATGGGCAAATACTTTGAAGGAATCTCCAAAAAGCACTCACTGAAGCCTAACACAGCTTCGGCAGCAATGCTGACTGGTCCACTGATGCTGATAGGTTTCTAGAACACTTGCCTAGTTGGGGAAGTTTGAGCTACCAGGGGCCCGCCCTCCAAAGATAATTCTGTTGTGTGTGTGTGTGTGTGTGTGTTCCTCATATATACGTGTAGACATATACACACAGATATACATAAAACTCAACATAACACAAATAAAATACAATTGTAAATTCTTTTCCAAATTTATGCTAATGTTTTGCTGTATACCTTTTTCTTTTTCTTACATTCTCATAATATGCTAATAAATAATTTTACTTCAAATATCTGAGAGGAATTTGGTTACACGTCTTTCATTTAGGAAAGAAAATTTGTAATGCGTCTTTTTTCAAGTCAAAAAACGTCAATGCTCAATCATCATAATCATACTCATTTTCTAAATATAGTAATTGTGATCAAAATTTCCCATTCCTTTATATAGTATTGATGGTAGAATGTGGGTTATGTCAACTGTACACCCAATCCTAAAACCTTTTGATACTCAAGACTCAAAAAATTAACTTCATTTTTCTGGGTCAGATTATTTTCCAGGCAAAGAGAAATAGATTCAAATTAAAATATCATTGAAAATGTTCCTGAGGACATCAACGTGTTTTTGTAAAAGCAATATTTAGAGTTGTAAAATGTAAATGAGTCATATGGATTGCATTTCACTTGGAATAACCACACATTGGAAACTTAATGTAACATGAGCTTGGAGAAAGTTTGGGATGTTTTAGGTTACCTTTCATGATTGTGTTTTATGATTTCCACTAACAAGCCACAGTTGAAGAGTAGAGTTACTATATGTAGCAGGGGTGGCATTGCGGTGGTACATATTTGTTGGAAGGGACCCAGTTGCAGAGTCTTAAATCTGTCAGTTGGGGAGAGTTCATCACATTCCAGGGCAGCGTTGTTGCACGATCTCAGGTGCACCCAGAAGCCTGGCTGAACTTAGCATGTGCACAACTTCATAGAGTCGTTCATTTTGCCATTCATTGATCAACTTTTTCATTCATTTTAGAGCACTTAATTAGTGCTTGATATTATTATTAGCTTAAGAGATAGGGTAAAAAAAGAATCCTGATTAAAAGTCAGCGACTCACACAATCCATGAGTATAATAGATATTCTTGTTGCCACACTTATATCTGTTGACACCTCCATGTTTGTGCATTTCAGACTGGCTTCTAACAGCCAGAACCTGCATCTCTTTATCTGAGGACTTTTTCTGGCCACCAAATTCTGTTCTGCCTATGTGCAGTAGGCTGAGGGCATGGAAATTAATGTCTTCCAGAAGCGGCCCTCAATCAGTTTCCTATGAGTGGGATACACTGAGGTTCGTGTTCTACTGTTTCCCAGATTACTTCATCGGGTCTAAGCTCCACTGATCCACGGGGTTGGTTTTTCTTTCCCCATCTTATTTCTCCACAATCTTAATCACAATCCCTGATATCAAGTCACAGATATGCTACTTGTTCTAGAATCCTTACCTCAGAATCTGCTGCTGAGGAACCCAAACCAATACAATAGGAAAGTCAGGGATGGAAACAAGTAATCACAAATCCCTGGTTAGTGCAAATGTAAACAAGACACCAAGACACTGCCCTGAATGTTTCTGGGGAACTTAGATCGTTAACTGAAGACAAAGACATCACCCTGCCTTGGAAAAGAAGGGAATGATGGGGCGAGAAGAAGAGAGGATGAAGGGAAAATGTGGAAGGAGGAAATGATAAAGGCTGGGCAATGTTTAGGAGGGTAAACGATGCTTGAGTAGCATTTTGAACTAGGAATGGTTTTTCCATACAGAAATATGGAGATTGAGAGTCTAGGCAGAGGTGCAGAAAGTAGAAAGGCCCAGAGCCACACCAAAGGTCGTGGTGAGTGAACCAATTACAGTACAGTGTGCTGGGAACATAGTATGGATGTAAGGACTTGAGAAAGGTCACATAGGTCAGGATGCTGGGGCAAGACTGTGTAGACTCTGAAGGCTATCCAAGCATGTGGGAATCACCAAGACCTTCTGCCATGGGGCTCCGCTTTGCTTGCCTGTTTTTTCTATAGTAGTCTGGAAAAGCCTACTGTCTTGGGTTCAGTAGTCACTAAAGAACTAGTGCTGAATGTGTTTGAGGACGTGAACTGTTTATTCTATGATATATTTGGTTTTTAAAAAATTAACTGTTTCAAGCTACAAATGGTCACAGAAAGCATTGGCCCAGTCCTCTAACTTTGCAGAACCAAGGTCGAAACATATATATCATAAATCCAAGTCTTTCTCCAGGACACTATGTTGTTCCTTATTTCAATTAAAATAATTGTTTAAGCTATGCTGTTATGTTGATGTTCTTGAATACAGGGAAAGAGAAGCACTGTATTTCAAAACTCAGTACACAGATGGAACAAGATTGGCCATAGGTGACTTTAACTGATGATATGTATGTGTACATGTGGGTTCATTATGTTATTTTCTCTACTTCAGTGTGTTTGAAGGTATTCATGATAAGATTAAAAATCAATAACTCTCAAAAGAGAATTAAAATGATCTGTGGCAGACTCTGCTAGGTACCTTTAACATTCGGTATACCTGTCCCATGTGTAGCCCTCAGGTACACCCTTCTTCAAGTGCTGTACTTGGCTGGGAGCCTTCATGGCTGGTTCCCCTCACTCCATGCTCAGGGTATTTTTAGCTAATGACTGGATGAGGGTGATAATATAGTGACAAGAACTCTCTTACCTCCGGTGGAAAACTTCTGGGGCAATTCACACTGCAGAGCCTCCTGTGTGATCAGACTAAAGTCAGACTTCTCCTGAGCCTCCACACTGGACTGGTTTCTTCCTCAACTCTTCCTTGGTTTCTTCACACCCTGGAAGTTTCCTCTGACATTGCTCCCTCAGCAAATCATTTGCAAAATAATTTCTGTCTTACACTCTACTGCTAGGAACTCAGCTTTAAACAATGGATTCGTAGGGATTAGTCTGTTGATTAGGAGGCTAGACCAGGTATATGAATAAGAAAGTCTGGTTCCCAGACTGATTCTGCATTTTTAAAAAATGTGCCAATCAATTCTGTAAACCTCAGGTGCCCTTCAAAATGAGAAAAATAATATTTCCCTATATTGTATGATATTTTGAAGAGCAAAAGGGATTATGCATATAAAATAACTTTGGGAACAGGAAAGTTCCATAAAATGATGATATTAATATGCTATTTTATTATCTACAAACAGTTACAATCTGCCTGACAATTAATTATAATGTATCGCTTAATTCTCCAAAGTGAGAAATTATTTTAAGGCAAATAAACAGATATTTGCTGCAATGTGCCACATAACGGGGTTGGCCTTTTCTCTTTCATTTAGGCTTTTCATCCCTGCCTGCCGTTTCCTGACAAGACACCACAGCTAGATGTGAATCAGGACATCTGGGAGACAATGGACTCCCATCATCTTTATGGACAAGGAGGGCATATTTCCATTTTCTTTTCCAGGAATGGAATTTTGTAAATTGGATGTCAACATTTTATAACTTTTATTAAGAAAAAAATCAACCACAATTCTGCTTACATAATACTGTAATAATAATCTCTACCATTAATACTGTACCCTGCTTTCCAAGTGCCCTCTGACAGATACCAATTCCCTATTTCAGGTAAGTTTCAGCAATAGATGTACTCACACAACACAGCATCTAAGTGTGTGACTAAGGTAACAGCTACAAAGTTGAAACAGTGCATTAAATATAAACTGAGTAAAAACTGCTAGAGGGGATGTCTATACTTGTGCCAAGTTCTTGATGGGCACACCATCATCTCAAAAGAAAGTCACTGAATTCTTACATGCAATGGCCCATTAATCTGGCATCATACTTTTTTCTTAGAAAGATCATTTGGGGAAAGGAAATAGGTTGTTTATGATCAGTCTTTTTCTTCCCTTCTCTTTGTATGCTTAGATTATTAAAAGTTATTAATCCTTATTCACACATTCCTGTCTTCATAAGAATGTGGCATTCACATGAAGTCTTTTTGAAATGTGTATGAAATTACCTTAAAATATCTAAAGAAGAATTCAGATTTTCTGTTGTCCCTTCCTAAAAAAAGTGCTCCATACTTCATTGCTGAATATCACTATGGTCACCTTCGAAGTATTCCCCTTGGGTAGCTATGCACTGATACCAGTACCTAGTCCACTTGTCAAAGCAATTTTGGAACTCTTTTTCTGGAATGGCCATCAAATCTGTTATCATATTTCCCTTGATGTCCTGAATCTCAGCAAAATGTCTTCCTTTTAATATTTCCTTTATCTTCTGGTAAAGAAAAAATTTACTGGGGGCCAGATCAGGTGAGTAGGGAAGGTGTTCCAATACAGTTATTTGTTTACTGACTTAAAAATCCCTCACAGACAGTGCTGTGTGAGTTGGTGGGTTGCCATGATGCAAGAGTTTCTTCAGGACCACGTTTGCACGTACCTTTCTCATGCCAAGATTTTCAGTTAAGATTTTCCTATTTTTCTATTGATGTTATTTGGTCTGCTATGCTTCTCACCATCAGTCAACGAATTTGATAATTCGACAAGTTTTTGCACTGTTTTAGTCAGTTTTGCTCTTTATTGACCATCCTGACACCTCTTCATCAGTGACACAGTCTATCCTCTCATAAAAATAAACAGCCAGGCTCGGTGGCTCAGCCTGTAATCCCACGCCTTTGGGAGGCTGAGGTGAGTGGATTGCCTGAGCCCGCGGGTTCGAGACCCACCTGGGCAGGCGAGACCTCATCTCTACAATAAAATTTAAAAAAAATTAGCCGGGCAGGGTAGCGCGTGCCTGTAATTCCGGTTACTCGAAAGGCTGAGGCGGAAGGATTGCCGGAGCCCAGCAGGTTGAGGCTGCGGTGGTCGGGAGAGGCCACTGCACTCCAGTCTGGGTGACAGAGTGAGACTCCAACTCAAAATAAAAATAAAAATAAAAATAAATAAAACATTTAATCCATTCGTACACTGCCGTTTTCTTCATGGCATTATCCCCATATACTTGGATTAACATGTCCCTGAACTCACTTCCACTCTTGCCAAGTCTACCAAAAAATTTAGTTTGTTTGTTGCTAAAATTCAAGCTTCGACATTCTCACAACAACACACCAAAACATGCAATAGCAATAACGAACACCACTCAGCATGATACTGTCACATATCGACACAAACATGGCTGTGATACACAGACATACAAAGGTTATGAAACCTTACTGAATTATTTGTACAATGCTGGCAACATAAGTGCACAAAGGCAAGATTGTAAACTTAATTGTCAGACCTTGTACTTCTGCAAATAAACTTCACTCAGAAGTACTATCTGGTAATGTCAAATGACCGGAGACTAGTTAGATGTCAGCATAGTTTAATGTAATAAATTGCATAAACTATATTAATATTGTGTTTTGTTTGTTTTCTACTGTATTTCTTTACGGAGCAACACAGATAGAAGATAAGAGAACAAAACTATTTCTCCCTAAGTTTACTTCCTTAGGAATTGATTTCTAATTGCAGAAGATTTAAATACTAATGATTCCCAAAAGCCTACCAAGCACATAGAAAAGAACAGTAAGAACTCACAGTTTTGCCGGGCTCGGTGGCTCATCCTGTAATCCCGCGCCTTTGGGAGGCTGAGGTGAGTGGATTGCTTGAGCCTGCGGGTTGGAGACCCGCCTGGGGAAGCGAGACCTCATCTCTACAATAAATCAAAAAATCAGCCGGGCGTGGTAGCGCATGCCTGTAATTCCGGCTACTTGGAAGGCTGAGGCGGAAGGATCGCCGGAGCCCAGCAGGTCAAGGTTGCGGGGGCCGGGAGCGACCACTGCCCTCCAGTCTGGGCGACAGAGTGAGACTCCAACTCAAAAAAAAAAAGAACTCATCGTTTTAAAAATCTGCTGTGCATACTAAATAGACTGCAATTTAAATAAACTTTAAAGCTTTGAGCAAGAAGGGAAATTAGTACAGGCAGTGGTTAGCAATTTTCAGGAGAGTGCCCTTAAAAATATTTGGAAGGTTGCTTAGGGGTTGTTAGTGAGTATATTTGACATGACAGACTAAAACCTATGTGTAAGTATGTGTGTGTACATATATGTTCTTACACTATTTTACCCTCTTACCCATCTAAACTTTTTAAAACTGAACTTATCCTGAACTGCGATTGGTTTTTCCTACAGGAATTATTGAAACTCTTTCCTCTGGTTGAGAATGGACTAGTTGATATCTAAAATAAAGATGTTTTCTTTATGGTAAGTGAGAAGAAGTATGTGGAAAAATGGCCAGAGACTAGGACAATGTTGCTGTATTGCCTATGAGTGAAGGAGCCATCTAAACAGGACTGGGTGTGGTCTTGGAAGAGGCCCCTCCCACAGGCCCATGGTTGTACACTGGCCTCTCAGCAGAAAGAAAAACCTTATTCCAAGAACTAACATTCAAAGACAGCCTTGGTACTTGAGAAAAATGTGTGCTCCACAAGCTTCATCAGCTACACCTATCTACACACCCACACGGACACAAGCTTGTCTAGTGTTGCCCATGTGGTAAACAGGAGAAGAACCGCCATAGACGTGCTGACCCATTATTTCTCAAGCAAGCTCTGACTTGTCAACCAACCTACTATCTCCTTCAGTTGGGGCTTCCTCTAAGTGACATTGAATTTTAACTTTTAGCCCAATTAGGACATACAAAAAAAAAAAGGAAAGCTAATGTAAAACATGTTAGCAAATATAAAACTCTGGGGTTTTTTATCTTTACAGTTGTACTCCTCCCAAATGATATCATATTGGACCAAGTCAGGAATGTTAGTGTAATTTTAAGAAAACAGAGAAATGGAAAAAGATAAATGATACCCCAAGAGATTCTTTAATCAGCAGATTTTACAGCCTTTGGACAATATCTGTGGTGGACTTGATGTTAATTTTTCACTGGGTCATTCCAAATTGAAGTAATCAAGACATTTCTGAATAAGATCCATGATTATTTCATCAGTGATTAGGTAATTCTGTGACAGATTTGTTCTCTTAAGTAATATTGGATTGATACACCAATGAAATAAATACTCTTTACTAAGGATCTAAAATTGTTTATATTAAAATGATATACTTTATAGATTTTAAAAGTCTTAAATACATTTAGACTTAAGATTCTGGGAAGATGTACACATTTTCTGCTTCTGCTGACTCAAAACCCTGGTCATTATATATGAAACAAACACAGAAAGGTGAAAAGATGAAGGCAGAACATCCAGGACTGTGAAGCCAAACAACAACATCCTAGTGAGTAACCTGGGTTTTCTTTTGGATTCATATATATCAGACTTGGATATGAAGAAGTCAACAAGTCAGAAAAACCACAAGTATATACACACATACAGAGAGAGAGAGAGAGAGAGAGAGAGAGAGAGAGAAGAGAGAAGAGAAGAAGAAGAAGAAGAAGAAGAAGAGAGAGGAGGAGGAGGAGGAGGAGGAGGAGGAGGAAGAAGAAGAAGAAAAGAAAACAGCAACAAGAGTGAAAACTGCTCTCTCTAGTCAAAGGAAAAAGAAAGGGCAGCTGAATAAGATAGAAAACTTTTAGACATTAATCACTCTACTCCAGTGAAACGTCATAGGCATAAAACAAAAACAAACAAACAAAAACACCAAAAATGTTGTCCTGTCAGCATCCTTGATAGCAAAGGCCACATGGTAAACCTAAATGTCCATGTGTGCCAGCTGTCATGGGCACTTCAATTTAGCATTTCTTCCTCCACCACCACCACCAAGGTGGTGTCAGAAAGGTCAAACAGAGAGCCAGAATTTTCATCATATTTGGCAGTAACAAAGATATTTATCCCCTAACAGTGACATTGGGAATCAAGGGGAAGGGAGGGACTGAACTTTTATTCTCACCCAGGAGTAATGAGGCATCCTTACCTCTCTCCTGGGATCATATAGGAGAAAACCCATTGGAGAGTCATGATTCTCACCACCCCCTAGTAAGGAGTACCTCACCTCTGATTTGACTAGTGGTCACATGGAGAGCAACAATGAGGCATTCCTTCATTGATACTTTCCTGCCTGGGGAAATATCAATGAAGAGAGTATGGGGACCCAGGAATCTGTCCCCACCACACAGTAAGAACAAAGGCTCTCTCTTTGTTATCAACAGAGGCAGAGTGGGGAACTCAAACTTCCACCCTACTGGTAAAACATGATCTGCTATCCTCACCTAGTAGTTACAGGGCAGAGAACCCTCTTCTTCTCTTGACAGAGCCATATCAAACAAAACTAGCAAAAATAGAAAGATTATAAGAGATCCAGGGTTTCTTACCACAATGTCCTAAGTTTTTAGGTAATATTCAAAGATCATATGTTGCACCATGAAACAGAAAGAACTCAAGTTCAATAAAGACAGTCAATAGACACCCACACCAGGATGTTAGTGTTGTTAGAATTATCTTACACCAATTTTAAAGCAGCCATTATAAATATGCTTTCACTGCCATTACAAATATATTTTAAATTAATGAAAAAATATAAATTCTAAACCAAGACATCAAAAGCAAATTTAAAAAATAAATGAAAAATTTAAAGCTGAAAAGTATAAAACCAAATTAAAATAAGTCAGTGAATGCTCTCAACAGAAAAACGGAGGGTACAGAGAAAAAAAATTCAGTAAACTGAGATAAAACAGTAGAAGTCATACAATCTGTCTCAATAATTTAAGATTCTATCTCAAGAACTTAGGAAAAGATGGACAAAATAAACCCAAGCCAATGGAAGAAAGGAAATGTAAGAGCATAAACTGATGAAATTGGAAACAGAAACACAATAGAAAGACTAAATTAAATAAATCTGTCTTTAGTGAGCCCAGAAGAGCTGGTTCTTTGGAAAGATCAATAAAATGGGCAAAGAAAAAAAAGGAGATGCAAATTACCAATATCAGAAATAAAATAGGATGCTATCACTATAGACTTTTAAACATCAAAATGTTAAGAAAGTAATACTACAAATAATTCTATACATATGCATTTGACAATTTGGATGAAAAGAAATGGTGTTCAAAAACACACACTACTGCAACTCACCCAAAACTTAATATGTAATGAAAAAAAATTACCACAAAGATATCTTCAGTCCTAGATAGTTTTACCAGTGAATAAGTTATTTTATTATTGCTACCAAACATTTGAAGAATTAACACCAATTTTCCACAATCTTTTTTAGAAAATAAAAGAGAAGGTAACATTTTCCAGCTCATTTTATGAAGCTAGTATTTCTGATACTAAAACCAGACAAAGACAGTAAAAACAACACTACAGACAAATATCTCTCTTTAATATGAACCCAAAATTCACAAAATATTACCAAATAGAATTCAAAAATATTTAAAAAGAAGTATACACCAAGACCAAGTGGTTTTTATTCAAGGGATGCATAGCTAGTATAAATTCGAAAAGCAATTGATGTAATCTGCTGTGTTAACAGACAAAAGAAGAGTCATATGATTATATCAGTATCTAAAAAAACACTTAACAAAATTAAAAACACATTCATGAGAAAAATTCTTAGAAAGCAAGGAATAGAGGGAAATTTCCTTAATTTGGTAAAAAGCATATATATAATACTTACAGCTAATATTATGCTTGTAGGTGAAAGACATCGTTTTCTCTAAGACTAAGAACAAGGCAGAGTATCTATTCTGACCACTCTTATTCAGCATAGTTCTGGAAGTTCTGGCTAGAACAATAGGCAAGAAAAAAAAAAGACATGTAGATCAGAAAAAAATAAATAAAACTGTATATATTTGCAAATGACATGAATATCTACATGAACAGACCAAGGAATCTACATAAAACTCCCATAACTAGAAAGTGAATTTAGTAAGGTCAGAGGATACAAAATTACCGTGTAAAAATCAATCATAACTTAATGCTATAACAGCATTCATGTGAGAACCAAATTTTAAAACACAATACAGTTTTTAAAAAACTCAGTGTGATACATGTGATTAATCTAACAAAACACATACAGAATATGCATGGCAAAAACTATAAAATGTTGATAAAAGGAAGTAAATGAAAACTCAGTACAGTAATTGATATACAGAGTTAATAAATTTCTATCAGAATCTCCAAAGAATTATTTTTAGATATAGATAAAATCATTCTAAAATTTATATAGAAAAACAATGAACAAGAATTGCTAACACTTTGTGTGTGTATGTGTATGTGTATATCAAAGTCTCACTCTGTTGCCCAGGCTGGAGTGAAATGGCATGCTCACAGTCACCACAGCCTCAACCTGCTGGGCTCACATGATCCTTCCTCTTCAGCCTTCCAAATAGCTGAAACTACAGGTGCACACCACCATGCTCTACTAATTTTCTGCTTTATTGTAGGCACTAGGTTTCACCAAGCTGCCCAGGCTGATCTTGAACTCCTGGGCTTAGGCAATCCTCTAGCTTCCACCTCCCAAAGTGCTGGGATTACAGGCATGAACCACCATGATCTGCCTGCTAAAACAATTTTGAAAAAGAGTAAAGCAAAAGGAATCAGCACAACTGATTGTGATACTTATAGTTATGGAAATCAGAATTGTGTGATGTTGGATGAGGAATAGACACACTGATGAAACAGAATAGTGGCTCAAAAATAGATTCCTTCAAATATTTTGAAATGATTTTTTTAAAAGATGAAAATGTAATCCAATGGAGGAAATCATTTTAGAAAATCAAGTTGGAGGAACTGGATATTGATTGGCAAAAAATGAAATTAAGTTTCACACCTAATACACAAACTCAAAATGGATTACATATTTAAGTGTAAAATGTAAAACAAAAATGTTTAGGAAAATGTAGAAAAAAATCCTCAGGATCTAAGACTGGAAAACGTTCTTAGACTTGACACCAAGATCTCATCTATAAAAGGATGATAAGGCATTGCCACATATTTCAACTTATTATAAAGCAAAGTAATTAAAACTTCATAATATTATCACATATATTATGTCAATGAATCACAAAATATTAATCAAAAGTTTATTATATATCAAGTATCTGATTTGTGGTAAGAAATATAAACAATGGGCAACAAAATACTATTTACTAAATTGTAATTTAATTATAATTGAGCAATTAAATTTTGAGGAAAATAGATTCACATATTATGCCAAAATAAAATTAATGCTAGTAATTTTGAATAATTTATTATATAAAATTAAATTTTAAAACCCTGTCCAAAATAATTTGAATATTTAGTTACTCTCTAACAATAAATAACTTTCCTAGTTGAAATGATAAGGAAAATTACAAAGTAAAAAGTTACCCAATTATACTGAATGAGAATTCTAAACTTGCACCAGGCAAAAATATAATTTTAAAAGATACTAGAAAAATATGTTAATAAACTACAATGGCCAAAAGAGACAAATTTTTTTTTTTCATAAAGAATTTATAAGAAAAATAAGATCCTAGTGACTAGCAAAAAAAAACAGAAACAAAGTTTAAGAAAATTTTTCAGAAATTTGATGATTTCCATAGAAAACATTTTATATTTAAAATGACATTATTTCCCCTTAAGGTAAAAACTAGATATATTTTATTACCATCACTATTAGGCAGTCAGTGGTAAGGTAAGTGGATACAACCAGGTTGGAAAGAAAATGTAATTATGTAATTATGCATTAAGAATTAAGAATTACCGAGAGGTTCATACAGTTAAATCCAGCAATCTCACTTATCATTTAAAAAATCTCAATAGGACATAGCTCTGTGCAAAATATCACCACCATTTTATATAAGAAAAATTCAGGCTGGGCATGAGGGGCTAACACCTGTAATCCCAGGATTTGAGTACCCGAGGTGGGAGGATCACTTGAAGCTTAAGACCAGCATGGACAGCATAGTAAAACCCTTGTCTCTACAGAAAATAAAAAATAGAAATAATTAGCCAGGTGTGGTGGTGCATGCCTGCAATCTGAACTGTTCAGAAGGCTGATTCAGGAGAATTGCTTGAGCCCAGGAGATCGAATCTGCAGTGAACCATGATCATGCCACTGTAGTCCAGCCTGGGCAACGGGTTCTCTAAAATCAATCAATCGATAAAAATCTTGAAGAAAAATTTCAGCACGAAGATAATGGTGAAATCTGTTACAGTTCACATGATTGAAATGATGATATGGGTGTTAAAAACAACAAGAGGAATGTTATTTCAAAGGGTGATAGCTATAATAGGAATAATCCAATAAAAATTGGGAAATGTTGTGTGAGTTACAAGCTGCAAGCTCATTGAACAAAGTCCCTTACCAATGTGATGTCCCTTACCAAATGTTTTTTTTAACATGACTGTTTCCTGTTGACTTGTGCTACAATTACACTTTTGTTTTCCTGTTAGTCAGTTTTTGGACAATCAGATTCTCAAGAGACCAAGCACCACCATGATGAAAAACATCCTGACCACAGGAAGACCCATTTATCCCTGTGATTAGATGTAGGAGTAATTTCCAATTAATTCAGTTTTCTTTTCTGAGAGTTTTCTAAGCTCCATATTTTTCAATGTGTGGTTATATTTCCAAGCAAGTCTTCCAGTGAATACATCCTTGCTCCTAAACATTTATCATTAGCACGTGATAAAAACCAACATGGCTCCCTCTTTCTTTTCTCTATAATTTTGTTTTGCCTGTGGATTCATATTAGATGAGAAAATCAAAGAAACTCACAAGTAAGCAGAGCACATTCTGAAGTGAAAAATAAAGTGATCTTTCTATCTTACTTTATTATACCCCAGCAATAACTTGTAGCATTCTTACAGTAGTTTTCATTTCAAAATGAAGTAAAGCACATCTGGTATTTCTATAACTTAACATTAAAATTTATTTCATAAATAGACCTCTAGAAAAGAACTTTCCAGAATAACTTTAAAAGTGGCATCTTATGTTATACATAAGATGTCCTTTGAGAGTTCAGCCAATATTATTTTTACTTTGCAACTTTTGCCATTTCTTTAAATATTTATGTGTTCCTCACATGTATTTCCAGCTTTGACTGAAACAAATGTGTTTCTCTTTTAAAGCAAGATAACTGGTTAAGACTGATAATGGCTCAGAATTTGTGGTTTTCTTTAAAAAGAAAATAGATATTGTTCTAATATCAACCTTCTTTTAGCAGCTGGGCATTTTGAGTTGAAACTAGAATTTAAATGCATTAAATAAGGAAAAATGTATGTATAAATGAACAAACAAGAAACTGGTAACTGACTGATTCTGAAATAAAATGAGACGCAGGGAAGCAGTGTGATGAAGACATATTTTCACGGGCTGTATGTCCCTGTGATTTGTTTAACTGTATACAAAAATTATTTATGTAAATGAATGAATGTATCCATATATCATTTGAAGACATACAGAAATAAATAAAACTATTGTCTGAGAAAAGACTTTCATCTTCACACCAATTTCTTTTTCTGAAAAGGTCTATATTTGAGGAAAATTCCATTTTGGAATATTTGAAGGAAAAAAAATGTTCTTAACTTTCCATGATTTATGACTGTGCCTGCCATTGGGCCTGGTATGTTTGGGAACCTGCAAGTAGTTATGTGGTTGCCAATTTGCTTTTTTGGTTGTTACTGATCTGAGGAGCACGTACCATGAGTAAGTCATAAAACATCACCGTGACTTATTCGCTTTTGTGAAAAATGGAACCCATCATTCTTACTGCTTTCTTGTCTATGGAGGGTATTAAAAGTCATTTATCAAGTACCTTTTGGAATGTTTATTGTTTTACCTGGAAAGAAGGCAAAAATGTAATCATTATCATAGTAAACCACAAAGTTTTTAAGTGCCAATCTTAAAAGTAAGTATTATGGCTCTTAAGTTTAGACTGGGTTCTCAGACTAAAGATGTTATCTATACCATTGATTTTGAATATTGTGAGACCAAAAGGAAACCTAAAAGTGATAGCCACTGCCACTTCTGAAGATAAAAATCATGAGTAACCCAGTATAATCAGAGAAATGGCAGTAGCAAGTAGCAAAACCTCAAACTAGGCCATGCTGCTAATGTTTCGCCAGCATAACATTTTCCCAAAACCTCGGTGTCCTGAGTTCCTCAGTTTCTTTTCCACATTTCTGTGTGTAACTATCTAAGTGGATGTGAAAGCACTGTGTGTGTGTGTGTGTGTGAGTGTGTGTGTGCGCGCGTGTGCGAATGCATGTGCACATGCCAAACGAGAAACTGTCGTCTCCCTGGCACCAGGTGTCCACACCCAGCTGTACCAGTTCATGGAAGCCTACATACCCTCTCTCTGACTGTGATACTCACAGAAATCCAGCACTTTAAGTGGAAATTCTGTTATGTGTATGACCAAAATGCAAATGTCTTCTAAAAATGCTACTGACAACTTAGAATTGGTTGTCACCAAAGTAAATATTGCTGAAAAATACTGAAATAGATCCACCTCAGTCCTTGGCTTAGGAGTTAGGACTTGAAAAGTATATTTTATGAATGGGATAGAAAGTTCCAAGCATCATTAAACTCCTTTTGGCTTACATTTCCTAGCAACATTCACATATGAAGTAAAACCTTCTGTGTTACTATAGATTTCTCAGAGGCCACTGTGTTTAGCGTTAAGGATTCAGACAAAAACGACACTATCCCTGCCTTCAAGAAGTTCATGGTATATTCAGCCAGGAGGGAACTTAGATTATGATCTAATAAAAAGTATGGCACCCACAATTCTTTGCGGTGGCTCAAGATGGCGGCGTTCAGTGGCGCCGTGAGCGATTCAGAAAGCAGTAGCAGCAGCAGCGATGGGGAGGAGCTGGCACGGTGCCGGGAAGCGGCGATGCCGGCCTGGGACTTGAAGAAGGGCCCACAGGGGTCAGAGAAACCAAGAAGCGGTGCTGCAAATAACCAGTTGCCAACCTCCCAGCCAAGCCTCAGGCACAAGGTGGATGAGCACCAACGAGATGGCAATGAGCTTCAGACCACCCCTGAGTTCCGAGCCCACGTAGCCAAGAAGCTGGGAACCCTACTGGACAGCTTCATTACCATATCAGAAGTAGCAAAGGAGCCAGCAAAAACTGAAGTACAGAAAGTTACCTCAGAGGATGACGGCTTCCGCCTTTCCTTCACGTCCCATTCCTGGAGGCCCTGAGAAGGAAACTTCTCCCCCGCCCTGCTGCAAGCGATTGCCTTCCAGCTCCAGCAGCAGCGAGGACAGTGACGAGGAGTGGCAGAGGTGCTGGGAGGCAGCTGTGTCGGTATCTGACATCCTCCGGGAGTCAGCCATCCACAGCCCTGTCAGGGAGGAAAAGGAGGCAAGAAAGAAAAGGAAGTTGAAAAAGAAAGCCAAGAAGGCGGGCAGCGTCGACTCGGTTGTAACCACCACTGTCACTACCAATGGTGCTGTGGTTCAGAAGCAGGAGAAGGAGTCAGGCAAGCCCAATGGGGACCAGATGCTGTTTGGGATCAAAAAGAAAAAAAGAAAGAAAAAGGCCAAGAAGGCCAGTGAGGCATCTCTGTTCCCACCAGCAAAGAGCGCCGCAGCTGTACCTGCAAACTGACCATCTGTGGGCACAGGGCCTAGCTAGTTCTGAGGACAAGGTACCCCCTGCGGATGAGGCATTTCCAAGCCCCACCTCCCTTTCTGGGTTCAAGGACTTGGCTGGCAAGACTGGCTCTGCCCACAAGACCCTGATCATCATGGGGACTTGCGCAAGGTCAAGGGCAAAGAAGTGGCTGGAGGGCAAGAAGCCTAAGCAAGACTTGCTCCTCTGTGTCCTCACGGAGGGCTGGGGCACATCTGTGGTTCCAGAACATTCCATGGCCTCAGGAAGAAGGAGCCTTTCAGTTATTCAAGACTAGTAGCTATATGGTGAAGCTTCTATCTCTCCACAACTGTCAGGTGGGCAGAGGAAGAAAGACCTTTCTCCTTCCCTGCCACCTCTTTAGCCTGCTCTAAGAAACAGCCTTTAGAAAATGAGGGAAGGGGTCCCCAAGATGCCAAGGCGCAGAGAAACTTTTGTTCTTCTCCCCTTAGCCCATGTAGAATTGATGGAACTGCCTAAAAAAAGGAGAGAGACGTTTACCCCTAGTTTTCCAACTTTTCTTTGTCTGCAGCTGTGAATATACCATACACGATGATGTCTCTGAGCCAAACCAGATTATTGAAAATAAACTGCCGAGACCCAAAACAAAGCTTAGAGTGATTTGGGCATTGCCTCCCTGTCAGTGGTGAGCCTCCAGACATTTTAAACATCATCCTCCTGCCTGCCTCCCCCAGGATATGTTCCTTCACCCCAGCTTCAAGGCTTCAGGAAGTCTTTAGCCCTTGTGGACTAGATTTCATGCAGCAAGGGTATTCTGCAAGACGGGGCAGAAGCTCAAGGTCAAGGAGGAATCTGGCTTCCTTGCCTTCATGGTCGATTTCAATAGAGCAAGAGAAGCAAAGACGTGGGGTGGGCAAGTGTGTGCACTGGGACCTGCCTCTCTCTGCAGGCCCCTTGCCTGCCTCAACCTCCCTCTGACTGTCCAAGCCCCATCTGGGTGATTTGTGGACAAGCAAGAAGTTTCCAGTACATTTTTGATTGACTTTACTAAAAAGTTAAATAAACATACAGGCTTGCCCTTGGCTGGCTACAAGCCCCCTCCCCAAAAAAATGTATGGCAAAGAAAGCACATAGACATTGTGTCCAGTCAGAGTGAGTGGGAAAGAGACCGAGGCTTCCTAAAAGAAGATGAAGATTGAGAAACACATAGAAATCAGCCAGCTGAGAAAAGATGAGGGCAATATATTCTAGATAAAGTAGTGTTAAAATGGCACACCTGTCCAAAGGCAAGGATGAGTCCTGAAGCATGATAAACTTAGACAACCACAAAATTGTAGCAGTAGGAGAAGATTGAGATACCACTGACCACTGCAAAAGTTGGCCATGAATGGCAAGATATGTTTGGAAGTCTACAGGCAGCTGCTGCAGGACTGAGGAGGTCATCAGAAATGGCATAAGAAAGCGCTTGTGTTTAAGTAGCTAAGTATACCCTTGAATGCTGGAAGAGAACCTACTCTAACCTAATGCCATACAAAGCAACAGCCTTGCAGTAGCAAGAAGCTAGTCTTCTTTTCTACTTGGTGGCTTTCTCACTCGTGTACATCATTACCAATCACCAAACTTCAAGGTGCACTCACATGCTATCTCATACTTTTCATAATTATACTCTTTGGGTTGCTTGCTTGCTGACCTTGTGTGTGGAGAATTAGAAAAATGATTCTCCAGGCACATGTTGCTGCTCTTGCTTTGTGTGATTTTTGCCTGGCAACTGTACTCCTCAAAAGTAAGAATACAGAGGGTAAGATACATCCATGTGGTAGGATAATGGTTAGATCATTTTTGGAGGTAACTTTGAGAAATAAGATTGTGTACATTTAATAAACACAAATAAACTGGACTGGATGTATGTGTACATCTGTTTAAAATAACAGCTAAACAAAGAGGTAGGTGGTAACATATATAAATGATATTTGGTACCATGGATGATTTACCCAGGAGGATCATAGAGAGGATGGGAATTAAAGACAGAGCTCTGGAAAACATCAATGGTTATAATAAGGTTAAAGAAAGATTTGCCTTTATAAGTGAGGAAAAGTAGACCAAAGGATAAGGAGAAACAGAAAACGGGGCGTGGGGGGATCCAGAAGAGAGAAACGCTCTAGAAATTAACAAGGAAGTGACTTTCATGAAAGATTTCATTACAGAGGCAATGACTAGATGCACTTTTGATTAAAAATAACTGATAAATTTATGTCAGGGAAATTAACTTTTCCATTACACACAGAGATTAAGTCAATTAAGAAGCAAGAATTTTTTTTTTTACTGTAATAAGGGTAATTTAGTTGAAGTAGTGAAGGTAAATGTGTCAAGATAGTATGGTATGCAGGGGTTCACAAGTCTGACCACTGCAAAAGTTGCTGGTTTTAAAATGTAAATTTTAAAATGTTAAATTGTACATTTAAAAAATGTAAGTTAAAGAAGCCTGCACATAAATATTCATTGCGGCATTATTCACAGTAACAAAAACATGGAACCCACCGTGCTGCCCATCAAAACTGGACTGGATTAAAAAAATGTGCTCCATATACACAATGGAATATTACACAGTCATAAAGAAGGACAAACATATGAACTTCGCAGGAACTTGGATGGCTTTAGAGTCTATAATACTCAGTGATCTATCACAGAAATAAAGAACTGAGTACCACATGTTCTCACGCATAAGTAGACCCTGAACATATTCCATAATACTATAAGAAAAAGATTGGCACCAGTGGGATACTGCCGGGTGGTGAGGGACACTAACATCAATTTAGGTACCTAGTCTCAAACCAGGCAAAGTGGGGAAAGGGAGGCCCAAACTCTACCTGTATGATGTACACTTATATACCTAATCCTGAATTGTATCCCACTTCTTTAAAATAAAACATATATAAAGAATCCAGAGGAGAGAAGAAATAATAGCTGAGAGAGGAAGAGCAAGAGAATGAGAGTGAGAGAGGGCAGGGGAAGGGATAAACTCAGTACAGTATTAGGATTATGAAAGAGGAAACCATTAATTTGTGCTAATTTAGCAAAGAGTAATATAAATTATTGTGGAAGATAGTAAAGTCCTTAATGAAAGAACAAATAATATTCTTCATTTTTAATGTTTTCACTAATCTGTAGATACAGGACCTTTCTAATACAGTCCAAATAGCCTCTTCCAATTTTAATTTTTAAAAATAAGTGTGGAAAGAAGTATAGTTTCTTATCTGATGTCTTTAGATTAGTCATTTTTATTCTAATATGAATGATCTTTGTTACATATGTGAATACATAAATGCATGTATATACAAGCACACAAACATACATGCAATACATAATATATATACAAATATGGTTTGCCAAAATACATTTGAATCTTTGCTACAGCATCACTACAGTATTTATGGAAAAATTTCCAGAATGAAATTTAAAATCTAATATGTAACTGAAGGGCTATGAATTTAAAGCAAAATATTTTGAGGGTTGTCTTTATTTTTCAGTTATTAATTCTAAATAAAATTTAGAAACTTAATTAAATTGTCCACATATAATATTTTATTTATAGGAATGCCTCCCAAGAGTGGGCATTATATTATGAAATCTGAGTGCAGCAACAAAGAGAAGTTATTGACTATCCTGGAGGCAGAAGAAAAGAGCAATGTTTAAAGAGACGAGGAGGGATGAGTTTGGTTTGAATATGCTTATTGCTAAAGTCAGCTGACCTGAAGAATTTAGGGAAGGGAAGATCAGTGAAACAGGTTTTGATGTCATTGGCATGTAGATCAGCATTTTTAACGTTATGACCTGTGAACCACCAGCATCAAAATCATCTGGAGTGATTGCAAAGGTGCAGATAACCAGGTGCCTTTTCAGGCCTTCTTAGAATATGTTCAAGAGCGGTCCTAAAAATATGCATTTTAATGGAAACACCTCATATAGTTCTTAAACCCACTAAAGACAGGTACATTATTTTCTCACCCATAGCAGAAGACAGATTACTCAAGGAGAAAACACAGAATTAGTTCCCCAAGGAAAAGGACTCTCTTTTTCAATTCTGTATGTCTAGTAGAAATGTTTCCTGGAATTTAGCATATAATCAAGAAATGTTATTTTTTAATCAAGCAATATCACTTCTGAATATTTATTTTAAGTAATAATCTAGCAAGAAAGGAAATGTTATCTATAGAAATGTTTAATACATGTTCATAATAGTAAATGATGAGAAATAAGGGTACAGTAAGTAAAGAAGAGGCTATTTGCCTATTATAGGACATTTTGTTACAACTAGAAGCTGTAATTATAAAAACTGTGGAGTAATAAGGATAAATAAATATCAGAATAATGTTAGAAAGGAAATTTTATTATATGCCAGGGTTACAACTGTAAAAAATGATACACTGTGTACAAATACTATGAGACACAAATAATGAAAACCATTTGGTTTGGCAAAGTAACAGATTATGATCGATTTCATAAAGTCATTTCAGTAAATTGTGTTGAAATGTGTATTACAAATAATTCTTTTTTAGAAATCGATGATGTCCTATTCAACAATTTCAAATTACTATAAATATGAAATATGGCAACATAAGATCTGATTTTGCTCAAATAAAAAATTATAAATCTGTTCTAAAAGAGGATTTTTTTAAAAAAGAAAATGTATCATAACTAATACCTAGATTTCAAATAATATTCCAATTAAACATCATCAGATGTTCCTGCAAACTTTTTCACAAATAGCTCTGAATGTTATTGCACTTTTAAATGAACAGAATTGAAGAAAATAGATATTCCTCTGTCTCCCTCCCTCTCTCTCTCTCTCTCTTTCTGCAATTAGCACAGAGGATCTGGAAGTGTGTTTCAGGTTCTTGTCACTGAATGTTCCACCTGTTTCATGACATGCCAACATAAGGACACGGGGACTCACACACCACTAACCTGCCCGATACAGACACACACATAAAATAAATCACAGTATCCAAGGAAACTAAAGAAAGAAGCAGATGGAGTTCAGTTTAAAAATTAAAGATTAAATCAATCTTAGAGAGAACTGTTTGATGTCTGTTTTGCTAGTGAGTATTTGTTGAATAAGTGTCTGTGGTCTAGATGTGTGCAGAATCTGGTGTGTGTGTTCCTTTCTTTAAAATCTAGTAGCAATGTTGAGGAAGTAGCATATGCTTACCTTAGAATGACTATCATTATTTACCAAGAACTCCTAAACCTAGTATGATGAATTGCCTAATTAGCATGGGTCAGTTTGCAACATCAGAGAAATGCTGACAGTTTAAGGGATAGCCAAAGAAAAAGAAGCCCACATAGATGACAGGGATATAAAGAAAGCATTAATTTACATGAAAGATAAAAGTGCATTCTTAATGGACGTGAAGATAAGACCAGGGAAAGATGTAGGAAGTGAGGACAGCAAGCACAGAGAAAGGGCTCAAGGACTTTTGATGACGAAGGTTTGTAAGAGATTGGCATACTCTAAAGAGATTATGGGTAGCAGGGCTTTTGTTTCATGTCTTCTGTAGGGATGGTATGTTGACCTGAATGTTTGATTGAGTAAGAAAATGATCAATAGAGAAGTAGATCAAGATTCAAGACAGAGCAGTCAACTGATAAAACAAGGCTCCCTGAGAAGATAAGGAAGTATTCAAGAGCACAGTTGAATGAATTAGCCTTCAATGGCATAATTAATCCTCTCAGACCAGAATGAAGAAATTAAGGATGAGGAGACCCCAATAACTACTCTGTGAGTATAAATAGTGGGAAGTAGAGTGAGTGTGAGAAAAAAGGGAAAGAATTTGAATCATGAAAAAAATGACAAAGCTTTGAAATTTTTGTTGAGGTCAATGACATAGGAGTTTTTGGAGGACAAAAAAGAGACTGATAATAAACTAAGGTCCTGTCAGACA
Source organism: Cephalopachus bancanus (assembly GCA_027257055.1). Lineage (NCBI taxonomy): Eukaryota > Metazoa > Chordata > Mammalia > Primates > Tarsiidae > Cephalopachus > Cephalopachus bancanus. The sequence continues at coordinate 2,138,375 of JAPVLO010000255.1, forward strand.
AGCAAAACAGTGAATTTGTCAAGAGGTCAAGTTGCATGATTTTACAAATCTTCCAGCACTGGTTTTTTTTTTAACTTTTAATTTTTTTTATTTTAAAATTGTGGGGTACAATGCGGGGTTAGGTATACACATATTCATTGTGCAGATACCCTTGTTAATGAGGTGTGCCTCCCCTTCCCCAGGCAGATTTCAACTACTGTCAATCTCACCTCCCCGCCCCCCTACTCCCCACAGTTTCCCACCACTGTCAATCCTTTTCTTATAGTATTACAGTAGTTGTTCAAAGTCCACTTATGAGTGAGAACATGTGATACTCAGTTCTTTGTTTCTGTGAAAGATCACTCAGTATTATAGACTCTAATTCCATCCAGGTTGCTGTGAAATTCATGATTTTGTTCTTCTTTATGTCTGCATAATATTCCATTGTGTATATGTACCACATTTTTTTATCCAGTCCTCTTTTGATGGGCAGCATGGTTGGTTCCATATTTTTGCTATTGTGAATGATGTTGCAATAAACATGCATGTGCAGTTATCTTGTTTACAGAGTGATTTGAATTCTTTTGAGTATAGTCGCAGTAGGGGGATTGTTGGGTCATATGGAAGGTTGATTTTTCGAACTTTTAGGAATCGCCACACTGATTTCCACAGAGGCTGTACTAGTTTACACTCCAACAAACAGTATAGAAGTGTTCTCTTTTTGCCACATCCTCTCCAACATATGTTATATTTTGTAATTGATGATGGCCATTCTGACAGGAGTTAGGTGATATCTCAGTGTAGTTTTAATTTGCATTTCTTTGATGACTAGTAAGCCTGAACATTTATTCATGTATCTGTTGGCTGCTTATGTGTTTTCTTTTGAGAACTGTCTATTCATATCTTTTGCTCACTTTGTAATGGGGCTTTCTGGTTTTTTTTCTTTTCAGCATGTCTGAGTTCCTTGTAGATCCTAGATGTTAGACTTTTGTCAGACATGGAGTTGGCAAATATTTTTTCCCAGTCTGTGAATGGTCTCCCTCCTCTCTTGATGGTTTCTTTGGCTTTGCAGAAGCTTGTCAGTTTGATGAGGTCCCACTTATCTATGTTATCTCATATGACCTAGGCACTTCAGGTTTTGATCAGGAATTGGTTGCCCAGTCCAGTTTCCATAAGGGTGTCTCCCGCATTTTCTAAGGTTCTTATAGTATGAGTTTAATGTTTAGGGCTTTGATCCATTTAGAGTTAACTTTTGTGTATGGGGTTAGGTAGGCGTCCTGTTTCAATCTGCTGCATGTGGTCAGTCAGTTTTTCCAGCAGCATTAATGGAATAGGTTCTCCTCTCCCCAGTCATGGGTGGTGGACGTTTTGTCAAAGATGAATTGGTTGAAAAATTGAGATTTTGTTTCTGGAATCTCAATTCTATTCCATTGGTCTATATGCCCGTTCTTGTACCAAAACCAGGTTGTTTTGATTATTGTAGCTTTATAATAAAGTTTAAAGTTTGGGAGTGTGATACCTCCTACTTTTTTTTCTTCTGAGGATTGGTTTGGCTATTCCTGGTCATTTATGTTTCCACATGAATTCCTGTATTGTTGTTTCTAGGTCTGAGGAGAATTTTGCTGGTAATTTGATGGGTATTGCATTAAATCTGTAGATGGCCTTACATAGAATGGACATCTTAACAATGTTGATTCTTCCAACCCATGAGTATGGAATATTTTTCCACTTGTTTGTGTCATCTTTGATTTCTTTGAGCAGTGTTTTGTAGTTTTCATTGTAAAGATCTTTCACACCTCTGTTTAGAAAGATACCAAGGGATTTCATTTTTTTGTGTGGCTATTGTGAATGAAACTGTGCTTTTTAGCCGGGCTCGGTGGCTCAGCCTGTAATCCCGCACCTTTGGGAGGCTGAGGTGAGTGGATTGCCTGAGCCCGCGGGTTCGAGACCCGCCTGGGAAGTGAGACCTCATCTCTACAATAAATCAAAAAATCAGCTGGGCGTGGTAGCGCATGCCTGTAATTTCGGCTACTCGGAAGGCTGAGGCAGAAGGATCGCCGGAGCCCAGCAGGCGAGGCTGCAGTGGCCGGGAGTGGCCACTGCACTCCAGTCTGGGTGACAGAGTGAGACTCCAACTCAAAAAAAAAAAAAAAAAAAAAGAAAGAAAGAAATTGTGCTTTTTATTAGGGTTTCTGTTTGTTTATTATTGGTGTATAGAAATGTGGTTGTCTTTTGCACATTTATTTTATAACCTGAGATTTTGCCAAAATCCTTTATCAGTGCAAGGAGGATTTTGGCAGATTCTCTTGGATTTTCAAGGTATAGAATCATGTCGTCTGCAAAGAGAGATAGCTTGACTTCCTCTTTTTCTATTTGAATACCCCCAATCGTCTTCACTTCTCTGATAGCTCTAGCTAGAACTTCCAAAATGATATTGAACAGGAGTGGTGAGGGTGAGCATACTTGTTTTGTTCCAGTCTTGGGGGGAAATGGTTCCAATTTCTGTCTGTTTAGCAGTATGCTGGCTGTGGGTTTCCTGTAGATTACGCTTACTGTTTTGAGGTATGTTCTATCTGTGCCTAGATGTTCGAGGGTTTTTATCAGGAAGGAGTGCTGAATTTTATCAAAAGCTTTTTCTGCATCTAATGATATAATCATGTGTTTTTTGTTTTTACGTCTGTTGATGTATTTAATTACGTTTATTGTCTTACGAATGTTTAACCAACCTTGCCTCCTGGAGATGAAGCCTACTTGGTCATGGTGGATGACTTTTGAGATGTGTTGTTGAATCCGGTTTGCTAGGATCTTGTTCAGAATTTTAGCATCTATGTTCATCAAGGATATTGACCTGTAATTCTCTTTCTTTGTTGAATCTTTACCTGGTTTGGGTATGAATGTGATGTTAGCTCCAAAAAATGATCTGGGGAGAGTTCCATCTTTCTTGATTGCCTGGGATACTTTCAATAGGTTTGGCATCAGTTCCTCCTCATATGTTTTGTAGAATTCTGCTGGAAAGCCAATTGGTCCAGGGCTTTTTTTTGTAGTTAGTTTTCTTATGACAAAGCAAATTTTCTGGATTGTTATTGGTCTATTTAGGGTCTCGATTTCTTCTTGTTTCAACCTAGGGAGATTGTGTGATGTCAGAAAGTCCTCTATTTCCTTTAGGTTTTCAAGTTTGTTTCCATACACGTGTACATAGTAGTCTCTGATAATCTTTTATATTTCTTCAGGGTCAGATGTGACTTCATTTTTTGTGTTTCTGATTGTGTTTATTTGGATTTTTACTCTCTTTTTCTCAGTCAGTCTAGCTAGGGGACCATCAATCTTGTTTATCCTTTCAAAAAAACCAGCTTTTTGTTTCATTGATTTTTTTTTTTTTTTTTTTTTTGTCTTCTATGTTCTGGATTTTGGCTTTTATTTTGGTGATCTGGATTCTTCTGCTGAAGTTAGGGTTTTGGTGGTCTTGCTTTTCCAGCTCCTTAGATGGCTTGTTAGTCTGTTAACTTGTGATCTTTCTATTTTCTTCATGTGTGTTTGTAGAGATATGAAATCCCCTCTTACTACAGTTTTCATGGCATCTCAGAGATTTTGGTAAGATGTTTCTTCATTTTCATTTGTTTCCAGGTATCTTTAAATCTCTACTTTGATTTCCATGTTGACTCAGGAGTTGCTTAGCATCATGCTGTTTAGTGTCCATGTCTTTGTGGGTTTTGGGGGAACTTTGTTGGTGTTGATATTTATTTTTATTCCACTGTGGTCTGAGAAGGTGCATAGTAAAGTTTCAATCTAATGAAATTTATTTATTCTCGATTTATGGCCAAAGATGTGGTCTATCTTAGAGTACGTTCCATGCAGTGATGAGTAGAATATATATTCTATGGTAGTGGGGTGGAGTGTTCTGTAGGTATCAGTTAAGTCCATTTGGTCAAGAGTCACATTGAGGTTCCAGATCTCCTTGCTGATTTTTTTGTCCTGATGATCTGTCTAGGGTTGTGAGTGCGATATTAAAGTCCCCAGCTATGATAGTGTTAGAGTTGATATCTTTTAAAGTTTCCCTAGAAACTGCTTTATGAAAGTTCTTCCAGAGATATTAAGTTATAATAGGTAAGATAGAGTGCTGCATAGGTCAAGAATTTGGACTCTGCAGGGCAGTTATGAAGTAGAAAAAAGAGCAAAGGCAATTAAGACTTAAAGGGTTATCATGAAATAACAAATCAGGTGGTTAACTGTAAAATACTTGAATTGAACAAAAATATTTGATTAAGTAAACATATTAGTAATTTCTGATCATAAAATACCCAGAGACAGCTTCATCATCATCATCATCAAATAAAAAGAAGGGTGATTTATACCATGAAAAAAATAGTGAATTGAGCCCTACTCTGGTGGAAATTATACTAGTGCTATTTACTATAAAGAAAAATGTGATCTTTCCATTATTTTAATAGTAGAAATGTCTTCCCTATTTAAAGAGTAGATAAACATATGATAAAATGTGATAGAAATGCCAGTTGCCCAGAGCAGCCTCTTCTATTAAAGCAAAAACATTTTGAGAGATGTGGGGTACTGTTAGTTTCACTTTCCAGTTATTCCAAATCCAAAACAAATAAGGTAAGTCATTGTCTCATCTGGCCCTATGGAACATGAGAATAGCTTATACTCATTGGAACTTAGCAGCCATATAACCCATAGTGAGCTTATAAGTGGGACAGATGGTAATAGAATGGAGCCAGCTTGAGGCTGTACAAACAACCCTGTGAACATGACCAGTCAATTAAGAATTGAGACTGGAGGAAAATGTCATTTTAACTCTGTAAAATTTATCTGGTGTATGCATCATTGTTGCCTTTCATAAGCCTGTTTCTTGGTCTATTGCTCTAAACAGGAGCCAGAGGAAATGTGTCCATGACTTTCTCTTACAGAAAGCATCTGAATTCTTTTCCTGTTTTGAGGATATCGAGGATTTCTTTAGCTCCCAGAATAGATATATATCCCCAAGACTCATTCATTCTTTAAGCAATCTCTGTGTATTTACTTTCTACCAATCACTCTGTATAGCTGTCATGGTACAACAGGGAAGTCAAAGTTCCTGTCTTCAAGCAGTCATGAAGGAGACAGACGAGTAAACCAGAATTGTAACACAACAGAGTGGGTATTCTAACAGAAGTGCAGCACTCTGTGAACAGATGAGGGCTAACTCTCCCCAAAGACTCGTCAGGAGAGTGCTTCTCAAGGAAGAATATTGTGCAGTCTTGAAGGACAGGTGTATGAATTGTTAGATAGATGATGACAAAGGAAAGCAAGCATTTGACATAGTAGATAGAGCAAGTGCAGAAGCAGACAAAGGAAGAAGCAGCATCATTAAATCAGGGTCTGGAATGACGATGAATAGGTATGCAGGAGCCATGCCTGCAGGCCTTGAGTGACAGTCTGGGATAGTTGACTTTTACAGTCTGATATTATGAAAAGCCATTTAAAGGTTTACACAAAAATGAAATGATCAGATCTGAATCTATCTTATCTGTTTGTCTGTCTCTCAACTGCCCGTTTGCAGAGTAAGAGGTAGATGTAGGAGTGTAATGTGCAGAGGGGTTAAGATTATGGGAGAAAGGGTAGTATAAGAGTATCACAGAGAGAACAATTAGGAGGCCGCTACTGTTACCTGAGCCAGAAATGATGAAACATGAACTTCTGTGTTGGAGGAAGGATCAGAGGTGGTATAGAGGGCAAGAAACATTTTTTAAAAATCAAGTTATGGCATTAATAAGTCTTGATAACATGCTGTGTTCAGAGTTAAGGAAGAACAGGAGTCTAGAATAACCTTAGGCTTTGGTTTGTGGGTTGTCAATTACAAAAGTGGATGTGATAGGTAGAATAATGGCTCCTCCAGTTATGTCTGTGTCTCAATTTCAGGATTCTGTGAATATATTATGTAACATGGCAAAGGGAAATCAATATTATATATCAAATTAAAGTTGCTAATCAGCTGAAAACAAAACTATCCTGGTAGGTCTAATAAAATCACAAGTGGAAGAGGAGAGCAGAACAGAGGTCAGAATCCAAGCTATATTAAAGTTATTACACTCCTGGAAAAGGGGCCATGAGCTAAGGAATTCAAATAGCCTGGAGAAGCTGGAAAAAACATAGAACCCGATTATCCTCTGGCACACTGATAAGAAACATAGTTCCACCAGCATAACTGATTTTAGTCCAGTGAGTCATATTTCAGACTTCTGATCTCAAGAAGAATAAATTTGTGTTGTCTTAAGTCACAGAGTTTGTCCTAAGTTGTTACAACAGCAATAGAAAATGAACACTGTAAAGAATACAGCTAGAGTCACAAATTAAAAAGAAGATGGTGAGATTAGTTTTGGCCAGGTTGCATGGAAGTTATCTATGAAGCCTCTCAGTGAGACTGTACTTAGATTGTTGGGAGGACGAAAGCAAGACCTGGATTGCACATAGGAATGAGTCATGAAACCATACATCTGGATAAAATAACTCATTGGTGGAATGCAGAGAAATGGAGGGGGCAAGGATAACATTCTAGGGAAGAGTGATGTGCATATCTATGAATGATTCAAGGAAGAAGAGACTGTGAGGAAGACCAAGAGGAGTTGATCAGAGATACAGACTGATAGCCAGGGCAGCCTAATGTTCAAGAGATCAAAGGAAATAGATTAAGAAAAGAAGGTGGGCGTTAGTGTCAAATATCAACAAGTAAGGAAGTGCCTTTTGGATTCAGCAGTGTGAGTGATTTTACTAAAGTGGTGAGAGGTGAAATTCAGGTCACTATTAACTGAGCAAAAAGTAGAGATGAGAAAGGAAAGGCAAGAAGTGCCGAATATGACCTCAAGAAACATGATTCAGGTGATCTGGTCCTGTGTGAGCAGAGGTGAAGAGGTGCTGTTAATTTGGTCTTTCAATGCCCACTCCTGTATCCTTGATTCAAATTTGCTTCTCCAGAAAGAAAAAACTCAGGAAAGCCAAACCAAAACCAAAACTAAAACCCAAACCCAAACCAAAACCCAAACCCAAACCCAAATCCAAACCCAAACCAAAACCAAAACCAAACCAAACCAAACCAAACCAAAACAAAACAAAACAAAACAGCCGGGCTCGGTGGCTCAGCCTGTAATCCTGCGCCTTTGGGAGGCTGAGGTGAGTGGATTGCCTGAGCCCGTGGGTTCGAGACCCGCCTGGGCAGCGAGACCTCATCTCTACAATAAATAAAAAAATCAGCTGGGCGTGGCAGCGCATGCCTGTAATTCCGGCTGCTCGGAAGGCTGAGGCGGAAGGATCGCCGGAGCCCAGCAGGTCGAGGCTGCAGTGGCCAGGAGCGGCCACTGCACTCCAGTCTGGGCGACAGAGTGAGACTTCAACTCAAAAACAAAAAAACAAAAAAAACAAAAAACAAAACAAAACAAAAAAATTTATGTTAAAAATGATTTTGCAAATAAAATACTGTGTTATAATGTGTTTTTAAAAAGTGCTTGTCCTGCCATAAGAATGGAGTGCCCTGCATTCTAAGCTTTAAAAATAGCTGAAAATCATCACTCTATACCACAATTAATCTGTTAGTTTAACTATTTTTATGGCAGGTTATTTGAATCACATCAATTATCTGTTTCTTCTAAAACATATGGGTTATATAGAACGAAACAAAGAGATACAATTTAAGCTTTCCTTGAGGACTCAGTGACACTACTGTGAAAGCAATGAATGTGTATAGCTATAATATAGCAGCACTTCTATTGCCTAAAGAGATGTAAGAAGCCTTTGACCATATACCCATACCATTGTTCTTTTCAGTTCTTGTGCCTGGTGTTTGTGTGGCCAGTATTCCAACACTGGCATCTATAATTTGTCACTTCTGCAAATAAGATTTCCTTAGGTAATCCCACAACCCCAACCAAACAATTTTTGTTTTCTAGACTGTGTGTTTGAAGGTCATATTACCAACACTGTAAATATTTTACATCAGATGGGAGCAAGTAAGCTCTGAGAGTGATCTGTATATTTTCATTAATAGATATGTATTTCATTAATGGGTCATCTAAAGACCCTTTATATTTACTTATAGCTTCTGGGCTATGTTCTAGTGAGTTAAGGATGCCAAATGAATGCAATATTAATATGGATCAGCGTGAGGGAAAAAACGCTTACAGTGAACAATTGACTTTATCCTTAGGTTAATTTTTTCCATTAGGTTTCCCATTTCATTTTTGTTAGAGATTGTTTATTTGATATGTTTAAATGCTATAACAAAAACAGTATAAGAAAGAAGAACTAAAATTTAATAACTCTCATGAATATAGACTCAAATCTTCTAAAAAATATTAGAAAATTGAATCTAACAATGTATCAAAATAATTAAATACCATGACCAAAGAAAATTTATTCCAGGTATCCAGGTTCAGCTTTTAAAAATGCATCCATTTAAACTACTACATCTGATCACCACCTGTGGCAACAGGGAGGCACAGACAACAGGAACTATGGAGAAAATATGGGGAAGAAAACCAGAACTGAGCCCTGTCAGAGGAAAACAAAACATAGACTGCCGCCATTTTCTCTGTCCCAGAACTGGGCAGAGACCTGCTTTATCTCATCCAATTCTGAGCTGCCTGCATCCTGAGACCAAGGGTGATCTCTGCAATCCTCTGAAATTGAACCTTAATTTGCCCAGAGAGGATGTGCCAAGTGCAGATATCAGAGAGACAGATTCCCCACCCCCACAGTGGATCAAAAACAAATGCATGCAGTTGAAGTGGGAAACCTAGAGGCAGACAACTTGGGAGATTTTTCTGAGAAAAATCTGCTGGAGGGAGCTGAATGCTGGCAATGAGGACCGAGGAGGTAATGCAGGGAGGCAGTCTGAGGCAGAATTCCAAAGAAGTAGTGAGGAGAGCCCACCCAGAGCCTGTACGGGGCTCCAGAGCCTTGCCACCAGTTCCTGAGATCTGAAGACTGGTAACTGCTGGGAAGGGAGCAATGACTCCTGGCAGAGAAACTGAGCAGATTCTCTAACACTGGGGCAGAGTAGTGCTCCAGGATAGCCTCTGCAGAACAGCAGAACTGCATCTTGAGACCAGGCACTAATTTCTGCATTGTTGGGTTACTCTTCGCAACCTCAGAGATCATTGCCTTCAGTGCACAAGCCCTGGCAGGCAATGGCAGACATGGAACCCCAGATAATCCATCCTCCACCCTGAACCAGCTACTGGACGATAGACACAGACAGTGAAACTGACCAAGAAGGAGGCTGGTGGTGGTATTCGTTTGTTTGTTTAATTATCTCATTTGGTTGCTTCATTTGCTGGTGTTTTTCTCTTTTCTTTCCTTCTTCTATTTCTCTTTCTTTCTTCTTTCTCTGTTTTTGTGTGTGTGTTTGCTTTTTCTATTTTCTTTTCTTCTTTTCCCTTCTCCTTCTTTTGCTTTTTTCCTTCCTTCTTCTCTCTCCTTTCTCTCTTATACTGTGTCTTGGACTCAGGGACTATGCAAGCATGTCCACTATAAGACCATATTGTGCAGAGATGGAGAGCAAGTTCTAGCAGGCCCATTAACCAGATAGCAAACATTATGGCCCTACCTGCCAATAAGTTCTGAATTCTTGCAGCCCCCTTCATCTCCTAGTAAGTGCTCAAAATTGTAAAGAAACAGGACAATGCCCCACCCCCAGCCCTGCTTCAAAATTGAAGAAACCCAGAGCCCCAGTTCAAGGAAGGACAAAAGGTAGAGCAAATATCACAAGTGACTGCTTCTCCATTTTCCACTGAGCACCGTAGTTAGAGAGAAAGATAGGATAAAATGAAGAAAAAAACAATGAAGAACTGCTGGTTACTACCACCAGAGACCCAGCAAAGAGTCAGTGCTGGGAAGTATAGCTACTGGGACACAAACAATGACTATCTATGAGAATGACAGTACCCAAAAAGTACTTAGGAAGATCAGAGAATTGTTGGATACAATTAATAAAAATCAAGAAATGCAAGGGCTAAAATTAAATGAAATTGCAACAGAACTGGACAAAGTCAAGAAAGTGCATCTAAAAATAACAGAAATAAAGAACTCCATCCATAAAATAAATAGGAAATTGACAAGATGGGAAGCAAAATTGATCAAGTAGAAGAAAGAATCTCAGAACTGGAAGACCAAAATACGGAATTAACCCAATTTATTAAAAATATGGAAAGAGAAACTTTAAAAAGAAAGAAGAAACTCTCCAAGAGATGTGCGATTTTATCAAGAAACAAAACCAACATCTGATTGGAATACCTGATGTAAAAAGAGAAACAGAAAATACCCTGGAACAAACATTCCATGAGATCTTTCAAGAAAACTTCCTTCATCTGGCCAGGGAGATGATCATAGAAGCACAAGAGATTCAGAGAATCCCTGCAAGACATCTTATGAGAAGACCAGACACTAGACACATAGCAATTAACCCACACAAAATAAGTGTAAAAGAAAAAATCCTAAAGGCAGCAAAGGAAAAAGGTCAGACCACCTATTGGGGAGACCAGTCAGACTTATCTGCAGAAACACTACAGGCCAAAAGGAATTGGACCCTAATATTTAATGTTCTCAGATATAAGCAATTTCAACCAAGAGTTTTCTGCCCAATCAGGTTAAGTTTCATCAGTGAGGGAGAATTAAAATTCTTTCCAGATATACAATCCTTAAGAGAATATGTTGCTTCAAGACCAGCTCTACACGAGAGACTTTAAAAAGTGCTGTACACCAAAGAAAAAATAAACAAAAGAAAGACCGTATAAGTCACAAGATCACAAATAAACACAGAAGCAGCAAAACAATCAGTATACCCACAAAAAAATGAAAACACACACATATATGAACACAAAAGCTAACAAAAAACAAAACAGTCCTTATAAGAGAATTATGACAGGGACAAACTCTCACATTTCAATAATCAGCCTGAATGTGAATGGACTAAATGCACCACAGAAAAGTCATAGAATGGCAAATTAAATAAAACACATGGCCCAGTAATTTTCTGCCTCCAGGAAACTTATCTCGCCACAAAGGATACCCACAGACTCAAAGTCAGAGGATGGAAAATGAATTTCTAGGTGAATGGATCACAAAAGAAGACAGGCGTTGCAATCTTAATATCAAATAAAACAACCTTTAAGCTATCAAAAAATTAAAAAGATAAGAAAGGACATTAAATAATGATAAAAGTTTTGATCCATTGACAAGAAATATCCATCCAACACAGGAGCACCAGCTTTTGTAAAGCAGCTATTAAGTAAACTAAAAAGAGATATTGCTATATCATTATCTTAGCTGGAGACTTAAATACCCTGCTATCAACACTAGATAGATCTTCAAGGCAAAAAACCAACTTGACACCTGACACAAAGAATTTAGTATATACCTACATAACACTCCACCCTACAACTACAGGATACATACTCTACTTATCACCACATGGAACATACTCCAAGAGTGACCAATCCTTGTCCATAAATGAATCATAAACAAATTTCAGAAGATTGAATTACTGCCATGCACCTTCTCAGACCACAGTGGAATGAAAATAAATATCACCATCAACAAAATTTCCCTAAAGCCCACAAAGATGTGGACACTAAACAGTATGATGCTGAACAACTCCTGGGCAACACAGAAATCAAAACAAAATTAAGAGATTTCTGGAAATAAATGAAAATGAAGAAACTCCTTACCAACATCTCTGGGATGCCATGAAAACAGTACTGAGAAGGGAATTTATATCTCTACAAACACACATCAAGAAAATAGAAAGAGAACAAGATAATAATCTAACAAATCACCTAAGGGAGCTGGAAAGACAAGACTACCAAAACTCAAAGTTTAGCAGAAAAATCCAGATCAACAAAGTAAAAGCACAAACATGGGACATAGAAGACAAAAATTTAATAGAAAAAAAATCAACAAGGATACTTGCATGATCAATGTTTGTATACCTAACCCTGAATTGTACCCTACATCTTTATAATAAATAAATAAATTTTAAAAAAAAGAAAAAAAATCAATGAAACAAAGAGCTGGTTCTTTGAAAGGATAAACAAGACTGATGGACTCCCTAGCCAGAATGACCAAGAAAAAGAGAGAACACGCTCAAATAAACATAATCACAAATGCAAAAGATCAAGCCACAAGTGACCTTGAAGAAATACAAATGATGATCAGAGATTACTATATGCATCTGCATGGAAACAAACGTGATAACCTAAATGAAATGGAGGATTTTCTGACATCACACAACCTCTCAAGGTTGAAACAAGAAGAAACTGCGATCCTAAACAGACCAATAACAACCCAGGAAATTAGCTCTGTCATAAGAAAACTACCTACCTACAAAAAAAAAAGCCCTGAAACACACAGATTTCCAGCGGATTTTTACAGAATGTACAAAGAGGAACTCATCCTATTGAAAGTATTCCAGACAATTAAGAAAGACAAAACTTTCCGCAAATCTTTTTATGACACCAATATCACACTGATACCCACACCAGGTAAAGATCCAACTAAGAAAGAACTACAGACCATTATCTCTAATGAACATAAATGCAAAAATACTCAACAAGATTCTAGCAAATAAGATCCAACAACAAATCTCAAAAATCATCCACCATGACTGAATAGGGTTCATCCCTGAGAAGCAGGGCTTGTTCAGCTTCTGCAAGATCATAAATATAATTAAATACATGACAGATGTAAAAACAAGAACCACATGATTATATCATTAGATGCAGAAAAAGCTTTTGATAAAATCCAGCATCCTTTCTTGATAAAAAACCCTTGAACATCTAGGCATAGAGAGAATATATGTCAAAATAGTAAGAGCCATCTATAATAAACCCACAGCCAGCATATTACAAACCAAAATGGAAGGATTTTCCCTGAAAACCAAAACAAGACAAGGTTGCCCACTCTCACCCTGCTGTTCAATATGGTGCTGAAAGTCCTAGCTAGAGCAATTAGACAAGACAAATCAGGGGCATCCAAATAGAAAAAGAAGAAGACAATTTATCCTTCTTTGCTGATTATATGATCCAATACCTCGAAAATGCAAGAGAATCTGTCAAAAAATCTCCCCTCACTGAGAAAGGACTTTGGCAAAGTCTCAGGGTATAAAATAAACGTGTAAACGTCACAAAGTCACATTTTTATACACCAAAAACAAACAGGAAGAGAACTAAATAAAAAGCACAATCCCATTCACAATAGCCGCCCCCCCCAAAAAAAGAAAGAAATACCTCAGCATCTTCCTAACCAGAGAAGTGAAAGACATTTACAATGAAATCTATAAAACACTGCTCAAAAAAATCTAAGAAGACACAAACAAATGGAAAAATATTCCATGATAATGGATTGGAAGATCAACGTTGTTAAGATAGCCATACTACCAAAGGCGATCTACAGATTCAACAGTGTAACCATTAAATTACCAAAATCATTCTTCTCAGACCTGCAAATGACAATACAGAAATTCATATGGAAACATAAATGACTGCGAATGGCCAAAACAATCTTCAGTAAAAGAGACAAAATAGGAAGTATCATACTTCCAGGCTTTAAACTCTATTATAAGGCTACAATAATCAAAACAACCTGGTATTGGTATGAGAACAGGCATATACACCAATGGAACAGGATAGAGATTTTGGAAGCAAAACCTCAATTTCTCAGCCAACTCATCTTCAACAAAACCTCCATTAACATCTACTGAAGAGAGAGGAGAACCTATTCAGTAAATAGTGCTGAAAAAAACTTGCTGACCACATGCAGAAGAATGAAACAGGACCCCTATCTATCACCATACACAAAGATCAACTCCAAATGGATTAAAGACCTAAAACTTTAAACACTAAGAATCTTAGAAAATACAGGAGACACCCTTACAGAAATTGGAATTGGCAACCAATTCCTGATCAAAACCCCAAAAACCATGCCATAAGAGATAAAATTGACAAATGGGACTTCATCAAACTGAAAATATTCTGCAAAAAAAAATAAACCATCAAGAGAGTAAGGAGACAGTCTACAGAATGGGAAAAAAATATTTGCTAACTACATATTTGACAAGGGTCTAACATTCAGGATCTACAAGGAACTCAGATGTGCCAGAAGGAAAACAAAAAACAGCCCCATTAAAAGGTGGGCTAAAGACATGAATAGATACTTCTCGAAAGAAGACATACGAGCAGCCAGAAGACACATGAAAAAATGCTCCACCTCACTAATCATCAGAGAACTGCACATCAAAACCACGTTGAGATACCACCTAACTCTGGTAAGAATGGCCATCACTAGTAAAATAAACAACAACAGATGCTGGGAAGGTTGCAGAGAAAAGGGAATGCTTCTTCACTGTTGGTGGGAATGCAAACCAGTTCAGCCTCTATGAAAGACAGTGTGGCGATTTCCAAAAGAACTAGAAATTGACCTTCTATATGACCCAGCAATCCCCCTTCTGGGAATACACTTGGAGGAACTTAAATCACTCTATAAAAAAAATACATTCATGTGCATGTTTATTGCAGCACTATTCACAATAGCAGAAACATGGAACTAACTGTGCTTCCCACTGAAACTAGACTGCATAAAAGATGTGCTACTTATATAGGATAGAATATTACACAGCCATAAAGAAGACGAAAACTATGGACTTCACAGCAACTTGGATGGATTTAGAGTCTATCATACTCAGTGATCTATCACAGAAACAAAGAACTGAGTACCACATGTTCTCACTTGTAAATAGATGCTGAACACTTGCCACAATACAATAAGAAAGGGATTGGCAGCAGTGGGACACTGCTAAGGGGGAAGAGCATATAACATCAATAAGTATATTTGATCTCAGCCAGGCTCGGTGGCTCAGCCTGTAATCCCGCACCTTTGGGAGGCTGAGGTGAGTGGATTGACTGAGTCCGTGGGCTCGAGACCCGCCTGGGCAGCGAGACCTCATCTCTACAATAAATCAAAAAATCAGCCAGGTGTGGTAGCGCATGCCTGTAATTCTGGCTACTTGGAAGGCTGAGGCGGAAGGATCGCCGGAGCCCAGCAGGCCGAGGCTGCGGTGGCCGGGAGCGGCCACTGCACTCCAGTCTGGGCGTCAGAGTGAGACTCCAACTCAAAAAAAAAAAAATATGTTTGGTATCAAACTAGGTGAAGTGGGGACCAAAGAGAGGCCCAAACTTTACCAGTATGATAACCACTTGTATACCTAATTCTGAATTGTACCTCACATTTTTAAAATTTTTCTAAAAAATAATTAATTAAAATAAAATAAGCTACTACATGTGTAGGCTAAAATAAAAAATATATTATATCAATTGATGCAGAAAGAATCACTTAACACAATACATTTTAATGATAAAACACTCAGTAAACAATGGAGAAAGAGAAAATGCTTCAATATGGTAAAGAGAATTAACAAAAAACTACACCTAAAATTATACTGAATTAATACTTGATGATGAGAAACTAAATGCTTTTTCTCTAAGATAAGGATCAAGTTAAGGATGGCCTCTTTCATTACTTCAATTCAACTTTATACTGGAACTTCTCACTTTTACATTTTACGCTTACATGAGCCTATGCCTTAAAATAAATCTCTCTCTCTCCCTATATATATGTAATATTATATTACATATATTCATGGGTTGTCATGCTTGATATTATTAAAATAGTAATTCTTCAAACTTGATCTATAAATTCAATATAATCCCAACCAAAATCCAAGCAAGCTATTTTGTAGATAGTGGCAACTTGATTCTAAAATGTATATGGACATGAGAAAGACCTGGAATAGCGAGCATGATATTGGAGAAGAACAAAGTTGGAGGGGTAATGCTAACAATTTCAAGAATTACCACAAATTTACAGTCATCAAGGAAGCTCAATATTAATAGATCAATTGACTGATTAAATAAAGTACACAGAAATAAATAAAACACACTGAGGGTCCAGAAACAGATCTAAACAAATAGTCAAGTGATCTTTGACAAAGAAGCAAATGCAATAAAAATGATAGTGTTTTCAAAAAATGGTGATAGGACAATTGGATATTCACACACACATTCACACATAATTGAATATTGTAAATGTAGATTTTATACCTTTCATAAAAATTAACTCTAAGTAAACCATAAGCCTAAGTGCAAAATGCAAAGCATTAAATTTCTAGGAAAAAGTATATTACTTTATGATTGGTAATGAGTTCTTAGATAAAAAACCAAATACACTAAAGCAAAAACAGATAAGTTGCCTTTATCAAAATTAAATACTATAACATTTAACAGAATTGCCTGCTGTATAAAAACTAGCTGTTTTTATTTAAGTTGGGGTCCCCAATCCCCTGCCCACGGACAGGTACCAGTCCATGTCCTGTTAGGAACTGGGCTGTCGAGCAGGAGCTGAGTGGTGGGTGAGCAGAGCTCTATCTTCTCTTAGGTCAGTGGTGGCATTAGATTTTCACAGGAGCATGAACCCTATTGTGAACTGTGCATGCAAGGGATCTAGGTTGTGTGCTCCTTATGAGAATCTAATGCCTCATGATCTCCCCACCCCTTCCTCCAGTCCATGGAAAAATCGTCCTTCATGAAACCTGGCCCTGATACCAAAAAGGTTGGGGAATGCTGATTTAAGTTACTCGCATAGCTTTAAGATTGGTGGATGTTTATTTTATCATCCACAAATAATCACTTACTGAAAGCAATGATTTCTATAACAAAGCTAAGCCATAGTAATGGAAAGAGCAATGTTACCAAAAATCCAAACATCTCATTATTCATAGACATGTCTTACAGCCACCTACACGTTTGGAGGGGAGGGAGAAGCCAAAAGACTGAATGTGTTCCATAATATAAAAACAGACTTCCCTTCATTGCTTTCCATGATTTTAAATCATAACATCAAGGCTAAACCTTGGTTCATTACCTTCTAATTATGAGATCTTGGACAAGTTTTTTAAGCTAGTATTTCTTATCAGCATAATGGACATGATGAAATAGTCACTGCATGCTAGTATTATAAGGATTAATTGCATTAATATAAGTAAAAGACTCAGAATAGTATCCTGCACTTATGAAGAATTCAATTATTGTTAATTATGATCTAATTTCCCTTGAAAATAATTTGAGAAATTCTGTGTACAGAGTGTAATTGGAGACCACTCTATTCTAATAAAATGTTATTTATGTATAATGTACATTGCAGTCAAACTTTCTAAACTCTTGGAAGATCAGCTATTCTTCCTGTTGATGAGAAATTCATTAGTCATGGTTCCAGTCTTTGGAAAGCCACGTGCGGCTGAAACCTTATCTTTCCCTCCTTAAAAAAACTAGTGACACCCAAATCGCCACTATACAGTCATGAACAGATAATTGAAAATCTTGAACAGAGAAGAGTCTTTACTTGAAGGTCCCAAATCCTAGGCAAGTCTCCAATTCAATGTGGTCAATAATTGCTTTTCTCTTTGTGCTGTAGGAACCCAAACAGATTCAGTAGCCTAATAAATGAACTGAGTGTGAACTCCTTGATGAAGACTCTTTCATGGTAGTGATTAATGGGCTGCAAAGACTTTGAAATAGAAACCCGAAACCACAAACTCGTCAAATAGTTGGCTAAATATTTTGTTTGGGTGCTCACACCCAACGTACAGATAACCTTGTGTTGAACCTGTATTCTAAACCAAGCAGGAAAGGCCAGATTTTCAAGGGGGAGATTTGCGGTTTGGGTTTAGTCTGTCTATGAAAAGACCAGGCCTTAAGGAAGTTCATCTTCCAAATCACTGACCGAGTGAGCACGAGGTTCTCACAGAGGCAAGTTGTGACAGCTGGAATTTGGCATCCACAGCATCTCAGAACAGGCTGCTGATCCCAGACTGATAGTTTTAAACCCCTAAAACAAGCCTGTTTCCATTCTTGAAATTTGTTTCAGCAGGCGCCAGGGAGGAATGCTACTGCCCGCTCATTGCTAGACTGGAGTTTTGTCCCGGCATAACTCTGAAGATCTTCTGGGATCTGGGCTCCTACCTCTTTCAGAGATTATGTTTCCTTGTCCGTGGTAGGCAAAGCCACATGCTTTGTTTAAACATATGGAACCCGCGGCAAGATCAGCAAAGGCCCTTAAGGCAAATGTCAAAAGGCCATCACCATATGAGAGAACTGACCAAAATGCACTAGAGACAGGCAACTTGTTGGAATTTGGGGGAAATAACTTTTTAATCATTTACAAAAAATATTAAGATTTATTTTCCAAATTTAGATACATATTGTTCAGCTTGTATTTAGTTGAATGTCATGCCAAAGAAAGCAAACACACGTCACTAACTGCTCATTATTTAGAATATAAAATTCAGTTTGGAGGTGATGCATGGTCTTTGATTGCTGTCTAATTCTTTATTTTATCTTATGGCTTAAATCTAAATTATTACTTCCATCAAAAAAATACAAGTCAGTAAGGAATAAAAAACTTTAACCATATTTCCTTCTTTATACCTTCATGATCTCAATTACGGATCAGGATTTGATTAATTTGTGATCGGTAATAATTAAAGACTATGTAATATTTGTGCAAAGATATACAATTTTTTTCTAAGTATCTCAAGTTTTTGTTATGTTAATGATTAATGTGTGATCTTGGACAAGTCTTCAAACCTCTAGAAGCCTGAATTTTCTACAGTAAAATAAATAATAAGAGGAAAATTATGTGATGGTTGTGTTTAATGAATAAATATGAAAATATGATATATTGTTATAATCTTTACTCATGTTCATTCAATTAAATCCCTAAATTTTCTGCAATTTTTAAAAATAGAATTAAAAATTATAATATTAGTAAGTCGAATCAAGAGTTTTATTTTGATTTTAAATCACATATCCTTGAGTTGGGAAAAAGAGTGCCCAAATCATGAAGATTTGGCCAGTTGCAGTCAGAAAAGCTATCATAATTACCTTCTAGAAGCTGAAGGGGTCAGACAAGATGTGCTCCTGACACTGCAGAGCGCCAGCATGTCCCCAGTGACCCAGGGCTTGAAATGCCTATTCTTTTAGTCATCATCCCTTTTAGTGTCAGTGAGGCCTCCAATAAGGAGGCATTCATAGAGAGAGTTGACAGGATGAGAAGAAATAAAGACCCAGGAGCGAATTGCAATGGGAGGGGAGGAGAAGTATTTACAAAATGCTTGAAAACATGTGACCATCCCAATTTAGGAGGCAGTATGGAGCAGACTAGGAGAATCAAGAGTAGATGGTCTTTCTAACAGCTAGTGAGCAAAGTTCCAACAAGAAAGATGTGGCCACTGCTCATCCTGTCAATGCTGCTGGGCAGTCACATAAGTGAAAACTGGAAAGTGTATAGTAAAGAGGCCAGTCACAAAACTGTATGAGCAGCTTAAATGGAATGATAAGGGAAGCCTCAGGATTCTAGTGGGTTGAGGTCTGAATAACAATGAAGTAAAGAAAAGCAGCAAGTGTGGCCCCCTCTAGAGTTTTTTTGGTTTGTTTTAAGGCAGGAGACACTTGATATTGAACATGTCCTTTGATGAATGAGGGAGAAAATGCAATCATGGGAAAGAAACAGAAATGCTAAAAGAGAACGTTACCTTAGGAGCTGGGAGGGTGAAATCCTGTATGAGTAGGAATACGAGACTTGAACTGGAGGAAGCATGGAGAGAATCGGGATAGCATAGACAGGGAGCTTATGAGTTTGAGAACAGAAAGAAGTGCTCAACTCTAGTATGCTGCTATGTTATGTCTAATATACTACATCACAGCTCAATGCAATGAAATAGAATGAGAAATTTTAATTTAAATATTGACCAAAACACTATAACTAGCTAATTGCTTAATTATTCATTCAGTAAATACAATGAGAGCTTAGCGAGTATCAGAAACTCTGTTCCTACCGAGGGCACAAGAAAAGAAATGAGATTTAGTTCCAACATGAAGGATTATAACTAGGTATACCATGCCATGGCTTGGCTATAAGGGCTCTTAATCATCAGATTGTGAGAAAATCAAGTATGTTACAGCTGTCTGAAGAATACTATGGCTACTATTTTGTTTGAGACTGTTTAATATCTAAGCATGGACCTGTTGCCTGGTAAGGAACAGACAATGTGTCTTATTCAGGGAACAAAACTCTAAAACACATCTGGGACATTTGAGACTATGAAACTGACTTGGTTTGACATAAAATTGGTCTCACAAATTTAAAGTCAGGGCTGAATAGAGATATTCTTTGATATTTTAAAAATGACAAACCAATAAATATAATATTGTTTTTATACTATTCATAGATGTTTAGTAACACAAAAAAGAAAGTTGCTAATACTAAAATATAGTATGTGTAGGTTGAGATATTTTCATTGAGATATGAATTTAACTTCTGGGGAGTTATTCTAAATATCCAGAAGCTTGTGTGTGTGTGTGTGTGTGTGTGTGTGTGTGTGTGTGTGTGTGTGTGTTTTCATTATAAAAACTTTAAATAAACTTAGTGAACACTGAAATTTAGCATGCACATATGTACTATTAATTCTCAAGAGGTTACACTTTGATTTTGTTATGTATTTTCTGGACAGACTTAACTAGAACTGTTATACTAATATAGCTCTAATTCATGAATTAGTTTAAGATCATTTCATTTCACTCTCAATTTTAGACTGAAGGACAAAAACACAGAAAGTGTAAATTAACGGAAAAAACTCTCTTGAAAGAATTTAGCAATGGTTTCATGAATTATGTACATGTATGTGTGGTGTGTGTATGTATACATAAATACATATATATCTCATATATATGATATAGAAGTGTGAGATTTTAAAAGTCTACAGAAAAACTAGGTATTTTGAATTAGCTTGAAATTAATACTCAGTAACAGGCATTCATTTTTTAAAAATGTGTTAGGTCCCCCATTTCTTGACCTTGCTATTCATGTGACTGTTAATTGTTTAAGGCTTATATCTACCAAAACCTCTGGGATGCCATGATATCAGTTCTAAGAGGGTAATTTATATCTCTACAAGCACACATCAAGAAAATGGAAAGATCACAAGTTGAGAGTCTAACAAATCACCTAAGGAAGCTAGAAAGAGAACACCAAACCCTAACTTTAGGAGAAGACTCCAAATCACCAAAATAAGAGCCCAGATATGGGATATAGAAGATAAAAACATCATAGAAAACATCAACAAAACAAAAAGCTGGTTCTTGGAAAGAATTTACAAAATTGATGGATCCCTAGCCAGAATGACCAAGAAAAAGAGAGAAAAAAACCCACATAAGTGCAATCAGAAATGCAAAAGATCAAATCACAACTGACCTTGAAGAAATACAAAAGATTATCAGAGATTACTATGTACACCTATATGGAAACAAACTTGATAACCTAAGTGAAATGGAAGACTTTCTAACATCACACAACCTCCCCAGGTTGAAACAAGAAGACATTGAGACACTAAATAGATCAATAACAACACAGGAAATTGACTCTGTCTTAAGAAAACTACCTACAAAAAAAAAAAACAACAACAAAATAGGCCCTGGACCAGATGACTTTCCAGCAGAATTCTACAAAACATACAAGGAGGAGATAATACCAATCCTATTGAAAGTATTCCAGGCAATTGAGAAAGATGGAATTCTCCCCCAAATCATTTTACAAAGCTAAAATCACACTGATACCCAACCTGAGTAAAGATCCAACAAAAAAAGAGAACTACAGGCCAATATCCCTTATGAACATAGATGCAAAAACCCTCAACAAGATTCTAGCCAATTGGACCAAAAATACATCTCGAAAATCATCCACCATGACCAAGTAGACTTCATCCCCAGGACACAGGACTGGTTCAACATTCACAATACCATAAATGTAATTAAATACATCAACAGATGTAAAAACAAGAACCACATGATTATCTCATTTGATGCAGAAAAACCTTTTGATAAAATCCAGCATCTCTTCTTGATAAAAACCCCAAAATAGTAAGTACCATTTACAATAAACCCACAGCTAACATATTGCTAAATGGACAGAAACTGGAAACATTTCCCATGAAAACTGGAACAAGACAAGATTGCCCACTCTTACCTCTCTTGTTCAACATTGTGTTGTAAGTCCTGGCTAGGGTAATAGACAAGAGAAGGAAATCAGGCATATCCAAATAGGATAAGAGGAAGCCAAGTTATCCCCCTTTGCTGACAATATGATCCTATACCTTGAAAATCTGAAATAATCTGTCAAAAACCTGCTTGCACTAATAAAGGATTCAGGCAAAGCTTCAGGATACAATATAAAAGTGCAAAAGACAGTTGCATTCTTATACACCAAAAACAAACAGGCAGAGAACCAAATAAAAAGCACAATCCCATTCTCAATAGCCACAAAAAAAAAAAGAAAAGAAAAGAAAAGAAAAAAAGAAGCCGGGCTCGGTGGCTCAGCCTGTAATCCCGCGCCTGTAGGAGGCTGAGGTGAGTGGATTGCCTGAGCCCGCGGGTTTGAGACTCGCCTGGGCAACTTGGCAAAACCTCATCTCTACAATAAATCAAAAATTAGCCAGGCGTGGTAGCGCACGCCTGTAGTTCCAGTTACTTGGAAGGCTGAGGCGGAAGTATCCCCGGCACCCAGCAGGCAAGGCTGCAGTAGCCGGGAGAATGCCACTGCACTCCAGTCTGGGCGACAGAATGAGACTTCAACTCAAAAAAAAAAAAGAAAAAAAGAAATACCTCGGCATCTTCCTAGCCAGAGAAGTGAAAGATATTTACAAAGAGAACTACAAAACACTGCTTAAAGAAATCCAAGAAGACAAATGGAAAAATATTCCATGCTCATGGGTAGGAAGAATCAATATTGTTAAGATGTCCATCCTACCAAAGTCAATCTAACAGATTCAACACAATACCCATTAAATTGCCAACATCATTCTTCTCAGACCTGGAAATGACAATACAGAAATTCATATGGAAACGTAAATGACCAAGAATAACCAAAACAATCTTAGCAAAAGAAACAAAGCGGAGGTATCATACTTCCAGACTTCATACTTTCAGACTTCAAACTATAAGGCTACAATAATCAAAACAGCCTGGTATTGGTACAAGAACAAGGCATATGGACCAAAGGAACAGGATAGAGATTCCAGAAGTAAAGCCTCAATTTCTCAATCAACTCATCTTTGACAAAGCCTCCAACGACAACCACTGAGGAGAGGAGAACCTATTCAGTAAATGGTGCTGGGAAAACTGGCCGAACACGTGCAGAAGATTGAAACAGGACCCCTACTTATCATCATACACAAAAATTAACTCTAAATGAATCAAAGACCTAAATGTAAAACCTCAAACTATAAGAATCTTAGAAAATACAGGAGACACCCTTACGGAAATTGGAACTGGTAACCGATTCCTGATCAAAACCCTAAGTGTACATACCATAAGAAATAAGATAGACAAGTGGGACCTCATCAAACTGACAAGCTTCTGCAAAGCAAAAGAAACCATCAAAAGATCAGAGAGATAGCCCTTAGAATGGAAAAAAATATTTGCCAACTGTGTATCTGACAAAGCCCTAACATCTAGGATCTACAAGGAACTCAAACGTGCTGAGAATAAAATAACAAACAGCACCATTCAAGAGTGGGCAAAAGACATGAATAGACACCTCTCAAAAGAACATATATGGGCATGAAAGAGTGCTCAGCCTCACTAAACAACAGAGAAATGCAAATCAAAACCACAATGAGATACCACCTAACCCCAGTAAGAATGGCCATCATTATTAATACAAACAACAACAGATGTTGGCAAAAATGCAGAAAAAGGAATGCTTCTACACTGCTGGTGGGAATGCAAACTAGTGCAACCTCTTTGGAAGACAGTGTGGCAATTTCTGAAAGATCTAGAAATCGACCTTCCATATGACCCAGCAATTCCCCTATTGGGAATATACCCAGAGGAACTCAAATCATTCTACAATAAAAGATACCCACACACGCATATTTGTTGCAGCTCTATTCACAATAGCAAAAACATGGAACTAACCATACTGCCCATTGAAGCTGGACTGGATTTTTAAAATATGGTAACATATATACAATGGAATATTATGTAGCCAAAAAGAAGGACAAACATATGGACTTTATAGCAACTTGGATGGATTTAGAATCTATCATATTCAGTACTGTCACAGAAACAAAGAACAGAGTACCATATGTTCTCAGGCATAAGTAGACCTTGAACAATTATCATAATACTATGAGAAGGGGATTGGTGGTAGGAAACTGCCAGGGGAGGGTGAGTGGGATTGGCACTTGAAAGAAACTTCCACGGGAGGGAGGGGCACACCTCATCAACAAGGGTACCTGCATAATGAACATTTGAATACCTAACCCAGAATTTTACTCTATGTCTTTAAAATAAAAAAGACACAAAAAAAGACTTATATTTTTGGTTTGTGGTTTCTCTCCCTGTTTAGATTATCTTCTGATTCTCTGGGAGATTTCTGCCCAGTATAATAAAAGAGAAGCTCTGTCTGTCTATGGTACAAGTCACACACACACACACACACACACACACACACACACACACACACACACACAAACACACACGGTCTGATTCTCTGGGAGATTTCTGCCCAGTATAATAAAAGAGAAGCTCTGTCTGTCTATGGTACAAGTCACACACACACACACACACACACACACACACACACACACACACACACACACGGTCTGTCTATGGTACAGTACGCTAGTGCATGCACACGCACACGAGTGCTTGAGTATCTACCATACCATTCAATGTTTGGGACTTTATTGCCTCATTTAATTTTTCTCCTGAGTTTGAACTTCTATGAGATGAACTTGATATTGCAGAATGGATTAGGTAGCCTCAGATGTGAGCTATCCTTTTCAACAGGAATCTGCTGCCTGGAGTTTATGGGAACTGCATTTACAATATAAAACTACAATCTTGCATTATCTTGTAATTTGCTATGATGTTGGAATTCCTAGCCTAAAAAGTATTGTATCAACAAATGTTTTGAATTGTTCATTAAAGAATTTTTTTCTTGCGTAGAAAAATAAATCATCTAAATCTGAGATTTTTCAGGTTCTGGTGAACAACTCAAAAAGAAATAATTTAAGGCATATATTTAAGATAAATTAAGATAAATTATAAAATTTCAAGAATTCAATTTATTTTATCCCATGTCCAATATTTTATTACCAATAGAAAATGTGCAAAGAGACAAGATAATCATGTATCTGGATTTTTAACTTTTCGCACTGTGCAAGAATGATCAATTTGCCAAATTCTAACTTTCTTCAGTAAGACTTGTGTACATTCTCACCCATAATGACCCTAGAAAAATTCTTGCTATCACATTTCATATTTGGTACAAACATCATTAGCAGAACACATATGAGTAATCATTTAGCCGGACTCAATGGCTCAGCCTGTAATCCTGCGCTTTGGGAGGCTGAGGTGAGTGAATTGCCTGAGCCCGCGGGTTCGAGACCAGCCTGGGCAAATTGGCGATACCTCATCTCTACAATACATTTAAAAAAAAAAAAATTAGCTGGGCGTGGTAGCGCACACCTGTAGTTCCAGCTACTTGGAAGGCTGAGGCAGAAGGATTGCCGGAGCCTAGCAGGTCGAGGCTGCGGTGACTGGGAGCGTGCCACTGCACTCCAGTCTGGGTGACAGAGTGAGACTCCAACTCAAAAGAAAAAAAAGTAATCATTTAAGTTATTAGAAATCTGTGTTTGCCATTTCAGCATCTATTAAGCATAAGATCAACAATTCATTTGAAATGATACAATAGGGAGATTTATATAAAATTTTAAGAATGATTAGATGCTATTATAGACAAAATGTTTGCCTTAAAGTATTATCTCTTTATTATTACAACAGTAGCATGTCTAGTCCTCAGTAGATTTTGGTTAAATAAATGCAGACAGATGATATTCATTTAATATATATGTAGATACAGGCAAATATATATTTAACTTTTAATTTAAAGCAAATAAAGAAAATAAAATTTTGTTAGATTAAGCTACTTCATTAGAAAGATGCATTGATCAGTGCAAATACATAACAGACACATAGCATAGACTTGCACATAATTCAGTCATTCTTCTTGAGAACAAAACAATAATACATTTTTTATTAAATGCAGCACTTATTAGAAACTCTGGACTTAAAAATACAGACAAATATATCTAATAATTTAAAGAAGCTTAATAAAACCAATAAAAAAGCCGGGCTCGGTGGCTCAGCCTGTAATCCTGCACTTTGGGAGGCTAAGGCGAGTGGATTGCCTGAGCCCGCGGGTTCGAGACCTGCCTGGCAACTTGGCAAGACCTCATCTCTACAATAAACCAAAAAAATCAGCCGGGTGTGGTAGTGCGTGCCAGTAATTCCAGCTACTCGGAAGGCTGAGATGAAAGGATGGCCGGAGCCCAGCAGGTCGAGGCTGCGGTGGCCGCTCCCGGCCACTGCACTCTTGTCTGGGCCACAGAGTGAGACCAACTCAAAATAAATAAATAAATAAAACGAATAAATAATTTAACTAAATTCTGTGGAAGAAAAATAAAAGAATTTTGGTTGCTCCATCCCACAACTGTTGAAGACTATCAGCACACAGAATGATTTAGGAAAATTGGTTTTAGTGAGGTTGGCAGATTAATTAGATATGGGGAGAAAAAAACTCAGTAGTGCTCATTTGAAATTTTTTCAAGTCAATGATAAAAACCTTGGAAACATTTAAACTCTGACTACAATAGTTGTCAGCATAGCTTGAAAAAATATGCCTCAGGGAAAATGGTGGTATGAATAAGCGTTTCCTTTCCCAACATCTATGATAATAAATAATGGCTGAAAATATGCTAGTGGATAGGAATGTACATTTTGGTCTTTAAGAAAAATTAGGTGGCCTTTCTATGCATATAAATTACACCCTAGGAGATGCCTTTGGAAGTTGCCTGAACTCTTTCAACTCACTGGAAACCACCTCTTGTGGTCTTCTGTCCACGCAGCACCCCAGGGTGTCTGTGAAAACATAACGGGGATCTTACATGGCATGACATGGGCTCTGAGTAATCATCATCTAGCTAAGAAAATAACACACACACAAATGTGTGTGTGTGTGTGTGTGTGTGTGTGTGTATGTGTGTGTATGCAAATACTTGTTATGCAGGTACCCTTGTTGATGAGGTGTGCCACCCCTTCCCCAGGCAGACTCCCACTACTGCCAATCCCACTTCCCCACTCCCCTCCTCGCTGTTTCCTGCTACTGCCAATCATTTTCTTATAGTATTACCATAATTGTTCAAGGTCTGCTTATGAGTGAGAACATGTGATATTCAGGTCTTTGTTTCTGTGAAAGATCACTCAGTATTACACACTATAAGTTCATCCAGGTTGCCGTGAAGTTCATGATTTTGTTCTTCTTTATGGCTGTGTAATATGCCATCGTGTATATGTACCACATTTTTTTTATCCAGTCCTTTTTTGATGGACAGCACGGTTGGTTCCATGTTCTTGCTACTGTGAACAATGCTGCAATAAACATACGGGTGCAGGTATCTTTTTGAAAGAGTGATTTTATAGAGCATATTCCCAGTAGGGGGATGGTGGGGTCGTATGGAAGATCGAGTTTTAGATCTTTTAGGAATAGCCACAGTGTTTTCCACAAAGGCTATACTAGTTTGCATCCTATTAACAGTGTAGAGGTGTTCCTTTTTTGCCGCATCCTTTCTAGCATCTGTTGTTTTTTAAGTTATTGATGATAGCCATCCTGACTGGAGTTAGGT
This sequence comes from Cephalopachus bancanus, assembly GCA_027257055.1. Taxonomy (NCBI): domain Eukaryota; kingdom Metazoa; phylum Chordata; class Mammalia; order Primates; family Tarsiidae; genus Cephalopachus; species Cephalopachus bancanus. The sequence goes on from JAPVLO010000255.1 coordinate 2,166,189, forward strand.
GGTATCTCAATGTAGTCTTAATTTGCATTTCTTTGATGACTAGTGAGGCTGAGCATTTTTTCAAGTATCTGTTGGCTGCTCCTATGTCTTCTTTTGAGAACTGTCTATTGCTCACTTTGTGATGGGGCTGTCTGTTTTTTTTCTTTTCGGCACGTTTGAGTTCCTTGCAGACCCTAGATGTTAGGCCTTTGTCAGACTTACAGTTGGCAATTATTTTTGACCAGTCTGCGAGCTGTCTCCCCGCTCTCTTGATGGTTTCCTTGGCTTTGCAGAAGCTTGTCAGTTTGATGTCTGTCTTATCACTTGTCTGTCTTATCACTTATGGCATGGGCACTTGGGGTTTGATCAGGAATTGGTTGTCGGTTCCAATTTCCATAAGGGTGTCTCCTGCATTTTCTAAGGTTCTTATAGTTTGAGGTTTTATATTTAGGTCTTTGATCCATTTAGAGTTGATTTTTGTGGACAGCGATAGGTAGGAATCTTGTTTTAATTTCTGCATGTGATCAGTCTGTTTTCGCTGCACCATTTACTGAATAGGTTCTCCTCTCCCCAGTCACTGGTGGTGGAGGCTTTGTCAAAGATGAGTTGGTTGAGAAATTGAGGTTTTGCTTCTGGAATCTCTATCCTGTTCCATTGTTCTATATACCTGTTCTTATACCAATACCCCAATGTCAGGCTGACTTGATTATTGTAGCTTTATAATAGAGATTGAAGTCTGGGAGTGTGATACATACTGCTTTGTGTTTTGTTTTGTTTTGTTGTTGTTGTTGTTGTTGTTTGCTGAGGATTGTTTTGGCGATTCATGGTCGTTTGTGTTTCCACATGAATTCTTGTATTGTCATTTCCAGGTCTGAGAAGAATGCTGCTGGTAATTTAATGGGTATTGCATTAAATCTGTAGATTGCCTTGAGTAAGATGAACATCCTATCCATGAGCGTGGAATATTTTTCCATTTGCTTGTGTCATCTTTGATTTATTTGAGCAGTGTTTTGTAATTTTCATTGTAAAGGTCTTTCACGTCTCTGGTTAGGAAGATGCCAGAGCATTTGATTTTTTTCCTGGCTATTGTGAAGGGGTTGTGCTTTTAATTTGGGTTTCTGTTTCTCCAGCATCTGTTGTTTTTTGAGTTATTGACGATAGCCATCCTGACTGGAATACACTTATATACATATATACACATTTGAGGGGGACCCTTCAAAGTGAAAATTTTTATAAAAATTGTATATTTATTCTTACATGTTTAAACCTCAGTCCCCTTCAAAGCACTCTCCATTTGATGCCATACACCTATTGAGATGCTTTTTCTGCTGCTCCAAACAGTTTTTGAACTCATCGATTTTGATGCCTTTTTAGCACTTCTGCTATTCTTTTTTTACCTCTTTCTCATTGGCAAAATGATTCCCTTTGAGGCTTTTTTGATACAGGGAAACAAAGAAACAAACAAAACAGTCATTCGGTGTGAGACTGGGTGAATAGGGAGGGTGGGGCACAGGGGTCATGCCGTTTTTGGTCAAAAACTGCAAACACTCAGTGGAGTGTGGACAGGTGCATTGGTAAATCATCCATCACGAAATTGGCAAACATGTTGAAAGAATCTCCAAACAGAAATTCACCGAAGCCTGTCGCAGTCTCTCCCAACAACACTTGTGGTACACTGAAGCTGATGGATTCCTAGAACACTCACCTAGCAGGGAAAGGCCTGTACCACAAGGAACCTGCCCTCCAGAAGACAATTACGGTTTTTGGAGTGTCCTCTCTTATATATACACACATGCATATATGTATATATGATTACATTCAGTTAACTTATTCAATGATAACTTTCTTGTAATCTAAAATATTGAACTTTAACCACATCTGATGTGGTATGAACACACTAAAGCTTCAATACAGAAAAAAAAAAAGAGATGGATGGCATAGCATTTGTAAGAGCTTCATGAAAACTGGAACGAGGCAAGGATGCCCACTCTCACCTCTCCTTTTCAACATAGTTTTGGAAGTCCTAGCTAAAGCAATCAGACAAGAGAAGAAGATCAGGAGTATCCAAATAGGAAAAAGAGGAAGTCAAGTTATCCCTCTATGTAGAGGACATGATTCTATATCGTGAAACCCTAAGAGAATCTGTCAAAAACCTCCTTTCACTGGTAAAGTCCTTTGGCAAAGTCTCAGGGTATAAAATCAGTGTGCAAAAGACAGTTGCATTTCTATACACCAACAATAAACAAACAGAAACCCAAATACTTTCAGACTTCAAACTATAAGGCTACAATAATCAAAACAGCCTGGTATTGGTACAAGAACAGGTATATAGAACAATGGAACAGGATAGAGATTCCAGAAGCAAAACCTCAATTTCTCAACCAACTCATCTTTGACAAAGCCTCCACCACCAGTGACTGGGGAGAGGAGAACCTATTCAGTAAATGGTGCAGCGAAAACAGACTGATCACATGCAGAAATTAAAACAAGATTCCTACCTATCGCTGTCCACAAAAATCAACTCTAAATGGATCAAAGACCTAAATATAAAACCTCAAACTATAAGAACCTTAGAAAATGCAGGAGACACCCTTATGGAAATTGGAACCGACAACCAATTCCTGATCAAACCCCAAGTGCCCATGCCATAAGTGATAAGACAGACAAGTGATAAGACAGACATCAAACTGACAAGCTTCTGCAAAGCCAAGGAAACCATCAAGAGAGCGGGGAGACAGCTCGCAGACTGGCCAAAAATAATTGCCAACTGTAAGTCTGACAAAGGCCTAACATCTAGGGTCTGCAAGGAACTCAAACGTGCCGAAAAGAAAAAAAACAGACAGCCCCATCACAAAGTGAGCAATAGACAGTTCTCAAAAGAAGACATACAGCCAACAGATACTTGAAAAAATGCTCAGCCTCACTAGTCATCAAAGAAATGCAAATTAAGACTACATTGAGATACCACCTAACTCCAGTCAGGATGGCTATCATCAATAACTTAAAAAACAACAGATGCTAGAAAGGATGCGGCAAAAAAGGAACACCTCTACACTGTTAATAGGATGCAAACTGGTATAGCCTTTGTGGAAAACACTGTGGCTATTCCTAAAAGATCTAAAACTCGATCTTCCATACGACCCCACCATCCCCCTACTGGGAATATGCTCTATAAAATCACTCTTTCAAAAAGATACCTGCACCCGTATGTTTATTGCAGCATTGTTCACAGTAGCAAGAACATGGAACCAACCGTGCTGTCCATCAAAAAAGGACTGGATAAAAAAAATGTGGTACATATACACGATGGCATATTACACAGCCATAAAGAAGAACAAAATCATGAACTTCACGGCAACCTGGATGAACTTATAGTGTGTAATACTGAGTGATCTTTCACAGAAACAAAGACCTGAATATCACATGTTCTCACTCATAAGCAGACCTTGAACAATTATGGTAATACTATAAGAAAATGATTGACAGTAGTAGGAAACAGCGAGGAGAGGGGTGTGGAAGTGGGATTGGCAGTAGTGGGAGTCTGCCTGGGGAAGTGGGGCACACCTCATCATCAAGGGTATCTGCATAATGAACTTTTGTATACCTAACCCCGAATTGTACCCCATCTTTAAAATTAAAAATTTGAAAGTTAAAAAAAAAAGAGCTGCATGGAAATGCTCTTCAGGCACCATTCTCCCAGGAGACGTCCAAAACATATTGTGTTGCTGTAAATAATCAAAGTAATACCAGCAGAGTCTCTGCATCCATACTGATATGAGACAAAGCAGGAGATGGTGGGGAGGTGGGTTAGGAAGAAAAATTTTACATCCCCCATTTTGCCCCATTTTAGCAATATTTAAAAAATTCTAACCTCCTCCAGATGACACATTAAAATGAATATATTCACACACACACAGTATTTCAATCACTCAAAATACAGACAAGAAAGAGTCCCTCAACAAATCAAATCAAAGTTGTTTCTCTTTCACCACACTAGACTTTTAAAAAGCAATGTGGCCAAGTTCTCCTTCCCCTGAGAGGTTTTCCAAATTGGGAAGCTGGCAACTCTTGCTATCCCTGAGAACAAAAGCAAAGCAAGAAATTTTGTCATTAGAACTGCTTGACAATCAGTTTACTCACATTACAGAATAAGCTCATGTTTGAACCAAAATAGCTGTGATGTCTGAGCCGCACTGGGGGGTAGTGAAAAGTGAAGCCAGAACAAAAGAAAGGTATGTGCATTCCCATTTTTAAACTCTGCAAATGGAAGGAGAAACGGCAAACGCTTGGAAAGGCATTTCATGAGGAAACCTACGATAGCTGTTAATGTTTTCATGACTATTTAACTTATAGGTCTGGTAGAATGAAACAATATCTAGAGTCTCTATCATTCTCAGTCTCCTACTATTAGTCATTAAATGTTCTCTTGAGCATTAAAAATCAGAATCCCATTACATGATAATCTATCATTATCTCTGTTAACAAAATAAACAAGTCATTAGAATGGTTTCTTTGACTCTGAATTTAAAGAGTGTAAAAATAATCCATGAAAGAATAACTGAAATGGATTGAAATACCCAAACATTTCCAGGCTCCCAAAGGTAAAATAAAGTATACAGTATTTCTAATGCATGTATATGGTTAAACTAGAAAACTACAAAAGGGTTCTTTAAACAACAGAGTTTTTATGGAACTGTGATTGTGCAGTTAAGAGTCTTGCTTGTTAAAATGCATTTTATTTACATTGCTGATTCATTATTGTTATCAGTGAAGATATGCCTTTAACCCTTGTATGGGAAGAAATTACTCCCACCTCTTTTGGTAATGTTGACATCTGTGTGGATTTATGAATTGTTTGTTGAAACAAAATAGGTCATTATCATTTTACATAACTCTGAATAAGTAGTGTTAAAAATATTAAAGTATTCTGTTATGGGCCTTTTTGCTTCACTTTAATACTTTAATTAGAAATTTCCAAGTAACATATACACTTATTTGTTTATCTTTGAGCATTAATTTTAAACCCAAATCAATTACCTGCCTTCTGTTGTCACTCAGTCAAAAATATTTATTTGTAGTTTTATTTCTGTCTGTGCAATTTCTTAAAAGTAAACATTAATTTAATCAACATATAAAAATGTCTTTTCAAGTGTGGTAAAAAAAGGACATAGTCATTGTATTTTTCTAATTTTCAACCAGTTGTGAAATTGCTGTCTCAATATTGCTAACAACTGATGGTGCACGATAAACCAACCAGTTAAGTAAGTAGGTTAACAGATTGTTTTCACCTGAACTGACCACTTATTTCAATGACTTAATTAGAACAAGTGTTTGTGTGACCAAACGTGCAAAGTCACTCATTCATTCAAAATTGAAAGCACATTTAGTGAGTACTTACTATGTGATGCTGGATTAAGCTGAGGATCCATTAAAGGACAAGTCACTGATGGTCTCTACCCTCAAACAGATTATAATTCAATTCCAGTCACAGCTTGTCCTATCATTAGGTAAAAAGAAATTAATAGCTTTCTTCAGTTCTCTGACATTACTCATTATTGTACCATTGTGATTATTCCGTGTTTGACCTTCGGTAAGGAGGTGAAAATGTAATCATCAGTGATCATCAGGAGGGCAAATTCCATAATTTCTAAGAAGGAGGAAGAGAGAAGAAAAGCAGGAGCCTCAGAGAAGAAAAGGAGAAGAGACGGAACCACAGAGTTAGTGAGAGATGAAGGAGCTCTCCGGGAAAGGTTAGATGAAATTCTCCTGGGTGAATGGCCAGAGGGTGTAATAAAACAGGAACACAGGTGCCAAATATTCAATTTGAAGTTTCGTTGTTGAAGCTATTTTTTACATTAATGTAACGTAAGATTTCTCCTACCTGACTCAAAATCTCCAGTAAATCCGGCAACTTTGCAAATGCTTTGAGTGAGGACATTGTTTGTGGAACTCATGGGCATGACTGGATTTTACATCTGTTTTTTGGCTGATACAAATGTACTTGAGGAAACAGGAGCCTAGCAACAGATGTGACCATCAGAATATAAATCCTCTCCACCTCCCCTCCCCCAAATGAATGAATATATCGGAGAAAGATTTAGACTTCCGTGGAATGTGGGAACTAGAGCTCAAACTAAATATTCCTGAGATTTCTAGAGGTTCAAGAGACTCTTTTTTTTTTTTTTTGAGTTGGAGTCTCACTCTGTCGCCCAGACTGGAGTGCAGTGGCCGCTCCCGGCCACCGCAGCCTCGACCTGCTGGGCTCCGGCGATCCTTCCGCCTCAGCCTTCTAAGTAGCTGGAATTACAGGCATGCGCTACAACGCCCGGCTGATTTTTTGATTTATTGTAGAGATGAGGTCTCGCTGCCCAGGCGGGTCTCGAACCCGCGGGCTCAGGCTATCCACTCACCTCAGCCTCCCAAAGGCGCGGGATTACAGGCTAAGCCACCGAGCCCGGTTTCAAGAGACTTCTGTTGACCTGTGACCCTTGTGCCCCTAGAATCTGACAAGTGGCTTTCCTGCTTGGTTCTGAATCTGCATTTTGAGTCTTAGTTTCTGATTCTAATTTTGCTAAATTGACTAGAACCTTTGGGACAAGAATTCTGTTCTCCCCTTTACAATCTTTATGTCACTCAATCATGCATGTATTTTTTCTCAGTTCCTTCACTTATTGTTATCAAACATTCCCTGAGTTCATAACAGGTGACTGGCAACACAGTAGTTGCTAAAGATACAAAGATGGATAAGACCCTGTCTCTGAAGATGCTCACAGCCTGGTGTGGAACAAGACACAAATTTCAAAACAATTGCAAAAGAAGGTGATACTGGCTAATGTAAGAGATTCAAGGAACACTGAGGAGATACAAGAGGAAGGCTTGTTTTTTGTCTAATTCTTGAGACTCAGTAAGAATGAACAACTATCCTAATTTGCTCACAACTATCCCAGATTTAGAGCTAGAGATTTCTGTGCCCTGGGAAATCCCTCAGATGTATACTACCTCATCCATGACACATCCATACCTATGGAAGTGCGCACTTAGTATTCATATTTAGAACTTTATTTACATTTGCCCCAGACAAATAAGGAAGGGTATTTTAAGTAGAAGAGACAAGTCCAATGGCACAAAGTTATGGAATGACATTCCATGTGTGAAGGAGAGAGAATAGCTCAGCTTGGCTGGTGTGCTGTGTTCCTGTTGACAGTGGTTAGTAGACAGTTATAAACAGGTGAGGCAGTGATCCGATCATGAAGGATATTGAGTATCATGCAAAGAAGTCTGCACTGCATCCAAATGGACTTCAGGAGGCATTGAACTGTTTAAAGCAGAGAACTGACCTAGTTTTGTATTAGAAAGATGACTGTGGAAAAGTATAGTGGATCAATTGGAAATTGATGAGGACTTTGTCAAGAACACTGGTGAACTGGGTATTGTCATTTTGAAGTGAGAAAGACAAAATTCTGAGCTAAGAAACTGGTGGTGACGATGGCGAGCAGAAGGCACATTCTACTGATGTCTAAGAGGAAAACCACCCTGACTCTGAACCGGTCAAAGGTGGGGTTGGAATACCAAGAGTTAGCAGGAAGGCTGAGCAAGTCCCTCAGAGAGGTTCAAGAGTTAATAAAGGAGGAACAAGTACAGGTCATAAAATTAATGGTCGGAGTCAACTCATAAGTAAGAAATAAGAGCAGTTTAGAAAGTGAGGCCAACTAAAACAACTCAAGATAGTTTAGGACACTCAGGGAAGCGGCAGTCACATGTGTGTGGTTGATCTTTGTAGAGAGGCATAGTGTGAGGGTGTGTCAGTCTGGATTAAACATCCACGTTGGGGGTGGGCAATTCTCTGGAATTGTCACTTTAGGTGAAACAGCACTATTCCTATCATTGTTTTTTTCTAAATTTATTTTTTATTCAGTATTTAGAATAAGTGCTCATATCTTTTTCTTTCTTTCTTTCTTTCTTTCTTTCTTTCTTTCTTTCTTTCTTTCTTTCTTTCTTTCCTTCTTTCATAAAAACAAGCTATTGTTACTCATATTAACACCCTCTACATAAATTACTTATTTGTAACAGGAAGAACATTCACATCTTCTATTGTGATCTATTTTATTTGGTGTTGACAACAGAAAAACAAGGAGTACAGAGAATATTTGTTCTTAAGCGCAAGAATTAAGGCTCACCACAGTAGATGATGGCCAACTGGAAAAAAAAAAGACAAATACCTATTTGATGTAAATCCTAAATCCTCCAGTTTTTTTTTTTCTCATGTCATACAGAAAGTCATTTAAAATAAATTATTGTTTCAAAATATATCTCTATAATTTCCCTGCTGAACTATTATTTCCTTAGCTCTAATCAAGATGGTCTCAGTTCAAACGATTCAACCAGAACTTGAATTGTTATCTTGTGTGCATGCTGTGAATTTCTGTGCTAATACACTTTAAAGATTGGCTTTCATTTACATGTTTTCATTTTCAACCTAATTTTCCCAGTGCATGAATTATTTCCTGGGAGTAATTTGAGCTCTTTATTTTTATTTTGTCCTTTTAAAAAACACATTAATTTTTTAGGACCCTAGGATTTAGTTTTCAATAAATCAAAATTGTTTTTTCAAATAATTCACCAGAACACTTACTTCACATGATTTTTTCATATATTATTTAAATTTCGTATTTGTACAATCACTTCATTTCACTATCAATGATCCTGATAAGTCATCATCTGTTTCTACTTGTCACATTTAGTTATTTCTTTAGGCTAATAGCAAAAGTTTTTCAACTTTGTTTGCTAAAGAATAATTCTTTTTTTGTTTTTGTTTGTATATTTGCTTCAGTCTGCATAAAAGAGTTAATTTGCTAAAAGTGTCACTGCAATTATATAATAACAGTTCTGACATTACTAAAATGATCAGGTGAAAAGTCACATTTCAATTTAGTGTTTTACTTTGAAGGATTGGACTTCACTTACAATGTTCTAGCTTTTGAAACTCTTTGAAAATTAATATTTGCACATTTTAATTGGCATGTTTGATGTTGAGTAGACACATCCTTCCTAATGAACTTTTTTACTTGAAACAAAAGCAGAAATTCTTTTGAATCATAGATAAAAAAATACTTTATAAATTGGTTTTGCACTAAAGCAAACTTACAAAAAATTTTTTAATGTGTAGAAGATTAGTATCTTTTTTTTTTTTTGTCTTGCTGCTAATACAAAATTGATTAGTAAACAGAGCCCTGGTACCAGTGACCTCGTGGGGCACATTTACATTGATGCACATTTTATTTTCAGGTATCTTTTCTCTCTGGTACAGCGTTTCTTTTTAATAAAACTGACGATGGTATTAATCTTTGTGAAGAGACAGATTAAAATTTTTCCTCTTCGAAATGCTTTGGGTGTTGCATTACAGCAAGGCTAGAAAGAGATTTTATATTCAACATTTTTTATTGCAGTGTAATGAAACCTGCCACACAGTTCTGTTGACAATAATAAATGATTAATAATTTTGATAAAATATTTATTTTCAAAAATTAAATGCTGTCTACCAATCCATAAATTCTGTGTCAGTGTTAACATTTATCTTGACATATCAGATATAATTCTATGCCATAATGAAATCATTAACTATGTTCTATCATTTTTCATTCACTAGAATGTCAGGCAAATAGGACTCAGTGTTCAATAGGGTCATGAATTTAATAAAATAAGAAATGAGACAAGGACAAACCCTTGGTGATCCTTTCAATTTCAAGTAAAAATTCATATGATGACCTCTTTTTATATTTCTTTTCAATCATATATACCTAATGTAATCTTTTGTCTTGTTTTTTCACAATTAAAAACAAGGATTTTTTTTAAAAGAGATGTGGACTTGGAATTGTAGACTATCTTGTCCAGTTTTTTTTTCTTCACCTAATTCTTCAACCTTAAAAACATGTATTTTTATGAGTAAAAACTTGTTTTTAAAATATCTTGTATTAACCTAAAATCACTTTGACCAGGGTAATTCACTGAAATTATCAAGTTCTAAAGAAAGAAACAGAACAATAAAAGTAAAAAAAAAAATACAAGTCCCTAGTAAAGGCTAAGACTGAAATACATAAACAACAAGTTATAAAAATAATACTAAAACTGTCTTTTTTATAGTTGTGCCTAGCTTGGGGTTTAACCCATAACAGTTACACAATACATATTGTTCAATGATTGAATGAATAAATATATTTCCTCAGCTCAGGGTCATAAACAATATTGTATCAAGAATGCATGTGTCATTCATATTTAATGAGTATCCAACTTTTACCTTACTGCTTTAAATCATTGAAGCAATTCTCATTCCAAAACTCAATAGCTAAGACATTGAATATGTTATTTTACTCAATAACTCAATAACCTAAAATACTGAATACATTATTTTACTTTTCTGGTTCTTAGTATCCTTGTGTGTCTAGTGAGAATGATAATAATTTTGTGTAATTGTAACAAAAAAAATCAAAAAGAGAGTTTCTGGTCCAGGGCAAATAAATGCTCTTCCTACTGTTACCATTGCTGATACTAGAATTAGTAGTACGACTACTTCTGCTACTATTACTATTATAGTCAGTATTATAAAAATATTTGAAGAAAACCATTTCCAAGGTATCTTTGAGGACATTTGTCATTGAATTATGACAAGTAAAATAATCTCAATTATTAAAAGTGTTGTGAGCAAAATTCTCAAATTACATTAAAGTCCATACATTTTCTCACTTTTTCCTAGAAGGAAGTTATGGGCTGAGGGTGCCCCCACGCCCCTCCCCACCCCGCCATTTCGTATGTTGGAGCTCTAGCCATCAGTGCCTCAGAATATGACTGTATGTGGGAAATTTGGACACACAAAGAAACACCAGTATGCACACTCCCAGAGGAAAGGCTGTAGGAGGATGCTGTAAGATGAACATCTGCAAGTCAAGGAGAGAGAAATCGGGGAAAACTAACCCTGCTGACATTTTAGTCTTGGACTTCCAGCCTCTAGAATTGAGGAAAAATACATTTTTGTTGTTTGAGTCACCTATGTTTATGGCATTTTATTATGGCAGCACCAGTAAACTATTACAAAGGTTGTTAGAACTTGATAATATATTTTCAACAAAATTTGTCTGGACCAACTGTTTAATTCTTTCCATTCAAACTTTTAAGCTCCTTAGCTTTGGGATGAATAGTTTTAAAAAATAAGCTTGTATAATGTGTTCAAAGGATATATTTAAAATTATTATTCATTGGTAAATTTTAAAGCTACTGAAATGACTTAGAACTTTGTTACCTAGTGTTATTTGAGAAATGGTCTTAAAAATCTCTCTGAGTTTTCAATACTTTCATTTACTAGCAAATACTGTTACCACAGTTTCTATGTTAATGAAAAACATGCCCTCCAATGGTTTCCTGTCGGGGAATATATGTGATTATTTATGAAATAAGATAAAAAGGTAAAATCATTTTTAAAAAACCCAAAATACATACTGTAGCTGACATTTGTTGAGTACCTCAAGAGCTATTGAGTTGAAGACATACGTGGTGCTATTTCCTTGTCTCCCTCTTTTCCCCCTATCTATTCTTCTTCCTCCCTTTCTCTTCCTTCTTCTCTTTCTCTACATCAGCTATAAGCAATGATTAAACATGAAGAAAATAATCTCAGATCTGATTGGACCCAGATTGTCTTGCTTAAAAGGAGCTTTATTCCTAGTAGACTGGTTAATTGTTACCTCTGCCATTGCTATAACATGGATTATTTTCTAGGTTAAACATAAAAAAATACTTTCCCATATTTGACTGAAATTTATATATCTGCTTGACCAATTTTACTGAATCTTATTCAAAGATACACACAATGTGCATATACATATGCACAACTTAGTTTACAACTTTTATTATGATATTCAAATCAATTAAAACTGCTTAACACAAAACAAAAAAACTATATAAATAAAAATAAATCATGCATTAAACACAACTGATAATTTCAAATCATTAAAATTTGCTACTTATCAAGTAATAAATATTACGGACAGTTATTTGGATATGATTTGTATGAAATATATAGATACAATCCCAAACATTTCTCAATTGTTGCAGAGATATATTTAAAAATTATCTAAACAATTATGTTTTTGCCTAAATTTGGCAGATTATTTTCTGCATGTGGGATTCTTGAACCATGTTCAATATTCCATGCTAAGCTTTTAATTCTATTTCCTGTGCTTCTATAGCATATGAAATATTATTATATATGTCAATATGACCACAAAATATACATAAATTTAAAAATTTTAGTCGATTTTACTAATAATGATGGTGTCTTCATTTTCATTTAAAAGACTTTATTTTCACATTGAATGATCCCCTTTCACAAAATATATTTGTTAATATCTTTTGTCAGTATTTTTAAAATTCAAGCTACATTTTATTGAGCATTTATAATATATTAGTACTTTTCAACCTATCTACATATATGGTACATAAGTTGTTTACATGTATGTAACATATAAACATATAAAATTATAACTGAAATGCAAATCTTAATTTAAAACTTAATTATATAGAACACACAATTTAAAAATATTTTTATTAAAACAATAATGTGAATCCTTTTAAAATTGTCATCCCCATATTGCTAATGTGTGTTTTAACATTTTTATAACACTTAATATGAAACACAAATCACGTAAGTGAAATATACCACATGTGTATATGAAACATAAATTTTAAAATATAAAAATATTTTTTAAATATTATACCAAAAACACCTTGCTAAAATGATTTGTCTTCTATTTCCCACATTTTGTTTGAACAATATACAGATTTTTCACCTATTTTTTTAAAGAATCTGCACAATGTTTGCTATATGACACAAGATTCTGGCCCATGTGAAATAATTCACATTCCTGAAATTATCAGGATGAAATAATACCAGTGACCCAAAATGTAGGTACCTTTCATAACCAACCCTGTATTAGTCTTTGTTTCTCTTTATCTAATGATGTCAATGAGGATAAGCAATAAATAAATAAATATAAACTATTCACAAACTTTTTCTATTGTTATGTCCAATTAATTGAATAAATTGATTGTTTCTTGTAAGATCATACAGATTTGCTAAGTGGATGAATTGAACAAATGAAACATGGCATTCAAAGTACAGTCTGATTTACTCTATTGTGTTAGGAATCGTGCTTCCAACGCATGATGATGTATGTTACTCACATCGTACTAATGTTAAGAAACTTTCACCTCTGCTAATGTTGCTATTCTCAACCCAAGTCTCTTCATCAGAAAACTTTAAATTAAATAAAGACTCTCACATTTAAAAAACACAACAAAATCCTCTCTGGAAACCATTTAAATTTATTAATTTCTAATGTATATGCATGTGTGTGTATGTGCATATATACATTTAGAAAATAGTTACAATCCAAATGGAGTGTTCAGTAAACTCTATGCATAATTTGAATGACAGAATATAAAAATTCATTCTTGGCAAGAGTTCATTAGAAGTTTATATTGTGTACGTAACTGTTCAAAAGATAAGACTAACAATAGATCCAAAAATTAATTTTTGATGCCAATGTATTACTATCCCAGTAAAGTTTCAAATTAAACAACCTGCAAATATCGTAAGAATAAAAATACTTTAAAAAATATTAGGTTTTTTTTGTCTTTCATATTATAATGGTAAGTTCAGTGTAAAAAACATTGGAGTCCAATATTCTAGTTCAAGAATAAATTTATGAAGTTTGTTGGTAGTCACTAACCCTTGTTAATTTTTGAACCCGTGGAAAGTTAAATGCTTTGCTCTCTGACATAATTTAGTTTTCATATTCTAAAACTAGGACTGGCAAAGTTAACTGAAATGCTTTGATGAAGATTCAGTTCCATAACGCACATGTAAAAATGTAGACTTCCAAATTAATACCAACTTTTGGTGAGTGCCTAGTTTCTTGATGAATTTGATTTCTATGCACCTCTCAAAACATTAGTCATTGTGATTCTGATTTGACACAGTAAAAGGTGAAGCGGTGATCCAGAAAGAGAAGATTGTCCTCCAGTTCATGTCTTTCTGGAATGTCTCCTTGAAGTTGCTTGGCACAGAATCATATTGTGTGGCTGGTGGGTGGGGAAGCAGACATAGAAAAAAGGGTAATGTGTTTTCTTTACTCAGTGATATACTCACTTTCCTTCCCTAACCCACTCTCAAGATGTGTGTGCAAGTAATCTTAAAATATAAAGCTGTATTCAGTGCTAAATATTTTGATTGTTGTAAGATCTGAATCTGACATCAATGATTTAACTTTTTAATAAAATGATACACTCATTTTTCCAACAAATTCATGTCAATTGCATAAGCCAACATCTTCAAGACAGAAATAATGGTTTCATTCTCTTTGAGGGGATAGCTGTTGGCTACATAAATGACCTGATGCTGGATAGCTATTGGCTGTGTCAATGGCATTCCCCAAACCAAAAAGAGAGAGAGAGAGAGAGAGAGAGAGAGAAGAGAGAGAGAGAGAATGAAGAAGAGAAAAAGAAATACTCTTTATTTTAAAGCAGACCAAAAAGGTAGATATTTTAATGAGAAAGCTCAAGACTTTAAAACAAGATCTGAGATCAAATGTCATTTTGAATGTTGTCTTAGAGGTGGCTACAAACAGATCTATCTGTAATCAATATAAAGTGAAGAGAACTAAGTCAGATTCCATGTCTTGTCATAACAGATTCACAAGTTTATTCATTTTATTCATTTAAGTGAGGCTGAAGCAGACTTTTGATGTGGGGTCGAAGTGTCTTCCTGAACCAATTATCCCATGCCTTTGTTTCTCAAGAGAACCTGTGTGTGAAATGTCAGGGTTGCTGATGAGGAGACATTCAAGCTACCTTCCCCTCAATACCTTTTTAGTTTGTGTGTTGTTGTTTTAAGGTTCTTTTCTAGAACTTCGAGACAGTTCCAAATTAAGACTACTCCTCTAAAATTTAAAGGCATTAAACATTCAACCAAGTCTCAATGACGTATTTTAGCTTTTATGCTCAGCAATTATTTTGCCATACCACCTTTGAGGACAATCTTCACGTGTTAATCCACTGACACAAAGGCACAGATCATATATTTTAATTGTATCATTTTAAAAAAATGTCAGTAAGAGGCTTTGGCCTACATCTAAAAATATATTTCAGATAATTGATATATTTTCAACAGAAACCTTTGCTTTAGAACTCACTTAAAGCTCACAACTCCCACGAATACTTTTTCCATCTCTCAACTTCAGGCAACAAGAGTGCCAGAAGATTTGGAATTTGTATAACCCCAAACTGTGTTTTCCTAACTAATCTTGGCAAGCTTAAAACCCTGGAAAGTCACAATTCACTTTCGAAGCGATCATCCTGGACAGCTCAGCAACAGAGAAGCAGAACAGGATATCCAGCTATTGAAGCCGGTCACCGGCCCAGGTGGCCAGCCTCACAGCTGTGAGAACGCCCACCAGTAGGGAGCCAGGGCTGCAGGAAGACATGCTCCTTTCCTCTGTCTGTTTTCAGTTGGAGAGGAAAAATCCAGGCTGCATCCCCAAACACTACCTGCCAACAAAGCACTTTTTGGCAATGGTGGAAAAGGGTCTATCTCTAATGATAAATGTCACTAGAGGAACAAATCATTTATGAGATTCAGGAGACCTCAACTCAAGCAAATAGTTGACTGGAAAAATAGCTTCAAATTTATTATGGTATCAAATGAGACATAACATCATAATATAAGACCATTTAAGACTGGTTGTTTTTGTATCTAAATTACCTTAAAATATAGGATAAAAGAAATGATAGGATAAAAAGCTGGGTTAAAAACAAGTTCTTTGACCTTGTGTTAAGAGTTCTGTGATGGGAATTTTCATTATTAAGGACAAGTCCTGCTTCCTGATGCCATTCTATTTTTGTATTTTACTTTTTTTAAAAAAAGAAAGAATGATTTTTATTTAAACAAGCAATTCTCATACCATTCTTCCTCAGAAGTCTGTTTATATTTATAAAATAATTCTTAAATTGACAATAAGAAAAGGCAGGAAGAGCGGCAGAAAACATGTATCAAAGTGAATGGGTACTTGTTTATCATTGTAAATCAATGACAAAAGATACGTACATGTTTGTAAATTGCTATAGAGTAGTTTCAGAGAGGAGAAACTATAGACTCTTTTGGGAGAAAATTGATTGCATTCTTCAAATCTAAGAAATTTTTATTCTAGTTCATAAAATAAAAATTTTTTCTGGCCATTCTTTACCAAACTCTGGTATGGCCATGTGCTCTTTGAGCTGTGGCCATCTCCATGTTTCTTAAGCTTTGGTCTCCGACCCTTCCTTGAAGAGGTGAATCTCCTCTCTCTCTCTCTCTCTCTCTCTCTCTCTCTCTCTCTCTCTCTCTCATTAACTTTCTAAATAAACTCTATTTTCTAATCTAAATAAATGTTTTTTTAGTTGCATGTAACTATAGTATGTACAATAGATAAGGCAGTATATATATATTTTTTTCTATTTCTGATACTCAATACATGCTATACATATATATAAGTGGTAAATAAATACCTAGCTAGATGGTAGATATAATAGAGAAGTAGATGCAAAGTCTTGACAGCTGAGGAATCAGATTAAAAATTATATCTTCAACTTGGTTGCTATTTCTTGCATAAATTATTTTTAAGTCTGAGCATTAAAATTTTGCCCTTCTGTTATTCTACAAGAAAATTGATCAAAATCTGAATTAATGTGAAAAATTATTTTGAAACTATCACACCAAACCAATATATGATCAAGATCACTTACAAGATGTAATTAATAAATGCGCATCACAAAGATTTTTTTCATTAACTTAAATAGCTAGTAATATTATTGCTTTTCTAAAGTTAAAAAATTTGAGAATAAGTATTCAGCTATTTTTAATTTGCAGTGTACGAATCAAGAGTTGGTTAATCAACTCAGTCCATTGTTGGTGAACAAGGTTGTTTGTGAACAATGCCCAGCCAGTCTACACTTTGGGAAGCACGAGCAGGATTGATCCTCAGAATAAGGGGATCTGATCCCCTGCTATGGGGCTATAGGATGTACTGCATCTTGATGTTGGTTTCTCCTTTCATTAAATGAATGACTCTTTGTCAGAAAATACACACTATTTCCTTTATCTTAATAGACTTCTTATAAATTAATAATAAGACATGCTATCTTGGTGCCCGTGTGCATTCAGAAAAGTTAGATCAATTCTTAACTTGATCGTGGCTAGGATCTAATTTTCAGACATGAAATTGCTTGGAAAACCAGAAAGATTTTTTTTAATCTGAGAAAATTTTGTAACAGTTTCATATGTCTTACTAAATTTGAGCAATTCTGTGTGTATGTGTGTGTGTGTGTGTGTGTGTGTGTGTGTGTGTATGTGTGTACTAGACCCAAGTTTGTGTGAGATCCTTATTTTTTTATTTTTTTCAAGTGTGTCATCTTAATACCAGATTTGTTTTTGTTCTTTCGATCTCCTTATTGATTTTTTAAACTGACCATTTGAATCATTTTTCTCTGCTTACTTTCTTATTCATATATTCAAAATATTCTGTATATTTTTCTATCTTCAACATTTTATTATTGCTACTTGGTTTCAATATACAAACATTATTAACCATTTGTTTCATACAAATGAAGCCCATGTTTTATTTTCCATGTGACTGTTTACAAAATAGGCATTCAGTAGAAGACAGAGTTCAGAGGTAGGAAAACTTGGATTTCAAATCAGAATTATCTCATTTACTAGAGATGTGACTTTGGACAAGTCACTTAGACCCACTAACACTTAGTTTTATCTTAATGTAAATGGAGATGGGAAAACCTGTTGTGGAAATAAATACTAACAATAGGTCTATGTACTAGCGAGTACACAATTAATGATAGCAGTTATTATTTTAACTATCTGTGATGTATTCGATATTTGGACATTGCTTGAATATAGTGAGACCAAGTTTCTATAGTTTCTAAAAAAGATAAAGTATAACAGTTGCTGAGAACTCAGACTCAGGAAAGAGTGTCGAGTTGAAAGCTGGCTTTGGTTGTTAGTAGTTGTATGATTTTAGGCAAGTTATTTACCCTCTCTGAGCCTCAGTGTTCTCATATGAAAAAGGGGTGGATATTTTATAAAATAAAATACCTCAGGATCTTCCTAATCTGAGAAGTGAAAGACCTTTACAATGAGAACTACAAAACACTGCTCAAAGAAATCCAAGAAGACACAAACAAATGGAAAAATATTCTATGCTCATGGATAGGAAGAATCAGCATTGTTAAGATGTCCATCCTACCAAAGGTAATCTACAGATTCAGCGTAGCATCCATTGAATTACCAGCTTAATTTTTCTCAGACGTGGAAATGACAGTACAGAAATTCATATGGAATCTTAAAACGGATAGCCAAAACAATTCTTTGCAAAAGAAACAATGCAAGAGGTATCACACTTCCAGACTTCAAACTTTATATAAGGTTACAATAACCAAAATGCCTGGTATTGGTACAAGAACAGGTATACGGACCAATGGAACAGAATAGAGATACTGAAAGGAAAGCCTCAATTTCTCAACCAACCCATCTTTGACAAAGCCTTGAACAACAACCACTGAGGAGAGGAGAACCTATCCAGTAAATGGTGCTGGGAAAACAGGCTGATCACATGCAGAAGATTGAAACAGGACCCCTACCTATCACCATACACAAAAATTACTCTAAATGGATCAAAGACCTAAACGTAAAACCTCAAACTTTAAGAGTCCTAGAAAATACAGGAGATATCCGTATGGAAATTGGAACTGGCAACAAATTTCTGATCAAAACCCCAAGTGCCCATACCATAAGAGATAAGATAAACAAGTGGGACCTCATCAAACTGACAAGCTTCTGCAAAGCAAAAGAAACCATCAAAAAGTAGGGAGACAGCTTTCAGAATGGGAAAAAATTATTTGCCAACTGTATATCTGACAAAGACTTAACATCTAGGATCTACAAGAAACTCAAATGTGCTGAAAGAAAAACAATAAACAGCCTCCCAAAAAAAGTGGACAAAAGACATGAATAGACACTTCTCAAAAAAAGATATATGGACAGCCAACATGAAAAAGAGCTCAACCTCACTAATCATCAGAGAAATGCAAATCAAAACCACACTGAGATACCACCTAAACTCAGTAAGAATGGCCATCATTAATAAAACAAACAACAACAGATGTTGGCTAGGAAGTGGAGGAAAAGGAATGCTTCAACACTGCTGATGGGAAGCAAACTAGTGCAACCTCTTTGGAAGACAGTGTGGCAATTTCTGAAAGAACTAGAAATTGACCTTCCATATGACCCAGCAATCACCCTATTGGGAATATACTCAAGTCATTCTACCAGAAAGATACCTACAGACACAAGTTTGTTGCAACTCTAGTCACAATAGCAAAAACATGGAATCAGGCATGCTGCCCATCGAAACTGGATTGGATTTAAAAAAAAAATGGTACATATACACAATGGAATATTTTGCAGCCATAAAGAAGGACAAACATATGGACTTTGCAATAACTTGGATGGATTTCGAGTTTATCATACTCAGAGATCTATCACAGAAAAAAGAACAGAGTACTCTATATTCTCACTAATATGCAGACCTTGAACAATTATCATAATACTATAAGAAAGGGATTGGCAATAGTGGGAAACTGTCAGGGGAAGGGAGGTGGGATTGGCAGCTGAGGGGAACTGCCAGGGGAGGGGAATGACAGACCTCATCAACAAGGGTACCTGCATAATGAACATTTGTATACCTATCCCTGAATTGACCCCATATCTTTAAACTAAAAAATTTTAAAGTTAAAAAAAAGAAAAACGGGTATTACAAAACTGTTCAGACAATCAAATATGGTGCTACTTACAAAGTGTCTAACACAATGCCTAACACATTTTTAAAAAGTTCAAAAGATGGTAGCTTTTATAGCTTATGAGGATGATAATTCATTTTTTGTCTTGAAGTGCTTTTTAATTAATTTAGGGTTTTCTTGATTGTTCAAATGACGTGAGAAAAATTCTCTACGTGTCACAATATGAAATGATCCAGTAATTATCTTAGAGACTTTCTTGACTGCATTCTATGCTGGGGGTTTCAATGGGGTCCCTTACCCTGGCTAAGAAAAAAAATTTGAGGGGAAAACATCACTGATGGGAAAGGAAGTTTCAAGAACTCTATTACCTTATTTAAATAACTCTTGATATCTGATATCTCAACAAATACTTGCACATTAGCTTAACTGAAACATATGGGTTTTTAAAAAACTCTCCTTTTTATAATCCCTAAAATGAAAAGGCATATTTTAACCAAAGCGATCTCCAAAATTTAAAAATCCTTAAAAAATAAAAACAAAGACATAGTTAAGTCCATGGGGACACAATTCACCTCAGCTCCTGGTAAGGGATAGGACCCTACAGTGATGGAAGGTGGACATATTCACACAGCCTGTCCTTGAGGAGGCAGATGGAAAAGCAGTCACTTCCTAGTCAGATCATGGAGTTGGATCAAAGGTGACATTGTCTTTGTAATCAGAACACAGAATTTCTACACCACTCATTGTGATCTGCTAATTGGAAGGAGGTTCGAGTAACTGGATGGTGGAGCAGTGAATGTGTGGGAGGCCTTCTATCCATTGGCAGACACCACTTTTCTGGATCTAAATATCACCATAAAGCAGGGGGTTTTTTAGTTGTTGTTTTTCTTTTCCCTCTAGAGCAAAATGGCTCTCTACATCGCATGCATTGTCTTTTTGCAGTTTAATTGGTATTTGGAACAAAGAGTTTGGAATTCAAGGTATTTTCTTGATATACAAATCCTGTCAAGATTTTTTTCCTATGAAGCACACCTTCGTTTTCATGGCATAATATTTTTAAGTAGTTCAGTTTTCTTCATCTTCCATTGGTTGTGTTCTTATTAGTCAGATTTGCTGTGTATCTTGACTCTGTTCCCAGTTGTACTAGGTAGTCAGGCTCTAGAGATTATACCTTTATCCTGTGGTTATGGAGCTTCCCATCAGTCAGCCAAGAATACATGCCGAGAAGCATGGAAGTGTCCAGCATACTCCTGACAGTTCTAGAAGCAATCTCATTCTTACTGGTCTCTGGTCTCGAGCTGGCCCCTGGTTTTCTTCCTGCTGTTAGCACCTAGCTCATTAGCCTCTGCAGTGTCACCTGTGACTTACCTATGTATGTAAATTTCAGCATCAGTCTTTCTCATTTAAGATTCACAGTTGCTTCTCATTGCAGTGGGTTTGGTGGCAGGGGGAGGGGAGGGGAAAGGTGGGGGGCGGGCTAGGTGGAAATGAGAACTACCTGGTTTTGAAACAATTATGGTTACCTACACTCAGGTTGTTCCTTCCTCCCTCCCTTCCTTCTTTCTTTTTTGAGTCAGGGTCTTACTCTGTCACCCAGGCTGGAGTGCAGTGGCACCTTCTCAGAGCTCACCACAGCCTTGGTCTCCTGGGCTTAGATGATCCTCCTGAGCAACTGGGGCTGAAAGCATGCACCACCAGACCAGGTTAATTTTAATTTTAATTTTTTTTTGTAGAGAACAAGTCTCACTATTTTGTCCAGGATGATCTCGAACTCCTGGCCTCAAGTCATCTTCCACTTTGGCTTCCTCAAGTGCTGGGATCATAGGCATAAGCCACAGTGCCCAGTCTGCTTCATGTCTCTTCTCGGCAGGATACCCATTTCCTATTTGCAAAAGTAAAGATCAAGCATAAAGAATTTGAATAAATTGCAGATTCTATTCTATAGTTATTTTTTCTTTACTGATTTTTTTTTCCTTTGGTTATATAAGGGTCTTACCATGTGTCACTGTTGAAGAGGATTGTTTGTGTTATGCAGTATTTACCATCTAAGCCCACTGAACTCAAGTCTGAGTCCTTTGTGCTACTCATCACTATCTGGGGGAAAAAAACATACAAAAGTAAGTGCCATTTATGTGAAAGAAATAATTTGAAAAGGAAATGTTTTTCCTACACAATATTTAATTTTATCAAATAATGAAGGAGAAAAATAGAGCTTGACTTTCACTTTATGGAGAAAAATACTATCCTTTGAATAAACAAACATCTCATTTTGTGAAGTGGTCCCAAGAGACAGCTGGCACATTCAAGATAGAACAACTACTCTAGAGAGCAATGAACACAAACACACACAACACAATCTGTCACTCAGTGACTAATATTCATAAACTATCAACAAAGAAATCAAGTTCATAATTCAGGCAGAAAACCA
The DNA here is from genome assembly GCA_027257055.1 of Cephalopachus bancanus. NCBI lineage: Eukaryota > Metazoa > Chordata > Mammalia > Primates > Tarsiidae > Cephalopachus > Cephalopachus bancanus. The sequence goes on from JAPVLO010000255.1 coordinate 2,188,489, forward strand.
ATTTCCTCGGTGTGTTTTCAATAAAGCATGCAACATAAACAATTTATGAAAGGCCTAATTGTAGCAGGTCGATGGGGAATTCTGCTGCTATCTCCATAACCCATTATTAAATTAAGCAATACTGCAGGTTGAGCAGGTCATAATCACCAGCAGTGTTGCCAGTCAGGTCTCTACCATGGGGCCACTCTTGCCTCAGATTTTTGTGGAAGACATTTTCGTGTCATAAATAAATAAAAAGCCAAGACACAAATAAATTGCATTTGTTATTCCTTTGCAAGCGTGATCCAAAGAAAATGCCAAAACTAAGCTGAAACTCTGCTGACTCTGGTAAAGAAACACTTTAAAGTATGTGCTTATCATAAAGCTCTGGCTCATCACTCCCTTCAAGGCACTGACAAATTAAAGTCACATCATCCTCACAAGTTCACGTCACTTAGCACATGCACCGGAGTCTCGGCACTGTGGTGAGCAGAATGATTCTGTGCCGAGCCTTCCGGTGCATGTGCTAAGTGGACGTGAATAATCCCAGCACTTTGGGAGGCCGAGGTGAGTGGATTGCCTGAGCCCGCGGGTTCGAGACCCGCCTGGGCAACTTGGTGAGACCTCATCTCTACAATAAATCAAAAAAATTTAGCCGGGCGTGGTATCGCGCGCCTGTAGTTCCAGCTACTTGGAAGGCTGAGGCGGAAGGATCGCCGGAGCCCAGCAGGTCGAGGCTGCAGTGGCCGGGAACAGCCTATTGTACTCCAGTCTGGGTGACAGAGTGAGACTCCAACTCAAAAAAAAAAAAAATGTGGGGTACAATTCAGATTTAGGTATACAAGAGGTCATCATACAGGTAAAGTTTGGCTCTCTCTCTGGTCCCATTTCACCTGGTTTGAGATCAGGTACCCTTAATGATATTTTGTGCCATCCCCCTCCCTCCCCTGGCAGTGTCCCGCTGCTGCCAATCCCTTTCTTATTGTATTATGGTAAATGTTCAGAGTCCGCTTATGAGTGAGAGCATGTGGTACTCAGTTCTTTGTTTCTGTGATATATCACTATGATATACTCTAAATCCATCCAAGTTGCTGCGAAGTCCATAATTTTGTTCTCCTTTATAGCTGTGCAATATTCCATCATGTATATACAATGTACCGTTTTTTAAAAACTCCGGTCCTGTTTCAGTGGGCAGCATGATTGGTTCCATGTTTTTGCTATTGTGACAGAATTGTTACCAAAAGGTTACCTACTCGGTATCAGCTAGAACTGATGCAATACCTAGAGAGTAAAACCTACCACATCCCAAGCTTTTAAACGGCAACATTTCATTGTGTCATGGACTTGCTTTAGTTATGTTGCACACCTCACCAAAACTGGTTAAAGATATACCAGTGGCTAAATATTCAAACTTTATTTTGTGTTCCTAATATTATAAGATTCTTTCCAAGGAATGCCAAAAGCACAGATTTCAAATATCTAAAGCTGTTTCTCATTCTACATGAGCCAAGTGTACTAGTGGCATTTTGGACAAATTAAAGATATGGATAAAAGTTATCCCTTTAGCCGGGGTCAGTGGCTCAGCCTGTAATCCTGTGCCTTGGGAGGCTGAGGTGAGTGGATTGCCTGAGGCCGCGGGTTCAAGACCCGCATGAGCAACTTGGTGAGACCTCATCTCTACAATAAATCAAAAAATTAGCCGGGTGTGGTAGCGCGTGCCTGTAGTTCCAACTACTTGAAAGGGTGAGGCGGAAGGATCGCCGGAGCCCAGCAGGTCGAGGATGCGGTGGCCGGGAGCAGCCACTGCATTCCAGTCTGGGTGACAGAGTGAGACTCCAACTCAAAAAATAAAAATAAAAAAGTTATCCCTTTGATTGTAATGTAGCATTCAAATTGTTGGATAACTAAATTTCTTTCATTAGTATGATGACTCTTATGTAAAGGTCTTCCCATTCAAATGCACACATTAGTAATAGGGTCTTCTGCAAGCTTTAGAACAAGTCTATGGTGTCTTTGATCTGGAGACCCCAGTTCATAACAGAATTTTCTAATATGGTAGATGTGTGTGTGCATTGAATGGAGAGAGTAGCTGCCTTGCTTATCTGTGTGTGACCTTTTCCTATGGGCCCCCAAGAAGTTCTGCTCCTTTTAGGATATTGGGCAAAATTCAGAAGTGGGACTTCAGCACACTCGGCTATGGTTGTTGCTTGACTCCCTGCATCCTCATGCCTGGTTCTGACTCCACCCATGCCTTGGGCAGGGGAATGAAGTACTGCTTAAGGTGTCCAGGGAAAGAGCACATGCCCTTGGGAAGGACCCAGAGAAGCAAAGAATATGATGTTACAGACATTTATACGAATTATAAGTGTGCAAAGTTAGCTAGAGATCCTTCTAGTGAAGGACCTCCTTCAATATAAAGACCAAAATAAGTTTCAGACATGAAGATTTTCAGAGGTTCCACTCTCTAAAAGTATCATGGCAACTCCTTGCCCCTCAGTCATCTGTGGTTTACACTTAAAATAAAAGTCGGAGGTGGGATTAACAGTAGTCGATATCTGCCTGGGGAAGGGGGGACATACCTCATCAACAAGGGTGCCTGCACAATGAATATTTGTATACCTAACCCTGAGTTATAACCTACAATTTTAAAATAAAAATTAAAAAAATAAAATAAAAGCAATACTGCACTATAAAATAAGTATAAGAACATTCAATGAAGTTTTGATTTCTTTTATCTTTTTTCTAATTTTTATTTTCTAGATGTAGGGTACAATTCAGGGTTAGATATACAAAACGGTCATTATATAGGTAAAGTTTGGGCCTCACTTCGGTCCCCACTTCACCTGGTTTGAGATGAGTTATCCTTATTGATGAAATGCTTCCCCCACTTCCCTGGCAGTTTCTCACTACAGTCAATCCCTTTCTTATATTTCTAATGTCTACACAAAAGTCTTTGCCATATCCCACCAGAATATTTCTGAGGTCACACATTGCTTGTGTCCTGCAAACAAGTGTACTTTGTTGATTTATAGAACCTAGGTAGAGCAACTGTCAGTTTATTTTCTTTATGGCATCTAGAAGTAAGTGAACAGTCTTAATGAGAACACTTAACCTCAGGCTTCAGTTTCTTTATTTATGGAAGAACTGGGCTGCCTTGCTAGTATTCCATATAATAAGGAATTGTAGGAAAAATAAGAAAGTAGAGTATTATTTATTTTTCACAGAAGAAGAAGTAGATTTGAGATCCGAATGCCATACTCTTCAAAAGAAGCATAAATATTGAAATATCAAGTGAAAAGGAATTTCTTCCCACATTTTCCTGCTTTTTACTACACGTTGGCACTATGATCCAGTTTCATGCCTCACCTCATCCATGAAGCTTTCTCAATATCTGAACTTTCTCTAAACTTTGCTAAAATCTTACAAAATTTAATTATAAATTATCAAGTAGCACTCACTGTCTGTTTACACCAAAGTCCCAAGGCATATTGTAAACTTCTTGACAGTAGCGACTATGTTTTGTATTTCACGTGTCCCTCAAATAATCTAGAATGCTGTTTAGCATAGAGGAGGAGATTGATAAAAATTGGTTGCTAATTCCTTCATTAACCTTTGACTAACAAGGAGCATAGAAAACAATGTGAACCAGAGTTTAGTTTCTTCATACCCGGACTGGTCGTGCCCACTTCCTCAAACAACTATTCTCATCTTTCTAGAATGTCATTGTCTCTGTTTATAATGCTTTATTTGACACAGCTTTGAATTGTTAGTGAAATGTCTATTTGTTGTTTTATGGTAGGAAATTCTTAAAAGTACTTTCTAATTACATATTGAATTATTTAAAATACTCTGACAAACATGGAGAAAAGAATAATTTACCACTTTTTAAAAGTGACATCATTTTGATCCAGTAATTCCTATTCCTGTTCAACCGACATAATTGAGATTTTTAAGCGTTCCTGTAATAACACATTTATTACTACATATTACTATTGTCTTTCTTTCCTCTTCTGTTAGTTTTTTATTGTTGCACAGAATTCCATGATCTTCTAGTATTTAAATGAACACACTACGTTGAAACTGCTAATATATTGCTTACTTTGGAGAAATCTAATAAAAGCAACATTGGTTTATTGTAGTTCTCAGTAGGGGATTTTATGTGACAAATACATTTTTTGATTTCTAAGAATATATGGGGAAAAATGGCCACTCATTTTTCCATGGTGGCATCTTCTTATTCTCAATTATGAATGAAGTAGTAAAAAATAACATCACAAGGTTTTACTACACAGATTATTCCTTTTCTGCTTGGTAGTTATCACAAACACATGAGTAACATTATTAGTAATATCATATATATATCAAATAATGTTACTAATGTAATATAATCTAATATAATATCATATATATGATATTACTAATAATGTATATTAGTAATATTTGCTTTATTTGATGTATATTAGTAATATTTGCATATATATGATATTACTAATAATGTATATGCGTATTTTAACCCAATAAGGCATCTTACACTAATGGTAGAAACTAGATCTGCCAAATATGGAATCAATTTTATTATCATGAAACATCCAGCCCTATAATATATGAGTTTTCACAGCGCTTATTATTTTAATTGCAACCTGAACATTTTCTATCACCAGTGGAGGTAAGGTTGTTCTATTCTTTTTTCAGCAGAAATTATGAATAATGGACTGAACTCTACTTTGATAGAACAGCCTTCAAGGAAGATTGCTTAATTACTAAGTCAAGGATCTCATAATCAAAACTGGGAGTTGAAAGGGGCATTAATAATTACCAAGACAAGGAATTGAAGCCTCAAATACCTTCACAAGCCAGAAGGACTAAGTAAAGTAGTACTCCACTGATTGTACGCCCATCTGATGTGTGCAGTAGCCATTTAGCTTCTGGCAATGGCTGTCATTTCAATAATGCTTGCTGGGGTTACCGTTTTTTAAGAAAAGCCAAAATGTTGATTTTATGTGAAATCATCTTATTATATATTATTTCACTAATGTTTGGTGCAAGTCATTTTGTTTCTTCAATTGCAAAACTGCCACTTTTTTGAGAGTAGGAACCAAGACTATCATTCCATGCCTTCAAAAGCATCAACTGAGAGCCAAGCATAAAGAAAGCACGTAATGGGTATTGTTGACTGACTGACAGACATACTAACTGCTTGTGTGTTTTTCAGAGCAGAGTGGGCAACTCTCTGTAGAGTTAATATTCAAGAATTATTCTAAAAATATAAACTCTTAGGGTCGAAAAAATATCTATGGGGCCATTATTAACAGCAGCTGGGTTGGCCGCAATAAAATGCTATAGTATTTCTGAGTAAAACCTTAATCTGACAACAGAGAGTTACCATTAATCTTATTGAAAACACAGGCATACACATATAATGGAGAAATATTAAGTACATATAAAATGTATTGAATTTGAAATTTCCACACTGAATAACTGCTTAGTACATTTTTTAAAAGTGACATTCAACATCTAATCACAGTCATATTTTTTGAAAAATAAAATTTTAAGACCCTCTTTTTCAAAATATATCCTCACCTGGTCACCTGGCATGAAAAAGAAAATGAATTACTTAGAGGAGCATGGTCCTAATAGAAATAAATAGTGAGTCACTTCTGTAGAGTCAAATTTTTCAGCAGTCACATTTTTAAAAAGTGCAATGAAAGAGGTTTAAAATTCATTGTAAACATAAATGTTATTTAACCCAACATATCCAAAATATCATCATTTACCAAGTAACCAGTATAAAAAAATTATGTTCAAGGTATTATATATTGAAATCTATGGTGCATTTTACATTTGTAGCATATCTTAATTTGAACAAATCACATTTCAAATACTCAAAAAACTGCATTTACAACACAGATATAGAGAAAACTATGCTTTCTCTATAGTTGCCAAGTAAAATCTGACACTGATCATGTTTTCTCCATAAATGATAATTGCCATAAGATAAAAATAGCTCAAGTTTCTGAAAAAATGGTGACAAGAATGACTTAACATAGCTCAAAATTGGCCTTTTTCTTCTTTGAAATAAAGTCAGTTATTAAAGTCAGTGATAGGATAGCCTCTTTTAGTACTTGTGTTCTCCTAGTGTATTCTAAGACAAATATAAACTAGCAAAATAGTTTAAATCACTCAAGTTCCATTAGAAAATCACTGTAATCTTTTGGTAATATTACAGTGGTTGTGTGAGTTAGTGTTATTCCTTCTCAGGAGGATTAATGTTGCCCCAGAATACTTTATCTACCCCATAAATTGTCTTTTAGTAAGGTTAATGTTATAACCGAATCCCAATGTATTGCAAACCTTACATTCTCATCTGCATCTTAAAAGATCTACCTTTCTTCTGAGAATTAGCAAATGTGTACTAATTGATTCATACTTGTTACAAAGGTAAATAGCCACTTTACTAATACAAAGTGAACAAGACTACTACACTGAATAAATACTTGAACTGAGCGTTTTCAGAGGAGTGAAATAACTTTTTCTCCTATCAGCAGACTCGAATGTATTCTCCTCATAAGGTCATGGGGAGAGGAAGCCATGCACTTGCATCTTTTCTATTTCTCTGTCTCACTTCAGATAGTCCATCGGCAAGCTGAACCATTAATCTCTGAAAATGCTGGTGTCCTTCTGAGGTGTGAGGTGCTTGTGTGCATGCACACATGTGAGCTTGGGCGTATGCTGTTGTTGTGTTGTGTTGTTTTACTGTGTCTTCACTCTTCTCAGGTTTGTTAAGGCCGGAAGGAGACATGTGAAAAAGAATGGATGATATCGAGGAAATGGGATGTGTTGACAGTGAAGACCACAGGCTCTCATAGCAACCTGTATGGACTTAGAGTCTATGATACTGAGTGATCTTTCACATAAACAAAGAACTGAGTATCACATGTTCTCACCCATAAGTGGACCTTGATTAAGTATCCTAATACTATAAGAAAGGGATTGGCAGTAGTGGGAAACTACCGGAAGCAGGACAGGGAAGAGGAATTGGCAGTTGTGGGAATCTGCCTGGGGAAGGAGGGCACACCTCATCAACAACGGTACCTGCATAATGAACTTTTGTATACCTAACCCTGAATTGTACTCCACATCCTTAAAATAAAAAACATTAAAAGAAAAAAAGACTGTAGGCTCTTTTTGTAACTTAAGACAGAAAGATTAATCTCACGAAGAGACCCACGTAGGCCCTCAGGAGTGCTTGTCAACACATTTCAGAGAGGAAGTGGCCATGTTTTGGAGCTGCCCAACTAACAGTGCTTGTTTTAGTAGTGCTGACCTAAGATCTCTCTGACTGTATCTCTCTGTTATTCAGACACCCTCCCTGGATCCAGTAGCAGGTATGAGGGAATTGAAAACAAAATATTTAAACTAAGTCATCCCCAACTCATGGAAGAGCTCTATTGCTCTTTGAGTTCTTAGAAAAACACTGGCTAATGTCCACAGCAACATTCAATGAAGCCATGAAAGCCAACCAGTAGACACAGTTCCCATGGTCATGGAGTGTCTGGCGAGTGAAATGTATGTCTCAGCTTTTTTCTTTTTTTCCTTTTTTTTGAAGTTCAAGATTTTCCATTTGTTTATTTAAGTTAAATCCTGTCGAAGAAAAAGTTTCCATTTGGATAAAAGGAAATCAAGAGATAGAAGTGCAAGTTTTACTGTGACTGGAATATTTGAAATTGGAGGAAAAGTAATCCTCCCTCACAAGCCTAGAGATGTCAAACTAACAAAATATGCTGTTTTAGGACGGGTGCTGCAATCAAGTCATCCATTTTCTTTCTCTTTTCTTCCTTCCTTTTTTTTGTGTTTGTTTTTGAGTTGGAGTCTCACTCTGTCACCTAGGCTGGAGTGCAGTGGCACAATCATGGTCACTGTAGCTCTGATCTCCCTGGCTCAGGTGATCCTTCCATCTCAGCCTCTTGAGCATCTGGAACTACAGGCACATGCTGCCATAGCCAACTAATTTTTAAAGTTTTATTTCAGAGACAAGGTTCACCATATTACCCAGCCTGGTCTCAGGCAATTCTCTTGCCTCTGCCTTCCAATGTGCTGGGATTACAGGCATAAACCACTGCGCAGGCTCCATTTTCCATGCCCTAAGACCTGTCGGAAACATCTTCCTCAAGTGGGACAATTTCATCTCCCCTCTGAGTTCCTTGATTCCAGCCAGCAGAAGCCACCAACCAAATGTATCCATGACACAGTCCAAATGCACAAGCAGGGCCTTCAGGTCCACAACAGGCGTACTCTATATGTCCATATGAGGTTCTTGAACCTGCTTCTTTTAATGTGGTCATTTGTATTCAGTGTCTAAAGGAATTGTTCACTAGGCCTTTAGAGAATTGAATGATTTGATTTGTGGCCATGGCACAGAGTTGTGGCAGCATGCGTTTGCACCTATGGGAATGGAGGGTATGAAAGAAAGGGAAATGGCTTGTGCAACAAAAATCTGTGATTATAAAAAACTTTATTTTTTGAGTGACAATTCATTTAAGAGGGCCAACTAAATACTCTCATATTTCATCAAACATGAAGTAAACCGTATTACTATTTGAGGGATGGCTCCCATCAACATAGGTTCTTTAAGGATGATGAAATAATCTTCACCTATCCTTCCTCAGTCCCTGACCTAAATGCCCAGCACACACACACTCATACATCACAAACACAAACACACAGCACATGCACTTATATACCACAAACACATATGCACACACCATATACACACACAGACGTACACACTTTTTTCTATAAGCACTTGCAGTTGTTTTCTTAATGGTTGTTTCTACTCAGGAAAAACAGCTTCATCATTTACTAAACTGATTTGGCAATTTGCTCAATCTTTCTAAGATTATTTCCTGTGAAATAATACTAATCTTAATCCTGTATAGTGTTTTATGGTAATTAAATAACGTAAAACATACGAATTACTTTATAAAGTCCCTGTATATTATAGTCAGTAAATGCTGGAAATTGTTAATATATTTTTACCCTGAAACCAGGGTTGTCCTTCTAACACTTCTATTTCACTTCTGCTTTGGAGGAATAATACCTCGAACACAAGGTACAATTCAGCCTGGTAATTATTGCACAGATTTCATACTTACAATATCATTTGTAGTAAACGCTTCAAAAATTTTCCCTACTGCCACAGTTTACATGATAATCAGGTCTTACTTTTACAGCCAGTTAAAAAAGCCATTGATGAATTGGTAAGGGAGTGTCTTCTGAGAAATATACAGACATACTTCAGAGATACTGTGGATCTTGTTTCAGACCACTGCAATAAAGCAAATATTGCTATGAAGCAAGTCATACAATTTTTGTTTCCCAGTGCATTTAAAAGTTTAGTTGATGCTATACTGTAGTCTATTAAATGTACAGTAGCAATTAAAAATATTTTATTGCAAAAAATGCTAATGATTATGTGAACCTTCAGTGAGTCCTAATGATTTTTTTGCTGTAAGGTCTTACCTCGATGTTGATGACTGCTGACAGGTAAGGGTGGAAAGTTAGGGTGGTTGTGGCAATTTCTTAAAGTAAGACCACAGTGAAGTTTGCCACATTGATTGACTCTTCCTTTCATGAAAGATTTCTCTGTAGCATGTGATATGGTTTGATAACATTTTATACAAAGCAGAATTTGTTTGAAAAATTGGAATCAATTCTCTCAAACATGCCACTGCTTTATTAACTATGCTAAGTAGAATTCTAAAGCTTTTGTAGTCATTTTAATAAGGTTCACAGCATCTTCACCAGGAGAAGATTCCATCTCAAGAAACCACTCTTTTTGCTAATCCATAATAAGCAACAACTCATTTGTTCAAGTCTTATCAAGAGAGTGAACCAATGCAGTCACACCTTCAGACTCCACTTCTAATCTAGTTTTCTTGCTATTTCTACCACACCTGCAGTTTCTTTCTCCACAGAAGCTTGGACCCCTCAACGTTATCTATGAAGATTGGAATCAATTTCTTTTAATCTCCTGTTAATGTTGATTTTTTTACTTCCTTTCCTGAATCATAAATGTTCCTAATGGCATCTAGAATGATGAATCCTTTTCAGAAGATTTTCAATTTACTTTGTCCAGATCCATCAGAGGAATCACTATCTATGGCAGTTACCACTTTATAAAACATATTTGTCCTCAGTGATCTATCACAGAAACAGAAAACTGAGTTTCACATGTTCTTACTCATAATAGACCTTGAACAATTATCATAACACTATAAGAAAAGGATTGGCAGTAGTAGAAAACTGTCAGGGAAGGGGGGTTGGGTTTGACTGTAGTGGGAAACTGCTGGGGGAGCATACCTCATCAACAAGAGTGCCTGCATAATGAACATTTGTATACCTAACTCTGAATTGTACTCCACATCTTTAAAATAGAAAAATTCAAAAACTTTAAAAAATAAAATGTACTATCAATAATAAGTCTTAAAAGTTCAAATTATTCTTTGATACATGGGCTGTGGAAGGAATGTTGTGGTAGCTGCAGGAAAATATTCATCTTCTTATACACCTCCATCAGAGCTCTTGGGTGACAAGGTGCATTGTCAATAAGCAGTAATCTTTTGAAGGAAATCTGTTTTCCTGAACAGCAGTTCTCAATAGTGGGCATAAAATATTCAGTAAACCATATTGTGAACAGATGTGCTGTTATGAAGCCTCTATTGCTCCATTTATAGAATGTGGACAGAGTAGATTTAGTACCATTCTTAAGAGTCCTAGAATTTTTTTTTTTTTGGAGTCTCACTCTGTCACCCAGACTGGAGTGCAGTGGCTGCTCCCGGCCACAGCAGCCTCAACCCGCTGGGCTCCAGTGATCCTTCTGCCTCAGCCTTCCAAGTAGCTGGAACTACAGGCGCGCGCTACCGCGCCCGGCTAATTTTTGATTTATTGTAGTGATGAGGTCTCGCCAAGTTGCCCAGGCGGGTCTCGAACCCGCAGGCTCAGGCAATCCACTCACCTCGGCCTCCCAAAGTGCTGGGATTACAGGCTGAGCCACCGAGCCCAGCCTAGAATTTTCAAAATGATAAACAAGCACTGACTTCAGCTTAAAGTCACCTACTGAATTATCCCCTAACAAGGGAGTTAGCTTGTCATTTGAAGTCAGGCATTGACTTCTCTCTGGCTATAAAGTCTTAAACAACATCTTCCAACATAAGGCTGTTTTGCCTACATCGAAAATCTGGTGTTTGGGATAGTTGCCCTCATCAATGTTCCTAGCAGCCCTTCTGGTTAACTCGCTGCAGCTTCTACATTAGCCCTTGCTGCTGCTTCTTGCACTTTTATGTGATGGAGATGGCTTCTCTTCTCAAACCTATTAACCAACCCCACTAGCATCCAACCTTTTTTCTGCAATATCCTCATATCTTTCAGCCTTCATAAAATTGAAGAAAGTTAAGTCCTTGTTTGAAATTAGTCATTGGCTTAAGGGAAGGTTGTGGCTTGTTTTACCTTCGATCCAGACTATTCAAATTTCTCTTCATCAACAATAAGTTTGTTTCATTTTCTTTCTTTTTTTTTTAATTTTAAAGATGTGGGGTACAATTCAGGCTTAGGTATACAAGTGTTCATTAAGTGTGCCCTCTCTTCCCTGGCAGTTTCCCACCACAGCCAATCCCTTTTTTATAGTAATATGATAATTGTTCAAGATCTATTTATGAGTGAGAACATGCGGTGCTTCTTTGTTTCTGGATCGATTACTCAGTATTATAGACTCTAAGTCTTCTTAGACATTTTTCTTTTTAATCATTCATGTGCTCACTGGAGTGGCACTTTTGGTTTCCTTCAAAATCTTTTTCTTTGCATTCCCAGATAGGCTAACTTTTTTGGTGCAAGAGGCCTAGCTTTTAGCCTATTTTGGCTTTCAACATACCTTATTTACTGTGCTTACTTATTTCTAGCTTTCTTATCTAAAGCGAGAGATGTGCAAGTCTTCTTACACTTAAGCACTTAGAGGTCATTGTAGGGTCATTAACTGGCCTAATTTCAATACTGCTGAGTTCCAGAAAACGGAGACACCTGAGGAGAGGGAGAGCGATGGAGAACAGCTGCTCACTGGAGCAGACAGAACACATACAATGTTTATCAGTCAAGTTCACTGTCTTTGGTGCCCCAAAACAATTACAATAATATCAAAGACCATTGATCAAAGATCACCATAACAGATATAATAAAAATGAGCAAGTTTGAAACATTGCAAGAGTTACCAAAATGTGGCACAAAGACACAAAAGAAGCACATGATGTTGAAAAAATGGTGTTAATAGAATTGCTCAAGGCAGGGTTGCCACAAACCTTCAATTGTAAAAAATGTGATATCTGTGAAGTTCAGTAAAACAAAGAAAATAATATGAAGTATGTCTGTATAAGAAATGATGATGTATATATAAAGCAATTAAAATATCTAAATATATTTGAATACCTATATAATACCTAAATATATTTAAATACCTATATAAGTAAATAAATAACAAATAATTTTAGGACTAGAAAATGTATCAGCCTGGGTATGTAAGGCTCTGCACAGATGTTCAGGGACCCCATAGATGAAAATGTCAACATACGTCACATGTGCTAAGCCTATGCTAAAAAGAAAGAAAGAAAAAAAATGAATGAAGCACTAGGAGGTATTTAAGCAGTTATGCTAAAGTAATAATTTGTGAAGCACACAAAAATGTAGTTTTAGAGTTGTTTTTATTTTCAGTTGTGCTCCTTTATAATATTGTCAAACACGGAGTTGGTACTGAATAGACCAACTGGCTCAAAGAATGCTCAGCTTTGTAATTTTCACTTCTAAGACTTTGGCTTTTCAACATATGATTTTATTAGGGCTGTTTCAACCAGGCTGCATGGCAGATTCAGTAAGAATGATTATCTACACAGCAGGCTACTTAATAAAGAGCCAGTGAAAGACAGTGGTTAACCCTTTGGGGTTTGTTCATTAGTGAGTAAGAAACCCTGCGATTAGCAAAATGCACCTTATTATATGGAGTCCATTCCTCACAAATCAAAAAAATCCCTACCAAGTAATATTATCCATGGGGCAGGATGGCTGTAATTTGGAGAAGATAAATACTGATCTTTTCTAAGACTCAGGCAGCACTTTCCTTATTATTTGACTTTAGTTAAAATGGAGAAGAAAAATGTGAATAAACTTTCTAATAGTTTGATTTGATGTATGAGTATCTATAGAACACAATCTTTGGTACTACTATGGTTTGAATGTGTCTCAAAGATAATTTTTTTGGAATCCTATATTGAAAACTTAATCCCCAATGCAACAATGTTGAGAGATCAAGCCTAATGGAAGGGGTTTACAAGAAGGCTCCATTCATGAATAGCTTAACACCAATGATAGAAGGACTTGAGGCTGTGAGTTCAATCACTTGCTCTCTTGAGCTCCCTTTGTCCCTCTGCCATGGGATGACATAGCAAGAAAGCCCTCACCAGATACAGCATCTCACTCTTGGACTTCCAAGCCTTCACAACTGTGACCTAAATAAATCTCTATTCTTTATAAATTATCCAGTCTGTGGTATTTTGTTATAGCCACACAAAAGGGACTAAAGATAAAAATACTGATACCAAAAGGTGGGACTGTTGCTAAAACAAATATCTGAAAATGTGAATGTAGTTTTGGAACTGGGTAATGGGCAAAGGCAACTTCCTACTCTGGGGAAGTGGGCTAGAAAAATCCCTGATTGCCATGAATGAAGCATTAAGGGCAATTTTGATGAGGATTCAGAGGAAGAGGAGAGTAGAAGAGAGAACATACATCTTCTTAAGGATGACTTAAGTGTTCGTAATCAGAATATACTAGATATATGGACAGTAAAGGTCATCCTGATAAGGTCTCAGATGGAAATGAGGAACAAGTTTTGGAAACTGGAGTAAAGCCATCTTTGTCATACCATTGCAAAGAACTTGGCAGAGTTATATCTGTGTCCTCGGACTTTGTAAAAGGCAGAACTTAAGAGTGATGAAGTAAGATATCTGGCAGAAAAAATATTTAAGCAGCAAAACATTCAAGATGTTACATGACTTCTTTTGGAAAATGAGAGAAGAGAAATACTTTAAAGTCAAAATTCATAAGGTAAAAGAAGCAGAATGAAAAGATTTGGAAAATTCGCAGCAGGCCATTTAAAGAAGAAAATGCTTGCTTTGGAGAGAATACTAAGCTTATAGACCAGTAATCATTAGCTAAAGCTATCAAAATGGATAGAAAGAAGCCAGGCTCTGCTCATCAAGAATATGGAAGAATGACCCAAGAAGCATTATGGGGCTCCCTGAGACTTCCTCTCCCATTCAGGCTAGGAGCTCTAGGAGGGCAGAATGATTTCAGGGGACAAGGCAAGGGCATACTGCCCAGGGCCGCCTTGGGCCTCTGCTTTCCACACTGTAATGCAGGGCTCCTCGGCCACCCCAGCTATGACTTAAGTGACACCAGGTGTGGCTTGGGCTTCCACTCCAGAGGGAGTGGGTAGTAAGCCGTGGCAGTGTTCACGAGGTGCTGACTCTGGAAATGCACAGAACTCAAGAGCTGTGGGGCCATGGTGGCTTCCACTCACATTTCAGACTGTTTGCAGGCTCAGTTGGAGACTTGTCACAGGGACAGAGCCACAGTTAAGAGACCCCAGTAGGGCAATGCCTAATGGAGCAATCAGAGTGGCACTACTGCTAAGAACTCAGAACTGTAGCGATGTCAGCATGCATCATCAACCTGGAGAGCTGTTAAGTGGACTGAGCTCAGTAAACTCATCAGAGTAGGCTGCCCAAGGCCTTGGGTGCCCAACCTCTGCCTCAGTGTGTCCGGGATGTGTGGCATAGAGTCAAAGGAGATTATCTTACAAGCTGTAAAACTTAATGCTGTTTTCCCTGTTGGGTTTTAGACTTACTTGGGACCTGTTACCCAATTTCTTCAGGCTTATTTCTTTCTTTTGAAATAAAATTTTTATGCTATGTCTTAAATCCTCATCATGGCTGGAGGAGAAATGTTTTTAATCCTCATCATGCCTGGAGGAGAAATTTCCTAGGGACAAATTCTGCTTTCACTCTTATCCACATCTGATTTAGATGAGACCTCTAGACATTAGATTTGCTTACAACACCCCCTTTACCTCCTCTTCATTCCCCAAAACAGCATTCACATTGCTGCTAGGCCAATCTTTTCAAAGTAAAAATATGAAAATATCCTTCTATTGAGAGTCCTAATTAATTCCTCATTATCCACTTGATAGATTCCAAGTCCTGGGCATAGTACTCTTAAACCCCTCCCGTATGCTTTTAAATCCTTACCTTCAGGCACTTTCCCATTTCCTGCTTTTAGTAGCCTATCATTCGCAACTGCTAGTAGTTCCTTGAACAACTCATACTTTTCTTCTCCCTACCGCCAAGACTTTGCCTATCTGCATTAGTTTGATACAGCAGCTATAACTATGTACTCCAAACTAGGCGAGTTAAACAACGGAAATGTATTGTTTCTGGGTTCTGAAAGCTAGGGGTCTGAGGTCAAGGATTCCATGGGGTGGGCTCCTTTTGCAGGTTGTGAGGAAGAATCTGTTCCAGGCCTCTGTTTTAGCTTCAGGTAGTTTGCTGGCATCTTTGATATTCCTTGGCCTGTAGATGCATCACTGAAATCTATGTCTTGTTGTCTGCATAGCATTCTCCCTGTGTGCCAGTCTGTCTCCAAATGTGCTCCTTTCAGAAGGACACCAGTCATATTGGATAAGGGCCTAGGGTAATGATTTCATTTTAACTTTTAAAAAAACCTGTTTCCCAACAAGTTCCTATTCTGCGGCACTCGGGATTCGATTTTCACACACGAATTGGGTGGGGCACTATTCAACCCATAACACCATCTTTATTCATGGACTTCTCGGACATCACTCCCTCCCTCATTACCTCTTCTTCTCTGCTTGGTGATTTGTTTGTATCTGTCTAAAACGTGCAGAGACAGGTCCTCCCCAGGAAGCCTCCCTGCTTCTTTTCCTTTTACCTGTCTCTCCTCTGGTACATCTGTGCTTGACATACACTAGCATTTATTCCATCGATGGATAATTTCTAGTTGTTTACCTACACACATATTACTAGTGCAATATACATTCATCTTGTGCGCTAGAAATGTCTATGGGGCCAGGGTTTTCTTATTTATACTCAAAACACCTCACATAGCATTTAGCACATTAGAGTTCAGAGTTCACATAAGAGTTCAGTGTGAGTTTGAAAAAACCACATACAGGGAAGCCCAAACTTTACCTGTATGATTACCACTTATATACCCAACCCTGAATTGTAGCCCACATCCTTAAAATAAAAAAAATTAAGTTTTAAAAAGTCTGTAAGATGGAAACATGGCAAAAATCAAACACTGCTTGAAATCTTTCAGATAAATATTCTAAAAAGAAATATTTTACCTATGCTGTGTTACAAGTGCTTTGAAAGGAGTGAATGTGATGGGAATCTCCTCAGAAAATCATACCTTTTGATTTGTTCCAAATACTTTGAAAATAATAAATGTGCCAAATATAATACAGTTTTTAAAAAGAACAAGAGACAGTCTAAACTACGTGTAAAACCAAGTTTTACACAATTGGTTTATTTTCTTATAAAGTAATCTGTAGTCTCTGAAGGACATTTTTGGGTTTTGGAGAAAAAGTAGATTGTAGATTTTGAAACAACTGGGTAGTGGCAAGATTTGGACATGTGTTGAATAATGCAGAGATAGTGAAGTCCAGTGGCTGGAAGGAGCATCTGCCTTTAGGCAAGCAGTCTCTCAGACACAGTTTCCTCAACCCACTCCACCATCACAGTCCGATGAACAATCCAAGAGTGAAAAAAAGTGTTTCCTCCCTCATCTGAAGTACACAAGATAGGGCAGACCTTCAGAATAGTTGTGTCTAGAGGAAACAAGAACGATTTGGGACCTGGAGGAAGCAGGATTCCAGCAGGGAACTTCCCACTACCTCTTTTAAACATCTTTTTCTAAAAAAATAATTAATTAATAGCAATCACAAAAGCAAAACCTCAGAGGACAAAATTTGATTATTTTCAAGTTTCATCCATATAATGGATACTAGGTGATTGTGGGTATGTGTACAATTCATTGATTATCGCATTAATACTTGGTCTACTAATTTGCAGACATGTTTAAAATCCCTTTTATATCACTTAAAGAAAACGATTAATTTGAATTCCCCAAAACACCCTTGTTAATATTACGCACCACTTCTAGGACTTTTATTGTTTAACATTCTCAAAAGAAAAAAAATGCATTGGAAAGACGTTGTTGCTATAATAGTAGATATGAGAAGAAAGATGCCAGATAGGACTCCAATGCATATTTAATATAGATACTTGTATTTATTTAAATCAGAATAAAGCATTATAATGGTATTTCAGACAATATGACATATTCCCAGGTAAGGGTAAAAAGGAGGACTAGGTTGAATGAATTATTTAAGCAGATGTCTCCTGAGGGGCAGAAAAAGAATCAAAGGTAACATTTTTACATTTTCTAAGCAGTGATTCTCATAGCCCACATAAATAATAGATTGTCATTTTACATCCATTGTTCAACATTACATTATGAATTATTTCAATTATTTGTTTGCAGAAGAAAAACACATCATTCAAGTATTTTCATCAAGGATGACATTGGACCATCTCTTCCATGTAAATATTGTATTATGTTCACTTCCAGCTCACACGTTTCTACTTTCTAGAATTTCCCTGGGATGTACTTTATTTACCTTGCAGCTTGTTCAAATTTATTATTTACAGGACATGAACTTATGATGACCTTTGTGGCTTAAAATAACTTTTCACTTGTCATGTATGATCTTGCTTTTGTACCTTAAAATTTTTGGTTAAATTCCATGCCTTTTCTGATTTAACACTTGCTTTTATCTTACACCAATATGTGTAGCTCTACACACTTAGAGAAGCACAAAGTATATTTATATACATTCAGGATATGAAAGTGTACATGTTAGTATCTGTCTAGTGAAGGCAACATAATATTAACAAGAGTTCTGGGCTGGGAGTCGGAAGTCCTATGCTGATTCTTTGTCCCTGCCACATGGTTAAGAGCCCCTGAGCTTGTCACAGAACATGTCTCTGGCCTTCTCCACTTTCTAAACTTTGAAATAAACACTGAGCTAAATGAGCATTAAGAGATTTTCCTGGTCTTACATTCTAAGTTTCATACTTGGTGTGACCTGTTTCTGTTTGGACAGAATGGGACTTGTTCATAGAACGTGTGATGAAAATCTAAGACTAATTTTAAGGGGTTAGTAAATATTAGAAACAAAGGCTGGTAAACTCTGACTCTGTTTGGCGTTTGATAAGGTATAGCAAAGGTCAGATACAATTACAATAGCATAATCATTAAGATTATTATAATGCTTCTGTAAGAGATAGCTTCAAATCTGACAAACAACTCATTAATTACAACACAAAAACACTTGCAAGTAATGTTCTTATTTAACTGTTTGCTTTGTTCTTTGTTTCATTTTTTATGAGGAGACTGAGAAGAAAGCAAAATTGGAGATAGATTGGGAATAAAATGTGGTGAAGACATTTAAGAATAATAGCCAGTGTGAATTCCAGAGCAAAGACGAACTGAATAAATTTGGAAGAAATATGAAGTCTTCATGTGAGCTACATTCCACATTGAGTGATCACGTGAGACTACAATAGAAATAAAATGCATGAGATCATTACATCCCCTCTCTCCAATTTAGTTAGAGGAAGATATATAAGCTTTATAATAAACTCACTTCTTCATGGATAGTCAGATACTGCATAGTCAAAAGATCATGCATGCACACCATCAGTCTTTGCTATAAGCAACAAGAAAAAGAAACCAAGAGCATTCATTTTTATCTCTCATTTCCACAAAAACACAGAGATTGCCAAAAGCAATCCTATGGGGTGCTTGTTAATAGACATTTTGTTTTATGCTTCAGAAGATAATTTCTTTCTTTTATCAGAAAGCCAGATTAAAATTATATAGCCCTGGCATTAAAAATATTCTCTACTAATTTTACATTCCTTTTAAAAAATATATTCTGCAAGTAGTTAAATGTACCACCACCCTTTTAGCAATTTATTTTTAGTTGTACATGAATTGCTGAAAGCACCGAGAGACCATCTTTCTCCTATGATTTTCTCCTATCAGTCTTACCTAAGCAGGGATCAATTCTCTCCCTGAACACAACAGAAGCAGCTTACATCTGATAGAGAGGAGGTAGGATAGTAACTGGGGCTACATGAGTGAAACACTTGTCTAGAAAATTCAGGAAATGTACGCAGCTGAACATGAAATAAATACAAAAAAAAAGTTTAAGTTTTTAAGGTTTGTGTGGTATTTTGCAATAAAGCTTTGTTTGCAGCGAGAGCATCTCTGAACTTAAAAAGAAGCCCTCTTATGTATTGGTATCACCTGCACATTTGTCCAGCAAATGTGTTTAAAATTTGCCTTGACGTTTAGATCTGGGTGTTGGGGTAAAGGCATGTTACAAAGAGGAGAAATTATTGCTGTTGATACCTACAGAATCACTGCTTCTTTGGATGTCAAAAATAAATAAATAAATAACCAGAACAGTGTTTAAGGTTAGCACACTGTCTAAATGGGAGGTATTCAGAGATAAAGAAGGACTTGTTACTATTTGATCTCAGTAATATATTTGAGTATCAAGGGACTTGAGAATAATCTTCTATTCCAATTCAAGATAATCTCAAACATTCAAAAGCTTTTAATGGCAAAGACCTATAAATATCTTTCACATGAAAGATGTCATTGAGTTCCATGATGTAATTTGTCTAAATACTAAAGAACTGTAATGTCTATTAATTATTGTGTCTGTTTAAAAGAATATCTTAAAACTGAGCATTCTAACCAGATTTCTTGGTTTCAAATCTCAATTCTGATCATTTGACCTTGGGAAAAATTTTAAACTCTGCAATCTTCAGCTTTCTTATCTGTTAAGGGGGTCAAATAATCCCTCCTTTTATGAAGTTCCCTGTGAACATTCAGTGAAATTGTATATGTGAGTAACTTGGCACACTGTGTAGCGTATATCAAATACCTGATCACTATTAAATTATAAATATCGTCCTAAATTGTAAGTCTGGTAATTGTTACTCTCTTAAGGATTCTCTACCAATACTATACAAGGCTATATCCTAATCATTGCTCACAAACTATGACTGTTCAACTATTACTACTACTTTGAGAGAATATTCATTCATTGCAAATATACATGAGAAAGCTTATTTTAGAGCATATTTTCCATGGGTGCTCCAAAAGAATGGTTTTTTTAAATATTTCTTTTTTATTTTAAATATGTGGGGTACAATAATTCAGGATTAGGTATACAAATGTTCATTATGCAAGTACCCTTGTTGATGAGGTATGCCCCTCCCTCCCCTACAGTTTCCCACTACTGCCAATCCCTTTCTTATAGTATTATGACAGTTGTTCAAGGTCCACTTGTGAGTGAGAACATGTGACACTCGGTTCTCTGTTTCTGTGACAGATCACTCAGTATTATAACTTCTAAGTCTGTCCAGGTTGTTGTGAAGTTCATAATTTTGTCCTTCCTTATGGCTGTGCAATATTCCATTATGTATATGTACCACATTTTTAAAATCCAGTCCTCTTTCAGTGGGCAGCAAGGTTGGTTACGTGTTTTTGCTATTGTGAATGATGCTGCAATAAACATGCATGTGCAGGTATCATTTTCATATAGCGATTTGAGTTCTTCTTGGTGGTAATCGCCACACTGTTTTCCACAGAGGCTATACTAGTTTACACTCCCACCAGCAGTGTAGAAGTCTTCCCTTTTTGCTGCATCCTCTCCAGCATCTGTTGTTTCTTGAGTTATTAATGATGGCCAACCTGACTGTGAGGCTTTAATTTGCATTTCTTTGATGACTGGTGAGGCTGAGCATTTTTTCATGTATCTATTGGCTGCTCATATGTCTTCTTTTGAGAAGTGTCTATTCATACCTTTTGCCCACTTTGTAATGGGGCTGTTCAGTTTTTTTCTTTTTGGCACATTTGAGTTCCTTGTAGATCCTAGATGGTAGGCCTTTGTCAGATATACAGTTGGCAGACATTTTTTCCCAGTCTGTGGGCTGTCTCCCTGTTCTCTCAATGGTTTCTATGGCATTGCAGTAGCTTGTTGGTTGAATAAGGTCCACTTGTCTATTTTATCTCCCATGACAGGGGCACTTGGGGTTTTGACTAGGATTGGTTGCCAGGTCTGAGAAGAATGCTGGAGACACCCAATTTCCATAAGGGTGTCTCCTGCATTTTCTAAGTTTCTTCTAGTGTGAGATTTTACATTTAGGTCTTTGATCCATTTAGAGTTGATTTTTGTGTATGGTGACAGGTAGGGGTCTTGTTTTAATCTTCTGCATGTGGTCAACCAGTTTTCCCAGCACAATTTACTGAATGGATTCTCTTCTCCCCAGTGGTTAATGATGGAGGCTTTGTCAAAAATGAGTTGGTCGAGCAATTGGGGTTTTGCTGCTAGAATCTCTATCCTGTTCCATTTGTCTATATGCCTGTTCTTGTACCAATACCAGGCTGTTTTAATTATTGTAGCTTTATAATAAAGCTTAAAGTCTGGGAGCATGATGACTCCTGCTGTGTTTTTTTAGCTGAGGATGGTTTTGGCTATTTGTGGCTGTTTATGTTTCCATTTGAATTCCTGTATTGTTGTTTCCAGGTCTGAGAAGAATACTGCTGGTAATTTAATTTGTATTGGATTAAATCTGTAGATTGTCTTGGGTAGGATGGACATCTTAACAATGTTGATTCTTCCAATCAATGAGCATGGAGATATTTTTCCATTTGTTTGTGTCATCTTTGATTTCTTTGAGCAGTGTTTTGTAGTTTTTGTTGTAAAGGTCTTTGACTTCTTTGATTAGGAAGATGCCAGGGTATTTCATTTTTCTGTGGATATTGTGTATAGGATTGTGCTTTTTATTTGAGTTTCTATTTATTTATTGTTGGTGTATAGGAATGTGATTGACTTTTGCACATTTATTTTATACCCTGAGACTTTGTCAAAGTCTTTTATCAGAGAGAGAATGGTATTTTAAATTAAGCTAATTTAGACACTTGCACACATTCAAGAAAATGAGGTTTATAGATATTATCAGGGTAGAGGTGTAAATAAAAGAAGAGTAGATGATGGAAATGGAAGCTGTTTCATAAATACATAATTGTTAAATTCTATGAAATCTTAATTTTGTAGTCCAAACAATATACTATTCGACAGTGGTACATTTTGAAATCACAGTAAGTCATTCATATTTAAGAAATTTATTTTATATATTTATGAGGCTGATCCATAATATACAGTTTTGTTTGTTTGTTTTGTTTTTTTCCTCCGGAGACAAGGTCTTTCTCTGTTGCCCAGGATGAAATGCACTGGAGCAATTATAGCTCACCATAACCTTGAACTCTTGGTCTCAAGTGAACCTCCCACCTCAGTCGCAGCTGGGACAACAGGCACATTCCATCACACCCAGCTAATTTTTTGTTGTTGTTGCTTTTGTAGAGAAAGGATCTTACCATGTTGCTCTAGTCTTGCAGTCCTAGCTTCAAACAATTCTTCCATCTCTTTCTCCCAAAGTGCTGAACTTACATATGTGAGTCACTGTGCCTAGCCTCATAATATATAGAGTTTTTAAATTGCATATGGAATACTATAATAAAGTATCTTAATTTTTGTTTTTTCTGAAAGTAATACTAATAATATATGAGTCATTTTCCATTTTATTTTGAAATTTAAGGTACACCAATAATTGTAACATTTGAAATTTACATTTAGCTTTTTTGATATAATTTTTGGTATAATTAGTGTTCTTTCCATTTTGAATGCCACCTTAATATGAATTTAAAAATTCCTATTTCACTTTAACATGCTCACTATTATGTTAATTAAAATAAGCCAAGCACAGAAGACAAGTATGAGGGGGGAACCCCCAAAACATAATTTATTTGCAAAAAATTGTGTATTTATTCCTACGTATTTAAACTACAGTTACCTTCAAAGCACTCTCTGTTTGATGCAATACACCCCTCGAGATGCTTTTTCCACTGATCAAAATAGTTGCTGAACACATCCATTTGGATGCCTTTTAGTGTTTCTGCTGTTTTTTGTTTTGCCTCTCCCATGTCAGCAAAATGTCTCTCTTTGAGAACTTTTTCTATCTGAGGAAACAAAAATAAAATTAAAAAAAATAAGTAAATTTTAAAAAGTCACTCAGGGCCAAAATGGGTGAGTAGGGAGGGTGGGGCGGGGAATACTGCCATTTGGGTTAAAAACTGCTGAACCCTCAGCACGGTGTGGGCAGGTGCGCTGGTAAATCACCCATCTTAAAATGGGCAAATGCTGAAAGAATCTCTAAAAAAACCTTCACTGAAGCTGAATACAGCCTTTTACAACAGTGCTTACAGGTCCATGGATGCAGATGGGTTCCTAGAACACTCACCTGGTGGTAGAAGCCTGGACTATAAGAGGCCAGACCTCCGGAAGTTAATTCCAGTTTTGTTTTTTTAGGGAGGAATCTCTCCTTGTGTCACATGTTCTCACTCCTATGTGGAAACTATAAAAGTGGGGAAGAAGAAAGGGGGAGGCACATAACAACACAAAGGGTACCTGGTCCCAAACCAGGGCAAGCGAGAGCCAGTTGGAGGCCCAAATTTCACCCGCATGCAGCCTACTTGTGAAGTTAATCCTTCCTTGTACTCCATATCTCCATAGTAATTTTTTAAAAGTAGATCTCATCAAGATAAAGAGTAGAATTGTGGTTACCAGAGCTGGATAAAGGCAAGGGCAGGGGAAATGAAGGAGAAAAGAAAGAATATAAATATGTTTACCAGTACTGACCCATACACTTAAAGATGATAAGGATGGTAAATTGCATTTGTATATCTTACCTTCACAAGAAAACCACAAACTGTAAGTGTATATATTCCTTCTACTTAATTTTTACTTATAATTTTTAAAATTTTGCTACTTTTGGTAACTTTTTTCTTTAATACAGCTGCTAATTTAATTACAGTCTCTTAATTTTTTTCAGATTTTCTTCAATTGTATATTAGAAAAAAATTTTTCTCTCACAAAACTGCCTGAAATTTTTCTATAGAAAGTACAATTAAATATAATTTTAAAATCAGGGCTTCTTAATAAATTGTCAAATTATGCATACTATATGCCCCATTTGATGGACTGGGGAAGGTATATGTTTTTTACAGTGCCCATGTCAATGGTTTTCATTAGCCCAAGAGCAGAGGGAGGCAGCTTTGACCTTGAGTTGAGGAGAAGAAGAGAACTAAGATATTTCAAGGCAAGGAAATGACAGATTCTATTGGTCCCAAAGCAAGTAAGAAAGATCACCAGTCCACATCCTGCCCTGGGGTTCTTAATACTTTCATTTTCACTGATAATTCTCTTGAAAACAATTGTGACTTCTTTCATAAAAGCAAGTAGAGTGTGTTTTCAGAGCAACTATTCTTGAGTTATTGTAGACCATATTAGACTTTATGCTCACCTTGCATGCCCAGAACTAAAAAGATAGATCTACTTCCTTTACAATTGCCTAAGACATCACGAAAACTACGGGTAGTCAATAGAATCCTAATGTCAAACAAAATTAAAACTTACTGACAGACAAAACTGTGACTTATCTCTTGCAAATTAACTTTATACTTCTATCTACATTTTTTACATTAATAAAATAATTATGTCTGAATGGTATATAGCTGATTTAAGTATCTTTTATTTATTACAGTAAATCTTATACTTCATGATTAATATCATTTGAACAACCTGAAAGATAAAATATGGTCATTGCAATATCTGTTTTTAAATTACAATAGTGATAGAAATGATTATAATAAGATATATAGTCTGTAAATGTTTGATTTGAATTATAATGAAAGTTCATGGAAACTTTTCTTAAAATTATTTTCCTTGATCCCTGGCATCATTTAAAAAGAAATTAATTTGGTGTTAAAAAGATTGTGGCTATAGTCCTTGAACCTAGGGTAGACTTGGCTTGAGGTTTGTTTCTGAGGGAATACCTTCTGACTCCAGAGTATTTCACAGAAAACCAGGCTAGAAGCAAAGAACAAAAAAGAGTAGAAATGCCCAAAAGCTTGGGAATTGGATTAAATGCCTAAATAAATGAGGAAAGGAAGAACTCAAAATAGAAATTAGAAATTATTTTGAACTAAACACTATTTTTAGAATGTTGCTTAAGCCCTGTTTAAAGGAAGGCTTAAAAATTTAAATGCTTATATTAAAAGAGAATACATAATATAGATCGAAGTCTCCACCTCAACAAATTATAAAAGTAAGAGGAAGAAAATTTGAAGAAACTATATGGTAGGAAATAATAATAACAGCAAAAATGAATGAAACATAGATCTTAGAAGGGAAAAAAAGCCACAATTGGTTTTCTTGAAACAACTTTTAAAAAATGGATAACCCCAGATGGAGTGAATAAAGAAAAAAGAGAGAGAGAGAGAGAGAGAGAGAGAGTATCAGGAATCTAAAGGGGACATCACTGCAGATTCCAGCACTGCTAAATAGTAAACAAGAGTATATTATAAATAGCTTTCACCCAATACATTTGAAAAATAGATGCAATGGACCAATTCCTGGAAAGACACAGATAACCAACATTAATGAAAGTCATAAAACATTGGAATAGAGTTACATCAGTTTTTAAAAATTTGTAATTAACCTTCCAATAAAGAAACTCCCAGAACCAGGAGCCATTGCTATTTATTTCTACAAAATATTTAAGAGAGATGTAATACCAATCTCACACAAATTTTTCCAGAGATCAGAAAAAGGAAGCACTTACTAATTTTTTTGAGTCCATAAGAACTTGATACCAAATTCTGACAAGAGCATTATTAAAAAAGAAAAATTTCAAAGCATTCACCTTTATGAACTACATGTAAAAGTCATAAACAAAATATTAGCAAATTACAGCAATATGTAGGAATGATAATCTGTCATGACTCAGATGGATTTATTTCAAGAATCCAACATTGATTTGAAATTTAAAATCAATCCTTTTAACTTACCACATTAAAAAGATAAGGTAGAAAAATTATATGATAATCTTAGATGCAGAAAAAAATTATATGATAATCTTAGATGCATTAACAAAATTTGATATTCAATACATTTTATAAAGCGCACTGTAAATAAGAAGCAGTGGGAAACTTCCCTAATCTGATAGGTATCTTAACAGGAAAAAAATGTCAGTATCATACTTATTGCTGAATTTGGAAGTGGTTTTCTCTTGAGAGTAAAATGAGCCAAGGATGCTTGCTGTTTCCACTCTACATTTATCTAGCCAGTACAGCGAATCAAGAAGAATAATAAGTATATGCATAGCAAAGGCAGGGTGAAAACTATTTTTATTAGCAGAGGGCAGGATTCCATAGAGGAAAAACTCCAAACAAATGCACAGATAAAATAATAAAATTCAAAAGTTAATTTATAAAGTTTATTGAAAGTCAATATACATAAATTAATTATATTTCTATATCCTTGCAACAAGCAATTAGAAAATATTTTTAAAATAACACCATTTACTACATTAAATAAATAAATGTAAAGTAGTTAGGAACAGAACTAATGAAAGATGTACTAGATCTTTATAGAGAAAACGTTAAACCATTTTTCAGAGCAAGCAAAAACTTAAATAAAAGGGGAGATAGGTGCTGTTTGCAAGAATTACAAATTCCAGTTCAAATTCAAACAGGATTTTATTTTGTGGAAAATAGCAAACTAATTCTGATCTTATATAAAGTTAATATAATGTGTGAAAGAACAGAAATAAACATTCTAAAACTTATATAAAATTGCAAAAGATCAACTCAAGGATGAAGAGAGAAGGCAAAGAGAAAAGTTCTTGAGACACTGGCATTTTCCAAGACAATGACCAAGGGGCTCTTCCTAGGATGAAGATCACTGTCAACAGCTCTCAGTCACATGCACAGAGCTTCCAATGAGAGTTTCAGAAGCCCTGCACCAGACGTGAGCCAGCAGTGACAACCAACTATAAGGCCTTTCACGATTGCATTCAGTATGAACACTTGTCCAAAACAAACGGAAAAAGAGCAAAGGAGAGAAAACCAAAGCCAGGCAAGAAGGATGAAATGACCTAAACATGTAGGTATCTTTTAGAAATAATAGAACACATTGGTCACATGAAACATGGTGCTATAAAAAAGGAGCACATACAAAAATGTGTGGGAGGGGCTAAGCACCCCTGAATATTAAAAGTGTGGCAGAAAAAATAAAATACCCATTTGAAGGTTTATATGACAAAGATGAAGAAATCTTCCAGAAGGTAGAGCAAATGGCCAAACATATCAGTAAGAAAAAAAAAAAAGAAAAGAAAAATTAGAATGATGAACTCAAATCATTCTACAAAAAAGATACCTGTGTACACATGTTTATTGCAGCACTATTCACAATAACAAAAACATGGGACTGGCTGTGCTGTCCATCAACATATACACAATGGAATATTATGCAGCAATAAAGAAAGACAAAATTATGGACTTCACAGCAACTTGGATGGATTTAGAGTCTATAGTACTCAGTGATCTTAGTTCTCTTCTTCTCCTCAACTCAAGGTCAAAGCTGCCTCCCTCTGCTCTTGGGCTAATGAAAACCATTGACATGGGCACTGTAAAAAACATATACCTTCCCCAGTCCATCAAATGGGGCATATAGTATGCCTAATTTGACAATTTATTAAGAAGCCCTGATTTTAAAATTATATTTAATTGTACTTTCTATAGAAAAATTTCAGGCAGTTTTGTGAGAGAAAAATTTTTTTCTAATATACAATTGAAGAAAATCTGAAAAAAATTAAGAGACTGTAATTAAATTAGCAGCTGTATTAAAGAAAAAAGTTACCAAAAGTAGCAAAATTTTAAAAATAAATTTCAGAAAGGGAGAGCAAAAGAAACAGAAAAAATTACCAAAGAATTATTTCTTTTATAACTCAAAAACAAAAAACTTCTCAGAGTTGGAAGGCATATAGTTCAAAACTAGAAAGGGGTCACACAATGCTCAGCACCAATTAAGTATAAGACTCAAATGATAATACTCAGACATCCCTTATATTTGCTGTTATTTTCAATTCAATGAAACCTAATCACTTCACTGTCTTTTTGCCCCAAAAATATCAACATGGAAATGTCTGTGAATATTTTTAAAATGTTTATCCATGCCAGGCTCGGTGGCTCAGCCTGTAATCCCACGCCTTGGGAGGCTGAGGTGAGTGGATTGCCTGAGCCCACGGGTTCGAGACCCGCCTGGGCAGGCGAGACCTCATCTCTACAATAAATCAAAAAATTAGCTGGGTGTGGTAGCGCGTGCCTGTAGTTCCAGCTACATGGAAGGCGGAGGCGGAAGGATCCCCGGGGCCCAGCAGGTAGAGGCTGCGGTGGCCGGAGTGGCCACTGCACTCCAGTCTGGGTGACAGAGTGAGACTCCAACTCAAAATAAAATAAATTAAAATAAAATGTTTATCCACTTCAGTTTTTTAAAAATGTGCTTTAGTGTATAAAAGTACTACTCTATTTTGAACTAGCACTAAATCAACGGAATGCTTATTTATAACAGGGTTTGGCAAGGTAACCCACAATAGAAAACATTATACAACATAACCAATAAGGAAATAAATACACATTTATCTAAATAAAACAAAAACTCACAGTATAACATGTACCCTTACTATATGCAATGCACTCTGGCCTACTCTACCCAATTTAAAGACATAAACACCATTTTTGAGACCCTCTAAATGTACTTTACAATGTTCTTAGATCTTTCCTTTTAAGAAATTCTCCCTTTTTAGACTAAATGTATAATGGAACTCACTCCAAATTTCCTTTCTACTGAATTTTTTTATTCTAGTGAAATTATGGCAACATTATAATTTATTATAGACTAAAGAATTTTGGGAGTTTGAAAAGTTTGGAAAGTATTCTTAGAAGAACGATTTCTTCTATTTGCAACTATGTGGTGTGAGTAACAGAGATTGTGTGCAATATTTCTAATTCACTACTTTCTTGATCTTAGAGATGGTCCTTAAGAACATTATCAGCTTTTACAGTGATGTTGTGAATCTGATTTAGTGCTAAAGTGGTTATTAGACCTACCGCCCGCTTGTATAGTTGTGGCTGAATCAATAGTGTTCACAGGCTAAAGTTGACTAAATAGCAGACACCACCAATTTTTCTTTATGAAACCTTATGACCTTTACTAAACATACTATCTGTGCCAATTACCAACATCCTAAACTTTACAGTTTCATTTACTAAAAGAATGAGGAGATCAAGGAAGAAGTAGCAGATTCTCTAATATTTACCCAAATTTTCCATAAAACTTAAAACAGTATTTTTTTCTCTTTCCCAGTGAATAACAACACTATTGTTCAAATATTATTTTGTTTATGCTTCTGAAGAGATCCATACCCACACCTGTCCTTGGCTTACTTTTATGCATCCCTAGGGATAATTTTTTCAGGACCTGATTTTGGCTGAATTAATCTCATCATAGTGAAACTCTGAAATTAGTTTAGGGAACATCAGTCATCTAAGTTTGATGACAAACAAATAAACCACCACCAACAAAATTAAAGAACTAGGAGCAGTAAGTGACCAGAATATAAAAGGGCAATATTAGGAATGCTAATAATCTGAAGACACAATCCAAATGAAACTCAGGGGAAGAGAGAAGTATCTCTGATGTGCTAACTCCTGGTATCACCTGTTACCATTTCTTTTTCCTTAATTTTCAACTTAAGTGTGTGTTAGTCATTGTATATAGTTTTTGTGTTTCTATTTCCCCTATTATTTGTCTTTCCCCATCAATTGTTCCTTGTTCCCTTAGTTTAAAGATAAAAAGTATTTCATCTTTTATGTTTCTTGAAGAAAAAAAGAGTAATTTTAGCTGCTTTTAGATTATGTCTCTCCAACCCGCCATTTCCTGGGTCACTTGTCTCAAATAGACGAAACTCTTTGACTCACAGTCCACATCTGCACTGTAAAAGTTCAATGTTAAAAATTATTTAGGCTGTGTCTAAGTCTGTAACCCCTTTGGGAGGCTGAGGCTAGTGGATTGAGACCAGCCCAGGCAACTTGGTAGGACCTCATATCTACAATAAGAATCAAAAATTAGTTGAGCATGGTAGCACACCTCTGTAAATCTGGCTACTTGGAAGGCTGAGATGGAAGGATCTCCATGGCCCAGCAGGTCAATGCTGGGGTGGCCGTTAAGTGTGCCACTGCACTCAGCCTGGGTGACAGAGTGAGACTCCAACTAAAAAAAAAAAAAACCCAAAAAGCTATTTAGGGCCCAAAAAAGTTTTTGTTTCTGTGAGCTCTCTCTCTCAAAGTTTATTATAAAACCAAAACTTCTTAAATAGTATTTATTAATTTATTTAAAATAATTAAGCATTTTACATGTTAACGTGGAAACTTTTTTTAAATAAAAAACTTTACTAAAATGGTGACTAGGAAAAGTGTCATTATTTTACATGTTTTCCAACTCTCTCTAATATCTGGCTTAACAGAAAACAACTGGATTTTCAGATCAGCTTTTTAAGAATCTGTTGAAATACATTATTTATAGTAAAGTATATAAAGAAAATCCTGCCACACATAAACATGTAGATGAATAAGAAATGAGAATTTTACTAGCCTTTTCAGATAACTGTAGATATTAATCATTTATATTATGCTAAACAAGAGTTGTCAGGGTAGTGTCTAAAGGTTAGCTCCAATGGAATGAGAAACCATATCAATGAATGTGTTATATTCTGTTGTTTTGAAATCCATTGGTTTATATTGCACATTGAATGACTCCCTTATTATTGAATTCTTTTGTAGCATCAAGCATTGATTATGTGGAAAATATTGGTTCACTAAGTTCTACAGTTTCCAAATGTAGAGACGTATTATTTCATAAGACTAAAAATTCTTTCTGTCTGCCACAATGAGCACACAATGAGAAGTTAATATCACTGAAGCCTTTTCAATATTTTACAACTGCAATGATAGAAACAAGTTTTCCAAAATTCAAATTTTTACTTGAAAGCTAAAATTTTATAATTAGAAAAAAATCTGTCAGTACTTGTTCTTAAAGTGACATGCTCACTTAATTCATTTTCAAGAAAATGTCTGCCAAATTTCCAAGTCTGAATAACTATCATTTGCCTGTTTCATGGCAAAAAAGTGGCCAATTGACCTTGTAACTCAAACAATCACACACATTCTTTTCTTCAAGATTACCCTTAACCATCCTATTCATTATCAAGTGCTTGTTGCGTACTTATTTTCACATACAGAATAATAAAAAGATAAGTGATCAAGGGTAAAAAATAGAATAAAAGGGGCACCCCCTTAGGGTCCCCTCTCACTGTGGAAACTTTCCTCTCAATAAATCCTGTTTTCTCACTAAAATAATAATAATATTAAAAGTAATAAGTTGTACTCTTTAATCAAGGGCAGTCTTCAGTGAAATTGATGTATGTGTATGTACATTTCTATGAACATATTTCTACAGTCTGTGAACATGTGGTGATAAGTCACACAAAGATTACTAGTGTGACTTGGTATCACTGCCTCAGTTCATGTTAAGCTGCCAACAATTTTACTACCTTGCTTTTGCTCCATCTGTGCGAATGTCAACACAATAAAAAAGGCAAATAGTAATTGGTATTATTCTGAAGAAATATTCTGAAAACATTAACCTTGCCAAATAGATCTTGGGGACCCACAGGTGTCCATGAACTTTATTTTGAAGATGGCTGCACCATATACACTTCTTGTTTCTCCTGCTTATTTCCTAGTGAAATAAATGAGAAAAGATAGTTTTACTAAATAATATCTTGCTGAAACACTATTTAGTATATTAGAATCCACTAACCAGAAGGCAAATGGCTATGTTCATTCAGTAGTTTATTTATAACAAAAAACAAATGGTCCCAAGCCACTGTTAGAAAATGAATTTTGTGTGTTCCCCTCTGAATTAATAATGAAACCCCAGTACTTCCCACCATGTGGCTGTGTTTGTAGATGGGATTTTTAAGGAAGTTTAAGGTTAAATGAAGTCACAAGAATAGGAGCTTGATCCAGTAGGAGTCCTATCCTCATATGCGGAGATTCCAGAGTGCTCACTCTTGCAGTCTCTCCCATGTGAGCACACTGTGAGAAGGCCATCTACGAGCCAGAAGAGAGTCCTGACCAGAAACCGACCCTTGATCCGCTACTTCCAACCAACAGAACTGTGAAAAAATAGATTTCTGTTGTGTAAGCCACCCTGTCTCTGATGTTTTGTTATGGCAAGCTAAGCAGATTAATACACCCACTTACATTATAATTCATGAAAACGCAGTCCAAGCTTGAGTTTTACGTGTCTAAAAAAATGTATAGTTGTGGGTACAAATATAAAATAGGCTTTTTATAAAATGCTGAATTTCAAATGTCTTAGGTAGTGAGATGTTATACTAAATCTAGGTATTGGTTCAGCTCTAACGTGAAGAAGTTAGATTAGATTATTGCTTTCCTTAATGCCCCATGCTTCCCAAGAGCAAAACCATATTAGCTTGAAGAGTCTCGATATATTTTCCAAAATCAATACTTGTTCTTTAGCAGTGACACAGTAGCAGACAATTGCATAATGAAGCTGTCTGTCTTTATTTACACAATGTATTTTTGTATTCACTAGGCCAGAAAGAATAGTTCTGTGTAGCAGCTGTCATTGTATTTTTTGCTTATCTCAGTCCTGTCTGCCAGTGTTATAATTCACCAGCTGACACCCGCCTTGGCAGAAACCAAGGGCCGTGATTTCATGCCAAAGCAACAACGGGGCTCTGAACTCTGACACAATTCATCTTAGTTCTAGTTAGTAAAGGGGGATTCTTTGAGCTGTCTCTCCCTTCTGTTGAAGCATTTCTCTGTTGGGAGGAGAGAGAGGACGAGGAGAGAGAGGGGGTGGTGGTCAATGGAAATGAACACTGAGAAACAGTTATGGCTCTGTCTGTTTCTGTGGAACAGGGTCACAGGAAGACAGGGTGAGTTGTGAGGAATAAAGGCTGGACGTCCAGATAATGAAATTCCTGCTTGTTTGATTTTGTAGAGTTGGAAGGATGTGAGAGCACATTTGGGATCCAAAAATACACTTCTGTTCGACTCACACTATTTGGAGGTTCAAAGTGTAATTTCTGGCACTTTCTGATTTAGGAAGCTTAGACTCAAGCATGAAGGCAGTTGATTGTAGTCATCAAAAATAGCCCTGTTTTGGTTGTGAATGCTAAGTAAAATAAAATAGAAAATATACTTGCTCAAGTTAATTTCTACACATCGACGTTGAGAGTTCAGACAGGTCTTATGCTATAGAGGCCTGAATGACTTCACACTGTAGGCAATGTTAAAGTTGAAAGAAGTGCTAGCCACATCATCATATTTTTTTTAATTTTCTTGTTTATAATTTTTAAAACGTGCGTCTGCCAAGTGTAAGAATCCCCTAGATTTCCCACAATATACCTAAAATGAAAACCGTATTCTGTCCTATTTCCTGATACTAGGCATGTCATGGGACACTAAGTAAAATGCAGAAATAGGAGAAAATAAACTAGATAACTGAGGCTTGTAGATACTTCAGCTGCAATTAACTTAACGTATCAACCCAAACTAGTTTTAAACCTAGAAATGTTAAATTAAATGCCTCAATTTTTCTTTTTCCCTTTTGTATGTAGACGTAAGTCGATGATGAAAGCTTCCAACGGGAAGACTGCCTTAAAAGTAAACTGTAGTATAATAGGCTGACGTTTCTTGGAAAGTCATGGAACCTTGTATTATTAAATGAATAATGAGCCCCATAAACCACTGTATTATTATAATACATTTAGGGTTTTCCCGATTGTGATCTTGGTATTATGTTCATGGCAAAACTCTTAACTGGGGAGATAAATTTTGTGTGTCAATATCGCAAACTTACTAGGAATAACAAAAACAAAAGGAATAATACATAATTCAGCAAAGTCTTTTAAAAAGCACTAAAACTGTAGAACATTGTAGAACTTCTGCCTTTTGATTCCGTCATTTGTATTAGGATATTACTTCTTCAACCTCCGTACAATAGTCACTGAATACCAAAAAGCATATTGGTTTCTTGTGTTTGGCTCACTATCAGGTTGACACCACAACATTGAATAATGCTAAATTTTCCTGATGGACAATCTGCAGAAAATGTTTGGACTGTGTGTTCTCTTAAAAGATAATCCTTATTTGAGGGAAGAAGTTTGCAGAAAATGTGTTTTCACCTTAATGCTCATAAAATAACATTTAAGCATCAGTGACAGACCATCCATACTCCCAAGGAGAATGGCAACCTTGTTCCCACCAGATCTTTAAAAACAAAAAAAGGATCGCCGGAGCCCAGCAGGTAAGGCTGTGGTGGCCAGGAGCAGCGGCCACTGCACTCCAGTCTGGGCGATCAAGTGAGACTCCAACTCAAAAAAAAAAAAAAAAAAAGGCAGATGAGAAAACTGTAGATCTTGGCAATAATCTTTAAGATTAGACTTAAAAACAGGTGGATGTATTTGAGCAGAAATGGCTAAATGTGAAGAAAGGATTGAGCACACAAGATAACCAAATGGCTTAGTGCACAGTGGTGAGCAGGCCACGTACCAGTGCTGTACCCACAACAGCATCACGGGAAATGAGCATTACCGACCGAGCCTCTGGTTATCTGAGCAGCCTAAGATCAGATAGAATGGGAGGATCTACTGTGTCCTCAGCATCCTGGAGGCCCCCAAGGCGATGCTGGAAAACGAGTCACCTATAGGCATACCTGGCCCTCAAACCAAATCCAACCCAGGGACCTGAGAGACTGACTCACAGAAAGTTAAGACAGAAAAATTAAACATGTGACCAAAATGTAAAAACCAACAGATTACACAGAGAAATGGAGACTTCTAAATTCTTCCTTCAAAATAATGACCAATCTGACAAAACAGGATTATTAATTTTTACAGGCTCAAACAACATGGGTAGATGTGCCCTCCGATTTGCCATAACCGTCATTGGATTTTTGTTTATTTTGCCATAATGTTCTTACCTTCAAGAGCAACATATTTTATCCTTTTTATTTTTAAACAAATTATTTTGGATCCAAGGGGTACATGTGCAGGCTTGTTACATGGATATGTTGCAAGGTGGTGAGATTTGAGCTTCAGTTGAGCCTGTCATCCAGTTGGTGAGCACGGTACCCAAAGGGTGGTCTATCATCCCTTATCCTCCTCCCTACCCACTTTAGGAGTCCCCAGCGTCTGCTGTTCCCATCCTTATGCCCACCCACATTGCCTTTTTTATCCCACCCAAACTGCTTCCATCATTTGTGTTAGAAAATTACGTCTTCAACGTCTATTATTTTTTAATCCTTATGAGAAAGCTACTGTTCACTTAACAGTTGTTTCTAAGTTTATCTGGTTTCTGCTTTAGTAATGTTACATAACAAAGAACCCCACGCCGGGCTCAGTGGCTCGGCCTGTAATCCTGCGCCTTTGGGAGGCTGAGGTGAGTGGATTGCCTGAGACCGCGGGTTCGAGACCCGCCTGGGCAACTTGGCAAGACCTCATCTCTACAATAAATAAAAAAATTAGCCGGGAGTGGTAGCGCGCGCCTGTAGTTCCAGCTATGTGGAAGGCTGAGGCAGAAGGATCGCCGGAGTCCAGCAGGTCAAGGCTGCGGTGGCCAGTAGCGGCCACTGCACTCCAGTCTGGGCGACAGAGTGAGACTCCAACTCAAAAAAAAAAAAAGAACCCCACATCTTGTGACTTAAGACAGCAAGTATTTATTTCATATTCATAGCTCTATAAATTGAATGCAATGCAACTAATCTTGGTCAGGCTTATCTGGGCCTAACTGGGTTCTAAGATTTCATTTGCATTCAGGTATGTTTCTCATGTCTTTATTCTAGGACCCAGGTTGAAGAAATTAGCCTACCCAGGACATGTATTTCATGAAAGACTTCAGACTCGAGAGGGCTTGAGATGTGGAGCTTACACATGGTCATTTCTGCCAAAACTAATTATACAGCAAAGCACCAAGTCTAGGAGCCAAGTAAGCATATACCACCCACCTTGGCAAGTGGGAAAAGACTGAGAAGCAAATAATGCAATCTGCCAAGATAAGCAAAATGTATCTTCTCTCTTGAGGCTTTGAATACTGCATCTCCTCTCTATCCCTAGTCTATCACAATTGCAATTCATTTGTTATTCAAACTCTTTGATAGTTGGTATGAAACTTTTAATTTGAAGCTCACACCTTTCTTCCATTCTACAAAATGCTCATGCATTACCGCTTTCAGCTTCTGGAATTTCTGTTAGACATCTGTAGAACTGTTCACTCAACTCTATGAGCCTACAGTTAGTCGTTCCTTTTTAAAATTTGCCTCTTTCTCACCTTCACTGTATTCCAAAGAAAATGTTGGGCTTATCTTTCGAGTCATACTTTGTGTCCAGGTTGGTGTAGCCTATTTACTGTTTTTCAATGTGCAAATGTATCTTTTTAGTGCTTCTATTTGGTTTCTTTTGACCACCATTTGTTTTGTTTCTGCCTGTTTGTAGATCATAGGCTTCTGCTCTCTCCCTTCACCCATAAGCTCATCTCCATCTTCTTCCAATCTTATCTTCACCTTTCCACAACAGCAAAAGAGGGTCTCTGCTTTTTTCTATGTCTATTTTTTTGACTGTCTAGATTCCATTCTGTTTTTTCTTCATAGGTAAATTCTAATTTATTTTTGTTTCATTTCACATGCACTTTAAATTCTTGATTTCCACTAAGTCTCAGACTCTAGACTCTCACTATTTTAAAAAAAAGAATTAAACAAACCCTATACTTCTCTGCTGTTACCCTCCTTCTCTTCTTCACAGATCATATTATGGAAGAATAGTACCTGCCTTCAGGTTTCTGTCAAGCCACCAGTGGCTTTGTAAAAACTGCCTGTATCTTTGGCTGCAAGCTACCTTGTGCCAGGGCATGTGACTCACTGAAAGAAGTGAGTAGATATGTCTCGTCCACACTCACCCACTAAGGTGAGTGTTCTCATGCAAGACTCTCCTGCATAACTATACTTAATGGCCACTTACGATCTAATCAGTTCTCATATTTTGTAAGTCTGTCTGCTGTCCCTAAGACATATTGAAAGAATTGTCATAGAGTTACCAATGACCAGCAGGATGCTAAATCTCAATGATTCTTTATACTCTTCTATTTATCAGTTCCTCTGAAAAATTTAAGGCCAGTGGCTATGTATCCACTCTGTATAAAATTCTCTCACATCTTGGTTGTACGGCTCTACTTATCTGTATTTATATAAACATATGTACCTGCAGTCTCTACCTACTCTGGAAAGCTGAGTGTTAAGGTCACATCTCCTGGAGATCCTTACTGAATCCCTCCTTATTATCTGCAAAACAGCCTACTCACATCTATTACAATACATATAACAGTGTATCGTAACCATATTTACACATTCTGCTCCCCACCTCTACTGTAACCTATCTTTCATTCAGCTATTTTTATGTCAAAAAAACCTAGCATATGATAGCTACCATAATAGATACTTACTAAATTGAATAAATGAATAGGTAATTGTCAGAATTCAATGCAACAGAGCATGTAAAAATTCTTGGTATCTGTCAGACACAAATAATTTCTTGTCATGTGCAACAAATAATATTTTAAGATAGGAATGTGGAAGCTAAAGTGACCATAATGGTGTTGGATGCTGACAAAGGGTCTGTAAGAGGTAAGAACGGCCAAAGATGTGAGACGGAAAACAAAGTTCTCCCCCAGTCCAGTCCTGCCAAATAGCTCCCAAAGGCATCAGCAGACACTTTTTTCAAGTTTTCTCTATTCATTTTTAAAGCTCCTTGTGCATTCAAGCAACAACACCTAAGAGGATTCTTCTGGCAGGTGAAAAAAAGTGTACAATGACTTTGATGATACAGTAACTGAGGTGAGGATTTTATTGAATTCTGATTTTTTTTTTAAACTGTCAAGAATTTAAAAACAGTGGAGCTAAATAAACCTATGTTTCCTATGCTTCTCTATCTTCTTTGTCATGTAAGGAGATATATTTCTAGCTGTATGCCATAAAATTAATAGATTCACATTTCTTTTGGGAAAAAAAATTGTAGCTTCTTCTCTATAAGATGGTCAGTCCTGGTACAGTATTCAAATTACCCAGACTTTATTAATCTTTGATTTAAGAGCACTTGATACTTCATAATACTCTTGACAGTAGGTGATGCATAAAGTTAGGAAACAACATTTTCCTATGTATTCTCAAATCTGTTTCTCCTTAAGTGTAAGCAGTGCTTGTAACCATTACTCTAAAGGGTGAGAAAGAAGAAGTGTGGAGAAAATTCATCCACTCAAATAGAATTTAATTTTAAAGAGGCAATTCTTTTTGTAGGCCAACAAGTCTACTAGTCCAGATTTGTAAATGAATACAAATAAAAAGTAAAATAGCTTTGAATATATTTGTGCAACAGGATAACATATTTTGAGATGTCATTGATTTCTTTTTAATATTGGTGCTAGAATGTATTACTCCTCTCTATTAAAGCAAATCATTCAATGCGCTCATTGCTTCAGAGAGGAATGTGACTGAATGCAAAGCTGAGAAATGGGAACTGTCTGTCACTGATTTCCAACAGGCCTAAGGAATATGGAGAAGATGACAAATTGGGGCACAAATTTGGAGGAGAAACATCTAGAGTGAGAGAATGAAGTCTCATCTCATCAGAAAGGGGTACGCCAAGAGTAGAGATGTTGCAAAGTTGTGTGGACGGAGAGGTCTGAGGAGAGGCAGCAGCATAGAGACGTGGCACATTTCTGCAGAGGGCCTGACTCCCCGCTGTTCAACGTGGCATTTGAGTCTGCAGCAGGCAGTGGGCTACTCTGCGCCAAGATCACTCCATATCATGCCCTGGCACTCTGGGGCTGCCTCACGTCCGAGGGCTGTGGGCCAACTGTCCAGCCCAGGCTCTCACTTGCTCCCTTTGTGTTGAGGCCAAAAAGGCAGAGGTTGTTCTTCCCGACGCCTTGCTGTTGTCTGATGGGAAGTTCCCTTCTTTGCTACCACTTCCCTCAGTATGTGTCCAGCATGAACAATGCTCTCCATGACCTACGAATGTCCTTGAATAACTTCCTTGACTTTCACAGCATCCCGGGTCTTCTATTAATATGAGCTGAAATGCATGTTCGCCTGAACAATGATCAGGGAGGGGGGCTTGGGGGATGTGTTAAGTCCTCATACTTGTGTGGGAAGGAGTTGGGATGGGAAAGTGAGTGGTATGAGTGGAACTGATCCCTTGAACCAGAAGACTCATCCATGACATGGTTGGGAAAGGAGAAGTCCCTCTTTTATTCAAAATATTTCAAGCAAACATATATATATATATGCATATCAATTTATATTTATTTTATAGATATCTAAGATAGCTATAGAGTAAGTTGGCGCGTCTTATGCAATAGCATTTTCTTTTTAGATGTGACATATCTTCTGTTTTACGGAAGTTACACACTGGGCACCTACAAATTTATTTTGTTTGGCTCATGTGGTGTTTTAACTCAAACTAATTACTAGCATTTAAATATTTGGAGATTTCAAATGGAAATCCAGGTTTCTGCTGCTCTCATTTCTAACCTGGGTGGTTTCACAACATAGAGGCTATTCTTGTGTGGCAACCGTTAATAGCAACTGAACAGACACTGGCACCCTAGCTAAGGCAACCCCTTCATTCATTCCCTTTCCTCTCTGGGCCTTGAGGCACTTTGAGTGTCAAAATGCTTGCATTAGGAAGCTTGAGATCCCTTCCAAGAATTATCTAGCCTTTCAATTTCAAGATGAAATATGGCACACTAATTTGCAATACTCACACATACTTAAATAAAAACACAGACTACATACAGAACCATGACTCAAATCATGCTCAGGCCTGAATTATTAAGAGGGAGGCATGTTTTCTGTATTGAAAGAAGTTCTCTAAGTTGTAAAATGCAAGGAACACAAGGGGAGAGTGGGCAGCCTGTACACAGCTGGAGTAATAGACCAACCAAAGAAGAAAACTTACATGGAGATTCTGAAAGAACAGCCAGCTTTCCCCTTAGAAAAACAAGCGTTGACAATGGAGGGACTAGGGAAGGTTCTGGGCCAGAATAAAGAGGACAAGAGTTCATCATGGACCAATGGAGTTGTGATAATTTGCTTATACTTCATTTACAAAGGCAATCCTGACTTAGGAAAATGTCTAGAAGAGTTAAAATGTTCCTTTCCTAAGAAGAACCACTCCTTGTTAAATTAAAAATACTTCTAGTCATGTGAGCAATAATAATGTACAGACAACACCGCCTGAAATAAATATAACAAAGTACTCGGGACACTTCTTTCTCCCAGATTACTCAAAATGTAGGGAATCACACAAATCACCCTTCAACACTCAGAAGTTCAAGGGTCAGTTTTTCTTCATCTTCAGTCTTCATCATGCATTTGACAAATATTACAAAGACATAGCTGCCATACCACAGGTAAGAAAAAATATGTTGGGTCAGGAAAGTATAACTGATATAACTTAAAAATACTGCAAATACTTGAGTATCAAAATGTTAGACTGCTCTCTTTGCTTTATTATTAAAAACCCTTTGATTTTAAAGAGAATATGAAATGGTAAAACATCAGCAAATTTCTGTGTGGTATTTCTGTTCAAGGCTCCCCTCTCCTTTTTTCGCTATTAATCAATATATTCAATAAACAGCTTTCATCACTCAAAAAAATTTTTTTCATGAGGGTTAGCTCCTCAGGCATTATCTTCCTTAAGATGTTTCCTATTTCATTCCTCTTACAGCTATGTATGTTGAAGATTACTAAGAGTTCCAAAGTGCTTAAAAATAAAGATTAAATCTGAAGATTTTGAAGGTTTATGCATTTTAACATACTGTGATGTGAACTTAATCTACTTAAGTCTAAAGAATCTACTTAGCCGGGCTCGGTGGCTCAGCCTGTAATCCTGTGCCTTTGGGAGGCTGAGGTGAGTGGATTGCCTGAGTCTGCGGGTTCGAGACCCGCCTGGGCAGCAAGACCTCATCTCTACAATAAATAAAAAAATCAGCCGGGTGTGGTAGCACATGCCTGTGATTTCGGCTGCTTGGAAGGCTGAGGCGGAAGGATCGCTGGAACCCAGCAGGTCGAGGCTGCGGTGGCCGGGAGCGGCCACTGCACTCCAGTCTGGGCGACAGAGTGAGACTCCAACTCAAAAAAAAAAAAAAAAGAATCTACTTAAGTCTAAAGAAATTCATTTTATAAAGACCTTAGCTATTTGGACATGATTATTTGGGGGGTTGCCTATTTACTTATTGATCAGAAATTTAAAATGTAACAAAATGTGTCTTTAAAAAAAAGAAAAATCAGGCATTTGTAGCATGATGGAAAAGTTCTATAGAGCTTTGAGGGAAGTCCATTCAATTCCACTGGCATTCATAAATGATGACTAATGCATTCAAATAGAATGAGTAATTTACCAAATTACAGACATTTGGATGGGCCCAGAATGAAGATCTTGTTTGTTTGGTTATGTCCTGAAGGGAATCTCAATGAGGTTTCCTTCGTTATGCCTGACTCGACAAATAGACTCCAGTCACAATCTGAACAAAAGCCCTGGCATGTAAATAAATGTGCAAATGATGGCCTGCTACATCACTCTTTTTGTCCTCAGCACACTCAGAAATAGTCAATCCCATTCAAAATATCAGTCACAAATAGATGGCACCATTGTACTGATCACACCAGCACCACAAAGCCTCCTCCTGGCTAGGTGTCAGTGTTAGACTCGTCCTTCTCGTGGCCAAGGGCCAGGTGCACACAGACTGCAAGGTGCCTCTCCTAGCAACGTAGGCTATCCTACAAAATATGGTTCCTTGAAGTGCTCCCCCTACATTCACATGTTAGTGACTCATAAGATCGGCACCTCCCCCAGGATGGCACAAGAAAAGAGCTCTAAATCTCAGAGTGCTGCTTTTAAAGGACTTGCACTCTTTGGTTAAACCAGACGTGAAGAAGAAGAGCAGCAAACTCCATTTCCAGTCATGATAACATACGTATTGCTAAGTGTCCTATGGGAGAGGGGAGGAGATCAAACCTTGTTCACATTTTAGCTTTTTTTTCTTTGAGTTGGAGTCTTACTCTGTTGTCCAGGCTGGAGT
The DNA here is from genome assembly GCA_027257055.1 of Cephalopachus bancanus. NCBI lineage: Eukaryota > Metazoa > Chordata > Mammalia > Primates > Tarsiidae > Cephalopachus > Cephalopachus bancanus. The sequence goes on from JAPVLO010000255.1 coordinate 2,230,855, forward strand.
GCAGAGGCACGTTCCCGGTCACTGCAACCTCGACCTGCTGGGCACAGGCGATTCTTCTGCCTCAGTCTTCCACGTAGCTGGAACTACAGGCATGCGCCACCATGCCTGGCTAATTAGCTATTTCTTTAAAGATTAGAAATCCCAGGTGAAAATTTAAAATTGGCCCTTAGTAGAAATTAGCTTGTAGTAGAATTTTTCATCTCTATCATCAGATAAATAAGAGCTAGTGTATACCTAGTCCAAAAATTTTAAACTTCTGATAAATTTGACCAAGAAAATAAAAATATAACCTTTGTCTCTGATACACTGAATTAAATTTTAACAAACTTTTTTTTTTCTCCCTACAGGAAATCACTACCTCAGCTTCAGCCATAAAACCTACAGAATTGGATTTTGCTAATCATTGGAAATCTGGCTGTCACTATGTCCAGAGCAGTCAGATAGTTGTCCTTTCTCTGCTAGAGAGGTCATGATCCTGGCCACTGTTAGCCTGTTCATTCTCAGGCATCACTCAAACACGTGTAGAGCACCAAATATACACAGCAGATGCAGGCAAGCAAGCTGTGAACAGGGCGGTAAGCAAGATCTGTGACTTCTGAGACCTCGAGGATGCAGTCTTGCCTAGAAGACACAGTTGACCAAATGACTGGGGAAGGGTAACTGCAAAAGATCACCACAGAGCTCCCATAGATTACTTTGCTTCCCTGGTCTTAAGGAAGGATGTTTCCTCAGAGGAGTGATGTTTAAGCTGAGAGTGGAAGGACGATGCTACTGACTGGGTGAATAAGCAGCATAAGCAGATGGGAGTATTCCAAACAGAAGAAATAGCATATCCAAAGGCTCTGGAATGAGGATGATAATAATGTATTTATGAAGCCACACAAATGCCAGTGTAGCTAGAGTGGAGAGCAGTATAGACTGGCCAAGGATGAGGCAGGGAAGCAGGAGCAAGCCAGCAACCACCTAGAGTCTGTGGGCTTTATCCTAGAGATGACCGAAAGGCATTAGAAGGTGTAACAGTCTGCTGGAGCTGCCATAATAAAGGACCCCAGACTGAGTGGCTTAACCAACAGAAATGTATTTTCTCACTGTTCTAGAGGTCACATGTCCAAGATCAAGGTGTCGGTAGGGTTGGTTTCTTTGGAGGCATCCCTCCTTGGCTTGTAGATGACTGTCTTTCTCTCTGTGGTCTTCCTTCTCTGTGTGTCTGTGCCCTAATCTCCTCTTCTTATAAAGACACCAGTTGTATTGGATTAGGAGTTACCCACCTAATGACTTTATTTTAACTCATCTTTTTAAAGACTCTATTTTCAAATACAGTCACATTCTGAGGTACTGGGGTTTAGGGCTTCCATAGACAAAATTTTTTGAGAGGTGCACAATTCAGCCCATGCCAGCAGATTTAGCAAAGGGTAGTCACATACCTCTATTCAGGCTTGACATGCTCATTCTGGTCGTGAGTTGGAAAATAGAGCAGAAAACCAAGGTGCCATTGAGAAGGCCACTGCTGAAATCAGGGGAGAGACCATAGCTGGATGGGTCCCAGTTTGGCTACCTGAAGACTGCGATGAGTAAGTCCAGATAAAAAGGGACTTGAGGAAAGGACACATTACTTTGTGACAGCAAGAGAGAAGGAAAGGAAAGGGGACAAACAGATGTGTCGATGTGATGGCAGGAAGTTGAGGCAGTTTGCTTTCATGGTTTCTATTTTAATTTTGTATGAGGTAGAACATTATTGCTGAGACCAGAAAGAAGGAAAACTGCAGATGTGAGTTGGGTGGAAAATGTTTTAAATTGCCATTCCAGAGAGTGAGGAAACAAGCTGACAAAAAATAAAAGAGAAAAAAAGAAAGAAAGAAAATTCTCATTAGAATTTCTATGAAGTGTTAATAGCTCCCTTAAGGATAAGTGGCCACACATTCAAAATGGCAGATATGCCCCGTTTTGTGGGTTTTATTATTCTACCATGCTTGACTGTGTGGGCATTGATGTGGAGAAGGTCAGAGCTGGATTCTTCCAGGGTTTGTGTTTCTCAGGACAGAGGATTCTCCCTGGGATTGCAGGTCATAAGTGTTCCAGCTCAACCTCCTGGGAATTTCCCAGGTGCTTGGAATTGGAAGTGATGATTTTGCAGAAAAAGCTGGGATAGTACGTGTTCGCTGGCAGTGCTGCCAGAATGAAAAGCTCCTGGAAGCATTTGACTTTGTGATGTGGCTTCTGGGGAGGGACTGTTTCCTTATTCATCCTGAGGCACATCTGATGAGCCATGGCTCCACGTAACTGCTCAAGACACACTGCCCCTTTTTATACTTCTACACTTCAGCTATTTCAAATGGCTGTTTGGCTGCACATTTCCCTGTGTGGGAAACATGCTTAGAATTTAATAGAACCAGCATTATATTCATGCCACGTAGCATATGATAAGACCCAAGAGATGAGGAAGGGCTGCTGGCCCTACGTCATCCTCCTGGTCCACATGCTAAAGTACCACTGGGATATTGCAGCATTTTGGCTATCTTGGAAACAGAAAAAAAAAAATATATATATATATATATATATATATATCTTCTCTTAAAAAATGATGATTATCTCTCAGAGTTGGAATGCAAAGATGGAGGGCAGCCCAGAATGCCCAAGAATTTAATGTCCCTTCCAATAGCCTGTGTATCCTTCCCTTCCATTTCAAATTGTCCCATTACCTTCCCTCACCAGACTCTCTCTCTCTCTCTCTCTCTCTCTCTCTCTCTCTCCCACACACGCACACACAATTTGTCACAGTATCAAGTTCTTCAGAACCATAGGAGCTCAGATTTCGCATATCTCAAAAGGAAGGAATTTAAGGATACAAATTCCATAACACAAATTGTTTTTACATATGCTACTAGTTATTATGTTGTGGGTTCTTGGTGTGAAATAATAATGACAAGGTACTTGCCAAAGAAAAGAAGCTGAATAAAATATTGTCCTAGCAGAGTGTAACTCAAAAGATAATGTCTTACATTTTAGAGCAAAATAAGCTTGTCTGAAACTTGTAGTTGAGGCAGGCATTGAATGCTCTGAAAAACTGTGTGATTTCTCTGTTAAACTTCATGGGACAAGCTACTGTATTAGAAATGGGAACTTTGTGTATTCAGTTTACAATATAACAACGAAATATAATCTTTCTCAAAAATATGTTGTCTTTCCATTACTTAGGCTGTGATTGCAAGCAGGTAAAATTAGATATAGATGCTATCAGCTGCTGAGAGGCAAGAAGCACTCTTAAATTTAGCTGCTGTTAGTAATTAGAGACATGGATTGGTAAGAAAGGAAGAGTCAGAAATAACAGAACACGACTGGGTGGTGTTTTTATTAGATGGTATCCTCGGAGAATCACTTCTTATGTGGCATTCCAAAGATAATGGATAGGACCCCACAAGATAAAGACCCAACTGAGCCAGAATTATGACAGCTGGCCCCCTTGCAGTGATGGCAACTAAACTTCTATTTCCAGGACTTTTCATTAAATTAGACATTTGTTTCTAAAATCTCATGCATTTCTAGTTTCAGATCACTGAAATGGATACAGATGTAGAAAATTATAAATTCTACAACACTTTTCACTTTCTTCAGAATTACTTTTTAAAAGGAAATATAATTTATATAACAACCAGGAATATCTACCACAGGCTCTCATAGTCTTTTAATAACACCAAAACCACCTTCATGTGTCTTACTATCAAGAATCTCACTACCTCCTTTAGACTACAGAAAGAAGCAATACCCAATATTTCATATAAAGAAGAATTAATTTATCTAAACAGTGAAAGCAGTCATAATTCTCTTAAACTTGAATTGAAATTTTGCCTTGGAGAGTTTGGATTATTTTTTATTGTAGAAAAATTCAGATATGATATGTTTTGAACATGTTCTACAACATGTCAGGATTTTATTTTATCTGTAAAATTAACAGTCTCAAAGACACAAACTAAGAGAAAGAAAAGATACAAATCAATAGCTCCACAAAGCAATTTCACCAAAATTAAATGACTTTAATAAAAAAAAAAAAAAAAAAAAACATGTGGCAAACAGACCTGGGAGTTTGTTCTAAATTGGAAGTGTTCCGCCTTCCAACTTTCAGTTGAAGACCAGAATTACTTCCTTCTGCTGGAGATCTGAGAAAAGTTCTCTTGAAGAGGTACACAGTCTATTTTCTGTAATATTATTTTGGTTCCATGGACTTGTAACAATCTTCAGCAATGACACCATGAAATTATTTTTAAATTTTCCACTATAATACTTTCCTTTCTTTTCTATTCCCTTCCTCCTACAAAGGATCTTGTAACTATGCATATCTAAAAGAAAAAAGACCATCTTTGACATCTCATGGCATCCTACCTTTGCCTCGTAGGTCTATTTCTGTGTTTACTGTTTTTATTATTTCTCAGAAGATCAGGAACTCACTTTTCTCAGGATACGTAGAGCTTAATACTCTATACTTCATTTCCTACTTTCCCAGCAATATTTTTTTTGTGAAATTGTCTCCATTCCCACAGCCATTTGTACCCTTCAAATGGGATTAAGTTTATCATCAAAGTGAGGATGAGGGTGATGGGATTCTGAACACATCACATTAAATGATGGCTCCTTGGTATTTTAAGAATAGCTGCAGAAGCAGGAAGTGCTCTCTGATCGTCTCTGCCCTTCTCCCATGAAGCAGGTTATAATAGAATTGTCTCACCTTCCTTGAAAGTGGGTCAAAAGACTCCCATTTGAGAGGTACCCTCTCTATTTCTAGAGGGGGAAAAAGTCTTTGTTTTTGAAGACACCAGAGCACTGAGAAGTACCTAAGCAAACAGGCTTTGCTGAGTTTCCCCCGGTTTATCACCATTAGATCATATGTCCAGTCACACATCTCCACAAGTATTTTTTTCTTCATCAAACTTAGCATAAAAACATACAGTTTCACCTATTTCTTTGGTCTTCATTTCCTTTTGAACTTTCCCATGTCACCATAAACTTCTAATAAATAAATGTGTATGCTTTTCTCTTGTTAATCTGTCTTTTGCTACAGGGGCCTCAGCCGTGAACCTAGTGATGGGTAAGAAAATAAAATATATTTTTCTCTCACTGGGATAATCACACTTTCTTTAGTATTGATCCTTTCTGGTGCCAACCTCCCCTCAGTGCTCGTGTTTCTACTTCTTTTCTAATTCTCCTCTATAAAAACTTACTTTCAGGGAAGGGTACAAAAACTTATACATAGATCTGGAAACACCTTAACATGATTTAGTGACTTCAAACTTAGATGCAACTGAACTTTAAAAAGAAACACAAATTTTAAAGTAAAAAATAGTATTTCATTTTTGCAGAATGTCAGGCTTGCACAAGCACACAGAAATGCTAACTGTGAAGGCTCTAGAGAGATTATTCCCTGTAGTTAATCAAACCTACTCTCTCTTTGTTTATTCATCCTATAAGCATTGAGTGCTTATAAGATATCAGAAAGGGTTTGCAATCTAGAGACTCCAAATCAAGAAAGGTTATTTAAATGTTAGAGGGTAGACACAAAAAAGAAGTAACTTGACCTCAGGATGTCAGCAAAAGCTTCAAAGAAGATATGACACTGTGATTAGGTCTGAAAGGGCTGCAGATAATTTCTAGGTCAACAAAGAGTGAAAAATTTTCTGATCTCTAGGAGTTACTGTGAGCCAGACCTCCAGAGAGACTCAAACTTTACCGATACATTGTCCACTTGTATACCTAATCCTCAATTGTACCTCACATTTTAAAATAAAATATAACCCAGGCTCAGTGGCTCAGCCTGTAATCCCACGCTTTGGGAGGCTGAGGTGAGTGGATTGCCTGAGCCCGCGGGTTCGACACCCGCCTGGGCAACTTGGCAAGACCTCATCTCTACAATAAATAAAAAAATCAACCGGGCATGGTAGCACGTGCCTGTAATTCTGTCTACTCGGAAGGCTGAGGCGGAAGGATCGCCAGAGCCCAGTGGGTCAAGGCTGCAGTGGCGGGGAGCGGCCATTGCACTCCAGTCTGGGTGACAGAGTGAGACTCCAACTCAAAAAATAAAATAAAATAAAATAAAATATAAATAAATAAATGAATAAATATAAATAAATAAATTAGAGTGAGTTTGAGGTAACAGAAATTATGCAAGCAAGTTAAACAATGGCATGTGAAACATTTCTAAGAAAGAGATGAATGTGCAGAGAAATCAGGGTCAAATCACTGAGACTTTGTGTCTTTTATGAGTAAGGACCTGGCCCCATATGTTCATATTTCCTCGAGTGTGTCATGTGTGCCGTTAGTGGAACATGAGCTGATTTAAAGTGTTTGGGGATACTTTGGTTATTTTTACTCAAAAAAATCATGAAATAATATCTTTGAAAAATGACTTTCTTCTATGAAGGCCATGAGATACTGATATTACATTTGTGGAAGTAACACAAAACGTACCATACTACTACGACTACTATCACTATTACTAAATAAATATTGCATTAAATATTTTATGAGATAAATAAAAAGGTAAACAATTATGCAAGTGGTGTTTAAATATGGCAAGCATCATAAAAGTGATATACTAACAACTTCCAGTTTGGAAAGCCAAAGAGAGATAGTAGGAGACTATTGTGAAAGGTGTCCTGGGAGGGACATCATCAATGTGAAGTTCCCATGTAGGCCATTGCATGATTGCCACAGATGTGCAATCAGCCCCATTCTGAGTTTTTAACCTAAGGGCCACCTTCCTCGGTCCTCTTTCCACTTCATGGAAACACCACGTGTTAGTGCATCAGGTTGGAGATGGGAGAAAAAGAATTGATTATTTTTTTGGTGAAAGATACTCTTCTCCATTTCAGTGCAATGGGTAGCCAAGCATTTGATTCGAGCACCAAGCTGTAGACCTTACCGCCCCCTTGTGTGTGTTTGTATGTGGGCAAATGTGCACGCCTGTACACACATACACACGCACAGGCACGTGCACAGAGCAAGGCAGGGAGACATTCCTTTCGGGAATTCAGTCAAAAATTATTATTTTCCACTCCAATGGAACTCGCATTCCAGAAATCATCCAAGGAGACAAAATCAAAGGAATTGATGTGTCTTTGCATTAAAAATAATTTGCAGGGTCAGTGACCTGAGCTATCTCTATGTTTATTAGTTACATGCTATTTTAGTTTCCACTCATTTTCTGTCCCTTCCAATAAAAGCAACTGATGAGATGTTCTTGGCTAATCTATTCATCAGACTCTATCTCCGAACTCCCCTTAAGGAAAAGGAAAATTGTAGGTAATTTTACATAAAGTTTTGGATGGTATTTACGGTCATCATTTAACCATTCAGAGTCTAATTGCATATTGACTTCTATTGCTCATAAGTTACTTTACTAGTAATAGTCTTAGTCTTGTTCACCCAACAAGATGGTAATTTCTGAAGGAAGGAGTTGCATATCTCATTTACTTTTCTCTCAGGGCACATTGCATAGGTTAGGCATAGAGTAAGTGCTAGATAAATATAAGTCCCTTTGTGCTACAACACTCAGTCTGTAATTACTAGGTCATGGAGGAACTATAAAAGATGGACAGAGATAACTGTGGGGATGATTAAGGGACTTAGAAAATCTGGGTCTATTGTGATTTCCTATGGAGCATATCTCCTCTTAAGCTGTTTGGCGTAAAATGGCTGATTTTACCTTAGTGACCATTTTAAACAAAGGTCTCCATTAGAAGGGTACATTTTTTTTCCTGCCACTGAACATCAGAGCTAGTCTCTGGTCTTACTGACATCACAGTAGCATGTCCTGCTAAACACTGCTGTTCAAATGAACTTGTTAGTAAAACAGATTGTAGTAGGTATGAAACAGTGTCATTAATGATTACTCTAGGACATCCCAAATGTGAGTCTGCAAACCACAGGCTACTGTCAGAGGCCTAAAAGTATCACTATAAAAAAATTTTCGGTTTCTGTATTATAATTTAAATATGTTAAAAATGCCTGTTCTAACTTTAAACTATTTTACAATAGATGAAAAAATATATCGGAAATTTGTGTGTACAGTAAAACAGTGTTTAGTGAGAAATTTATGTCATTAAACACATACGTTAAAAAGGAAGAAAAACATAACAATAAATAACATAGATTCTACCACAGGCAACCAGAGAAAAAGGATTAAGACTAAAAAAAGAAAAAAGAAGAGGAAGAAAGAAATAATAAATATTAGAGCAGAAATTAATGACATTGAAAACAAAAACAAACAACAAAAATAGAAACTGACTCTGAATTACTCAAGAAAAGTAATAAACTCTGGAAAGATCAACAAAGAAAAAAGGAAGAAGACACAGATTACCAATATCAGGGATAAAATAAGAGACTATTTACTCAGACCCTGTAGTCATTTAAAAAAAATACTGTAAACAGCTCTACAAACAAATTTGACAACTTGATGAAAATGAACAATTTCTCAAAAAACAAAAATGACTATAATTTACACAAAAAGAAGTAGATAATTTAAATAGCTTACGATTATTAAGAAAATTTACAGCTAAAAATTGTCAAAAGAAAAATTAGCTGGGCTAATTAAGTCAAGAGAGAAGACACAAATTCTTCATATGTAAAGTGAAAAAGGTGTCATCACTACAGAGCCCATGAATATTAAAGCATAAAAAAGAAATACTTTTAACAAGTCTATTCTCACAAATTTAATAACTCAGATGAAATGAACCAATTCAAATAAGACACAAACTACCAAAAACTCACACAAGGAGAAATAGGTAATATAGCTTCTATAAATAAAATAAATTGAATCAATAATTAATGATCTTCAAAAAAAAAGCACCAAGCCCAGATAATTTCTGTACTATAAATATTTTAAACTTCATATTTTTCTGATGTCCCAACTTCTCCACAAATAGGCTATAAACACTCACTAAGTGTACCAGTGTGGCAAGACTGGTTCCTGCCACAAGTTAAATCTTCCTATTCTGACTGTAACCTAGTGACATTCAACACACCAACAAAATCTTCATATGTCCTTTTCTTGTGCAAACCTTCTCAGTAAAATCATCCGGTAGTCAGAAACTTGAGATCATCCTGGATAATGTAGCAAGACTCCTTCTGTACAAAAAAAAAAAAAAAAATTAGCTGAGTGTGGTGTCATGTGCCTGTAGTACTACCTACTCTACTTGATGGGTTGAAGAAATAATCTCTTGAACCCAGGAATTCAAAGCTGCAATGAGCCATGATTGCACCACTGTACTCTAACCTGGGCAAAAGAGAGAAACTCTCTCTCAAAAAATAGACACTTGCCCACAGGTAGATTTTCACTCCTATTCTCATTCTCTCTCTCTCTCTCTCTCTCTCTCTCTTTTCCCCTCCCTTTCCCTCTTTCCTTCTTTCTACTCTTTCTCTCTCTCTTTCTCTTTCTTCTCTCTCCCTCCCCTCCCCTCTTCTCTCTTTCTCTCCCTCTTTCTCTCTCTCTCTCTCTCTCTCTCCTCACCTCCTGCATAGTTAAGCTCATTTCCTGGGAACTTCTTCCATATAGTTTTCTGCTTGATGTAATATGACTCCAGGACCTGTGAGTGAAATAAATCCTTCAATTTATATTCAAAATAATACATTACTGAATGTAATTGCCATGGCCATGTTGGAATGAGTATTAAAGACCCTACAAAAGGAATTTATTTCCCCATTTATAATAAAATGTCTTCGTCAAATTCTTCCAAACATATGAAATAGAAGTACCATTTCCTCACAATCTCTTCCCAAAAAAGTATACAGACCACTTCCTAATTCATAACTCATTCTGTGAGCCAACATTACTCCAATACCAAAACCAAATAAAGACATTAGAAGAAAAAATCTATAGCCCAATATATCTCATGAATATAGATGCAAATATCCTCCACAAAATACAGTAAATTTAATCTAACAATATGGAAACAGAATTGCACATCATGATCCAGTAGGATTTATTCTAAGTATGCAAGACTGGTTCAACATTCAAAAATTAATCAATGTAATTTACATATCAACTGGCTAAAGAAGAAAAAATATATAGGCTTTTATCAACTGATGCATTAAAAACAACTGACAAAAACTAATACCAATTCATGACAAAAACTCTCAGCAAACTACGAAGAGAAGGGACCTCGCTCACGTTGATGAAGAACATCTATTAAAAAAACATGCAAGTAACAATGTGCTCAATGGTGAAAGGCCAGACATTTTGCTCCTAGGATCAGCAACGAGGAACCATTCCTATTCAAAATCATACTGCAAGTCCTATTGGTGTAATAAGAAAGGGAATGAAATAAAAACTATGAATGTTGGAAGGAAAGAAATAAAACTGTCTTTATTAGAGAATGGTATTTTAAAAAATCATGATTTGGGGATGGTTGAGACTGAGTTGAAAAGAAAACTCAGAGAAGTCTGACTAAAATTTGGTCAAAGAGGGAGTCTGTGAACACACCAAAAAACAAAACAAAACAACAACAAAAAACTAGATACAAACCTTTTACAAAAATTAAGTCAAAATGGGTCATAGGCCTAAATATAAAGTGCAAAACTACAAAAGTTCTAGAAAATAACATGGGAGAAAATCTACATGATCTTAAATTTGCTTATGAGTTTTTGATACAACACTAAAAGCATAATTTATGAGATAAATCTGTAAATTAGATGTCACTAAAATTAAATGTATTCTACAAAAGAATGTTAAGAGAATGAATAGATAAGCTCTAGATTGTAAAAAAACATTTAAAAAATACATATGTGGTAAAGAACTTGTATTAAAAAATAAAAAGAAATTCTTAAAACTCAACAATAGGAAAACAACCAACCCAATTCAAGAAATGAGCAAAATATCTGAGCAGATCTCTAATCAAAGAAGATATAAACATGGTGAATAAGCATATGATAAGAAGTTCAGCTTCATTTATCCTTAGCTGTCCTATTGTTGCTGTAATAAATTATCACAAGCTTAGTGTCTTAACTCAATACTATTTATTTTTTATAGTTCTGGAGGTCAAAAGTTTGAAATGAATCTTACAGGTAAAAATCAAGGTATCAGCAAAGCTGTGCTCCTTCTGGAGGGTCTAAGGGAGAATTCATTTCATGCCTTTCCTTGCCTCTGGATATGTAGATGCTTCTAAATACATCTATAGATGAATTCATGTACACACATATACACACTTGCTCTGTGAGCTGAGAGGGCCTAGAAGCTATGACACTGAGTACCAGTGAGCACACCTAGAGCCCAGAGCTTGGCTCTTGTCCTGAGCTCCTGGGAGAAGTGGCTGATTCCAGGTTTGGTGGGGGGGAAATACACACACACACACACACACACACACACACACACACACACACACACACACAGCTAGCCTGAAAAATTTAAAAAGCACATAATTATGAGAGCATGTCAAGGGACACATGAGACAACTGGAAGAGTTCCCTCATGGCCAAAGCTCAAAACAAAAACAAAACTCCTCCCCCCCAAATTTGCACAATGAAATAAATATACAGTTGGGGCTCGGTGGCCCAGCCTGTAATCCTGCGCCTTGGGAGGCTGAGGTGAGTGGATTGCCTGAGCCCGTGGGTTCAAGACCCACCTGGGCAACTTGGTGAGACCTCATCTCTACAATAAACCAAAAAATTAGCCGGGCACGGTAGCACGTGCCTGTAGTTCCAGTCACTTGGAAGGCTGAGGCGAAAGGATAGCTGGAGCCCAGCAGGTCGAGGCTGCAGTGGCCGGGAGTGTCCACTGCACTCCAGTCTGGGCGACAGAGTGAGACTCCAATTAAAAAAAAAAAAATACACACACACTATTGAATTATAACTCAAAGGATAAAATAAATATCCACGAGTCCATACTGAGATAAGCAAATGATTAAATAAACAAATGAGAGAGTAGAAACAAGCTCTTGATTAGAGGGATTCCAGATAATTTATGTTCAAGGAGGTAACACACAAGTCTGCACTCCTTAGGCATAGGCTGCATACAGTGACTTTCTTCCAAAGAATGACATACAAAAAAATGGAAGGAAAAGCAACTTGGCAGTGGAGAAATCTGACAAACGTTATCTGAGAAAGATGGCCAATGGTAAGTCACCCTGATAGCATACAGTCTTGCTGTGATGTGACAAGAATGACATTTTATCTTTATCTTCTTTCAAAAAACTCATAATCCTGGTTTAATCATGAGAAAAACATCAGACAAATTCAGAAGCATGCCACACTGGTATATGACAAGTAACCCTTAAAGGTGTCAAGGTCATCAAAAATAAGGAAAGGGTTTGAAACTGCAATGGCCAGAAAGGAACCGAAGGAGACAGAGAATGGAATGGAACGTGGTTTCCTAGATGAGATGTCTGAGTGGAAAAACAACAGTAGTTAACATTGCAAAAATCGACATAAAGTATGGACTTTAGTTAATAATAATATATGCTTTGGCTTGTTGATTGGGACAAAGGTACCCTATTGACATAATGTGTTAATAAGGGGAAACTGGATGTGGGCTATATGGAAATTCTCTGTGCTATTATCTTAAGTTTTCTATAAATCTAAACTTTTCTAAAAGTTGAAAAAATAAATTTATTATAATTTATCTATTTTACCATCTTGTAACTAAATTTTACGAAAAAAATGTGGGTATATATGCTTCTGTACTTCTTTACAGCCGTGTCAGAGTCAAGTGATCATGAGCACATTAAGTTTTTGGTTAATATATCTGTGAGCCAGTGGCAGGTTTGAGCTAAGTAAGTCATTTTACTATACATAAATATAAAATGTATCTTCTACATGAATAACTTACACGTGGCATATACTTCCATAATATAAGAATTTAATTTCTTAATCTTTTAATAAAGTAGGACTTTGATTCTACACAGTGAAATGACAATGTGTGCAAATGCAATACACTGTCTTTATCCTTTTATGCTACAGAGAAAAGAGCAGTGGCTTAGTAAAAATAAATAAAATAGTTGTCAAGAAAATGCCAAATGCCAAATAATATCTTCATGAGAGTTTGACTATTCCAAATCCAAAACAGCAGAAGATTCATTTCTAATATATAGTGACTTCCTTCAACAGTCCAGTTATGCATTTAGCTGAAAGTATATTTTTTTCTTATGATCTCAAGAGTTGACACCACCTTCAGATACTATTTTGCAGTTCTTGATTCCAGAAATAACTGGATTTTGTACCAATGTAATATAAATATCAATCTAACATGTGTAATTTTATCTTGAAATAAATAAGACAGCTTTAGAGACTTAGCAAGTGACCCCTCATTAAAACAACATTAGAGCCAGTTTTACTTGTGGAAGAATGACAAATTATGCTGAACTTGAATTTACTACTATTTGTATACTACTGTAACGCTACAGTCAGATTCTGAATTTGTTTGATAAAAGTTAATGGATAGTAATAGAGGCAAAAATGGGTCTAAAGCACTGTATTTCTCATTATAATTTAAAGTTCTTTGTGTTTACTCATTATCTTGCATTTAATTTGTTTTGATTTTATAGTTGTATAGAAAACATGGCAAATTTTTATTAAATTTTATGTTATATATGTAGATCACATTATAATAAAAATAACAAAAGGCAACACAAAAGGCCTAGAAGATTTCTTCTTTCAGATAAATCAATACATGACTCAAATTTCAGAAACACTACGTAGAGCACTCATAAAATTCTCCCCATAGCGAGTCAACATTGAAGAACATCAATTTTGAAGAAAATCAATGCTAGATTCCACCTGTTTCTCTTTTGCTTTGACCATTAATGCTAAAAGGCAATGATCTTCTACAACGTGCAATATACAGGAGTTAACACGTCTAGTAGAAAAGTCACCAATCATAAAGAAAGCTATTATCAATAGAGAGATTTAATGAAGTGCCAAGCTTAAAGAATCAGCACAGTGCAGATAAAAAGAGAGTAGTATAAAGAAAAAGTGTGAGAGAATTCCAGTCACGCTATGAATGTAAACAACAGAAATAAAGTGATTTTTAAAAATAAAAAGGAAACGTAAACAGGAGTGCCCAGTGTAGCTTCATTAATGTGTACTTTTCTGGCTCTTCATCTTGGCATATCTCTTCCTACAAAATCAAACAATCTCTTTTCAGAGAGATTGAAGAGTAAGGGAAGCTGCGTCTGCATATTAGAGACAGGTTGAAAGTCAATCAAATGGTTGATCTATTTTAATTCTACAAAACAACATATTTGACTACTTTGTTTAGTATACAATGAGTATTTTTTTTTCCACTAAACTATGTTTTTGGAATCTTAGATGTAGATTTGCCACTAAGGAAAACCTGGGAAGTGTAGCGTTAGGGTTTGTGTTGTGTTTGTGTTTATTCAGAAAAAAATAGGCTAGCTTTCCATATCTATGGCTGCCCTTCCAGGCTTTGGCAGAAGTGCAAACATACGCTAGCATACGGTAGGACACGATCCAGTCATGGCCATCCTCCCTGGAACTGGTATCAACTCATCAGCAGCTCTCAGTACTGATCCTAAAAGCAAGTGGCATGATTGGATCAGATAGTCACAATGGGAGTGGGGATTTAAAGAATGTATCTGGCTTATTCAAACATAAAGCATTTTGATTTCAGTTCATTAAACATCATTTCATATTGGTATAAAAAATGTTTTAAGGATTTTAGAAATAGTTATACTTCTAAAAGTAGTCATACTTCTAGAATCTTCTTTAAATTCTTGTTATTCCTATATAAAATTATTATAAATTAGTTGAATAAATAACTGAATGCATATACAATGTTAAAATAAATTGTACATTAGAAGTAAGTATATTTTTGTTGAAATGAAATAGTCATCCTATAATATTAGATTTGTATATGTGTGTGCGTGTATTTTAGAAAACTAAACTTTGAGTCTCTTTTTAAGACTATGAGAGTATTCTATTATATAAAAACATTCAGATGAAATGGAATATAGATATAGAAAGCATATTTCCCTCATATCTAGAAATTCTAGTCCATAATATAGGTTATGTGATCACATCTAGAATCAAGCCCATAGCATCTAGATATTTTTCCAGTGTTGGCAACAAAATAATTTGTAACGATATTTAGATCCTTCAAGTCTATAATATTGCATGAAAGAAACTCAGTATAGAATTGTATTTACTTTATTGTTGGTAAAACTGTATTTAAGACACAAGACCGGAGAGAAATGTTCACCTCTTTAAAAAAGAAGAAAGAAAGAAAGTTATGCATTATTCCAGCAATTCGTGCTCTCCACAGTCCAATGAATAGTGTCATTTTGATAAAATGTGTTAACTTCTCCTTAGTTTGAATAGATCCATCACCAGTTTCTTCCTGTTTTCAGGCTCTTCCAGCAGCAACTAATCTTTTGCATTGCATCCTGGTTTTTTTCTTCCTTAAGCAACAAAACAAATTTTTAAAAGGTAAACAATGGCCTCCCTGTCAATAAACACAAGACTTGTTTATCTGCTTTTACCCTCCTTGACATTTCTGAAGATTTAAAGTGGGTCTTTCCTTCCTGACCCAAGGCTCCTGCTGCCCAACCAAGCATGACACTCCCTTGTCTTTATCCTGAGGCCCAGGCTGCTCATTCCTTGCTCCCTTGCAGGTCTGTCCTTTCCAGAGCAACCAATGGCTCAAATTTCTCAAGGCCCTCCACTCACACTAGGCTCTCTTTGTAGGTGTTCTCACCTATGCTTTAATTACCATATCAACACAGATGTTTTATACATTTCCATTTCTATCCTAAAGGTCGTCTCTGATCTGTAGACCAGAGTGCCCAACTACCTCTCTTAGATGACTCAAAGGCACCTCAAAATAAGAATATCCTAAAATGTACTGAGGTGGTTTTATAACATGGTTGCAAATTCTTTGACACGCTTCCCGTTGAGAGTTGGGATTTCTGTGTTCTCTCTTTGAATCTGTGTGGGTTTGTGATTGTTTCTACTAATAGAGTAAAGTGGAACTGTCTGTATGATTTCTGAGACTGGAAAATGAAAGATCGTGTAGCTTCTACCGCATTTGTTGGGATGCTCATGTAGGAAGTTCAACAACACTAAGGATACCACGCTGTGAGGAAGCCCAAACTACATCTAGAGACTGTGTAGTCTTCTAGTAGACTACCCTGGCTGAGTCTATGTCTCCGAGTTATCCCATGGTAGGATTAAATGTGAGAATGAAGAAATCTCCATATGGTTCCATTCACCAGGCATCCAAGCCATTTCCAGCCATTTCGTTTTCTCCAGCTGAGAAACCAGAGACCAGAGAGCAGCAACAAGCCATCTCTATGGAGCCCTACTTGAATTCTTCACTCATTGATAATGCCATGTGCCAGACACTGTGTCTACCACTGGTGGAAAATGGTGAACAGAAGCAGACATTGTCTGCCCTCATGAAACAGACAGTCTAGAGTGTATGTGTGATTGGGGTGTCTTCTTTTGCTATCTGTCTCTGCTTTAACTCCATCACCAACTCCTGTTATCTAATGCCTTAGGTATCTCTTGAATCCATGGATATCTTTCTGTCTCCACCAGTCACCCCTTTGCCCAAATTACCATGATCCTTTGTCTAAATTTTGGTATTGGCTATAATTCTCCTCACTGCCAGCTTAGGGATCTTTGCAAAACTCAAAACTCTTCATGTCATCCCACATTTAGCCATCTTCAGTTGTGTTCACTGATCTTAGAATAAAGACAAGACCCTTCATAGGGTTCACAAAGTCTGCATGATGTGGCTATACCTCACTCCTCCATTCTGCACTGCCCACCAGGGTAGCCACCGTTCTCATCTGTGATTCTGGATCACTTAAACCGTGACTGGTGTAACTGAGGAACTGATTGTACTTTATTTTATTCAACTTTAATTAATTTAAATTTAAAAATAAATACTCAATTCAACTTATTGAAAAACTTTTAAGTTTATTTGGAACAACTTGAGTATGTAAATTTTCTTTTTCAGCTATAAACTTTATGAAAGTTAAATACAGATCAAGTATGCCCAACAGAAATCAAGTACCTGAGCTGAGATTTGCTGCAAGCTTAAACCTACACCTAATTTCAAACAGTATAAGAAAAAGTTGGTAAAATATAACATTAATATTTTTTATGTTGAATGTATATTGCAATAAAATTTTGGATGCCTTGGTTGTTAAAGTTAATTCCCCTTTTTCTATTTACCTTTCTAATATGACAACTCTAGAAGATTCAACATGACATGTATGGCCCTCATAATTGTTTTTATTGGACACTTGCCTTAGACTTTCTTCCTCCAGACGCTTGAGCCCTGCGTGTCCCTCCGAAGTGCCTCCTATCATCATAGGGTTTTGCATGTGCCATATCTCCCCTGTCCACTCTTTGCCCAGTGCTGCTGATCTTTCAGCTTCTGTTCAAGCCTCATTTGCTCAAGGAAAACAATTCTGACCTTCTTGTCTTGGTTGATTGAATTCTCCTCACTCTGCTCTCACACCACAATGGATCTCACCTTGGCAGCATTTGTCACAGTGACAATTTGACCAATCACACACACATGCTAAACTGTTATTTTCATGAGGGCAGAGACTACATCTGCCTTTGCTCATCATTTGTCTCCAGTAGCAGGCACAGGGTCTGGCACATAGTCGCTGGGGTTGTGAGAATTCATAAAACACAAGTCAAGATCCATGAATGTTAGACTCGAGCAGACAAAAGACGTATTCGGGAAGCACTGAAACAATGGCATGCATGTTTTACTAATGAGTGCAATGTGTAGCTGCTGAATGAGTGAACTAATGAATAAATGATAGTATTGTTATTTTTACAAAAAATCATTGTTCTACTATTGAGGAAAAAAAAATCCAGATTCTTTGCCTTATCATTGCAGAGCTTTTCCATTTGAACATTTACTTTTCATACCTAGGTTTGCTTTCTATCAATGACCTTCTTTTGAAGAGATATGACGGCTCACCTCTGGAGTCATTTAAAACTCAGTGCGGTCTTACCCCTCTCTGTGAACTCCCTACGATATTTCCTTATCTCTAAGAGGGGCTAATGATAGTAATTGTGGTCAGGCATGGTGGCTCATATCTGTAATCCCAGAATTTTGAGAGGCAGAGGTGAGAGGGTTACATGAGGCTAAGAGTTCGAAACCAGCCTAACCAACATAGCAAGACCTTGTCACTACAAAAAGTCAGAAAATTAGCCGACTGTGATGATACCTGCTGTAATCCCAGCTACTCAGGAGACTGAGGAGAGGAGAAAGGATCACCTGAGCCCAGGAGGTTGAGGCTGTTGTGAGCTGTGATCGTGCTACTGCACACCAGTCTGGGCTCAAAAAATATGATAATAATAATATGAGATCCGACATTTAAGTTTGTGAATTTGCCACTGTGCGCTTATGATGGCAACACTGTGTAAACAACTCAGTAAGGTTTCATAACCTTGGTGTATCAGTGTCTCACAACTGTGCTTGTGTCAACATGGGGCAGTGTCTTGCTGAGTGGTGTTCATTATTGCTGTTGCATGCTTTTGTGTGCCGTCACGAGAACGTCAGAGCTTGATTTAGAGTCACAAGCAAACATTAAGTGCAAGTGGAATCAGGGACATGTTAGTTTAAGTTTATGGGGATAATGATATGATGAAAGTGACAGTATACCTACAGATTAAATGTTTTCTGAGGGAAGAGAAAACTTTGCTGATGAAGACAGGTCAGGATAGCCAGTAATGAGCAGAACTGACAAAAACATTGCAAAAACTCATCTAATTGTGCATCAAAATCATCGACTGACTGTGAGAAGCATAGCAGACCAAATAAATATCAATAGAGAAACAGCAAAGTATTAACTGAAAATCTTGGCATGAGAAAGATGTGTGCAAACAATGGTCCCGAGGAGTTGTTGCAATATAACAATGCACCAGCTCACACAACACTGTCTGTGAGGGAGTTTTTAGCTAGTAAACAAATAACTGTATTGGAACATCCTCCCTACTCACCTGATATGGCCCTCAGTGACTTTTGTCTTTACCCAAAGATAAAGGAAATATTGAAAGGAGGACTTTCTTTGACATTCAAGACATTGAGGATAATATGATAACAGCTCTGATGACCATTCCAGAAAAAGAGTTCCAACATTACCCTGATGGGTGGACTAGGTGCTGGCATCAGTGCATAGCTTCTTAAGGGTAGTACTTCAAAGGTGATATTCAACAATGTGGTATGTAGCACTTTTTCTAGGATGAGTTCATGAACTTAATTATCACATCTTCATAAAAATCATGTCAAAGGACTAGTGTGAAAATGAAATTGCATGATGTATATTTAAATCTGTCATGTAAACAGCCTAACATATTTTAGCTATCAATATCATTTCCAGCACAAGCACAAGACAATAACTACCTCTTATTAAATACTTCCTGTATACTATCAGTGGATTAAGCATATTGTTTCAATGAATCCCCACTGCAGTTACTATCATAAAAAGAAACTGAGATCCAGAGAGGTTCAGAGAAGTCACTTGCACAAAACCACACAGCTAGGAAATGGAAGAAATGAGATTCACAGCTGGGCAATTTGACAATAAAGCCTAACTTTTTCCCACATTTCCCTGTCTTGCTGCTTAATTCTGGCAATCTTAATTTTCTTTCTCTCTCCGAGTAGCCTATGCTCCTGTCATTTAATAACCGTTCTTCCAGGACAGCAGGGACGTCACAACTCCATTTTTCTGTTCATTCTGCTCTCTTTATCTAATTTACCTTCCCCTACTTTTCTCCAAAGGGAAAAATTTCACTTAGGCTTCAAGATTATCTCACATCTCATAGTCATCTTCTTTTATTGTCTATTCTTCCTCTGAAAGGATTAACCCATCCTCTCTGCTATGCTAACTAAGCACTTTGTTTGTCAAATTAGTAAAACATGCACCGCATTGCTTTATTGTATTGCTCTTTGTATGCAAATTTCTCTCTCTTTTGACTGATATTTTTAAGTTCTAGAACAGGATCATACTCATTTTTACACCCCATGTGTCTATCAAAATGCTAGGGACATAAATATATGCTCAGTGAATTCATGTTGACTTGAAATTAACATAATATATGGTCTGTACAAATGGCTGCTGTTTACGCACATGCATATTCATGCACATGCACATATACAAAGGCCTGCATGAACACAAACATGCATCTATGCACATGCACACAAACATACATAGTCATGCACACAAAAACATGCAAGTATACACACACAAAGACTCACAAAAGTATGTGTGCATGTAAAAGCACGCACATGCCTACATTCATGCTCATATACACAAGTATGTGTGCACATAAGTCAGTATGTACATCAAAGCTTAATTCAGCTTTTGTTTGCTTATGGCAAAATATTGAGGGAAGAATAAGCCAAATGACTTTATGAGAATGAATGTAACTTATTTTCTCCAACTTTATCTTTTAAAACAATGAATTTCCTTCATATATTTAATTTCCATAAGAAAATAGCTGAAGGAATATTTTTGTTACCTTATTTTCCACTTTTTATCATAAAAATAGATTTCAAAATAAATATGATCTGAGGATCTGGAACAGGGATATTTCTCTCTCTCTCTCTCTCTCTCTCTCTCTCTCTCTCGTCTCTCTCTCCCTTAAATAATGTTCACTCATACATTTTTGGTAAAATAACAGCAATATTAAGAAACTGCAGACCAAGTTCATCTTGAAAAGGTCACACCAGTAGCTAAAACTATTTGGCTTTTGGATTTTATGTTCTATTAAGAAATCATAAACTTCTAGACTAGTTTATTTTATGATCTGAACTTTTAAGGCAGTAAACTACCAGTAAAAGTTGTCTTTAAGAATTAAGCAGACACTTTTACCTTTTAAAAACAAATAAAGCAGTACTGCTGAAGCAGGAACATAACGTTCCATTATCATTACAATTTTAACAAAGCAGATCATAAACAACAAAGTGTACCATTCCACCTCAGGTGGTGAATGACGTTACTAAATCATGGTAGCATCACTTGCAGGTTAGCATGTACTGGGGCCCATGAGGAAATTGTAGCCCTATTACCCACAGCCAAGTGCACATTACTATCTGTCGGGAGGAGGCGTAGGGTCATAAACATCTCATATGGACTGCACTCCATTAGATAAGGATATTAAACCCTCAGATCAATAAGACACCATGAAGTTATGATGGTCAGTGGCAGTTAAAATAGCCCCCAATGCTCGCTTGTGTCCACAAAGAGGTGAAGAGTCTTTTACTGTCTTTGGGTATCAGATGTGACTGCCTTCTAAATATTCCTTTGTGAGGCTTCATCCTCTCTGCCTCTAGGAAGCATCACTTTCATTTGCATACTC
Organism: Cephalopachus bancanus; assembly: GCA_027257055.1. Classification (NCBI taxonomy): domain Eukaryota; kingdom Metazoa; phylum Chordata; class Mammalia; order Primates; family Tarsiidae; genus Cephalopachus; species Cephalopachus bancanus. The sequence continues at coordinate 2,252,182 of JAPVLO010000255.1, forward strand.
TTCCTGCAGCCTGAGTGCTTGAGACGGTGATGTCAAATGGGCCTGATTTATGGCACTTTAAGAGTGCCTAGTCATTTCAGATCTTGTAATGGGGCTTTCATTCTTCTGGCTACATAATGCATGCAAACATTATCCTGATGCCTTTTTAAAGGTTGTCAAAATGCATGGGGAGAACCAAATGTTATATGTTGGGTTCCATAGGCTGCAGCAGGGAGAGGAGTGGCCGGGAGGGATGTCAGCTGTGTGTAATTATAAGCAGCTCTCCAGCTGAACAGCTTATTGTAGTGCCTGCGGTGTGCGGGACCTGGAAAAGAATACAGATAATGGGCAGCACAGTATTGTTGCCAAGCACATGGAGCCTCTATTCACACTCACTGCAAGATATGTTCACTCCTCTATGTCACCCTGCATGTGAGAAGCTGCAGTAGCAGTCTACCCGAGCTCCCACCCACCGGTGACTCCCTCCCCATCTTCCTTGTCCTCCAGATGAGGCTGAAAAGAGCTGGCCCATATTTCTTCTTGCCAGTCTTGTCCACAGCTGTCCATTCGGTCATAATGGTGGCACTGATGGAGTGGAACTATAAATCGATCAGAAAACAATTAGCCTTCATTGTGTTTTCACAGTGGACCCTATGGAGGGGGCAACTCTAGGGAAATCAGCACCACTCCTGCACAAGGGGGGACCAAAAGAAACCTAGAATTTATTCATTAAAAATGTGTATTTGCTCTTACATGTTTAAACTTTGGTCACCTTCAAGGAACTCTCCGTTTGATGCAATATCTCCATCAAGACGCTTTTCCCACTGTTCAGAACAGTTTTTGAACTTGTCAGTGTTGATGCGTTTTAGCACTTCTGCCATTTTCTGTTTCACTTCTTCTGCACTTTCACTTCTTCTTTCCCCTTGAGGACTTGTTTCACCTGGGAAACAAAAAAACAGTCACTTGGGGCTAGATCAGGTGAATAGGGAAGGTGGGGCATAGGAGTCATGCCATTTTTGGTCAAAAACTGCTGAAACACTCAGCATGGGGCAAGCAGGTGCATTGTTATGGTGGAAGAACCAGTCACCTGTTTGCCACAACCTGGGAAATTTCTCCACAGCACAGCCTCTCACAATAATGCGACCAGGTACATGGATGCCAGTGGGTTCCTAGAACATTTGCCTAATGGGGGAAACCAATGCTACGAGGGCCCACTCTCTAAAAGATAATTCCGGATTTTTTTTGTCCCTCTTATATGAGACCACTCAGTGATTATTTTAGTAACAATCTGGTCAGGATAACGCCACAGGAACTTGTACCCATGGACATTTCCCGATCCCTAGAAGCTTACTGAAGATGTGTGAGAAGAAACCCAATGTGCATACACCACACACACCACACACATACACACACACCACACACCATACACATACATGCACCACACACACACACCACACACATCACACAATACACACCACACACCACACATCACAGACACATACACACAATACACCACACCCATATCATACACACACATACCACATACCATACACATACACACACCACACAATACACACAATTCTCAGGATACTAAGTATTTTGTAAAACCCTAGCTTCCAATAAATACACATCCAGTGAGGGGATATTGAAGTCTCATACAACAAATACTTACACATAAAATAGGTGAAGCAAATACACTGCTAAATTAAACACCATCGGGGACTAACAATACAAATAGTACACGATGATAGAGAAAATGATCAAATGGCCTGGTGTTACTGGAACATTTTATAGAGGAAATGGAATTTGAGACGCACTCCCAAGAATAGGTAGATATTGGATACATTGACCAGAGGGAGTGGACGAAATAGCATGGTCAAGCGCCAAGGTCAGGTTTCCCAGCAACACTTGCTGGTGAAGTAGACTAAGGCAATGGTGGATGGCAGTGGGGCCACAGATTGTTGAGTGCTTTGTTGCCCAGATGATGAGAGAACTTGGGGGCGGGAGCATTCTCAGTTCTTGAGCAGCGGCTATCTATCGAAATGACCTGTGTCCAGGGTCAGCTTTGTGGGTGTGGAGCTGCACAGGGCCTCATCCTCAGAAAGATGGCACTGGATTAAAGCTCTACTTCCATTGTCTTGAAAGTCTTACTGTTTGAACAAGGAACCCTGAAAATGATGTCACCAGCTTACTGGCAATCACTATTCCTCACACACTTTTATTAGATGTGCAGCCTCTGTGCTCACACATCTGACAGCTGACATGCATGCTGATGCCTGATAAAGAGAGAGAGAGAGAGTGTGTGTGTGTGTGTGTGTGTGTGTCAGCATGGTGTGTGTGTGGTGTGTGTGTGTGGGATATGTGTGTGTGGTGCATGTGTGCATGGTATGTGTGTGGTATGTGTGTTATATGTGTGTGGTGTGGTGTGTGTGTGTGTGTGTGTGTGTGTGTGTATGGTACATGTGTGCACATCTGTGTGTGGTGTGTGTGGTGGTATGTGTGTGGTGTATAGTGTGTGTTGTGCATGTGTTGTGTATTGTGTGTATTGTGTGGTGTGTGTATGTGTATGGTATGTGGTATGTGTGTGTATGATATGGGTGTGGTGTATTGTGTGTATGTGTCTGTGATGTGTGGTGTGTGGTATGTATTGTGTGATGTGTGTGGTGTGTGTGTGTGGTGCATGTATGTGTATGGTGTGTGGTGTGTGTGTATGTGTGTGGTGTGTGTGGTGTATGCACGTGTGGTGTGTGTGTGTGGTGCATGTGTATGTATGGTGTTTGTGTATGGTATGTGGTGTGTGTGTGTATGTGGTATGTGTGTGCATGTGTGTGGTGTGTATGGTGTGTGTGGTGTGTATGTGTGTGTGTGGTGTGTGTGGTGTGTGTGTGTGTGTGTGTATGTGTGTGTGTGTTGGACAGGGGTGGGGACTCGTGTTGGGGGCTACCAGAGTGGTAGTCACTTGTCTTACCCTGGTATCCTGAGGCCTGTTGGAGCCCTCCAGGCCTCACCTGCAGACCTGCTGTCTGGGAACCCTGGCAGACACCCTGATTTTATACAGCTTCCCCTAATGGCAATCCACAGGCTCTGTCAATAATCACATGACTCTGGAGAATTGTTGGAAAAGATCAATCCTGGACAAGGGGATCAGACCAACACCAGTTTCCGACTCTCTTCCTTCCCCTCTTCCCTTCCGTCTCACTCTCTGTGACCCTGCAGAATTTTCTTAATTTCTCTAAGTCTTTGTTTCTTTGTTTGTAAACCTGGGATAATCATGCCTAGCTCGGGAGTTGTATAAAAATGCAGAAAGGAGCTGGGCTCAGTGGCTCAGCCTGTAATCCCGCATCTTTGGGAGGCTGAGGTGAGTGGATTGTCTGAGCCCGCGGGTTCGAGACCCGCCTGGGCAGCGAGACCTCATCTCTACAATAAATCAAAAAATCAGCCGGGCGTGGTAGCGCATGACTGTAATTCCGGCTACTCGGAAGGCTGAGAGGTGGAAGGATCGCCAGAGCCCAGCAGGTCGAGGCCGCAGTGGCCGAGAGCGGCCACTGCACTCCAGTCTGGGCGACAGAGTGAGACTCCAACTCAAAAAAAAAAAATGCAGAAAGGATAACGAATTTAAACATACTTAGCAGTTGGCACAATGGACCTGCTCTTCCTGAACTGGTCCGGGTTTTCTGTCCTTTTTTGTAAATTATTATTTTATTTTCTTGTATCATCACATGAAAGCAATGTTCCCATTTTCCTTTTTCTCTTTTTCTTATTTCCTTCCTTCTTCCCTCCCATCTTACCTTCTTCTTGTTTTTCCTCCATGAAAATATATTAAGCTCAGAGCATTCTGATGGCTGATTTTCCTAAACAATCTTTCTCAGTTTAGTGGGGGTAAATATAGTTAATAATGACAAAAGTAGGAGACCGCAGCATCAAAACTGGAAAGAAGATTTTCATTTGAATTACCTCAATGCAGGAAGAAGGAAAGTGAAAGCCCGCTTGCCAAAGGCTGGCAACCACCACACCCAGGTTCTTTTTTTTTTTTTTTTTTTTTTTGAGTTGGAGTCTCACTCTGTCACCCAGACTGGAGTGCAGTGGCCGCTCCCGGCCACCGCAGCCTCTCCTGCTGGGCTCCGGCGATCCTTCCGCCTCAGCCTTCCGAGTAGCTGGAATTACAGGCGTGCACTACCACGCCCGGCTGATTTTTTGGTTTATTGTAGAGATGAGGTCTCCCTGCCCAGGCGGGTCTCGAACCCGCGGGCTCAGGCAATCCACTCACCTCAGCCTCCCAAAGGCGCGGGATTACAGGCTGAGCCACCGAGCCCGGCTACACCCAGGTTCTTTAAGACACCAGAATTACAGAATTTTTTTTTCATGAGGTTCCATCTAAGACCTCTGACACACTTCACTTCACTGTTAGCAGGAAATCAGAGTGGTCAAATGACTGAGAAGAGGCAAGGAGACCGAGACCCTGATGTTACTGGCAGATGTCAGAAGGGCGTAGTCCACATGGGCGGAAACGATGTGCATTTGAAAGGCATTATGGCGTCTGTCCCCGAACATGTGAATCATTTGACATTTTCTTGACTGTCGTATCATGGCTCTGTCTTATCTGGCTCTGGTTCTGGCCCACCTCACCTCGTGGATTCGAAATCCCTGCTTGCCTTTTCTGATGAGCTACCTTTTCCTACCTGGGATCATTCTCCTCAAGCAATCTTGTCTCTCCTTTGAACTCCTTCAGCTCAGACCCTTGGCTGGTTCCCAGACTTAGAAGCAAGGGCTCCCAAGTTTCTTCTTTTAATTTTCCAGCCCCCAAAAGAATGCCCACTTCTGCTCCTAAAGCAAGGGTGAGTGCGAGATGGTTCTGAATTTGGAGCTCTGTCTGGGACACTGGAGGTGCTCAGAACTGATGCAGGGACATCCTAAATCATCCCTTCTTTATTTAGCTTGAGGGGAAAGCAAGGTAGAAGATTAATGGGAGAAGCTTAAGAAAACCAAGGGATTGCTTTCCTGTAGAAGAGCTGGGAACAACTCTTAAGAATGTTTAACTTTCCTGGTTGTCAATACAGGGTGAAAAAAGGTACTCGTGTAGGAACAGGCGGCTCCACCCATACCTTGAATAAGGGAGTAGAGTGAGCTGGTCACTAAGAGAGACTGATGAAGAGGTCAAGATGTGCTGCCTTGATGAACTGAAGACTTTTCTGAACAGATAGAATTTATTTCACAATAGCTTATAGAAACAGGGCAGCACTTCCCAATCTAGCAGCTGTTCTCGCCCTTTGTTTCTTCATTCGAATGATCACACATGAAGTCCCTTCAACCTGAACCTTTTATCTCCCTCACTCTGCATAGCAAACACACCAACATTGCTGCAGCTCATCTTGCTGATGAACGTGCAGCACATCAAAACATCCCCCACTTCACTTGCTAAGAAACAGCAGAAAGCTGTGTATGCAACAAGATGTATGCAGCATTGAATATTGTAACTCGTCCTGGGAATCGTGTACTATGCGCTCAATAAAGTATGTGTCTGAAGTGCTTTCCTTCTCCAAGAGGGTATTCAAGGCTATTCATGAATGGATAACAATGGCATATGTGACTGGGAGAATAAAACCATAGGCTTCCTTTGAATTAGAGATGTAAAAAGCTCTGCAGTAGGAATTTTTTTTTTAAAGCACCAATAAAGTTTATTACATTTCCCCCCCAGCTTTCAGAAACAATATTCTTTTGCTCACAGGAAAAACAAAAAAAAAGACCCTGCAAAGAAACTGAATCCTCTCAAGTACTTTATGTGTGTTTACTGAGATTTTAAAAAAGAGAATTAAGTGACTACTTACTTTATTAAGAGTAATAGGAGAAAAGGCAATGTTCTCATAGCTTTAAAATAAATCATATATCAGATTGACTATTTCCCTGCTTGAATTAAATTGACTTTGACAGCAAGTGCTATTTTTTTGGCCTAAAGAAACTTCTGAATTCCTACCTGTTCCCTTCTCTGCTTCCCTAAGGACTAGATTCCGATTGACTTAGGTATTTAGTCCACCCATAAGTGCTGCTTGGTGTTGAGCGACAGCCTCAGCCTTGTCTTTAGAGGGCTTCTCCTTCTACACTCTCCTTGCCTGGAGTTCATTCTTCATTAGCTTTTATCAGTGGTGGGTACATTATCCAAAGCCTCACACCACAGCCTGTAGGGCACACTCTTCATTGCTTAGTTTTATGTTCACTACCACATGGAAAGCAGATGATCTGAATTGAACACCGTTGCCATCAAATAACATACCTGATCCTATCTGGTGCAGGAGTTTTATGTTAAAAATTAGATTGCATCCCAATCAAACCTGGGGAAGGTCTGTTACATGTTCTTCTTTTCAAAAGTGCTGATTAGCTTCTGAGAGCTCATGTTTACCAGTAATAGGGGATAATGTAACACCAGACAGGAAGGTGAGTTTTCCGGTGACAGAGGACACTGTGAAGAATGGGATTCAGAGCCTGCCTATGTGTTAAGACCCCATATCCCACAAGCAAGGGAGTGTGACTTTTTAAGAGGCATAAATAAAGTGACTGTCTATATTAGTGCTCTTAACCAACTTGAGTTAAAATGTATCCAACTAATCCATACCTGACATCAAACTGAAAGTAAATAATGAGTCTAATTTGGTCACTTCAATCAAACTGTTTGTATATATGCCTTTCTCCCTTTGAGTGCTCAAAACACATGTGGGTTATTTAGTTTTTATTCCATAAGTGGAATACCTGGGCAAAATTGCAAAAGAAAAAGATTACATTTGTAAAATACCTCAATTTTCATAGAGAAGGCTAAAAATCGCTTTTAAATAGGAACTTGAGACTGTCTAAATAAATCAGTCATATGAAAATTGTACCGTGCTATCCAGTGTTGGGGGCCACCTATTTGGGCCTATCATTTTCCCTTTCATCTCCCTTCCTTAATATTAAATATTTGCAATAAATTTGGTGAAATTTTAACAATTTTTAAATTAAATGAGCTGATCCAATGTTTTTGTCTTGAAATGAGAAATCAAATATATGTTTATACGCATGGTCACTAACTGGAAAAATGCAGTGATCATGCTGTCTGCTTGAATAATATGTTGAAGCATCCCTGAGGTAGTTGACTATCTTGCCTGCTCAGTGAAGACTAGCGCCTCAACTAAGCATGTTAGTGTTCCTCCTTGACTTGTGCCTGAACAGACATGAATAAGCTTATTTACTTACTTTCCCCTCCTCTTCAGGAAATCCCTGCTGGTGCCTCCTAGGGAGGAATTCCAGGTTCTGGCTTCCCGAAGCCGACTGTATCTGGATTGTGTCCTCTATGGCTCTGGCGCCTGAGGAGGCCAGCATCTTGACCTCCGCGGGGCTGCAGCCTTTGAAGGGTGACCCAGCATCTGGGCTGTCTCAGGGCCCAGCAGGCCTGAGGGCCGAAGTCACTTTTCACTAATGAACATAAATCCAGCTTTAAAATGGCTTCCGCTCTGCTAATTAATGTGTATCAATACATATATCTTTGGAATAACACAAACAGAAATAATCTTGTAATTGTGTACATTTTATAAATCTCAAGAATTTTGAAAATAAAAAGTGGTTTCATTAGTTCATTGATATTTTTGCTTGATCTACTTTCACAGAGGGTAGAGGTGCTAACGGGAATGTATATGCATGCATGTAGTATGTTAAAGTGTATAGGAAACAGAAACACATATACCCTCCTAAACTCTCTATGTCAAGAGACACTAAGCTGTATGTCCATCTTTCTACAATCTAAATGCACAGATAGTCAGGAAGGCATTTACTCAACAGTCATAAACAATCCCCATTGCTCAGTTTTATACTCACTACTGCATGGAAAGCAAATGATCCGAAATTAAACGCCATTGCCATTAAATAAAATACCTCATCCTATCTGATATAGGAGTTTTGCTGTTAAAAATTAGATTGCATCCCAATCAAATCTGGGAAGGTTCTGTCACATGTTTTTCTTATTTTCAAAAGTGCTGATTAGCTTTAAAAACTCATGTTTACCAGTGTGTTTTATTCATTGCTATATCCCCAGAATCTAGAAACTAGAACACTGCCTTCTAGAACATACTAGGTATTTGATAAATATTTTTACATTAAATTCTTATTTTATGAATTTCTTAAAGCAGACAATACAGATTCCTATGTGTGAATTTATATATGTGTGTATGTGTGTTTGTGTGTGGGTGTGTCTGGCATACACATACATAGTAAGGTCTCTAAATCATGTGAATATTTGGGGATAGTAACCATATAGGCCTCTCCATTTGCAGTGTCAAGCAGCTATATTACAGACAAAAGCATTCATGTTGTGTTTTGTTTTGTTTCCAATTTTGTTTCTGTCGTTTGCTTAGGTTTTGGTTTTTGTACTCAAAATTTAAACTATGGAATTTAAAACATTTTCTTTTAGAAAAAGCCTGAGATTATGAAAACTTGTCTCGTGGAACAGTGGCAGAGCCTGCAGGTGGGTGACTCCACCGCCAAAGGACAGCTGAGGAATCCAAAAGTAGTCTTCTGACCTGAGCTAGACCTGTCAACCGTCTTTCTGAGAGTTGAGAGAAGAGGGAGAGAGAGAAGTCAGCTCTCTCTGGTGGTACGACAGATAAGCCACCACCTGAGAAGCTGAGGCAGCTGTCTTGCATCCATTGTGGGAGCAGAGGACTAGAGGAAGCCAATCACAGTAAAAAGAAACAAGGAAGCCAGGCTCGGTGGCTCAGCCTGTAATCCCGCGCCTTTGGGAGGCTGAGTTGAGTGGGTTGCCTGAGCCCGCGGGTTCGAGACCCGCCTGGGCAGCAAGACCTCATCTCTACAATAAATCAAAAAATCAGCCGGGCGTAGTAGCGCATGCCTGTAATTCCAGCTACTTGGAAGGCTGAGGCGGAAGGATCGCCGGAGCCCAGCAGGTCGAGGCTGTGGTGGCTGGGAGCAGCCACTGCACTCCAGTCTGAGTGACAGAGTGAGACTCCGACTCAAAAAAAAAAAAAAAGAAAGAAACAAGGAAACAGAGTTGATGGGTAACAGACCAAGCGGCTGCTTCCTTTCCAGTCCCTGTTCCTGAGGCTTCTTACAACCTTAAAAGAATATCCAGTATAGTTTCCTAAAGATAGATTTTATTAATTGCAAGAAAAGCAGTTATCCATTAGTCAATTCACACATGTGTAAGTCCATATACTACACAGCATTTTCAAAAAGTTGAAATGGCAATATCACAAATAAAATAAAACATATAATCAATAAAAAATTAAAAATGAATGAGCCAAATAATATGATGGCCTTAGAATGAATGAAATTGTTACTCCAGAAAAAGACAAATTAAGAAAATCCCTAGCAATTACCCCTGAACTTCCCAAAAGTCAAAGCAAGGAGAAAAAGTCTACAGAGTGTCCATTGTTAATTCAAAGTTCAAGCACTGAAATTTAACACAGAAAGATAAAAATGTGAACTTTGAAGGGAACTGTGTGGACATTATTGCAAATAATACTAGATAATTTAATGTGTTATATTATCCATAATATATGTATATAGAGAGTATAGTTCTTGTAAGATATACAAACCACACCCCCCCACACACATACATGCACACATATATATCTTATATTGACCCTTGACTAAATCCTATGGAATATAGTTAAGACATATTTCTAAAAGAAAAAAAATATCAGAGTCAACCCCAAAATATAAGTTCTTATTCATATATGAAATGAAGTTAAGGAATTTTGAAGACACAATTCAACCTGCTTAAAAGCTAGAACTAGATTGAGCTAGAGCTCACCTCTAGTAAATAAACAATCTTCTTGGTTATCTCTACCATCTTTCTGGATTTTATTTTCCCTTTTCGTCCATTTTTCTCAACCACTTACTTCAAAATATCTTTCACCTTGTCGTGCTTTCTATGTTCATAAAGTTGGCGTGATTCTTTCTGGCGCTAGCTGGACTATACAGACATAGGAACATATGTATGTCCATACCTAGAACCACAGAGAAAGGGGAACCCTTCAGTTAGATTTCTTGTGGGACTAACCCATATTTTCCATTAATTCTTTAAAACTTTTGAATTTTTCCCTGGGCACACATAAATCACTATTGAAAAGTAGCTTTGCATTTTGGGTATATATTTATCTCCAGTAATAATACAAACTTAAATCAGTTGTGTTTGTTTTAAAGCCGGTTTTATCCTGTGCTGTTTGCTATGTTAAAAACCAATTTACTTAAATTGTATTTATTCTTATGAAATTATATTTCACCTAGCTAATTAAGTTGTATTTATATTGTATTTATTCTATAAATACATACTTATGAAAACGAATTATGTCTTTAAAAATGAAATGAAGGTTTCAGAAAGACTGATGCAAGAATCTTTCTTTTTTAAGCTGGGCTTGGTGGCTCAGCCTGTGATCCCGCGCCTTTGGGAGGCTGAGGTGAGTGGATCGCCTGAGCCTGCGGGTTCGAGACCCACCTGGGCAGCGAGACCTCATCTCTACAATAAACCAAAAAATCAGCCGGGCGTGGTAGCGCATGACTGTAATTCCGGCTACTCGGAAGGCTGAGGCGGAAGGATTGCCGGAGCCCAGCAGGCGAGGCTGCGGTGGCCGGGAGCGGCCACTGCACTCCAGTCTGGGCAACAGAGTGAGACTCCAACTCAAAAAAAAAAAAAAAAAAAAAAAATCTCTCTTTTTAAAAAAAACCTGTAAAATTTCAAAATATGCTCTGAATCCAGTTCCTTCTCACCACCTCCGCTGGTACCATCCTAGTCTAAGCCAGCATTATCACCTGGATTACTGATATATCCTCCTCTTTGGTCATCCTCTTCCTTTTCTTTTGCCTTTTGAGCCTTTATTTTATTGTATGTTAGTTGTGGGGGTAAATGTGATGATTTACTACATAAGCAAATCGCATGCGGATGAGATTTGGGCTTCTAGCAGGTCCTCTTTCCCCCTGATAGTGGACCCACTGGTGGACCCAGAGTGTTCTTGTGTGCCACTTATCCCTCCTCCCATCTTCCCTCCATAAGCAGTGTCCAGTATCTGCTGTTTCCACCCTTGTGTACATGAGACCAGTGACCAGGACTCACTTATGAGTGAGTACATGCAGTATTCAGTTCTTTGTTTCTGATAGTTCACTTAATATTATGGTCTCCAGCTGCACCCATGTTGCTGCAAATGCCATGCTTTTGTACTTCTTTATGGCTGTGTAATATTCCATTAGGTATATGTACCGTATTTTCTTTATCCAGTCAACTTTCAGTGGGCATCTGGGTTGGTTCCATGTTTCTGCTATTGTGAATAGTACTGCAATGAAAACACATATGCAGATGTCTTTTTGGTAGAGCAATTTATGTTTTATGTTCCTCTGGGTATATCCCCAGAAGTGGGATTACTGGATTGTTTGAAAGCTCAATTTTTAGTTCTTCAAGAAAATGCCCCACTGCTTTTCACAAAGGTTGAACTAGCTTACATTGCCACCAACAGTGTAGAAGCATCCCCTTTCCCCACAGTCACGTGAACACCTGTTGTTTTTTACCTATTGGAGAATTAGTGAGGCTGAGTATTTTTTCATATGTTTGTTGGCTACTTGAATGTCTTCATTTGAGAAGTGTCTGTTCATGTCCTTTTTAATGGGGTTGTTTGTTTTTCTCCTGTTCATTTGTTTGAGTTCCTTGTAGATTCTGGATATTAGGCCTTTGTAAGATGCATATCTTTCCATTTTTTCCCTCATTTCATGGGTTGTCTCTTTCCTCTCTTGAAAGTTTATTTTTCTGTGCAAAACCTTTTTAGTGTGATAAGGTCCCACCTGTCAAATTTAGTTTTGGGCATTTACTTTTGAGGAATTTGCCATGAATTCATTGCCTTCTTCAATATCCAGGAGGGTTCTTTAAGTTTTCTTCTAAGAATCTTATAGTTTGAGGTTCACATTTAAGTCCTTGACTTATTTTGAGTTAACTTTTGCATATGGTAATAGGTAGGGGTCCTGTTTCATTCTTCTGCATGTGGATAGTCAGGTTTCCCAGCACCATTTGCTAAATATGGTTTCCTTTCTCCAGTGTTTGTTTCTCTTGGCTTTGTCAAAGATGAGTTTGGTTGAAGGTCCATGGTTTTATTTCCAAACTCTCTGTTCTGTTCCATTGGTCTATGTGTCTATTTCTGTATCAGTACCATGCTGTCTTGGTTACTGTAGCCTTGTAGTAAAGTTTAAAGTCTGGAAGTGTGACTCCTCTAGCTTTGTTCCTTTCACTGAAAATTGCTTTAGCTATTTGGGCTCTGTTTTGCTTCCATATAAATCTCTATATTGTCCTTTCTTTCTATCTTTTATGGTTTTTTTTTTTTTTTTTTTTGAGTTGGAGTCTCACTCCTTCGCCCAGTCTGGAGTGCAGTGGCACACTCACGGCCATCCCAGCATCGACCTGCTGGGCTCCAGTGATCCTTCCACCTCAGCATTCCAAGTAGCCGGAACTACAGGCGTGCCCTATCACACCTGGCTATTTTTTTTTAAATTGTAGAGATGAGGTCTTGCCAAGTTGCCTGGGTTGGTCTCAAACCCACGGGCTCAGGCAATCCACTTGCCTCGGCTCCCAAAGTGCTGAGATTACAGGCTCAGTCACAGAACCCAGCCTATATTGTCCTTCCTAGGTGCATGAAAAATGATGTTGGCAATTTTATAGGATTGTGATGAATTTGTAGTTTGTGTTGGGTCTAATAGTGTATAGAAATGCAACTGTTTTTGTGCATTAACTTTGTATTGCGAGACTTTACTCCAACTTCACTAGTAAGACTGCAAACTCTTATGTGAGTTCTTGATCTCCTTTATACTGATTTTCACTTTTCTAAAGCACTTCCCACTTTTATGTAGTGCATAACTTGTTTGTTTTATTTATGGCTGTGTGTCTGTCCACATGAGGCAAACAAATATAACATCTATGACAGTATTCAGTTCTCTGATCTACCCCAAGTACCTAGAAGAGTGCCTTGCACAAAATAGATTCTCAATAAATATTAGTTGAAATACTGAATAAAATTGCATAGACAAGACAGTTGTAAAATGTGAAGAGTAAATGAGTTGATGGATACTGAATCAACTTATGAAAACCAATAGTGTTTCTACCCGCAATAACTAATTAGAAAAACAATTTTATAATGATTTTTTACAATAGCCACAAAATATGAGGAATTAGCTTAACCAAGAGTCTAAAAGACTTCCATGAATAAAATTTCAACCTGGAAAGAAATAACAAATAGATAAATGAGAAGAGAGATGTTCACATTAATTCTTACCCAAAATTAATCTATAAAATTCAATGCAACACCAATACAAATTGAATCTGAAAATCTGAGAAAATTAGTAATCTATTCTAAAATAAATAAGAGAATAATAAGGGAAGGTGAATAGATGCCAGCCTCAAAAAAAAAGAAAAGAAAAGAAAAGAAAAACAAAAGATTAAGTGATGAGATGTAACCCACCAAATATTAAGCCCTACTTCACAGGCATAGATCTAAATGAAAAAATAAAAATATTACTGCAATTTTGCCAGAACAACAGATCACTGGATCAATGGCACAGAAAAAATAACTTAGAGAAGGTTCTTAATTTACAATAAAATTGACACCATGAATTAATGAGAAAGTGCAAATTGTTTAGAAAACAAAGTTTGGAAAATGGGTTCACTATATAGGAAAAAAATAAAATTTTATTTCTACCTAACACAACACATAATGTAGACTCCAAATGGATTAAACCCTTAAAGTGAAAGATGTAAAGGATAAAACTATATATTTAATAGAAACAAATTAGAAAATCTCTGTGATCTAGAGGCAGTAAAAGGACTTCTTAAAATTTCAAAAGTCTGCACCATTAAAAATAATAAAAATGCGATTACATAAAAATATAAGATTTTCTTGTTAATGAAGAATTTCATGAATTCTTCATTAAGTAGATAAATATGGAAATATAAAAGATAATTGGATGTCTAAAACTGACAGAAAACTAATCTCTAGAATAAAAACAAAAGTGTCAGAGCATTCACCAGAAAAATAAAGATTCTTCAAAACGGGCCAAGATGTGAGCAGGCAATTTACAGAAAAGTAAACAAAAAGATTATCAAGGCACACCCAAACTTACTAGTAAAAGGGGAAATGCAATTTAAAACAATAATTAAATCAACTTGATTTAATCAACAATGATGAGAATGGTCATGTTGGTGTAATATGTCCCCCATATGATATGACAAAAAGGGAATCTTGTCTCTTATATTCTTTCTGAATCTAACAGGGAGAAAGCATCAGAAAAGCCTAAATTAAGGGCATTCTGAAAAACACCTGGTCATAACTTTTTAAAAATCTTAAGGTCATACAAAACAAGGAAAGACTGAAAACTATCACAGATGGGGGGAATTAAGGGGCTGTAAAAACTGAATGCAATGTTATAATCTGAAATAAATCCTAAAATAGAAAAAGTATCTAAGTGGAAAATTTGAGATGTAAATAAAATCTGTAGTCCAGTTAATAATATTGTGCCAATGTTGATCCTTTAGTTTTGACAAATGTACCATGGTTATGTTAATATTAGGGAAGCAGGATGAAGGGTGAATAGAAACTTTCTGTATTATCTTTGCAACTTTTATGTAAATCTAAAATTATTCCAAAATACAAAAGATTTTTTTAAAATGAAATATTCCTTTACATCTATTAGACGAAACAAATTAGAACCCTGGAAAATGCAAAGTGTTGAAAAGAATTGCAAATATACAAGTAGAAATCCTTTTGCTTTACTAGTGGAACTGTAGAGTGACGTAGGTATTCTGGAGAGAACTATGTCATATGCCATGAATCAACAATTTATCTCATGAATATCTACAACAAAGAAATTCTCACACCACAAAGAGTCATATGTGATGTTTTTATATATCACACTCTCTCAGTGTTGTTTTTAGTAGTAAGTGCCCATCCCAGGAGAATTGAATATACAAAATGCAATGAATTCAAGGAGTATCAAGCAACATTAGATATAGTGGACAAATTGCACATGGATAGGTGTGAAAAATATAATGCTGAATGAAAAGCAGAAGCAAAATGAGATATACTGCCATTTATACTACATTTATGATGCAGCATTCCAAAATGCCACCCACTATACAAGAACACACACAATCCAAATTTTACACAATTAGACACGTTAGAATGGTTTCCACCACATTAAGCACATGAGAATGAAGAGGATACAAGTTTATGGAATAGTCACACCAATCAATCAAGCAATATATTGACCTTGAGCAAACAATGATTATGGACCCCAAAATAAGTAGTATGATTTACTCAATTTGTTATGCCAATATTTTTTTTAAGTACGCAAAATCTATAATGCTATACTTGAATTACTTTGCCTGTTTGTCTTTAGTTCTTTGCTTTGTTGTTGTTGTTTTGGTTTGTTTTCATTTTAAAGAATCTGAAACTGGATATTGACGAATCTACTACTTTTCATAGAAAAGATGACTTCAACCTCTATTCAAGGACACATACTCAAAGACATCATTTTGACCCTACACCTAAAGTTTGACGAATAAGTGGGTTTTAGGCTAAAAGTTTAAGTCATATATATATATAATTTTTTTAAATGAATCTTTATTTTACCTGTGTATTTCAATTACCTAAATAGGTCACATTATAAAGTAGATCTAGTGTTACTCATCTGTATACTAGAAGAAATCTGCCTCAAATTAGAAATTTATTTTTGTTCTAATTAGTATTTTGTTCCCGCCACACCCCGAACTCATAGCAATTGACTAACAGCTTAAATTCTTTTTAGGAAAGTCTTAGAATATAAATCACATCCTCAGAATTTAGGAGGATACCATTCTTTCTGTTGGCTTTTATAAAAGGACTATTATACATTTTAGTCACAAACAGAATCTAGTCAAATAATGGCTTTATGAAATTTATATATTCCTATGTAATGCAAACATTTTTTCACTTACCAGTGGCAAAGACATTTTAAAATAAGCAAATGATTTCAGTTTATTTCTGCAAAGAAAATATAATTTGTGAATATTTTAGCTTATCTTCATTGTGCTTTTCATTTGGAAACATTCATTATTTAGCTACATTGTATATGCTATCTAATTCCTTCCCAAGGTTTTTATTGCTGTTTTGTGGATACACATAAATTATAAATCAAAAATTCATTCAAACATAATTCTATCATTATCATAAAGTCAACATGAAAGGAATACTAATTGAATTTATTTAAATACTAGAAAGTTAACTGCATTTTCTTTTTTTAACTCATATCATACAGGATCTTAATCTGTGTAATGTCAGACTTTTCTTTGTTTTTATTATTTGGCATAATTTTTAAAACCTGAGTTACTTCTCTACAAGCATTTCATTTGCTCAGGTTACTATTTCGGTAGTTCAACAGTAATTAATGGTTAACATAATTAACCTAAATACATATGATTATAGGATTTTCAACCTGTAATTACATTGCCTAATTAAGAAATTATGATGCCAAATGAAATAATTCTGGAAGGTGATGACTTTAAACAAAATCTATCCCGAAGTATTCTTTGTTTACTTAGTAGAGTATGTGATTAGCAAAATTATATAGTATTCTGCTCTTCCTATTAGGTATTTTTGAAGAGAGCAAATCACATATATTCAACTCTGATTTTTCCTTTCCAAGGTTAGGAAGAAGCCACTCTTCACAAGAAGATAGAAGAAAATCAACCTCATTCTCAATTCTCGTTTTCACAAAAATGTGAGACAGCATAAATAGGAAGGGACACCACCACTTAACAGATAGTAACACTAAACTTTCCGTAGAGTGGTACCTACTTTTTCCCTTTTGATTCCATATAGCTAGGACTCCTGGAATTAAATACTAAATCTCATCATTGAGTCTGAAGGAGAGAGAAAACGATGTGCTATTAAAAATTCATCTGAGCTTCTATACGAAGGAGTCTTTCCTATGTCAGGCCTTGTCGGCACAGTGTGTCCCAGTCCGGGTCACAACCACACCCCATAGCCAGCCTGGACTTCCACAGGGGTCTGTTCCTCTCACCCGAAAGCTTACTGGCTTACGTTCTGGCAGCAGTGATGCCTATCTCACTGGTTTATTGGAGAAATAAGGAGATATGTATAATTATAAAATTGAAGGGGCTTTTGTTGCTGTGAAGTCTACAGCTGCCATCTAATGAAATTATGCCCATTTTCAACTCTCCCTCTTCTGATCATAGACATTTTCCTAGAGAAATGCTTACTATGTTGAAATGTCCCTCTTCCTGCATGTACTCCATCTGGGAAAATCATGTATTCCCTTTTCTGTGTTCTTGCAACATAGTCTTCGCTTCTCATTTTGCGTTACAGCCCGCTGTGAAGATATGGGTCTTTCTCACTAAGTTGAGGACAGAGCCACATAATTCATTTCTCTTCCCTGGCACCTCTTAAAGTACCTGTTATACAGTAAGTGTTCACTACATATTTGTTGAATAAGTGAGTACATGAATAAATAATACATTAAGATGTCCTTAGATAGCTAAGTAACATTCTATACTCAGTCTTTTAACAAACATGTAACTAGAGTCATCCAAAAGTCATAAAAGTAATAAGAATCAAAGTAAGATTCAAATACTGCATTTGAATAAAATATATTCCTGCTACACAAAATAGACTTACTGACTTCAGAGAAAAGCATTCTCTTGAAATTTCAAGTAAATTTCATTTTTGTGACCGTAATACAAAATCTGACCACAACTTCACTATTCTAAATAAAATTACAAATGAAAGGTTTTATAGGACACACACACACACACACACACACACACACACACACACACACACACATTACGTTTTATTTTACCTTTTAAGGAAATTAATAAAAGATGTTTTTACTATATTTATTCTTTCCAGCCCCTCTATTCTTGAGTAATCTACAGTGACACAGAAGATATGTTGGGACAGACATTAACATAATCACAGTTTCCAACAGTCATGCATCATAGTTGTCACTGTCTGTGAGACAGAGGCCAGAGCCCAAACCTTCGAGATTCTTGGAAATTGTGAAATAGGGATCAGATGATTATCTGGCAGGAGACATGTCCAGCCTGGAGAGTCACTGAAACCATCTCTAATCACTTTTAAAATGTGTTTTTAAAATTTAAGTTCTTGAGACTTAATTCTCATAATGTCAACATAATTTAGTCCAATCTACTGAAGAGTAAGTTCTTTTTCTTAACTCAAATTCTGGTATATTTCTCTCAAAATTTTTATAACAGAGATAGCTAATCCTGTATTAACTGAAGGAAATCTTCAAAACTGAACCTCTTTCTATAAAAGTGTTCTCCAGTTTTTTCCAAAATTTGGATGCCATTTGTAGTTGAGTTAAACCTTTATTGCCATTTTCAGAAAAGTAAACTCTATAGACAGACATAATGACTCAGCGATGCTGTTTAAACGTTTTGTTCTGGGAGTCATTTCACATTGCAATCACTATTGCTCTCCAGCAGCAAGGCCCAAAAATGCTGATTTAGGGAAAACAGACTATGGAACCTGTGAACGCTACCTTTGACTTTCTGCAAAATCAGCAAGTTAAAAGACAAACAATGAAGCAGAAACAAGTCTAAACATTCCCCTGTTTCAATAGTTACATATGTAAATATTATTAGTCTTTGGAGAAATTGCCAAATCAAACTTTGCTTTATCAACCAATTTAGAGTTTCGTATCTAAAATGACTCTTCTGGAAAGTACAGGTCTAATCCTCTGTTCAGCAGACAGCTTGTTATCTGGACAAGATAGGAAGAGAGAAGGCATAATCTGATAAATTGTCCATCCAGACAGTTTGCAGAAATCACTGTTAGCTGGTAGTTTTAAATAAATATTATATTGACCTAAACATTCAAGATAAGATTGCTGACTTACATGGGCTTTGCAAGATAAGTCAGTTTTTATAATTGTGCAGAAGGTTAGAATCAAGAAAAAACTATTTCTAACAAAAATGACTTCTGTGAGGTGTTGCCAAGATGTACTAGGACACTGACATTTGATCTTTTAGAAGTGGTAAGTACAATGTTGCTTCATGATTGCCTTTTATTTTATTTCATAACTAGATAGAGACATGCATGTGATAAAAATGAACCAAACTCTTCTATCTTCAAACATAATAAATCTGATCAAGTTTTGTGATAAGAGGATAACATCTTAGGAAGAACAATCTATTCCCAGCCCCAAGTTCCTTGAGAGAAGGTTCACCCCTTATCTTTGTATTCTTCACAATTACCAGCATGAAGTCATGTATGCAGTAGTCTATTACTGAATTTCCGGTGTTTTAAATTAAATCACTTTTGAATGTGTATTATATAAGACTGTATTAAGTGTTATGGAATCCCAAAAGAAATACAAGACAGAATAAGTAGCCCTATAGAACTTACTGTCTTATTTGGGAAACAAGTTCACAAATATGAAATTGTTAAATGACAACAAATGAAAGTGTAAT
Source organism: Cephalopachus bancanus (assembly GCA_027257055.1). Taxonomy (NCBI): domain Eukaryota; kingdom Metazoa; phylum Chordata; class Mammalia; order Primates; family Tarsiidae; genus Cephalopachus; species Cephalopachus bancanus. Next base: position 2,271,662 of record JAPVLO010000255.1, read on the forward strand.
ATCAAAAAAAGGTGTATATAAGTTATCTTCTAACTTAAATAACATAAAACCAAATTAGAAAAATATCAGATAGGTAACTAGGCATATCAATATATTAGAAAGAAGGAAAACATGAGTCTTGAAGCCAGCAGATAGCATCAAATCAAAAGACTGAAATTGGATCAAGTTTGTTAGTGGGAAAAGTTTGCTATGGAAGTTTAGAGAGGGAAAGGTCAACAGGAACTGTTGCTGTTTTTCAAGGAGAAATGCATTAAGGGACCCACAGACCTGAAGGATATGGAGAAGCAGAAATGAGTGTGAGTGACAGAAGGAAGAGCAGAAGTAACGTGGAAGGTGATGAATAAATGAAGTGCAACAGAAGAACTGCAAGAAGACCAGGTTGGCTAATCTGGGGTTTACATTACAGGGATTAAAATAGGAGAGAAGCCAAAGTGAGCACGTTGAGGTTAAGTCAAGAAGGCTTCTCAAGGATGGGGAGGGAAATCTGGAATGTATTTCTTGGGTAGACAGAAATCACTTGTATATTTTGATAACATATGGAAAAGAAAGAAAATAGCCTTAATTAAATTTAATCTAAACACAACAAGGGATTAGATTTATTTTTTGTGACTAGAAGATACATCTAGAACCAATGAGTAGAAATCACAAAAGGAGGAATTTTGCTCTAAAAGAGAAATATAACAATTTGAACTAAACACGGCATGGAGTGACTTAGAAAGTGCAAATTGTCCACTGTTAGTTTGAAAGGTCTTACTTCTATTAGTTCTCTTGTGGGAAAAATCATGCATCAAACAGATGTTCTCAAAGGCATTCTTTTTAAAATTTGTTTTATATGATCAATTTATTTTATTTTATTCTAGATTCAGGGATACACATGCATATTCGTTACATGGACATATTGTGTAGTGGTGGAGATTGGGTCTGAGGTAGCTCATTCCCCAGATAGTAAACATTGTGCCCCACAGTTAGTTTCTGAACCCTCACCCCTATCCCACCTCCCCTCTTATTGGTGTCCCCAGTGTCTATTATTTCTATCTTTGTAACCATTGGCTCCCGCATACAAGTAAGAACATGCTGAGTTTGGTTTTCTGTTTCTGAGTCAGTTCACTTAGGATGATGATCTCCAGCTTCATCCATGTTGCTGCAAAGGACATGATTTCATTCTTTTTAAGGCTGCATGATATGCAATGGGGTATATATACACATTTTCTTTATCAGCCAATCTTTAAGGACCAGGAGGTGGGAGGTGATGACTGACTCCGGGTACAGAGAGATTAGTCAAAAGTCCATTGTTAGAGTCCTGGATTAAGTGATACAGCAACCACTGTTGTGGTCTGATGATTGACCTTACAATGTCTATGGGCTTGTGGTGCTAGTTGCTTTACATACATGGTATATTTTCTTCCTTTCAAAACCCCAGATGCACACTATTTCTCCCTTTGTTTTACAAATAAGGTATGGAGCAATGGAATGGGAAAAGCAGAAGACGATTTCGGAAGGGCAATGCAAGTGGGGTGATTAATATGCTACAGGTAATAAAGCAATGAGCTGAAGTTAAGTTCATTTGATAGGACTTAATATGTTGCTATTTTGCGTCACATCACAGCCCTATATAATCCAGGATGATTTGGTATTTATTGGGTTCAGTGAGTACGGAATCAAACATTACCATTTTGTCTGAGAATCTCATAGCAAACGTTCCCCACCAGCAAAGTTTACCTGTTGTTGACTCTGTCTAAAATTTCCTGTCTTCTTTACTCTGTGGAGAGTGCTAACTCAATCACAGCCGAAGCCACCTGCCTGTGAAGCTTTGTCTCACTTGTTTCAGTAGCAACGGCTCTTTCAGAGCCCTTGTCACATGGCTGTCATATGCCCTGGCTTCCTCATAAGCAAGAGAGCATTGGTCTGTTGACTTTTTGTTGCTGTTTCTCATCATTGCTTCCCTCCCCACAACTCTCAGAGGTAAGGACATAATTGCCACTCATGATTTGTTAAAACAAAAAGCACAGAATTTATAGAGACGCACGTGTAACCAGGTTAAACCATTCAGGGACAAAGACAGGAAGGTGGATTAACCTCCTCCTCCTGTGACCTACCTGGAGTGTATTCATGAGGCTGGTATAGCAAGCCACACTGAATGATCACAAGTTGTTTGCCTATATATCATGTTCAGCAGACTGTATATGGCATGTAGTTTATTTTCAACATATGTTCCTTGAATTAATTCAAATTATTACTGTCTTCTAAACATCAAATATAATTTAATGATATCAATTATTATTCCAGTTCTGGAATAGAAATAGGCAAACAGATGTGGATCAGTGGAGCTAAGAAATGATATTCAAAGCTAGCATAAATCAAATCCCCTAAAATAAGTGGCAGCGCATTACAAGTCAGTGAATAAAAACATAGCAAAACCACCGGTAGTTTGCCTGGTTCAAACAAGTGTGCAGTGCTTTCAGGTGTAGTGTACAAACTGCCTTCTTGAAACCACACCTCCCTCGCTGATTTATCCCAGGCCTTTTAAAACATTTATGTTAACTTCTTGGTGCTTGAGGCATTTGAGTTTGTGGCCTCTGTATTATAACCTGTCTTGACACTATGAACACAATCAATCTATTTTTTTCCTCAAGTATTTTGTCAAATTTATTTCTTTAATTTTTGGTTAATCTACCAAGCTTTTAAAAAATACAAGTTGCATATCTAAATGAAAGCAATGCCCACAAAAATGTAAAGATATGAGACTCCATTATTGCTAATGAATGTAGCGCATTTGCTTCTGCACATGTAGGCATTAAAGCATGGCTACTTGGCTATATTTATAAGAAAAATCTTGTTTTGATTAAACTAAATATTATGAACACATTCTTTCTCTTATTTAAATGGCTTCTTTTCTGTTTGGTTGCTTTGCTGCTGTTGTTTTGTTTTAACTTTATCAAAGTGTTATATACAAAAAATTGCTAACACTTGTAATTGCAGCACTTTGCGAGGCCAAGGCAGAAGGTTTGATTGAGGATTGGAGTTCGAGAGCAGCCTGGGCGATCTAGTGAGACCTCCATCTCTGAAAAAAAATACCCACATTCAATGTATGCATTTTGATGAACTTAGACATGTGCATACATCTGTGATACCATCAAAACAACTAAGGAAAGAAAAGTACTCATCACATTCAAAAAGGGACTTGAATTCTTTTGTGGGTTGTGCTTGTTTTTTGGTAAGAACAGGCAACATGAGATCTCTTCCCTTAACCTGTATTGAAGCGTATGATACTGTCCTGTTAACTATCAGAGTGTACAGCAGATCTCTAGAATGCATTTACTGTGCACAACAGAAACAGTATGCCCATTGAAACACAATTACCTGTTTCCCTCTCCACCATTCTGTTCTCTGGCAACCTTCATTCTCTTCTCTACTCCAAGTGCTTGACCGTTTTAGAGATCGCATATAGGTGAAATCACATGGTATGTGTCTTTCCGTGACTGACTTATTTCACTTACCACAATGTCCTCTAAGTTTATCCATGTTGTTGCAAATGGCAGGATTTCCTCCTTTTTAAAGGCTGAATGATATTCCTTTTTATGTAGAAACCACATTTTCTTTATCTGCCAACGAACGATTGGGCTGTTTCTATACCTAAGCTATTGTGGATAATTCCACAGTGAAGATGAGGGTGTAGGTATCTCTTAGAAGACCATAGATGGCCCACTTAAGTATGTGAAAAGGTACTTAACATTGCTCATCATCAGAGAAAGGCAGATCAAAGCCATAGTGAGATGTTACTTCACACCTGTTAGGATGGTTATTATCAAAAACCAAAGATAAGTGTTGCTTAGGATATGGAGAAATTGGAACCTTCACCCACTATAGGTGGGGATGTACAGTATGGAGGTTCCTCAGAAAATTAAAATAGAGCTGCGATGTGATTAAAAAATCTCATTTCTGGGTATATACCCCCATAGTTCTCTAGATACTAAGAATTCTTGTGAGTGAATAAAAGAAAAAATAATGACTCTTTGATCTGTTCTGTGTGAAGTAATAATGCTTTGATTGTGAAATTAAAGGTATCCTGAGATAACTAAAGGGATAGAAAGCAAATGATGGTAAAAAGAAGTCCTTGAACTCTAGGAAACAAGAGTTTTATGCAAAATACAAGAAAGTAAATAAAGAGGATGTCATCAGTAGAACAGTATTTGGATGATTAAAGCATCCCCATGCTGTGCTTTAGGGCTCTGAGGCACAGGTTAGCACTGTTTATTATAGCAGGAGGTATGCAGAGTGTCAAAACTTCTCTAGATTTTCTTCAAGAGTCACACTGTGATAGATTTTGAGCCATATTCAATTTTCTCAGACTTAAAATAAATAACTTACATCAGAACTAAATGTATGATGTGCAAGTGCTCATTGTGTCGTGTCACTAAAATAACAAAAGAGTGTTTCATTGTTTCAATTATGAATATTTACTGCACCTCTTGGAGAACCGCTTACTCTGCTAGAACATTAAATATCAATTTCAATTCTAGAGCATTTAGTCAGTGTTCCAATGACTAAATGGAATAAAACCTGAAGACAGATAAAACAAAATTCAAATAACAGAAACAAAACAAAGCAAAAAGCATATGCACTGATATTGTCATCTCTTTCAGATAATTGATGATTATTTTAACAAGGCAGATTACTATTATAAAACGATACTTCCCTAAGAGCTACTGATGGTAATAATAATATCTAGCATTTCTTGATTTCTTACTGAAAATAGTTCTTGGCAGATGAGAAGTGCTCAGTAGAGCACTAGCTGTTATGGCTCCATATCAGCTATTATTCCAAGAAATGTATATGTTTTCAATTAATTTAAACTTACATTTACATTAATTTAACTATACCCCATTATTTTTATTACCCCTATCTTATAGATGAAGACACCATTGGTCAACGTCACAAATCAGGATCTGAACCTGGGCCAGGGTCCTGAACCATTCATGAACCAAATCCAAATTGAAGATGTACAGCGAGACGCAGCATTAGTTTTGATCACTGTTCTAGTGAAGTTTATCAATGCAAATGTTCTTCAGGGTCATTGTTTGAGACAGAATAAAATAAAACACTCATTCACTCTATCTAATAATTACAAGTTTTTCTGGGATCAAATGTTCCAGTTAAGTTCAGTTACCTTAACACAACAAATAAATAATTTTTGCTAAAACTTAAAAATTGTATATAATATATCCTTCTCAGTGTAAAATTCCATTTTATTGGAGGCAACACTGAAGAGATTGAATGTTCAAAAATACTTCACATATAAGTCTTATGTCTTATAAGACATGAAGCAGTTCTAATTTTGTCATCTTCTGTCTAATTATTTTCACTCTCAAGACAAAGTATGCATGTTATAAACTTCCTGTTAAATGCATGCTTTACTCCCAAGTCAGTATTTTTAGTCTTGACTTTCTGGAATTTGAGAACATGGTTTCCGATTTTGAATGATTGGGTATGATCTATTGATAAATAAGCTCCAGAGACATCTCCTTTTCTTCTTGATTTCCTATTAGTGATAGTGATGCACCATCATTTTTTTTGTTCATCCAGATTAAAATTTAAAGTCATGATCTTTTCAGCCTTGTAGCATTTGTTCAGACTATGATGTCTTTCTAGAATGTCCTCTCACCTTAATGAACCTTATCTAATAATTACACCAGCCGGGCTCGGTGGCTCAGCCTGTAATCCCGTGGCTTTGGGAGGCTGAGGTGAGTGGATTGCCTGAGCCCGCGGGTTCAAGACCCGCCTGGGCAACTTGGCGAGACCTCATCTCTACAATAAATCAAAAATTAGCTGGGCTCGGTAGCACACGCCTGTAGTTCCAGCTCCTTGGAAGGCTGAGGCAGAAGGATCACCGGAGCCCAGCAAGTCGAGGCTGCGGTGGCGGGAGCAGCCACTACACTCCAGTCTGGGTGACAAAGTGACACTCCAACTCAACAACAACAAAAAAATACACCATCATGAAGTCTCACCATCCTTCAGGACTTAATTTCTTTAGTCATGTATGGCCTCTTTTGCTTTGAAATTGCCATCATATTTATTTATTCCTGTCTTACAGCAGTGTACATGAGGAGTTATGAGAATGAATCCCAGAGGAGCCCATATTGCGTGGGTTCATATTTTGGCTTTACCACCTTCTAAGCCATGTGAGCAAGCTGATTTATCCTTCTGAATCAATTTTCCCAAATATAAAATGGGAAAACTGTAGTGTTGATTTCAGGAAAATGTTTGGAAGACTGAATTAAAGAAAATAGTTCTTATAAAGTACTTATGTCCTAAGTGTTCAATAAAAGTTAGTTTTTATTATTTTTATTAGATTCCCTTTGATCATCACCATCTTTGAAAATATAGCGATTGCAGCTGGGCTCGGTGGCTCAGCCTGTAATCCCGTGCCTTTGGGAGGCTGAGGTGAGTGGATTGCCTGAGCCCGCGGGTTCGAGACCCGCCTGGGCAGCGAGACCTCATCTCTACAATAAATCAAAAAATCAGCCTGGCATGGTAGCACATGCCTGTAGTTCCAGCTACTCGGAAGGCTGAGGCGGAAGGATCGCTAGAGCCCAGCAGGTCGAGGCTGCGGTGGCCGGGAGCGGCCACTGCACTCCAGTCTGGGTGACGGAGTGAGACGCCAACTAAAAAAAAAAAAAAGAAAAGAAAATATAGCTATTGTATGCCTTTCAAAGGTCTTACCCTACCCAAGGAAATAACCTTTCCATTTTTGTTTTTTTTTTTAAACAAGTACCCAGCTTCATGACAGAACTGCATGTCACATTGAGTAAGTAGATATGACTGGTCAGCCATAATAGATCAATCCTAATGATAGATATGATAATCACTTTATATTTAGGTATTATTTCCCAAATTATGTTAGTTTCCATGAACAGTAGTACAAAGTAAGTTATTTGCAGACATGGCTGTTTTAATTCATTTGTCATCTCTGTGTTACCTCGCAAAGTCTCTGGTATGTAGCAGGTTTCAACCCATAAGTGCTGAGTGTAACTAAATATGTCAGAAATGCGACATAGCATCATTCAAAAAGCCATAATACTGAATTCATCTTGAGCAATGATCTATGTCTATGTTAACCTTCTAATGGACCCTAGATCTTTTAAGCAATGAACTATTAACCTTCCCAAATTATTAACATTCATTTGTACTAATGCACTCCTTCCTTCAACTAGTATATAATAAGCATAGACTGTTTCCATGGAATCCTAAAAATATAGATAAAGTAATTGTCTAGAGCCTTGTTATACCGAAGTATCTGAAGCATTAGCAATGCCTGGGAGTTCATTAAAAATGTGGAATCCCAGGCCCTAACACAGACCCCTGAATCAGAGGCTGCAGTTTGACAAGGTCACCAGGAGTTTCATGTAAACATTCAGGGAAGCAGTGAGTTGAACATGAGTATCACTTGTGTTTATAAAAATACAGATGCCTGCAATCAAAGCTGAGCACCAATGATATGGAGACTTTAACTAATTAAACAATTCTCTGATAATGACTGGGTTTTTAAATATGTAAATGAACTTTTACAAAAGTATCATTTAACTTTGCTATAGAATAAATTTTAATGATGTGAAAATTATACAAAGAAGGATCCTCAAAAACTGAAATTTGTTTATAAAATATTGTGTATTTCTTCTCACATGTTTAAACTTTAGTCACCTTCAAAGTCCTCTTCATTTGATACAATACACCTATTGAGATGCTTTTTCCACTGCTCAAAACAGTTTTTGAACTCTTCAATTTTGATGCTTTTTAGTGCTTCTGCCTTTTTTTGTTTCACCTCTTCCACAGCAGCAAAGGTTTCCCTTTGAGGAATTTTTTTCATCTGGGGAAACAAGGAAATAGTCGTTCGGGGAGAGATTGGGTGAATAGGGAGGGGGAGACATGGGAGTCATGTCTCCTTTATCAGAAACTGCTGAACACTCAGCACAGAGTGGGCAAGTGTGCTCCTAAATCACCCATCATGAAATGGGCAGACAAAAGAATCACCAAAAAAAAGTTAACTAAAACCTCTCACAACAACGCTAGCTGGTACAGTGATGCCGATGGGCTCCTAGACTCTTACCAAGTGCGGAATGCCTATACCGCAAGAGGCCCACCTCCAAAAAATAATACCAGATTTTTTGGGGGTTCCCCGCTTGTAATTTTATATCATAGCCTGTCATGATAAAGAAACAAAGGCACTAAGATTGTATGATATTGCTTTGGGCCCTCTGATGATATATTCTGGGGTGGTTATATCAAAAAATGTTGTTTGTTTAAAATAAATGAACTTTGTGAACTCTAACAGTGATAAATTCTACATGAAGGGTAAAAAAGACACAGAGCTAGAGATATTGAATCTCCCTCCAGCTCAAAGATTTAAATGAGAGTTGTGCTTCCATTAGGAGGCAGACATTTTTGTCACCTAGAAGAATGTGGCAGGAAGCAGAGGTCCATACAAATGGACAGCCAATAGCCCCAGCTCACCAGGTGAGCCATGTTGGGGCCAAAAGCAGGTAACCTGAAATCTCTATGTTCAAAGTGAAAGCCTAGTAGTCAATAGTGAGGCTGAATCACTGACAGAGCTAAGTTCCATGAGAAATCCAGGAACCCACCAGGAATCAGAGTCAAAAGGAACTTCTAGTTAAAACCAAGCATCTATCAGGGCGCCCAGGGAGCCACTCAAGGAAGAAGAGCAGAGTCAGTTGTAGCAGCACCTGGTGTCAAAAAAACAGAAGCAAGTTGAACTTCAAGTGCTGACCAAAAAATTCCATCTGAGGAAGAAACCTGGTGCATCATAGTTGATCCTGTGGAACTAGCATTTTCTTCTGGTACAGCTAAGAAGTTGCTCAGACACATGGTGCTAATAGCAAATGTATTATAATGTTCTCTAATTAAACCTTATTATAACTGTTGCAATTAGATCAGCTGAAGGAAAAATTCTCTTCTAAGCCTCCCTAAAGTTTAATGATGTTCCATGATCTATACCGGAACAAGCTTTTCAAGGCACTTGGGATGCACAAAGATGACTGTTTTCTGTATATTTAAAATTTATGATAGGAAAGTTTCCTCAGTGTGTTTCTTATGTGGCATTTCCTGGATTAAGGGTCATGAAATAAAATCACCAATAAATTAGGGAAAACATAAAACACCACTGGGTACTGTGAACATGGCCTGTGTCCAAGAAAAGCACACTAAAAAGCTAGCACTTTGCACTCCTTAAACCCTCCTAAGTTTTCAACACTTTTTTTTTTTTGCACTCCTTTAAGAAAAACCCTTAGATATACATCATGGCAAGGACTTCCTATTCCTCTGGGTCTCCTGGCTTTCTTATGTATATGTTGATTTAAAAGCTGGCCAAAACCGGCTGATTACCCGACAGGTAAAAATGCCTTTTCAACAAGCTTAACAGGGCACCGACATTATACCCACATTACATTCAGATAGAAGCCTGTTACCCACGTGACCAGATGAAGCTAAAAAGCTTATGAAAATCTTTTTACAGAGTTCATTTTTATGAAAGAACAAGTGTGGAATTGTGTATCAGCATTCTGTGCTAGGAAGATATATATTGCTACTCCTCAATTTATACCTTAAATTGAAACAGTTTAGTGAGTCTAATCGCTGTGCCCAAAACATACTTTATCCCTACCTCTTTGCCTTTTTTAAAGACTCTCCTTCCCTTTCCAAGTTCTACTTGTTAATGTCAAATGCAAGTCCACCATCCTCAACAAAGCCTTGCAGACCTTTCCTTCAATTGGAAGCAGTCTCTTACTTTTCCCACTTAGAAAGTCTCACTTACCTCATAAAGACATAAGAAATTCACCTGCTATATGCATATCCATCATTTTTCATGTGTAAATGTGGTTTATAACCAGACCCACGTGGCCCTGACAAAAATTGCTGCTCCATGAGGTTAGTTACCTAGCTCTACCTCTCAGAATTAAATAGGGAGCATGTCCCTTCTGTCCTCCTTTCCCCCATCTTATCACTACCCATGGCCACACTTAGCACTAAATAGGAGTTTAATCGATACTAGATAAATAATGGAATAAGTCATCAAATGAATTGTAAGTAATGCACAAGCCCAGTATATCAAAAGGGCAAATTAACTCTAAATAAGCAGACTTATAAATAAGTGTGATTTACAGAAGTACATGCTTAGATGAAACCCGTCACCTGGAAGTTAACTCTTTGCTCTTGGTTGTACTCTTGGTTATATCCCTGAATATTATACAGGTCTGAGATGTTCCAGTGCAACTAAGGATAATGGGGGGAAGAGGAGTTTTTAAAAGTGTCCTAAGATCCCAGACCACAGACTCACTATATCAAATCTCCAAGAGGATGAGAGGGAGTGGGTGTTTTATCATTGGCCTAAATTACATCACCCAGATCCATATACAAGCAAGTAGCTCCTGGTTTTCTTTTTGTGGTTGTGGCTGCCCTTTATGCACTAATCCTAGCAGAGAAGATTCTATGTTCCAACATTTAGAACAACATGTCTGAGATTCACTCTGATTAGCCTTGATTTGGTTACCAAATCCTTTTTCCCAAAACCAATCTTTACACCAGTGATTGAACTAAGCCAATTACAAATACTAATGGGGGCATTAATCTCACTTAAATCCATCTAGCTGGGAAATTCAGAACCATGTCACAAAGGGAGATGGAGAAATAGACACTGGAAGGCAGCGATCAGGAGACACTCACTCATGATTGTTATTTTCCTTGCTAGAAGTCAGAGCAGCAGCGATGTCTGCTCAATCATTCATCCAAGCAGTGGCCTCAGGTTCTTTACCCACAAAGTGATGGCATAAAGGATATTTATAAAATGATAATATACAAATCAGTCCTACATTTTTGCAATGATAACAACTGAAAATTTGACAGCCTCTGTTATAATGGTTTCTAAAATTATAGAGCTGTTTATATGCATTATCACTTTTGCTTTTCACTGCCTATTGGGAACAAAAAAATTACTAGCTTCTTTTAGTACGTGGAGAAACTAAGGTCTAAAACGGTTGTATGTTTGCCTAAATTTGCGCCTGTGTTTGAGCCGGGACTAGAATCCTGTGGAATTAGAATCCAGTAGTCTTCTACTTTCATGGTTTTCCCTCCTTCTCACTTTGACCTTGAAAAGAGGGAACCTCTGAAATGTCGAAGCCATTTAAATTTAAAAGTAGACATTTTTTCCTTGTCCTCTCCCCCCCTGCAACTTTACTGTCCTTGAATCTAGTAACTGTTGCTGGTACTGAAGGGAATACAACTATTTTCTCTGAGTCCCCTGACAAGCAGGAGACACAGGCAAAGGACCGCATGTCCCTGGAAATGCCTCCACCAGAGCTAGATAAGAAATGGGCCATTTAAACTTTCTAACACCCAGAAATGTATCAGTTCCCTTGGTCGCTAAATGACAATTCCTTTCTTTCTTGTTTGTATTAATTTTATGCATAATATTTAATCAAGCATTGAGAACTAGAACTCCCAGAATAAGCAAAAAGTGTAACTAACTAGAAGGTATGTAGCCCAAATTGTTCAAGGCATTTGTGCTCTGGCTTTGATGTATTATAATCGGTTTATTGTGGCCAGCCTCCTGTCCACCACCTGGAGTCATGAGATACAGGTGCCTGGTGATGTCAAGACACAAGCCTTATGTAACTTCTGTCCCATACATCAAAAAATGAAACTCTGGACATTCTTCCCCATCCAAACTTCCCTTCAAGAGCTTTAAATATACTCAGGTCCCCAGCCTTTGGGGCCACACTTGCCTCTGAGTGTCAGCCCCCTTTCTGTCTGTGAAAGGTGAATAATACATTTTACTTTCTTCTATTTCACACTTGGTTACAATCTTGCATTATTCCTGCGGCACCAGCCCACCTTGCCTTAGTTTACCCTTTCAGACCTTTTATATTTAAAAAATAGTAATAATAAAATCTTTCAACCACATTGATGGTATTTTTATGTAAAGCTGGTTTTTGTAATGTAAAGTTGTATCTAGAATCTAACTTCCCAAGAGCCTCTGTGTAGCTTAAATTAGGGGTCCCCCACCGCTGGCTGCAGACCAGTGCTGGGCTATGGCCTGTTAGGAACTGGGTCTCACAGCAGGAGGTGAGTGGGTGAGCAGAGCTCTGCCTGCTGTCAGATCAGCTGGGCTTTAGATTCTCATAGCAGCCTGAACCCTATTGTGAACTTCGTATGGGAGGGATCTAGGTTGTGGCTCCTTAAGAGAATCTAACCCCTGATGATTTTCCCCGCCCCCCAAACCCCTCTCCCAACCTCCACCCCCCTACCTCCACTCCCCACACCCTCCCCCCATGGAGAAATTGTCTTCCATGAAACCGGTCTCTGATGCCAAAAAGGTTGGGGACAGCTGACTTAATTATCCATCCTACACATACAGCTTAGAAAATGAAATTTAAAAGATGATAACTGGTCTGCATCCACACTGTGTGTTTTAATCTCCATGTTTCTGGTGACAGGGTGGAACAGTGCCGCAGACTCCTGTGGCACCTTTTAATGTCATCTAGACCAAGAGCCTTCTCACTTTACAGCCTGCCAAAGGGAATCTGGGAGAAGCAGCAAACAAATCACTCCATAAAATGTGTCTGATCTTTCCCATCTGAACCTCTCCTCTTATCTTTGACCCAGCGGGCCTGTCTGGACATTGTATTTCTGTAGTACCTGGAGTGACTGTTTTGCTCTTTACAGATTGCCATACTTACCCTGCTCCTTTTCTTTTATTCTTCCTTGCCCTGATGCTATTCATTTTACCTCTTCCCCAAGGACTTGGAAACAACCTGATTCTTGGCCTCACGTTTCTGTGACTAACCTGGCATGCTTACCCCCTGGATTTAATATCTGACTACTCCTGTTGTGCCAGTATCTGGCACAAGCTACTATTGACTGAGTTTTAATTTGGAAAATGCAAATATGCTGCATGTTCACTTGTTCGAGACAACAGGCAACCTGTGCAGAACCCCTGAGACAAAGAACAAAACCTAATCTGCATTCCAAGGCCCTTGCAAATATCAAGACACCTTTCTTAATGCTGTCTGTCTTCATATCTTGTAAACCTCAAGCGGCAACACTAACTCAGAAACGGTGATGCACTCACTCAAAGGCCCAACACTGTATGCGCTCTGGTGCTCACTTCCCGCTGAGCTTTGTTATTTCATCTGTGATCCAGGATATTCATGAGGCAGCTGGATAGGGGCTGTGCTTTCCATACAAGGAAGGGAAGAAAACACCAAAGCAGAACCCATTTACAGTCACTGCATTTGCAGAGGGTTAAGCTAATGTCAGAGCTTAGGCCACAATCACTCCCCTGCTGTGGCTTGTGCTGTCCGCAGAAGCCTCTCAAACGCTACCCTGCCAACACTGTCTGAGGACGATGGAGGAGTCCATGGAGGGCCTTCATCTGATTCTTTCAACCAAGTCCTATGTGTTTCCAAATGGGAACCAAGTTATTCTCTTTTCATTGTCAATCAACCATTAGAAAGCAAAGTTATAATCAGAGAGTTGGACTAAAAGAGTGAGAGAGAGTTGAGGAGAAGGACAGAGAGAAAAGGTACAGAGGAGGAGGGTAAAGAATTGATTTTTTTATGCTTCACAAAATAGCCTATTTTAAGCCTCCCTGAGACCACGATCTAAAAGATGGCGGCCATTCAATGAAAATCACAAAATAACTATTTGTGAGGATGAAGAAATTTGCTGGGCTGGATGAGAAAAATCATTCCTTTCATGTTCTACATCGTCTATTGTCACCTGTGCCATATAGAATCCACTGGCAGAAATTTGCCACCAGAAAGACATAACTATATTTTTGGAAGGCCAGAGGTCACACTGCCAAGATAGATCCACTTTAAATTTTACGAAATATAACAGTTGTCATTAACAGTTGTATTCCTTCTTCAGAAGATGAAAAGTGCATACCTCTTTCAACCGAAAGTTGGTGCTGAAAGTGAGTTAAGGGTAAAAGGTACTGCTCTATGAGAATTGATTCTCACTCCTTTCTGAGACAACGACTTGGTTCTGCGATTGAATACAAAAGACTATTTAGGCCTCTTGTGGCATCAAGTACTTAGTGGACAGAGAGTAAAAAATTTCCTTCTTCAGAAATAAATGTGGGAAGTGAGGGACACTGACCAATGACTCTGACCCCTTCTCTTCACACTGGCTTGTGGTTCTCAGTCCTTGGTGCATTTTGGAATTATCTGGGAGTTCATTAAACAACTATATTGGCTAGGACATCTCCCAGAAGTGAACCTGAATGGGTAAACCTGGGGATGAGAATCTGTATCACAGCTAGCTCAAAGAACATTCAGATGCACACTAAAGTTAGAACCTCTACTGCTGGCCCACACTTCCACTACTTCCTTAAGTGGATACACTATATTGTATCATTTTGTCAAACAGGTTTTCCCTATAAATCCATGTTATCTTGGAATAATCATGAGAAACCGATTGGAGATGAACATGCCTCCAAATGAAATACAAACTGTGTGCCACAGAAACTCTTCTTGTAATTGCTGCAGCAGCCAATGGCAGGAACACTGAGGGGAACAAAGTACTAAACAGAAGTCAAAAAACTCCACCAAATATTGAATTACATTGACCATATCCCCAATCCCTCAGTCCAAAGCAGAAATGTTATCACTTATTGAAACCATCTTCATATATGCAATTGACTGCAGAAATGTAAGATAAGGCTACTGCAGCATTTTCCCTGACAGGAGAATAAAAGTCTTTTTTTTTTTTTTCATTTTGTCACTCTTCTCAATATGAGAGGAAAGTCAACAAAAATATGAATACCAGAAAGTGAGATTTGTTGGATTCATTGAACCAGTGAAATTCATTGGTTATCTTAGAAGCTAGCCATAACAAGACTTGCTAACTCAATTTTTTTCTTTCTTCTCTAATAACTTGAGACAGATACTTCTAGGTTTAGAGAAGTTTGAATGGCATTTTATTGTATTTGCAAATAATTAAGTAGCATCTTAGGGAGAAACACAAGTTTATGAAGGCTTTGCACAGCAGTGTGGATTCCATGCTCACCCAGGTCATAAAGCAGAATAGATTGCATGATAAAGACACAGCTGTACATCTTGTCACTAAAACTCCTTTATTCCTGAAACATGATAGTAACCTAAACATATATCAGTTGAAACAGTACTATAGGTTCTATGGATGTTTTAATAACATTTGTTTTGGGTAATGGATTGTGCATTTTTATGATCATGTAGAAAAGAAAAGGAGCAAAAGATTACTAGTAGCCAAAGGATAGTGATAGTGATGTATTAAAAACAAGTCCCTTTGAGTTTGGGTATAGGACAAGAATATCTGCGATTATCACTTCTACTCAAATTGTACTGGAAGCCCAACCAATGCAATAAGATAAGACAAAGAAAGAAAGGGCAAAAATATTGCAGATAAGTTTTAATTATTTTTATAGAACAGAATGACACAGGTACAAAACCCAAAGAATGTATAGACCATGTTTTTGACCTGGATACAAAGTTATATAAAAAAAACCAATTATACATCTATATATTAGCAACTAATAAATAGAAAGCACAATTTAAAAGCAATACCATTTATAATAATATCCAAAAACTTTACATACTGTGAATAAATATCATTAAATTTAATAATTTGTATTAAGTGCTATAAAATTTAATAAAAATATGCAATGATCTATATGAAAAACTACAAAATAATAGTGAAAGTAAAGAAAACAAATATATATTATATAAGTTTCAATTCTCATCACTTAATCTATAAATGCGATGAAATCCCAGTCAAAATCCTGGCAATTATATTTGTAAACTGACAAATACAAAGGGACAAGAAAAACCACTAAGTTATCTTAAGGAAAAAGAACAAAGCTGGAAGACTTATACTACCAGATATAAAGTGTGTTATAAAGATGTAGTGATTCAGACCGAGTAGTATTAGTAAAAGGATAAGCAATCGACCTTGGAAAAGAAAAAAGAGTTCAGAAACAGACCCACATATCTATGGCCACCTAATTTCTGATAAGGACAATATTTTGATGTAGTGAGAAAACAATGATTCTTTTAATAAATGGAAAAAATGTGGGCCCTTGCCTCATATCTTACACAAAAATCAATTCCAGGAGTATTTCAGATATACAAATAAATGTAAAAGCAAAGTTTTTAGATGACCTTTAAGGAAAAATTTCTTAAACACGACACACAAAGAAATACCCACATAGTTTCTCTTAGAAAGAAAAATATTGGGCCCTATTAAAAATAGAAGTCCTGCCAGGTGTGGGGCCTCATGCCTATAATCCCAACACTTTGGGAGGTTGAGGTAAGAGGATTGCCTGAGTCTGTGGATTCGATACAAGCCTGGGCAACTTGGTGAGACCTCATCTCTACAATAAATCAAAAAACTTAGCCAGGCATGGTGGCACACACCTGTAGTTACAGATAGTTGGAAGGCTGAGGCAAAAGGATCACCTGAGCCCAGCAGATCGAGGCTGCAGTGGTCATGAGTGTGCCACTGCCTTCCAACCTGGCTGAAAGAATGAGACACCAACTCAAAAAAAAGTAGCCCTAACAATTTACCCCAGCTTCCCAATATTAATTCCACGAATATACAGGCTAAAATCCCTCTGTTATTCTACTCATAAAACAATACAATTTTGGAGTATATTGAAATATAAAACATCTGTATTTCAAAACATGCCACTCAGGGAGTGAAGAACCAACTCCACGAGTTGCCAAGAATAATTACAATAGGTACATACAACAACAAAAAAGGAACCTACTCTTACTCACAATATGCTTAATACAAAAATGACAACATTACAAAAGGATAAGAGATAAAAGGAGGCCCAAGAGAAAAGAAAAAAACAAAATAAAACATAAGACTTCACAAAAGAGAGTATCAAAGGCTAATAAACATATGAAAAGAACTATCCCTATTGGTCATCAAGAAAATGAAAATTCAAATCCAGATGTGAGACTACTGCACACACCAAAATAACTAAAATGGAAAATTTAGAACATACCAAGCTTTGGCAAGGATTTGTAGTAACTAGACGCTCATGCCTGCTGGTGGTAGTGTAAAACAGAACAAATAATTTTGAAAACTCTTTGGCAGCCTGTATTACAGCTGAACACATCCATGCCTATGACTGCTCAACTGAGACACCTGCATAGGTTCACCAAATGACATGTACAGAATATTAATGGCAGTTACTCATAAAAGCCACAAATTAAAAACTACCCATATATACCCATCAATAATATAAAGAATGAACAAATCGTGGTACGTTCACGTGATGAAATACTCTATAGAAATGAGAATAAACAACATGCGACCACCCTCAACAATATAACTCAATAGTGTGCTAAGCTAACCACCTGCTGGTAGAACCAACTGTTAGCATCTCTCCCTAATCCGCATTCACAATGTCAAGTTGGCACCTTGAGATCAACCATGGTGGGTATATTTGTGCCACAGAAACCAGCAAATGCTACAAAGTAGGCCTTTTATTTCCTCCCGGAGAGTTGGTTTACAAGCATACCACTTGATGCTTTTCACAAGCATAATGTGAGTTAAAGAAACTATACACCAATTAACCACATGCTGCACAATTCCATTTTCATAAAGTACTGATAATGGTGTTAGAAATCAGGATAGTGGGGGGAGGGCCAAGATGGCCAACTAGAGACATTGAATGACAGGCACTCTCAGCAAAGGAGTCTAAAAGGAGAACATGCTTTTCTCCAGAACAAGTGCTTTCTCCTCCCATCTGCACAAGCATCAGAGACCCAGTGGAAGCTCCAGTGCCACTCTCCCTAGCCTGCACAACTACTCAACAGGATTGCCAGGTGACTAGGAGTCACCCTCACAGCTGTATTCTGGCACAGATGTTCTGTGAGCCTGGAACTTTGAGAGTCTACTTAGAAACCTAAAATGAGGATTATAGGACAAACTCCTGGGGACACGGAGAATGGACAGTGGCAAATCCAAGTCACCCCCAGAAGCGTATGAAGAGATATTAGGAGAGAGAGCTCTTGGAGAATGAAGTGGTGAGTGAACAGGAGAGTTTTACACACCTCTTGCAAGCCTCTGCAGTCTTAGCCAAGGTAGAGATAGCCCAGACCTTCCCCCACACACTCCCTCCCACATCTGCCAGGCACAGAGAGTTGCCCAAAATTGAGACAAGAGAGTGACTGGATCCACATGGGTCCAAAGGACTCCAGTTCCCTGTGAACCCTGATGCCAGCAATCACCAACCTTCCCATGCGGAGGCCTGGAGGTCACAGTGAGCAGGGATGGTCTACACTGCTTGGGCGATCCCACTTCCTCCTTCTCCATTCCTAGCAGGGGCATGTGCCCACTTTAGGAATGCTTCTCTAGTGGAGGTTTCTTTCATCCAGGCCTCATGTCAGGGCTGCAAATGCGACTTGCCCTTGGGGGGCCACTGTCAATGCGACTGCGCCTCCCAAGAACACGGCAGGACTAGGAGACAGTGCACTCTGCACAGATGGTGATGGCAGCTCTGTCCACCTGCAGACTGAGAGAGACTCACTAGGTCTCTGCAAGCAAGGCACTGAACTGCTTCTACCCTTGTGTGAGAGGAATCAAAGCCCACTCTCCTAGATGGGAGGAGACCACTTCATACCCCCCAGAACATCTGTGCCAGAATGCAGCTGTGAGGGTGCCACCTGGCCACCTGCCAATCCTGCTGAGAAGTTGTGCAGCCTAGGGAGGGAGGAACTAGAGCTTCCACTGGGTCTCTGATGCTTGTGCAGAAGGGAGGGGAAATCACCTGATCTGGAGAAAAGGATTTGCTCCACCCCTGTCAGACTGTATCAGTGAAGCTGCTCCAAGTGGCTTCACCCAAGTTCACCTCCTTTTCTGCCACCACTGCCTCTTCCACAGGAGGACTCAAGGAGGGAGATCAAGTAATAAAACTGTCACTTCAATGATAGCAACACTATCAAATAGAAAAATAAAAAGAGGAGACTTCCCTCACAGATGAGGAAGGACCTGAAACAAACAGACAAAAAGGCAATCCCAAAAGTCATAAGATTCTATACCCAGGGGCTTCTCAAATCCCAAGTAATGAAATCCATCCAGAATGACCTGTCCCTGATGGCAGACATGGAATTCAGACTGTAGATGGCAACCAGACTCAACGAGATCCAGGAAAAAGTGAACATTCAATTAGACAGGCCATGAAAACAGTACAGGTAGTGAAAGCTGCCCTGGACATTCTAAGACAGACCTAAACTGAATTTTTGGAAATAAAGAGTTCTCCCCTGAAATTTCAAAACACAACAGCAGACTTAACAGCAGAAATGACTAGGCAGAGGAAAATATTTCAGAGCTTAAAGATCAAATTATTGAATTAACTTAATCTGACAAAAATAAGGAGATAAAATTCAGAATAGTCAGCAAAGCCTACAACAGGTCTTGGATTATGTAAAGAGATCAAATCTATGACTATTTGGCATTCCCAAGAGAGTTGAAGAAACTGAGAACACTCTGGAGCAAGCATCCCAAGTCAAGATATCACCCAAGAAAACTTTTCCTATTGCTCTAAAGAGGTGGCCGTGCACACACAAGAAATTCAGAGAACTCTTGTCAAGTATTACATAGGAAGTCCATCCACAAGGCACATAATTATCAGACTTGCCAAAGTAAGCATGAACAAAAAAATGCCTAAAGGCATCTCGAGAGAAGGAACAGGCCACCTATCAAGTGAGAACCATCAATTGCAGTAGACCTCTCAGCAGAAACCTCACAAGCCAGAGGAGACTGCTGACCCATCCTTCAACAAAGTCCATGCAAGCCAAGGATTTCCTATCCCATCAAGCTAAGCATTATTAATAAAGGAGAATTAAAATCATTCACAAACATACACCCATAAGAGAATATGCCTCCTCCAGATCTTCAGGAGATGCTTACAATATCTCCAAGCACAGAAACAAACAAAAAAATTTACCCATTGTAAAAACAGAGCTTAGCCCAGAGCTTGCAGACTACAGACATCAACAGCAAAGCCTAGGACACAAAGCAACTCCTCAATAACTATATGATAGAAACAAACCCCCAAATATCAATAATTAGCTTGAAAAAACCTGAATGTACTGAATGCACCACTCAGAAGGCACAAAGTGGAAAATGGGATAAACATGGTCCATCCGTTTGCTCCTCAGGAAACCCATATTACTGTGAACAACACCTATAGGCTTAAAATAAAAAGTAGAGAAAAGATCTTCCAGGCAAACGGAAGAAAAGAAAACTGGGAGTAACTATTCTCATTTCATATAAAATTCTTTAAACCAATTAAAGCTAAAAAGGACAGTAAAGGGCACTACATGATGACAAAGGGCTCAATGCATCAGCTAGAAATATCCATCTTGAATGTATATGCACCCAACATAGAAGCACCCAGATTTATAAAACACTTGCTAATTAATCTAAAATAGGGCATAGCCATACAATAATGGTCAGAGACTGCAATATTCCACTAAAATCATTGAGGCAGTAAACTAACAAAGAAATCCAGAATTGTAACTTGACACTAGACCAATTATATCTAATAAACATTTACAGAGCCCTTCACTCAAACACTACAGAATATACTTTCTTGTCATCAGCATATAGAACATACTCTAAGATCAACCACATACTTAGACATAAATCAGGTATGAACAAATTTCAAAAGGTCAAAATCCTACCAAGAATCTTATCAGATCACAGCAGAATTTTTAAAAAATCCTCATCAACAGGAACCCCCAAAACACATAAATTCATGGAAATTAAACACATGTTTCTAAATGATTTGGGGGTTAACACAGGAATAAAGGTAGAAATAAAAAGATTCTTAGAACAAATGAAAACAAAGACACAGCACATCAAGGTCTCTGGGATATCATGGATGCAGTGCTGAGACAGAATTATAAAGCATCGCATGTAAACCTCAAGAAAATAAAGAGATTTTCTCAAGTAACCAATCTAATGTCAGACAACAGGGAGCTAAAAAGACAAAAACAATTCAGTCCCCAAACCGGCAGAGGAATAGAAATTATCAAAATAAAATCAAAGCTAAGTGAAATAAAGACCCTCACAAAAAAAGTACAAAGGATCAATGAGTCAAAAAGCTAGTTCCTTGAAAGGGTAAATATGATAGACCCCTGCCCCATATTAATGAGAGAGAGAGAGAGAGAGAGAGAGAGAGAGAGAGAGAGAGGATAGTTAGATAGATAAATAGATAGGTAAATAAATAGATAGATAGATAGATAGATAGATAGATAGACAGACAGACAGACAGAAAGATTGATAGAAAGAATTCAAATGCACATGATCAGAAATAAAAAAGGTGATGTTACAACTGGCCCTGAAGTAATACAAAAGATTATCAGAGATTACTATGAACATCTGCATGAGAGTAAGCTTAACAATCTGGAGGAAATGGAAAAATTCCTGGCAACACACAACCTTCCAAAATTAAAACTGGAAGAAATTGAAGCCCTAAAGAGACCAATAAAAATCCAAGAATTGAATCAGTAATCAGAAACCTCTCCAGAAAATAAGACCCATGGGCCAGATGGTTTCTCAGCTGTACAAGAAAAAACTTACAAGGAAGAGCTGATACCAATCGTACTGAAATTACTTCAAGCAATCAAGAAGGAAGGAATTCTACCTACCTCATTTATTAAGCCAATATTATCCTAATACCCTCCAAATGGCAAAGATCCAACAAGGAAAGAAAACTTTAGGTCAATTCCCTGATGAGCATAGATGCAAAAATTCTCAAAAAATACTAGCAAATCATATTCAGCAGCACATTACAGGTATTATTCATCATGACATGGTGGGCTTCATTCCAAGGACTCAAGGCTGGTTCAACATGTGCAAATTAATAAATGTAATCTACCAAATAAACAGATGTAAAGTCAAGAACCACATGATTATCTCACTAGATGTAGAAAAAGCATTTGATAAAATTCAACATCTCTTCTTGATAAAAACCCTAAACAGCTAGGCATTGTAGGAACATTTCTCAAAATAATAAGAGCCATCTATAGAAAATCTGCAGCCAACATCATATTTAACAAGCAGAAACTGGGAGCATTCACCCTAAAAACTAGAAAAAGACAAGGAGGTCCATTCTCACCACTCCTATTTGGCATTACAGGGAATCCTAGACCGAGAAATCAGGCAGGGAAAGGAAATTAGAGGCATCCAAATAGGAAAAGAAGTTGAATTGTCTTCCTTCACAGGTGTATGATCCTATACCTGGAAAACTCCAGAGAGTCTGCCAAAAACCTTACACTGATAAATGATTTTGGTAAAGTTTCAGGATATAAAATTCATGCACAAAATTTAATTGCTTTTCTATATACCAACAGAAAATGAAGCAAATCAAAAATACAATCTAATTCACAATAGTAACAAAAACAATACCTTGGTGTTTATCTAATCAAAGAGCTAAAAGATTTTTACAATAAGAACTATAAAACACTGCTCCAAAAAATCAACAACACAAACAAATGGAAAAACATTCTATGGTGATGGATTGGAAGAATCAATATCATCAAGATGTCCATTTTACCTAAAGCAATCTACTGATTCAATGCAATCCTGATTGAACTACCAGTAACATTTTTCACAGACCTAGGAAAGATAATACTTAAATTTATATAGAAGCAAAAAAACCCCAAATAACTAAAGCAATCCTAAGTAAAAAGAACAAAGCTGGTGGCATCACACTCTCATACTTCCAACTTTACTACATGTATGGTACTGGTACAAAAATAGACACATACCATAATGAAACAGGATAAAGAATACAGAAATAAAACAACAGATTTTCAACCAACTCATTTTTGACAAAACTGACAAAAACAAATATTGAGAAAAGGAAACTCTATTTAGCAAATGGAGCTGGAAAAGCTGATTGATCACATGCAGAAGAATGAAACTGAATCCCCTATCACTCTACACAAAAAATTAACTCAAAATGGATTAAGGAATTAAGTGTGGAACCTCAAACTATAAGACTGTTAGAAGAAAATCTAGGGAACTCCCTCCTGGGCATTGGAATAGGCAATGCATTCATGTCCAAGTCCTCAAAAGCAAATTTAGCAAAAACTAAAATTGACAGATGGGAACTTATCAAGCTTAAAAGCTTTTGCACAGCAAGAGAAACTACCAAGAGAGTAAAGAGACAACCCATAGAATTAGAAAAAAAAATATTTGCAAGCTATGCATTCAACAAAGGCCTGACATCCAAGATCTATAAAGAACTCAACTAATTGACAGGAAAAAAAAAAAGCTTTAAAAAGTGGGCAAAGGATATAAACAGACACTACTCAAAAGAAAACATACAAGCAGCCAACAAACATAAGAAAAAAGGAAAAACATTCAGCATCACTAATCATCAGAGAAATGTAAATCAAAACTACAATGAGATACCATCTCACACTTTCAGGCTATTACTAAAAAGTCAAAAAGCAACAGGTATTAGTGAGGTTGCAGTGAAAAGGGAAAGCTTCTACACTGTTAGTGGAAATCTAAGCTAGTTCAACTTTTGTGGAAAGCATGTAGAAATTTCTCAGAGAACTACAAATTGAGCTATTATTCAACCCAACAACCTCATTGCTGGGAATATATCAAGAGGAACACAAGCTGTTCTACCAAGAAGATACCTGTATGCATATGCTTATTGTAGCACCGTTTGCAATAGCAAAAACCTGGAACAAACCCAGATGCCCATAGAGAGTGGAAGGTTAAAGAAAATGTAGTACTTATACATGATGAAATACCACACAGCCATAAAGAAGAACAAAATCATGCCCTTTGCAGCAACGTGGATGCAGCTGGAGACCATCGTTTTAAGTGAATTATCACAGAACTAAAAACCCAAAAAACTGAATACTACATGTTCTCACTCTTAATTGGACACTAAACATCGAGCACATGAGCACAAGGATGGGAACAATAAATGTGGGACTCTGTTCAAGGAGGAAAGGAGGGAGCAGTGCTGGGGACACATAACCACTCACTGGGTACCATGCCCACCATTAGAGGGAGGAGTGCTCATCAGAAACTCAAACCTGGCCTTCATAAAAAATCTTACATAACAAATCCTCACATGTGCTTCATGATTCTAAAACAAAAATAAATAAAATAAAAATATAATATAATATAATACTAATTATAAAAAGACAGAAATCAGGATAGTGGGTGTCCTTGAAGAAAATAGTAACTAGAAAGTAGCCCCAAAGACTTCTAGAATATTGAAAGTGATCTATCTGATTTTTATTGTAGCCTGGAATCTAGTTGAACAGGTATGTGAAAATTCAATTATTTTGTTTATGGTATGTGCACTTTTCTGTATGCATATATGCTTCAATTTTAAAAATGGCATAGTTAAGGCAATAGGATGCGTCTCTTAAATGACTAACATCTTTTTTAATTCAAATGTGATATGCTAGTTCATAGGTTAGCAAATTTATTCTCTTAATGACCAAATAGCAAATATTTTAGGCTTCACAGGACAGATGGTTCCAGTCACAACTACTCAACACTACTATTGTAGCAAAAGCAGTCATTCGCTATGTAAACTGAGTATGATGGTAAATAAAGTTTACTTTATTTACAAAATTAGATGAACAGGCCATATTTCACCCACAGGCCTTAGTCAATCCTTGGGCTAATTGATAGTTAATGCAATTTGGCATACCAGTTAGAAAAGGTCTTCGCAATGGTATAATAGTATAATGGTATAATTCAACTTCTTGAATTCATGGAAAAAGGTAGCCCATTCCCAGAGAGTGGAAGTGAGCTGCCTGGGTCACAGCCCACCCTAGGGCAGACCTCTGACTTTTCGACAGCAGCCCCTCTAGACTGTCAGATCTTTCATTTGTCCTTTTTAAAATAGTCTATATCTCCAATGTCAAGGTGATCAATAAACATTTTATATTTGAATGAAAAATTTTAGAGGTCCACAGTGTATTCCTGTTTGTCTGGCACAAGTAAAACATAAATCACAAAGTTGTATATGCTAAACTTGAATATCTTATCCCTCATGCAAAGATCTGAAAGAAGAATCACCTTTTTGTTTTTTATAAGAACAAGAAAAATAAAAAAACACTTAGTTCCCAGAAAAACAATTTTTGTGACCACTCACTGCCCAGAAGTTATTCATTTCCAAAACTATGAGGAAAAGTTACAGTCTTTTCCAGAGGACTGAGACCCAAAGCAAATAGTGGGAACTATGGTGTTCTCACTGTCCTAACTGATCAGACAGCTGTGAACATCATAGGGTTCTTTCAAGGTAGGTAGGATAGGTGGTCATTGTGGTATATCTCAGCAAGATCAAAGGGAGAGGAGGAGACAACTATGAGTGCCAACCTTGTGGTCACACTGTCTAAAGGGGCCTTCTTTAGGAGACTTCCAAGAGAAGTTAAGATGCAAAGAGCATCATGAGATGAAAGCCCAGTAGTTTAGTGACACTTAAGATCCTTGCAAAGATTAATGCAGAACTCTAAGTGAATGCATAAAAGCTTTTTTGACTGAACAGAGAGAAATGCTTACCATTAGGAAGCCTACTGTAAAGAACAACTGTGCAATGTGCAGAGACAAAGATAAATGAAATGAAAAAAGAGTTTCAGGAAGGACAAAAGCAGATGCCGTGATTAAGATGTGCAGCTTAACACACTGGGAGCCAGATCTCAGGAAGAGCAAAGGCTTCTGAAGAGGCCCAGGACCATCGTGTTTAAACACATGATTGTAGTCGAAGCCTTGTTTGTTCATTTAATATGCATTGAGCACCACTGCATACTGAGATGTGAAGAAAAGCATGATCCTTATGGAAAGTATCATGTTAAAAAATGAGAACTGGAGTCAGGACTGTTCCTGCTTCAAGTCATCAACAACAGACAAATGTCCCCATCCCTGTTAAAAGTGGAGAGCTTGTAAATAAGAATTACATCTGTGTGTCCTGCATTTTAAGTCTGTTATTTAGAGTCCCAAGCTCAGTATGCAGGGGCAGCATCACAGATTCACTTCATTGCGGTCCAAGGGCAAGGGAAACATTTGTTTATTTCGCCTCTCAGTGCTCTGATTTTCCTCAGGCATTCATACTGTTTAGGTGACAGGGGATAAAATAACAAATGTCCAACCTAGTTTATAAATTAGTGTGATAACATTAACTGATTAGTCCCCTTAGGTGATGATAAGTTTGGAGGACCATTGCTCTGTCTCTTAGCTCTGTCCTCTTCTTTCCAAGATAGAGTTGAGGATGTGTGTGGGGTGGGGAGGGCAATGTGACCTTGGTGGAAGGGAGAGTCAGCTGACCCATGTAGTTCTGCTTGCATCCCTGAGTGCATCCTGATGCATACTCCATGCCTCTGTGGGTGATGTCTGCCTCCTTTCACCGGGGATCTACTTTCTCTCAGCTCAGTGATGTTGCTGTGCACACAGTCACCTCTTAGCTCCTGCTGAGTCTCTGCCACAGCAAGCCTGATAATTTTCTCCCAACTTCTGAAGCAGAGTTCCCTTGCTCTTGACCGAGCAGAGCCCGCAGCAAGCTTGCTAGCTCTCCGTGGAGTGCCCTGTGTGACTGGCACGCTGGCCTTCTGGAGAGCAACTATCACAAGAAACCTGATGCTCTTTATTTAAGGCTGAGTTTTCTTTCTTCCTCCGGTTTGTGCCTGTAGCAGCAGGCTGCATTCCTGCAGAGGGAGAGCCCTGTGTGGCTAGTTACCTCCTTTATTCCCTCTCTCTGGCTTCTTCTCTTTCTTCCTTCCACTCCCTGGGCTGCGGAAGAAAGGAGGGGGTAGGATAGGGAGGGCGGAATGTGTTGCATTTGGCTGGCACCAATGCCATCTGGCACTGGTTTCCTGGGGCCGCGGCAGCTGTTTCAAGTCTCTTGTGGGCACTTCTGTCTTTCTAATCCCTCTGCTAACCCCTCTGAATGCAGCCTCCGGCTCAGGTGGGACCGCTGCGTGGCTTCCTCCACGGCCTCCTACCCATCAGTCTACCTTCAACTCTTTCTGTCCCCTCCTCGAGGCCCTCCCAGGTCAACGATTCTACTGCAAGCTCCACATCTGGTTTTACCAAACCATGGCCTTTGATCATTTCTCTGTGGGAGTGCCCTCGCTTCTCCTAGCAGCCCTCTCTACTCACTGACCTCTTCAGTCAACCTCGTAGCACTTTTCAAACATGAAACAAAAGTCCACTGTGTCCCCAAACTTTACAGAGAAATCTTAACCTGCATTTAGTCGCTTTTTTGTTGAAGTTGCCATTTTTAATTTTATTTTAAAGATATGGGGTACATTTCAGCGGTAGGTACATAAGTGGTCATCATACTGGTGAACTTTGGGCCTCCCATTGGACCTAACCTTGCCAGGTTTGGGATCAGGTATACCCTTATTAGTGGTATGTGCCACTTCCCTCCCCTGGTGGTGTCCCTGCTACTGCCAATTCCTTTAATGCAATATTATGCTACATGTTCAGGAGATATTGCCATTTTTATCTTGAATCTAATCAGAACCCAACTGCTTCCTTGTGGCATCCACTGACATTAAGTGAAGGGAGGCCTTCTCTTGGGATCAGGGCTGAGAGATGGTCTCCCCAGCTAAAGTAAGCTGTCTGGTTTCTAGCTACCCTTGTTGTAGCGCTCATCATGCTGTACAACTGTCTATCTGTGTGTTTGTCTACCTGCTAAACTATCAGTGTTCTGAGGGCAGAATCTTCATCATCATATGAAACAATTGGCCTTGGCTTCCAGCAGGCAGCCAGACGTTCTCAATGGAAGTACATCACCACCAAGCAGGGGGAATATAATGGTCTAGCACCCTCCAAAGGATCAAAATCCATACATAAGTGGCACAGGGTATCTGTGGTCCTAAAATATTATGGGGAAGGAACACAGTTAGGAAAAGAATGTTGATAGTCAAAAAAAACTGGCAGACACTGAACCAGCACAATGTAGACAACAGGGAATATGGGTTGGCTGAGGGCATGAATGAGTTAATGAATGGCCCTATTTCTCTTCATTGTGATTCTCCCTTTTAGTGCCTACCAGCGTGTTTCAAGAGGCCAGTGATTCCTCCTCCTAAACCATCTCTGCTCCTATATACCATGAGTTTGGGTGTGTTGCTTCAAGATCACGTCAAGCAAAGATGAAATGGCCTTTTGACCTTTTACTTTATGTGACGTTCATAGCATTCCTTTTTATTAATATCTCCTGTTTAGTGCCTTTGTTCTCAAGAGTATAAAGTCTTTTCACCAAGTTGGCTTATAGTTACAATATGTTTGCAAAAACCTGCACCACCCTCTGAAAATAGTTTCACTAGTAGACTTGAACATTTATACATAAATATGATTTCTCTTCCTTTTTTTCCCTTTTTCAGTACTGGCAATTTAAGTAATATTTTTGAAAAGAGAAAGTGCTTGAGCAATGTCTGTGTATGTGAAAATATGTTATATACTCATAGGTACTTGTAAATATTTAACTGTATAACCACTAGGCAAACTTTGAGCTGATACCACGCATAGGAATGTATAACTGTTAAGAACAAATAACAGTCACAAAGTAGTACATCAATAATGTTATAATTCTCATAAATAATAAGTATTTGGGAAATAAAAGTATCAATAATTCAATGAAGGATTATTCTATATGAATAAATAATCTGTTTCTTAGAAGCTAAGTTTGAATAGAGTTCAATGTCATTCAAGCAACTGTTGAACATATTTTATTTCAAAAACAGAAGAATAGTAATGATACCTAAAGTTTATGTAGTATTTTTTACATATCACAGTGTTTTATATGATTGATTTTGTTCAGTTTTAAACATTATAATTATTTTAGAAAAAATGTTATCAACCCAGTTTTGATAAAATAAGGTTCTGAAAAATTAAGTGATTTCTCTAAGATCACACCATGAGTGAACAGAAAAATGAAGATTAAAATGTAGAGACCCATGTTGCTTCATCTATGCTTTTCTGTCTCAGAAATGAATCTTCCAATTCTTTATGGAGTTTTTTTCCTAAACTGAGACTTAAGAAAGATGCAATTATTATAACAATCTGAAGGAATTACATTAAAATGTATAGTCAAAATTGCTCTTGACTCATTCACAATGTCCATTCATTGTCTGAGGAAAAGAGTGATTCAGCAGAATGCAAAAGTCAATTTGGGGGCTTAAATTTTTCAAAATAATTTAGAGCATAAAAAAAAATTTAGCCAGGCTCAGTGGCCCAGCCTGTAATCCCATGCCTCAGGAGGCTGAGGTGAGTGGATTGCCTGAGTCCGTGGGTTCGAGACCCACCTGGGCAACTCGGTGAGACCTCATCTCTACAATAAATAAAAAAACTAGCCGGGTGTGGTAGCGCGTGCCTGTAGTTCCAGCTACTTGGAAGACTGAGGTGGAAGGATTGCCAGAGCCCAGCAGGTTGAGGCTTTGGTGGCCGGGAGTGGCCACTGCACTCCAGTCTGGGCAACAGAGTGAGACTCCAACTCAAAAAAAAAAAAAAAATTTTAAAGAATGAAGAATATGAATTAGAACATTTTTCTTTTCTCCTGTAAAATTTCCCTACCCCAGGTTATATGATGATTTTAGAGCAACACTATCCAAGCTACTGGCTACTAGGGGTTACTTAAATTAATTAAAACTAATAAAACTCAAGATTCAATTCTTTAGTCTCTTCTTTAGTCATATTTCAGGTGCTCAATAGCCAAATGTGACTGGTGGCTACCATATTGAATGGCACAAATATAGAACATTTCTATCACTTACAAAACATCCTACTGGAATAACACCTCTCTAGAAACTGAAAGGAAGTTCAGGATGAGGAGGGAGGACTAGAGACTAAACGACAGACTGAAGTATCAATATGTGTTCCTGAGAAAATGCTTGAGCCCCGTCGTCCACTTACCACCATGGGAGCAGGCATTTTAATCAAGAGCTGAAGGGTCTTACGTTTCAGTCACAAGTAGTCTATATGAAAACAGCAACATTCCAGAATTCTCCATGCCTGAGCATAGCACAGAGGCAGGAGAATATAAATGACTGTGGGGATTATCTTGGCACATGGCCTTGGGATGGTCTCGTGAAGTTCTTATGTACACCAGTACGGCCCAGGGAACAGTCAAACATTACTTTTTTTAGGCCCCAAACTAGAAAGGTATACAGGCATACCTCATTTTATTGCAAGTCACTTTATTGTTATTTGCGGATACTGCTTTTTTTCTTTCTCTTTCTTTCTTTCTTTTTTTTTTTTTTTTTACAAATTGGAAGTTTATGACAACTCTGTGATGAGCAAGTTGAATGGTGTTGTTTGTCTAACAACATGTGCTCACTTTGTGTCCCTACATCACATTTTGGTGTTTATTTGAATATTTAAAACTTTTTCATGAGTATGGTTTCTGTTATGGTGATCTGTGATTGCTCATCTTTGATGTTACTACTGCAACTATAAGGGACGCCACAAACTGTGCTCATGTGAGGTAATGAATTTAATCAGTAAATGTTTATATGTATTCTAATTGCTCCACTTATCAATCATTCTTCCATCTCTCTCCCTCTCCCCAGGTCTCCCTATTCCCTGTGACACAACAATATTGAAATTGGGCCAGTTAATAACCCTTTGATGGCCTCTAAGTGTTCAAGTGAAAGGAAGAGTTGCATGTCTCTTACGTTAAATCAAAAACTGAAAATAAATAATTAAACTTACTGAGAAAGATATGTCAAAAGAGGAGACAGGCCAAAAGGTAGGCCTCTTGCTCCAAACAATTAGCCAAGTTTAAATGCAAAGGGAAAAGTCTTGAAGGAAACTAAGTTTTACTCTAATAAACACACAAGTGATAAAAAAGCAAAACAACTTTATTGTTGATATGGGGAAAGTTTTAGTTGGAGGGATAGAAGATCAAACCAGTCACAACCTTCCATTAAGTCAAAGCCTAATCTAGAGACAGAATCTTTGACTCACTGAAGGCTGAGGAGATGAGAAAACTTCAGAAGAAAAGTTGGCTCATGAAATTTGGGAAAATAAGCCATCTCTGTAACATGAAAATACAGGTTGAAGCAGCAAGGGCTGATGGAGGAGCTGCAGCAAGTTATGTAGAAGATCTTTTTTGCCATGCAGTCTACAACTGTTTTATCTACATTGAAAATCTGGGGAAGGCGGCTATACTTAAATGCCATATTTTCTATGTAGACAAAATGGCCATAGACTGGTAAAAAAGATGTCATCTAGGACTTTCATAGCTAAAGAGAAGTCAATGCTTTGCTTCAAAGCTTCAAGCAACAGGCTAACTCTCTTGTTAAGGGCTAATGCAGCTGGAGATTTTAAGTTAAAACAATGCTCATTTACTATTTTGAAAATCTTAGGGCTCTTAATCATTATGCCAAATCTTCTCTACCTATGCCCTATAAATGAAGCAATGAGTCTTGAATGACAGCACATCTCTTTATAGCATGGCTTAGTGAATAGTTTAAGCCCACTGTTGAGACCTATTGCTCAGAAGAAAAGATTCCTTTCAGAAGATTACTGCTCATTGCCAATGCACCTGGTCACCCAAAGACTCTGATAGAGATATACAAGGAAATTAATGTTTTCATACTGAGTAACACAGCATCTATTTTGCAGTCCACAGATGAAGGAGAAATTTCAACTTACATGTCTTACTAGTTATGAAATACATTTTATAAGACTACAGCTGCCATAGGAAGTGATTCCTCTGATGGACCTGGGCAAAGTAAATTGAAAACCTTCTAGAAATGATATACCATTCTAGATGCCATTAGTAACATTTGTGACTCACAGGAAGAGGTCAAAATAGCAATATTAACAGGAGTTTGGAAGAAGTCAATTTCAATTCTCATAGACGACTTTAAAGGCTGCAAGACTTCAGTGGAAGAAGAAACTATAGATGTGGTAGAAACAGCAAGAAAGCTAGAATTAGAAACGAGGTCTGAAGATATGACTAATTGTTTCAGGCTCATGACAAAACTTGAACAAATGAGAAGTTGCTTCTTATGGATGATCAAAGAAATTGGTTTCTTATAGAAGTATAATTAACCAAAAGCTATTCTAAAGAAGGTTACATGATTACACTTTAGAAACTTCAGGAGGAGATTCTTTTTTTTTTTTTTTTTTTTTGTGAGTTGGAGTCTCACTCTGTCGCCCAGACTGGAGTGCAGTGGCCGCTCCCGGCCACCACAGCCTCGACCTGCTGGGCTCCGCCGATCCTTCCGCTTCAGCCTTCCAGTAGCTGGAACGACAGGCATGCACTACCATGCCCGGCTAATTTTTGATTTATTGTAGAGATGAGGTCTCGCCAAGTTGCCCAGGCGGGTCTCGAACCCACGGGCTCAGGCAATCCGCTCACCTCAGCCTCCCAAGGCGCGGGATTCTTAATTGCTCACAAAACGGTAATGGTTAAAAGAATTCAAACATGCTCTAATATGCATGTTTTATCAGAAAATGTATGGAAAGCA
This sequence comes from Cephalopachus bancanus, assembly GCA_027257055.1. Lineage (NCBI taxonomy): Eukaryota > Metazoa > Chordata > Mammalia > Primates > Tarsiidae > Cephalopachus > Cephalopachus bancanus. Next base: position 2,304,184 of record JAPVLO010000255.1, read on the forward strand.
GGTTACTAATCAGTGATAAAATTTATGTTTGAATGAATTTTTGACACCGTATGTGTGTCCACCTAGAGCCAAAGAAAGGAATTCAAGAAAAATGTCATATTAAAATGTGTAATTATATATGAGGAAAAATGTTACTGACATTTTTTGAGAGATTTGCCTTCTTCTTATATTTTAAATGTTCATCAAGTGTAACAATATTCACATTAGCGTTTCTTGATTGGCCAGCATCCTTTCCTTCTGCCTGACTTCCCTAATCTTTATTTGATGCACACATTTTTAGTTATGAAGCAGCATTACTCCCGGCATTAGTTAGCGGCTGAAGAAATGCTGTATACAGAGATTTTAGTTTCATTTTTTATTCCCTTACAAAGTTGTAAACATTGTTCATACATTCTGAGTGGGTAGATACTCCAGCGCAGCATTCTGGCTCCAGGGCTCCTCCCATACATCCATGTGAGGCCTGTCTGCACCATGCAGAGGGGACCTGGATACCACAGAGAGTCATTTTGGGGTACTTGATGATTTTAAAAATTTCCTCTTTCCTTTCTCTTGTTTTTTTTCTTCTTTTCTGCTTTATTTTCTCTCTTCTTCATTATGTGATAGATGTTTTCATGTGCACATATGTACCGGGTTGCCAAAAAAATGTGTGCACATTTTAAGAGATGTTATCTATGTATTACCTTTTGAAGTTGAGTTGAATTAAGGTAGCCACGTTTAGTGTGACGTTCTGACGTTCACTCAAAAGATGATAGCATCACCATGTGACAGGAAGTGCAAAGAAAATGGCAGAAGCACAAGTTGTCATTCGAGGAACACAAGACCATTTTGAAGTGGTATTTGAAATTTGAGAATGTTGTGGAAGGACAGCGAAAATGGAGATGTGAGCATGCAACAGAGCCTCCAACACGCCTAACAATTGCACGTATCCATGATAAGATTAAGAAGAATGGTCCTGTGTGTGATGAACACAAGGGAAGATCTGGGAGACTTCGCACAGCAACAAGTCCTGAAGTCGTCAGAAGTGTCTGGATGCTGATAGTAACCATTTTGAGAACCTCTTGTAATTGCAGAAGTCAAACATGACTTGTATTCATTTTTTTGTTATCAGTATATATTGAGTATTGCAATTTTATTTTATTTATTTATCTATTTATTTTTGAGTTGGAGTCTCACTCTGTCGCCCAGACTGGAGTGCAGTGGTCGCTCCCGGCCACCGCAGCCTCGACTTGCTGGGCTCGGCGATCCTTCCGCCTCAGGCTTCCATGTAGCCGGAATTACAGGCATGCGCTACCATGCTTGGCTGATTTTTTAATTTATTGTAGAGATGAGGTCTTGCTGCCCAGGCGGGTCTCGAACCCACGGGCTCAGGCAATCCACTCACCTCAGCCTCCCAAAGGCGCGGGATTACAGGCTGAGCCACCGAGCCCCGCTGAGTATTGCAATTTTAATACAGTTTTTTCCTTTTAAAAATTATGTATACATATCTTTGGCACCCTCTGTGTTGTTTACTGTTTATACCATTGACAAACTATCAAAAACAACTCCTAGCACCATGCAGATCACACGTCTGGATGATCAACCAAAGTCTTACTTTCCATTAAAAATGTTTTAAAGTACTATAATACAACTAATGTTCAGAAAAGAGCTTTCAAGATGGCCTTGAATGCTGCTCAGAGTGCAGCAAAACAAATCTCCTTCATTAGAAGGGACCACCAGAGGAGGAAGGCCACTTCGCTGGAAATGTACTTTGCACCCAAAACAGGTAAAATTTCTGCCTCAAGGGGCTATAAGTTACACTTATTCCACTGCTTCTCAGCATCTCATCTGGGGGAAATGAATTCAGAGTTTCATCACTCTGTAAATGCTCTGTAATTAGCATCTTCTTTGCATATGTTTCCTATAAATGATCCGTCAGAGTAAAGTTCCTGTTGGCCACTCTGGTAAGAAAGCTGCACATTAGGTGTTTTTTAAAAGCTGCTTCATACTAGCTAGGGATGCCTTTTCCAGAGGAATTTGTATTGTTACAGGAAGCATTTTTTTTTAAGTAGAATATGTTGTAAACTCTTCCCAGGCATACCAGACCTTAAACTCTAGGGAGATGTGGTCTGGAAGATTGAGAAGGCATATTACTTCCTCAACTTTTCTTTCATTACTTTTTGTCCCACATGGAAATACTTAAACAAAGCTGTAACCTTACTTATGAGCATGGAGCAGAGGCCAAGAGAAGGAAATACAAACAACAGTGTTCTTATATATGAATGTCTTGATATATATATATATATATATATATATATATATATATATACACACACACACACACACACACACACATATACATGTACATGAATATTTCTTCCCAAATGAGTACTGAGCCATTCTCATTAATACTTAAAAAAACTTTCTCATGCAATTATTATTTTCAAAATGCTTGTATATACACATACAACCATACATAAATGCTCTTCCCAGCTACTCTATAAAGTAGATAAGACATATTAATTGTTATCCCCAATTATTTTGCAAGTACAATATAATGAGGAAAATAATTTGCCTGGCATAAAAGTTGATTAGTGATAGAGTTAGAATTAAAATTCAAAATTACAGATTCTTATTTTAGTGCTCTGAGCATTGTACTTTAGAAAAATTTACTGCTCAAAGAGGCCACAGTATTTCTGTTTCTTAATCTCACAGCATGTTGATTGTCAAAGTGTAGCATATAAAACAATATGCTTTACTCATGGACTATTTCCACCTGTTCTTTGGAAATGAAGACATTATCAGCATGTAGGCCAGTCAGGTGAATTGCTCCATATGGGAATTCAGTGATCAAACAGGGCTTCTGTTGGAGGTGTTAGCAGCATATCCAAATCAACTCACTAGGCCTTCCTTTGACGTGAGGGTAAACCAGAAACTGGAATCTCTTACTGCATCACGAGAAGTATGAAATGTCTGAAAATATATGGGTAATAAGAGGGAATATTGTATAAATAATTTATGTGCCAGCATTGCCTTTAAATCTTGCTGTCTCCTCTCCAAAAAGCACCCTGTGAGGTGTTAGTCCCATCGCCAAGTGGAGACACCAAACCCTTTATGGCTAATGACACTGGTTTCATTTTAAATCTGAATGACAGGAAGTTGCCCTTTACAGGTAGGAATCAGCAACATTTTAGCCACTTACACTTCCTTATTGCCACCCTTCTGTCCAGGTCTTTAAGGAAATCTATTTACAGAACAACACTGAAGTGGTAACTACTGCTGGATTTAATTCTTAAGTGATAATACTGTTAATTGATACTCTTATCAAGGTGAATGATTTCCACTACATTGCTTGGAGGGAAAAATAGTACTACGAACAACCACTAAGTGAGCATTTCAAGCCAGGCAGTTTGATCTGACTCAAACCATTGGCAAACCAGAGATGAATATCAAGACTGGTCTGTGATGTGGTCAAATAAACTTTAAAAACACATATTACTGTGTCTCCACCATGAAATCTCACTTTACTCTTATCACAGGTGTTCAGCATATTCCATGCTTCCTTCTCCCACTTTATCCCTGATGTGTGCCCTTTATTCTCAATGCTCAATGAAAAGATTGATTCATTCTGAGCTACCTCTTGTCTGAATTATCGTATCTTTCTCGTTGAACTCTGTGTTTCTTTTTGTTGTCGAGTTAATCAAAATTGTAGCCACAAAAAATAAAGATTTCTGTTCAGAAACTGCATCTTCACCATCATCTTTGAATAGGAATAGAAGCATTTTGAGAGAGGAGCTACAGAAGAATAAATACTTGAATTGAAAGAATTGCAATGGACTATATCATTCTTTGATGTCTTCCCTGTCACCTCCCAGAGTCTTTGCAAGGGAAATATTCACCAGTACAGGATTATAGAATTATGTGGCAGCTGAGTCTATTCATATAAACTAATAGAGGGAAACTAAAGTACATTTAAACAAATAGCCTGATAGTTCAAAACAACTATAATCAAAAGTAATTTGTATTTGTTTGTCTTTGGTTAAGATACATGGTCACTTTAGAGAATTCACCAGTTTTACCATCCTACACTTCCGAAACTGATTCCTGTTTGCAGATCGTCTGAATATATAAAGACTTCTTTAGTGCACATTGATGACACACGTGTTTATGAAAAATTTCTAGTCTCTTCCAGCAAAAGCAAAGTGTTCTTGAGTTCATTGGGGAGAGTTTTATACTTTCAGCAGAAGAGAAAGGCTGAATATTCAACCCAAGGTTGGCGAATGTGTGGGAGGGGTGTGAAGCCCTTGGCATTGTGATTTCTACCACTTTCTATGACTACAGTGTCCTAAGCTTTGTGGAATTATTGTGAGAGAAGGTGAAAGACAGAGTGACGAGAGCCTGCAGACCTGTTACTTAAGTCTTAAGTGAGCTTTCAAGTGATATACACACAAGATGTTCCCCACAAAGACTTTTATTTTTCTATGAAAAACACCTTTAGTTGAAGGTTTTGTAAAGTGACAAATTCTACCAACTGTAAACCTTGTTACATTCAGTATAGGGAGCTGAACTCTATTACAATTGAATATTTTAAGATCACAAAATATTAGGAGTTAAACAACATTTATAAAGTATTGTAGTAGGTTGAATAATGACTGCCCAGAGACATCATGTCCTCATCCTCAAAACTTGTATATGTTACCTTGTTTTGAAAATGATCTTTGCAAATGAAATTGAATTACAGATGTTGAGATGAGAGTAGTCTGGATTATCTGGGTGGGCCTGAAATGTTATCACAAATGCCATGATTTCACAGAGGAAAAGTTAAAACAAAGGTGGAAACAGAGATTGAAATGGTGCAGCCGCAGGTAAGGGATACCACAGTTTCCGGCACTGCTGAAAGCTATGACAGAGGCAAGAAATGGATTCTCTTTCAAAATGTCCAGGAGAAACCAACTCCACCAACAACTTGATTTGAACTTCTAGCCTCTAGAACTATGAGAAAAGAGATTTCTGTTGTTTTAGGGCAATGTGTTTGTGATAATTTGCTATGGCAACCCTCAAAAACTAATATAGATATTTATAATACATCATATTAATTTCTAAGACAGTTATTCTTCTTATAAATGAACTATGAACTCTTGTTACTAGAATACCATGTATGTAGTACTTATTACCCAGTACTATAAAAGAAATAAACTGAGAGGGGGAAAAATAAATCCTGAGACCAGAAAATTGGAAACTTGCAGGAAACAAAATATGAAGATCTGGAAGGAAAAAAAATGTACAAATGAATTCAGATATTTTAAGCATGGCTTTTAATGAAAGTAGGAATTCGTTGCTATGCCATTTCCTCCAGTTTCCCTGAGGCTGCCTTTTAAATCTATTTACCTGATCCATTATAAGAGGGAGTTTAATTTAACTTTGCTTTTTACAGATGGATAACATGCTTTTATTCAAAAAGTCAACGTTTTGTAGACTCTAAAAGGGAAAAGTAAACTACACTGGACTTCGTGAAAGTGTTGGTATCTTTAGAAGTTAATTTTTTGTTTGTATTTAGAAGAAAAAAATGAGAAAGAGAAAAGAAGGAAGGAAGGAAAGAAGGAGAGTGAGAGGAAGAGTGAAAGAGAAAAAGAAGGGAGGAAAGAAGGGAAGGAGAAGGGAGGGAGGAATAGAAAAGAGGTTATAGTGTTAATGATCAGGCTGCTGAGGAAATTGTTTTTTAATCAGTCATCTCTGGGCTAGCCTGAGACAAAACTTGAAACTGAGTAGAATCTCTCAATGGTGCCCTCCTTACTTTTGCTTCGACCTCACCTACTGAAATGAAAGAATGTGTTTAAAAACACATTCATGCCAAAGCATTGAAGAATTGATATATTAAACATCTGTAGTGGAGACTCTTAGTTTAACCCCCAGTGCTCATTCTCCTCTCGGTAATGGAATTTCCCATTTTTAACTGTAGTCAGGATAAAAGCTTCATTTTCCAGAACCCCTTACAGTGAAGTGTGGATACAAGAGGAAGATGAAAATATTCTTAAAGGGAGGAAAATGTATTTCCTTATTAGTTGCTATAATGAACAAATATATTATAACTTAATTCCCAGAAGCCATCTTAGGCTAGAAATAAAAGCTGGCAGACAAATATTATATAAGGAGGCCTGATGCCATGATTGACCATGACATGCAAGCCAACTGCTTAGCACAATGTCTAGCCCCAAATAAGTGCTCATTAGATATTTTCTATTAATTTTATAATAGTATTAGAGATTGATTACAATATACTAGATATGTTACACATATCTCATTTAGTCTTCACAATAAATCGATGTTAGGTATTATTATCACACTCACTATACATATAGAAAAAAAGTTCTGAAAGATAAACTTCCCAAAGTCACAGAGCTAGTAACTGGCATATGAGGCAGTCCTATTAAGACTGTCTGACTCTCCATTGACTTGCTGTCTCTGATCATCCTAAAGTTTTTCTAAGGTTATATAAGTTTTTTTGTTGTTGCTGTTATTTTTTTGTTTGTTTTTTTTTTAGTTGGAGTCTCACTCTGTCACCCAGCCTCAACCTGCTAGGTTCTGGCGGATCCTTCTGCCTCAGCCTTCTAAGTAGAGTAGCAAATTTTACTGTGTATACAAGGAATAAATGCACTGAGGCAGATAAGATGTTGCTCTTTAAAAACAAACATAAAAATAATAAGTGGAACAAAATGAAATCTGTAGGGAAAAGAATATTTTGGATGAGATTTCTGGTATTTCCTGCTAGCAATCACACAGGAAATGTATTTTTCATTCTTTTCCCCAACCCTTACACTCAAGATTTCAGCACTTCTATTTCAGACTGGAGGTCACAAGGTCCTCAGGAGAAAAAACAAATGTATGGATGTAAAACAAAAAAGAAAAAAGAAACCCTCCACATTGCATGTAGAAAGCTTACAACGTTCCTTGATATGAGAAGAAAGTTTGAAGAAATTTTTCAACTGACCAATAGTTTCCCTCTTTTTATTTCCATTGTTTCCCTCTTTTTGTTTCCATTGTATGAAACAATTTGACCACCTTTCTGAAAAAAGCTTCAACTTTTTAAATGAAGGTAATTTATTTACATATATTTTGAGCATTCTGAACAAAAATAGTATGTGACATTAGATTGTGGAGCACAATCTTCCAGACTCATCAGAAGGCAGAAATGTGTTAAAATTACAGTATCATTTTATCTTTCATTCCAATGCAATTAAATTATTTCTTTGCAAATGTGGTTGCATATAAGGTAGTTAGAGTATTTAATAACTGGCTGAACAAAGAAGCTTAGCCAATGGCAACATTAGAGTGATGTCTCAGAGTTCTTTATTTGATTAGAATTTATTCAATAATTTGGAGATAAGAACACACCAAATTTGTGTGATGTGGAGAGGTTAGCTATTATGTGATGCTGGTAAATTAGCTTTTGCTATATAAAAAACTACCCCCAAAACTTTGTGGCTTAAAACAATGGGCATTTATTAGCTCATAGTTCTATGGGTCAATATTTTGGTCTGGGTTCAACTGGGCCATCTTGCCCACCAGGCCTAGATGTAAACATACCTTGGCTGAGGCTCTCTCATGTGTCTACAATCTATTGCAAGTTGGCTTAGACTGACTGACCATGGGATGAGATGCCCAATTTTTCTACATGATCTTTTATCCCCCAACAGTTGAGCTTGGACTTTTTTATCTTGCAGTTTCATGGTTTTAAAAGCAACTAAGAAGAGGATAAGCCCCTATTGCAGTCACGTCTCAGGTCGCTGCTGTGTTTTGTTTACACTGGTTCATTGGCTAAAGGGAGTGTTTTGTTTACACTGGTTCATTGGCTAAAGGGAGTCACATAGCCAAGCCCAGAGTAAGTATAGCAGGGACTAGCAAAGTTCATGGATAAAAGTAAGTGTGAAATATTAGAAGCCAATACTACAACTGTTTAACACAGATGATAAATAAGAAACTTTAATAACTTTATTATAGAGACAGGAAGTACAAGTAAGGATTGGGTACATAGGTAATCTATGTGTGGGTAAATAAGAATTTTTAAAAATAACGGCAAGCATGGTGGTCCAAAATACAGGGAGAAATCTCAGAGGAATAAATATAGAATGTAGCCCAGCAGTCAGAGCATCCCTATATAGGTAGAGAATAAAGGAGATCTGAATTCATTTTAGTCCCATTGGTAACAAGTACAGTGTAAATCAACAATGTGAACTGTCTGCTGGAAGAAAGAGAATGCATGTAACTTTAGGTGCCTCGCTGGAAGTAGAGATGTCAAACCAATGGAGCCCTTAGTCCCAGGACTCTGCAGGGTTCATACCAGACCAGTTCTGGGTACAATACTTGGCAAGAGAGAGTGGAACACAGAGTCCAGAGGAGTGTGCCCTGGGTGATAAGGAGCTGGAGATGCATTGTAAGCAGGTCCTTTTGAGGCTATGTGGATGTTCAGGCTTCAAAGAAGCAGGACTGAAGATGTGAAGATAGCATGATGATAGTGTGCTTCAAATACTTCAGAAGTATTAAAAACAAGTAGTGCCAGGTACAGTGGCTCACACCTGTAATCCCAGCACTTTGGGAGATGGAGGTGAGAGGACTGCCTGAGCCCATGGGTTCGAGTCAGCCTGGGCAACTTGGTGAGACTTCATTGCTACAATATATCAAAAAATTACCTGGGCATGTGGGTGTGTGTCTGTAGTTCCAGTTACTTGGAAGGCTGAGGCGGAAGGATTGCCTGAGCCCAGCAGGTCAAGGCTGTGGAAGTCATAAGTGTACCAGACTCCGACTCATAAACAAAACAAAACAAAAAAGTAAGCAGGGTCATGGCTTTGGAAGGGAGAGGGAGCTATTAAGTAGAAACTACATGATATCATGGTAGGGGGAAAAGCTTTACAATTATTAGAGGTGTCCATGAATGGAGTGAGCAGTCTATTGTTGGGGAGCGAGCTTTCTTTCACTAGAAGTGTGCAGGCAGAGGATGGCTGCCACTGGGAAGGCCCTAGACAAGGCCCTCTGCTGCAGGGGGCTCCCAAACCTGGCTGCAACTCAATCCCCTGAGGAGCTTTGGAAAGTGCAGATTCCTGCATAATGAACATTTGTATACCTAACTGGGAATTGTACCCCACAACTTTAAAATTTAAAAGTTAAAAACAAAAACAAACAAAAAAGTGCAGATGCCATGGCACACCTCTAGGAAGGAATTCGTACAGCTGCACTTTAAACTGCTCATGGGAGATATCAATACAGGCCTGGGTTTTGGAGCCATTGTTCCAGAGGGTCAACAAATAACAGTTCTGTATGGCCCTAGAGCTAAGAATCACTTTTACCTTAATATCTGGCAACATGGAAAAATCATATAAAGTTTCAAATGTCAGTGTCTATAAATAAAGATTTATTGGGACACATCCATGCTTATTCTTTATATATTGCCCGCAACAGTACAACAGCAGAGTTGAGTGGTTGTCACATACGGCCCACAAACTCCAAAACATAGATTATCTGGCTCTTTACAGAATCATTTCTGCCAATCTCTGCTCTAAGATTTTTGTCAACAAAAGTGTGGTTTCACCAGGAAGTTTGTAATAAAAATAGAATCTCAGCTTCTACCCCAGTCTTACTGAATGAGAAAATGCATTTTAAATTAAATGTGATTAGTGTGCACAGTAGAGTTTGAGAAGCACTGCTCTAAGACATTGATAAATTCCTTTTTTTTTTCTTGAGTTGGAGTCTCACTCTGTCACCAGATTGGAGTGCAGTGGCCGCTCCCAGCCACCGCAGTCTCGACCTGCTGGGCTCCGGCGATCCTTCCGCCTCAGCCTTCCAAGTAGCTGGAACTACAGGCACACGCTACCACACCAGACTAGTTTTTTTATTTATTGTAGTGATGAGGTCTCACCAATTGCCCCGGCAGGTCTCAAACTCACGGGCTCAGGCAATCCACTCACCCCAGCCTCCCAAGGCGAGGGATTACAAGCTGAGCCACCGAGCCCGGCTGATAAATTCCAGTTTCTACAATCTGATTACATTTAAACGTTATTGTACATTTTTTTGTGTCAATCATATAAGAATAAAAATGTGGCCCCAAATAGACTGATATTGGATAAAGTAATTATTTAGTAAAAATGATGAGATATTACTAGCGTTCTCCTTTAAGTATATTGAACACACTTTTAAGTGACCTTAGAAGTCCACTGGTAAAACAAAAGTGTACAGAGTTCTTTCAATCAGTATTATGAAAATTGGAGCAATCTTCCCAACCCCCAGTTCTTAGCTTCTAATATTAGGTTGATGCATATGTATATAGTGTTAGCGTTTGGTATGGCAACACAGTGGTGTTGAGGGTTTATTTATTGTTTGTCATTTGTCATTTGGAGTGACAATGTTGTGCTTGTGAAGATGCCTTGCACTGTGCAGATCTAGAGAAAGCTAGGGCTATTTGGGGGCTAAAGAAGATAGAGAGTTCAGTGAAGAAACGCAATCACTTCCGACATATCTTCTGTTTGAGTTTAACAGAGGAGTAAAGGCAGCAGTGGAGGCAGCTCAGAGTATTTGTGCCATGTGCAGGGAGAATGCCATCAGGGAAAACAAGACAAGAAAATGGTTTGTTACTTCAAAGAGGGCCAGTTTGACCTGAGTGACTCTCCATGTTCAGGAAGATCTTAGGGTTTTGATGAAGTTCATTTAAATGCTAAGTTAATCCATGATGATCCACATCAGTCAACCTGAGAATTGACAAAGGTGATGGACTGTGAGAAGTCAACCGTCATGCAGCATTTGCCTTCCATGGGCAAATGAAAACTGCTATAATCTTATGCATCAATCCAATAATATTCTCCAATGAAGGGCCTCAGAAGTTCTCAGAGAAATGGGCAATTCTAGGGCTGGAGTAGTCAATATGCAAGATGAAAGAAAAATAAAAACAAACAACCAGGAGATGAATATGTCAAATGGACGAATACAATAGAAGGAGCTCTCAATGGCCAAAGTTGGAGCAATTTAAGTAACAAAATAAATAAGGTAGCATTTAATTATAACCCAAGGTATGAAATAAATCATCACAAATTCATATCGAAATAAACAAATGACCAGACAAATAAATGAATGGGAGAGAAGAGATAAATCTCTTGTAAAGAGGAATTCCAAATACAATGCAAGTACTTGGCCTTCAAGGAGACAGAACATAAGTCCCCTACTCCTCATGTGTGGGCTGTACATAGTTACTTTTTTTTATTTTTTTTTTACAAAGAGTACAGTATGGAAAGAGGTACATCATCCAAAAGTTACAGTATGGAATAACTTTACAGTGGAGGAACCCAACAAGCATTGCCTGATCCAGGTGATCATGATCAAGGTCAATATCAACAGTCACAAGTCACGTGGGTAGCACATACCTTTGATAGGCTATAATGAAAATGGCACTTTACACCTGAGACATTCCTTCCCCAAACCCATAACCTCAGTCTAATCATGGGGAAAAAAAGTCATAAAAATTCCAATTGAAGAGATTCTACAAATATCCAGTACTCCTCAAAATTGTCAAGATCACCAAAAACAAGGAAAACCTGAGAAATTTTCATAGCCTGGAGAAACCTTGGAAGACGTGACAACTAAATATAGCATAGTATTCTGGGTAGGATTCTGGAACAGAAAAAGGACACCAGGTAAAAACAAGGAAATGTGAGTAAACTATACACTTTTGTTAATAAGGTTCATTAATTGTGACAAATGTTCCACGTTAATGTAAGATGCTAATTATAAGATAAACTGTATTATACAGCGTACCTGGGAACTCTATACTTTCTCCACAATTTTTGTGTGAATCCAAATTATTGTAATTTTTAAAAAATGTAAAATAATTGGGGCCATGTTGCGCTTTGGTCATTCATTTTCCTTTCCTTAAGAAGTTACCTATCAAATTCGTCTAGAACTCTTTTTTAATTAGGTTGAATATATATCATAAATTACAAATTAAGCCATTAATTTATGCCCTCAATCACATCATGGTACATTGCTTAGTTCTTCCAGTCACAAACCCTTTTAATTTGATTGAATGACTGAAGATTTAATATTAATTGCTCTACCAACATGGCTAGTCTTACCAGAGAGTGAATCCTTGCTGGGTTTCTGTTGCAGAAGCAAGAAGGGAGACCCATGTGGTCTGAATATAGGTTGAAGTTTTGAAGTGATTCTGACACATGGAGACACAGAATTTTAACCTTCCTGCTTTTTGGAAATGTGAATGGCTGCTGAGAGCTGTAGGGGAGACTCAGCAGGACTGAGGAATGTTAACGAAGTCAGCCTTTCTATAAGCAGTTGTTGTAGAAAGAAACCACAGTTATTAATGATGAAATACTGTAGAGAAAGTTTTGTAATATAAACAGTTCTTTCTCTTCCAAATATTCCTCTTACAATCCTCAGAAACAACCACTAGTTCTAAAGGAGGATATGTTTTTAAAAAAATACCTTTTTTCCACTAAATTGTACCCTACATCTTTATAATAAATTAAATTTTTAAAAATACCTTTTTTTTGGAAGTTTTTAGAACATCTGTGGTCTCAGGAGAAAGCAGATTTGTTGTGAAATGCAGGCAGAGAGGTTGCCCCATGGCACATTCTCAACCTGCAACGGTCTTGTTAGAGGGTGGCACCTCTCTGGGTAAACAGATCACTTGCACACCACCAGAATTTTTAAGTCAGTCTGTGACATTCTTAAAATTCCACCAATTCATCTCATTATGAAATGTAAATATATCTGGCATCTTTGTGAGTCTCTGTCTTTCACTATTCATGTGGATTAATTTTATCAGAGGAATAACCTAATTGAGAAGGTTGTGCTGAGGGCAGGGAGATTTCCTTGGGATGGAGCAGCTCTTTGACACATGCAGGCTTAGGAAAACATCAGGAAGACTATATAGTGAGACCATGTGTCAAAACCGTTAACTATGTAGCTCCAAATTTATTTTCAGCTTGTCATTTTCTCAAAATAAAATGCTGAAATTTTATTGTAATTGTGTTAATTCTGTAAGTGAGTTTAGGGATAATTAGCATCTTAATATTGAGTACTCTAAATCAGTGGTTCCCAACCTTTATGGCATTCGGGACTGGTTTAGTGGAAGATAATTTTTCCATGGACTTGGTGGGGAGTGGTGAGACTATCAGGCACTGGATTCTTAAAAGGAACAGCAAACTAGATCCCTCACATGTGCAGTTCACAGTAGGGTTTGCACTCCTATGAGAATCTAATGCCCCCACTGATCTGACAGAGAAAGAGCTTTGCTAGGCCAGCCACTCACCTTCTAGCATGCAGCCCAGTTCCTAACAGGACACAGATAGGTACTAGTCCTCAGTGAGGGAGTTGGACACCCCTGTTTTTAAACTATGAATGTGCTATACCTCTCCATTTATGTAGGTTTTGTTCATTGCTCACAGTAATGTTTTGTAGTTTTCAGTGTACAGTTGAATCACTTACTTTATTAAATTTATCACTAAATAACTCATACTTATGCTATTGGGACTGAATATTTTAAAATTTATTTTCCAATTGTTCAATGCTAATATTTAGAGGTTCCATTGATTTTTATGTTTGGTTTATTGTATACTGAGATCTTATAGGCTGAGGCCTTGTTAAGTCCCTAATTAATTCTAGCAGCTTTTCCTATTGTTTCCTTAGATGTTCTTTATGCATGATCATTTTGTCTTGGAATAAAGACAGATTTGTTTCTTCCTTTCTAACCTTGTATGTTTTGGCTAAGAACACAAGTATAATGTTAAATAAAAGTAATAAGACTAGGCATCTCTTCACTTGATCGCAATTTCAAGGGGAAAACATTCAAACTTTTATCATTAGGCATGATATTAACTGGTGTTATTTTAAGTGCCCTTTATCACAGCAGGAAATTCTATTCTATTTCTAACTTGTGCACAAATTCTTATCATGAATGAGTATTGAATTTTTTCAGATGTTCTTTTCTGCATGTATTGAGATGATCATGTAATTTTTTCCTCTTTAGTCTTTTAATAGGTTAATTATATAGTGATTTTTAAATGTTAAATTAACCATATAATCTATGAATTTACCAGACTTTGTCATAATTTATTATTTTTGTATCTTGCTGAATTTAATTAGTTACTATCAAAGACTTTTTCTCTGTGTCCCTGAGTAATATTAATTTTTAGCTTGCTTTCTTATACCAAGTCTGGTCTTGGTATAAGAGAAATGCTTACCTTCATATCAAGAGTTAGGAAGTATTATCTCTCTTCCAATTTGTAACTATATTTATATATATCTAAATATAGATCTATATCTAGAGAGAGAATTAGTATTGTTTTTTCTTTAATATTGGATAAAATTTGACAGTAAAGTCATGTGCTCCTGGGTGTTCTTTATGGAAAAATTTCTAAAATCAAATTTAAAATGTTAAGTTATTAAACACTATTCAGATTTTCTATTGTTTCTTTAATAGTTTTGTATTTATTTATTTAAATACATTTGTTAATTTCATGTAAGTTGTCAACTTTATTAGCATAAAGTTATCCATGATTTATTTATCATTTTTTAAATATATGTAGAATTAATAGACACATCTTCTCTTTCATACCTGATTTTGGTAATTTATATATCCTCTCTGTCTCTCTGAGTCAAACTAGATGTTTATTAATGTTAATGATCTTTTCAAATAACTAGGTTTTGACTTTAATGATATTGCCTGTTATTTTTCACCTTCTATTTTATTATTTCTGCACTTTGTTTTTTATTTCATTATTAAATTTTAATTTGAGATTCAATTTGTTCTTTTTTTCTAGTTTCTTGAGATAGAAACTTAATTCATTGATATTTGTATCTATTATCTTTTCAACATGAGCATGACAAGTGTGTAAATTTAAATTTGCTTTCAGGCCTTGTTTTAGCTTTCTCTCATATATTTTGATAACTTATATTTTCACTTTACTAATATGTCTAGTGTGCTATTTAGTCCATCCATTATCTTTTGTTTTCTGATGTTCTATCTTCAGCCTCAGAGGATTCCTTTATTTCTTATTTATACATCCTATTTTGTCTCATTATTTGAGTTTTCTCTAAATCATTGAGCTCATTTCCAATAACTGTTTTAAAGTTTGTTTAGTAATTTCATCACTTTTGACATTCCTAGCTTTCTTTCTATTGACTGATTTTTCTTTTGGTTATAAGTCACATTTTTCTTCTTCCTTATGTATCTAGAAATTATTAATGGAATGCTTTTCATTGTGAATTATATTGCTGAATATTGCTAAGCAGACAGAAATTGGAAACATTTCCCCTGAAAACTGGAACAAGACAAGGCTGCCCACTTTTACCCCTCTTGTTCAACATTGTGTTAAAAGTTCTAGCTAGAACAATTAGACAAGAGAAAGACATCAGGGGTATCCAAATAGGAAAAGAGGAAGTCAAGTTATCCCTCTTTGCTGACGATATGATCTTATATCTCAAAAATCCAAGAGAATCTGTCAAAAACCTGCTTGCACTGATAACGGACTTTGGAAAAGTCTCAGGGTACAAAATAAATGAGCATTCTTATACACCAACAACAAGCAGGCAGAGAACCAAATAAAAAGCATAATCCCATTCACGATAGTCACAGAAAAAATTAAATAACTTGGCATCTTTCTTACCAGAGAACTGAAAGAACTTTAAAATGAGAACTACAAAACACTGCTCAAAAAAATCCAAGATGATAAACAAATAGAAAAATATTCCATGCTCATGGATAGAAAGAATCAACATTGTTAAAATGTCCATCATACCAAAGGCAATCTTCAGATTCAACACAATGCCCATTAAATTACCAACATCATTCTTCTCAGACCTGGAAATGACAATACATAAATTCATATGGAAACATAAATGACCACAAATAGCCAAAACAATCCTTAGCAAAAGAAACAAAGTAAGAGATATCACACTTCCAGACTTTAAACTTTATTATAAGGTTACAATAATCAAAACAGCCTGGTATTGGTGCAAGAACAGGCATACAGACCAATGGAATAGGATAGAGATTCCAGAAACAAAGCTTCAATTTCTCAACCAATTCATCTTCGATAAAGCCTCCAACAACCACCATGGGGGAGAGGAGAACTTATTCAGTAAATGGTGCTGGGAAAACTGACTGATCACATGCAGAAGATTGAAACAGGACCCCTACCTATTACCACACACAAAAATTAGCTTTAATCAAAGACCTAAATGTAAAACCTCAAACTATAAGAATCTTAGAAAATCCAGGAGACACCTTTATGGAAATTAAAACTGGCAACCAATTCCTGATCAAAACCCTAAGTGCCCATACCATACAAGATAAGATAGACAAGTGGGACGTCATCAAATTGATAAGCTTCTGCAAAGCAAAAGAAACCATCAAGAGAGCGGGGAGACAGCCTACAGAATGAGAAAAATATTTGCCAACTGTGTACCTGACAAAGGCCTAATATCTAGGATCTACAAGGAACTCAAATGTGCCAAAAGGAAAAAAACAAACAGCCCATAAAAAGTGGTCAAAAGACATGAATAGACACTTCTCAAAAGAAGATATACAGACAGCCAACAAACATGAAAAAGTGCTCAGCCTCACTAATTATCAGAGAAATGCAAATTAAAACCACATTGAGCTACCACCTAACCCCAGTAAGAATGGCCATCATTAATAAAACAAACAACACATGCTGGCAAAGATGCAGAGAAAAAGGAATGCTTCTACACTTCTGGTGGGAATGCAAACTAGTGCAACCTTGTTGGGAGCCAGTCACGGAGGCCCACTGAGCATTAGGGATCAGGAAGGGCCGTTGACCCCAAGACCACTAGGATGCGCTCGGGAGCTATTGACCCCATTTCCTCCCCCTTTCTACTCAGCACTAACCAGATTAAGCTCCTGTGAGCTCAAAACATAGAAACTCTGAGATCAGGATGAACACAAGCTAACTTTAGAAGCTCATTGCTCCCATTCTTCCACAAACTGCAGTTTTGGCTTTCACACAACTTATCATTTAAACTCGTATCACATCTAAGAGCCTTAGTATTGGTCACAGGCTTCTGGGTCATGATCTTAGGATTTATTGAAGGTGTAAATTGTAGAATATAATTTTAGAAGACAGGTATTTTGTTGAAAGAATGCAGCTGGGTTACTTGCAGGTAGCCCACTGTGAACTTTGGACTGGGCCACATTCCAAACATTCTGGGATGGGCCACTTTCATTTGTAAAGTAAATACTTAAGCTTCTATAGAATTGTTTAACTTGGCATAAATCAATCAGCTTAGGATGAAAAAGGTTTATAGAATATAACAGTCACAGATTAGGTTATCCTTTGTTATGAGATTTTAAGATTATCATATGAAAAGGGTTTAAAGGCAATCATTGATTAAGTTTTCATGGATTAAGTTTTCTGGTAGTTGGGGGACACCCCTCCCACATCTGACTTTGTGTATAAAAGACCCGTTGTAATTCCCAATAACACACACATCACTTCTGCACTAGACCGGAGTCCAGTCTCTTTCTCTCTCTCTCTTCTTTCCCCCCAATTGCCGATGCCATCTCCACCTTTGGGGTACCCTGAACCCTGCTGGAGCTGGTCTCCGGCACAACCTATTGGGAGACAGCTTGGAGATTTCTGAAAGAACTAGGAATCAACCCTTCATATGACCCAGCAATCTTCCTGTTGGGAATATACCTGGAGGAACTCAAGTCATTCTACCAAAAAGATAACTGCACACACATGTTTGTTGCAGCTCTATTCACAATAGTAAAAACATGAAACTAACCATATTGCCCATCGAAGCCGGACTAGATAAAAACATGTGGCATATATACACATTGGAATATTATACAGCCATAAAGAAGGACAAAAATATAGACTTTGCAGCAACTTGGATGAATTCAGAGTCTACAACACTCTGTGATCTATCAGTGAAACAAAGAACATATGTTCTTACTCATACGTGGACCTTGAACAATTATCATAATACTGTAAGAACAGGATTGGCAATCATGGGAAATTGTCAGGGGAGAGGGGTTTGAATTGGCAGTTGACAGAAACTGCCAGGGGGAAGAGGAGCACACCTTATCAACAAGGATACCTGCATAGTGAACATTTGTATATCTAACCCTGAATTGTACCCCACATCTTTAAAATAAAGAAGAAGAAGAAGAAGAAGAAGAAGAAGAAGAAGAAGAAGAAGAAGAAGAAGAAGAAGAAGAAGAAGAAGAAGAAGAAGAAGAAGAATTACATTGATGTATTTCTAGATTCAGTTATATTACTTAAAAGAATTATGAATGTTGCTTGGGCTGGCAATTAATAAATTAATATATTTCCAAATCAAGGTTATCTTTTCAAGGTTTGTTGCTGTTTTTGATTTTAGATTCAGAGGGTACACATGCATAATTTTTATGTGGACATATTGTGTAGTGGTGGAGATTGGGTCACAGGTGACCCATTCCCTAAATAGTGAACATTGTGCCCCTTAGGTAGTTTCTGTACCCAAACCCATTTCTCTCTCCCCCCCTTATAGGTATTCCCAGTGTCTAATATTTCCATCTTTTTGACCATTTAGCTTCCACATGTGAGTGAGAACATGCAGTGTTTGGTTTTCTGTTTCTGAGTGAGTTTACTTAGGTTGATGATCCCCATCTCTATCCATGTTGCTGCACAGGCACAGGCTTTATTCCTTGTGCAAGGTTTGTTTTTAAGTTTTAACTGGGAGGGTCCAGAATAGTCTTTGCATGGGGCTAGTTTAATTCTATTCCCAAGGCATGGTTTTGGGGGCTTTAATTAATATATATTATGTTTAATGAGTTTTCTCAACGTTGACTAGTAAGAATTCAAACATATCCCAGCACTGTGTGAACTCAGAAATGTTCCATTTACAGCTCTCAGGTACGTTTTTGGCCTTATCTTATAGAGTTCTAATGCTTATCTAATGCTTGGATATTTAGTGAAATATCCAAGAGAGTCTTTGGGAAGATTACTGTAGTTCTTTTTCTGCATAGTCTTCTTCTTTCCAGGACTTTTTCCTTTACATTCTAG
Source organism: Cephalopachus bancanus (assembly GCA_027257055.1). NCBI lineage: Eukaryota > Metazoa > Chordata > Mammalia > Primates > Tarsiidae > Cephalopachus > Cephalopachus bancanus. Next base: position 2,323,227 of record JAPVLO010000255.1, read on the forward strand.
CTGTTTCAATCTTTCTTAACTATGATCTCTGTCTTTCCAACTCCAGGAGACTACTAACCCTCCCTTGACCACAATCTGAAAAGTACCTCAGATAAAAAGCTACTGAGGTGACAGAGCTCCCCATCATCACTGTTCCTTCTCCCTTGATTATAGCAGTTCTGGTGTCCAAAAACAGTCAGTTCAGTTTTGCTCTGTTTCCCAATTGTTTGCACTGGGGAGGAAAATTTTACACGACTTTTCTAGCGTGGTATAAGTGGAATTCCCCCTTCAAGGAAGTTTTCAAAATGGTACATCCTGTGAATTGATAAGCAAACGCAGTATATGGATACAGTGAAATGCTATTCAGCAATATAAAAAACAAGATACTGATACTTGTTACAATATACATGAGCCTTAAAAGATTATGCTGAGTATAAGAATCCAGACACAAAAAGAACACATATTGTATGATTCCATGTATATATAATTTTTAGAATAAGAAAATCTGGGGAAACAAAAAGTAGATGAACGTTGCCTAGGGCTAGAGGTATGAATGGAGAGTGTCTATAGATGTGCAGGAAGTTTCTTTTTTAGGATGATGACAGTTTCTAAACTTAAACAGTGATGATGCTTGTACATTTTTGTAAATGCTCTAAAATTCATTGGATTGCATACTTAAGATGGATGAATTTTATGGTGTGTAAATTATATCTTAATAGAGCTGTTTTAAAGCTTTACCTCCTGCAGTTAGTTATGTTTCAGAAAATTAAAGAAGGACTTGTGCCTGCATTTGAGGTCAGGATTTATAAAATAGACAAGTACCACCTGGAGAAGCCTCTTGGAAGACAACAAAATATGACTTCGAAACTTTGCAACAGAAGTAGCATGGGCAATATAGCTAACAAGATGAGAACAGCACCTTTATTGACTTGCAGAATGTGTTAGCACTGTTGAAGATGGCCATACATTACAGTGTCGTTGACTAGATGTTTTTGTGGTTTGAACATGAAATAGTGTTTTTGCGCGTTAAATGGAATATCTGCTGCTGATGACTGGAGTAAGCAGGGATATGGAGAGTACAAAATTACAAAGGTTTAAAAAATATGAAGAAACCAGCTATAGCAAAAACTATAGCTCGCACCATCATAATAAGAGACAGTTGTTCCATTTAAGAAAAGACATTTAGAAACTATTCACAATTTAGCTAATTTGGGAGACCTTTTAAAGACTCTAATTTTATTAAATGAATACCAATTCATTACTGAAGAAAAAAAATTATTTGTATACATTTCTGAGATTGCTACCAACCCTTAATTCATGTAACATTACGAAATTACTAAACCACTTCTCTGTATGCATAGTTAGTTTGTGACTTTTTGAAAAGAAGTTGAATATTCCTATTGTTCACCACTGCAAAACTGCACTGTTGGTGTTACTACGGTGTACCAGGAAACTCCCTACCATCAAAATTTTCACCAACATATTGCAGTAATATTTGAAACATTAGATAAGTTTTACCTAGAGTAGAAGTATTATCTTCAATAGTTATTGGAATAAGAGGAATAAAAATGTTTCTTAAAATATAAATTGTAATTATATGGACAAGAAAGTTAAGCATTTGGAATAGATTTTACATAATCAACCATTTTGATATTTTAAAATTCAATTATAATTGAGTTTGAATAAAGATAATTTTTTGTGGTTCATAACCAAAGCACACAAGAATTAAAAACAACTGATTCTGGCATTATGCCCTTCCTTAAAACAAAAATGTGTAGCTGAATATGTCCAGAATGTGTTTTTCTCTCGATTTCAGTTGTTAACCCTGTGGAACACATCACCTCACCTGCTGTTTACAACTTTTTTTATAGTTGACATAAGTATGTGCATTAAATTTATTCTGATTATCATGGGCGTCTCACCATGTAGCTCCCAGTGTAATGATGTCTGCTAAGCAGTGTTTTATTACCCTAGTTACTGTGTTTTGTTTTGTTTTGTTTTTTTGAGTCAAGTCTCACTGTGTCATCCAGGCTGAAGTGCAGTGGCACACTCACAGCCACCCCAGCATCAACCTGTTTGGACTCAGGCAATCCTTCCACCTCAGCCTTCCAAGTAGCCAAAACTGCAGGCATGTGCTACAATCCCTGGCTAATTTTTTGATATATTGTAGAGACAAGGTCTCACCAAGTTGCCCAGGCTGGTCTCGAACCTCTGGGCTCAGGCAATTCTCTCGCCTTGGCCTCCCAAAGTGCTGGGGTTTCTGTACTGCTTGTTATTAAATGCCACCTCTTGCCAGTATGTTGAAACTCTATGACTGTACAGAAGGCAATTGTACAAAGTTTGAAAATTTACACAGAAACTCAAACAGAGACACTGGCTGTCAGATAGCAATAACAGAATTTGTGTCTAGGGATTCTGCTGAAAATGGTAATTTCAATTCAATATTTTTTTATTTCCAGAGCACTGTTTGAATATAGAGCTCTGGACACCTACAACCTCACTCAACAGAAATAAATAGGATTGCAACACTGACAGGTACAACCAAAATCTTCTCAGAACATTCTTTCCTATAATATTTAGTTACTTAATGGACACACACTCATTTATTTTTATTCATAATTTTTGATTTAGTAATTTGTATTTTTTTGTAACTGAAGAACATTCCCCCCACCCAATTTTATGGTGTAGGTGTGAATAAAAAGTACTAGGAGCAGGGATTCTTATCTTTCTCTTTGTATAAATTACACCTTACTCATGACAAGGAGGAAAGATATTTGGATCATGGTGAAACAAATACTGAACATAGGATTCAGAGGTCAACACATGGGGTTCCAGATCACAATAGCCAAACTTGACTTGTGCAAACCTTCCTGTTTAAAAAAAAAGATACATTTCTTCAGTACTAGTTGATGTCCACATGCATATCAGCAGCGTAGAAATAAATAGCTGAAAATTTACAAAATTATTAGATACATTATATTTAAGACCAAGGAAACTTTTAAATAATGCAAGACAATACTTAGTCAAGTGATAAATAATGAAGCACAATAGGAACAAGAATGATCAGTGTGGGCTGAAACAATTGCAAAAAGTTACCTGAGCCATACAGGGTAAAGGAATTGAGAAAAAAACTGCCTGAAATGTAGAAGGGAAGAATCAGTAAGCATGTTCCAGGAAGTAGAAGATAAAAGCAAAAAGAACTTTAATATTACTGACTCATGTGATGTGTGTTTGCTGGTCTACTGATTAGACTCAGACAACAATAAAATGCATTGCATATAGCACTTTGCAATTCATAAGATACCTACCTCAAATCAGCTTATCTAACAATCTCTTGACATGAGGCCGGGAGGTATCATTCATTTTCAGAAGAAACCCACACTCAGACTTGTTAAAAAGCTTAGTGGTGAGCACCACAGAGAAAATATTGGAACTTCAGCTTCCTAAATCCTAATCTAATGCTTTTTACTTTACAATACGTTAATTTTTTTGTTTTGTTTTTTGTTTTTCAAAAGATGGAAATGTCTGAAATTAAATTTTAGATGCTTTTTAGAAGAGAAGGATTCCAGTGGAGATAATTGCCTTGCCTATAGTTTCATCATCCTCCACATCACCATGCTGAAGTTTTGCTGTTGATAGGAGGCAAAAGATGTCAGGAGCAGGTCCCGGGAGGAGGGGAGGCCGGAAGGGGGAGTAGTGTCATTCATTGTCTTCAGAGCTTCAGGCTAAAAGTCTGGCCAATTTGCCTTGGATTTTCCAACCCTCTTCAGTAAAAAAAATAACAACCTTTTCATCTGTCTAGAGGTCTCCTTAAAGAGATTTTCATTGCTGTTGCATAAATTCTATTGATAAGATTACTAAAGAATCTAGTTTTAAAAATACAGGAGGTGCCCCCAAAATATATGCACATTGTAAGTATGACGTTTGCTCCAAAGATGACCTTAATCAAATGAATGCTAGCGTCATCATGCAACAGGCAGGACAGTCAAAGAAAATGCCCGAAGCACATTGAGTGAACATCATTCTACATACTGCTACCATAATTCAATTCAATTTGAGAAGTAATACATAGATAACATCTCTTAAGATGTGTATACATTTTTTGGCACCGTGTATGTATGTGTGTGTGTGTATAATGTTGCTTATATTAAAAATCTAGATGTTAGCAACAGATTGTACTCCTTGTTTTCAATAGATTGTTAACAATAGATTGTACTCTGCCCAGACATCAAGTTGATGATCATATGGTTATCACTGATATGTATCAGCTCATAGGGAGCCCTTTGACATGTGAAAATGGAAATTTTTAAATACTGGTCTCTTCTATATGGATTTGTGTTACAGTCATGTCATCATCTCACCCTTTTCAAGATTTCAGAGGTTCAGATGGCAATAATTTCAGAGAAGCTAAAGAGCAATCTTTAGTCTATTTTAGAAACAGAAGGACAGATGATTCCCTTTTCCTGAAAGAACAAGATTTCACCCTTCACCCAGTGCAGACTCTTATAAGGCCTTAGTCATTCTGCAGGTGAGATCTGAACCGATGCAAGCTATGCTATTTTCATTTCTGAAAATTATCTATGTCCACAGCATCATTCACCTAGTAGGTCCACACTCCAGTAAAAGGATTGGAAATGGAAGAATTGCTTCTTTTCTTCGGTTCCTCTCTTAGTTCTGTCTTAAAGTGCATCTTGAATCTGAATGAGCTCCAGACAAACCTCACATACAACAAACAGGAGAATTCAAACCAATGCATTTATTATGCTCAGGCATCACAGCTGACTCCCAGCCTTGCCAAATCCAGCAGGGTTTACACAAACTGCTCGTGGTTTTCGTAAGCATTGATTGCAGCCAAAATGCTGTTTTGTGAGCTGAATTTTTTATTCAATTGCCAAGTGACCAATGTTAACTTTGCATCAATATGTGGGTTTATTATGCTTGTTTTATGACTTTTTGCTTACAAGCCTATTCGGTTCTGCGAAAATGTAACATAAACATGAAAATTTCCTTCCAGATTACTGACAATGGAGACAATGTTTTGTTTTGTTTCATTTGGTTTTGTTTTCATGAATCCTGAGCAGTTGGACTGTAATTGCAAACCAAAAAACAAATAATACAAATCAATGTCTCTGGAGAGTTGGGAATACGAAAAGATAATTTTTTCGTAAAGAGAATTGTGTGCCTGCATCGTTATCTATAAAAACCACTAAAATAATTACTGGCAATAGAAGCCTGTAAAAAAATAATAATGAGTTTTCCATGTGCCACAGTGTAGACCAGAAAGAGTCCAAGGCCAGAGGAATTTGGGAGCATTAAGTTCTGCATGTGGACGGGCGGAGGCAACCCAGAACTTAAGCAAAGTAACAGAATTTAGCTCAAACTGGGGATTCTTTCTGAGGAGTTTGTTACTAAAGTTCTGTCTAAAAGGTTTCTAAAGCCATTGGAGGGTCGTGATCTGCCTGGCATTTCATTGTACAGCAATGACTTTTCCCTGAAACGCAGTCTGATGGATAGCTACTCATATTTTTTAATGAGAAAGTGAAAGATTTTTTTAAAAAATAGAATGTATGTTCTGAGTGAGGCCTGTCCTTCAAGGTTTGGGTCTGTTTAGAGTGGAAATGTTGCTCCTGTGACTGGTCCCTCCTTATGCCAGCCTCTGCCAGGAGGGTAAGACACAGTGAGGAAGGAAACGGGAGGCAGAAGCTCCTCTTGCGGGTCCTGGTTCTAGAAGAAAAAGAGCTCCCCAGTGGACAGATGATTATGTATGCCCTGTTAGCCTCCATGAAGTACTAAAAGTCTGTAAAGCAAAGGTTTGGGGATGCAATGACCAAAGCCTGATCCAGCAAATAAGAACAGTAATTAAGATTACTGAAAACCAAAACCATGCAGTCACGAAGGCAAAGATAAAAGTAGCCAGCATGTCAGCTGGTCATCAGTCAATACACTTGTATCCCGTGGAGATCTGCTCAATTCTGATGTAATTTTCATTTTTATTTTTTATTAATGTAGCATCAATATTGCTGCTATTACTCTGGAATTCTTCGTATTTGTATTTCCATGTGGAAGTACAAATATCAGCACACACGGCTACTTGGCCAGACCCAACCACTTTCAAAATCCCAAGCAGAACATTATAAAACATCATAAGCTTTGGTGTCCTCCACATTCTTATGACCATTCTGGAGAGTACTGGTTTTCTGGAATACACAATGTAATCAGATGTAACCATCCACTTATTCAGGATCATTTTTTGTTTTGAAACAAATCCTAAGATCTAAACTCCAAAAACTTTTTATTAGAACATGTAAATGATGCTAAATGGCATAGTATTTAATGACACCTCTAAATAAAATAGATTTAATACCTTAAGTTTATCTCGTAAATAAAAATATATCAGAATTTTTTCTCAGTGAGTATGGACACATTCATTGTCACTTTAATATGTTGAGCAATAGAGATCAAAAAAGGTTAAAGTGTAATGTATCTTAAATAAAAACCTCGTGTTCTGGATAAGAAGATTGTTTATTTAATCTTTAGATAGCTTATAAAAAAAGTCACATGAACAGCTTCTAGAAAAAGAAATCCAGTTCACTCATTCATTTGTTAATTATGTGCTGGATGTCAGGATGTCCTAAACTTTAGACTGGCCACTAAGAATAAAACAATGAACAAGAAGTCCTAACAGTCCAGAGATATTTGTTTTCTCTCTTAGTTAGTTAAGCCACGTGTCCCCCAAGATCACTCCATAATTCTGGTTTTGGGGGGTCAGGAACTCCTGTCTCTTTCTCTACCATTAACAGCTCCACTGGACTTTCTTGTAATGTGGGGAGATGATAATGATCATGCATTGATGGTGATTATTATTATTGTTATTGCCTGACTTCCCAGCTTCAGAAATAAGTGTGTTTCTTATTCATTTAGATCATGAAGATAATAATTTACCATCAATGAATTTGTTATGTTTTTCTTTTTAACACAGGAGTTTTTGAAAGATTGCATTTATATCTGCACATGAGAGGAGACCCGCCCCCAAACTGGAATTATCTTTTAGAGGGTGGTCCCCTTGGAGTACAGTCTTCGCCCACTAGGTAAGTGCTCTAGGAACCCATTGGCATCAGTGTACCAGCTAGCATTGTGAGAGACTGCATTTGGCTTCAGTGGATTTTTCTGTTGTGAGATTCTTTTGTTTGCTCATCTCATGATCGGTGGTTTATGAGTGTGCCTGAGTGTTCACTGCACTGAGTGTTCAGCGGCTTTTGATAAAAAATAGCATGACCCCTGGTACCCCACCCTCCCTATTCATCTGCTCCCACCTCTGAGCAACTTTTTGTTTGTTTGCTTCCCCGGATGACAAACATCTTCAAAGGGAAATGTTTTGCTGATGTGGAAGAGGTGAAACAAAAAACGGTAGAAGCACTGAAAGGCATCAAAATTGATGAGTTCAAAAATTGTTTTGAGCAGTGGAGAAAGCATCTAGATCGATGTGTTGCATCACATGGAGAGTACTGTGATGGTGACTAAAGTTCACGCATGTAAGAATAAATATACAATTTTTTTATAAATAAATTCTGGGTTTTTTGGGGCCCCTGGTATATGAGTCTTCACCTGCTCTCATCATCATCCCTACAAACCATTTTCCACTCATAGAAAGAAAATGTTTCTCAGTTTGCTCAACACGATTAAGCAGAGGGCATGTTGCATGTTGGTAGGAGTCTGCCTTCCCAAGTCATACTGCTGAGACGTGACCTTGGGTAACTCACTTTTCCTCTCTGTGCCTCCGTTTTATAAGTAGTAAAATTAAAACAGTATGACCCTCCAACCATGTTATAGTGAGGATAAGATGGGAGAATTCATGGACAACATGATGGGAGAGTTTGGCCTTTTAAGTGGTAAATGAATGGAAACTCATAGTTCAGAACTATCACTCTTCTTTATCCTCATTCTGATGTAAAATTCCAGATACTTGATACCTTTAGTCATTTATATTATGCATCTTGAAAGGGAATGCTCCATGAGATGCTACCTTCCCAACACTCATGAGCTCTGCTAGAATCTGATGGGGCATGAGGGTGGGAACTCAATAGAGAGTAATAACAGTCATGTTTCACCTTTAAAGAATATTTCTTGAAAAATCTCAGAAATGTCTTGATCTAACTGAGTCCCATGGAATTTTTTTGAACTAGATCATGCAGTGTGAATATTCTTGGTATGCCATAGGCTCTGTAAGCAAACTAAAATAGTGCTATGTGCTAATAGCAAAGCTGACTAACAATAGAAAGTGTCATCATGGAATTGTGTCATCTTATTCAAACTCTCGGTGTTTCCTCATCTGTAAAATGGAGTCAATAATAGTAACTACTTCATAAGACTATTGCGTGTAGCAAATTGCAAAACATGTATAGAGTAGTTGACAAGTGCACAAAGTCAGTGTCCAGCATGTCTTGGTTTCCATCATTGTTATCACCAGGCAGCATTCTTTAATTTCCCCATTCATGATGTTAATACAACCTGGACTCAGAAAACATGGCCCACCTTTTTCTGGAGTCATGCAGTCAGTCACAACCTTAGTCACAGGATAGTTAAAACTGCATACACACACACACACAACTGCAGCATAAGAAATGGAATTTAGATATTCTAGATGCCACTGTCTATGATCTGGTAACCCATCTGTTTTCATCAGTGCCAAATTGGTTAAAATTATAGCATTCCATTCCTCAGTGGGAGATGTGGTGCCTCACCTGATGGGTAGATCTGCCTCCAGTTCATTCACACCATATCTTTTGTGACTGTCAAGTATATGTTCTCTCTGATTTCAGCTTCCAGGGTAAGGTCTGATTTTTTTTTCCCCATGGTTGGTAAGTGTTATACATCTCTGCCTTCCCTGTAACATTCAAATCATACTTTATTGTGCCTGTCTCAGATATTAATAGAAATGGAGTGATTTCCAGGACTTTACACTTAAAAAGCGTTCCCTAAGTAGAATGCAAAATAGAAGTTTCTCTCTCTATGTGCATCTGCCAATTAGGCTTTCAGCCAGTGTAATTCACTGCGGGTTTCAGTTTAGAGGGTTCTAAGTGGATTTCAAATCTAATCCTAGGACAATTATCACCATATAATACTTCTTTAATTTCTTTGATTTGGCAGCACCAACAAAAATCTGCCATTTATTAGCCCTTTCATCTTGAGGATAGGCCAGGACTAGCTCCATAATGCTTGTGCAGTGGTTGCAATGTGTCTAAATGCCTCCTTCTTCACCTGTAATATTTCTAGTCATGGAAAGGCCCTGCCTCCAGATGCGAATATCTCCTTCATCTACAACATTGCAACTTGGAGAGAATCCCCCAATTTGACTCATCACCAATTTATCTCAAAATGATCCTCAAATTTTGATGCTCTTTCTACATTTAGTAACGTTTTACATGATTTTACACTTTATATAAATAGGACAGCATTGTACCGATTTTCTTCTAGCTTGCTTTTTCTTTCAACACTAGGTTTTTAAGACTTAAACACACTGATACTTGTGGATGTAGTTTATACTCTATATAAATGTAACAATTTATTTACATACTGTGCAGTAAAGGAATAACTCATCACGTCTGAGTTATCATTCCAAAGAAAGATTTGGCTCTTACCCAGCTCCTGGGAAGTAACCTCTAAGTCCTTGAAGTGTCCTCCCTAATAAGAGTGCCCTTGTTTACCTGGGGGACTTGAGGAATGCCAGGCATTCTATGCTAACAGTGAGATTCATGGTGGAGGACTTGGACCCTACAATGTCAGTTTAGATATTGAGGCTCTGGTTAGCTTCCCAAATTGAAAATATGGGTTGAGTATCTTTTATCCAAAACACTTGAGACCATAAGTTTTCAAATTTCTCATGTATTTTTTTCAGATTTTGAAACACTTGCATTATGTTTACTTGTTGAACATTCCTAATCCAAATTTCCACAGTTCAAAATGCCTCAATGCACATTTCTTTTTAAGCATCATGTCAGAGGTCAAAAGGTTTGGGATTTTGGATTTCAGATTTTCAGATTAAGAATACCCAACCGGTACTTCATGTGTGTTTCACTCATTGCTGCTAGGACAAATAAAGGCTGCCTGTGCAACTCCACTGATAGAGGACAGCTGGGAGTTCATGGTTGGTGTCTCTGAGAAAGTCTTATGTGTCCTTTTCCGTTGTTGATTTTAATCTGTATCCTTTCACTGCAATAAACTATAACCATGAGTATAATAGTTTTGCTGAGTTCTGAGTCCTTTGGGCAAAACTTTGAGCCTGAGGGTGGTCTTGGGACCTCCAAAAACATGCACTCTTCTATAGATGGACAGTTTCTAAAAAATTTTTACTATTGTTTGCAATACAATTGTTGTAAATTGACCTCCAAAACGTTGTATTGCTTCAAAATTCCACCATCCTGATGTAAGAGTTTCATTAGTCCTTTCTTCATCAGCACTTGACATCATCAGACTTTTTAGTTTTGCAGACTATAATGTTATGGGGCTGTATTTCATTTTTTTTAAATGTGCATTTCCCTGATGATGCGTGTGGTTGAGCATCTTTCTGTGGGATTTGAAGGTTTTCTTTCCTGAAAATTATCTAATCTCATCTTTTATAATTTTCTATTGTGTTATCTTTGCTATTATTCCTAAAAGTTCTTTTTTTTATTATAAAGATGTGGGGTACAATTCAGGGTTAGGTATACAAACATCGATTATGCAGGCACTCTTGTTGATGAGGTATGCCCCTCCCTCCCCTAGCAGTTTCCCTCAACTGCCAGTCCCATCCCCCCAAGTTAAAAGCACAATCCCATTCACAATAGCCACACAAAAAAATGAAATACCTCGGCATTTTCCTAACCAGAGAAGTGAAAGACATTTACAATGAGAACTACAAAACACTGCTCAAAGAAATCCAAGAAGACACAAACAAATGGAAAAGTATTCCATGCTCATGGTTAGGAAGAATCAACATTGTTAAAATGTCCTTCCTACCAAAGGCAATTTACAGATTCAACACAATACCCATTAAGTTACCAACATCATTCTTCTCAGACCTGGAAATGACAATACAGAAATTCATATGGAAACATGAATGACCACAAATAGCCAAAATAATCTTTAGCAAAAGAAACAAAGTAGGGGGTATTACACTTCCAGACTTCAAACATTACTATAAGGCTACAGTAATCAAAACAGCCTGGTATTGTTTTTTTTTTTTTTGAGTTGGAGTCTCCCTCCGTCGCCCAGACTGGAGTGCAGTGGCTGCTCCCAGCCACCGCAGCCTCGACCTGCTGGGCTCCAGTGATCCTTCCACCTCAGCCTTCCGAGTAGCCGGAATTACAGGCATGCACTACCACGCCCAGCTGATTTTTTTGTTTGTTTATTGTAGAGATGAGGTCTCACTGCCCAGGCGGGTCTCGAACCCGTGGGCTCAGGCAATCCACTCACCTCAGCTTCCCAAAGGCGGGATTATAGGCTGAGCCACTGAGCCCAGCTCAGCCTGGCATTGATACAAGAATAGGCACATAGACCAATGGATCAGGATAGAGATTCCAGAAGCAAAGCCTCAATTTCTCAACCAACTCATCTTTTTTTTTTTTTTGAGTTGGAGTCTCACTCTGTCACCCAGACTGGAGTGCAGTGGCCATTCCCGGCCACCGCAGCCTCAACCTGCTGGGCTCTGGCAATCCTCCCACCTCAGCCTTCCAAGTAGCCGGAATTACAGGCATGCGCTACCATGCCCATCTGATTTTTTGATTTGTTGTAGAGATGAGGTCTCGCTGCCCAGGTGGGTCTTGAACCCGCAGGCTCAGGCAATTCACTCACCTCAGCCTCCCAAAGAACCAACTCATCTTTGACAAAGCCTCTAACTAAAAGTTCTTTATGTGTTTAGAATTAATTACTTAATGGTTACAAGCATGGCAAATATAAGCTCCCATGCCTTGTCTTTTTAATCTGTTTACAAAAGTTATGGCACAAACATTTGAAAATTCTAAGTTGCAAATTTTATCATTCTTTTTCTTTGATTTATGCTTTTTTTTGGCATCTTGTCTGAGAGTTTTGTTTTTCTAGCTCATTGTAGAGATAGCCTCCTATATTTTCCAAATATTTTTCCCAATTTTTGTTTTTTTACATTTAGTTATTTCCATTCTCAAATTTATTTTCCATTTGATGTAAGATAGAAAACATTTTTTTCCATTTAGTTAATCAATTTTTCCATTGCATTTTTATACAAGCAGTCTGTTGTCATGCCTCTCTCCTTTTTAAAATGTTTCCTCTGTTACAAAGTTTGCATAAATTCATACATCTTCCATTTCTTGCTTGTCCATTCTCACTCATTAATCTATATGCCCACTCTTCCACTGATAGCAAACCTACTATTTATTACAACTGGATTACCAAATCTTGACTTACTTATTAAAATCTTGGTCTCTAGAAGAGGGTATTCTTACCTCTTATTCTACATAAAAAGACTTTAATTTAAAGTCAACTTTTCGAATTTGTATAAAACACTGTTATTGAAATAGCACTGAATATATACATTGTTATTGAAATAGCATTGAATAATATATACATAAAATTATCAGAAAGAATAAAAGTTGGCAATATTTGATCTTCCTATACATGACATGCTGGTTCTCTGTTTCTTTGCTTCATTTTCAATATCTTTCAATGAAATGGGCATCCCATTCTCCATGAAGTTTGCATAGATTTCATTACATTTATTTCTAGGTACCTTATATGTTTTGGTTGCTGTTGTAAGTTGTATTCAAAGAGTTTGTTGACGGTAACTTCTCAAGATGGTGACGGCATAGGTGAACTGGTGAGATTCTCTGAACGTGAGTTCCCAAAAAGGCTATTACTTCTCTTCCCCCATCCCCCAGCCCACCACCAACTGTGCTGGTGCCAGGCTCGGGAACTTTGATCCCATGCAGGGCGCAGATATTGAGCACCCCCCACTGCTGCTGCTCCACTGCGTGTGTGGGAGTCTCCAGTCCCAGCCCCCTCCAGATCCCTCCCCGGCTGCATTGTCTCTAGCCCGACACCTGGTACCAAGCCACCGGTCACACAGGGAGGCTCTGGGCTCCTGCCCCTCAGAGACACCTGGTCCCATTCCTGGCTGAAGTACCCTGTGGGGGGTCCAGCGCCGCTCTCACCACTCACCGCCTGCCCTTTGGAACTTTGGAGCTCTGGAACTCCGGGCCCAGCCTGGCTGAGGCACTCAGCGTGAGACCCCAAGCCAGGGGACCCAGACAAGTGGAAAAAAACAGATCTGCTTAAACTGCCTCACCATTCTCCAGGCAGAGACTTCCATTGATCCGCCCACCTATCAACAAACTTTACCTCATTTCCTAAGGCCAGATATTGCAGCCTCCTGCTGCTGCTATTCCACTGTGTGTGTGGGAGTTTTGGGTCCCAGCCCCCTCTGGCTCTCTCCCTGGCTGCATTGTCTCCAGCCCGGCACCTGGCACCAAGCCGCTGGTCACACAGGGAGGCTCTGGACGCCTGCCCCTCAGAGACACCAGTCCCATTCCTGGCTGAAGTACCCTGTGTGGAGCCCAGAGCCACTCTCGCCACCCACTGCCTGCCCTTTGGAGCTTTGGAGCTCTGGAACTCCGGGCCCACCCTGGCTGAGGCACTCAGTGTGAGACCCCAAGCTGGGGGACCCAGACAAGTGGAGAAAAACAGATCTGCTTAAACTACCTTTGCTATTCTCCAGGCAGAGACTTCCATTGCTCCACCCACCTATCAACAAACTTTACCTCAGTTCCTAAGGCAACAGCACGAAACAGGAGACAAAGCCCCACCCCTACGCTGCAATGGAAAACAAAAGGGAGAGGCCGGAATCAGAGATCAGAAAAGTAACTCTAGTCTGATCGCTTATTTTGACTTATGATTTTATCATTGAAACTGTTGGTTTAGATCACGTTTGGTGTTTACCTTCTGACTTACACTGTTTCTTGATTTTATTGGCCTATCTCTGTGTAGCTATCAGTACTCTTTAGGGAATCTTTCTTACCTGTCTTTCTTCACTTCTTCCCAGCCCTGTGTCTCTTTCTCACCTGATAGTTGGTATGTATATCTGTTTTCCCTCTTGCACTTCTCTCTTTCGCTTATTTTGACTTATGATTTTATCATTGTAACTGTTGGTTTAGATCACGTCTGTTGTTTACCTTCTGACTTACACTGTTCCTCGATTTTATTGGCCTATCTCTGTGTAGCTATCAGTACTCTGTAGGGAATCTTTCTTGCGTGTCTTTCTTCACTTCTTCCCGGTCCTGTGTCTCTTCCTCACCTGATAGTTGGTATGTATATCTGTTTTCCCTCTCACACTTCTCTCTTTCTAACTCCCTATTGGCCCCCCCATCCTCCATTATTTTCCTCTTTTATATGCCCCCCTTTTTAAATCTAGGGACCAAGACTACATACTGCTGAATAGACAGACTGTAAAGCAGAGGGAAAAGTGAACAAAGCCAGAAGACCCTCATAAGGAAGAACAGGTCATTGCAGAAGAGAAATAAAAGCAACCCCACCTTCCCTCAAAAACAGAATTGAAGAAGGGGAGGGAAAGGGGGAGAGGCAGAAAAATCTACAGAAATGAAGAAAAACCAAAAGAAGAGTATGGGTCTCTCCCAGACGCCTGGGAGAGCAGACACTGAGAAAACTGACTTTGGAATGCAAACAATGAAAGGCCCCCAGAATGAAGGGGCTCAAACTGCAAATGTAGATATCAAAACAATAATGGAGAGATTAAAAAGAATTGAGGAGACACAAGAAGAAACTAGGAAGGAGCTGATATCTGAGATAACAGTAATAAAAAATACTATAAATGAAATAAATAACAAACTGATAAGCATGGAAAGCAGAATTACCCAAGCAGAAGAAAGAATCTCAGAGCTTGAGGACCAAAATATAGAAATAACCCAAACTCTTAAAAACAGAAAATAAGCTCAAAAAGACAGAACAAAACCTTCAAGAGATGAGTGACTACCTCAAGAGACCTAACCTAAGAGTAATCGGACTCCCTGAGGCAGAAAGAGAAACAAAGACCACATTGGAACAAACTTTCCATGAGATCATTCAAGAAAACTTCCCTTATCTAATCAGTGATGCAAAAATTCAAACACAAGAGATTCAGAGAACCCCTGCAAGACAACAAATGAGAAGACCAACTCCTAGACACATAATAACTCGTCTAAATAAAGTAGGCACAAAAGAAAAAATCCTAAAGGCAGCAAGAGAAAAAGGCCAGATCACCTACCATGGAAGACCAATCAGAATAGCAGCAGATTTACCTGCAGAAACCCTGCAGGCTAGGAGAGCTTGGAGCCCTATCTTCAAAGTCCTAAAAGATAAACAATTTCAACCAAGAATAACCTACCCGGCCAAGCTAAGCTTCATCAGTGAGGGAGTATTAAAATCTTTCCCAGATATCCAATCCCTAAGAACTTTTGCTGCCACCAAACCATCTCTACATGAAACACTTAAGAAAGTACGAAACACAGAAGAAAAGGAAAAAAGAACGTTCTTTACAAGAGTACAGGGAAAAGAATAAAATATACACAAACCAACCCCAAAACCAAAAGAAAGACAAAAAAAAAGAAAAAAAAAAACAAGTGGAAGAAAACAACTCAATAAGAACTCCATGATAGGGACGAACTCTCACATTTCAATAATTACTGAATGTGAATGGACTAAACGCACCACTGAAAAGACATAGAATGACAAAATGGATAAAATATCACCAGGCAACAATATACTGCCTTCAAGAGACCCATCTCACTAGAAAGGACATACACAGACTCAAAGTAAGAGGATGGGAAACAAATTGTCAGGCGAATGGAACACAAAAGAAAGGAGGAGTTGCGATCCTAATTTCAGACAAAATACCATTTAAGCTATCAAAAATTTAAAAAGATACAGAGGGCCACTACATAATGATGAAAGGTTCACTCCATCAACAAGAAATATCTATCCTAAACATATATGCAACCAACATAGGTGCGCCAACATTCATAAAGCAACTTCTAGGAAAACTAAAGAAAGACATTGACTCTAACATCATCATAACTGGGGACTTTAATACACCACTCACAACCCTAGACAGATCATCAGGACAAAAAATCAGCAAGGAGATCTGGAACCTCAATGAGACTCTGAACCAGATGGACTTAATTGATACCTACAGAACACTCCATCCAAAGACCACAGAATACACATTCTACTCATCACCGCATGGAACATATTCTAAGATCGACCACATAATTGGCCACAAATCAAGCATAAGCAAATTTAAAAGGACTGAAATTCTGCCATGCACCTTCTCAGACCACAGTGGAATAAAAATAAACATTGACACCAACAAGGTCCCCCCAAAACCCACAAAGACATGGAGACTAAACAGCATGATGCTAAACAACTCCTGGGTCAATGATGAAATCCAAACAGAGATCAAAAGATACCTGGAAACAAATGAAAATGAAGAAACATCTTACCAAAATCTCTGGGATGCCTTAAAAGCTGTAATAAGAGGGGAATTTATATCCCTACAAACACACACGAGGAAAATGGAAGGAACAGAAATTCACAACCTAATAAGCCACCTAAAGAAGCTGGAAAAGCAAGACCACAAAAACCCTAATTTCAGCAGAAGAATCCAGATCACCAAAATAAAAGCCCAAATCCAGGACATAGAAGACAAAAAGATAATAGAAAAAATCAATAAAACAAAAAGCTGGTTCTTCGAAAGAATAAACAAGATCAATGGTCCCCTAGCTAGATTGACCAAGAAAAAATGAGAAAAAAGCCAAATAAGCACAATCAGAAACACAAAAGATGAAGTCATATCTGACCCTGAAGAAATACAAAAGATCATTAGAGACTACTATGTACACTTGTATGGAAACAAACTTGAAAACCTTAAGGAAATGGAGAACTTTCTGACATCACACAACCTACCTAAGTCGGAACAAGAAGAAATTGAGACCCTAAATAAACCAATAACAATCAAGGAAATTGACTATGTAATAAGAAAACTTCCTACAAAAAAAAGCCCTGGACCAGATGGCTTTCCAACAGAATTCTACAAGCCATTTAAGGAGGAGCTGATACCAATCCTACTGAAGGTATTCCAGGTGATTGAAAAAGATGGAATGCTCCCCAAATCATTTTACGAAGCCAACATCACATTGATACCCAAGCCAGGTAAAGATCCAACATAGAAAGAGAACTACAGGTCAATATCTTTGATGAACATAGATGCTAAAATTCTCAATAAGATTCTAGCAAACCGGATTCAGCAATACATCTAAAAAATCATCCATCATGACCAAGTAGGCTTCATTCCTGGGATACAAGGCTGGTTCAACATTTGTAAAACCATAAATGTTATTAAATACATCAACAGATGTCAAAACAAAAAACACATGATTATATCATTAGATGCAGAAAAAACTTTTGATAAAATCCAGCACTCCTTCTTGATAAAAACCCTTGAACACCTAGGCATACGGGGAACATACCTCAAAATAGTAAAAGCTATCTATGAGAAACCCACAGCGAGCATACTCCTAAATGGACAAAAATTAGAACCATTTCCCCTGAAAACTGGAACAAGACAAGGATGCCCACTATCACCCCTCCTGTTCAACATAGTATTGGAAGTCCTGGCTCGAGCAATCAGAGAAGAGAAGGCAATCAGGGGTATCCAAATAGGAAAAGAGAAAGTCAAGTTATCTCTCTTTGCAGATGATATGATTGTGTACCTTGAAAACCCAAGAGAATCTGTCAAAAACCTCCTTACACTGATAAAGGCCTTTGGCAAAGTCTCAGGATACAAAATAGATGTACAAAAGACAATCACATTTCTCTACACCAATAATAAACAAACAGAAACCCCCCAAAAAACACAATTCCATTCACAATAGCCAAAAAAAATGAAATACCTTGGCATCTTCCTAGCCGGAGACGTGAAAGACCTTTACAAGGAAAACTACAAAACACTGCTCAAAGAAATCAAAGGTGACACAAACAAGTGGAAAAATATCCCATGCTCATGGATTGGAAGAATCAACATTGTGAAGATGTCCATCTTACCTAAGGCAATCTAGAAATTCAATGCAATACCCATCAAATTATCAGCAACATTCTTCTCAGACCTAGAAAAAACAACACAGGAATTCATATGGAAACACAAATGTCCAAGAATAGCCAGAACAATCCTCAGCAAAAAAAAAAACAAAGCATGTGGTATCACATTACTAGACTTCAAACTTTACTATAAAGCTACAATGATCAAAACAGCTTGGTATTGGTATAGGAAAAGGCATATAGATCAATGGAATAGAATTGAGATTCCAGAAGCAAAACCTCAACTTCTCAGCCAACTCATCTTCGACAAAACCTCCACCACCTACCACTGGGGAGAGGAGAACCTATTCAGTAAATGGTGCTGGGAAAACTGGCTGATCACATGCAGAAGATTGAAACAGGACCCCTATCTATCCCCATGCACAAAGGTTAATTCCAAATGGATCAGAGACCTAAATGTAAAACCTCAAACCATAACCTTAGAAACTGAAGGAAATACCCTCATGGAAATCGGAACTGCCATCCAATTCCTGAACAAAACCCAAAACCCACAGCTCATAAGAGAGAAGATAGACAACTGGGACCTTATTAAACTGACAGGCTTCTGCAAAGCCAAAGAAACCATCAAGAGAGCAGGGAGACAGCCTACAGACTGGGAAAAAATATTTGCCAACACCAGTTCTGACAAAGGCTTAACATCCTGGATCTACAAGGAACTCAAATGTGCTGAAAAGAAAAAAACAACCCCATTATAAAATGGGCAAAAGATATGAACAGACACTTCACAAAGGAAGACATCCGAGCAGCCAACAAACACATGAAGAAATGGTCAACCTCACTAATCATCAGGGATATGCAAATCAAAACCACACTGAGATACCACCTAACTCCAGTCAGAATGGCAATTATCAACAAGTCAAAAAATAACAGCTGCTGGAGAGGGTGTGGCGAAAAGGGAACACTTCTACACTGTTGGTGGGAGTGTAAACTAGTGCAACCTCTGTGGAAAGCAGTGTGGCGATTCCTAAAAGCTCTAAATACCAACCTCCCACATCACCCCGCAATCCCCCTACTGGGAATATATCCTGAAGAACACAAATCACTCTATAAAAAAGATACCTGCACACGCATGTTTATTGCAGCGTTGTTCACAATACCAAGAACCTGGAAACAGCCATGCTGCCTGTCAAAAGAGGACTGGATTAAAAAATGTGGTACATATACACGATGGAATACTACGCAGCCATAAAAAAGAACAAAATCATGAATTTCGCAGCAACCTGGATGGAACTAGAGTCTATAATACTGAGTGACCTCTCACAGAAACAAAGATCCGAGTATCACATGTTCTCACTCATATAATGGACCTTAAACATCCAATGCAATACTATACAAAAATGACTGACGGTACTGGGAAACTATGGTGCGGGGAGGGAGATGGGATTAACAGTAGCAAATATCTGTCTGGGAACGGGGAAACACCCCATATCAACAGGGTGACTGAATGAAACGCAATTGTAAACCTAACCCTTAACTGTACCCCAAAACTTCATAATAAAAAAAAATAAATAAATAAAAGTTTGTTGTTGGTATGTAAAAAAATAACTGATTTCTAAATATTAATCATGCATTTTGCTGAACACTGATCAGTTCTAATTATCTGCCTTTCCATTGTCTAGAATTTTATTTATGACTAATATATCATCCACAGATAGTGGTACTGTTGTGTTGCTTTTCCTTCTCTTTTTCAAACTGACTTAAATATGACTCTGAGACCCCATCCAGCTGGACAGTAGGAAATGCTGCCACAGTCACTAAAGATCACTGCACACTCATATCCATACATCCAAGGTTATGTCCATGGGCCAGGGTCTTACTTGTCACCAACTAGCCTGGGAGGCCACATGGGCCAACAATTACAGGTCCATGCTGATTGTCACTGTTGGAATACTCTTCAAGTTTCAAACCACAGAGCTCCTTCAGGTCTGGTGGCTTTG
The DNA here is from genome assembly GCA_027257055.1 of Cephalopachus bancanus. Taxonomy (NCBI): domain Eukaryota; kingdom Metazoa; phylum Chordata; class Mammalia; order Primates; family Tarsiidae; genus Cephalopachus; species Cephalopachus bancanus. The sequence continues at coordinate 2,343,296 of JAPVLO010000255.1, forward strand.
CAGTTTCTGTGCTTTGTTGGAGGTACAGAGATCTCTGCCAGCCCACCTATCATACGTTCCACATCGAGCCATCTCCTCTGAGACCTGCTCTCTCTCTTGCTGTGGTCACACTTCCATGTGAAAAGCAGGATGGGAGTTTTCCTCCAACCCCTCTGCTCCTTGTTTTTTAAAAACATCAAAGACTCTGTCTATCTGAGTGTAGCTAAATGTATACATTAAAATCTTAATACATTATTCACCCATGTGCTGAAATCACCTTTATATCGATGGTTCTTTCTGCCGAGTTTCTGTGAAGTTACCAGGGCTGGGTATTTCTTGGCAGTCATGTCTCCTCCCTCTCCTAGCCCCAAGATTACACATACCCTAGGAATCTGGCTTATTTGGTTCCAGCCTCATTCACCCACACCTCTAATCTCTACCTTCTTAGAACCTCTTTTTTTATAATTTAAAGATTTTATTTTTTTAGATTTGTGGGGTACAAGCAAGGGTTTGCAACACATGTCGGCTGTGTACAGGTGAAGTTTGCGCTTCTAACTGGCCCTCTTGCACTCCCTGGTAGTGGACTGGGTGGCCGTTGTGTTGCCATGTGCTCCTCTCCCTCCTCTCTCCTTCCCTTTCTCCTTCCCTTAGTCATGCCCTTCTACTTCCAGTCCCACCCTTGTGCTAGTGTAAGTAGTGTTCAGAGCCTGCTTATGACTGAGAACATGCAGTATTTAGTTCTTTGTTTCTGTGATAGTTCACTTGTTATGATGGAGACCACTGCATCCAAGTTGCTGTGAAGGTCATGATTTTATTCTTCTTTGTGACTGCATAATATTTTATTGTGTATATGTACCACATTTTCCTTATCCAGTCCACGTTCAAAAGATATCTGGACTGATTCCATGTTTTTGCTATTGTGAATTTAACACAAACAATCTAATACGAGCTTCTCTAATCTGTAGTCTAACTCCCATCACCTCATTCAGTCAACAAAGACACTTCTTTACGAATTGTGAATAAGAAATAATTTATCCCTTGGCAAACATTTTTCCCCAGGCAGAAGGGCATTTACCATAAAATCAGTGAGTATTAACCTGAAAGAACACACAGAATTCTACAGAATGTTGGCCTGTTTGTGTGAATCAAGGAAGGATCACAGAGAGAACAGGTAGACATTTTGCCAGGATGAGGAGAGTGGACCAGACAGATGTTTCTAGCTGAAGGATTCACACAAAGGGAAAAGGGACAGAGTCTTTAGAAAATGTGGTTTATATTTTTTAAATGTAAGAGAGTAACAGAAAGAGTAGGAGCTTTGACTACAGAATTCATGTCAGACAACTAGGGGTTTTGAAATGTATATTAAATAATTAATATCCTCTTGTAGATGATGAGGTTCATTGAAAAAAATTGAGATGGAAAGAGAGGGAGTGATATGATGTTTGTCTCCCTAGTTCATAATGTGATCTTCATGATTAGTATCAGCTTAATACATCATCTCTTCCATCATTTTTGCATTTTAAAAGAATATGTTTTGTCATCAGGGAATTGCAAAATTAAAACTACAAAGAGATGCCACTACCTATTTATTAGGATAGCTACAATCTTAAAAACTGGCAATACCAAATGTTGGCAGAGATATGGAGCAACAAGACTCTCATTAATTGCTTGCAAAATGGTACAGCCACTTTAAAAGACAGTTTCTTACCATGAAACATAGTTATCATGCAATTCAACAATCATACTCCTAGACGTTTTTCCAAGTGAAACAAAAACTTAGATATATACACAGAAACCTGCATATAAGTGGTTATAGCATCTTTACTCATAATTGTCAAAATGGAAAGTAATCAAGATGTCCTTGAGAGGGTGAATAGACAAATCGTGGTATATTCATTAAAAGGAATAGTATTCAATGATAAGAAGAAATGAGCTATTAAGTCACAAGAAGATGTATAAGAACCCTTAATGCATATTGCTAAGGAAAAGAATTCAATATGAAAAATGTGTACTTGTGTATTGTGTGACTCCAACTATATCATATTCTAGAAAAAAACAAAACTATAGAGACAATAAGAAAAAAAAATCAGTGTCTGCCAAGGCGATGGTGTTGTAGCGGAAACAGGTGAAGGAAAGGGGACTTTTAGAGCATTGAAACTATTGTTTGTGATTCCATCATCACAGAGACATTGAAGTATGCATTTGTCAAAACCCAGAGAATAGTCTAACACAAAGAGTGAGCCCTCATATAAACCATAAACTTTAATGATAATATATCAACATTGATTCATTAATTATAAAAAATGTAATACAAGATGTTAATAGTAGGGAAATTGTGTAGGAAAAGTTAAGGGATGGAGAGAGGTATAGGAAAACTCTTCTTACTATCTACCCAATGTATCTGGGATTGGTGAGGCATGCCTGTAGTCCCAGCTACTTGGGAGGCTGAGGCGTAAGGATCACCTGAGCCCAGGAGGTTGACTGTTGCAGTAGTCATGATTGTGCTACTGCACTCTGGGTGAAAGAGTGAGACTCGACCCAAGAAAAACAAAGCATAAACAAACAAAAAAACCACACAAATAATCGTAATGTGCTAAGAGAAGACAATAGCTGAGTCCAAATCAGTGAACATATCCAATTACTTATCTATATTCATGAAGAAACTCAAGAAAAAAAGCTTCATGAGAAAACTCAGCTATTGGGATGTGTGTTACTGAGGTATCCCAAGTATTGTCATGAGTGTAGGTGAATAAGCTCTCACAAATGTGCTTTATAAACAACACATTATTTCAACTTTTTAGAGTTCAACTAGGTAATTTCATTAATAATAATGGTGATAGAAAGTACTTGCGTGTTATGTATTAAGTACTTTATGCATATTAACATTATTCTTTATAATGACTCTGTGAGGTAGGTACTGTTACTATGATTTCTCACTTTACAGATGAAAAAATTGAATCATGGAGATACCAAAGTCTTAACCTCGTAAAAACATACATGTCTAAGAAATAGAGACACTGGGATTTAAATCCAGATACTCTGGCACCAAAGTCTGTGGACTTAACCTTTCTGTAACACAATCTTGTAATATTTCATATATTGTTTAAAATATATGCAATATTATTTTTTCAGGGATGTTGAGTTTAACAGACAATGAGACTATTGCTATTGAAAAGATAACCTGTTACTCCCAGGTCTAAGAGGAGTAGGCATGACAAACCACACGGGCCACATGGGGAAGTGATGGGGTCAGTCAGAAGACAGAAAAAACTGGGGAAAAGCATGAGTCACAGGCTTGACTAGTTTCACACAAGCAAGGCAAGGTGAGCAGGCTGAGAACTGGGGAATTTGAATAACTTCTGTGGGGTCAGGGTTACAGGGACTATCTCTGGGTGTCTGGTGACAGCCTTGGGATCATTTGGGCAAAGGGATATTGACTACTGTGGCATAAGAGTCAGATAGCAGGGGTTGAGCATAGGGTCTTGGGATTGGTTGGTTTGTACATCAAAAGTTCACTTGCAGGTAAGTTGTTTGCTATCTCTGTCGATTAGTTAACCTTGGGAGGAAGAGTTTGTTAGGATTAGCAACACTCCAGACACCAGAGCACTGAAAATACAGAAAATAAAAAAATATGCTTATACATGTGTATATAAATTTTTACTCAGAAATTTGCCATCTATAAATATATACTCTAAAAATACACATGTAAGCAGAGATGTGAAAACACAAACATTCAACTGCTAAAACAGGAACTAACACATATGTTCATCAATGGCAATTGGTTGGATTGATTTTGCTATAAACAGAATGGATTGTGCGGCTCTGAACACGAATAGGGAAAAATTATGTTTCTTTACATGATAGGCTGTCCATGATCCTTATATTTATGAGAGAAAGCTTGAAAAATGTGGAAATACTTTCTGCTTCATATGTTACTGTGTTGTTAGGGTTTTTGTAAGGAGTTGATTCTCCTTTTTATTTTTCTATTTTCTATATTTATATTTTATATTGTATATGCATTATATATAATATTTTTATATTTGTATTTTATTTTTAATATTTTCTGTCTTCCATCCTAATAACAGGAAAGCATGTAAGTTGATTTGAGTGATAAAGAACTAACTGCAAAAGAAGGTGAACCATGGTGTCACTTTTGAAGGAAATAAAATGATTCTGGTGCTTGTGGAGACTAAGAAGTGAGGCTGTGCCCCAAAGGAGAAGGAAGTTAAGCTACCTGAGAGCACTGTTAGAGGTACAGATGTTTCTGAAGAGCACTAAACATTGGCCAAAGCATAACAGTGGTTCTCAGGCTTTAATGGGCATCAGAGTCATGTAAAGGGTTTATTAAAACAAAGTCAAGATCCCTGCTCCTCACTTCCAGAATTTGTGATTCTGTGGTGGGGTCTGTGGTAAGGCCCCAAAGTGTGCCTTTCTAACAAGTTCCAGGTAATGGTGATGTCGCTAGTTTGAGGACCACTACCCGAGAGGAAGAGCTATTGAATAAGGACACTGATTGGAAAAGACTTTTTTTTTTCCAATGGCAATGTAGCTCTTTTAAAATTTTATTTTAAAGATGTGGGGTACAATTCAGGATTAGGTATACAAGTCGTCATCATACAGGTAAAGCTTGGGCCTCCCTTTGGTCCCCACTTCGCCTGGTTTGAGAACTGAAATCAGGTACCCTTATTGATGTGATGTGTTCCCACCCCCTCTCCTGGCAGTTTCTGGCTACTGCTAATTCCTTTCTTAAATTATTATGGTAAATGTTCAGGGTCCACTTATGAGTGAGAATATGTGGTACTCAGTTTTTTTTGTTTCTGTGATAGATCAATGAGTATTATAGACTCTAAATCCATCCAAGTTATTGTGAAGTCCATAATTTTGTTTTTCTTTATGGCTGTGTAATATTCCATTGTTTATATGTACCATTTTTTAAAAAATCCAGTCCAGTTTCAGTGGGCAGCACAGTTGGTTCCATGTTTTTGCTATTGTAGATAATGCTACAATAAACATGCATGTGCAGGTATCTTTTTTGTAGCGTGAACTAAGTTCCCCTGGGCAGATTCCCAGTAGGGGGATTGCTGGGTCATATGGAAGGTCAATTTAACAGCTGTGGGTCAATTGCTCAGCTGACCTTCACTAAGAAGCAACCGACCATACCTGTGAGACTGGGTGAGCACAGCCTGCCAGAGCAAGAAATAATGGGCGGCCCAGGGTGGACAGAGCTGCTGTTCTAATTTGACCCAACTTAATTGGATGACAAGTATCCAAAATGACTCACTTTTCAACGGTTAAGTAGTGTTCCTTTAACGCACCTGCTTTGAGCAATTGACTGCAAGATAAATATGTTGGGGTCAGTCCTTAGGCCTGGAGTGCTCACATGGCCAATCACATGGGTTATTGAAGATTCTACTAGAGGCACTGAAAAGCCTCACAGATTAAAAGCCCAGTTCTCAGAAATATGATTTGGCAAAACCATGTTTCAACTTCTCTATGTGAGTCTCTTCAACTTCAACTTCCATTTGGGTATATTCTTGTGGAATTTGGCTCTGAAAGGCAGCACGGAATTTTAGCTCCTTTACTAGGAAAATGTCATGAGAGTGAGATATTAGAAATATATCACTTCTCATGAAGAATAGCAGGACATTTTGAACTTGTTCTAAACTTTTACCAAACTGACTTATGAAATTGGATTGCGGATATTTTACTTCCAGAATGCTGGACCAAATGGTAAACGAAAAAACTAGATAGTAGTCACCTTGCATTGTTTTTATCATCGAAAATCAGACTTCTGCCACAAAATATATAGAGAGCTATTATTCAAAATATTGTCAGCATGTTGATCTCAATTATGGAACAGCAAAGAACTGAGCATTTGGTTCAATTTTATCATTTAAATGTAGCTTGTGTCATGCCAATTGGTGGCAAAAAAAGGACATCAAAGGGAGCAATAAGAACAAAGGAAACACTATTAAAATATGCTGTTTTATAAATAAAGTCCAGGAATTGAATCAAAGTAATTCAGGCTGAAATGCTAGAATTTTACTTAGTATCAAATATCTCCAATGTGAAATACATTACAAAGTAGAAAAATAAGTATATTGTTGTTATCAAAAGGTAATATTCAATTCTCTTGCTCAGTGTTTAAATAAGAAAGTTACCTCTCCCTGATCTGAGAATCAGAAACTTTTTGGCTAACTATATCACTTCTTTCTGAATTATGACATGCTGTATCATTTGACTGTAGCAATAATCTAATTGTGATGACTAGTTCTTACATCACAGATTTTCTTGCTCACTGTGGGATGTGAGGTAAGAATGGCAATGGCTAATTAATTAGGAACAAAGAACACAGACCAGTGAATATGCAGGATGGATGAATGGCATTTATAGATGAGCAGCACAACTCCCCACTGTTAACACTAAGGACTGAGTTGGCTGAGACAGCCTTGCTTTCCATAGCCTGGCAAAGGACTTTGACACCAAAGGGCTGAGTCATTTTTATCTGCCCTGCTGCCATGGGATTCTATTGTCTGAAGGTCCTTCTATCAGAGCTGCGGCACCAGCAATAGCAGCCCTCATCCTGGGAACTCTCCCAGGCAGAAGCAAGGTGGCCCACCTGTGGACTTTTTTCAAAATCAGAAATTGTTGTTTCTGCAGTGACAGTTAGTTTTCTCTTGTCCATGAGTGAGCTCTCTAGCTTGATCAGTCTTGCTTTTAATGTGTCAATATGGTACATGAATTACCATATTGACTCACCTCTTCTCTGAGCATAGAATATTACATTGTACATCAAGCATGTCCAACCCATGGCTCACGGGCCACATGTGACCCAGAATAGCTAGTAATGTGCGTCCACAAAATCTTTTGACATCTTGTGTTGTTTAGCATTTATTTTCTTTGTGACTCCATGCATAGTTCCATTTTTGAAGTTCACAGTCACGCCACATTCATGACATCACTTATTGGCAGCACATACATCTGTGAGCAGCCGTTTTCAGTGATAAAGCACATGGAGAGCAAAATTCAAACAAACATTTCTGATGAGCACCTTGAGAACTCACTAAGAATTGTGAGCACTTACACTGAACCAGATACTGATAGGTTAGTTTTACAAAAACAGTCAGATTTCCCACTGGTTTTTTTTTTGAGTTGGAGTCTCACTCTGTTGCCCAGACTGGAGTGCAGTGGCCGCTCCCGGCCACCGCAGCCTCAACATGCTGGGCTCCGGCAATCCTTCCGCCTCAGCCTTCCGAGTAGCAGAATTACAGGCATGCGCTACCACGCCTGGTTATTTTTTTTTTTATTATTTATTGTAGCGATGAGGTCTCGCCAAGTTGCCCAGGTGGGTCTCGAACCCGTGGGCTCAGGCAATCCACTCACCTCAGCCTCCCAAAGATGCAGGATTACAGGCTGAGCCACCGAGCCCGGCTCCCACTGGTTTTATATTAATGTGATTGCTTCATTATTGTGATGATGGGAATTTTAAAACAACCATTAAAATCTTGTTAGAATGAATAGGCAGATTATGGTAGCTGTATAATAGGGAGCATTATGCACCAGTTAGAAGCAATTGATTAAATGTACACGTGGCACCATGAATGGATTGTAAGAATATAGTGCTGAATAAACCAATCAAAACACAGAATAAATTTAATTAACAAATTAACAGAATACACACATATATACCAATATCTAAATAATTAAACATATGCACAAAAAATAGGAAACAATGTCAAAGGACACATGAATATGAGGGTGCACATTAACACACTACACGGGTTGTCTGTGGGAGAGTAGAGAGAAATAAGGGTGCTATATAGAGACTAAAGGTATTAAGTGAGCAAATACACTGGTAACATTAGGTGTTGGGTGGTCTTTCGAGAGCCAAGTGAGATCACGGGCAATGAACTCAGAAGAAGGATTCACTTAGCTCTCTTTACACAAGTACAGAATGTCAGCATCCTTGACTTAAAGATGTATATCAGGGGTGCCTAATCTCTTGGCTTCCCCGGGCTGCACCCAGTAAAAAGCGATTGTCTTGGGTCACATGTAAAGTATATAATATTCACTTACAAGTCCTCTTTAGAGCTTGTGAGAATTTGTGTGTGTGTGTTCAAGGTAAGTATGTATACATATGCAGAGGGTGCCCCAAAATGTGTACATTTTAAGAAAGAAAAAACTGTATTAAAATTATAATACTCAAAGTATACATCACAGAAGACGAATACAAGTCACATCTGACTTCGGCAATTACAAGAGGTGTTCAAAGTGGTTCCCATCAGCGTCCAGACACTTCTAATTATGGTGAACATCTCTCAAAATGTGTATACATTTTTTGGCATCCTGTGTATATATCTACACACATATGTATATCGTGTGTATTTATATATGCATATACTAAATATATGTATATATGTGTGCATTTATAAATATATCCTAATGCATTGCTGAGTCACAGGAAACTCATACACTTAATTTGACTATGTAGTACAAAAATACTCACCAAAATAGTTCAATCTCTCCACTCTCCTCACAGATGGCATATGAGAATATCAATACACCAATGTGCTCTTCAACACTTGGAATTACTTATCTTTCAAATTTTTAGATGTCTAGCAATAAAAATTGTATTTCAGTTTTTAATTTGCATTTATCTGCTCACCAATATATTTAAGAATTACTTTATATACTTCTCTGTCTGTTGGAAATTTCTCTTCTCTACATCACTGCCCATATTTCTGCTGGGACTACTGTCCTTTTGCTATTGTTGATGATTTTTAGGAGTTATTTGTGTATCTGATATGTGATGTCTTTTCCAGACTTAGACTTAGACTTTTGAAAAATATTCTCCCATTTTTCAGTAAGTCCTTTACTGAATAGAAATGCTTAATTTTGATGTAAAACAATCACTATTTTATCTTACAGTTTAGACTTTCTGCAGTCTTGTTTAAAAAGTCCTTCCCTATCTCATCTCTTAATCAGAAAGATATTCTCTTGTGTTTTTTTCTTACTGATTTTCCAGTTTTGTCTTTCATATTTAGATATTTAATTGATGTGAACACTATCATTGCAAATGCCAATAGGTAGGGGTCCCGTTTTACTTCTTCTCTATATAGTAAATCAATTTTCCTAATATCATCTTCTAAGTACTCAGCCTTTTTCCTATTATTTATAGTGCCCTACTTATGATAAATGCATATATGGACCTGTCTCTGAGCCTCTGATTATACTTGTGTGTGTGCAAGTGTTTGTGTGTGTGTTTAACTTGTTTTTATGCATCATATTGGTCTTTACATCCCAGGAATGTAGTAAAATGCTTAGAACTTTTTGTTGTGTAAATGATGATGACCTGTTTGTAATAAAGCCTTTTGAACAAGTGTAAAGCTAACATCACTGTGAAATCAACCAGATCCCTCCTCCCACTTTAAACATAGACAGATACTCTCGGTCTCTGAACACTCACAGCTGAGACCCCACTTGCTTGTGCAATATTGTACCCGGTAATCAAATTGTATGCTAATAAGAATTAGGCATCTTAGTTCTCAGACTGTTTATGACTACTGTACCTATTGTAACTATATAACTTAAGTATTACATAAATGAATAAAATAGAGATGTTTCAATAAGCCATTTTGAAGTATTGAGATCAGGAGAAGTATTAAATAATTATGCCCAAAGAAGTGTGAGCTAAGCAGCTATGAATGATTGGGACAGGGGTAGAAATAATAAAGACACAGAAGAATTTTCTACTCAGATGACTTTGAATTCTTGCCTACTTGAAAGCCAAAGCTGGAAAATACAGAGAATGCCTTATGGTGTGGTCTAAGTCAGGCAGATGAATTAGAATTGCAAACGAGGTGTCTATACTAAAAAAAAAAAGGCTAATATTCAAAAGATTAGCACACTAATATACATGGAAATAAAATGCAGGCATGCATCATTTTTATAATTTTTATAATTCCCTGTTTGAACCAACTTTTTCAATTTACTAATCAATAGCATGATCGGGTGAGAGACTTTCTATAAGGCCACACTATAAAGGGGTTCATAGATTCTAAATAAGCAGCACATTCAAAATCTGGGGAAATATTTAAAAAACAATTCTCCAAGAATGTATTTAAATAATTTATTTTTTTTCCTTTCAATTATTAAAAATTAGAGGTACTAGGGTAAAGATTATATCAAGATGAGAACTGAACTCATATATCCGCCACTAAAATGTTCTCTACCACTTAAATGTTAAAAACATCCACAACAGCAGTTACAAACAGAGAATACCACCAGCTCCTGGGAAATTTTGAGGAATTCCAGAAAGATAGGAAGCAGATGGAGTCAGAATGTCAGAGAAACAAAATCAGAGGAAACAATAGCCCAAAGCACACAGATGAGAAAATTACCCTCAAAAACTATTTCATTTATAATCAAAGCTCAGAGTCAACAAACAAAAAAACCTTAGGAAATAATCAGGGTAACTGAAGTACCAGATTCCAATGAACGAGGCCAGGTTGACTCCTCTTACACCCACTGATCTTAAGCAATAGGCAGTAGCTGTGAGTCCCTCAAATATCCTTTCTTTAACTCCCTCCAAAGGAAATCTGCATCCTTAATAAAGTGAGTGATGTTCCCGGATAAGGTTCTTAGCACTAGTGGTGGGAAGGAAGAGAAAAATAGAGTCAAGACTAAAGAAACCCCACCTTTCATCAAAGACAGAGGAGATAAGCTAGGAAGTACGGGCACCAGGTTGCCCATGCTAAAGCCATGAGCATATGACTTCCTGGAGTGTGTATTTTCGGCATAAGAGACTTCCAGAATAAACATTGGTTCTAGGGAAGCAACCCAACTAATTTAGGACTGTAGAATGAGTAGAAAGCCCCACACTCGGAAAGAATCCTCGCAATGCTGCAGGTCACACATCTGCCATTTCACACCATTTCCAGAGAAGTCTATGTTAATCAAAACATATGTTCACACACAAACATTGATTAGCATATGCAAGCATGGACAGTTGAGAATCCCTGAGGATTTGAGAAAAAGTAGCATCATGAAAAAGAGGAACTATGTTCACTAAATGAAAGAATGCCCAGAGCAAGAGTTCAAAGAGCAAATAGAAGACAACCAGTAGACAAATATATATGCACAATGTATATTTTCAGAGAGATTTTAGGTGATGTTGCATCTACAAAACAAGAGGATTTTTATACAAATCTTAGGAAAATATGATCACAACGGTTAAAAACAAAAGCAACTCAATAAAGGTGCTGAGTGGTACATTGAAAATAGCAGAGGATGGGATAAATAAGCTAGGTATCACCTTAAGAGATACTCTAAGAGTGCACAAGGAAAGAGAAGAGGGATGGGACACAAGAAAGAAAAGTAGGGAGATCCTTAGACTATGTATGTGCATCTATAGCCATTTTAATTGGATCATTATAACCACCTGGTAACGTGGATCTAATTATTATTGTTCAGTGTCACCATGTCACACAGTAACACAGAGCAAGTCAGTGGTACTGCTCAGTCTAGGACTTGGATCTCCATTTCCAGGCCAAGTTCTGTCTCTCCCTGGCCCAAAATATGGGCAACTGCTGAGCTTGGATAGTAGAAAATACCTGGTTTTTGCATCAGAATACGAAGGCCATCCAAGAGGGGGCAAAGTCAAAGAGGCTGAAGACCCAAGAGAAGCGGTTGGATTTGGCAATGGACAAACTTTGAAAAAGGTCTTATTAGAGCTATGGTTCTCAGAAGTCGACAGCATCATCATGGGCTTATGAACCTAAGAATGCTGGGCCTTGTCTCCAGAAGTCATGATCCAGTTGGCATTAGTGGTTTCAGCATCTCCCGTTCAACAGGCACCACTGGAACTTCAGAACAGGTTGAGGATTTGTGGGTAGAATTCCCAGGATGTAGGACCAGAAAGGAAAGAGAGTTTTAGAAACATATAGTTTTCCTCAAGTCTTTTACTAAAATTTAATCAGCATGTGCTTATAAGCAAAAGAATCACAAAGCAGTTGGAACAATATTTTGGTGCTAACACATGACCAGAAATAGCTCATGTTCCACTAGCCAGAGGGATGGATTTTCATAATACAAATGGCATTCAGTAGACTACTCCAAAGAGCATTGCTTTAGTGGTCAAGTTAAGTTAGCCCTAACACAAAGAGTGCTCTCATTCCATTAAAAAAAGCAAAAAAACAAACCTTGAAAAAATCAAAATGTTCCCAAGTAACTTAGTTGCATCGTAAAACAGAACTCAAGAATATTTAAGTAGATATATTTTTTACTCAAAGAAGGATAGTTCAGAACTATAATGAGGGAAAAAATTAATTAATGGTAACAAACTCAGATATTACACATATGATCAAATTAGTAGATATGGACATTAAAACAGTTATTATAATTATATTCCATGTCCTCAAAAAGGTAGATAAAAGCATGAACATATTAAAAGGGACATGGAAAATATTGAAAAAGACACAAATAGAATTTCTAGAGATGAAAAATGCAATAGCTGAAAACTGAGATTAGCAATGGATTAAACTCTAGAAAAAATATGAGTGAACTTAGAGATCTACTAATGCAAACTATCAAAAAATAAAATATGCAGGGAAAGGAGAATGAAAAAAATTAGTAGAGCATTAACAAGTTGCAGCCCAGCTTTAAGCATAGATGCATAATTGGAGTGCCTGGGTTGGGAGGAAGAATATAGAAATGTAACTGAAGAATTAAAGGACAAAAATGTTCCAATTCTGATGAAAATGATAAAGCCTTAGATCCAAAACAGCTCAATGAAATCAAGCACAAGAAACCTGAAGAGATTTACAGAAAGGTGCTTATAACCTGTATTAAAAAGAAAAATTTTAAACCAGACATGTTCAAAATTTTAAAAAAGGACACATTACACACAAAGAAGCAAAGGTAAGGTGACGTTAGGGCTCTGGTTGGAAATCATGCAAGCTAGAAGATAGTGAAGTAACGTCCTTAAAGTGTTGAAGAAAAAATAATGAGAAGATAAGGTCTTTCTCACCTTTGTGCCAGAATCCAGAATAAATGGCCAGATAATAGTCTGGGTACAATAATTCTCTAGTAGACGAATGAATATGTAGATCCTTTTTTCTCTAATCAATGGTTGGTTTTAGGGATATAGTTGTAGTTTTACAAATAGAACAGTCAAAATTGGGAATACAATTGTAAATGTGAATACAATCTATCACTGTATACTTTTGCAATGCTATTTTGATTTATGAGAAATCTTTTAAAAGAATTAAGTTATAATCTAAGGGGAGAAAAGTAGAAATGATGAATTGAATCAAGATCAAAAAATATATATTCTTTTAAACTCTTCTCCCAGACAAGGGGTGGTTAACATCGAAGGAATGTCCCTGTGTGCACTCTGGTATTCAGTGAAATCCCGGCATGCTTTGCCTTTAACTGGGTGAATTTCCTTCCATTTCATCTCTTTTCTTCATTGTCCTCCCTGGACCTGCCTTCCCATAAAAGTCACCAGAAAGCAGATGAATATTCACAGAAGCTCCTCTCCAGGGGTTCCAAGGTGCCCAGAGTTGTTGTTAAGCTATCTCGGTGTACAGATGGCTGGGTGCAAACGCTAAAGCAACCCAGAGGCCCAACAGCAGAGTTCAAGCCCTAATGAATAAAACATGCTCCTCCACTCAGTATTCTGGTCCACGGTACTGGATAGCATTTGTCATTCACCTGAGTGCTGAGCATCTCATTATAGAGCTGAAGAAATGTTTGATGATATATTCTTCATGAACGGCCTGTATACAACACTTGGGACTTCTCCGGCATATATACATCTGTGCAAAGAATTCCAAACTTGCTCCTGGTATAATGGCCTTGATAGCGACATAGCCGCCCACCTGCCCCTCACTGAAAGGATGCATTGGCTCGATGATAATTAGCATCCATTATGGGCAAGCTCTTTCTGCAGACTGAGTATGGGCTTCCTGGGTTGCAGGTGCAGAGTGATGCCTGTGACCTTTTGTTCCAGGATTGGCCATGGAGGAGAGGAGTGGGAGCAGTCAAGAGGGAACCCCAGGCTGTTTATCTTCCCTAGGAGTCATTGTCTGGCCTCTGCGACTTATGTCAGCAACAGCAGCCTCCTCCAAGGAAGACCACGGGAGAGGCTGAGATGCCTCGTCTGCGTGCGTGCTTGCTGGAGCCTTGTGAATGGGCACCTGGTTTTATGTTCCGGGTATCTTTATGCTCCTTCTCAAAGAGAGAAAATCCACTTTATTACAAGAAACAAAAACATAATGGAAAACACACAGGTGGCTGGAGGTTGACTGACAGGCGAGGACATGAGGAATAGGACTCTAGACAAGGCCCCTGTGTTTCCCAGCAGCAGCTCTGGCTGCCTGTGGACGTGCGGAGCCTGCTGTGCCTGGAGGAACGCAGACCAGCGGTAGCCAAGAGCTCGGCCCGTCTCCATGCCCAGGCTTCAGATCAAGTGGGTATGACATGGTGTGACGGGGAAGCGTGTCCTTTCCCTCATCTGCTTTGGGCTCTTGCTTCCTATTGCAAGAAGAGAAAGAACAAAATCAGAAAGCAGCTGTGGCCAGCTCGTGCTCTGAAGCATGGCCTTTAAGGGATTCTGGAGAGCCAGTGTGTATCTGGCTTTCTGCCATCCTGGGGGTCCACAGAACTACTGAAGCGTTTCTGGGCCTCCACGGATCTGCTATGGTGCATCCCTCATCATCTGTGCCCTAGATTACAATGTTCTACCCTGTCTTTCTCTCCAGTTCACAGGTTCCTCTAGGCAGACTCAGCATCTTGTTTGTTCTGCCCACTGCCCTTCCTTATGTCCCTGAAAGTGGCAGCTACAGAGAGGGGAAGGACCTCACGGGCCAATCAACTGGAGCCTGCTCAACCGGAAATTTGGGCTTAATATATTCCATCCTGTTTCCTTTTACTTAAAAGTCACCTTCTCAGTGAATTTCCCCATCAAAAATGTCAACCCCCCTAATATTTTATATTGTCCTCCCCACTTGATTTTTTTCTCTTGAACTTACCGCTGACTGAGATACTACCTGGCTTACTCAGTCGCCTTGTACATTGTCCATCATGCTGCTGGATGATGACAGGGATTTGGCCTGTTTTGCTTTCTATGTTCTTCAGAGTGGTTACGATGCCTGGCACATAGTAGGTCCTTAATAAATATTGGTTGGATGAATTAAAGAACAAAGACATATACATATTTTGTATATTTTAGGTACTTATAAATCATTTGCTCAAAAGTGACATTGTGGAGTGAATAAACCAAAGTAAATTCAGCAAAAATTTCTGTGTATTTGTGAAAGTTCTTTGATACATTAGAAACTTAGTAATTTGTCTACTAGGGTTTCAGTACTTATATTTAAAGTAAAAGCATTATGAATTCATTTTTTTTTCTACTTCAAAAATACGTAGCGTAGCATCTGTATCACTAACATAATTAGCAGAAAGGTAAACAAAGACCTAAATTAATGTGCCAAGTGTAGATCTTACTTATTGACTTGTTTGCAAACAGGCGTAGTAAATACAGGTGAGTGCCAGGGATGAGCAAATGGTTCGAATATAATTTGATTGCTCATGAGTGCATGGCTCCCAATAATATTTAGGTTTGATTATTTCAAACTGTCCACTCTGACAGGTTTTAGTTGTTTTTGTTGTCATTAGAATAATACTTTATATTATTAAACCTAACATATTCTGTTGGAACATGTTTGGCAAAGTTCCTTCATGATTTAAGACACCTACAGAGACACCCATGTCCAAATCCTTGAACACTGGTGAATGTCGCCTTACCTGCAAAAGGGAAGTTTGTGGATATGATTAAGTTAAGAATTTTGAAACTGGAAGATGATCCTAGACTACCCACATGGGCCCAGCCTAATCACATGGAAGGGATGGCCTTTCCTGATTTTGATAAGGAGAAAATGCAGAGTGGAAGCATGGTCAGGGAGGGCTGAAGTTTGAGGAGGGGCCTCAAGAAGCTGGAACGGACAAGGAAAAGAGTTCTTCCCCCAGAGTCTCCAGGCAGAAGCATAGCCCTGTTGGAGCCTTGACATTGACTTGGTAAGACCAGACTGGTGTCAGACTTCTGATTACCTATGGAACTATAAGGTAACAAATGTGTGTTATCTTGCACACTCATTTTGTGGTT
This sequence comes from Cephalopachus bancanus, assembly GCA_027257055.1. Lineage (NCBI taxonomy): Eukaryota > Metazoa > Chordata > Mammalia > Primates > Tarsiidae > Cephalopachus > Cephalopachus bancanus. The sequence continues at coordinate 2,359,440 of JAPVLO010000255.1, forward strand.
ATTAGTTCCAACAGCGATCGAAACCAAATACTCTACCTGCTCTGGTTTCGCTTCCCACCATCTCCTTCTCTGCATTTGTTCTAACTGCCATGCTGTCCACCCAAGCTGGAGCACTGGGTCTAGACAGTGACTTTTGCCCTTACCCTTCCTGTTCCCTGCATTGTGTATTGTGTTCCAGCCTTTAAAAGTATTACCCATGAGTAATAACCCAGACGGAATCTTCTCTGGGTCCCGAGAGGAAGGTGATCACACATCTTTCACTTCCTTTTCACTGAACTCATACGCATTCAAGCAGCAAGTTTTCCACTTTGCCACGCATTTTGTTTACTTTGGTTTCCTCCATCAGAGTTCCCAAAGGGCAGAGCTCTGTGTTTTTTCATCTTTGACTCCTTTGCGGCCCCTCTCTTAGAATCAGACACGGAATGCCTCCTTGATATATTTTCAATGATTAAATGATTGTAGGATGGCAGACGGACTGCTTATTTCCCTCATCTGTAGAAAAATTCACAGGAAATAGTTATGTTTGGTTGTTCTCTGGGCTCGGTAGAGAAACTGTCTTGAATGCACATTTAAAGATGCATGATAAATATGTTTCCAGGTGTCAGAAAGTAAATTCACTAAGAGATCTCATGAGTGGGTGGAAATGCTTATAGAAAACAGCCTGAATGACTCTGAATTGCTCTCAAAAAAGGGAAAAAAACATAGTGTAATCCAAGACAAAGATGTGAATTAAGTAATACCACAAGTGGCTATGTGATACAAAGCAAATAGAAAAGGAATATTTCTTAAGAGCAAAAATAAAAGGGAAAAGAATCAAGACATTTACTTAAAATGAGAATTATTAAAAAGCATGGAAGAGTAGACACATCCAAGAAGAAAGAATGAAAATATAGCTAAGTCATACAGATGTAGGTGTCTTAATAACTCATCAGGCTCAGAAAATTTCCTGGACAGATGGAGCATCTAACTTATTTTTTTTTTTTTAGTCAACAAACATTGTGTATCTGATCTGTAATACATTTTAGTAATCATTTCTGGGGGTATGAAATTAAAAGAATATACTTCTCTAAAGTTCTTCACAAAATATATTGTAAGGGTTGCATCTGTGGAGTGAGCATGAAGACAGAGAAGGGAATACACGGTTATAATTCAGTGGAAGAAAGACTAGAGTACCTCTCAGTTCCTGGTTCCTCTGTGTATTAGTTGGGATTGTTTTAGTTATAGAAAACCTAACTCAAAATAGATTCCAGAAAGTAAAACTTTATTGACGTCTTCAACTAAAAAGCTCATAGTGGAGCAAACTTCCTTCATAGCAGGATTTGGGGCTGAAATAATATCAAAAGATCTTGATCTTTTCATTTTTGGGACCCTCTCTTCCAATGGTTGGCATCATTTTCAGGTTCCATATGGAGGCAAGATGGGTCTATGTTCTCCCACCTTTATTTCCAGTGTTACTGAAGGTATATTTTTCAAGGACCTCCAGTGAAATGCTGTTTCTTTTCTCTGGCTCTGATTAGGCCACTTGCACATCTTTGAACAAATTGCCATGGCCAGGGTAGTGTGATGTTCTGATTGGCCAGGCATGAGCTGTGCTTCTGTTCTGATTAGAGAAGCAATCAACTCTACCTGAAGCACAGGGAAAAGAGAGAAGAGCTGGTACCTAGGTAAAATTGGGTGGAGTTATTGACAAAAGGCAGAACAAAGGCTGAGCAGCATAATAAAACGTAGAAGTCCACTAAGTGCTGGGAGTGGAGGGGAGGAATCACTGAGGAAAGGAGGAAATGCAATATCAGGAAGAGTTTAGGTGATAAAGTAATTACTAAGCTGGATTTTTTTTTTTTAAGTTGGAGTCTCACTCTGTCACCCAGACTGGAGTGCAGTGGCCGCTCCCAGCCACCGCAGCCTCGACCTGCTGGGCTCCCACGATCCTTCCACCTCAGCCTTCCAAGTAGCCGGAACTACAGGCGTGTGCTACCAAACCCGGCTGATTTTTTGATTTATTGTAGAGATGAGGTCTTGCTGCCCAGGCGGGTCTCGAGCCCACGGACTCAGTCAATCCACTCACCTCAGCCTCCCAAAGGCATGGGATTACAGGCTGAGCCACCGAGCCCGGCTACTAAACTGGATCTTGCATGACAGGTAGGCATAGCTAGATGAATGTGCTTCCTTCTTTATCCCGGTGGTGCAAGGTAGGTGAAAACTGCTAGGTGAGGTCATCAAGATTAACACAAGCTAGTAATGTTTCTAGATGGGTTTTTCTTTAAGTGTGGATCAAAGACTGCTCGCATCTGTGTCATGGAAGGTAATTATTTAAAAATACAACTTGATCAGGCCCCACTTCACACCACCTAATTTTGGAATTCTTGGGGCTGGGCTTAAAGCTGGTACTTCAACAAAACCAAACTAGCCCAGAGGATTTTTATAGGCACTAAAGCCAGAGAACCACAGTTCCACATCCAAATCAATTATTCAATTTCTTAGGAAAGCTTGGGTACAGTACTCATTTATCCAATGAACAGATACTTATTGAGAACCTAACACTTGCCAGACCATCTTCTAGGCACCGTGAATATGACAATGGAATGTAGTTACTGCTAACAAGACAATCTACAGAGTTTTTGGTGCCCAGTCAAAACAAAAACATAAGGACCCCTGCTCAGGAACTAAGTATAACATAGAGACAGCAGAACATTAAACCAAGTCTGACTACAAAATCACATAAAAGATGCTCAACTTCACCTGGAATAAGATAAATTAAGTTTAAATATACTATGTGGTACCATTTTTCACTTATCAAAATGGAAAGCCTTTGAAATTTTGATTAGCACTTTTGGAGATGCTATCAGCAAATAAACATCCTCATTTTAACCTGGTAGTATGCCCTGTGGAGGATAAGTAGGCAATAATTATTCATATTACAAATGCACATACTAGAGTAATGTCACTTTCAGGAGCCATGTTGGAGCATGTGCAAAGGATATGCATAGAAAACGACTCATTGTGGTATTGTCCATAACTACCTAAGTTCAGCTACAACCCAAATCACCATCCCTAGCACACTGGTTATGCAAGTTAGGGAACTTCCAATTAACTAAATGCAATGCAGCTACAAAATAAAAATCAAGGAATCGTCTGTCATGTCATGGAAATTAAGAGAAAAATAAAAACTATAAAACAATGGTATCATGTGCTACCTATAATATAAAATTAAAAAAGAAAAAGAAAGGCATGTGATTATTTTAAAATAGCAAGTACTCTGTATTGCTTGCTTTACCTTTTTTCTTACACAGCTCATATTTGGATATACTTTGGAAAACTTTATTTTTTTAAAAAAAGTACTTTAAATATTTTTAAAATGCTCTATTACTGGTAACCTATTAAGTATGTGTGTTCATTTACAACTCACACTGGCAGTTCCTTGGTGTAAATTTACCCATCTCCTGTCTTTCCCGACTTATATTAGAGGGCACCTAGCAGAAGACTTTGTACATATCAAGGGTAATATTGATAATAGTAATACCAATGATAATGATTGCTAACAGAAATCAAGTACCTGCTATTCTTAGCATTAAAATTTCACAGGTATAAGCTTGGTTTAACCTTTAAAACAGTCTTCTTATGAGTTAGGTAGCAGAAGAGTGGGGCGGTCCCAGTGACATGAATGGAAGAAGAGGAACTGAGCGGAAGGGCAGTTTGTCACACAGAACTGTGTCCTGCATTCCCCCCTTCTCTCCACCTCCTTGAAGTGTTCAATCAACACTTATTGATTGAGTAAATAATACATAAACATTTGCATCTCAAGGGAACAAAACTGAGATGGTGTCACTCAACAGGGCTCCAAATTTAGGGAGGCAAAAAGATACCAACAAAATGATACCTTTCCACCAATTCCAAATCTTTCATTTGAAAATAAACTGAATTAAAAAGAAAGAAGATATGACTTCACTTTTCTCTATAAAATTCGAGTATATTAGCGAGTATATTAGACACAGCTAGAACCAGGGTTACCAATGGCATCTTCACATCTCTTGCTGTCACCTGACCACCACCACACGCCATCACTAGTTCACTCTTCTAGGTCCCAACTCTGCTTTCTTCTAGGTTGACTTAATCCTCAGTCTGACCTAACTGTGCATAAGGGATCACAGGCCACTGTGCATAAGGGATCACAGGCCACTCTATAAAATCTAACTCTTCTTTCCTTTTTTCACTGTTTAGAAGTAAATGGGACTTTCTTGTGACTTCTGACCACATTTTATATTTCTATCATGGTGACACGAGTTTGCAGAGGGAGGATGACACATCATTGAATTTCTACAGAGTGATGCAAGGGAAGACTGATAAAAACAAGAGCAAAATCTTAAGTTTCATAAAAGGAACAGGATTATTTTAAAATAATGTACATTTTCACTAAAACAAGAGGAGAAGAGCTCATTCTAATAGTGAAGCTGATTTTTCTTCAGCAAACTTATCAAAGTCATCTCTTAAATGCCACACCAGCAGTTTCACGTTTCCACCTCAACTGTTGAGGGTACGGCAAAGAAAACTGAAACAAGTCATCTATCTTCAAAAGGAAAGTGGGGGAGGTTTGGATGGCATGAGCTTAGGTTTCCAGGTCAAAAGTTCCTCTCTCTGTTGTTATTTGTTTTGCTTGCTATGCCAAATATATATATATATTTGTGTGTGTGTATATATATATATATACATATATATGTATATATGTGTGTGTGTGTATAAATATATTATACATATAATATGTAATAACATGCTTTATGTATATGATTAAAGACAAGATATATGTAAAATTAAAATTAGGATAAATTGTGTGGAGTAATCCCCTATATTATCCTAATTTAGAACCAGGTGAGTAACTATTTAGGTGTAAAGACCTGATAATGAAAACTGGATACTTTCACCATTCAGCCTGAAATTTATGGTGAATTTTCTCTCCAAAGATGAAAGCTCTATTTCCCCAAACATATTTACTATAACTCCACTTGTATGCAATTTCTGTCTTATTGTATGCACATAGGATAATACATCACAGCATTCTCATTCATAGAACAGAGAACAAAACTTGAAATAACAACAAAAGTCAAATGAAGAAACCAAATCTGTATTTCAAGGAGGAACAGACAGAAGGACAAACTCTAGAATTGTGGTTTCCAGGATTTTCCCAGTTTTAGCTTTGAAAGCACTGGGTTTTGAAAAGCCTTTTAGTTCTTGCCAAACCATTTTCTATGTTTTAACGGTGTTTGGTGTGAGATTTGAGACAAAGATTAGAAATGGGTCACATAAACCCTGTATTAATATTTAATGATGATTTAGCTGCTCTGCAGGAGTAGCTGTTGGAGATTACCCATTAATTTATAAGGCCAAATTTTACACTGGGCCTTGGGAGTTCCAAAAAGAAAATGTCCAAAGCCCATTAAAATGAGTAAATATTAAATACTCCAATAAAATATTTTAATGTTGCCAATTTAAAAAGCAAGGCATTTGCATAAAATACTCAAAGAAGAATGTTAAGCTTTAGAAAATGGAGTGGTTTATTGGCTAACGTATAAAAATATCCTGACAAATTTCTCTAATATTCTTTTAGAGTTATCTGATTTAAATGCCAAGGAGCAAACATAACAAGAAATCTGACAGGTTTTTTTTTTTTCTTTAGAGAACACTTTGCAAGTGAAGCACCTCAACTGCACTGACTATTCTGTCAACTTGACTTGAAATTGTATTGTCTAAATCCTGCCATTAGGAAAAAGAATATGTATCTTCTTAATGAGTCATGCTTCATTTCTTCTGGTGTGTTTGGCAGACAGCAATCATCCTTGACTAGGGAACAAAATAACAGTGGATGGAACAAGAGAAAGATTTTGTGCCCTGAAGGAACATGGAAGAGACAGCATCAACTCTCCATGGTCTTCCCTGCATTGCCCAGCCTCCCTTGCAGCTAGGTGTGGTCACGTGACCATAGCTCACAAACAGGAATGTGAGAGGAAGAAGTTCACAGACAAGAAGTGAATGAGTCTGATCTGAAGCAGCAAAGAACAAATGTGAAGCCTCCACTGAATCCCAGGCTGGAGGTAAAGAGCTCTGAGACAGAGTCATTGGAAGATGGAAGCAGCTGATTACTGAGACATCACCAGAGAGCTGCTAAGCCACCAATGCCTGACCTGTGGCAGAGTATGGTGTGAAAAGAAGGAAAATCTTTTTCCCTCAGTGATGTCATATGAAACCTCTGAGATTCTGCAGTTTGTGTTACTGACTTACAAAATTGCTTGGTGGAAATGATATATATAAAAAAAAATTAAAAATATCCACTTACATCCCTCTAAAATGTCTTCTTTGAAAGATATTGATGCTATATCACAAAGTATCAGGTGACTATTCCATCACATAATCAATTCCAGAATAGGAGATGTAATGACCGAAAGGCAACCAAATGAGAAAATGGATTTGCATTGTTCAAAGGGGAGAAGAAGGCTTCTTCTTTCCATGAAAAAGAGTAGGTAATGACAAAGATTCTCTGCTCAGCCAAACTTAGGTCAGACCCCTGAACCTATTCCCAGGCTCATCTGTGCACATCATTGTAAAATTCAGTATCAGCAAAGAACCCTGCTGAATCACTTTCACAATGGCCTCAATGCCTCATCAGCTTCCTCATCCTCCACCATCCCCCAGGTGATGCCTGACCACCCTGACTTGTCTTCAGCAGGAGTGCTGTCAGGCTGGTTTAGCCAGAATCTCTCCTACCCTGGTGTTTCCTCTTAGGGATTTTCCATCACAGACCCTTTCCCTGTTCCTTGGCTATACATTCCTGCTTGCCTGTGCTTTGTTTAGAGTTGAGCCCAATCTCTCCCCTCACTGCAAAATCCCATTGCTGTGTTTCCTCTACCTACCATGATAGTCCTGAATAGTCTGACTGACCAAGCTTAAAAAAAATAGATGCCACCATGTCTTTTTGTCCTTAGTGAACTTCTTCTTCTTCTCCTTCTCCTCCTCCTCCCCTCCTCCTCCTTCTCCTCCTCCCCCTCTTTTCTTTCTCCTTCTCCTTCTCCTGCTTCTCCTCCTTCTCCTTCTTCTCCTTCTTCTCCTCCTTCTCCTCCTTCTTCTCCTTCTTCTACAATTTACACAATGTAATATATTGAGTTCTGAGGGACATAGGTCACTGGAGTGTACATGTAATACATAGTAGTACTGAGCACTTAGATACACTTAGGAATACTTAACTGGAAACTGTGTGGTCTGGATGATGTGACCGTACTGCCCGGTTTGTCGTACAAGGACAAAATGCAAGTCTTTTTTTTGCATGAGACAGCTAGACTGAATTTCCACCTGCTGTGTTCTTTTTTTCCTCACTCCTTTTTTCCTCTATTCCACCCTTCATTTTTCTATTCATTATTATAGACTGTCCTGTTGCACCCACATGTATGTGTTGATTATTCATTCAAGTGAATATAGCGGTAGCAAGACTGACAAAGAAGTAGCAGAGCTTTAAGAAAATATTTTTCCTTGACTCCAATCTTGTCCCGGGCCAGTCCCACAATGAGTCACTGCAGCTGTGGTGTCATTAAGTATAGGTTCGAACGTTGCAGAGTTAAGCTTGTGCTCTACCACTCGGTAACTCTGAGACCTTAGGAAAAGTACTTAACTACTTTAAATCTCACTTTTTAATCTGTAAAATGGAAATATGATGTCCCCTTTTAACTATTTTAAGAGATATATGTGAGATAATGCTTGTGGATGTGTGGAAAACCATATTTGGCATATAGTGAGTGCCAGGTAAATATGTGTTGAATGTTTGTGAGTTCATACAAAGGGAAAACATGAAAGAACCAATTTATGCATGTGATTTGTGAAAGCTGTGCACAATGGTGTACTGGTAAATATTAACAGTTTACTATCCCTGGTGAGCCATTTCAAGCTACCAGCATAAAGTTGCTGAATGTGGAGTTGAGAAGTCAGCACACCATCCTATGGTCTTCCACCATCTAGACACAATAAACATAAGTAACTTGAAGAGCATGCATAATGGTAAATGTGGATACATGTGTGTGAAGCTATAAGTGGAACTTTACTACCATTTATGAAGTATAATTTATTAAATTTTAATTTAATTTCATAGAATTTAACTTTTGTTAATGTCTATATGTCACAACTGGCACTTGGAAATTTAACTATCAGCTTGCTTGAGCTGGTACAAACCAGCCTTGACACACACTTTGTGTGTCTCCTTAAGTTTGCTTAAATTAACTGTTAGTGAACTGCACATTGTTTATTCGATTGTGTGACTCAGTTTGGCCATGATGAGAGGTGGTATACTACAGTACAGACAATGAACTCAATCTCAGCACCAAGAAGGGTCAGCCCAGGGATCTCAGGCCAGTCATTGAACCTTTCCAAGGCTCATATTCTTTACAGTTGAAAGTTGGGACTAAAAATAACACCTGACTCATACAATATTCATAAAATGATATAATTCATGCAAAATTCCTGACATGATACCTAACATGATATGCATTCAATAATGTTAGTACCATCCTCCAACTCCCCCTAATCTTTTTCGGTGTTCACAATGCCTAGAGGAAAAGCAAACCAACAAAGGAAACAAACAACAATAATTCATGGGGCCTGATTACAAAAAAAGTCTTTGAAAATAACTCCACCCAGATTGCGTCCTTGTGTGTTTTTGTGTATCTTTGTTCTCCAGTCAAAAGCAAGTAACTAAGAATTATCTAGAATTGGTGTCATATAGCAGTAATTACCATTGACATGAGCAGCAATTACATCAATGCCCAGATAAGAAAGAACCTTCCCCAAATCCTTTGAAAGAACTGGGTCTTGAATTTGGGTCAAGTGAGATGTTATGTCTGGTTTGTAGAGGTGTACAAGAAAAAAGAATCTTGAGAATGATAGAGCAAAAGAGAATCTAGGACCCAAACTGCTAACATCTTTTATAAATTTATTCCTGATTTTTAATAACTTCGAGCATAAAGATTGATATTTAGCATATAAAATATTCCTAAATTAAGAAAAAAAGAATATGAATTTATGCTACACATAAAAATTAATATTAATTGAATATTTTATCCTTTTCTTTTTCATTTTTTAAAAAAGAGTTTATTTTAGATTTGGCCCTTAAAAATACATGAAATCATGAGGGTGAGGCATTGACATCCACTGCACCAGCTGCTTAAATATTATTAAGAATTTCTATTTAAAGAAAGCCTCAGATGGGTCAACTTTAGCCTTAGCCACAGGAATGTGTTTGAAGAATGAAAATATCCTTTGCAGATGACAATTGTACCTTTGTGTTTTGTTTTCACTCTAGTTGGTGTAACCAACTAAATGTCATCAACATGTCTCATCACCAAACTACCTAAAGCAAATTGTAACTTACTTAGTCCTATTTCCCCTTAAAAATACACTACCTGATTCTGCCATTTCCCAAATCCAATTTCTGAAATTAACATTAACTCCAATTAAATAATGAAAATATCTTCACTAGTTCAATACAGAAATAAAAGATTAACATATAACAACTAAGTAGGGATTTGTAATTATATGTGATATTTCTCAACAATCCCCATTTCTTCTTCCTAGTTGACTTGGTTATTTCACGTCCATTGTCATCACTAAAGTTTGATCCTGGGAAATTAGAAAAGATGAAACCCAGGAGTTTCCATTTATCAATAACTTTGTTCAAAAATTTGACTAAGGCCGGGTGCAGTGGCTCACACCTGTAATCCCAGCACTTTGGGAGGCAAAAGGGAGAGGATTGCCTGAGCCCAGTGGTTCGAGACCAGCCTGGGCAACTTGGCGAGACCTCGTCTCTACAATAGATCAAAAAATAAGTCGGGTATGGTAGCGTGTGCCTGTGGTTCCAGCTACTTGGAAGGCTGAGGTAAAAGGATTGCCTGAGCCCAGCAGGTCAAGGCTGCAGTGGCCGTGAGCATGTCACTGCACTCCAGTCTGGGCCACATAGCGAGACCCCAACTCATGTGGTTCTCAGTATTACCCAAAATTGAGTGTTAGAAAGCTTAGTAGTTTCTTTCTAGCCAGAGTTGCATAAGGGTTGATCACGGTGGGCCTAGTTTTTAACCAGGTCGCTCTTTCTGAGCCTGTGCACATGTATACATGTGTCTGTGCCTGTCTTGTGTGTCCTTGTACAGGGGCTAGAGCAAGGAAGTGTGTCTGGGCTCCCAACTCTGAGAGTGGAGGCTGTGCTGTGGACTCAAGAATGAAGAGGAAACTCATAGGCCATGACTCATTTTGAATCTCCCTGGCCCAAAGTAGTGATTCCAACCAAAAAGAGACATTTATGGAGTTCCTGTTATAGGCCAGTCCCACTTTTGGATTCTGAGTTATGAAGATGAATAAGCCACAAAATCTGCTCTCATAAAATTTATAACCTCTTGAAAACAGACTTGCAAATACAGTGTTTATAATACAGTCTTCTGTTCTTCCTATAGTAACAAAAAGACACAGACATGATTTTTTTGTGGTCATCTATACCGTGGCAATTTTGAAGCCTTTTTAATTTATGGGGCACTTGTCTGCTAAATAGTCAACAATTGCATCACAACTACTTCATTTAAAGAAAAGAATAATGTGTGTTGCTAATGTTCACAGAGCAAAAGAGGCATTAAAATACACCAGGAGATGTCTTTCCCAGTGCATTAGAAGTTGAGATTTCTCAAACAACTAAAAGCAGATCTACCATTTGACCAGCAATCCCACTATTAGATATCTACCCAAAGAAATAGAGATTGTAATGTGAAAAAGACACCTGTGCCCTCAGGTTCATCACAGCACAATTCACAGTAGCAAGGATGTGGAATAGACCTACATGACCAGTAGCTGGTCAGTGGGTAATGAAAATGTGGTATCTATACACCGTGAAGTACTACACAGTCATCAAAAAGAATGAAATAATGTATTGTGCAGCAACTTGGATAGAACTGGAGAACATCATCCTAACTGGACTAATCTCACTTATAAGTGAGAGCTAAACTAAGGATCAACAAAGGTGCAGAGAATGGGGTAATGGACACTGGAGACTCAGAGGAGGGGGAAGGGATGGAGGGACAGAAAACATCGCCTGTCAGGTACAATGTACACAGGTGGGAGTGGTGGATACATTTACAGCCGGGACCAAAAATGATCTGTGTCCCTCCAAAGCAATTGAAATAAAACAAATAATTTTTTTAAAAAAAGAAATACAATAAATAAAGAAGTTGAGTACTCGTGTTCTTCAAACCCTACCCCCCACCCCCCAACTCCCCCACCCCCCTACACACACACACACACACTCACTAAGACACATGGGGTTCAGAGCAGATAGAGAGACCTCAGAGAGACTCAGGGAGAGCAGTTCTGCAGGGTGTCCAGGGGCATCCCTGGGTGACTTGCATCATAAGAGTTGATTAAGAGATCAACAAGTAAGGAAGGAGTCAAGAAGGCAAAGGGCCTCTCAGAAGGTGGAACAAGATCCCCAGCAAAAGTGAAGAAAGTGAAGAGTTTCCAAGGAACAGAGAGCGATCCTAGCACTGGAAACAAGGCACGCATGGGGAAGCTGGGGAAGAGAAACCTGGGAGGATTGCACCGTGCTTGCTTGCTTCACTGAATGCTGGGCGGGGGGTTAGAGCTGTGCCTGAAATCCATGGGAGGTTTGGGGAATGGCCCAGTCAGATCAGTGTTCCGGTATCACATGGTCATAGTGTGGAGTACGGAGGAACAGGGTGTGAGACTGCGGACAGGGAACTGGGATAGGAAGCCTTTTGGGATCTGAAGTGAGAGGGTGACCCTGGGATTATGGAAGAGAAGAGGTGTGAGAAACTTTGGGTCAAAATTGACAAAGGTTGAAGACCTCTCAGATGTGGGTGTGAGAACAAACCTCACCGTGGGGACCAGACAAGTTGCTGCAGGGGCCTTTGGCTCAGATGGATGCTGCCCGCCTCAGTGCAGGTGGGGAGCTGGGAGAAGCCCCTGTACGAGGAGAAGGCTGGGTTTGGTTATGACGATACAGTAATTTAAACATGATAGCCTCCATAAGATGGGAAAATATATGTGAGATCACACTGTGCAAGACGACAGCCAAAAGCATGGTGAGCACTGAAATATGATTCCTCTGTATTGAGGCATGTGTAAGGCATGTAAAGTATACACCAGGCAGTGAAGACTTGAAACAGACAAAAAAACTGCACAGTTACTCTTTAATAATTCTTATGGTGATGACAACATTTTGCATCTACTGGGCTAAATAACATATGTTAGTGAAATTAAATTCACCTTCTTTTTACTTTTTTAATATGGCTACTATAAACTATTGAATTTGTGTATGCATCTTAAATTTCTGTTGAACAGTGCTGATGTAAGAAAATTTGTTGACTAATATATTGAGTTTTTAAAGTATCCTCTATAAATATAGGATTCCTATTACTGAATTGTGATGAATTTATGAAGTTGACAGATCATTTCCTCTGTTTTGTCTTTGTAAGTAAGTGTGTACCTCTCATGCGTATTCCACGACACATTTATGTCATTATGGGGAAGGGCTCTAAATACTAAAATGAATGATTAGAACAAAATTTTTAAGGATTTCGGAGAAAGATAAGAGTAAAATGGGAGCAGAAACAACTGGGAAGCAGACAGGATGGAAAGCAAAGCAGATTTAGAGGTGGAGCTAGGGCTTCTGCTAATGCGCCCAAAGCAGCTCCTATGACCTTGGTAAACAGTGCAGCTTTTGGCCTCATTGTTCTCAGCTATAAAATAAGAACCTGACTAGCCCCATCCAGTCTTTATGACTTGATGCTAGAATTTCGTGAAGCTCAAAGGACTTCATCAATTTTATGAGCACTGATAGCACATGGCTACAAGAAAGGCATGGAAGAGGTAGGTATTTACAAAGACTTGAACTCCAAAAGAAGCAAAACTTTTAGGGGCAATAGTAAGTAGACCAGGACTCTCAAGGTAGGATTTTGGGAGGAAAAGTTTAGAAAAGGTTGAGGCTAAGTCATAGAATATTTCCAATGCTGAAATAAGAAAATAGAACTTGCCCTCTAGGTTAGTGATTCTCAGCCCTCTCCACCCCTACCCCAACTGCCAGAAAGCATTTGGAAATCTCAAGATATTTTTGGTTGTCACACTAGACAAGATGGGTCTGCTTGTGGCAGCTTGGGGGTAAAGGTCAGGAATACTGCTAAATAAACATCCTACATTGCACAGATCCCTAAAACAGAAAAATAAAAAATAAACTGGCCCAGAGTGTCAGCAGCACCATGGTAGAGAAACCTGGCTCTAGGTAACAGGTAACGGAATGACTTCAGATCGATGACTCTGTCAGTGGACTGTCTTTCCTTCTTTCTGTTCTCAGATATGTGGAGTGTCAGTGCACTTTAATCAAAAGAGCTGAACAATTTACACTTTGTCCCCCAATCTTGCAGAATCTGTGGCTACAAATATGCCTGTTTTAATAAAAAAAAGTATTTACTACAGCTCCAGGAAATTTGCATAGCTGATATTCTTCAAGTTCATGCTTCATGAAATTTTATTTAGCCTTGGAAAGAGAACACCAATTAGTGGGATGGACCAACCTGTTCTGATAAGTAGAACATTGATTTAGAAGTGACCCAAAATTGAACTCTTATGAAAGTCAGGAATGTGTTTGCACTAATTTGTGATTTTATTTTCAGTTTCTGTCTGATATAAGAGATATTGAAATTGTGAGAACCAGAAACTGTGCTTACTGAATTTCCATCTGAAAGAAAAAAAAAAATGATAGAAATTTTGGAGTGATTCCATCCAAATTTTGCAAATTCAAAAGCAGAGCCATGGAATTAATTATGATTTATAAAATTCCTGGGTTATCGTAGTTTTGTTGTTGTTGTTGTTGTTGTTGTTGTCGTTGTATTTTTACTGTGACGTTCTCTTCTCTTGTTTACCCATGCCTGGGTAAAATGCTTCTAATTTGTTGAAGCAGACACACATCTTACAGGATATTCAAAACTAGGCCCCATGTATTATTTTTGAGTTCCAAATTCTCCTTTTCCCATGTACTTCAAGCTAAAAATTGGGATCAGGACAATGTCTCAAATAGCTGTTAAGAAATAGACAAGGATTGGCTGAGTGTGGTGGCACATGCCTGTATTCCCAGCACTTTGGGAGATAGAGGCAAGAGGGTTACCTGAGCTTAGGGGTTCGAGACCAGCCTGAGCAACATGGTGAGGCCTCGTCTCTACAATAAATTAAAAAAATCAACCAGGCATGGTGGAGCTACCTGGAAGGGTGAGGAGGAAGGATCTCCTAAGCCCAGCGGGTCAAGGCTGTGGTGGCTGTGAGCATACCACTCTGACTAAAAAAAAAAAAAAAAAAAAAAGAAATATACAAGAATCATATTATGCCCCATAACATAAAGCTCTCTCTATCTGTCCTGGAAACACAGAAGCCATCTTTGACACTAACTGACAAGAGGAAATGGAGCAATACATTGTTCTCTTAATAATTTTGTTCTATTTCATGGCATTACATTTCGCTAGGACATCAATAGCTATGAGACCTTTATCTCCAGCCTAGACCTCACCCCTCAATTCTGGGCTCCTCTAATCTGCCTTGTTGGTGTGACTATGTCAAGAGGTAACTGCTCAGACTTACCATGTACAAACCTAATGGCTAATGTCCATCCCCAAACCTGCTTCTCTCACAGCCTCCCACTTCATTTGATGGAAATTCCATCCTTCCAACTGCTCAGGAAAAAATGCTTCACTGTATTAACTTTGAAAATATTTTCACAAACCAGTCTTGCTCTTATTACCTCATTCCTAACCTCTCTGTTCTGGAACGGTCCTCTCTCTTCTCCATCATGGCAGTCACAGTCAAATTGGTCTCAGCATTTCTGCTCTTGCCCTGAATCTGTTCTCATTGTAGCCATCAGGATAACGTTTTCAAAACATAAGTTAGATGAAGTGATTCTACAAACTCTCCACTGGCATTCCATTACACTCAGAATGAAAGTCAAAGCCCTTGAAGTGACCTTCAATGGCCAACATTGAAGCCTCAAACTTTTTGCAGAGAGTCAAAGAGTAAATATTTTAGACTTTGTGGGCCTGCTGGTCTGTGTCTCAACTATTTATCTCAAAACAGCAAATAGGAAAATGTAAATAAATAGCTGAGGCTATGTTTCAGTAAAACTTTATTTACAAAGCTAGGTAGCAGGTCAGATTTGGCTAGTTGGCCATAGTTTGCTCACCTCATCCAATCCTCCCTTTTCCTGCTTTATTTTTCTTATAACTCCTAACACCACCTGGCATACTGCTTATTTACTTGTTCATGTTTTGTCTTCTACAACGAGAATACAAGTTATGTGAAGAAAGATATATTCTCTCTTTTCTTTATGCGTTATCTCCCAGACATAGAACAATACCTGGCACATAGTGAGCATTCAATAAATATTTGTTCAATGAATGAATGAATGAAGATGAATATGCAGCTATGCAGGAGATCATTAATCTGCTGACTGATATATCACTGCACAAGCACTTGGGACACTAAAATGTATAGTCCACTGCAAATACTGCCATGCACCTATTTCACTACACTGGGCAAATATTTTCCAACACCATCATCTATTTCTTGATAATGAAGGAATATGATGAAAGGAACTACAAATTGGGAATTTCTTATGTGTTCATAAGAAACATTTGTTGCAAAACCACTCTCAGCATCTATTATCTCACTTCATCCTGATAACACTCCTATAGGAAATCAGAGAAAAAAAAAACTAACACGTCTGCTAATTTAAAAGACAAGACAAAGAGGTTAAATAACTTTCTGAAGGTCACAGAATGAGTGAGTTCTTCACAGAACCAAGCCCAGAACTTAGGTCTAAGGTTGTCTCTGCTGACCAGTCCCTGTGCCATGAAGTATTTTTCTCTTATGGTACATTTGATTCCCAGTAGTTAAAGTTTTATGTTTTACAATAAAGGGGAATATATTTGGGGGGAAATGAGAAGAACTTTGTCCCCTGAAATACTTTTCAGAGTTGTGAGAGTGAGCAAGGCAGTTAAATTCACCCATCCCTGAAAATAATAACTCTCTCTCTCTGGGCTTTAATAAGAGAATTATTGGGTGCTAAATGACAATTTGCTAGTAAGAATGAAGAATTAAGGCAATATTTACTGGGAAGGTAGTAAAAACTTTAAAAAATAACCAAATCTTTAAACTTCTATAACCTCTGTTTCTCCAGAGACTTTTCCACTGGATTTTGGCAAGGGCACTCGTAGTCTTGAAAACTCTTCTGCAAGTTCTTCCAGCTTCTTTCTTAATTATGGACTTGGGGAGCCAGTATCTGTTTTCTTAATGGCAAAGAGGCAGACAGGGAGAGTTCTAAATTCCTGTGTCTGAGGTCAACTGCATCCTAAGGGAGAAATGGAAATGTGAAACGATACTTTTCCAGCATGACATTCTGATTTATGACATTTGGTGCCTTATGGTTCTGTTTCTTTTGAAGATAGAATCAATGTGAATTCAATACAAATAACTCCACCTATTTTCCAAGCTAACAACAGACACATGTAGTCTCTTCATGCGTGACATTTACATATAAAAGGAAATTTCATCATCTTCTGGCTTCCACCTTGGGGATCCTCCCTCTTATTTATTATCTACCACTACACAACAAGAAAACTCTTTACCATCAGCAATTCACCAGTTGAGAACCCTAAAGGGTATCCTAGAGAAAACACTCCCGATTGAAAATGGCTCACTGAGCAAAGGATGAAGAATGATCTGGAGCTGCCTGTGGGCTCAGGAGGAACAAGAGAAGTGGCAGGGGTGTGGAAGGGGGACGCAGAGGCACAGTGCCCCGGGCTTGTCCTTCAGGACCTCTGTCCTACATGCTTGGCCTTCTCTCTCCTCGCTTCCTTTCAGCCTAGGCTCCCTCCTGCTGCCAACCCAAAGTTGTCTGTTCTGCTCCTCCCCTAACAGGCAGTCCCTCCAGGGCCCACCCCCACCCCATTCCCAATCCTACCCCACATAAGTTCTACCCTCTCCCTAAGGACTCCAGCCTTCACATGCCAACACACATTCTGTTCTTTAATCATTCAATTTAGTGTTTCTCGTGACTTCCTAATACTTAAATATTTCACATATGATCATTTTCCCTCTCTTAGCTTTAGGGAAAGTCTGAGGATGTGAGTTTATTCAAATCCTTCAATAGCAGAATCCATGTAGGAAAGGATTACATATGCTTGGTGCATGCAACTCATGAATCACTTTCAACTTCCTTTAACGTGTTTATATTCCTTGCATTCTTTGGGTTTGTGGTTGCTGTGAAATAAAATCCAACCTTTTAGGCATGACATACAAGGTGCTTTCGAGTATGGGGCTGGTCCACCACCCTGCCCGACTTCGAACTGTTCTCAAGGATGCTTCCTCCTCCACTCACATGACCATCCTAGACACACACACACATACACATACGCACACCCTTTAGGTTAGAGCAGTTCTCAACTGATTGGCGTTCCTCAAGTTTGCCCTGTTTTGCCTTGCATATTCTTTTTTTTTCATTTTTTATTTTATTTTATTTTTTTATTTTAAAGATGTGGGGTACAATTCAGGGTTAGGTAAACAAATGTTCATTATGCAGGTACCCTTGTTGATGATGTGTGCCTCCTGCTCCCCTGGAAGATTCCCACTACTGCCATCCCACAGTCACCCTCCCCTGGCAGTTTCCCACTACTGCCAATCCTTTTCTTATAGTATTACGATAATTATTCAAGGTCCACTTATAAGTGAGAACATGTGGTAGTCAGTTCTTTGTTTCTGTGATAGATCACTCAGTATTATAGATTCTAAATCCATCCAAATTGCTGTGAAGTTCATAATTTTGTCTTTCTTTATGGCTGCGTAGGCTGCATAATATTTCATTGTGTATATGTACTACATTTTTTTAAATCCACTCCTTTTTTTAAGGGCTGCTGCCTTGCATATTCTTGACATTTTCTAACTTTTCCCCTCAGGCTGCATTTCTTTTCCTCTGTAATCTCTTAAAAGAAGAACACTCTTTTCATCCTTGAGGACTCAGCTTAATGCCAACTTCTCTGTTTGATCCCAACCCATCCAACATGAGGGTGCTACCACTGTATCTTATCCAGTGTCCTGTAGCAATGCCTATCCTATTCTAATAATAAAATTACTTGTCTATATGTCATTCTCTCCTACTGGATGATGAGAGTCTTAGTGTTCACATCCTACTTATCGTTGTCAGTCACAAAAATCTAATAAATATGAAGCCTGTATGAAATTGAAATCCTGAAAAGAATCGAAACACAAATTTAAAATGCAGAAGAGAGAGTCCTCCACTCAGAAAGATTAAAAATTATTTACTTGGATTTGGTATGCATACATTAAAAAAACATATAAACAACCTTAAATCAGTTATAGTCCTGTTGGCAGACAGAAACCACATCAGTTACTTTGAACAGAAAAAAATGTAATATAATGAATTGTTAACTAACACAACATAGCTAATGATTTAAAGGATTAAAAGAGAATGCTAAGTATCCCAGAATATGCAAGTTCTAAGAAGCAGCTACTAACTCTAGGTTGAAGGAAAGTGGATAACATAGAGACCAGAGATTTGGAGGAGGGCTTCCTTAAGACTGAGGTTCACATCTCTTCAAGAACAACGTGGTCTGAGGGCTCAACCAAAGAGTCTTGGAGGAGGCCTTCCTCAAGACTGAGGTTCAGATCTCTTCAAGGACAGTGTGGTCCGAGGGCTCAGCCAGAATCACCACAGATGTGATCCCCTCAAGGGGCTCAGAAGCCGCTCATGTTTGGGGAAAACACAACCTGATGATGTGTTTGGAGTTGATGTTCTCTCACCTGAATTAAAGAGTAGAGAATCAGAGCCCACCCTAACTGGAAAAGCCAAGCATCATGCCAGTTAAAAAAGAGAGAGGTTATAGGGTCCAGTTTCATTTCACAAAGCAAGACAAGAAAGCATGTATTTGGAGGTGAAATACAATACAAAAAAATGAAAACTGGCTCCTGCTTCAGAACACAAATAAGTAAAGGACATTCATATATAAGATGTGTGTGTGTGTGTGTGTGTGTGTGTGTGTGTGTGTGTGTGTGTGTGTGTGTGTATGGGGGATCCCCAAAAATAGAATTATCCTTTGGAGGGAGGAACCCTTGGCGTACAAGCTTCTCCTGCTAGGTAAATGCTCTAGGACCCCATTGGCATCAGTGTATCAGCTAGCATTGCGAGAGGCTGCATTCTGCTTCAGTGAATTTTTGTTTGGTAATTCATTCAGTGTATTTGCCCATTTCATGATGAGTAACTTACAAGCGCACTTGCCTATACCATACTGAGTGTTCAGCAGTTATTTGACCAAAAATGGAATGACTTCCAAGTTTCACCCTCCCTATTCACCCTGTCTCATCCTGAGTGACATTTTTTTTATTTCCCCAGACAAAAAATGTCCTCAAAGGAAAACTATTTGTCGATGTGGAATAGATGAAACAGAAAACAGCAGAAGCACTAAAAGCCATCAAAGTTGACAAGTTCAAACACTGTTTTGAGAAGCAGAAAAAGTATCTCAATGGATGTGTTGCATCAAATGGAGAAGACTTTGAAGGTGACAAGTTTAAACATGTAAAAATAAATACATAATTTTTAATAAATAAATTCCAGGTTTTGGGGGGTCCTCCCTTGTATACATATATATGTATATGAAATATGAAACTGAATAAATAAGGGAGTGCCATGGGCAAAGTTAATTCATTATATTTCATTCCTGAAAAAAATTATAAATTCTTTTTTGAATTTTTTTTAAAGTCAAAAAAAATTTTAATATGGAACAATGCAATAGTAATTATATTTTGTTTAAATTGATGACAGGTTTTTTAATCCCACGTGTTAGACATATTCAATATATTCCTTTTATTAAAGTTTTAGTATAAGACAAACTTTAAGATAGATTTATGTAAGCTGAAAGATAGGTTTTGGTAAGTATTGGTATGTTTTATCAGGATTGTCTCAGACTATCTTAGCCAGAACCTGAAATAGAAAATATTTTTCTTTTCTTTTCTTTTCTTTTTTTTGAGTTGGAGTCTCTGTTGTCCAGACTGGAGTGCAGTAGCTGCTTCCGGCCACCGCAGCCTCGACCTGCTGGGCTCCGGTGATCCTTCTGCCTCAGTCTTCCAAGTAGCCGGAATTACAGGCATGTGCTACCATGCCCAGCTTATTTTAGAAAATATTTTTCATAGAATAAAGTTGTATCTTTCCTCAGCTTTAGAGTGGTAGGAGAAGATGAAGTTTAAGAAACAACAGAAATAAAGTCACATCAGTTTGCTTATTCATTGACAGCTAAGCAATGATAATTTTATTTAATAGAATGAGAATGAAACACATTTTTGTTATAAAAAAGACAAACTTACCATTGGGTATAGGAGTGGTCCCCAATTTTTTTGGCATCAGGGACAATTTTTCCACTGATGTGGGAGGGATGGATGATTTAGGAGAGGATTTAAGCACATAACATTCATTGTGCACTTTGTTTCTATTATTACTACATTGAAATATATAATGAAATACTTACATAACTTACCATTAAAAAAAGAAGCTCAGATGGAAGTGGTAAATAAAATATGGATGAGTCACATGCAGACTAAAATAAGTATCAGATTCTGACTTAAAGCTGCCACCAGATGCAGCTGTAAATTGAAGTACATCAGCTCACTTGCCACTCACTGATAGGATTTTGATTGGAGTTTGCAAGCAATTGATTTATTATGGTCTCTGGCAGTCAAACCTCACTGCTAATGTTAATCTGTATTTGTAGCCACTCCATGGTGCTAGCATCACTGCCTCAGCTCCATCTCAGACACTTAGGCATTAAATTCTTATAAGGAATGCACAACCTAGATCCCTTGCATGTGCAGTTCACAATAGGGTTCACACTCCTATAAGAATCTAATGCTGCCACTAATCTGACAGAAAATGGAGCTCAGATGGTAATGCAAACAACAGACAGTGACTGGAAATACAGATGAAGTTTCGCTTGCTCACCCACTACTCACCTCCTGCAGTGTGGTCTTGTTCCTTACAAGTATAGTCCATGGTCAAGGGGTTAGGGACCCCTGGGCACAGGACAAACAGTACAACAAGACCACAGAGTCATAAGTTCGGTTTATTCCCTTGAAATCTGCATAGTATTAACTGTGTCTATCTTATATCTGGTGCTTTGTTCCTAAGTTGTTCCATTACCAACATGAATTTAGATATTGTGACTGCAAGTCTACATATAGTGCATATCATTTTCAGAGTATGTAATCTAGAAATGTGAAATCAATTATGAAGACAAATATTGCATTCATGAGTTCAGAAGATGTAAGGAATGCTGAGAAATCTGTGGAAATGACAAACTGATAAAGCTTTCTTACACAACTCATATTGAGTACTAAATTTCCCTAAGTATAAACATAAAAATATTGTCAGACAGATATTTGTTTCCAATTGACATAAAAGAGTTTGAGACCTGACAGGCTATGGATATTAGAGCATTGGCACAAGGAACATTAACTTTTGTTATGTGTTTCCATACTGCCTTTTACAGCAAAGGCTATAACTGACTGTGACAAGACTCAGCCTGGTTAGGTTTCTCTTCAGTTTAAAATCAACACCATACGTCTTCAGTGTGTTCTTTCTTTCTCATCTCTCAACATCAGAGGATTTCTTTTTTTGATTTTCCTTGGATGACCTCTAGTCACAGGCCACTGATTTTTACTAAAAGGACAGAGCCTTTTACAATTTTTTTTCCCTGGCAAAATGGCACCTATGACACATTGCTTCTCAGAGAGCTAACGAATTTCAGTGCATATGCCATAGGACTCATCTTGAACGGACAGATTTTCCTTGTTGAAAGAAAGTTGTTCTTTCCTTTTGGGAAACATCTGGGAGTCATATTCCCATGTGTCAAATCTGTTAGCTCCTGTCTCACCCGCATCAAGACACCTGGCTGCCAGATACACACACTGGCTTGTCAGATTCTATCAGCTCACCAGCAGCACAGAGGGTCTTTGGGTGGCTCAAAGGTGGAATGTTTACCAGAGAAAATATCACATTCTATCTTTTCTCACTGAGCCATAATTATCAGAGAAAGTTGATCAACCAACCCTTGTTATTTTGCTTTGTGTCCGATAAATACTCATCTGCCCCTTTCCCGCTTTGTTGAGCATCTACTTCAGAAGGGAACATAGAGATCATATTTCCGAAGTTCTCATCAAATCATCATGAGCACCCAGATGTGGTTTTTCTCAAGGTAGATATGGACGGCCTTTATTAATCCCTGGGCATGAATATTCTTGCTGTTTTTGATAAGACTCATTATATAACCCATGAATGATCCTTTACGTGCTTAGATAAGGTGCTGGAGATTTTTTTTTAATGAGACCCAGGTACTTAAGCTGTTTCCCAAGAATTCACTATGGTTTAAATTCAAGTCAGACTGAGCTCATCAGCACATGTTTCTTTGATGAATTATTATTTATGTGAATGGACAAAGCAGTGTGATTTTTCCATCAGTCATCAAATCTACTCTTTCACGGTTGGCAATAAATGTTTATTCTCTTCAGTTAGAATGATCTAAATATGCATGCAACCTGCTGTGTGTTATGATTTTTGGAGTGGATAATGGTGACTCCTTTAAAAAAATCTGATTTAAACATCATACAGCTATTCGTTGGGTTTAAAACAAGAAAAGACATCTTTCTGCAAATTTACTCCTATGATAAATGCTCACCAAGGACTTAATAATGTTGAATTGCTTTATCTCAACAGCTACTCAGGGCTCAAATACACTAAAGGAAATTAAAGGAGATAAGAAAATAGAATATCTTTGCCTATGATGGAAACAAGATGTAATAGATCACCTCTCAATGAGCATGGCTATATGGAATACCTGTCGAATAATCAGACAGATTTGTTAAATAATTGCTTTCAAGTGGTAAGACATTACTATTTTCATATAAGGTAGAATTTTAGGGATTACGTCTTTTTTTCTTCTCTGTGCCATATCGAACTATCATTAAATATTTCTTCAGGCATTCTCCCAGGAGCTGACCCAGAGACAGGGATGGCAATAAAAATGGTATTGAGTAGACAATTTAAGGAGTGTAAATGGGGGATGGAAGGGATACCATGATGGGAAGGAAACCATGATGAGAAGGTGTTGTCAAGATGAGCCCCTCAAGGGTAATTAGGGCTCAGTCTTGCTTAGAATACAATGCTAAACACTTATCAGAACCACTCAAACAGAGGGACATGGGAACCTTGGCCTGTCCCCAAGAATCATCAATTCTTCTTCCTTTCTGGCCTGCTCTGCAAGGGGTCACAGAGATGCTGGCAGCCACAGAAAGCCTCAGGCACAGAATTTCAGACCTTACAGCTGGCAATTGTAGGGTTTTCTTGCCTGGGAGTGATGAGAATCTAGGGAACAGAGTAGGCAAATTCAGATGCACCTATCTAGATTGCTCTTAACTCTCTGACCACTTCTCCTCTTGAGGCAATATGGCCTCAAGGGAGCAAAACGTGTTTCTTGAAGGTAGAAAAGTATCCATAGTCTTGTATAAAGTGCAAGTTATAGATACAGACACAGACACAAATGTAGATGCAGATGTGGATATAGATACATCCTATGAGCAGATATATGATCGACATTAAAATTTCATGAGGGTGCGAATGGAGACAGCAATTTGAGAAATCATGTCTAAAAAACTCCTCAGAAGGACAATAAGGGGGAAAAGCTTGATGAACATGACTGTATACATCCCGAAAATCATTACTCCAACACTTGTCATTATCATGGCTTTTCTTGGTTCAAAGAACCCTTCTAAGTGTCTTTATGAAAGATGATTTCCTATTAAAGAACAAACTCACTGCCATAACGTCCAAGGCTCTCTATACTCTCTCAGCAAGCTACCCTGGCAGTTTTCTCTTTCAGTCTCAGCTTATAATATTCTTATTCAAGTAGACTAACCTCATGGTTCTTTATCACACCCTAAATTCCCTTGCCTCTGTATCTTTGTTTACACTGTTCCCTCTGCCTGAGAAAGTCTTCACTTTTTATTTCCTCTTCCATTCTTCTCTTTACATTTTATAGTCTATCAAGGTTAGTTCAAATGCCACTTACCCCCTCAAGGTTCCCCATGTTCTTACTCTAAGGAGTCATCCCCTACCACCATCACCTTTGAGTTTCTAACCAACCTGTAATACTTACCCTCATTCTTTTTGGAATTAAAGCTACTTAGGGCCTTTTCACATCTACCAGTTTAGTTTCTCCCAGGAACTTTTTGGGATTGAGTCTTACACAACTCCATACTGCTCAGATGGTCTCATATAGTGCTTTGAACGTATTAAGTGCTCAAACTGATCAGCTGAAAGTAAAATATTTTTATTTTTCAATTGTTGTTTAGACGTAAACCCATTTTTTTGTCACAGCTCAATTCTTGGGGCAATGTCAGAGTTAGTTTAAGTCATTAGTGAGCTCTTGCTTCTTCAGAGGTTGTGATGACTACAAACTACCAGTCTGCAGAAACTACACAGAACCCTCTTAGGCATTGCCCCAGAAAGAGTCCTTTTACCTTTTTAATCAGTACAAATCATTTGTTATGTCATTATGAATGTGTAAAGTACTTACGGTGTGTAGAATAATATACAGATGGTCCCATCTCAAGAATTACAAAGGTTTCCACTCCATTTTGGTTATGCAAGTGTTTTCTATTTTTTCCAGTGTCTAGGGCTTGTGTTGGATCTGGGAGACAGATGCCGTAGCAAATGTAAATTGACTCCTGAATGCAGAGAAGAGAATAGTATGGTGATGATTTCTTGGTTTCTTTTGCTTAGAGATATTTTCCTGAATCATTAAGTAAAAGAACAAGCATACCAGGGAAGCTTTTCTACAGCAGACAAACACCAGGCACATTCTAAATTCTGAATCAGAGCTGGTATAGTTAGGCAGCGATTCAGGAGGAAGAAATAATTCTTCTTTCTGCTATTTAAAAAGTACAAAACTTGGGGAGAGAACAACATTATTTTAAAAGCCTTGTCAAAATTGTGCAGCTTGTAAATAGCTATGCTGGAATGTGAACTACACCCATTTGATTTTGGAGATGAACACCTTCCTTTGGCCAAGCTGCTCACACATAAGCCTCACCTACAAACGCCTTCACCATTCTGTCACTCCTTTGCTCCAGAAGGCATCTCTTGATGGTCATAGGTAAAAGTATGTATTTTGCCAGCAGAGAAAACACAGAGGACATGATGGACCTCATGCTTCTGAGGACAGTCATCATCCTTGAAAATCCTCTGAATGACTGTAGTGACTACTGCTAACCACGAAAACAGAAATAAATATGATGTTCTTTATTGATATCATTATTCCATCAATTCAAACTTTCAAATTATGGAATGAGTTTTCCAGGAAAGTGAGTCAGTCACCATCCGTGGGTAAAAGACCAGCGTTTGTGGCTCCTCAGTGGTCTGAACAGTTTAAGAGCATCAAGATGGAGAACTTCTGCTACCATGTTTGGTTATTCATCTTTAAATGGATTCATTTCATTTTCAAATGGCTAATCACACCTATAATTATTTTCAAAGTTCTGTACATCCTCATTGTAACTTATTTAATTTGCAACATATCTTTATATCCACAAGATTGTTTTCAAAATTAATCTTTATTGAAATATATATTTAGCTGGGCTCGGTGGCTCAGTCTGTAATCCCAGTGCTTTGGGAGGCGGAGGTGAATGGATTGCCTGAGCCCGCGGGTTCGAGACCTGCCTGGCCAACTAGGCAAGACCTCATCTCTACAATAAATCAAAAAATTAGCCGGGCGTGGTAGCGTGTGCCTGTAGTTCCAGCTACTCGGAAGGCTGAGGTCGAAGGATCGCCGGATCCCAGCAGGTCGAGGCTGCAGTGGCCAGGAGCGGCCAGTGCACTCCAGTCTGGGCCACAGAGTGAGACTCCAACTCAAAAACAAAAAAAAGAAAAGAAATATATATATTTAACATGACAAACTTGCCGACTCTACCTGCTGTGCATTTTTGTGTCTTGATTACAGTCTTCCAGGAACATAAACATTGCGGGGAGTGGCATATCTAAATCCTAAAAGCACTGTCTTTGTTCTTCACTGTTGGAACACAATTCCATCCCCAGTTTTCTATGATAGGAAAAAAAAATGGGATCAAACGTGTGGTGTTTTTCTATGTAGACACACACTGTATGCTTGTTTTATGCAGAACATAGCATGCCCTATGCATCTAAAATACAAAATACTTTGTATTTTTAATTACTGATTATCTAGAATTGAAACCAGAGAGTAAAAGTCCAGAGAATTAGTTCTCTCCCAGCTCTTGCCAATGGCACACTTGGTTACCTGGAGTAGTTGCAAAATCTGTGTAGATCTTGGCAGAAGATCTACTTACATAACATATTCACAGATATGTATATTCATATTATATACATTATGTATATTACACATAATATATATGATTTTTGCCTAATATTAAAGATAACTCAATTAATATCTTTCGTTAGCCAGAATGCTTCCATTTACTGAGCATTTTAGAGAGTAGAATTAGACTTCTAATAATTTTCTATAAATTTAAACTATATTTTGTTATAAAGTTTATGGTATCTCTTACTTCACTGGGAGAAAAATTGTACAAGTGAGTACTTCTGATTCTACTTAACAGAATATGAAAATTTTCCATATGCTTAACAGAGGGCTTGGGGGAATGGCTGGCATGTTTGCTTGGTTGTCTGAATTTGGGGTTCTTTGCCTCACCTCTGTCCATAGAGAATTTGAGAGGACTTAACAATGATAACCAAAAAAGATGAAAATATATATGATTATAGTTCCAGAAATATAATAATGAATAGACATTCAAGGTCACATTGGGATAAATGTTACAAATAGGAGTGATCTAAAATCTATGTCATTTCATGGTCAAATCATAATTCCTTGTAGTTTTCTTATTTATTTATGTATTTATTTATTTGTTTGTTTTTGGCAGTGGGAGCAACAAGAGATGGGATGAGTTACAATACCCTTTTGATAATAATGATAGTTATTTCCATCCCCAGTTGTAAAATAACTGTTTTATTAATATTATAGTAAAATCCATAACAAGTGTGAACCATCAGCTGTGGGAGATAAAGTATATATATAAAATGCACAAACTAAAGACGTTGACATATCCCAAGTAAAGGTGAACTGAACTGTATCTTAATGAGGCAAATATATGATATTGGGGATATTAAAAGGAATCCTAAAAAATTGTATTCATCCTGGGGAACCACCATATG
Organism: Cephalopachus bancanus; assembly: GCA_027257055.1. NCBI lineage: Eukaryota > Metazoa > Chordata > Mammalia > Primates > Tarsiidae > Cephalopachus > Cephalopachus bancanus. Next base: position 2,386,807 of record JAPVLO010000255.1, read on the forward strand.
ACTAGAAAGTGGATGGTCCTCCCACACTAAGTTAAGGGAAAAGCTAAAGCTACAGAAACTGGCATAGTTTTATCCAGCATCATCCTGAGAAGAAAGGGAAAAAAATTGGTCTTGAATTACAAAGAAATTTATGTTTCCGACAGGGATAATATACCGGCTCCAGGCCCTGCAAGCAATTTCTCTTATAACAGTCTGTCTTACTTCTCAAAAGAAGATACATGGACAGCCAAACAGCCTCACTAATCATCAGAGAAATGCAAATCAAAACCACCCTGAGATGCCACCTAACCCCAGTAATAATGGCCATCATTATTTAATACAAACAACAGCAGATGCTGGCAAGGATGTGGAGAAAAAGGAATACTTCTACACTGCTGGTGGGAATGCAAGCTAGTACAACCTCTTTGGAAGATGTTGTGGCGATTTCTAAAAGAACTAGAAATTGACCTTTCAAATGACCCAGCAATCCCCCTACTGGAAATATACCGAGAGACTAAAATCATTCTACAAAAAAGATACCTGCACATGCATGTTGATTGCAGCATTATTCACAATGGCAAAAACATGGAACCGACCATGCTGCCCATCAAAACTGAATTGGATTACAAAAGCGTGGTACATATACACAATGGAATATTACACAGCCATAAAGAAGGACAAACATATGGACTTTGCAACAACTTGGAAGGATTTAGAGTCTATAATTCTCAGTGATCTATCAGTGAAACAAAGAACAGAGTATCACATGTTCTCACTCATAAGTTATCATAATACTATAAGAAAGGGATTGGCAGTAGCAGGACACTGCCAGGGGAGGGGTTATCTGTACAGTGACCACTTATATACCTAGTCCTGAATAGTACCCCACATCTTTAAAATTTTAAAAAAACAAAAGAACAATTTTCTTAAAAGGGAAAAAAAAATGTTTGTCTTTCTTGGCTCTGTTTCTCATATTTCCTGAGCAAGCTTAAATATGACAGAGAAAGAAGACCCCAGATGGAGGATGTTAGGATCCCAGTTTATGAATCAGACTCTGACGAGTTTGATAAGAATGAGTAAGGCCCCGAGTCTGGTCAACTCCGAAGCGTCAATGACTCTGAAACATTCAGGAGAAAGATCAGTTGCCTACCTCTAGAGACACTCAGCCCCACCCTCACCCTCCACAGATATTCTTATCATGAGAGAGAAATAAACAAATCACTTCAAGCAAGATTTTTTTTTCTGGTGCTAATTCTGAAAGAATTTTTTTAAGACAAAATTTTCCACTGTATATGTTAGCCCAAGTAGTAGATGACAGGCGGAAACGTGGTCTGAGGTCAGGTAGTTTTCATATTATCCTTCAGTTAAAAACTACGGGCATGCCATTAGAGCTTGGGGAAAAATAATTCTGAATAAGGTCAAGAGACTGTGGTACAGGTGGTCTTGTTTCAGTGATCTGGCCTAATGCATGAATGGGACTTTGAGTACCTAGGGAACTGCTTTCCAATAACCCTTTAGATGGTCACTTCCTCGACAAGGCTTTGGGAAGTGGGTCCAGAGGCAACCCAGACTACATCTCTATGGAGAGTAAAGAGTCCGCAGTGAGAATTCAGAGTCTAGAGAAGAAGTCTGAAGCCATATCCTGATTGTTGGTTGAGGAAGCATCCTACACATTAGGATTTGGGAATGAAGGATCTTATTCAGCTCCAGGTCAATGTTTCTAAATAAAGAAGTCCCACTGAGATCAAAGGAGAACTGCCTCAAAGGAGAACTACTCAGCTTCTACAGAGTGTGACTAAAAAGATATCCGATTGAAAAATAAGAATTTTTCTCCAGCAGCTTTCTTTAGTTTCTTCTAGCAAAAAAACAAATGGCTGACTCAGTCCCTGAAGATCACCACCAAGATGGGTTTTACCTGGAAGATTCTGAAGTTGTCATGAGCCACCGTTTCATTGTTCCTAGGGAGACACAGCCAGGGAATATGGCGGGATATTTGGACACTTTAGATGAACAAAAGGATTTTGTTGAACAAACACTATAATTTTATACTAATATTACTCCTTGATAAAATTGTGTTTTATTCACTGGTGTCATCAAGCTATCTCGCAAATTGCATTTCGTTATAATAGCAGTGGACATTATAAATTAATATAAAATTCTCCCAAGTCTCTTACTCAAAGCCTTTAATTGATTTCTTAGAATGGTAAAAATCATTTTAAATGATTTTATTATGTAATTAATCCATGCCTATTATAAATATGTATAAAATTCAGGTAAGAATAAAATGTCAAATCACCCATAATCACAACAACCAAAGATAATATTTTGGTGTGCAAATTTACTCTCCAGAGTATAAGAAATTTTTTTTTAAGCATGTCCAGAAGAACAAAGAAAACACGTTGGCTTCAAGTAGTAATCAACAGCAGCCCCCAAAGTTGGCTGTCTGATATCTACTAGCTAAGTGAACTTGTACACATGCTTAACTTCTCTGTGCCTTCACTGTCTCATCACTAAAACAGATGCGTATTGTCTGGTAGAAACTGTACCATTCCCAGATCCCATTTCACCAGACCAAGTCTTAAGTAATTGCTAAAAGGGATAAAGTGCTAGTTTCTCTGTAGTACCTATTTTCTTTCTTTTTTAATTGTAAAGATGTAGGGTACAATTCAAGATTAGGTACATAAGTGGTCATCAAACAGATGAAGTTTGGGCCTGTCATTGGTCCTCACTTCACCTGAAATATTACAAAGTGCATTTTCTTCTTATTTAGCCTATCTGTTCTATTTCTTACTTCCTCTCATTCCTCCGTTCTCTCCTAGATTTTAAAACTATAATTCAATTAATGAAACTTATTTTCTTAACAATTTTCAGCCTTGAACTTTTGTGTTGCTCAAACCCTTTGAAGTTATAAAGTAAATAAGACTCTCTTTTCAGGAAAAAAAATGAATCAATTATACATGAGATCACACAAGCAATTTTTAAAAATAATATTTCAGGCCATTTGTAGCCCTTACTGAGTTCCCTAAAGAAGCTGGATCCCTGTTCTAGCTGTCCTTTCCTCTGCTCTCTGCAGTTTGATTTTCTTCTCTGATATTGTTCCCAATAACACACTGAATCTTTCCTCTGTAAAGGCCAAGGGAGAGCTTTTCCCTTGGCCTTCTGAAGCTTCACTGAGAAATCAACTCACATAAGGCAAAATAATTGGAGAAAAGGCATACAATTTTATTTAATGGCCTTCAGAATGAAGACCCAAAGTTGCAGGGAAAATTGTCTGTTATTATGCTCAGACCCAGCAAAATATGGACAGCTGTGTAGATATGTGATTCAATAAAAAGGATATGATCTAATGCTCATAGACTGGGTAGGGAGCCCAGCAAGACCTCTGTCTAGATTCTTCCTGACCTCTCTGAGCAGCATCCTACCTTCTGGGTTGTAGGCAGGGCCTTTTCTGGAACATTGGTCTCATGATCTACAGTCAAGCAAGGCAGGTCAGATCAGTTCTTCATGGCCGAAAGGCAGAGGAAAAGTTAGAGTAATATTTTTAGGTTTTATGACTGGTTTTGCAAAGAGGTTCTGTTTTCTATGACCTGCTTGGGGGAAGAGAAACTCTAGTTTCTATGGCTAGCCTCAGGGAAGAACAGGACTGAGACAGGAGGGCAGGAGAGGACAGAGAAAAACTTTTGCTTCTGAGCCCTCATTTCGGGGCATTGTTTTCTGGGCCCCCACACCTCCATCCTCTGGTAGCACAGACTTCTGATTTGCTTCTGTAGTTCTCAGTCAGTCACTATCAGGCTTGTTGGCAGGGACAGGGTATTGAATATGTGGAAGGATGGGGACTGTATATCACCAGCTGCTTTCTAAAACCTGCTAGACGTGCAGATGACCAGGATAGTCACCTATGTACAATCAGTCTTACATGTAACAAAAATATTTGTGGATTCCAAACATCTGGGGAAAGAAACAGGAGGAATAGTATAAAACAATCAGAAAACAGCCTCAAAGCTAGCAGAAGGTTCTGCATAATATGGGAAAGTCTTTGTGGGTTCTGGCTACCAGATGCTCACTGTTCAAAGATTTAGTTACTGTGCAATTCTCAGAAGGTTGAAATACCAGGAAATATACTAATAGCATTTGCAGTCCATCCCAAACCAGGGAGATTTCAAGAACCTTCCACGTGAGTTTTGTTCATGCGGCAACCTGATCGCTTGCTTAAGAGGGAAGATAGACTGTTTTTTAACCTTGCCTTGAAATCATGAAATTCATGTCATAAAAACAAGAAATAGTATATGAGCCCTGGGGTCAGATCACTCGCTGACTTCAGGAGTTCTCAGTAGGGTTATTATGCTTTGGAGTCACGAGGTGAGAGGACATGAGAGTTTTATTCTAGTATTTGAATTTCCTGAGATCTGTTTGCTTGAGAAAGGCCCTTATCACTGAAATGTCTAAAGAATTGAAAGAGCTGTTTTCTTGTTTGCAAATTCAATTTTTGAAATAGAAAACTCTAGGATGAAATGGAATAGCCACCAAAGTGCATTTTATATGTTATTTTTTTAATCTGATAAAAAAATTCCAATCCAAGGATTTGATTTGTATAATTCTTCTTGTGATACTCTAGTAGTATTCTTAAGTACTGGAAAATCTTTACTTTAGCAGGAGGGAAAAAGATGAAAGATACTCCACCACACAGTATTTTCCTCTGTTGTTAGTCACTTTGTACTTTTGACCATACCCCAGAAGCCAAAACCTTCAATTACATTTGCTTTCAGACATGTGGAAGAAACACATGCTAAAATAATTAACAAAATTATGACATTTACATTTTCCCCTGTCAGTTCCTGCAATTCTCCATCATATGATTCTACGTGAACCAAAACAATAGTAAATCATGCTGACCACATTTATCCTTATCTAGCGCTTTGAAAATGTCAAAAAGTAAAATAGAAGAAAACATTTTTTCCTGTAAACAGAGCCTGCTCCACTCCCTGCTTGGCAACCAGAACCATACACGTGGCAATGGTAGGAAGGTAAGGCATCATATCTCATCTCAAGGTTATAGAACTCCACGGATGACTGGCTGTATCTGGTGACTAGTGGCTCTGAGTTGGCTTATTTGCCTTGCCTTTGCTGTTTCTCCTCTGTGGACAGATTTTAGTGCCCATTTAGTGGAATGCATAGTACAACCTGAAACCAATGACCTTTAAATAGAAAATGAAAGTGGAACATAACATTTTCATAGTATCAGGACACTCTCTATAGCAACGGTAAGCGAATCTTCCAGCTCTCAGCCCAAATGTAATAGAGTAACTTAGAGAGTGATAAGAGTGTCATGCCTTTGTGTTCATTCTTATTACCCACTTTATTTGTAAGACATTGAAAATAGTTCCCAACTGACTTCATATAGTTGTAATTCTACAAGCATTCATTAATCACCTACTATGGGCCGAGCACATACGTACTATGTGAACAAAGATGAATAAGGCATGGTTCCTGCTCTCAGGAAGCTCATAAAATAGCAGAAAATATCAGGAATGGGTGCTCCCCATTCCTGGAGAAATCACAGAGTCACCAAAGACAGACACACACATTAATGGTAGTGCATACTGGGATGGAGTTATAACCAAGTTAGCTGAAACACTCTACAAAGCACAGGTGAGGAAGGAACAGACTTCACCTGTGAGTCACAAGAGAGCCTTTGACTCTAACCACAGTCAAGAAACAAGTCTTTGGTAACCGCACCACATATCTTTTGTTTGTCCTTTGAGATCTCTCTACCTTTCTCCACCCTGTTCTTGCCCAGTGAAGCTGACCTCCAAGGACTAGACCTATAAGCTTGTTTGCCCTCTTGTCTAGAGATAAGAAGGTTGAAGGAAAAATGGTTAGGCTTTTCATTTCCTCTACTTCTCTGCCTTGTTTCCAGGGATTGGTGGCCACTTCCTACCAAAGGCTACAGGTCCTATCAGGGGCCTTTCCACATACCTCCTCCCAACTCCATGCTTCCAGCCACTCTCTCCTTCACTCTTCCCACCTCGGAGGGGTATGGCACAATCCCTTGTTGGATCCCTAAACTTTGCCCACATATTTGTAGATGTAAGACCCTTTATTAAACTCTCCAACTATTCAGTTCACAAACATTGTCTGTATCTTGTCAGGACTCTGAATGCTGCAGTAACCCTTTCAGAATTCAAGGGACTCAATAAGTTCAGTGTTACTGGTAGAGAAACCGACTCAGAAGTGTAGACCCAGGGCTTCACCAGCCACCGAGCAACCCATTGGGAATGTCCTCAATTAGACATCCCTCTTAATAATGCCAGTTCTTACCAGAAGAACCACGATTTTAGAAAAGGTTCACTATCATCAACCCTGTCATAGGCAAGTCCTAAACTAATTAAAGAGTTTAACCGGGCTCGGTGGCTCAGCCTGTAATCCCGCGCCTTTGGGAGGCTGAGGTGAGTGGATTGCCTGAGCCCGTGGGTTCGAGACCCGCCTGGGCAGGCGAGACCTCATCTCTACAATAAATCAAAAAAATTAGCCGGGCGTGGTAGTGTGCACTATAGTTCCAGCTACTTGAAAGGCTGAGGCGGAAGGATCGCTGGAGCCCAGCAGGTTGAGGCTGCGGTGGCCGGGAGCGGCCACTGCACTCCAGTCTGGGCGAGAGTGAGACCCCAACTCAAAAAAAAGAAAATAAAGAGTTTAGGACATGCTACACTAAAACATGGCACCCTATCATGTGAGGAAAGAGTAGAAGCAGGTCATAGAAATCAAGAAGAGGCCGGGCTCGGTGGCTCAGCCTGTAATCCCGCACCTTTGGGAGGCTGAGGTGAGTGGATTGCCTGAGCCCGCGGGTTCGAGACCCGCCTGGGCAGCGAGACCTCATCTCCACAATAAATCAAAAAATTAGCCGGGAGTGGTAGCGCACCTGTAATTCCGGCTACTCGGAAGGCTGAGGCGGAAGGACCGCCGGAGCCCAGCAGATCGAGGCTGCGGTGGCCGGGAGCGTCCACTGCACTCCAGTCTGGGCGACAGAGTGAGACTCCAACTCAAAAAAAAAAAAAAAAAACGAAATCAGGAAGAATTCCCCTTGTCCCTTCTCCCCTGGAGCAGGCTATGAAATCTCCCCTGAAAATAGTTCATAAAACCCTCATTCCAGAAAGGTAGTCCCCAAACCTGAAAAAAGGAATGTCTTTATCCTCAAGGTCATAGAGATACCAAGAATCATCTGAACAGACAGGTCTTGTTAAGTTTCTCCCAGTTCATGACTACCATCATACTTTTTGTCCTTCAATCATATTTCTTTTGCATGACTTCCATAAGAGTACATGGTTTTCCCTTTTGCTTTGAGTCTTCATTTCTGAAGGCTCTCATGTAACATAAAACTTATATAAAATAAATGTGTATGCTTTTCTCTTGTTAGTCTGTCTTTTATTCTTGAAGTCTCAGCCATGAACCTTGTGATGGGTGAGGAAAGATATTACTTTTTCTCTTCTACACTAACACATACTATTCTGCAGTGGGGTGAGGCAGTAGACAGAATTCTAAGAGACCTTCAATGTTTTCAGCCCCTTGTATATACACAGTTTATCCTGTAATTGAATCAAATGCTAATCCAGGTACTGCTGTGAAAGAATGTTGGAAATATGACTAAGGTTCCAAATTGCTGTCCTTAAATTAGAGCTATTACCTGACCTAATCACATGAGAACTTCCAAAGCAGAGAGTTTTCTCCAGCTGGTTGAAGAAGAGGAAGCCAGACATATATGCTCCCACTGACCTGGAAGAAAGTCAACATCCGTATTGTGGACTGCCTATGGAGGCCATGTTGTAAGGACCTAAGGTGGGCTCTAGGAGTTGAGAGAGGTTCTTGGCCAATAACCAGCAAGAAAACATGACCTTCTCAGTCCTACATCCCCAAGGAAATTGATTCTGCCAACAATCAGTGAGCTTGGAAGAGGACCCCAGGACCCAGATTAGAACACAGCCTTAGAATACACCTTAATTCAGCCTGGTAAGACTCTGAGAAGAGAATTCAGTTATACCAACACTCTGACCAACAGAACTTTGAGATGGCTTGTGTCATCTTCAAGATGACTTCATGAATGGCTAAGAAGTCCATGGTCTCTCACTTATACACTGACTCTTAAAAAGTCAAATATGTAGAAGCAGAGGGTAGAACAGTGGTTAACAGGGGCAAGGAGGTGGTGGAAAACAAGAGATGCTGATCAGAGTACAACATTGCAGTTATGTAAGATGGATACATCTAGAGACAAAACGTACAGCATGAGGATTACAGTTCGTAATACTGAACTATATACTGAAAATTTGTTAAGAGAGTAGATATCAGATGTTCTTACCGCACACATATGCACACATACACATGCATGCACACACATGGTAACTCTGTGACAAGATGGATATGATAACTGGTTTTTCTCTAGTAATTATTTCACTATGTATACGTGTATCAGAACATTGGACCCTAAATATCTGTAATTTCTATAAGAAAAAAACATGGATATCCATTTTCTCTTGGTATTAACTGCCTTTTGGACTGATGTAATTTCTGATTCCTTTCTGTACTGTCATCTCTAAATACCCACACGATGACTTCTGATGAACACTGAGTTGTTAGTTGAGATACCGTTATATCAGAAAAGCCTCTCTTCAATCATCTCAAGCTTGGAGAGTTTGGGAACCCTGCTACACTGCTTTGTGGCTCTACTAGTTTCAAGATCAGCAATATACCCCAGAGACCCACGTCATCATGAAGAGCACAAACTTCAGGAGCAGAAGTCCTCTCTCCAAACACAGCTGACTCACATACTAGGTACACGTTCTTGAGTAGATTTCTCTGTGTCTGAGCTTCCTCATCTGTGAAATAGGGACAGTACACGTACTTACCTCACAGAAGTTTTGAGAAAATTGAATAAGATAATGTATGTGGAGGATTTTCACATGTCTGAAACGTGATATGAAGGCAATCAATGTGAAATATTTTTGCATTCCCTCAACAGATCCATCATGCCAGTGACCAGACATGCAAGGATGTAGTTTTATGGCCTTTAAGACATTAGGAACACAGCTGTAAGTGACAGTTTCTGCATAATGGATTCTCTCTAGGTTAAAAATAAAATAAAATGGAACATTTATACTTAAAACCTAATCCTAAAAAGAATATTTTTTAGAACTCCATTTCCTATTGCCTGAGGGATCTAAGGTCAGATTCTGGTATAAGCCATCCCCGCTCTGAGTGATGGGCCAAGAACCTTCATCAGGAAATTCCTAAGCTTCCATCTTGACTCTGCTGGTGTGTGCAAGCTCCCTAGTTTGTCCAAGACCCTTACAGGTTAGGCGTCCTGTCCCAGTGTTCTCATTAATAGCACTTCTCTCTTAGAAATTTCCTAGTTTGGACAATAAATCACTTGGCCACCCTAGTGATAAAGCCTGCTTTTTTAATCCGCCCCACACCCCCCCAAAAAAGCAGAGTATAAGATATAAATATGGGTTGGGTTTAAACCCCATTTTGCTGCTTCCCTTTAGCATGTATCTTTGGGCAACCACTGAACTTGGCTTATTAGTACTTGTCTTAGTCTATTCAGCTGCTACAACAAAATAAAACCATAGAATGGGGGCATATAAACAATAGAAGTTTATTTCTCATAGTTCTGGGGCTGGAAAATACAAGATCAAAATGCCAGCACATGCAGTGACTGATGAGGGCTACTTTCAGACTCATAGATGGCATCATCTGGTTGTGTCTTCACATGTGGAAGGGAGAAGGCTCTCTGGGTCCTCCATCATAGTGACCTGCTTACCTCCCAAATGCCCCTCTTCCTAACATCGTAACGTTGGTGATTAGGCTTCAACACATGAACTGTAGGGAGATACAAACATTCAGAAGTGAACTTTGCTAATGGGTGAAATGGAAGTCATGATACCTCCCTCACGTGGCTGTTACAATAATCATATGAATGCAACCAGACTCGACCGAAGATATGAATTTCCTTTCCTTTCCTTTCCACCCTCCATGTGTGAACAGAAAGCAATCCTAATAGTATCCTTTTTGAGGTCACACTGTGTCTGCAGGGTGCCAGCACAGGCCATAACTCTGCCTGCATGGGTCCCCAGCAGTGGGAAGGGAAAAAGGCTCCCCTGGGGCTGTGTCCCAGAGCACTCAAGGGAAAGAGACACCCCACAGCTCCTGATTACAGGCCTTAGCTGTAATCATTCAATTACACCCTTTTATGTTCTATTTTACTGCATCTGAAAGGGGCAGGGATATCTGGATATCTAATAGCCACATTTACTGGGAGGTGAGCTACTAAAAATAGTCCCACCATCTGTGGGCGGGCTTCCAGGAAATGCTTGACTTGTTAGAGCAGAACTGCAAAGAGTCTGCTAATCAAACCCTCCATCTGAATCCCTGGCCCAGGCTGCTTTCAGAGGCTGACCGCTTAGTGCTCATTTTTACCAACTAAAATAGAATAGAGTTGTAGAATCTTAAAGGAATGCAGACAATTAAGGAGAGTTGAAGATCAATACTGAAACGTGTGGAGACTATACAGGAGTAACTTTCATCCAATTTTAAATATTATACACCTACCACCACCGTGACCAAATGCAATGTGTTATTTTATTTGTTTTTGAATAAGATTGCCTCTAGAATCCCAAGCATTAGTGATGATTCCTGTTTCCATCCGTGGATGCTCTCACACTGCAAGCTGGAGAGGGAGAGAACCCATGCCTTTTCGCCTCAATAAAAGGTAAATGTGGCGAAAAGTCTTTTAATGTCACAGATGGCTGCTACTGGCCATATTTCAGAATATTTAACATACAAGATGTCTTCGTTTTCTTGCAATTCTTACAAAAGGGCAGAAACAACTGCTGATTAGGATGAATTTTCATTGTCAGAATTTTTGAATCTGACATTTTTCTTAAGTTTAAATGCTATATTAACAAATGTTGAATGTAGTTTAATGCCACTACTTTTTCTAACTTGAATTAAAGTCAGTTATTAAAAGGTCAAAATTTTTGAATATTTCTTAGAGAAGAATACTGCGAAAATGAAATACAGCACACAAATAGCAAGCACTTTCTAAAAATATTAATACTTATCTTTACTTAGTGTTAAAAAATAAATGATAAAAATGCAAAATTGAATTATGTTTTTTGAGCTTTAATATAATAAATGAAAATATAACTCTCTCTGAAATTAAGATAACGGATAATTATTCATCTGCTAGAAACACAAAATTAAAGTGTGTTTTTAACAAACTTGACTACTAATTCAGAATGCACTAAAGATATTTTATAAATAATTTTTGTTTCTCTTTTGACAAAACAAATGGTAGATTTAATTAAGGGGCTAATTATGGAAGTAAATTCATAACAAATGTTTTGTCAGGAGGAAATAAACGCCTTTAGACGTAGTAACAGCACCATTTTGATATGGGAATTGATTCTGTCTCATTCTTCAGTTTTGTTTCAGATTGTTTATTTGCTATTAAGGGGTGGGGGTTGTTCCTGACAAAGATCTTTCCCCAGCTGTTAATGAGTCACTTGTGGTCAGGTTCTCAGACAAAAGCCTTTTTATTGGCTGAGTTGGATCAGATTTCCAGACATTCCCTACCCTTTCTCCTTCCATGAAGACAGAAGGAGGCAGAGGAGGGGTGTCATGAGGCCACAGGTCACTGCGAGTTGTTGAAATGGGAACAGCAATCAAGAAGGTGCTTCCAGGAGGGGGTCCATTTTCAGGTTTGCCACGAGAACACAGCGACATTATAGCTCAATCTCTGGGTGGTTAAGGCACAGCCTTCTCCTTCTGACAGTGATGTCATCTTTAGGGGCACAGTTGCCAGTGACCCAGTGACAGAGCCAGGCCAGGACTGTTCTGTTCTTGCTGTAGCTCTTCCCCCAGTAGCTGTATGATATTAGCACGTCCTGGTCCTCCAGCCTTTGTTTCTGTCAAATGACTGGGGAACAGGCCACTTCTGGGGTCCTTTCCTGTTCATCACTAACTATATTTGCTGCTGTCTTATTAATCACATACACACACACACACACACACATACACACACACACACACGCATATGCGTAAATAAATATCTATATATGTTCAGGTTAGATAGTTACTTATATATTGGTAAAAAATAAGAACTATATTATTTGTGATAATGAAGTTTTAAAATTCAAAACAAACTTCTTAGTTCGTTCTTGGTCTTGTGACAATTTAATAAATCACCTTTTAACGTCTTTTTGGAGGCTTCAATCTTACTTCTAATCACAAAGGAAGTGGTAATTTTTAGAGCAAAACATCAGAAAATAATAAAAATGTTAAAAAAAAATTGAGAAGAAACTAAAGGCAAACCAGAATCAAGGAAGTAAGAAATTTCTTGTCTTAAGCAACATCATGATATTTGGTAAATTAAGAAGTGGGTACTCTGTGTGTGTGTATGTGTGTGTGAGAGGAGGTGGTATGTTACTAAGGGAGAGTCCAAGAGATGATTAGAGGTCAGAGGTCAACCATTTGGCTGAGGTTTTTATGTGCCTTTTGCATTCATTGCTCCCTCATAAAACAAAAATGTGACTAGTTAAAAACGTGTTGCTAAAACAGGATATTGAGGTTGTAATAATATGAAAGCACTGCCGAGACCTCTTGGAGAAATTCAAGTTATTTCACATATTCATTTCTTAAGCGTTTTTTTTCTTTCTTTCTTCTTTTAAGAAAAAAAATCTACTTGGCAGTAATTAGAACTTTTAAATATATTACTATTAAATATATGTAGTTTGTATGTATACATATATATCCCTAAGCTAAGTTTTCTTGAAGTTGCTAAAAAAAAAAAAAATAAACAGGTTGGAAATAGAGGACAATCCTCAAATCCCTTTGGTATGCAAAAGGATTGCATTGGAAGGGAAATATGCAGCTAAGCAAGCTGTGATTTTAATTTTGTGTTTTTTGTTATTGTAATAAAATACCAGACACTGATACCCACACAGTTTAAAATCAGCCTAAGACCTTTGCTCACATCCATAATAACGTCTCTTGCTCCTGGTATCTGCAAAGGGGACCTTAGCTCAGTCTTCCTGGTTTCTAATTACTATGTCTATAAAGCAGGGATGAAGGAACTTCACTAAAAACAGAGGACCTAACCAAAAGTCACTTGATCTCATGTTCAGTCTTATGATCCGGTGAGTGGGTCAACTAGTGACTGCAATGGACTGAGATTTTAATTTCCAAGGCACTGAAAGACAGAAAAATAAATAAAAAATAAAAAGCCAAGGAACTCATGGCACTTACTGAAAAAGTTGCTGGAGATTCCTCTCTTCCACTTTGACCCAGAATCTGCTCTCTCCGGTTCTCCCTCTCCCCACAATTGCTACCCAGCCAGCTAGGCCAGGGACTCACCAGCGGGCACAGTCCAGTCAGTCCTCTCCTGCCTATGCCTCTGCCTCCCCTCCTACATGGCACTCATTCTCAGCAGCTGAGATGGCCATATCCCTGTCCTCTCAAATCTTATGGTAGAAAGTTCAGATTTGCTCTGCCACTCAGAGTCATCCATGATCCAGCATCCTTTTTCCTTTTCAGCAATATAGCTCTTTATTTCTTGACCTGTAGAAATGATGGGCTCCAAACAAATGGTATTGCTCCCCAGCTGAAGCAATTCTGTCCTGTTGCTGCCGTCTCTTTCACACCATTCGTAGGCACCCTCTCATGAAATGCACTGGAGAAGTCCTCTCCGACAAAGTCTCCGCCATGCTTTAATGTCAGGTCCAAATCCTGCCACTACAACCAATTGCTTTTTTCCTCTTTCTTCTGAACTTCTTGAATGAATCGTGTTTTTATTATTCATCTGGCTTGTTACATTTATTCTTTTGATTAATAATTTTACCTCCCACGGACTCATATTTCTCATCTTGGCCATAAAGTCCTTGAAGGATGGACCCTGGATGTTATCTCTCCCTGTCTTCTGCACAAGTCTAGTTTGGGACTTCCTGAGGAATATAAAAACAATTATAAAAATGCCTCTATGCTGTCAAAGTTATGCTTACATTTAAAATCAAATTGTCTACCAATGTGGATGACCCTTATTCATTGACTAGAACTGTCATCACATGAAATATACTCACTCAGTAAAATATGAAAAGTACACAGATCTGAACATACTTGCATTATTTATTCTTAGGTATCAACAGCCTTTCAAGTTCTTACGTTTAGAAAGATCAGTGAAAATGATAAACAAAAGTATTAAAATGCTTTCTTAATGTCTTTTAAAGATATTAGACAAGCCGGGCTCGGTGGCTCAGCCTGTAATCCCGCGCCTTTGGGAGCCTGAGGTGAGTGGATTGCCTGTGCCCACGGATTCGAGACCCGCCTGGGAAGCGAGACCTCATCTCTACAATAAATCAAAAAAAATCAGCCGGGCGTGGTAGCGCATGCCTGTAGTTCCGGCTACTCGGAAGCCTGAGGCGGAAGGATCGCTGGAGCCCAGCAGGTCGAGGCTGCGGTGGCCGGGAGCGGCCACTGCACTCCAGTCTGGGCGACAGAGTGAGACTCCAACTCAAAAAGAAAAAAAAAAAAAAAGATATTAGACAGAATTATAATCTTTAGCCATAGTATTTATTATGGTTACTTTCAGTACCAAAGCCTTGATCAATGTTTCTTTTCTTTGTTCTTTCTTTAACTGGTGTTCCCCTCCTCAAGGGTAATGATTATATCATAGGCAAAATATTCTTCCTTGTGATTTAAAATTTAAATGCACTACTTTCAATCCTTTACAGGATTTTAACCTCTGGAAAAACTTAAGACAACCCCTACATGATTGTAAGAATGACATTATTCAGTATGATTTTTACTAACCGAACTTTAGCTAACCGAAAACTATTTGTAAAGACTAGTTTTTATATTATCTTAATTCTTCACATTATAAAATGAAAAACCTATTTCAAAGAAGCCTGAAAGTCTTAAATTACAGGAATCAGTGATATACCTGGATCATGCCTTGCTACAATTCATCTTGATTTCACATTATGTTTTACGACCTGCAAGGGGAAAAAAACAGAAAATGATAATGAGGAACTAGAGAGGTTAAAAGCGATTTTCCTGGCTTTTCCTCCTGTGAATTTCTGATGGAGTACCCAGGGCCTTCAGAACTCTCTGGTAGGGAACAGTGTCTTCCTGAGGCTTCCTACTAAAGAGCCCGGAGCACTCCCCAGCCTCTCCAGGTGCCCCTATCTTGAATTATCACACTTCCTCCAAAGCCAGCAGTGTTTATGTGTCTTCAAAGTCCCCTCAGAAATGGGGATGAAGAGACCTGTGGAATTCTCCCTCCTGTATTGTTTTTAAAAGTATGTTTGCCAACTTTCTGAATGGTTCTTAATTATCATAGCCTTTGCATTTAAATTTCTTGAATAATAAACTTTTTAAATGATATTCCACTGCATCTGTCTTTTAACACACTCAGATTCTGCTCTTTCAGAGCCTAAAGCTGTACTTGGAAATTTCCCAACCGGTAAGTCTTGAGCACAGACTGGTAGACAGGTCCCATGGAAGAGCCTTTCCAGCCAAGCACCACGAGGAGCTTAGACATTCCATGGTTTTTTTTGCTGCATCCTCTCCAGCATCTGTTGTTTTCTCAGTAATGGATGATGGCCATCCTGACTGGAGTTAGGTGGTATCTTAGTACAGTTTTAATTTGCGTTTCTTTGATGACTAGTGAGGCTGAGCATTTTTTCATGTATCTGTTGGCTGCTTGTATGTCTTCTTTTGAGAAATGTCTATTGATATCTTTTGCCCACTTTGGAATGGGACTGTTTGTTTTTTTCTTTTCAGCCCGTTTGAGTTCCTTGTGGAGCCTAGATGTTAGGCCTTTGTCAGACATACAGTTGGCAAATATTTTTTCCCAGTCTGTGGGATGTCTCCCTGCTCTCTTGATGGTATCTTTGGCTTTGCAGAAACTTGTCAGTTTGATGAGGTCTCACTTGTCTGTCTTATCTCTTATGGCATGGGCACTTAGGGTTTTGATCAGGAATTGGTTGCCAGTTCCAATTTCCATAAGGGTGTCACCTGCATTTTCTAGGGTTCTTACAGTTTGAGGTTTGAACTTCACAGCAACCTGGATGGACTTAGAGTCTATTGTAGTGGCCGAAAGTTCAATCCGAGAGACCACCAAGAGCCAATTCCGATGAAAGTTCAAGAGGGTCTTTATTTACAAGCTCGAGCCTGGACCTCTGTCGACAACCGACACAGCGGAGTACATTCAGAGGCCCTGATTTCTTTAAGCAGATGCCTTTTATGCTTTTACACAAAGGGAGGAGGAGTTTGGGGGCTTTCCAGTGTTGTTACCATTTAATTGGGTAGTTCCTCTGGTGGTCAACTTAATCGTGGAGGATTGGCTAGCCTGACTCGGGCTGACCTTGGTCCACTAGCTGGGGAAGTTGCAGAGACATCTGGAAACTTAGGTGATTATCCCCTGGCACCTGATTGGCTGTTGCTAAGGGGAAAGTGAGATAAGGGAAGAATAACTGGAGCTTTGCAGTTTTTCCCATAACTGGAACTTTAAACAGTTACAGGTTATGTTTTAAGACAGAAAACTAAAAACTAAAAATGGCTGTGCTATTGTCTACAAGCCGATTACATATTTATTGGGTTATAGCATGCTTTTAACCCAAGTTTATGGTATACTTTATTACGGTCCTCTCACTATAATACTGAGTGTTGTATCACAGAAACAAAGAACTGAGTATCACATGTTCTCACTCAAAATGAGATCTTGAACAATTATCATAATGCTATAAGAAAAGGATTGGCAGTAAGAGGAAACTGCTGGGGGTTGGGGAGATTGGCAGTAGTGGGAATCTGCCAAGGGAGGGGAGGCACACTTCATCAACAGTACCTGCATAATGAACATTTGTATACCTAACCCTGAATTATACCCTACATCTTTAAAATTAAAAAATTAAGAATAGAGCCGGGCTCGGTGGCTATAATCCCGCGCTTTGGGAGCCTGAGATGAGTGGATTGCCTGAGCCCGCGGGTTCGAGACCCGCCTGGGCAACTTGGCGAGACCTCATCTCTACAATAATTCAAAAAATTAGCCGGGCATGGTAGCGTGTGCCTGTAGTTCCAGCTACTTGGAAGGCTGAGGCAGAAGGATCTCCGGAGCCCAGCAGGTTGAGGTTGCGGTGGCCAGGAGCAGACACTGCACTCCAGTCGGGGCGACAAAGTGAGACTACAATTCAAAAAAAAAAAAATTAATTAAAATTAAATAAATAAACATAAGTAAGTTAAAAAAAAATTAAAAAAGAAACCACATGGCTCGGCCCTTAGGGTAAATGCACCAGCTGGAAATTTTAGGGACTTTCAGAAAGAGGGACTGACTTACATGTGGAGAGGGAATCTCTAAATCCTGGTACCTAGCATCATGCCGATTCCTCTCTTCTGATGTCACTGTCTGGAAACATCCCAACCATCCTCTACAATCTCTAAGTCTTCTAAGGAGGAGATAGTACTTTCTTCAGGTCAGTTGTAGAAGTTTTAGTTGAAAAGCTTGATTTTCTAGGAAGTTGTTGTAAACACGAAACCAGTATTTCATATCTAAGAGGCAACTGTTCTTGATACATTTTTGTAAACTGCTTATCTTAGATCTAAATCACTTTTAGACTTAGCCATAAAGAACGCCATTGGTTTCTAGTTAGTCATTGATTTCAGTGGTGAAACGCCGCTCGTCTGGTAGCTGTCTTGAAACTGTAATCTGCTGGATGAGTCACTCTTAATAAATGGCTCTCCAAGAAGCTAGCTTACATTTTTTCAAAGTGGTTTCACTAAAATGACCCCATAAAAAAGGAGAGTGTGTATGAGCTGTCTTCCCCACTGATGAATTCACAGGACCTATTAGCTTATTAAAGTCTTGAGAATCATAGCAGTACTGAAATGTGATTGACTTTGTGTAACAGTGTTTCCCAACCTAACTTGGCCATGAAAGTCTCAAAATTTGGATTATTTTTATCAGGCAGAATTGATATTTCTCAGAATATACTTTGGTAAATGTTGGATTAAACATCTTGTCTTATAAAAGAAGAATGATTTAACTTTTTTCTTTCAACATGATTTATTTTAGTTATAACTGAAATAAACAACCATTCCATTTTTATCCTGCCATCATTTGCCATTGTCTAACCACAGTTTTCTCACCCATATTTCCAAAGGTATGGTCCCAGGTACTCTTAAGTGCATACCATTCCCTTTAGTCTGGTTTTGAGGAATGTGTGTTAAAATTGTAACTTTAAAAATGTGTCTGGGGATTCCATATGCTGTCTGGAACTGAGAGGGGAGACATATGACTTGGGTTTCCACCGACATATACTCTGTTTCATTCTAACATTTTTGGTATATTGATAGTGGGTCAACAGGACATAGGCTAAGTAAGCTTCTCAAACTTTCTAATGAGATGATTGAAGCTAAATTCCTGAATATTTAAGGTCCGAAAACAAATAGTTAGAAAATAAGCTCTTCTATACAAAACAGCGAAGACAAAGGTTTTTTTGTTTTGTTTTGTTTTGTTTTTTGCCAGGACTAAGAGATTTATTAAAGTGGCGGTTACAAGGAAAAAGGGAAAGGGTCAGTGGAGAGAGAGAGAGAGAAGAAGTGGGAGAGAGGCAGAGAGAGAGAGCTGCAGAGAGGGAGAGAGCGACAGAGAGAGAGAGAAAGAGCGACAGAGAGGGACAAAGTTTTATAGAGTATTTTTGTGTGTGTGTTTCTTTTGCTTTTAATTAACTGGTTTATTTTTCTTTATATATAATAGTTGTGCATATTTGGGGGGTTTATGTGATTTTTGATACCAGTATACAATGTGCAACGATCATATCAGGATAACTGGGGTAGCCATAACCTCAAGCATTTATCATTTATTTATGTTAGGAACATTCTCAATCTTCTAGCTATTTTGAAATTACAATAAATTATTGTTGACTATGATTTCTTTACTGTACTATTGAATACTAAAACTTATTCCTTCTATCTGTGTTTTTTTTTTTACCCCTCAACAAAAAAAGTAGAATTTTTAATTTAAAAAAATGACAGTCAAAAGCAAGAACTGTAAACTCAGCAGTGCTTTCTTCATTAATGCATTTTGACATACTAGTGGTAACTTCCAGTGACATAAGGCATGGGACAGAAAACAGAAAAGATCAATGCTCTGAGTGTCTTAAAAACACTAATAAGAGGTGAAAACTCTGCCTTGATGGGAGCACAGTAGACAGAGGAAAAACCGGAGCTGAGTGATCCTTCAGAGCACAGCATGAAATGTCCCAGGACTTTGACCCTGCTATACAGCCGATGTCAACCAGTGACCAAAAAATTATGGGTCCTTCCTCTGCAGTGTTAGGGGTGTGCCAGAATCCTCCATTTTACTTGAATTTTTCATACATTTCCCAGTTCTCTACTCAGTAATTTTTAAATCCTCAAGTTTTGCTTTCAGAGGGTTAGCTGTGGGGAATTCAGAGGAGGACCAGCGAATACATATTTTTTGGTCTTATTTACATGCCACATTGGCCTAAAACTTTTTGATCCCCTTAGCTGTTCGCTAGGCCACTGGGAACCTGAACAGGAGACAGGCTTCCCAGAATCAGGCCTTGTTTCTTTGCTTTGGACGGAGGAATAGTGGTGGATTGGCCTTCCTCTCCCCTTTGTGCTTGGTGATATTTTAACTCCAGATGCATATCCCTGGTGCCCCACATAAGTGGATGGAGTCTTGTACCCTCAGTGTATATCTCCAGTGCCTGGGGAAGCAGGAAATACCTTGCTCGAAGCTGCAGAAAGCTGGATTCTTCCACAAACATGAGAGCTAAGTCTGGGGTCTCAAGTCTTCAAGGAAATCATGTGTGTTAAAACGCAAAGCAAAGGTCTAGATTTATGCACAGGAGTGAAATGACATTATCAGAATAATCAATATGTATTAGGTTCATTATGTTTTAGAAAGATCCTTCCCCATGTGATGACATAGAGAATGTTATAATGGACACTGAAGACTCAGTGGACAAAGGAGGAGGGAGGGACAAAAAAAATTACCTGTTGGGTACAATATGCACAGGTGGGAGTGGTGGGTATATTCAAAACTCAGATCAAAAACCATTTGTACTCCCCTAAAGCTATTGAAAGAAAATTTTGAATAAATAAATAAATATCAATCAATCCCATTTATTTATTGCCTTATTAGCTCCTCACCACCCTACCATGAGGGTGATTCTATATTTAATTCATTCAGTATTGTCTAGTGGAATCTTAATCTAAATATTCTAAACCGTTTCTATCATATTCATTTGAATTGTTGACCTCTTCCTCTCCACTCCCACAAGTCAAGTTTCATAGGGTCCAGTCTCTGTGAGGGAGCTAGTTTGACTCTTATCCCTGGAAATACCACAGGAATCCAGGGTTCCAATTTTGCATTCATCAAGTATCTTTTCATTTCACCGTTGAGAGATCTGGAGCCCAGATACCTTAAAGTTATTGCCCAAAATAACACATCTTGAAATAGAAACAGTGGTCTTTTTGATTCCAGAACTATGTTCTGTCTCCCACACCATGTGTTCTTTATAGAAGACTTTGCAACCTCTTCAGTTACAGTGTAAGTACCTGGTATAGAGTCTTACCCTTAGAAAGCAACCACAATATATATGCTGAATTGGTTAAAGTGAAGTTTCCAGTAGTTTCTCAGGGCCCCACTTAAGACATCTCCAAAAAGTCAGAAATGAGCTGATCGCTCATGGCCTGAGTCTATAGGCCTGAAATTAAGTAGACATCCTTGTGAGAAAAGTAACAATCTCCATTAGCATGACAAAGCGTTCCCTTAGTTCACTGTGTCATGGATGCAGATGTGACCAGGCAAAGAGTTAAAGTAATAACTCCAATCTAGGCCAGTTGTGGTGGCTCATGCCTGTAATCCCAGTACTTTAGGAGACCGAGGCAAGAGAATTGCTTGAACCCAGGAGTTTAGAGACCAACCCGGGCAACATAGTGAGACCTCAACTCCACAAAAAATCTAAAAATTAGCTGGGCATGGTGCCTTTAGTCCTAGTTTCTCAGGAGGCTAGGGTGGGAGGATCATCCACCCAGGAGGTTGAGGCTGCGGTGAGCCATGATTGGTCACTGCACTCCAGCCTGGGTGACATAGTGAGACTCTGACTCAAAAAAAAAAAAAAAAAAAAACCCTACCTCCCACATACACGCCAATGAAGCCCTTGCAAATTATCCCCTGGGCATTTCTGGGAGTCTGGGAGCTGCCTTGGACATGCCCTCTGATGGCTGTGGGCTCCAGGGCATTCCTTCTTCATGTTCTTATATTCCTCACCAATGTATCACTCTGCCACCACTGCTACAGTTCCCTCAGTGCTGCCTGGAAGCCCAGCATGCCCACAACTGCCCACTCTCCCAGAGCATGCGGGCCTCCTTACAGAGGCGAGGGGTCATTCTCCAGACATGGATCACATCCGTCTGTGCCACCCTCTCATAAGCTCATGCAGACCTTCCAGCTTCTTCTGTCTCATGCCAATGCCGCAGTCCATGTATCCTGGACAACAGGAAGGTCAGGGGCACATGCTCCACATAAGACTCTAATACTAACACCTTCACCCTATTCTGAAGCCAGGTAAACCCACATGGGAACCACATGGTGACCTCTGACCCCTCAGCTTCTCCAGACAAATTCAAAGTAGTCTTGATACCATTTCGGCCCAGCCTGGACCCTTCTGGATCCTCATCCTGTTACAAATGCCATGCTGGGGCTAAAGTTCCTACACTCCTAGAGCCATAAATTGCTAACTGGGGTAACCTCTCCCATGACACTTGATGGCAAGCCTGACCTTGGTGTTCACCTTGGCCACGTTTCACTAAAAACATCTGGAGCTCTGGATTGTCTGGTGTTCTCTGTCCGAGGTGGGAACTTCCTCCAGAGACAGATATACCCTCTATCAGAGGTCTCTGGATAGATTCAGACCCCACTCTCAGCAAGGACTGGGAGTGTTAGGAGTGCATTCAGAGGTCTGTTAAAGGATGATTAAATATTAAAGCACTGAGAGTACTGAAGGAAAGCAAAGGACTGTGGGGTCACAGGCAGCATCTTCAAGAGAAAAAACACAAGTTTCCGAGAGACCTACATTTAAATCTCAGCTTCATGTTCAAAGCCGTGTGATCACTGGCATTTACTTTGCTTTTCTGTGTTCCGGTTTCCTCACATTTGAGACAGAAATGAAATTACTTTATGGACTGTCCACACTGTGTTGCCTGATATCTAATAAGAGATATTAGAATCAATGGGAATGAAAAAAATGTGCATAATAGAAGTCCATTTATTCTTACAATTAAAGGATATTGACCTTAGAAGTTTGGAAAATTGGGGAACTATAATTCTCACATTATAGAAATAACAACAAAAAAAGGACCTGCCCTTTTCCCAAAAGTAAACCTGTCCCTACATGGAAACCTCTGAATGGAAAGATCTTACAGAGTCTTAAGATATAGAAATGCTAAGATTGTGAGACAGGAGATAGCCAGAGAAAAGTGAGGCAGACAGACAGGTCAGGTTCCCCAACTGCCCATTTACACCATTCCTTCCCTCCAGTTTCTAGTAGTTTCAGGATGTATTAATAAATCCATGTGAGAATATATAATGATCCTGCATTTTAGACTAATGTATGATAATTTAAGATTGGTCAGTAAATTCAATTTAAGATTAGCAAGCAAAGTTTTAAATTAACAAGCATTCCTTCTTATCTTTCAAGTTGAAGATCACCTTACTTTCACCACAATAAGGCAGAGGAAGAAAGAAAGACTATTCATATGTATGTATGTGTGTGTATGTGTCTATACATGTGTGTATGTGTCCGTAGTCACAGTTTATATTAAAATAGGAAGAAAAACTCAAGATAATTTATCAATGTTTCCTTGAGCTTTCCTTTAAAGCAAATGACTGTATTGTGCAAAGTGTACTTCTTATTTCCAAGGTACATTTTGTATATGAAGGACCACACAAAAGAAAAGAAACTCCCACAGAGATGAAATACTGCTCTTACTATATAAATAAATTTTTTGCTTTATTTCCAGGAAGTAGTAATAAATATCATTCTATTATATGTACACATGTATAATTAATTATATTGTATGGAATGAGTAATATTGGAAACTGGCAAATAGTCCTGATTTGTGGTAAGTTAACTAATCACCTTAAGATGTTGCTTGCATCTTAATAAATGGGCTACACATCCAGCAGGGGCCTCCAGGACTTCTCCTCCTTTAGCCCCAGGAGATTCATCTAAAGCAACATCCAGGAGGGGCCTCCAGCAGGGGCCTCCAGTATATCTCCTCCCTTGCCCAGGGAGAGCCATGCATGCTGGACACACTCTCATGCCCCCCCTGCACACATACTCCTATATGATCTGGAGATCAATAGAGAGATGTCTAAGCTGGAATGAAATAGTGGGTATAAATAAATATGACATAAGATAGAAATGGCATTGAGTCCACTGAAAATCTATGAATTTTATATATTTTTTTCCTCTCCATAAGAGGCGTTTCATGAAGCTAACCAGTTTCAGACATAGGTTTTGAGGATGAGTGAGGTTTTCTTTTCTAAAGGTCTCCAAAACTTCTGCGGTTGTGATATAAATTGTAAACTGAAAATTGAAAGAGTTCACGATCCATAAAATGCCCATGGTATTTCCAGAACCACTTTTTAAATTGCTCCAATATAAGTTGAATGTGTATTTATGCGTTTCTCCATGGAATACTCTCCCTTGTTAACTAGACTGAGAAAAGGCAATAAAATATTCAGCTGTCCGGAAAAGTCTTCCTGATAAAGAGTCCAGCTATAACAGTTCCTCAGCCAGCAACAGTTCCTCTTACTCAGGGACAGCCCCTGAAGCTCTCACCCCACTAATCACTGATAAAAATTTCTCTACAGAAGAATTGCAAATGAATGAGAACTGAAACCTCAGATTTATCTAAATAATCAAAGACCAGATTTTCATGGTTTTTTTTTTTTTTGTGGAGAGCTTATATTAACCATTCACTTTGTTCTGCATTTTCTTTGCATGTTCTTGAGTCACTATATTTCACTTTTGGAAATTGTGTTTGTTTAGAGCAACAAGTCCTGGGAATATTGTGTGAGGCTGTAATCATCTAGTCATATTCCCCTACATGCTTAGAGACTGTGCACCTTTGTCCAGGGCTCTTGGGAGAGGCCAGGCATCTTCCTGAGGAGTGACAGAAAGGGGGTCCCTGGTGCCTTCCCAAGACTTGCCCGGTAAAACATGGAAAGTCAGGACCCAAGTCACAATTACAGGGATCCGAGAGACTCCAAGAATACAGACTATGAAAATCACCAGATAATTTCAAAATCTCTCTTCAACCATTGGTTTTGAATTTCTCTCTTTTCAAGATTTTCATTAGCACTGCCACAATTAAAACAAAATGAAGCAAGACTAGGCTGGACTGGGTTTGTGTGTGAATTACGAAAAGACAGGAGGAGGGCAATGCATGTGAAAAGGGGGAGAGAGGAATGAGACAATCTTTATCTGGGAGAATGAAATTCTGAACAATAAACAAAGGAAAGTAAATCTGCACGTAAGACTAAGAGTGACTTTTTTCTTATAAAAACCCTAATATTCAATGATGTAAGACCATTGCATCCTTTAGTTCATTTTTTTCAAAATTTAAGATATGCTAGTTATTTAATTGTTAACTGAACATGGCTCAACTTTGGATCTCATAGTACTTTGCAAAAAAACATTTTTTGATGAATATTTAGTTCCGATTTATGGAGAAAATTAGTTTGTTCCAACCTCACCACAACCCTGTGGTTTTACGTGTCTTGGTAAATGTGGAACAAGACTTTCCTCATCACTTTTCCTCAGTCATCTCTCTGTGTTTCTGAGTCATCAGTGTCTTTATTCCTTGACACTTTTGCATACAATGTTACTTTGCAATATTTCTTTTCTTTTCTTTCTTTCTTTTTTTTTTGTTTTGAGTTGGAGTCTCACTCTGTCACCCACCCTGGAGGGCAGTGGCCGCTCCCGGCCACTGCAGTCTCAACCTGCTGGGCTCCGGCGATCCTTCCGTCTCAGCCTTCCAAGTAGCCTGAACTACAGGCGCGTGCTACCACACCCAGCTAATTTTTTTGATTTATTGTAGAGATGAGGTCTCGCCAAGTTACCCAGGTGGGTTTCGAACCCTCGGGCTCAGGCAATTCACTCACTTCGGCCTCCCAAAGCGTGGGATTACAAACTGAATCACGGAGCCCCGCCATTTTGCAATATTTCTTAAGTCTTTTCCTTAAAAATATTTTTTTATTTTTCTTGTGGATATGGGATGCCTTCCCAGATATCGCTAAAGCTCTTCAGGATCAAAGATAGAGTTTTGGTATGTCCCCAAATGCTAAGATCCATGTATATGAGCCTGGAACTCTGTGGGTGTGTGTGTGTGTGTGTGTGTGTGTGTAAATTTGCCATAGGGGTCCTATTTCAGAGCCCCTAAAATAGCAATAGCCAACAATGACGCCCATAGTTTGGGCAGGATCAATGTAGGGCAGGATCAATGTAGAAGGTAAGTTTAGGGAGAGAACACGTAAGACTCTGGACACAGACCTTGAACTTGCTGTTCCGGTTTCCCTGATGTGTTACTTCTAGGATCACTTACCAGGCCATGATGCTTGGGAAAGTCAAATGAGACATTGAGCTCAGACCTCCCTACATTACCACTGGCCACTTCCCACAGGCTCTAGTGTCTGGTGGTAAGTTGGACAAGTAAGGCAAATGGGGTTGTTTTTAATGAATTTCTTGTCTTCTCTCACTAACTCATTGATTTCCATATCAGCAAGATCATCATATGCTTCTCACTGAAGGCAGAGTTCAGGAATGGAACTGGATTCATTTGTTCGGGCCTCAGCTAGGTGGGATGTTTAACTGTGTCTTCTTATAGGTAACAATAGCCTATATGAACTATGAAGTGAATAATCTGTGAACTAACTGATAAAATTTACATCATGAGTGGGTTAGGTTCAGAAGAGTCACAACAGGACAGTGAGAAAATGTACAATTCAAACACATACCAAATTCAAACACATGTACATACATGTGTATGTACATACATACATACCAAACACATAACACATGCAATTCAAACACATGTACAATTCAAACACATACCAAAGTGCAGGTGGTATTTACGTATAAATAGCAAGTCCAAAAAGCACAAACAAAAAACCAAGTCCGACAGGTAAGTGTAGATTTCAATAAAAGATAATTTTATCTCAGGAACATCTTTAATAATAGAAAACCAAGTATCGTAAAGTTTCACTGCCCTTTCCAAGCCCCCTGCCGGCCTGTCATCTTGTCTTCTTCCTCTTCTCAGGAGTCATACCTTGGAACATCACAGAATGTTAGGCCTGGAGAAGACCCAGGACTGTCCGAATTGGCCACCATGCCCACCCATAGGCATGCACTCATTCTCCTCACTCTCCTTCTTTGTTCACTTGGGGAGAGTGTGGCTGTGGTTCACAGGTGAGCCTGGTCTGAGGATATGCTTCCACAGGGGACGGCCCCAAGTGGGTCCATGGGAAACCCAGGGAAAAGGAAGTCATCTTCTGCACCAGCCCAACCCACGGAAGAATGTGGCCCTGCCATGGGGAGCCAGGGGGTGACAGGAAGTTCTGAAAGGCAAATTTGGCCAACCGTTTTCTTAGCCTCCTCCAAAACAGGCTCTCACTTTTCCTTCATTTCTCAGAATCTGGGAGTCAGCTCACAGGATGGAAGCATCTGCTCCCATTTAAAAACAAGTTAGAGAGCATTAGATTCAGGTTTGTTTTTTTTTTTAAAGAACTTTATATTTGGAGAAAAGCCTTTGTTTAATCACATCAAGTCTGTGTCACAAGCTGAAAAATGCCAGGAAATTCCAAGCTAAAGGCAGATACTTCATCTATAACTCAAGCACGGAATTTATTTTTATTCTTTCATATGCCAGCAAACAAAGGATAGAGCATCAGAAAAACTATGAATTTTTTTTTTTTTTGGTCTTGTCAGTTCATGTCATAACCTTGGCATTACTCTCTCTCTCTCTCTCTCTCTCTCTCTCTCTCTAATTTAATAAGAATATGAGATTATACCGATCCTGCTCTCCTATTTCTTGTTAGTGCTGAACAAGCATTTCTGGCACTCATGACTCAAATTCCTGCCATGTTGCTCTGTGCCTTAGTATGCTTGGCTATGAAGTCAAGTGTCATGACCCAGCATCTATCTTTCAGGCCTGAGAAAGAAGTTATTTTAGCATTTCTGCTCTTAACTCATATATATAAATCTGTGATCAATGACATGTCTGCAGCTCTGAAGTTAGCAGAAAACTGTGAGGAACAAAAAGAACAGAAGGGATGGAGCGGGATAGGAGTGGGCAGGAAGGGGGGAAGAAAAAACAACCTAGACCCACGAGCAGAAGAGTATGACATCTCCCACTTTAAGTTCAACCACAAGTTCTGGATTTTATAAAGGAGATGAAGAATGTATGTATTAATAACACCTAAACTATGTGCCTCTTTCCCCTTTAAATGTGGAAAGTGTTCATTCTTCCATCTGAGTTCCCGGAGTTTCTGTATTGCTTTTAGGGTTGTGTGGCATATCATAAAAATATGGAGTCTGCTCCAGACATAGCACTATTCACCTTTTCAAGGATCTGAAAGCTTGATCACTTCAACTGTCTGGGAATAAAGGAGAAAAAAATGAAGCATTAACACCAGACATAGCCTTGCCTGATTGTGTATGTCAGTCATCGTAACGGAAGAACAAAGCATGCCAGATAACAGTACCGGGAATATAGCTTTAGTGAAATAGAGACTGCCCGGTGATAAATTAAGCATTCAGATCAGCTTCCAGTCAATTAGTACATGCTTACTGAGGACCAACCGACTACATGCCTCATCTACTATTATAAAAATGTAGACTGTAGGACCTACTTTGGATGCTCATTCATTCTAGTGTGGGCACACAGATAGTTTTTGGTCTGGGCATTGAGCGAACCCACCACACCCACCTGTGCACATTGTATCCAATAGGTGATTTTTTTTGTCCCTCCATCCTTTCTGCTATCCCTTTCTGAGTCTCCAGTGTCCATGATACCTTTCTTTATGCCTTTGCAGATCCTTAGTTTAGTTCCCACTTATAAGTGAGAACATGCTGTGTTTGGTTTTCTGTTCCTGCATCAGTTCACTTAGGATGATGGTCTCTAATCCTATCCAAGTTTCTGCCAAAGACATTAGTCCACTCTTTTTGATGACTGCATAGTATTCCATGGTGTATACATATCACATTTTCATTATCTAGTATCAAAATGGTAGCATAGGAGGTAGATTATAGTTATGGAATAGTGCCTATGTAGGCACCAGGACTTGGAGAGCCATGTTTAGGAACTGGTCGTGGGAACCTCACAACCACTCCTGTAGTGGGTAGCCCTCTGGCTTCTGTGGTACAGACTTGGTTTTAAATCTTGCTTCAACTCATTCTTTCAACAGTGCTTACTGAGTGTCCGCTCTCCCTCTGTTTCTGCAGTGTGCAGGTGATGCAGCGATGAAAGGGAGAGATACTTCCCTTCCTCACGGAGTCACAGAGGAGCAAATGACACCCCTTCTAGTCATCGCACAACCCCTGACCATTATCAACACTGAGGGAGAAGCACGAGGTGATGAAGAGAGCACAGTCTGAGGAGGTCCCAACTTAGACTAGGGAGTCTGGCACAGTGTTTTCAAGGAGGACTCCAGGGAGAATACCATCAGCTCTGCTAGATAATCATGGGATGACAGAGTAATCAGAGACAAAGAACACAGTTTACAGACAAAAAAATCAAAATAAAAATGCAGCACCTGAAAGTGAAATGATCTTGACTATGTATCAACCTGTTAATACCACGGATTGATATTAGAAAATAAGTAAAAACTAACATCTCTCCAGAGACAGCAGAATATTCTGAGATAAATTACCAGTGCCAAAGCTCAGTCAAGTACCTATTAAGGAGCACCACAGACCTAAGAGGGGAAAGCATACATGTATTATTATGGGTTCTTTTAGTTTTGCATATTTTTCTACTTTCTTTTGGGGGGACACACAAATAGTTTTTCGTCTGGGAACTAAGAACACCCACCACCTGTGCACACTGTGCTCAATAGATGATTTTTTTGTCCCTCTATCCCTTCTCCCACCTCTTTCTGAGTCTCCAGTGTCCACGATACCTTTCTTAATGCCTTTACAGATCCTTAGTTTACCTCCCACTTATAAGAGAGAACTTGCAGTGTTTGGTTTTCTATTCCTGCATTAGTTCACTTAGGATGATGGTCTCTAATCCTATCCAAGTTTCTGCCAAAGACATTATTCCATTCTTTTTGATGGCTGCATAGTATTCCATGGTGTATACATACCACATTTTCATTATCCACTGATTGGCTGCTGGGCATTTAGGTTTATTCCATATCTTTGCAATTGTGAATTGTGCTGCAATGAACATGCGGTTGCAGGTGTCTTTTTTATATAACGACCTCTGCTCCTTTGAGTAGATACCTAGTAGTGGGATGGCTGGATCCAATGGTAGACCCAAAGAACTTTTAGTTCATTGAGCAATCTATGAACTAAAAGATTGCTCAATTGCATCTATAGTTTTTCAATGTTTTAACGATGGTCATTCTGACTGGTTACAAATCATTTAATAAGAAAGGAACTAATTCTAAAGAATAAAGGAAAGATATGATGTATACAATGGAAGATAATTAACGGTGGGACCCCTAGGGGTCAACACTGCTTTTTAGATTCAACAAAGTATTAGATTTAAGAGGCAGTACATTCAAAAGTTCATATAACTAAACACACAAACTGGCTTGTTTGTTTTGGATCATTCAGTATCTGAGAGTGAATTATACATTCAAGCATTAATAAGTTAGAATGTTCCTATTTGGCAGTTGAGAAAATTTACTTAAGGAAATAAAAGAGATATCCACCAAGTTTGGACCAGCTTATGCATTTTTTTTTTTTTAATGCTGACTTAAATCGCATATCTCCAAGAGTAAAGAATGTTCAAGTTATTTATTAATGTGCATCTTTTACTCTTTTGATTTATATATATGTAAAAACAAATCCTGAGATTGATTGGAACTAAAGTATGAAAGCAATAGGACTTTACCTGCGTATTTTCTAACTCAATTATAAAACTGACTATGGTAGGAAAGACAATCTGCTATAAGAATCAAAACCAATGGAATTTTCCTCTACCATGGAATAACTTTTAATGATACCTCAATCCCTTTCAAAATGTCAATTCTGTGTAGATTTCCCACCCCCTAGCTGAAGCATGCTTTTTATTTTACATTCTCTCCTGAAATACGCTTTTAGTAACTCCAAACTTCTGAAAGTAAGGACTATTTGGGCCTATTTTTATTTAAAGACAGTAGAAAAGAGTCATTCTATCAATCACTCCACACACACACAAGGTGATACATAGTCAAAGATCCATTAGA
Source organism: Cephalopachus bancanus (assembly GCA_027257055.1). Taxonomy (NCBI): domain Eukaryota; kingdom Metazoa; phylum Chordata; class Mammalia; order Primates; family Tarsiidae; genus Cephalopachus; species Cephalopachus bancanus. The sequence goes on from JAPVLO010000255.1 coordinate 2,417,315, forward strand.
ATTCAACTTTTTCTGATAAAAAAATAAAGGGCGATCAATTTGATGCCTCCTCACCCCACTCTCCTCCCCGCCACACACACACAAATCATGGCTCTTTGTGTTCCCTCTGCTTTCTCTCTGAATTATTCAAACACTCCTCAAAAAATATGTCTTCTAACCTTATTTTGTTCTGCTTTCTTTGATGAGCTTAATAGAAAGTTAAAGAGCCCAGCATGATTTCTCTGTTTACTTAGAAGCTGCAGTTTGTGCAAATATCCTGCAATTTTTACAACTATATATAAAAAGCACTTCTTGGAGTTGGTCACTACAATTCTCTTCAGCATTCTCAGTCTTTCCTTTAGTGAGGGTCAACAGGTATGTTCATCCTTCTGATAACTCCTAATATTGAGGGAGGAAAAAAAGACCCACAAAACTGAAATCACAGAATTGCCCATCTTTTCTTATTTGAGGATAATCGTTAGAGCTGTTTTCACCCTTGCACTATGTAGAGCTTAACAGAAAAGCACGTCTTTTCTCTTAAACTGGAGAGTTTCATAAAGCATTTTTTCAAACTGTGGTACATTCCCAGCACATGAAACAACAGTGCCCGTCATCCTTTTCACTGATCTTGCTGCATCTTGGAGGCATTACCGCTGGACAGCCAATTTCAATTGCAGTTTAATACAATGATACATGATTTTCTGGTAAAACCAACTGAATACATTTCCCTGAGCGTAACTCATGGGTTTGAATGAGTCTCTCATTTCACTTCTTCCTCACCCCAAATGTCTAAGTTGTTTTATCAGTTTGCCTTCTGCGCATCTCCTGTCTCCTAGTTGTCTCAACACTCCTGTGCTTCTCCTGCTGCTACAAAAAGCTGTATGCTGGGTAAGATTTCAAATCCTGTAACATATCCTTATCCATCAACAAAAGCCCGCTTGCTGGCATAGACTGTCCATTCCGTGCCAAGCACTCTGCTAGATTCTGTTGGGTATAACAATAGGCATTATATGTGGACAGTCTCCGGGTCTGAAGTCTGCTTGGACACAAAGCAGTGGATGAACAATTTAGTCCTAATGTTGCACTAATGAACGTAAGAGGAATTCAGAGGGAACGTGAGATAACTGCACTGCAAACTAGACAGGAGTCGTATACTTCCTTCTCGAAATAAGGAAATGGGGTCTTAGTGTAAGAAACTTGACTGGTGTTTCTGGCACCAGATACAGAACAACAGTGAAACACAGGCTTTGTGATCATAAGTTCAGAGCACCTCCTAATACAGCAGATTCAGTAAAAATGTTCCCAGTGCCTGGAATTATACAGTCATGATTTTCTGTGGCCATGTTCCATAGAAGTCAGGCTTATGGAAAATAAATAAGTATATTCATATCTACCTGTAAAATTTTCTAATTATTAGTTGCAGGGGGAACAAAGCAAACAGCTAAAAGCAAGTCTTACATAACTTTTAGATACTGATATATTTAAGAATAGTTTTTAAAAGAAAAAATGATTCTTAATTTCAAATGTCTAGACTATGGCTATTTATACATTACAACGCCTGAAGATAAACAGAAATTGTTACCTTGCTGACCAGAAGCAGAGCTCAAAGTCAGATTCTTTTGACCAGGGGGTTTTAAGATGCAATTTCACCTCCAGGCTACATAACCTTCAACTTCCCCAGTATGGGCATTAATTAGATAGCATACTCCTGAAATACATATATCACCTCCTTAAATTAGAAAACCCTACAAGGGGATGATCGTTACCCACATTTTATATGTGAAGAATTGATTCTCTGGTGGTAATCAAGTTCATTTACTGTGGTCATTCTATCACTGAGATACTTTTATTTTTTTAAAAAAGTCAACATAACTGTTCTTGGAGTTGCTCCTCCCTGTTACTCTCAAAAAGTAATATTAATTTTCTCTTTTCTCCCTGCCAACAGGGAGATGTGGTGCCATAAATACATCACAGTAGTTGGCATCCAAATAGTTGCAGGGTCATTTTTATTGACAGTCACCCACCCTACTAATTGTACTCACCTGGGACTTCTGCTCGATGCTGTGGCAGCACTGTGAAAGGACCTGCGATGTGGGTGATACTTTGCTAGAGCTCATGTCCCTACAATGATTCCAGATTGGCTTCATGTATGTATCTGTACCCTCAAGTGGGTGGATGCCATGAATTCTTTGCTAGCAGAGGAAGTGATGGGAACAGCACAGCCACTCCCCTAAATCACAGTCACAACCAAATCAGGCCATTGGGTTTAATCATTAGTCTCCTACAAATTGAAGTTCAATGGCTCTCACAAACATGTTTGTTTATTCGTTTAGCATATATTTATTGGTCATCTACTATTGATTAACAAATGGGTATCTCTGATGTTACAAATAATGACTTGATATATTATCTTTCTCAATATTATTTGGGTTTTATCAAGGGAACTGCCTTAATTCAAAGTAATGAACACTAGGCATTGACAAATATGCTACAGGGTAAGTTTGTGGACAAAAACCCCCATTGGCTGCCAAGTCCTGCCTGGACAGAGACAGCCACCCCATCTGCAAGTCATTTTAGCTCTAATCTTCCTCCGCAGTGCTCGCAGATGTCTTCTTACGCATGAACTCTTGCTATGAGAGCCATCTTCCCAGACCATAGGAAAGTGGGTGGTATTTAAGTCTGCTGAGTTTCAAAACATAAGATGTCTGACACTTGGGTAGGTTACAATGTTTTGATAACAAGACAGTCTCTGAGACAACTTCTAGGAACATGTTTTCTCCCTAGTACTTTATGAAGTACTTGATGTCAACAGTGGGGGAAGAAAGTAGGGCAGGTGAAGAAGTAATACAGCTCCTTCAAGGAGCTCCTGGTGTTGATGGAGAGATAGCCATACACACAACGTGCTAAATCAAGGAGGGAGTAGGGAATAACACTGGTGCAAACTGAAAATGGAAATGGCCTCCCTTAAGGGTCCAGCTGGAAATTCTGATGTCACATTTGAAGTCACTGCTTTTCAGTCTTGTTTCCCAAGGTTATGGCAGTTGAAATGCTTAGTTTGTTTACTTCCTTGCATTTCCATCATTTTGCTGGACAGCCATCTTCCTTCCAGTTTTCAACACTTCCAGGACTATCTTCTCTCCAGAGGAGTTATGTGGGGTCCTACAGAGTTTCCAAAAGTGAGATTCATAGGTCATATGCCCACAAATCACCTTGGACATCTGTTGAGAATATGGCTCTCTGCTACTACACTTCAAACACATGAATCACTGGGACCCTAAACCAGCATTTAACCTGCTGCCTAGATGTTTCTAATGAACACCAAAGTTTACAAACTGCACTAAAAAAAGCATGAGATGGGAAATCACTAAGCCCTTATTTACTTAATATCTAAAATTAAAAATTGGATTCATCATATATTCCATGAGTCTAGATTCAGCATTTCTATTGCCTTGTGTATTTCTTTTGAATGCTTTGTATTCATTCTTCTGATTTTTTTTCCTTCCATGCCTAATTCTATAAAGCTTTTATTCCCCCTAATTTAGAATTTCTCCTAATGAATACTAAAAAAACAGAATACGTTTTACTCTGTGTACTTCAACAACCATATAGGAAACTGATTTAAGGAATACTAAGAGGACTGGACTCTGATGGAAACATCATTTTTGAGAAATTAATTTGGTTTAAACCCCAAATCATACATTTTCAAAAGTGAAACAGAAGAGGAGTTTATTCTTATGTTCTATTTATTATTAAATCAGTCTTCTAGGACTTGGTCTTTATCTAAAATATGGATGCTAAGCATATAATTAATAAATCAGAGATATCCTTAAAACAGGTACTTTTAAACATCTAATTAAAATGAGCTCTCATCTTCAGCAACAAGCCTGTGCATTCTACCAGACAGGAGACTCAGTTTAAACTATTAAAGGCTTTTCGAATGAGTGTTTATTAATTAAGCCATAGCATGATGGTGTGGGCCTTTTTACTTGCCCTTGTCAGACCTATTGAGGATGCAATGCAGAACTATTTGGCGGGTGGCCACCCCGTAAAGCAGCGGGATGTACTTGGCAGATTTATGCTATATGCTGCCACTTTTTTGCCATTTGCCTTGCTAGCATGTTTTTATTCTTTATTCCCTTTTTTCCCCTCTCTATAAAAATGTTTTTCTCAGCAGAATTAAGACTAATAGCTATAATTAGCAAGATGTTAATTATCAACAAATAAGTTGAAACATGACTATAAAATGTTTTTCAGAACACATGGCATTCTCTCAAAGGGATTTTCCTAAGATCATATAGCGTCATCTTTAATAGGAAGGTAACTGATGGGTATTGATCTGCAAATATTAATTGCCAATGTCTGCGTTCTGTGCATGAACCTCATCTGTCTTCAAAGCATGCAAATTATCCTTTAAAAATGCAAATTATGTACACTTAGCCCTCCATATCTGTGGGTTCTACATCTGCAGATTCAACCTACCATGAAATGAAAATATTGAAAAATATAAAAACAATAAGTAGCAAGAGGACAGTAAAACAATACAAATTTTAAAATACAATATAACAACTATTACATAGCACTTACATTGTACTCGGTATTAAAAGTGATCTAGAGATGATTTAAAGTATTCAGGAGCATGTGCCAATACTGCTTCATTTTATATAAGCGACCTGAGCCTTGGTATCCACTGAAAACCAATGTTTCATGGATACCAAGGGATGATAACTACACAACTACAAAGCAAACTAAAATGTATGCTCTGCCTTTAAATAAATTCAAGTGTGAGTTTGACATTTTCATAATTAAACTATATCTTGACTAAATGTGGTTGTATGTTGCATTCCTACCTTGATTTCTTAAACCCTCTGCATCATTTATAAAACAAACAGAACAAAAAATGCACCCTGAAGGTTGAGCAATAAGGCCTCCTGCCTTGGGTGTTATATTGTTAAAAAAAAAAAAAGCCTGCATTTCATAAACAACAGAAATAATTCATTGTGGAAAACATGGGTGCCTATGTCTCTCAGAATAGCTACGCCTCAAGCATCTGCTTTCCTGAGACACCATTCAGGTCCCAGGGAAACACCTTACCACTTTGCTCACCTTGTGTTCTTAAAACAGAAGGCAACAGAACTCAAAAGTCTATGTGGTGTGCTACTGCCCTCTTATTCCATCGATTTTCCTGCAGTTCTGGAGGTTGGAAGCCTAAGATCGAGACACCAGCATCTGTTGCGGCCTCTGAGAAGCAAAAAAGCCACGTCATCACATGGTGGAAGGCTAGAGGGCAAGCCAGCCAAATGCAGAATGAAGCCTGTTTTATAAGGGCCTTCATCTCATTCATGAGGGAGGAACCCTCACAGCCTCATCACCTCTTCAAGGCCCCACCTGTTAATACCACCATATTGGCCATTGAATTTGAACACCTGAATTGTGGAGGAAACGCATTCAAAACATAGCACCAACACTGGAAATATACCCACACTTCTTCAAAATGGAGAGGAGATTTGGGAGGCAAACACATTAAGAGACAAAACAAATGAAATAATTTTCCAAAGAGGATAGCATGAATTCAATAGATTTTGCATAATGGTTTCCTAGTAGTATTGACAGTATCTGTTCTTATGCTTCTCATTGTATTCCAGTCAGTGGTTCTTAAGGTAGCTGAATGTTAGCATGGTACACACAAGAGTTACATGTGGCAACTAACGAACATTTTGCAATATTAAACAATTCCTGTTGCTCTTAAGTTTGTATACATGCTGGATAAGTAACATGCGCAAGGCATGGTACCAATTCTTTACAATGGCAACTAGATGGGTACGGAGTGCTAGAATACATTTTTAACATAAAAAGATTGTTTAGGCTGGGCTCAGTGGCTCAGCCTGTAATCCCAGCACTTTGGGAGATCGAGGCAAGTGGATTGCCTGAGCCCACGAGTTCGAGACCAGCCAGGGCAACTTGGCGAGACCTCGTCTCTACAATAAATCAAAAAAAAAGAAAATTAACTGGGCTTGGTAGCACGCACCTGTAGTTCCAGAAACTTGGAAGACTGAGGCTAAAGGACAACCAGAGCCCAGCAGGTTGACGCTGGAGTGGCCATGGATGTGCCACTGGACTCCACCCTGGGTGACAGAGTGAGACTCCAACTAAAAAAAAAAATGTTTAAATTAATTTTTAAAAACAATATTTAAAAGTAAATTTTAAAAATATTCAGATCAGCCAGGCTCAGTGGCTCAGCCTGTAATCCCAGTGCTTTGGGAGGCTGAAGTGAGTGGATTGCCTGAGCCCGTGGGTTCGAAACCCACCTGGGCAACTTGGCGAGGCCTCATCTCTACAATAAGTCAAAAAATTAGCCGGGCGTGGTAGTGCGTGCCTGTAATTCCTGCTACTCGGAAGTCTGAGGTGGAAGGATCGCCAGAGCCCAGCAGGTTGAGGCTGCGGTGGCCGAGAGGGGCCACTGCACTCCAGTTGGAGTGACAGAATGAGACTCCAACTAAAAAAAAAAAAAAAAAAAAAGCAAACCATATGATTAAATTTTTTGGTATACATGAATTAAAATTTGCAGTTGTCTTGTTATTTTAATAGGGAAATTTAATATTTAGAAGAAAAATACATTTTCTTCCAAACATATGAAAATTTGTATGTTTTTTACTTTAATTTATATTTCTATGATAATGTATTCGTTATATATATATAATATATATATACATACATGCCTACCTTTAAACCTTTAGCTCATTACTAGCAATACACACAATGTAAAACTTTTGATTATAACAAATAGAACTAAAGTGTTCTGAAATAAATAATTTATATATTTATATTATTACTTATCAAACATACCTGGCTCATTAACAGAGCATCCACGTTATGTGCAATAATAATTAAATTCATTTGTGTTTGATATCTTCTCAACTTTCAATGTATAAAAATCATAGCTTTTTCGCAAAAGTTTTTTTGGTATAAAAGTACATTTGGCAAAATAAGAACGTTTAAAACATTTAATTAACAGTTTGAACCAGGAGGAACTCAAATCACTCTATGAAAAAGATACCTGTACACGTATGTTTGTTGTGGCATTGTTCACATTAGCAAGAACTTGGAACTAACTATGCTGCCCATCAAAAGAGAACTGGATTAAAAAAAATGTGGTACATATACACATTTTTCTTCTTTATGAAAGCTGTGTAATATTACACAGCCATAAAGAAGGACAAAATCATGAACTTCACAGCAACCTGGATGGACTTAGAATCTATAATACTGAGTGATCTATCATAGAAACAAACAACTGAGTATCACATGTTCTCACTCATAGGCAAACCTTGAACAATTATCACTATACTATAAGAAAAGAATTGGCAGTAGTGGGAAACTGCTGGTGGAGGGGGCAGGATTGGCAGTATATGGTATACATCTAATATACAATTTTATCCTTGTCTTATTCTCTTAAATTTTGGGGTATTTTAAAAAATGTAAATGTTTATCACAGATGGAGACAAAATCATATTAAGTCTGCCCTGTGTAAGTGGGATGCTGATTTAAACCATTACAGCACACACCATTATAGCTAAAAAGTAGCGCATCGTGAAGAAAAATTACAATGCATAGTAATGGTTGGTTCAACTTATTCACCTAGTACAAGTCTTAGGGCAATGATGTATATACAACAAAGTAGAATGTATCCCTAATTGTCATAAATACTGTTGAAGATCATGAAATTAGCAGAGTCGGAGCTTAAAAATTGTTTCCACAGAATTTGTGTTGAAAATCCTATTTCCAGTTAACCTCGCTTGACATCTAGAAATCTTCATATACCAAGGGTCAGTTAACTGGTGAATAAAACATTTGTTAGTATTATCAAATAAACTTTATAAGAGACACTCATTCCTCAATGTTATTACCTACCTTAATTATGCACAGTGGAGTTTTTTTGTTTTATTTTGTTTACTGTCCTTTTCATGGCAATATATAGTACCCAAAATACTAGGTGAATAAAAATGGAGATTTTAAGAACAGATTGGGAAAGAAATCAAAAGAAAACATCACCAAGCTTTACGTTGTCAACATGGAATGGCATTCATATAAGGTATCTCATCATTTCCTTAAAAATGATGGCCTGTGCAATGTGTCAACAATCCAGCAGTAGATTCCAAATAGAAATTGATAGAGGTACAACCACCTGAACGTGATCATTATAAGTGAGAGCAATTTTTTCAGAAATTAAGAATACATCTCAATAAAAGTAAAGATTTCTAAAAGCTGTTTTTTAATATGAAATTGTGAAAATACCCATAGGTTACCTAAAAACAAGGAATGTAATTACCCAACTATATGAAAGAATACACACACACACACACACACACACACACACACACACACACATCACTCACACACACACAGATGTAGAGTTGATTAAATAAAAACTGCTATGGTTATTACTCAACCATAATTTGCTATGGTTATTACTTAACTCAAGAAATAATTCTTTTCTGCAGATATTTTTAAATTCTAGATCAAAGTAGATTGTAATCTTCCTCCAATTTCTTCTGGCCACCTCTATTTCAAAAGGCTTATGATAATGGAATATTATGCAGTCATAAAGAAGGACAAACATTTGAACTTCACAGCAACTTGGGTGGATTTAGAGTCTATAACACTCAGTGATCTATCACAGAAACAAAGAACTGGGTATCACGTTTTCACTCATAAACAGGCCGTAAACATTTACTGTAATACTGTAAGAAAGGAATTGGCAGTAGCGGCATACTGATGAGGCGGGGGGAAGAGGGGAGGCACATAACATCAATAAGTGTACCTGATCTCAAACCAGGCAAAGTGGGGACCAAAGGGAGGCCCAAACTTTACCTGTATGATGACCACTTGTATACCAAATCCTGAATTGTACCCCACAACTTTAAAATAATATATAAACATAAATATAATATTAAATATGTATTATGTATATAAATACAATATTTAATATAAATATAAAGGCCTATAAGGTACCTGGTGCGGGTACATGGTTGATTGTTTTATTTGTTTTTTGTGCTTACTAGGTCCTAGTGTGAGTCTGTGACAGCTGGTCACCAGAAAGCACTCTACAACTTTAGCTAATAATCAGATTTCACTGATTTACTGTTGGAAAGAATAGGCAATGATGTGGAGTAAAAAGGATTTCATCTTAAATATTTTGGGGAAAATAAACTTTAAATGACAATTTGAGAGAGCTGGAAGAATAGTGCTGTGTATCCTTCTTGGAAATTTTAATGTGTGACATCTGTAAGTGAGGATTCCTGATGTATTTTACAGTTACCAGATGAATAAAAGTACCAGAAGTTCTTTATCATCATTATTTTATCATTATTATATTTATTTTAGAAGTACTCTTCAAATAGCAGCATAGCAGTAATTTTTATAAACCAAGTAAGTTTTTTCAATTTTTACACATACTTGAAAACTTTTAAGCCATAATTTATTTCTCAACTTGCTTTGAGAGTTGGAATTATTGTAATGTATCACAGTTTATTAATATGACCACTTGAATTTAACTTTATAATGTATATAAAAGTAAATAAATCTCTTTGGACAAGATAAGTGAAAATAAAAGACTTCACAGCATCAACATTTTTCCTTCAAATATTCAAAATGATATTTAAAATAAAAACTGAGGATTATTTTCCCTATATATTTAATATTCGGGTTTTGCCATCTCCATTTTTTTTCTACCATAAACACTATCGCAAATCAGTATGAAGGTGGAATGACAATGATGTATTTTAGAGAACAAGATTTCAATAAAAATGTATATGATAACACTGAGGAAAGATGCTTCTTTGGAAGAATCAGAAGGATGCTATATTAGGATAATTTTTATATTTGCATTCATTTCTTTGTTCATATTCAAAGCCATAATCAAGCAACATTCCATTTATGTTGCACTGTGTACTGTGTCTGCAATCAGCAATCACTAGTCTGTAAATCATCAATCAGCAGACTTCACAGACTTCTGCTTTCCTTTCTCTCCATGTCAGAGTCTCTTGGTTGTATCTTTGTATTTAACTGAACATCCTTCATATGAACATTGCATAGCTGGCAAACTACGTAAAACTCAAGGGGCATATTTATCTTAGTTCAACATCATAGTATCACCCATACTCATTAAATAATATATTTTTATAACGAAATCATTGTTTTTGGCTTCTATCATACATTAGCCTCAAAAAGTGAATAATACACTAGAAAACAGGGTCTTAAATGTCCATATTTTTCCCTAATTCTTAAAGGTTTTATGCCAATAACTCTATAGAGATATACTTGGCCCAACTTATCTCCAGTGGAAAGGCAAGATGGGAGGACTTCTCGTATTGACTCCAGCTGCATCCAAGAATGAGAGGAAAATGGTCACAGATTAAGTCTCCAGGGAACTAATATTGACTGACTGCAAAGTTCCATTAGCCCATTAACCTTTTTTTTTTATTCCACAATCCTTGAGGTCACTCACCATGCTCAGACCAAGGTCCACTCCTACCAAGTCAGAACTCCCAGAAGACACTGCACACATGGTGGGAGCAAGCCCTGAGCGTGAGGCCCTGTGGAGACATTACCTGGCTTCTCTGGAGCTCCTGTGCTGTTCTGTGTACACTTCAAACGCTGTATCTATGTTAAAGACCGTTTTCCCATAAAACAAGAGTGCATAGTGACTTCAGTAACAAAAATTGTTGTCTGAAGAACAGCAGAATTATGTGCTGCCTTGCTATTCAAAGTGCAGTCCTCACAAAAGCAACATCATTGTCACTCAACAGCTATTAGAAGGGCAACATCTCTGGTCCCACTCCAGACCTTAAGAATCAAAATTTGCATTTTCATACGGTTTGAGATGACTGATATGCAAGTTGAAATTTGAAAATCATTGATCTAGGGTAGTTCTTCTCAAACTATTTGAGGTTATAAATGATACATGTACATCCTTTACTTTTATAAAGTACAATAAAGATAAGTTATTGAATAATATATTGGAAGAAATGAAGGCATAAAAACTACAAATGCCAATTTTTTATTATTAGAATTATAGACAAAACAACATTCTATCAAACGTATAAGGTGTTTTTACCGTTCCACAGATGTGTACTATCAAGAGTGTTACCTATTTTATTTATAATTCTTCTTTCATGTAAAATATATCATAACAAAAATACATCACAATATCAAAGCATAGAAACTCTATTCCTTCAAACCTGTAACTTATATTTTTGATTTCTAGTTTTTCTCTCTCACTGAAAATCAAGCCGCATCCTGTCCCTGCATGCATGCAAAGATTAAGACCATTCAAAACTCAAATCAAATATGTTAGAGAGATAAAGTCCAGCTGATCAATTCTTATCTTTAAACAGGGGGAACCAAACAGTTTCTTATCTCTCAGAAGCACAAAGAATGTGATCCACAGTTGACACATTCTTGACAGAAATCTTCCTCCTCCTCATCTTCCCACCTCAACATGCAACAGCAGGACTTCATCACCAGCACCACGCTCTCGCCCAGGAAAGGGGGTCATCTCTGTAATAGTACACTAGCCTTTACAAAATTCACTATTTATAATTCACTTCATTGCTAGGGGCACTGCTCAGTTCAGCAGTGTTTTCACTGGAATAGCAAGACCTCCTTGATGAAGGAAGTGATTGCTATGTTCTAGCTCAGCTTCTCAGTCTGGATAACCACTCCACAATGATTTCCTGTGGCACCATCAGAACACGGCTGTCTGCAAAACTAAAACCCCAAGCCAAATTTGTCGATAATGCAATCTTCTATAGTTTTCTTAGTTTTATACAGTTCAGAGAAAGCATTCATCAGCAGTAAAGGTTCAAAAATAATTATTCATTCATATCACCATGAATGCTTGGATGCACAAGTACTAAAAGAATTGTTGTGCACCTGTTCTATATGAATTGTTAATACTATATATACATTGTCAAATGTAATTAAACAAATATCCTGCTAGTTTGATTTATTCTGTGCATAGAATGAATGATTCCTGCAAACATCAAACCATGGTATCTTTGGAAGCTGATGCCTAATTGTACTTCTTTGCCACATATTTTTCCAGTATTTCTAAGAAAGCATCTTCAATCTCAGCCTTTCACTAGTGTTTCAGCAATTTTGTATGAACTCTTATTCTTAGCAACACAAGGTGCCACTTCATAAAAAGACTGAAAATCAACAATATATGTAAATTTTTAAATGTCTGCTTCTGTCAGCTTTTGAATGCAATCGTTTTCTTTGTTTTGGTTTTGAACTTACTGTTTATGATTTGTATGAAAATGGCCCTTAACCTTTACTATTTCCTTTACATTGCTGGCCAGTACATCTCAGCTAATCACTAAGTGTGCTTTCACTTCTGACTAAAGTTGAACTCTGGGCATGAGGGATCATAAATCTAAGTTAGAGTAGTACAATCTCTTTTAGTCTTTATTTCTTTGGAATCACTACCATTACCATAGTCATTTCATTTATTTCTCCATCTATGTATAGGGAGATGCTTCTTTTTTTGACCAAAAGTAATCCAGTGAGGCTTGTTTTACCATATATTAATTAGAAATGCAAATAAATGATATAATTTATATTCATTACTTAGCTAATAGTGTTAAATTATAAATTCCATTTGATTAAAAATAAAATGATTCAAAAATTACCAGTGATATAGATAGATGGATGTTTATATGTTCTCATATTTCTAGACACATGAAGCTATCACATGTTGTAATGGTTTCTCATCACTCATGATCATCGTGCAGTTCATGGTACATCTGAGTCAACACACAAGTTCAACAGTAGACAAAGCCATCTATATCCTATTTGGTGAGATGAGTCAGGAGCCTGAATATCTGGACCATGTTGAATTGCAATAAAAGATTCTAAATGCCTGCTCTCAATTTCTGTACTTAACTCATTGCAGAGTGTGAGACACACATGTTGACTAGCACTGATACAGTCTAACTTTCAGTTCTGTTGGGTTTATCACCAGGTATACATTAAGCAGGCATTTAGCTGTACCACACTAGGAGATGGAGGTGATTAAAGCAACAGTTAAAGGTCAGACAAGATCAGAAGCAAGACCCTTTGAAATCCATACCTATTCTGTAGATGCTGAAAAGTCTACTTATGGAGACAGACAAAAACATGGTATTTTCATGTTGTAATTGCACAAGATTTTAGTGAGTATACCCAGAGGAGCCATTACCTCCAAATAGAGGAGCTGGGAAATTTTTGTAGAAAAGATAATGCCTGAACTGCATATATTAAAAAAACCAATGAGGTCGTGCATGGTGGCTCATGCTTATAATCCCAGCACTTTGGGAGACGAAGGTGGGCAGATTGCTTGAGCCCAGGAGTTCAAGACCAGACTGGGCAATGTAAGGAGACTGCACCTTCACAAAAAAATTAAAATATTAGCTGGATGTGGTGACTTGGGCCTATAGCCCCAGCTACTCAGGAGGATGAGGCGGAAGGATTGCCCAATTCAAAGAGTGAGGTTGGTGAGACCTGTTGATCACACCACTGCACTCCAGCCTGGGCAATAGAGTGAGATCTCCCAAACACATACACACACATGAATAAGTGACAATGGTGAAGGGGAAATTCTTCCATGGACAGAGAATTTCTTGAGAAACAGCATGGCATAGGTGTCTCTTGAGGAAGGTTTGCAGGAACTGAGGGGTACTTAGGCAAGTGCTTCAGAAGGCTGAAGTGAAAGGCAGGGAATGTCAGAAGAATGTACTGGAGAAGAAGGGTCACCTTATGACAGTCAGGCATTGGACCATAACACCCCTAAAAGGGAAGCAAAGTATGTCTGCCAGTGTGCTTGGCTTCATTTATGGGCATATAGGAGTCAGGCACTAAGCCACCCATTCTGTTGGTATCCAGTCGACTGTGCAACACCCAGCTGGTGTGCACCAGCCTTTTCTTATGGTCCTTAACATTCTCTGTTCTTCCTGTCACTCCACATTCTCTTTTGGAACTACATACAATTATTCCTTCATGTCTCAGGGACTGATCATCCAGTTAGGTGCTATCCTACAATGTTGCTTCTGTCTCTCAAGCCAGGTTTCTTCTCTCAGATATATTGCTCTATTCATCAGACCAAGGAGAGGAAAATAACAGGTTATACTTGCTTCCGACAATTCTATTACATGTAGGCAAATAGGATTTTTAAAAAACATGGTGGGAAGATGGAAGCTAAAAGTCACTAGAAAAAGGAACATTGGCTCCTTTTATATTTGTTGTTTATATATGTTCTTTATGCCATTCCTCTTTGTCATAAATAATCAGAATCACTGTGTTGTGAGGTCGAATTCCAATTCTAACTTCCTTTCATGAGCCCACCGACCTTGACAGCTGCCTGTCTCTCTGTTCTGACTCTCCTCTTATAATTCACTCTGTCCACGAATACATCCACTCACTGTGAAAATCATTTGATCACTCTGAAGTGCTATTGATTTGTTTTTACTCTGTCTGTTTTCATTCCATCAGGGTGGAAAGCTGAATGTTGCCCTTTCCAATTAAGTAATGCATTTATCTGTGAGCACTTAAAGGCACAAGCATACCTTTTACAACAATATATTCCTGGAAGCTGTGTCACAGAGCAGGATATTTTTAAATGCAATATAGTTTCTCACAGAAATAAATTAAGATGAAAAAATCCTGGGTTTTGGCTATTTAGCTTTGTTGAGGTATGTTTTACTAGCCTAGCTGCTCAAAATAAGAGAAATTAAAAAAAAAATCTTCCATCTTGTGATCTAACTTTGGATAAATAAAATTTTAGAAGTAACTTTTAGATCCACTTAACCTTATAAGACAATGTTCATCATTGACTATATTGGTATGAATGCTTGCCATCTAAAAGAAATTTAGTGCATAAACGTACAATTGGATTGACTCTAACAGCAATTATATGTTTTCTAAATATTTAAGATTAATTCATTCATTTGAATTAGTTACTTGAGAATGGGCAGGTTTTGGATGGAATTCGGGTGTCCCTGGCATTTGAGATTATTGTGCAGAAAATAAATTGCAGCCCTAATTTTCTTTACACAAACATTCTTATCAAAATAAGACACTTTCAAAATTATTCCATAGGCCTTAGAAAGTTTTCAAAGCCCTAAAATAAGTAGTTAGCATTTATTATTGTTGATCTATTTTATATTTTTAAATGAAAGGCAATTAGGAAAACATCCAGTAATTTTTTTCTATCTACTTCCACGAACTTGGTTCATAGAAAGCGGAAGGTAAAGTTTTTCATCCGAAGTTTCCTGATATCTCCTTAATGACTATCAGAAACAAGTGCTGCAATGCTTTCCATCCTTTATTTCTCAAAGGCCATTTTGAGGCTGAGTTGGCAGTTGTCACTGGCCTTAACACTCCATTAGAAAAATGAAAGTTTTGTAAGCAAGTATCCAATAACCCCACTGTCTTTTAAAACGGAAACCTCCAAATTACACCCAAGGAATTGTGAAACTTTGAATTAAGCAGTACTAATTTGTGAGCATTTATTTAGAGCTGGAATGCCAAGTATCAAATAAAAGGCATTGTGACTTGTGGTGTGAATGTTAATTGGTGAGTAAGGAATGAGAGATGTGGTCAGATTTAAAGTTGTAAGAAGTAACCGTAACAATACAGTAAAATGCTGAAAATTAGACTCCAAATTCATTATTTGTAGCCTCCTCTGTTTCTTCTACAGAATTGCTTCCAATTCTCCAGTACAAGGATAAAATAAATTATGAAGACCAACACGTACTGCTGCTGTTTCCAAATTATTTCAATTCTTAAGTAACAGCTAACTGTTGCTCAGATTATTAATTATGAAAACAATTCATATTTCTTGAAAAGGAAAACAGCAGTTTGTATCAACACATATAGTGAACTATATGACTGTCTATCCTCTGCATTTTTGCATTTCTCTTTTGTTACAGTTATTTTGTATATTGAATTTCTTTCCTGAACCCTGGGCCTCTTAGGGTAGCGATTATGGCCTGGGGTACGCCTGTGTTCTCAGCACAGTGTCGACGCAAATAAGGTGTTCAAATGTGTGTAGAATTGCTTTCTTTCAAATCTCATTCTATTCCACAGATACATCTCTTTCTGTTGCATAATTGCCTGCTTTCTCCTTTATTTTACTTTTTTACATTATTTCCTCCTCCACCCAGAAGGTTGCATTGATGAAAGTTAAAAATAACAAAAACCTGCATGCTTTGTGTTTGCATATATCCTCATGGATGGCGTTCACATCTTTGATCTATTTCTTTTCTTCGTCCACATCTGTTGTCCATTTTAAAAGAAAGTCTCTTTCGGGGCTTGAACTGCAAGTGTGATTCACCACCATGCTTTTGTCTAAAAGTCACAGCATGGGGCAGTGGGCAACACAGGTTTTCATGAGAGAAGGAGGTAAAAGAGAATAAACTTCAGGTGACCTTCTAAAGAATGGATTCAAAATTTTGACTATTTTTCTTTGGAGTAAAAAAGATATTTCTGGGATAGGCATCTCACAGACATTTAGAATTGTGTTTTGAAGGACTACATTGGTGTTCATTTCTACTCAATAATAGATCATGATTAAACCATAATCTATTCTTATACTTGTTTAAAAAAAAAATCCCAGGATGGCATAACTCATCAGAATCCAAAATGATTATCAAAATTAGCTACTCATACCTGAGTATGACATTAATATCATACCCAATTGTATGTATGGCATGTAATTATGTTTGTATGTATGTGTAAAGCACAAGTTATGAAAGAAGAATTAGTCAACTAAACATTCAAGTAAACAATCTAATTGTGTAAATAGCCACCTAAACTGCTGAAACATTTACCCTGCAAATAATTGTTAAAACATTGTATAGGTGGTTTCTCTCTCCCATGCCAGCTCTGGCGTGTCTCTCTTTTTTCTCTTCTTTCTCTAATAAGCTTTGTTTGTTTGTTTGTTTAACTGTATAATATACATATCTTAAAAAGGGAGTCTGATGGTGTGGTTTCAAAAGCTTGCTTGGTCTTCCCAGTCCCCAAAGTTGTAATTCATTCAGAACATTCTTTGTTGGTTGAATGTTTACCAGGTTTTAATAGAATATATGCTTGTATAAATCTCCTTGATAATACATATTTATTAATTTATTCCCAACACAAGAGGAAATGACCCCAGTGGCCTTCATCGATCTCTGAGTTTTTGTTTTTTTTTTCCTCATTCATTAAGGAATATGAACTCATTTGAAAAACAGGTCAATCTCTTCCTTTAGTAACAAGAGACTTTTCTAGCACCATTAGTGTTTGTGAGAAACGGGAGAGGGGAGAGAAGAAGCAGAGATTTATAAGTAAATCAAAGGGGCAGTTTCATGAAAGATTACTTTCTCTGAAAGGTTCACATTTAGGGTTACAGCTAAAGAAATCCAAAGGAAAAAGGATCATCTGTTGCTGTGTTCTCACCACACTGCCCATTGTTTTTGAAGGATGCCCTAATGAGGAAAACAACCTGATGTCTCACACAAAATGAGATGGAGAAAGTTCAAGTCACAGTTCAACCTAAGGGGGCACAGAAATGAGAGCTCCTTAAGTTATTCTCCACTATTTCCCTTGTCTTTTTGGACAAGGACAAATTGACCTCTACTCGCAGTGCTTCTTGTTGACTGTAATAGTTACTATTTCAAAGCAGAAAAGTCTAAGGGAAAGGATGGGTTTTTCTGGATTTTATTTCAAAAACGGATTGTGAAAAATCTGAGTAAATATAAGCTTTTCTGATGCAGATTATCCATATGGTTGGGCAGAATCTGGTACTATTGTGAACTTGTAGGTTCATTGTGATATGAACAAGATGCCTTTGCATAAATAAAAATTCCTCTTACCTTGGCCAGCTGTCTCACAAATGTGTGCTATCATTCATAAAACCTTTAGGCTCATGAATTGAGGAAAACTCATCCTATTTGTAACATATATGTAATAGGTCATATTCTTTAAAAAAATCAATAACAAAAAATTAAATCACCAGTTTAGACATCACTTCTCTCTCTTTTTTCTTTTTACTAACTTTCTATCACCCAAAAAATGCTAAAAATGGTATAATCCACTTAGTTGCATCCATGAAGTTGTGAACCTTACTATATCCAATATAGTGGGAATAGCATGCAGTACACATGTTTAGGTTTAAGTGTAGCATAATTCTTTCTTCCAGCTGGTATGTATGAAAACTTCAAAGTACTTGGCTCTTGACTGATGAAGATTCCATGTCTTATTGATTTGGTTTCTAGAAAACTAGGAGATTTGTTATTTTCTATGAGCTAGTGGCATTTGAGAAACACATGTGCAAAAGACTTACAGAATTTATATGCACGTGCACATGAGGGCAGCTTTATTGATCTCATATGAAGTGGGATCTTCAGGTTGGTTTTTTTCTGTGGTGTAAGTCATATTATAACTCTTTCATTCATTGCTTATAATATGATAGAGAACTAGAATCTGTTATATTTGTTTTTAAAACCAGATGGAAAATCTGCAGGCTAGATAATACAATGTCTTCTAGGAACACAAAAAACATACAGAAAGATTTTTCATTTTATTTTCTTGAACTCCTTTTAGAAAAGAAAATAAATTATTTTTCTGGAATTCTGATTATTGAGTATTTTTCCTTTCTTCCTTTTTGCAAAGGAGAAAAAAAGAAAAGCTTGTCTAAGACAAAAGGGAAAACTGTATGAAGCTTCATGCTGGCCGCTGATGGCCCCCAGTGAGGTCCAAACACAGTTCAAGAATGAACAAATGTCGAAATGCGAGAGAAACATAGTTGCTTTCACGACTGCAGTGCTCTGTGTATGAACCTGAGTGCCGGAGTTATTTTCTGCATTTTTGGTTTCTGTTTCTATAAAAAATAAAAACCCCTGGTATAAAAACAGAAATAATTTCTGAAGCCACTAATGGATTTGAGGGTCAGCACAGATTAGGCTCATTGGCATTGTTTCCTTTGTTGTATGAATTCCCACACTCTCCAGCCTAAATCTGCAGACTCTTAACATTTTTTCCTTATCATTTGACTTATGAAGTAGAAGTTTTATCACCATTTACTACTTGCTTCTAGATGGTGAGATTTTAAACTAGATTCTCAACCATCTAAGAAGGGAAGGATTGTCCTTCTTAGAGTCAGGCCATTGTAGTCAAAAATGCCTCTGGCATCTTCAATCTTTTAATTCTATATTACGACCCATAGTAGTTTGGTAGACATATGAGTGTGTGTTGGCACAGGAAAATTGATGAGTATCCACTGGGTCTCTTCTTACAACATCATTTGGGGGGCTGTAGCAGTGATGACAATCAAAGCCAAGATTCCCTGTGTGCTCACTGCGTTCCAGGTGCTTCTCTGTGCTTTCCATAAATTCATCTACACTTTGAGTTAGGTACTCTCATCATGCCCTTGTTTTATATGAGGAAACTGAGGCACAAGTGACTTAGTTGAGTCACTTACTTAAGTTCACAGTAGTAGTGAGTGGCAGGGCCAGAATTCAACCTGAAAAATCTGGCTTTAAGGCTTAACACTCAACTGAGCCCCTGGACATGGATGGATCTACTGATCTTATCATGACACCATCACTCAGGTGATTCTGGCCTTGTCAAATGATGGAAGGGCCTATTGAAGCCATCTTAGTTCAACAGTTGGTAGGTACTGCTTATTGGGAGGATGCTGTATATATTGAGCCAATGACCTGGGATTATTTCTCCCATAGGCCAAACAGAGAGATCTCAGAGCCACAGAATAAAAGTACAGTTGGCACTTTTCACACCTGGAAAAGTGGCTCCTAGAAAAATTTTGATGGACAATAGGATCAGATCAATTAGGAACACATTACCTTATGCAATAACTAATAACCACATGAGACTGTTTATATTCACTCTAATTAATACTAAATAAAATGAGAAACTCAGTTCTTCAGAAACATCAGCCACATTTCAAGTACTCAATAGCACTGCTACATATGGGTAGCAGCTACTCCCCAAGACAACCAAAATACTCTTTTACCTCCATGCCAACTTCCACTGGACAGCCGAGTGTAAGTTCTGAGGGAAAGAAAGGGAACGCAAGTCTGACAGTGATGACACAAATGTTCAAAGGTGACTGTGCCCAGGACAGCTTCCTAACCAGACCACTGCTGCAGCTGGGCCTCAGCTGCTCCTTACAGCATAACCTCTGCAGGTCACTGTCTGTTTTCTGAGGCTGATCCTGGCAGTCACCTAATTCCTTCTAACAAATGTCTTTTCTGTTTAAGCTACCCACAGTTGTTCTCTGTTAGTTGCAACAAGACCCTTCCCTAGTAGAATAACTTTTACTAAGTTTTATCTAAAACGGAACAACCCATACTTTAGGAAATTACTGATATTGGAATATTACATATTAGCATAATTGTCCTTGTAGAATTACCTAGAAAAAAGCAACTTTGTGGATAGAGTTATGTAGGCCTGAGATTGCTGTGAAGGGTAAAAATTTTTCTCTCTTTTGGTCTAGCAATCTGAGGGCCCAAGAGATGAATTGACCCTGCCACAAGAAAGAAAGCCAGGGTTTACAAAGCGAGTGCTATGTGACAACCCCACGGCCTGTAGGCTTCAAGAGGAACCATATTTCAAAGCAAATGATCCCAACCCTTTGGAAATCTTTATGAAAGTTACAGCCTCTGCTATTAAGAATTTCATGAAGATTTTGTTTCACATTTACCTTGGGTGGCCAAAGGAAGCATGGTAACTCCAGGAAATGGCTACGATTCAGAGCCAGCTGTGCCTGGCAGAACAGCCGTCCTAGGACCCTCAGAGCTCAAGCCAGTAACATGGCAGGTTGAAAAGAAGACCAGAGAGAGGGTCTGGGTTGGAACTGCAGAATACATGTAAAACAGCACTCCAGGAGTGACAAAAAGTTCCTGAGAAGGACTTTAAAAAGAGACAGTTTCTCATAAAGACTCCTAGGGATGCAAACCTATCATAATTTGAGTTTTAACAGAAACACGATTTTACAAATATTCACAGGCTGACAAGGCGGGTGACACTTAAGTTATATAAAGAAGAACTTTGTATTGTCATCAGATATGTCCAGCAATAGTGTGGACTGATTTGTGCAGTAATGATGCACTTGTCACCAGAAGGTCTTGGCTGGAGACTAGATGGGCGCCGGCAAGCAAGCTGTGGGATAGATTTCTGTGCAAGTGGGACTTCAGAGGCTTTCTCTCACCTAGAGTCTTTGTGAAACTCTGATTCTAAATATAGCAGGCTTTGCAGACTAATGTGATTTCACATGACATAGGTAGCAATTGTTTTTTTCTTTAAAACAGGGGGAAAACTAGGAATATCCATTAAAATACTTGAAATTTTGTTTCTAGGCTTTCCAGTTTAACTCCCTTAATGTCTGGCTTTTTCCATTTTCTTTCTGTTTCCTTTGCATGGAAAATAAACTGTGATTTTTGAGTAAGGTGGAAACTATTAAGATTCTTTAGAGGAAAGGTAAATGATTCTTAATACTATTAGAATTGTGTTGAGAATATGCTGAACAATTCTTGGGGAATACTAATTCAATAGGCTATAAAGATTAAAACATTTCTGTCTAGAAAAACAATCACATAAACTGTTCTGATTTATATAATATTCTGAATATTTATGTTTCCAAGAACATTTCAGTCACAAGCTGAGCAACCTGGGGAAATGGAATCACGTCTGGATGTTCCAGGACGCTCACATGTGTAACCAACTCTGCGGCTATGCTTGGAATCTGTTTCTGGCTCAGGATCAGATACATACAGAAACTCATACCACATTTCCATCCTATCTGTTTCCAAAAGTAATTCTTCACAAATGCTGGAAGCTGGCTGTATGCTTTACTCATGTATTAATGACCCACATAATCTGTAATTTTTCATACCTTTGGAGACTTTAGGTCTGGCTTAATCTCTGCCTCGTCTGCTTTTCCCATTTGTTTTTTTCTTTTAAGTGTCTCCTCTCCTATCATATACTATGATGAAATATCAAAATAAATCCTGCTTCATGTTACTATTTTTCCTCAAATTCATTTCTCAAGCATTTACTTTAAAACCTACAGTTACATAGATAGGTAGAATTTACCAAACAATATATTGACACCGTAAGAGTTGCTTGCATTGCTGTGCATGTTCCCATGTATGCTTGTATCTGTTCCTATTTCTTGTGAGGTTTGTACTTTGCCTCCATAACTGAACCCTAAGCCCTTGGAGGGAAATGAGGACTCTCTTGTTCACATAAAATGTGTCCAGTGTATATGATCATTCATGCATTCATTTCATCTTTTATTGATTTAGCAGGTGTCTACTAAGAATGTGCATCTCAAAACATTATAACTGTCTAAGGAAAAGGTGCTGTACAATGGGTTATTGCTCTTTGTGAAATACAGTTCCCAGAAGTGAACACAGCATCACAGAAATGCTCGACCACCATAGAGTGAAATAGGACTGTCAGTTTACCTTGCTCCAAACCCAGAGGGGAACTTACACTGAATTGTATTTGATGTTATGCCATCAGCCTATACTGAAGGTTGAAAAATACTTCCACACAACCTGTCCCCAAATTTGCATAAAAGCCTTTCTGAAGGTGTCTAGGAGAAATTCTCTCTGGTTGTGTGTCAAGAATAGTCATGCTTCTTGTAGATCTCTGGTTTGCTTTTACAGCATACACACACTGTGGTAGTTTATTTAGAAACAACTGCTTTTTATTTTTCATTCAACAACACTACTGGTCTGCTCAGGCAGGTATACAGAACTTCATGCCAGGCATGTTTTGTGCACAGTGCCTGTTATTTTATCTTATTATACAGTATATTTCTTTGGGAATTGGGAAGTATTTATATCCTGTTAAAAGCAAAATCTGGAGGAAAATAGATTGTTAACTTGATATCTGATAAGCTAGATAGTAGATAGATGACAGCTAGAGCGATGTCCTGTAAAATCCCTTTAGTTTGATACCACGCTTCTATCACTGCTGACTAAAATTTCACCTGTTTATAGTTTCTAGTCATTATTGCCCTCAACTTAAGTGTGATCCTCAGCACCAAGCCACTGTACATCAAAAATTGGTTTCTCCCTGTCGCACAACTCTCATAAATGCTCTCTTCTCTTCAGTCCAATGGAACCACTGTTGTTTAGATCTCACGAGCTAAGACAATGAGTCTCCCACGTATCCCTGTAGTAAATTCACGCTGGTGTTTTTGCCCATGTACAGTGATTCCCACAGTGGCTACCTCTGGGCTACCCCCAATTTTTTCTTTGAGGAGGGAAAGTCTCATTCCCCATCTTACTGGACATACATTCTGAATAGTATATATACCAGTTTCTTGCTTGACTCACCTCTATGGCCACATTATTTTGACTGAAGTTTCTAAAACAGAAAGATATTTGGCTGCCAATATCCAAAAACAACTTAAACAAAAGAGTTTTTTTTTCTCTCTGTCATGTAGCAAGAATCCTGGAGGTAGGCTATTGCTCACATTGGTTATGGTGGCTCAAAAAATAGAACTCATGTTTTTGCAGTTCCCTTGAAATCTCCCACATGTGTATTAACCCAAGGTCACTAGTTGGCTGTTGTATCTCAAAACATTGTAACTGTCTAAGGGAAAGAAGAAAAGCAGAAGGTGAGTGAGGATCCAACCAAGTCCAACCTGCTCTATCAAGAGAGAATGGTTTCTTTGAAACTTCTGTAGCACTTTCCTTGGAATCTCACTGGAACTAAGTGAATTCCAAAGATACCTCCAATTGGTGCCATATATATGTATATATAAACACACACACACATAGTCAAGTGTTTAGCCAGAGAGTTGAAATGCATTCATATACATATAAACACATATATGTACATATTCATATTTGCATATAGTAATATATGAAATACACTGAAGTATTTGAACATATGAATATATGCAGCACACATTTCATCTGTTCATGTGTATAAAACTAGATTGCAATGTTTAGCATAAACTGATCACGATCAATTGCATGAAGCTGGGCCCGCAACATCCCTACACAAACTCAGCGTTCTGTTATCAGATAAAACATTGGAAATGGTATTGCAAAGGCAGGTGAGCCCCAAGTCTATCAAAACATCCCAGCCCTTGACCTCAGTGATTTGTCTGTAAGTTGAAACATGACCCAAGGCTTGCCAACAGAGCATTTACACAAATCATATCAACTCTGGCTAGACAGCTGTCTATAGATACAGATTTAGCATGATACAGAATCTTGCATCAGAGAAGAAAGCTGACATAGAAAGAAGTAGAAACAAGAAACAGAAAAAGAAAATCCAAGCAGCATTGATTCTCACAAAGCCATTAAGGTCAACTGTACCCTGCTCTTGGTTATAGGATCCAATATGTTCTATATTATGGTCAAACTAGACCAGCATAGGTTTCTATCTCTTCTGACTAGCCTATTTCTTAGCAGGCTTTCCTGTTTCTAGTCTCTTCCAACCTCTGTCACTGCAGCATGGAGCCCTTAGAGTTGATTTTCTCAAACACAGACCTGATGGTGCCACCCATTTAAAGTCGGTGATAATTTCTCCATCACCTGCAAGATGAAGCTCCAACAGTTTATTATATTGAGTGTTTTTTATAACCTGGCTCAGACACGCACACAGATCCCCACTTTGGCCATAAAAATACCTTTCCGTATCCCTAAAACTTGTCATGAATCTTCATGCCATGACTTCCTCTCACTGGAATGCCCTCACCATGTGGCCCAACTAGAAAACTCCAGTAGTTTCCCAGAACCCAATCCTACACAGTCTTGTCTATATAGCTTCCATTGACTGATACAGAGTATCTCACATCCACACATGAACATATTTGAGCAAAAGTCTTACTCACTGTATTCTTTTCCCATCTTCAACAGTCTCTCTTATACACCTTTATCACAACACAGCTCACATTGGAGTGTAATTATTACTAGATAGGTGTGAGTCCCTCAAGGGCAGAGACCAATACAATTCAAAGACGATTTGTTTAATTGAAGTAAGTGAAACATTTGCACAACTGAAGGATGAAAGGATGTCCTAAAATCATTTGAATTTTCCTGCTTCTTGGCTCATATTCAGTAAGTCCCTCTGTGCTTTCTTCTTTTAACTGCTAATATTGTCAGTTCCCCATCCTGATGTAATGTTATTGGTATTTTGTAATTTAAAGGTAGAACTTTGTGGCTATGTGTCATAAAACCAGCAGTGTATTTTAAGCCTACCTATGCAACTACAAAATAATTTAACAATTTGATTCTATAATTGTAAGCTATTCTCCCATGTTTACATAGAGTATTAATAATAATCGCTGCTATATCTCTATAAAACTTACTGATAATGTGATGACCAGGATCGAATTTAGAGTTGCACAGGACATCCACTTGAACCATCACATACAGTTGACACTAATCTGTTGACCAGCAGTCTTTGAGTTTCATTTTTTATCTTACTATGAGTTCATCTAACCGGAATTTCATCCAGGTCACAGTGTGTAGCATTGCTGTCAAGCATTCAGTAACTTTGGAATAACGTTGAAAACACTTAAACGAATATGACTACTTTACAGCAAAAACAATAAAGAAAACTTGGTTTTAGAAAAACTACATAATTTATGAAAGTTTATAGAACTTGTAAGTGGGAGAGGCAGGTGGATTTTCTGATTCTGAGTTCAGTGATCATTTCATTATACAACAGCCCCCTCAAGTAAGGATCTCTCAAATGTCTACCAAAATGAAGCATTATCGTCTACCACTGAACACAGTTCACTTAAGTAGGAAATGGTGTTTCTTTGGTATGATTTGTTTTCAAGGAATCCACACAATTTCTAAACAATTACTACTTCTTTTTCTACACATGTACCAACAATGTGTTCATAATCTAATTTTATCCAAAATGCCTCTTGTGGTTACCCAAGATATCTCTAGACAAGTATTTGTTCAGCTTCACATAATCCCAGAGACTCTAGGACTTCTGTAGGTTTCTCACTTTTGTAAAGTTTTTTGTTCAGGAGCTCTATAATCCCGGGGGCTCAGTGTGACTACAGGAATATCAGGGAACAAGCTGAACGCCAACTATAATTCATTTTTTTAAAATCTGGGAAAGATTGTCTCCTAGATCATTGGTGTGGACAATTTCAGCATTCCTAGGTAAGAAGAGCTTAGAGGCAAAAATCCATTTGAAAGAACAAAATCCATGTGTGTCTTGAATTTGCAAACACAGCCTGTTGGTTTTTACTTGGGTTGTATGTGTATTTGATATGTTTGGAGGACTTCTGGAGGTCATAGGGGAGAACTACAGCCCTGCCCTCAGCCACTCTCGTGTTGTTATTGGATCCTGGCCAGTTACTTCACATGTCTGACTTTCTACCTCATCCAGGTGACATGCTTATTCTACAGATTCAGTAGTCAGCAAGACCCGAAATCGGGCAGAAGTCTGCTCACTGTCCAGACCACTCATGCCTGGTTGCCAATTGGCAGTCTCCTCGAAACAGTAGTACATTGCTCTGAGACAGAAGTCTCTGCCAATCAACCTGAGACATGTCCATCCCCCAAGGGGAGCATGGCAGAGGATTCAGGCACTCTACCAACCAGAAGTCTGAAGACTTAATTTCTCTAGGGAGGAGCTGCCATACAAACTAATGAAATCACAAACCAAGAAATCCAGACTGTGAAACACCTCTCTATAAGATTACAGTGTGATCGATGTAGATGGATTAGATCTCTTCTTAATGCTCCTCATTTTGATTGCAAGTGAACCCACAGAAATGAAACTTTATAAGAGAGACTGAGAAAGTTGATCAGTTTTGAATTGAGAAATTTCTTGGAGAAGACATCAAGAATAAGTGCAGTCCTGATGTATATTATATCTTTGGTCTGAGTTTACCCACATGTCACTTAATTGATTATACAGTTACAGATGCATATCTTGATTAAGTAGGGAAAAAGATATAAATGTCGGGAGTCTTTTTCTCAGTTGTCAGGGCAATGAGGCCAAAAAGTTATTCCTTCTCAGTCTAAACTAATCTCCTTCCAAGCTTAAGGCCAGGAGTTCAAGACCAGCCTGAGCAACATAGTGAAATTCTCACTCTACAAAAATTTAAAAATTAGTTGGGCATAGTGGTGCATGCCAGTAGTCCCAGCTACTCAGGAGGCTGAGGAGGGAGGATCACTTGAGCCTAGGAGCTTCAGACTGCTATGAGCTGTGATTGTACAACTGCATTCCAGGCTGGGTGACAGGGAAAGAACTTGTCTCAAAAAATAAAATGTAATTTCATAACTTCCATGTCTAGCTAATTATAGACGAAAATTTTAAAACTCAATTAAATAATCAAATATTTTCATACTTTTTCAGAAGTTAGAAATGATGGTGTTATTTGATTACATCAATTGGTCACCAATAAAAATAGTCAATGTTTGTTTCCAATAAAGTTTATAGCTTATTTCGACTTCCTCTTATTTTTTCTTCGGGTTCTTCACTAAACTGTTAATATAGTGAAAGTTTATTAAAATCAAGTGTTCATAAAGAAACAATGCATTAAAATATTATGTTTTTTGGATAATTGTTAAAAAAGAATGTTATTTTACCTGTATCGAAGGGAAAGTGTGTCCTCAGTGTTGTCATGACTGTTCTCAGAGGCAGGGGACTTTCCTTAATTGTAGAAACTAAAGAATTAGACTTCAACTCTCACGGCATTATTTTAATCTGTCCTGTAGGTTTGTCCACAGAGTTAAACACTTGGAAAAACATTTTACAAAGAAAAATGTGAAATGCTTATTCATGGGAAATCTTTACTCCACCCAGGAAAAGATAAATGCTACTTAAGAACTTCTCTTTAAGAGTGAGATGTTTATTGAAATAAGGGAGGCTAATTGTCAAAAATGATGAGAAACAAATGTGAAAAGTCCTGTGTTTGGAGCTCTGGCCACATGGAGCGTTTAAACAAGCATATGCTGTGTTTCAAAAGAAGAGGCATGGTTTTGGAAGTTGCCATTTTTTAGGGAAAAAAAATGTTCAGTGTAGGAGTTAAAAAAAAAAAAAAAAGAACATGGCTGCTAACAGCAGTTCCTGAATGTGAAACAAGAAACAGGGAACATGACTGCCAATGCTATCTTCTCTGAAAAGTTGGAGCTTCTTGGATATCAGTTTAACTTTTTAATAATATTCACTGGCCAGGCGCAGTGGCTCAAGACTGTAATCTCAGCACTTTGGGAGGCCGAGGTCAGAGGACTGCCTGAGTCCACAGGTTTGAGAACAGCCTGGGCAACTCGGTAAGACCACATCTCTACAGTAAATCTAAAATTTAACTGGGCGTGGTAGCTCACGCCCGTAGTTCTGGCTGCTTGGAAGACTGAGGCAAAAGGATCGCCTGAGCCTAGCATGTCGATGCTGGAGTGGTCGTGAGCATGTCACTGCACTCCAGCCTGGGTGACAGAGTGAGATTCCAACTCAAATAAATAAATAAATAAATAATATTCACTGACATCTCAAACCAGGTCTGCTGGAGACATGTGCTAACAGGGTTAATGTATGATTGCTGTGAGAGATAGAATTCTCTGTGGATACAGTATTTATAGCTCTGATTGGTCAAGCACTCAGTCCTTCTAAGGCTTTTCCATGAATTCCTTGACCCTTCTGGTACAGGGTTTCTCAGACTTGGCACTCCTGCCATTTTGAACAGATTTCATGTTCTTTGTTGAGAGAAGGTTTTCCTGTGTATTGCAGAATGTTTATCAGCATCCCTTGCCTTTACTTGAGATGCTAGCTGCCAATCTCACCCAGGTGAACAACTGAAAGTGTCTCCAGACATAGTCAAATGTCCCCAAGGAGAGGTAAAGGAAGAAGAGGGAGTTCATGGTCAGGAGGGACGAAAGATTTATATTCATTGCTGTAGAGGATAAAACATAAATATATATAATTCAGATATACTCCATATAGTCCATTTACAAATGTATGAAGCAACGAAGCAACTTCATAATGCCAGGACCAAGTAACCCTAGTCTTAGATGGACCCCACTAGAGTCAATAAATTGGTTATCCTTCTATTTCTCTTAGACAGTAAGCACCATTTCTGGTGTTTCTGGTCAAGTGAGGGGTGTCTTTCAGCACTGCACAGAGACGTGCTCAGGCCCAGCTCACAGCCTATGGCTTGCTCATGGGGAAGACATAGCAGATCCCTTTCTAGGAATGGTATTACCTGAAGAGCACACTGAAGGATTCTACAAGGAGAAGATGATGGCTCATCTGCAATCCCCTCCATTTGAGAGACTCATCTGCTTCACTGAGTTGGGCAGGTTCATGAAGGCCTCCCCTGGGGGCCCAAGGAGAACATCTGAAGTCTTCTGTCTATAATAGTGGGAAAACTCACAGGCTTTTAAGCAGATTGACCTGGAGTTTTGTCCTGGCTCAGTCACTTGCCACTAATGTGACCATGAGCTTGATCTAGTACCTCTATGAGCCTCAATTTTCTTCATCACAAAATGGAGTCAATACCAACCTCACAGTATTGTGGTAAAGACCAAATAAAATAGCATATTTTAATAGTCACACGTGGTCATCTCTAATAAACCATCATTTATCATTATGGGGTACAGTCATGTGGGGTGCAGTCATATTCAGGTTCAATGGAGTTGGGATGTCATCCCTATTGTTTATCCACCAAGCCAAGTATGACTGACAGATCTCATCAACTAGAACATGTTTAAATAATCATACAGTAGGACCTACAAGTAATTAGAGCTCCTTCCAGCTCTTATTTTTGACTTGCTTTTAGTTATCCTCACGTTGGATGCATATTAGTCACTTGTTTTTGTGCCATCAGCCCACAGTTTTTGTTTTCAGTGGGAGTGCCCGGTGAAATAATCAACATCAACTTAACTGCAGTTTGACAAACCACAGAGTTGTTTCAATAAACATATAACATGCTGAGCTGTGTGCATTTAGGAACGGCAGATGTTGACCAAGAATATCCTATTTGGGACCCGCCCAGTCCCCATAATCCTATGAAAGCATTCCCCTGAAATCTTGAAGAGATTCAAGCTTCTCTAATCTTCATTTTAGACAGAAACACACCAGCCGTACACCAGCCACAGGAGAGAGGATGGAAAGGGCTCTCACAGTCGTTGAGAGCAGACAATGACCTGAGTGACAAGAAGAAACAGGCCTATCTGGGTGTTTCCTGCTCATTTATGCTGAAATTTTCCCAAAGACCACACTGCTCAGAACTGTGAAAGGGGACTAATGACTACTATGAGAAACACAATGTTCTTCCTTAAAAAAGTCTCAAAGGAAGAAGGATGTTTACAACACTCGGAGAACGGCCAAGTTAGGGGGTCTTTCAGCACAGCATGGAGAAGTGCTCAAGCTCAGCTCACAGCCTATAGTTTGTCCATGGGGAAGACATAGCAGATAACTTTCTAGGAATAGTGTTACCTGAAGAGTACACTGAAGGATTCTAAAAGAGGAAGATGATTGCTTGTTTGCAGTCCCCCCCCATCTGAGAGACTCATCTGCTTCACTAAGTTGGTCAGGTTCACAAAGGCTTCCCTAGGGACCCAAGGAGAACATCTGGGATCCTTAGCGTGGTCCAGCCAAGGAAGGCAAAGTTGCAACCACTGCCCCCGACTCCCTCCAGCCTCATCGCAAGCTTAGTGGAACCTACTCATTTGTGTCAGCAGCACCTCCTAGGGTCAAGAAACAGAAATATTACTCTTCCCTGCTTAAGCCAAAGAAAGAGTTGACTCAAGAAGGAAAGACACCTCAGTGAAAAGACAGAGGGTGTTTAGACCCCAGCATCAAAGAGTGGGTGTGGAGTCAGCATTTCTTAGAGTATTTATATTTTCTGCTGTTCAGGGCAAGGAAAACAATGGATGTCCATTCATACTTTCAGCCATTTCCCACAGATCATCTTGATATTCCTCAGTATCAGTGCTTTAATTCAGGCCCACTGCCTGCTTTTATAAATAGTTGTATTAAGTGCAGCCAGGCCCACTCACTCACATATAATCTATGGTTGTTTGCAATGGCAGAGTTAAATCATTCCTACAGAGACTGTGTGGCCTACAAAGCCTTTATCTCCTATCTGGCTCTTCACAGGAAAAAAAAAAGTGCTGATCCTGGCTTTAAATCATTCTCTCAAGGACTATCTAGGCTTAAAATCTGGCTTAAGTAAACCCAAAATGGTTACAGGTTTGACAAATCTTTCCAGTCCCTAGATTTTCTTCCTGAGTTAGTTATATAGTTTATTGCTGTACTTACTTTACGTTTTAAAGACTAAAACATATGAGACAATTTATTTACACCTAGAAACCTGTCTTACATCATACAGATTTGATAATTTATGAATAAATAATTAAGTTTTCCATCCATACTAAATGTACAAGAACTATATGTATTATGGCTATGATTCTCTACTTCAACTGTGTGGGGTTTTTTTAATTAGCCAACTAATTTTAAAGCATAAACATGCAACGAAGTTCTTTTTATATAATTTATTATCTTACAAAGTCTACTAATGCTGGACAAGATTTGACAAAAGTAAATACTTAAACTTTTGCTGATTGAATTATTACTGACTAATGCTATTTTCCCCAGGCTTGACTCAGATGCTTCTGGTATTTTCTAGATCAAAAAAACCCCCTGGAACCAGAGACCTTGTAAGAGATCTTGTAGATTTTCCTTGTAGATTTTAATTTTCTCTCTCTAATTGCTAAAATTGCCTGGTAAACTAACTGTTAGTTCATGAGAAGGTTTGGGGGTTTTTTTAATGACCTAGATAGTCCATGCCCTATTACCTTTGACTTTTCCTCATGTTTTATGACTTAATGACTAAACAAAGGAAGGTAAAAAATAAAATAAGAGTCCTGGAAGAACACTCTTCCCTTGTTGCCTCAAAGGATTTTCTTGACGCTACAGTTTGGGTTTTTAATGGTTTTAAAACAATGGCAAAATTTAACTTTAAAAAAGTTTAGTTTGTTTCAAAACAACCAAGCAACAAACAAACAAAAACATGTATTTGAGGATCTGCTATATTTTAGCAAAGCTATATTTAGCAAAGCTGTTTGCACACAACACAACAGTGTTGTGTTTCTAAGAATGTCTAAGACAATGTCATCTCTCAAGAGAATCCCAGGCTTGGGGAAAGAGAAGCAGACCACAAATGATAATGCAAATCAGACTTTGCAAATATGGGTTTTGATGGAGAAAAAGCAAAGTGCCCTCATCTTACCGTATACTTAAGGAGAAGAAGCAAAAAGATAGTTTTTGTTTTGTTTTCTGCCTCTGAAAAAGCTTTTTTACTCCATCATGTGTTAAATGTGAGTTGAATGTGTCTCTTTCCATGAGTATTGAACATTTTTACTCTTTTAAATCAAAGGAAAATAACTTAGGGCTCTGTTATTTAAAGTTAGTTTATAGTTTTTGTCCTGTTTTCTCCTTACATCTGTGTTATTTGGGTTTGTTTGTTTATTTTTAATGCAGAGGTAAAAAGAAGTTTCAGGAAAATCTTTGTGGGGCCTCACACCACCCATGGTGGGCTTTAGTGCTTCCATCTGGGCTCCCGTGTACCTACGCCTGCTACCTGCCCTTGCCAAACACCCCATTGGTAACACTTGCCATTCAACACCAGCTAAAATATCTACGCTGAATTCAGCTCTTTGTCACCGCAGTCTCACTTTTTACTTATTTTACTTTCACTTGATCCACGAGTTCCAGCCTGAGGATATTTTCATCTTGCAAAAATATCATATATAACAATGATGCCTCTTTTCTCATGCTGTGAAACTAGTAAAATAGAAATATCTCTCTCAAATGCTCGAACTCTAGTTAAAAAAAAAAGCTAGAAAGCTTTTTTTAAAAAAATGTAATAAAGATAAAACATGAATAGCATGACATAAAACATGCAACTGTGCTTTAAAAACATGGAAAATGGAAAATATCTTTACCCTCTCCTTTCTCTGCTTTAGTGTCTCACACAAATGCTTAAGTTCCTCGGAGGCTGAAATCGCCTCCAGTTAATCTTTCGACTCCAGGGCTTTAGTACAGAGTCTTGTACAGTGTCCTCTCAAATATTATTTATTGAACTGAATTGAACACTTTAAAGAGTTAAGTTTTCCTGTGAAAGTTGTTCCTGGAACTGCTGGATCTTTGAACTCTAACTGCAAAGCAACTTGCAGCGTCTTCTGGGGGCACCAAAAGGCAGAAGAAAGGAAGGGGGCCAGGGCTGAAAAGCTGCCTGCTGGGCGCCATGTTCACTATTTGAGTGACGGGTCCAGTAGAAGCCCAAACCTCACCACCACGCAATGTACCCATGCAACAAACCTGCAAACATACCCCATGAATTTACAACTGAAAACAAAAACGGTGTCCTCACATGAGTAGGATCTGAGTAGGTAAGGGTCCAATGTCCTGAAACTCACACCATTTTAACAGTTTAAATTAGCACATTCAATAAAAAATAATAAAACGCATTTTACATCTGTGTTGAAAATGTTCTTAGTTGGCTAAATAACATTGATTATCCAGAATCAAAACCTGGGTGCCATCTTGCTGTTTTCAATTTTCAGGAGAATGAGGGGGTGGAGAAAATGAAAGAGATGAGAGAAATGAAAGAAAGAGACAGAGGAAGGAAGGAAAAAAAGAGGGAGAAAAAGGAAGGAAAGAAGGAGAGAGGAGGAGGTAGGGAGGGAGGGGAAAGAGGTTGGTTAGTTTGTGTGTGTATTTCTATCACTTTTTACAATTTGTCCAAAAGTGAAACTAACTTAAATTGAGTTTCTCGGTATCAGTTTTCCTTAAACTTCAGTATTATGCAATCACTTCAAAAAGGGGAAAGTTTGATAATTAATTTATCCTTACCTTCAGTCCATTCCTGATAAAATTCAATACTGAATCCCAAAATATAAAAATGTAAAAAAAGAACATCATGAATTGTTTTTAAAAGTAGTGTTCTTATATGTGCACTTATTGCTATCAACCTTTTCCAAGCTGCCTGGTCATATGAAGGCAAGCCTGTGCCTGACACCTGCTCATAGTCCGCATGTCGTAAGTGGTATGCCTACTGCTTTGGTTCCAGTTCTCTCATTTCAATGTGTTTGCACATGTATGGGACAAGGGAAAGCCCCAGCCTCTCGCCACCATTCTCTAACCAGTTATGCCATAACCATCTCCACAGCATTTGGCCTTCACGTGGTAAAAGCCTGTGGTCAATGTATGTCATAATTCCATGCCTGTAATGCTCTTCATTACTACAAAACAAGTACCCAGTTTCATTTTTATGGTATCCGATTAAATCTCAACTTTCTAAATAACTTAAGAAATTAAATTCTTAATCTATTAACAAGTCTTTCTATAGCACACCACTGTTGCAAAAAGAAAAGTTTTGTCACTATAACTGGCAAAAGGAATTCATCTCAATGGTTACCTTGAGACAAATGTTGTTTTGACACCACTTTGAGCCAAGACATGAGGAGTTAAATACTAACTTCGTAGGAGATTTCTCAGCATTGAGCATTGATCACACAAATAGAGACCCTGAATCTACAGAGCAATCTTCAAGTGATCTGGCACACACACAAAAAATGCACATTTCTAAATCCAGTAAAATTTTTTAAAAATAGTAAACAGTAAAACAAAAAAAGAAATAGTAAAAAGCAAGTTTTCATAGAACTAGTAAACCCTAAAGAACACATCAGAGTATTCCAATTTGAAAAACACTGCCATAATAGAACTACAGTCTTCCACAGTCAATTTATTTTTTAAATAATGATCCTTAAATACTTTTTGGCTCTTCAATTATCAAAGAAACACTTGACAAGACTGACTATATTTTCTAAGGTAGGAAAATATTTGAGTTTATTTTTTGAAAGTTTTATAAAGCAATTTTTTAATCAAAGGTATTTTCCCCAAAACATGATTTATTCTGCAATTCTATTTTGTCAATATGCTCTACTTCCCGAGAGTCTTTTTATATTGGACTCCAGTTGCCAAAACTTGTAATTATGCATCTAAGTAGTAAAATCATCCACCCAAGACCTATTAACAAGGAAGCTCATGAACGATGACTTGTAACATTTTCTGCAATTACATGGTACTTCTACCCTAATTTTAAAAATCATTTTGCAACTAATAGGATTTTTTCTTTTTTTTAAGCCATAAGTTCTGCTTTATATTACTGACCATTTCCTTGTTTCCCAAGCTGGATTTTTCACTTGGAAGTGCAATCATCCTTTCAGGGAAACTATCACTTTATCTGACTGTGTCATCATTCAAAATGCCAATATCCACAAAAAGATAGAAAATAAAGCAAAATATCAATGTGCAATAAATAAAAACCTGTTTGGAATTTGGTTTTCCTTAGAAAAAAAGCAAGTTTAGCTTCCAGATCACCAACCAGATAAGCATCCAATTGTATTAACGAACCATGTAGACCTATTCCAAGAACCAATTTCAGAATCACTGGGTTTTCTGATTTGGACAAGATAATGTCATTTCTTTTGACATAATTTGTGAAATTCAAATTTAATGCAGTCTGAACTCATGGTTTCACCCTTAAATGCCTAGAGTTATCTTGTATTATGAGATCTAGAAAAATTTCTGCTTCACTCTGATATGACCAGTCTTCCCTTCTAGGATGTTAGTTGATATGAGAGTGTATATTTAGCAATAAATGTGAAAGTATCCTTGAGTCATGGAAAATGTGCTTCACTTAAATAATTGTTTGGTTTGGGGTGCTTGGTTAGTTTTGTATTTTGTTTTTATTCCCAGAATTACAACAACTCAACAGTTTGTACTGCTGCTAATTTCAGCCAAGACCAAACAAGTGAATATCAATAAGGCAACTTCAAGAAAATCACAAAAGTACCAGGCTAGCTATGAATGATGGTAATAACAATGATGATATTTTATGGATCCATGGTGCCTTTTATCTGAGCATCTCCGAGGACTTTACGGATAAATGTTTTGGATTTAACTTAATAAACTTGCTTTTTCAATTATATGCACTTCTGTGTAATTGCTTCAGATATCAGCATTAATCATACACAGAATCCTCATTTCAGCACTTCAACCATTTATGCACTTAGTTAATTTAAAGAATTTCTGTGCATTCTTTGATCTTCTAGAAATAGCTTGCTTCATAAAAATTGATTACAGATGCTATCAAAGATCTATTATAATATATAATATAATAGATCAAACATCTATTATTGTAAGAGATACCAGATTAAATATAGATACATCATCTCCTTTCTAGGTTAGACATGGAACATCTAAGGATCTAGAAAGGCAAATTTTTCTTTTGTCTCATCTCAATAAAACACAGACATTTTCTGTTGTACTTCCAATTTGAATATCAGAATAGCAAAACTCTTTATATTTAAAAAAATACACACATACACACATGCCTTGGGTTCAGTGGTGGTCAGACAAATGGTAAGGTGCCCAGAAGTGAGGATATCCCAGGAGTGATCCTTCCTCTTTCTGTTATATGGGTCCCTCCGGGGTGGTGCTAAGGGGCACGTTTGTCTCCTAAGGTAGTGGTCCCTGAACTTTTTGGCATCGGGGATCATTTTCGTGGAAGACAAGGGCATGCAAACTTTTGTAACTATTCCAAAAATGGTGCTTAAATAATTGATATTAATGAAATGCATATTAAACCTGGTTCACTTTGATACTTCTTCATAAATCAGTGAAAATGTTAGCTTTAATAATGTTAAGGTCCTGTTACATTCATTAAATGAAATTTGACCTGTGCATATCTTCAAGTAGATTTTTAAAATAAATACTGAAATACTAAGAAGAGCAAGCCCACGGTATCCCACCAATTCTATGTAAGACCTCAGGGAACTAGGATCAGACCTTTGATGTGTGGTTTATAGCCTCACGTTAGAAATCCTTTTTAAAAAAGTCTGATGTAATATTTCATTTGTTGACCCCCCCAAAATGTAGAGTAGACCCTAAGAGAAACATGTGGTAAACAAATTTTAAACAAACATATCTTAGAAGCAAGTTGAAACCCAGCCAGGAGGCCACATGGTCACATTGAGTCAGGGATATGTCTCCAGGCCTCCAACACCCTTGACATTGCCACTGATTTCCTTCCCACGGGGCCTGAAATGTATGGTCACTGAAGACATAGTACAAGGTAACTGACCCGCCTCTGAGACCAGCATGTGGACTGATGTCGACACACTGGCCTTGCTGTGTGGACTCCACACGGCTTTTGCTTTTTACCCTTGAGTCATGTAGCTCTGAATCAATAACTTCTTTTTCGTACTGAAGCTTCTCAAAAATAGACAAGGTTAAAAAGAGAACGTGTGATTTTTCAGAGTCTGAAAGCACTACTGTCCACCCCACAGACATGGATTTGGTACTGTGGCCCTGACAACACCTTATAGGAGTTACAAAAGCCAGGAACACAGACACTGGCTTGCTGTTTGTTCACTCTAGCATGCCTAGTCCCAATCTGCCTTGTTCCTTAGCCTTCCTTTGGATCAAATTCCCAGGTAGCCACAGTGATTCCAAACTGTGGCCAACTGAGTTTGAAGATACCACAAATAGCTTCTACAAACTATAGTGGTGCTGGGAGTAATAGCTTCCTATCAGGCATGGTGGGCTGTTTAGCAGCCCTGTAAGCCTCTGACAAATAGTCTGGAACCCCATGTTGGTGCCATACAGGTCTTGGTGTAAAGCATCCCCTACACAGGGCAGTTTGCTTGCAATCTAGCACAGCAGCTACTGAGGCAGAAGAAGTGTGTTCAAATGTGATTCTACATCGCCATGACATGGTGGAGAATTTCCTTGCACCATTAAATAGCTGGGTTCCTGGCAATTCAGTGACTTTTCCTGCTGCACCAATTGGCTCAGGGTTGGCCAGGAAGCTTGAGGCAGCCACTGCCATTCCTGCTCCTTGAGGGTAGTTCATCAGAGGAGACGCACGCTGCTTCTGCTCACAGAATAAATACCAAGAAACAACATCAGAACTTTATCCTCCTTAAGAAACTACATGCAGATGGAAGATGCTGTTTCAAAGTGGGACCAAAAAAAAACCAGTGGAAACACAATGTCATTAAGAACCTACTGAGATTAGAAAAACAAATACTTTAACCAAAAAACAAATAAATTAACAATATGTCCTCTCTTGAAAATCATTTAGACCTTGTCTTATTTCTCTTATAATCAAATTTTGTAAAATATAAGACTTTGCATTTTCAAAATTCTTCATCTGGAGACAGACCACTTGGATAACATCCTGGCTCTGTCACTTATTAATAGTTAAATTTGGGCAATTACATTCACTCTTATCTGAGTTTCTTCTATAAACTGGGGGAATACTGTAAAAACCCCACAGAAATGATAGAAGGGTTAAGTTAAGTTGATATATGTAGAAGACAAGAACAGTATCGAGACCACCACCATGGAAAGAGTCACAGTAACAGACTCCATGATAGTGATAGATCAATCGTCATAGATGCTGTTGCTCTTACTACTACTGTATTTATCATAGCCATCAGTGTCACTGTCATCATATCACCAGCAGCAGCAGCAGCATGTGTCATCTTACTGAATTTCCATAGGAAAAACTATAAAGAACCATGGCTACTGTGTCCTGTGACATATATAAGAGAAACAAGAGTCCTTACTGTAGAGACTTAAGGCTTCCCAATCAGTTTGAGTGGAGGCACAGCTGAAATTCGGAGTCCTTTACCAGGACTCCAACACCATCAGTGCTGCTCTGCTGACACCCTGTAGGTGAGTTGGAGTCGAGGCTTGCAAGCTTCTCTGCCCTTCCAAAGCCCATTTTCTCCTCCCTTCTCCTGAAGTCATCAGGAGACTTCTGGTGTGGGGGTGGGGAGCTGCAGCCTGTCATTTCCCCCAACCCCTGGATGCCACTCACTTCTTCCATGGTGCAAAGCAGTTGGCAGCACAGCTTGTCTCCATGCTCCTTGTCTATCACCAAATCCTTTCCTGCCCCTGCTTGCTTTCTCTCTCCCCTCTCTCCCTCTCTCCTCTCTCCCTCCTCTCTCCCTCCTCTCTCCCTCCTCTTTCTCCTTCCTTCCTTCCTTCCCTCCCTCCCTCTCTTTCTCTCTCCTTCCTTCCTTCTTTCTACCCTCTATCCTTCCCTCCCTCCTTTCAGGCACTCTCTCTCCCCACCTCCTTCTTCCCTCCCTCCCTTTCTTTGTCCCTCCTCCTTCACTCCTCCCCTCTCTCCCTCCCTGGCTGTCTCCCTCCCTTTCCTCCCTTCCTTCCCTCCCTCCTGCTCTCTTTCTCTCTCCTCCTCTTCTCTCTCCCTCCCTTCCTCCTGTCCTTCTTCTCACTCTCTCCATCCTTCCCTCGCTCCCTCTTGCCCCCCTTCCTTTCCTCCCTCACTGTCTCTCTGTCTCCCTCTCTCCCTCCTTACTTCCCTCACTCCCCTGCTCTCCCTCCTTCTCTCTCTCTCCCTCCCTCTGCCCTCTTTCTCTCTCCTTCCTTCCCTTCCTCCCTGTCTCTCTCTCTGTCTTCCTTCCCCCTTTCCCTCCTTCCTTCCCTCCCTCCCTCCTGCTTTCTTTCTCTCTCTTCCTCCTCTCTCCCTCCCTCCCTTCTGCCCTCTCTCTCCTTCCTTCCTTCCTTTGTTAACTTCCTCTTGCCCCCCTTCCTTCTCTCCCTCTCTGTCACTGACTCTATCTCTCTCTCTCTCTCTCTCCTTCTCTCCTTCCTTTCTTCCCTGGCTCCCTCTTGTCCTCTTTTTCTCTCTTCCTCTCTCTCCTTCCTTCTCTCCCTCCCTCCTGCCCTCTTTCTCTCTCCCCCTTCCTTTTCTGTTTTCCCCCCAACTCCATGCTCTCTCTCCACTCATGCTCCCTCTCCTTCCACTCTTCATTTCCAAAGTATCTTCAAATCCTCTTTCTTTCTACTTCAGGCAAGAAAATATCTCCCCTTTCTTGTCACATCTTTACTTGTCATTGTCTTTTCATTGTACATAGATTTTTTTTCACATCAGTGGTCCACAGTTCCCCCACTCACCATTGTGTCCTTCGATCTAGCATTTGCATTTTCTAAGCTTATAGAATATCCTGCTTGAAAGACACCCGAAGGCTCTTACTGTTGTGTGTAGTGTCCTTTTCTCAGCCCCTCCTCCCTGCGTCTCTCATGCAATGATGCCATGACCCTCCATCTCTTGCCTCTAAGCACTCTTCCCTGGGATTTCACTAAGTCTATCCTATTCTGACATTCCTCCCAGCCATTCTTCATACCCCTCTGTCTCTTCTAATACTTGCTTTATTTTCTCATCCCTACTTTTCTTCAGTTAAAAACCATCATTCTAAAGAGACCTGTCTTTAAGCCCTACACACTGTCCTTTCTTTGTGTCCAGTCTACATGATGGATCTGTAATTTGAGCCCTCTGTCTTCCCCCTAAAATCTGTCTCCTCCTCTTGATTTCCTTATTCTTGTCTTGGTCATGTGTGGCTCCCAAGAGCATCATGGGAGAAAGGAGAGAGTTGAGGTAAAGAAAAGCCTGGGGTTAATGTTGGCTTTGTCATTCACTATATCACTCAGAAGCTCCTTAACTCCTCTGAATCTGGGCTCACTATTCATACAGTGAGGGTGGCCAGCACTGTACCACCCCAGGGATGGATTTGGGGAAGTGATCTCCTGCCCTGCTCCCTCCTCACACCCCACCACACACCATGTCTTCCCAATCAGACTTCCAGCATTGGGATCATCTGGCACGATCTGATGCCTTCCAGCTTTCTCCATCTTGTCTGTTGTCAAGTCCACCTTCCTGTGTCTCCACATCCTTCCCTTCTGTGTGTTTTCTGAACCATATCCAGGACATAAAAACTTACTGCGCATTACTGGATTGTCACAACAGTCTTCCAACTAGTGTTAATGCTTCCAATGTCTCCCATCTTACAACCTACTCTGGATGATGACATCAGACTGATGGTCTAATATGCTGCTTCAAATGATGACTTTCTCAAGGCAACTCAGCTAACAAGTGGCATACAGAGAGTCACACCCAGTCAATCTGCTCTTGAATCTGTGCTCAGAATTCTCAAATGCCCAGGCTCAAGCCAAGTTCCTGTCTCAGCCTCTCAAAGTACTAGGGTTATAGACATGTGCCACCACTCCTTGCCATGTGCTCAGAACTCAAAGCCTGTACTGTCTCAGGACCAATGGTTGGGCCTGAAATTCAACATTCTTCAAGATCTGACCCAGAGTACCTTTCCAAGCATTCCTTTCCAGACCTATACACTAGGGGTTGATTCACTTGCCCTTCTGAAATAAGCTTTCTTTATCTTTAAAGATGTGTTCAGCTGTGAGTACCAAGAAATAATCAAACAAGACTCAAGAGGCTTAAAAACTAAAAGGATTTATTATCTCATATAACAGGCCCAGAGGTAGGATAGTTTCAGAGATGGTTAACACCACAGCTCAGCACCAGACACAGGACCCAGATTCCTTCCACCTTCCCACTCTGCTATGTCCAACATGATCTCATGCAAGCTCTTCTCATGTTTACACAATGGTGCCACAGTTCTAGGAAGCACATACAGGTGCAACAAACTGGGGGTCAGGGGAAACTATAGCTCCACTGTGCATCACACTTTTTTTTTTGAGGTGGGGTCTCACTATGTTTCCCAGACTGGTCACAGTAGCACAATCATTGCTCACCACCACCTTGACTTTCTAAGCTCAAGCAATCCTTCTGCCTCAGCCTCCCAAGTAGCTGGGACTATAGGCATGCACCCTCACATCTGGCTAATTTTTTTATTTTTTATTTTTGGTAGAGATGAGGTCTTGCTATATTGCCCAGGCTGATCTCAAGCTCTTAGCTTCAAGCAGTCCTCCCACCTTGGCCTCCCAAAGTGCTAAGATTACAGGCGTGAGCTACTGCGCCTGTCCACATCATGCATTCTGAGTGGAAAATGCTCCTACTCCATCTCTGACTTGCCCACCAGACTTGTCTTGATGTCTCATGGATCAGAGCTATGTTGCTATCACTGGGTGATGCATACACAAAACAACAGGAAATCAGACAAATTCAGCATCTTCCAGCGTTTTTGAGACATGACTACAGTGAAAAAGACATTGTATACACCAACTCAGTATACACATAAACATTTTGTATGCATACATAGACACAAATGAAAATTTTGGAACTTAAAATTTATTCTTACTCTGCAATGCATCCAGATATCTTCTGTTCTATTATATTCTCTTTTCTACTCTATTAATTTAAAAAATTTTATTTCAACCACTAAGTTGATTTTAGAACCCACGAATAGATTGCTACCTGCACTGGCTTATACTAATCAGAATTTACCCAAGTTGTGTGGGGGGCACTTAGGAATAAGGGTTGGTGTGGAAGAAGGGGAGTTAGCTGTGTTGAAGACAACCAGTGTGTCCCCATATGTGTATGTCTTAGATTATGTATTTATCTTTTACCTATGTCTACGATGCCTCTTGGTACTCATTTGTTAAAATTGAGACGTTTCAAACTTGAGATGTTTCAACTTATTGCGAAAAAAAAAAGCCAGAGTTTTTACTTACAATTTTTTTTAAAAAATTCCTCAGTAGATGTAAGTCACAGAAAATAAATCAAGTACTTTTAAAAATTCAAGATCTAGTTTCTTTTGATGATATTAGTGGGATGAAAGTTCATGGGAGTTCAACTAATTTACTTTAAAAGAATAAATCATCAAAGATTAATCAGGGAAGACCGAGTCCCCCTTAGTTAGAGTGTCTAAAGATCTGGGAGCAGCTGGCCTCATCTCTGTTCTCTCTCTTCCTGATTCATCTTGTGGTGACCCCCAAGAGAGGTCACCCTGTGGCCCTGAATGAGCCAGCACATGGAGCCTGTCGTTGTCTCTCTGCAACTCCCCCAGTACTCCCTCACCCCCTATACACACACACACACACACACACACACACACACACTCAGGACCATGCTGAGCCAAGGCAAAGGCTTTCTAGCCCCAGGCCCGCCTTCTACCCTGCTGAGCCTGGTTTTTCCCAGACTAGGGTTATTTGTATTTTTACAGGACTACAGTGATGTCTCCAATATGCCCTAACATCTGTTAGGGACAAAGCCCTGTGCAAGACTGCAGGAAACACCATGTACATAAGCTATAGTGCCTATTCTCAGGCAGCCTGGGGCCTGACAGGAAAGATAAGCTGCAAACAACTAGGTAAGACAACGTTTAAGAGAAGATGTTGGCCAGATTCGGTGGCTCAGTCTATAATCCCAGGACTTGGGAGGCCAAGGTGAATGAATTGCCTGAGCCCGTGGGTTTGAGACCAGCCCCAGTCACTTGGCGATACCTTGCCTCTACAATAAATAAAAAAATTATCCAGGCATGGTAGCACACACCTGTAGTTCTGGCTACTTGGAAAACTGAGGTGGAAGGAATGCCTAAGCCCAGCAGGTTGATGCTGGAGTGGCCATGAGTGTGTCACTGCACTCCAGCCTGGGCGATGGAGTGAGACTCCAACTCAAAAAAAAAAAGAGTAAACGTTTCCAAGAAAGGATGTTGACTAGCTTGAGTAGAGTACCTACTGAGAGCCAAGTACAGGGCAAGGCCATTTAAGCAAAATACCACATCAAAAAGGTTTTTTTACAGTGTGGGTATCTCCATTTTGCAGATGTGAAGAGTAAGCCTCAGAGAGCTCCAGTGTATCTTTCCAATGGGATATCATTAGTAAAGAACAGAGCCCAAGGGCAGAATGAGATCCAAGTGCAGAATGAGTTCAGCGGTCCCCAACCTTTTTGGCACCAGGGACTGGTTTCATGGAAGACAATTTTTCACAGATGGGGGTGGGGGATGGAGATGATTTCAGGATGATTTAAACACATAACATTTATTGTGCCCTTTATTTCTATTATTATTACATTGTAATAAATAATAAAATAATTATACAACCCACCACTGCAAACAAAGAGGGACATGTGGAAGTGGTAAATAAAATAACAGGCAGACCACATATGGACTAAAATAAG
Source organism: Cephalopachus bancanus (assembly GCA_027257055.1). Taxonomy (NCBI): domain Eukaryota; kingdom Metazoa; phylum Chordata; class Mammalia; order Primates; family Tarsiidae; genus Cephalopachus; species Cephalopachus bancanus. The sequence continues at coordinate 2,461,299 of JAPVLO010000255.1, forward strand.
TGTCATATTCTTACTTAAAGCCTGCCACCAGATGCAGCTGTACAGTTGAAGTACATCAGTTCACTTGCCACTCATGGATAGGGTTTTGAGATGAGTCTGCAAGCAACTGATTTATTATGGTCTCTGTACCATCAAACGTCACTGCTCATGTTAATCTGTATTTGCAGCCTCTTCCCAGAGCTAACATCACCAACTCAGCTCCACCTCAGATTATCAGGCTTTAGAGTCTCATAAGGAGCGCACAACCCATATCCCTGGCATGGGCAGTTCACAACAAGGTTCACGGTTCTATGAGAATATGATGCTGCAGCTGATCTGACAAAGGGCAGAGTTCAGGCGGTAGCATGAGCAATGGAGAGCAGCCACAAACACAGATGAAGCTTGTTTGCTGGCCACTCACTTCCCCTGTGCTGCCTGGTTCCTGACAGACTAAGGACCAGTACTGGGTCATTAGACCCCAAAAGTTTTTGTTTGTTTTTTATATCGTTTTCTCTGCATCCTTAGGCATAAGGGAATTTTATCCTGCCGTAAGAAAGACACATTTGAAATAGGCCTTTGAAATAGCAGAGATGTGTGTCCCCCCACAATGGTGATGAAGACAGAGCAGGGTGCTGGGGCAGAGGGCACCCCTTCACTGACTCATGCAAGCAGGGAGCAGCAGCTTGGGTTCAGAGGGCTCTCATGGTATATACATGAAGTGTGCATGATGGGGTGAAAGAAAGCAAAGTCAGGGTTTGGGAACTGCTAAATTCCAATTTCTCTCATTTCCAGAATTTAGTAGAAGCTGCTAGGAGGAAGAAGCCCCTCTGCGGTGACCCAGGATGTGCGTGAATAGAGGTGACCCTCTCAGAACAGGAACCAGATGGTACTTTCCCTGGTGGCCCTCCTTTTGAAACTCAGATCTTTGCAACCAGGAGACCTGCATTTCGTATCTCTCAAATGAATGAAAGACAAAGTAAAAACAGTTCTCTGCTCACTTGTGGCAAGACTCCTGAAGAATGGGTCAGAGTCTGTTGCTGGATGGCAGGCGAGGGCAAGGACTGACTGAGCAAAGCTCGGGGCAAGCTTGACTGTCCCACTGTCCAAGCCTCCAGATGGATGACATGAACAGCGTGACCTTTAGTCAGGCCAGATATGACCCCTTCTATTATGTAAAAATGGCATGCTGGGGGGCAGGGGTGGTTCAGAAGAGAACAGACAGAATGTGCAAGAGGCAAATATTTGAAGGATTTGCAATGGAATCCCTGTAGGAAATAATCCCACCTTTTATACTGCAACGCCTCCAAGCCACGTGTTTTACACACCAATCTGGTACTTTGGTTTACGCTGATAAACAAAGCAGCCTAAATGTCTAATTTGTGGGTTAAGTGAGGACAGGGTGGGTGACACTGTTGTGACAATAAAGCAGCACTGTCTGCCACAGTCTGGACAGCCGAATTGTGCACAAGTTTAGCTTCAAAGGCTCTGCAAGTCATTAATATATGCATTAATTTCAGACAGGAAGAGACTAAAATGTGTGACAGAACAGTTATGCAAGATTAGTTTGCTTGGCTTTACAGCCAGATAAAAATTAGCTCCTTGAAGGCCATCATCTCAGCCTGAGAAAGTGAAGCCAAGACTCTGGGGGTAGGGAGAAGATGAGACGTGATAGAAAGAGGGTGGAGGCAAGAGACAGAGAACAGGTTATGCCTCAAGAATACCCCTGCATCCGGGGCAGTGAAGGTTTTGAGTGCATAGTAGATGGCAGCTTCATAAATGGCCATGGTAGTGACAGCAGCTGGAGGAATAGCCAAACTCAATGGAAAGTTGCCAGTGGTGACTGTTGTTCACCATTGGTGAAACCTTCCATTGACTTCTGTCTGCCAGTCCTGATGCAGTGTGAGGGTGGACTGACCACATTTAGAGTGGCAAAGATCAGGTGAGGAATACCAAGAGAGTTTCTTGCTGGTGCTGTTCAGTAATTCATGGAAACAGACGTGGGGCACATTGGCTTTGGATGAGCATGCATGAAGTCTGTGACTCTGATGTCATGAGCAAGACAATGTCCTGAGTGTACCATGCTGAACATTTGGGGTTTATTCCTACAGTGGTGTCCTTCTGAGGAATAGCATGACAACATGAATCTGGAATAGCATAACAACAGCCAGGACAGGAAACCCTACCTTGAGTCATCATGTGGCCAAGACAGCCCCAGGCTTAGCTCTGAGAAGCAAAATATCCATTTCAACCCTTAGTGAAGAACATTTATTTTGTGAAGACAAGATAGAGACTTCTATGACTTTTAAATTTGATATATGTTAATTTGAATATACAATGCATATTAACCGCCACATTTGTTCATAAAATATAATAATATGTTTTCACTTAAGTTAAAACATAATTAATATTAAGAAGTTTTTTGAAACCAGCACATCTAGCTTGAGAGGATTAAGTGCATCGATAAGGTCAATATGCAGTCAACCCCTGTCTAACTTCTCATTTAAAAATAATTTTGTAAATGATTTTGATCTCCAAGCTGGAGACCTACACTAAACTCTAGAGAATAATCCAACAGACAGGGATAGCTCTCTTTCTTCCCCCTCTCTATTGATTTAATAACACACATACATAAATGCATTCCCAAATACAACAAAATTAAATAAAACAAGAAAGCTGATTTCATGGAAAATCTAGATTCAAAAATGAAGAACTTGATCTATTTCCAAATTATGTGGTCTAATTGTGTGGGATTATTTTGTTCTTTATTTTGCTTCTATAAAGGGATCTTTAATGGATATCAGTTAAATATCTGATGAAACTACTCTTCAACTGTGAATTCAATGATGCTTAGATCAAGGCAGTAAGTGAAACTCTATCACCATTAACCTGATTTGCCTAATTTTCACTTACTACTCCTGTCCTGGGTGGTAGTAAGTGAAGACATGTTGAAATTATTGTGGGATGGTTTTTTGATATTTGGAAAAATTGAAGGAGTTGAAGTTTTTTCATTGTCAGCTGAGCTCCCTTCACACCCAAGTGCAGTGCCTTACATCTGAACTGTGGTTTCCAGGTAATGACTCATATTACAAGGACACTGAAAGTGGAAATGGAGGGCATGACTTAAAGACTTCATAGCATCTTGAGTTTGGAGGGGATGCTGTTGTGAACAAATTGGCTCCCTGCCTTATTTCATAGGTGAGGCATGTTTCAGAGACTTTGCCCGAAGACTTCATTAGTAGCAAATCTAGGGTCAATAATGCAACTCTTTTGCTTTACAAGTAGAGATCTGTCACTTATATCACCATGACACCGAAAAATAAACTAAAATTTGTCTTTGTAAGGTAATGAAAAAGGTGAAGTATTTGCAGTAGAGCAGATAAAGTTGGGTTCAGGCATTGTGCTTCCTGGGAGTTTTCTAGTGGTCCCATGTCCCCCTACCTTTGTTGTAAAGGACCCTCCTTTCCCCTCCCCTTGTATTTGTTTATATACTCACACATGGTATTATAACTGTTTGTAAGCCTATTTTCTCCACTAGATGCTAAATGTTTTTAGATGAATGACTAACTCAATAAATTTGCAAATAATTTCAATAAAATGGAATAATTTCATTCTTGTATTTCAAAACCACAAGGATAATAATGGCAGCAATAAGATTCTTATAAAGTCTAAATATGATGCTTATAAAAGAACAAAACTAGAGATATCACATTCCCTGACTTCAAATTAAGTTACAAGCCTATAGTAACCCAAACAGCATGGTACCAGTATAAAAATACACACATAAATCAACACAACCGAAGAGAGAATCCTGAAATAAAGCCACATACCTACAACTAACTGATCTTCAACAAAGCAACAAAAATGTACACTGAGGAAGTAACACTCTATTCAATAAATTGTGCTGGGAAAATTGCCTAGCCATATGCAGAAGAACGAAACTGGATCCCTACCACTTACCAAATACAAAAATTAACTCAAGCTGATTAAAGACCTAAACTTAAGACCAGACATATAAAAATCATAGAAGAAAATCCAGGAAAATCTCTTCCAAACCTTGGCTTAGGCAAAGAATACATGACCAAGTCCTCAAAAACAAATGCCACAAAAGCAAACATAGATAAATAAGGCAATTAAACTAAGAAGCTTCTAAACAGCAAAAGAAACAATCAAAGTAAACAACCACTCTTCAGAATGAGAACAAAAATTGAAAACTGTGCATCTAACAAAGGACTAATATCCAGGATCTACAAGAAACACATATAACTCAAACAAAAAAAAAAAAAAGGAGGAAGAAAGAAAAAAAAACCATTAAAAGGAGGACAAAGAACATGAACAGACATTTCTCAAAAGAATATGCAAGTAACCAACAAACATATGAAAAATGTTCAACATCACTAGTTATCAGAGAAATGCAAATTAAAACCATCTCACACCAGTCAGAATGGTTATTATTAAAAAGTCTGAAAACAACAGATGTTGGTGAGAACATGGAGAAAAGGGAATGCTTATATGAGAGAGAAACCTCAAAAAAAAAAAAGAATTATTTTTTGGAGGGTAGGTTCTTATAGTACAGGCTTCCTCTGCTATGTAAGTGTTCTAGGATACCATTGGTATCAGTGTACTAGCTAGCATTGTTGGGAGAGGCTGTGTTAGGCTTCAGTGAATTTTTTTTTTTTTTGAGATTCTTTAATGTACTTACCTACCCCCATTGTGCTGAGTGTTCAGTAGTTTTTAACCAAAAACATTATGATCTCCATGCCCCCACTCTCTCTATTCACCTAGTCTCACCCCAGCCACATTTTTTTGTTTCCTCCAATGAAAAAATTTTAAAAGGGAAACATCTTGCCAATGAGAAAAACAAAACAAAAAGCAGAAGAAGCATTAAAAGGCATCAATTGAATGATTTCAAAAACAGTTTTGAGCATTGTAAAAAGTGTCTCAATAGGTGTATTGCATCAGATGGAGAGTACTTTGAAGGTGACTGAAGTTTAAATATGTAAGAATAAATACACAATTTTTAAACAATTAAATTTTCCTTTATTGGATCCCCCCAGTACACTGTTGATGAAAATGTTAATTAGTACAACCTTTATGGAAAACAGTATGGAGATGTCTCAAAGAACTAAAAATAGAATTTCCATTTTCTCCATCATCCCACTTCTTAGTATCCACTCAAAGGAAAATAAGTCATTATATTAAAAAGACACCTGCATGCACATGTTTATTGCAGTACTATTCACAACAGCAAAGATAAGCAACCAAGTGAAGTATCCATCAATGGAGGACTGGATAAAGAAAATGTGATGTGATGTGATGTGATGTGTGTGTGTGTGTGTGTGTGTGTGTGTGTGTGTGTGTGTACATACACACACAAACGAATACCATGGAATATTATTCAGCCATTAAAAAGAATAAAATCATGTCTTTCAGCAATGTGGATGAAACTGGAGGCCATCATCCTAAGTAAAATAAGGCAGTACAGAAAAGTCAAATACTGCACGTTCTCACTCTTAAATGGGGGATGGGGGCTAAGCAATGGGTACATGTGGACATACAGCAAGGAATAATGTACATCAGACAATGCAAAACATGGGAGGGTTGAGGGGTGCAGTTGAAAAATTGCCCTTTGAGTACAGTGGTCACTATTTGGGTGATGAGTACATTAAAAGTCCAGACTTCAGCACTACTCAAGATACACTTGTAGGAAACCAACAGTTATGCTCCTAAATGAATAAAAACAAATAATAAAATAAAATAAAGACAATAGTGTTTTAACCTCTGCTGAGTGCTTCACATGGGGCACTTAACCATGTCAAGTTACATGTTAGAAGCTCAATAGCATCCATCTATCGAACACTTACTTACTCTCTTCCCAGAACTGCCAAAAAGTGTTACAATCCTTCCACAGGCTAATGATTACACTTTCAGTGTCCATTGATTAGGAAAAGGTAGTTGGAGGAATTCATTTTTACATGCCTGACTTTGCAGCTCTGCAGACTCCCAGCAGCCCCTAGACCATAGGATGGAAACTTGTGAACTGTAGATTGTCTCAGGACCTGGAATGAAGTCCATGATTCATCGTAAGAGTGATGATCATAAGCAAAGCACAAAGGTCTCAGAGCAATGGAAGGCAAGATAGAAGACGAAAGAAAACAGGTCCTTATGGCTGCCAGCTTTTAAAAATTGTCACAGTTCCTAGGTTATTGCCAGCATGCAGTTATTCCACTTCCTTAGGTCCCTTATGCCACAAAGGTACTTTCAGTTCCTGGGCAACAGAAGAGAGGGTATGCACACATGCACCACAGTCATGTGAAGAGGCAATGTAAAAGAAAAGTAGACTATCTCTGATTGTGTTTCTTATGAGCCTGAATAATTCCAGATAGATTTCTTGCACTCATTAAAAACAAAAAACTATTAGTTAGAACTGCTCTAGTTTCACATGATGGAAATTCAACCTCCAGCGTTTAAACAAACAGAACGGAAATGGGTGTAATGATTTTATTGACTCACTGGAAAATTCAAGAATATGGTAGGTTCAGGCATGGTTGGATCCAGGAACTCAAAAAAAAAAAAAAAAGTTAGTTCAGTTTCTCCCTGTGTATAATTTCCTCCAAAGTAATACTTTCAGCCAGGTTCTTCCCTTATAATGTAAAGAAGTTTAAGTGATACACTAGATAAAAACCATAGCAAAAAGTGAGGTTCTTTTTCCCAGTGGTTCTCATAAAATCCCATTATTGGCAATCAAATTTATATGCTTTATATCTGAACCAATCACCATGGCTTGGTAGATAAAATACATTGGTTATATGTGAATGACCAACCATTCTCCATTCTGGTTTTCTCGGGACTGTCCTGGTTTTTGCATTGCAAGTCCTATGTCCCAGAAAACCTTCCATCCCAGGCAAACTGGAATGCTGGTCACCCCAGTTTACAATTGTACATGGGGTAAGGGGTTGTTTCCACACTACAGCAACTGAGAGTGGGCATAAGAGCAGGGATTGGGGGATTTCCAGCCAGATGGTGACAGAACAGGTCAGACTGTGAGAGTCTCTGCAAAAGCAAGTGTCCATAAAGACTATTTGCATGAGTAGATGTGTGCCAGTGGGTGAGTGGATTCCGTGAGGGGATTCATGCACCAGGGACTCTCCTCCAGAGGTGACCGCAACCTCTCACTGCCCTGAGATTGGACCCCCAGCTTGCAGGATCATCTGCTGTTCTGGGGCTCTCCTGAGAAGCAGCAGCAGAAAGCAGCTGATCCTCACCACCTGGTGCCTGGCCCACACCATCACCTGTGACAGCAGAGTTGCACCATCCCCAGGATCCGTGGAGAGGGCAGGGGAAAGCTGGAAAGGAGCTCCGCCCTGGTGAGGAAACAACTACTGGTGCCATTTTCTCTGTCCTGGGACCAGGCAGAGGTCTGCATTGTCCAGCTCAACTCTGCCAAGTCTCCAACCTGGGACCTAGAGGTTATCTCCTCATCAAACTTGCAGAGACAGATGACCCTCCCCCAGTTGGAACAGGCATAGACATGTCAGATCTGAGTGGGAGACTTGACAGCAGCAGGAGCAAGTCAAGTGAATCCAGATCTGATCCACCCTCCTCCCACAGTAGTCCATGGGGCATCTGACCCATGCTGAGAGTAACCCTATCACCCTGTGCTGAGAACAGAGGGAATGGGCTGGAGATCAGGGCTGAAAGGAAGTTGGAGTTGCAGGAACAACCTCAGAGGGAGTTTTGATTTTCTGTTTGTTGGTTGGTTTTTTTTTTGCTTGTTTTTGCTTGTTTGTTTATTTTCTGTTTTAGTTTTTTTCCATTTTCTTTCTTTCTTTCTGTTTTAGATTACATTTTCATATTTGCTTTGTTTCTGTTATTTTAATGCTTTTTCGTTTTAGATGTCTTGTTTGTGTGTGGGTATTTTTGAGAGAGAGTACATCAATAGGAGGGTTTTTATAGGTTTGTGGGTTTGTATGATTGTCTGTATGTTTTTGTTTATTTAGTCTTTTCTTTCTTTGTTTATGTCTCTGTTCATTTGTTATTGGTAAACCTGTCTGTTTTCCCTCTTCCTCTCCTCTCTCAATGTACCTTTCTTTGGTCCTCCTCCTTCCTTTTTCCATTTTTTTTCTTTTCTTCCCTCATTTTGCTTTCAGGGACAAACCTATACACCCATTACATGGACAGATTTTAATGTGGTAGGAAGTGTGTTCCAGGGGCCCACACCTTTCAGCAGATACTGGGATCTGCAGATCATTTCTGGATCACATCTACTCCTGTAATTAAATCTCAAAACTGTAAAAAGGACAGCCCCCACCCCTAGTCCAGCTTCAGAATTGAACAAAGCCAGAGAATCCTCATAGGGGAAAATAGGAGATTGAGCAAACAGAGGTAAAAGCTACTCCCCCCATTCATGAAAAAATAGAATTTAAAAAGAGATTTTTTTTTAAGTGTGAGAAAAATCTATACAAATGACGAAAAATCAAAGGAAGAACATGGGTCTCACACAGACCCCTGGGAGGTCAACCACTGAGAATACAGACCTTGGAATGCAAACAGTGAAGAGCCTCCAGAATGACTGGTCTCAAACCACAAACCCCGATATCAAGATACTAATTGAGAGAATAAACAGAAATGAGGAAAGACAAGAAAAAAGAATGAAGGAGTAGATAACTGAGATAACAGCAATAAAAAATACAGTGAATGAAATAAATAACAAACTGATAAGCATGGAAAGCAGAATTAACCAAGCAGAAGAAAGAATCTCAGAGTTCGAGGACCAAAATATGAAACTAACCCAAGCAGTTAAAAACATAGAACAAAAGCTTAAAAAGACAGAACAAAACCTCCAAGAGATGAGCGATTATTTCAAGAGGCCAAACCTAAGATTAATTGGAATCCCTGAGGCAGACAGAGAGACAGAGACCACCCTGCAACAAACATTCCATGAAATTATCCAAGAAAACTTTTCTCATCTCATCAGTGAGGTGACCTTTCAAACACAAGAGATTCAGAGAATCCTTGCAAGACAACAAATTAGAAGACCAACTTCGAGACACATAGTAATTAACCTATACAAAGTAGGTAGAAAAGAAAAAATCCTAAAGGCAACAAGAGAGAAAAGTCTGGCTACTTACCAGGGAAGACCAATTAGAATAGCAGCAGATTTATCTACAGAAACTCTTCAGACTAGGAGAGCTTGGAGCCCAGTCTTCAAAGTCCTCAAAGATAAGCAATTTCAACCAAAAATTACCTGCCCAGCTAAGCTAAGCTTCAGCAGTGATGGAGAATTAAAATCCTTCCCAGACACTCAATCCTTAAGAGCCTACATTGCTGCCAGGCCAGCTCTACAAGAAACACTTAAAAAAATATTAAACAGAGAAGAAAGGAAAAAAAGAACAATGCCCTTCACAATAATGCAGGAAAAAGATAAAAAACACACATGGTTCAACCCAAAAATCAAAAGAAAGAAAAGAAACAAATAAACATACAGCAGCAACAACAAACTCTATGAGAACCTCATGACAGGGATAAACTCTCACATCTCAATAATTAGCCTGAATGTGAATGGACTAAATGAACCACTAAAAAGACAAAGAATGGTAAAATGAATAAAATATCATGAAGGAATAATTATTGTCTCCAAGAGACTCATCTCACCAGAAAAGACATTCACAGATTCAAAGTAAGAGAATGAGAAACAAAAATCCAGGCAAACAGAACACAAAAGAAATCAGATAAAATACCCTTTAAGCTATTAAAAATTTAAAAAGACACAGAAGGTCATTGCATAAAGAGAAAGCTTCAATACATCAACAAGAAATATCCATCGTAAAAATATATGCACCCAACATAGGAGCACCAACTTTCATAAAGCAACTTCTAGGCAAACTTAAAAATGATATTGACTCTAACATTATCATAGCTTGGGACTTAAATACCACACTCACAACCCTAGAAGGATCATCAAGACAAAAAAAAATCAACAAGGAGATCTGGAACCTCAACAGAATGCTTGACCAAATGGATGGTCAATTGATGCCTACAGAACACTCCACCCAACAACCATGGAATATACATTCTACTCATAACCATATGGAACGTACTCTAAGATCAATCACATCCTTGGTCATAAATCAAGCATAAACAAATTCTGTAAGATTGAAATTCTGCCATGTACCTTCTCAGACCACAGTGGAATAAAAATAAATATCATCACCAACCAAGTCCTCCCCAAACTCACAAAGACATGGACACTAAATAGCATGATGCTAAACAACTTCTGGGTCAACATGGAAAACAAAACAGAGATTAAAAGATATCTGGAAACAAATGAAAATAAAGAAACATCTTACCAAAACCTCTGGGATGCCATGAAAACAGTAATAAGAGGGGAATTCATATCTGTACAAACACACATGAAGAAAAATGGAATGAACAAGTTAACAGCCTAACAAATCACCTAGAAGGATAGAAAAGCAAGACCACCGAAACCCTAACCAGCAGAAGAATCCAGATCACCAGAATAAAAGCCCAAATTTGGGACATAGAAGACAAAAACATAATACAAAAAAAACAATGAAACAAAAAGCTGGTTCTTTGAAAGGATAAACAAGATTGATGAAACCCTAGTTAGACAAACCAAGAAAAAGAAAGCGCCCAAACACAATCAGAAAGGCAAAAGATCATGTCACAACTGACCTGAAAGAAATACAGAAGATTATTAGAGACTACTCTGTACACTTGTATTGAAGCAAACTCAAAAATCTAAAGGAAATAGAAAACTTTTTGACAGGTTGAAACAAGAAGAAATTGAGGCTCTAAATAGACCAATAACAATCCAGAAAATTGACTATGCCATAAGAAAACTACCTACAAAGAAAATCCTAGACCAGATGGCTTTTAAGCAGAATTCTACAAAACATACAAGGAGAAATTGATACCAATCCTATTGAAAGTATTCCAGGCAACTGAGAAAGATGGAACTCTCCCCAAATCATTTTATGAAGCTAACATCACATTGATACCCAAACCAAGTAAAGATCCAACAAAGAAAGAGAACTAGAGGCCAATATCCTTGATGAACATAGATTCTAAAATTCTCTACAAGATCCTAGCAAACCAGATCCAACAACACATCTCAAAAATCATCCACCACGACCAAACAGGCTTCATCCCTAGGATGCAGGGCTAGTTCAACATTTGTAAGATCATAAACATAATTAAATACATCAACAGATGTAAAAACAAAAACCACATGATTGTACCATTAGACACGGAAAAAGGTTTTTATAAAATCCAGCATCCCTTCTTTTTTTTTTTTTTTGAGTTGGAGTCTCACTTGCCCAGACTGGAGTGCAGTGGCCGCTCCCGGCCACAGCAGCCTTGACTTGCTGGGCTCCAGCGATCCTTCCACCTCAGCTTTCCGAGTAGCCGGAATTACAGGTGCACACTACCACGCCCAGCTGATTTTTGATTTATTGTAGAGATGAGGTCTCGCTGCCCAGACGGGTATCAAACCTGCAGTTTCAAGCAATCCACTCACCTCAGCCTCCCAAAGGCGCAAGACTACAGATTGAGCCACCGAGCCCGGCTCAGCATCCCTTCTTGATAAAAACCCTCAAACATCTATGCATAGATGGAACATACCTCTAAATAGTAAGAACCATCTATGAGAAACTCACAGCCAGCATACTGCTAAAGAGACAGAAATTAGAAAAATTTTCCCTGAAAACCAGAAAAAGACAAGGATGCCCACTCTTGTTCCTCTTTTTCTACATAGTTTTGGAAGTCCTAGCTAGAGCAATCAGACAAGAGAAGGAGATCAGGGGTATCCAGATATGAAAAGAGGAAGTTATTCTTCTTTGCAGACAACATGATTCTATACCACAATAACTTACATGCACAGATAAAGGACTTTGGCAAAGTCTCAGGGTATAAAATAAATGGGCAAAAGACAGTTGCATTTCTATACACCAACAATAAACAAACAGAATCCCAAATAAAAAGCACAATCCTATTCATAATAGCCACAAAAATTAAATACCTTGGCATCTTCCTAACCAAAGATAAGAAAGATCTTTACAACAAAAACTACAAAACAGTGCTCAAAGAATTCAAAGAAGACACAAACAAATGGGAAAATATTCCATGCTCATGGATTGGAAGAATCAACATTGTTAAAATGTCCATCTTACCCAAGGCAATCTACAGATTTAATACAATCCCCATTAAATTACAACCAGCATCATTCTTCTCAGACTTTCTCAGCATTCTTCTCAGACAACAATACAGGAATTCATACGGAAACATAAATGACCTCGAATAGCCAAAACAATCCTTAGTTAAAACAAACAAATAAACAAACAAACAAAAAAGCAAAGCAGGAGGTATCACACTCCCAGACTTTAAACTTTATTATAAATCTACAGTAATCAAAACAGCCTGGTATAGGTATAAGAACAGGCATACAGACCAATGGAACGGGATAGTGATTCCAGAAGCAAAACTTCAATTTCTCAACTAACTCATCTTTGACAAAGCCACCACCCACCACTGGGGAGAGGAGAACCTATTCAGTAAATGGTGCTGGGAAAACTGGCTGACCACATGCAGAAGATTAAAACAAGACCCCTACCCTTCACTATACACAAAAATCAACTCTAAACTTAAAACCTCAAATTATAAGAACTTTAGAAAATGCAAGAGACACCATTATGGAAACTGCAACTGGCAACCAATTCCTGATCAAAACCCCAAGTGCCCATGCCATAAGAGATAAGATAGACAAGTGGGACCTCATCAAACTGACAAGCTTCTGCAAAGCCAGAGATACCCTCAAGAGAGCAGGGAGAAAGCCTACAGACTGGGAAAAAACATTTGCCAACTGTATGTCTGGCCTAACATCTAGGATCTATAAAGAACTCAAATGTGCCAAAAAGAAAAAAAACAAACAGCCCCGTTACAAAGTGGACAAAAGATATGAATAGACACTTCTCAAAAGAAGACATATGAGCAGTCAATAGATACGTGAAAAAATGCTCAGCCTCACTAGTCATCAAAGAAATGCAAATTAAAACTGCACTGAGATACCACCTAACTCTAGTCAGAATGGCTATCATCAATAACTCAAAAAACAACAGATGCTGGAGAGTATGTGGGAAAAAGGCAACACTTCTGCACTGTTGGTGGGAGTGTAAACTAGTACAAACTCTGTGGAAAACAGTTTAATGATTTCTAAAAGACCTAAAAATTGACCTTCCATTTGTCCCAGCAATCTTTCTACTAGGAATAAACATGGAGGAACTCAAATCACTCTATGAAAAAGATACCGGCACATACATGTTTATTGGAGCATTATTCACAATTGCAAAACCATGAAACCAACCATGCTGCCCATCGAAAAAGAACTGGATAAAAAGAATGTGGTACATATACATGATAGAATACTGTGCAGCCATAAAGGACAAAATTATAAACTTCACAGCAACTTGAGTGGACTCAGTCGATCATACTGAGTCACCTATCACAGAAACAAAGCACTCGGTATCACATGCTCTCACTCATAAGCGGACCTTGCACAATTACCGTACTACTATAAGAATAGGATGGGCAGTAGCCAGAAACTGCCACGGTGGAGCAGGATTGGCGGTAATGGGAATCTACCAGTGTGGAGAGGGGGACACAACTCATCAACAAGAGTACCTGCATAATGAACATTTGTTTACCTAACCCTGAGTTGTACCCCACATCTTTAAAATAAAAAATTAAATATTAAAAAGGAGCAGGGATTGAATGCTAGGCAGGCAGAAATATCCCCTGTATCCACCTGTGACTTATAAAGATGTGCTGACCAATATGGTGGCTACACATAGGTACTAAGCATTGAAATAATCTGGTCTACAATTTAGTTTGAATATAAGTCTGGATTAAGATGTGTGTTAAGTGTAAAGTACATGCCATCTTTTCAAAACTTACCAGGGAAAAATGTAAAATGTCTTATTAATAATTTTATATCTCTACAAAAAAATAAACAAATCAGCTTGATGTGGTGCTGAGCACCTGTAGTTCCAGCTACTTGAGAGGCTGAGGCAGGAGGATCCCTTAAGCCCGGTAGTTCAAGGTTGCAGTGAGCTATGATCATATCACTGATCTCCAGTCTCGGTGACAGACTAGCTAGACTCACTCTTTAAAAAAATAACAATAAGTTTATGTTTACATTTTCAAAAGGTAATGTTTTAGATAAAATATATCATTAAAACTAATCTCACCTATTCCTTTTTACTTTTTAATGTGACTATTAGAAAAATTTTTTTTTCTTTTAGTTGGAGTCTCACCCCATCACCCAGGCTGGAGTGCAGTGACACCCTCATGGCTACAACAACCTCGATCTGCTGGGCTCTGGCAATCCTTCTGCTTCAGCCTTTAAGTAGCTGGAACTACAGGTGTGCGCTACCACACTCAGCTAATTTTTGATTTATTGTAGAGATAAGGTCTCGCCAAGTTGTCCAGAGTGTAATTTTTTTTTTTTTTGGTTTATTGTAAAGACGAAGTCTCACCATGTTGCCCAGGCTGGTCTCGAACCTGCTGGCTCAGGCAATATCTCACCTTGGCCCCCCTAAAGTGCTAGGATTACAGGCTTGAGTCACTGTACTGGCCTAGAAAATTTTAAATTACGCATGGCTTGTGTTTTATTTCTATTGAACAGCAATGCTATGTGATTTTTTAACAAAGTTAGGAATGTTTTTATGTCAAGTATAGGTGGGGCATATTAAAAAGATGTTTTGAATATGCAGGCACATTAAAAAAACAAATAATAAATAAATTAAATAGAAAACATCAGACCCACAAACAATAGGAGATAATAGTGTCAAACTCAAGACCAAATCATGTACTCAATCATTTCTGCCCTGTTTGTGCCAGGACAAGAACTAAGTCCTGAGGCTTCAGGCCCAAATACAAAAAGAGGCTTGTCCTTCAGAAGCTCACAGACCAGAAAGGGACAGATTTTTTTAAAGTGTAAGACAAAATTATAGTGTCAGTAATATGATAAGTTCCAGCATACACAGTCTGTTTTGATTGAATTTCAGTCATTGTATCGTCTAAATAACTTTTGTTTACTCAGTCCATACTCTACATTTTCTCTTTCGAATGCATGTCAAGCTCCTTGAGAGTAGGAGTGTCACATTAATAAGTGTTATATAACTAATTGCATTTGTTTCAGTGCCTCCTTTTAATGTCATGATAAAATGCTTCTTCATCTCACATCGACTCTTACCAGAGGTAGGTTAGCCCAGTGAAATCTAACAGGCTTAGAGTCAGATATTGCCAAAGTCCCCTTCCAACTCACTTAGTACAAATTGTTAAGCCCTCTGTCCCTCATTTTTCACCAACATTGAAGAATGAGATTCTCAGTGGTCTTTGAACACATACACACTCACACTCATACACACACACCAATCCAGATCATTGCTTGCAGTGTTATCATCTGAAAATATCAAATTCTTACAAACATTCCAACCTACTGGAATTGTACTGCCTCAATAAAGCTATTTTCAAGCACTGGAAGGGGGTTCAGCCTAGCAATTGGTTTCTCTCTAAACATCCTTGAGAGTGTTTATTTGAAAAGATTACCTTGTTTTCCTTCGGGACTAAGACATGCTCACTGCAGGCAGAGATGATTTGGAAAGATGGCAAGCTGCTTTTGGTAGTTCCTCAGAGGTTGCCCTTGTTAAATGACCAGAGCTACAGAAAAACAAAATGCATTCTCGCCCACACACGTTGGAGACATTTTTCAAACACCTAGATGGTAGAAGATAGGTATTACAAATAACGTATTTGTCGGAGAGAGTGAAGAAATCACAAACTCGCCTGGATAAACACTGTTAAATGCATACTTAACCAACGGATTGCGACAGTCTCCCTCTGGCACTCATTGACAAGCTTGACTCCAGCAGTAAGTAGGTTGCAAAACTTCCCTGTCAGAGGACTCACCCTGTGAGAGGGACTAAGCTGCAACTCTGAATCTGCAAGGACAGGAAAATCAATGTGACAGAAAAGCCATTGCTTGTGTCAGGCTTCACCAAGGAGAGAAGGGCTTTAAATTAATCATGATTTAGAGATACTAGCAGCACAGTGCAAAGGCACATTCCTGGTGTCCTGAGAAGAGGAGAGGAGCCTGGAGTGCCTCACAGATGCTCCCCGCAGACGCTACCCATCTGCCATAAACAGGATTCAATTGTAACTGTGGGAAGAGCAAAGCATTGCGGGTTTCGTGTAAACATACAAAATGCAACAAAATCTACAAGAGTTTGGTGAAGCAATTACACACAGTATTTATCCATGTGTAGAGTGAGGATAAATGAGTGTCATTTTCTCCCTAGAACCTGTGAACTGAGTATTCAATCACCTGGAAGAATTTCAGGGCATCTAGTAAGTTTTGATGTCCCACAAAAGAGCAAAAGGCTGAAATGAACCTTTTATCTGGAGAGAGGTCAAACATCACCTTCTGGAGATATCTTTTCAAAATTCCTCACCTGGCTGGGTGCTGTGGCTCATGCCTGCCATATCAGCACTTTTGGAGGCCAAGCGGGAGTATTGTTTGAGCTCAGGAGTTCGAGATGAGCCTGGGCAACATAGCAAAACCTCATCTCTAGTATTAAAAAAAAAATTCCTCACCTCCTTTGGACAATGGGGACATTTGGATGAGAGAGAGCAATTTTTTGCCTAGTTTATGCTTTGAGCTGTGGCTTTCACAGGTCCAAGAAGACCTACTAAGGTTACTGTTGAACCGCTACCATTAGAGGGCACCAGTGAGACAGTGAGGTCATAGGGTAGAGGTGAGTCCTACTTCCAATGTCAATCTTTGTTGGCCAAGCAAGGCTACTTTAATTAGGAGACATCTGCCTCTGTTCCCAACTTAGGCAGTTGCGTCTTTGCATTAGAAAACATGACATCCAGGTTAGTTCACTTCAGACTGCCTTGCTTCCAGTGACAGTTCCCACATCTTTCCAGCGTTGGCACTAAAACTCAAGTCAAGATGCCAGATTCAATTACTTTCACAAGTCATCTCTGACTAGCAGGACCAGGATTTTACAGGGCCTTAGGAGATCACGGGCCTGAGATGTGTCATTTGTTGGTCATGATAGGAGACCATTATTCCTCCATTCTTTCATCTGTAAAGGGAGAGACATCCACTGAAAACCAACAGCGTCAGACCCTATTTTAAAAAGGTTCCTTCAGCTTCATTTTACATGTGATCACAAAACAATCAGGAAGCACAAGATGTTCCACCAAGCACTATACCAAGAACTAAATAGATTCTGATACTGCCCACTAAGGCTCATGATAGAAACCACAGAGCACTTAATCTATGCAAATGTGACAAGTACATATAAACAATAGAGTACAGATGATAAGTCAGTACAAAAGCGAAATACAAGCATCCACAGAAAACTGAGTTGTTAGGGTGAATAATACAAGTAAATATGATTGTTATATTTTATTATATATATTCTATATGATTTATATATATTATTATTTTAATAGTGAATTTTGAAATCCAGGATAAAAAAAGTTTACATAGCCATGCTGCACTAGAAACAAGGTCAGCTAACACATGACAGCTTTGTAACAGGCTCTTCTAGATAATATTGGGGTAATGAGCAGCTTTCAAGGACAAAACTATTTCACTCTTTTTAAAAAAAAAAAAGTGTTGCCATCAGTGCAGTCTTCTTTGAAAATAAAGAACAGACCTCATGTGTACCAAGGGAAATGACAGGAAAGCTGTGGACACTCCCTCTCAGGAGATCTTTATAAATAGTATAACTTTTCTGTTTTGTGTGGCTGTCTCAGAAAGTAAATAAGAGGCAGAGAAATCCTTTGAAAATTCTCTTTGGTTCTCTCATTCTGGTCCGTTCTCTGGTCATTCCATCCCTTTGACTTTTCCACATCTTATCGCCAACACCCTTGAGAAAGGACAGTCAGAGAGGAAGAAACAAATAGATATCAGTGTTCCTGATAGAATAAGAGAATGGTTAAAAAATATTCAACCCTTTATATATTCCAAGAGCCAGTTAGTACTCTACTCAACTGTTTAAAAAGAAGCAAAAAATGTTACAATCTTACTGCCTAGACCAAGACCATAGCCAACAAAGAACTTTCCATGTGCCAGGTCCTTTGCTGAACATTTTACATGAATGATCTTATTCAACCTCACCACAAACTTATGAAATAGATATTTTACTATTTCTAGTTTACAGATGAAAAAATGGAGACTTAGAAAATCAATTATCTTGGATAAAATAACAGACTAGAACCTGTTGGAGTTAAATTAGTGTAATTTGTTTCTTATTGCAGCTGCAATAAATTATAATAAACTCGATGGCTTAAAACAACACAACTTTTCTTTTTCTCTTACAATTCTGGAGGTCAAAAGTTCAAATTCAGGTACAGTGAGCTAAAATTAAAGGATTGTCAGAGCTGGTTTCTTCTAATGTCTCCAGAGAAAAATCTGTTTTCTTACCTTTGCCAGGAATGATGCTATTCTCATTCCTTAGCTTATGACCTGCATCATGTCACCTCTTCTCTCCCTGTTCCTTCATCACACCTCCTCCTCTTCCTTATCAAATATTCCTCTGCCTCCCTCTTATTAAGGAGATTTGTGATTACATTGAGGATCTGTAGGGATAATCCATAATAATCTCCCCATATCAAGATTCATTTTGTCGGAGAGGATCCAAGATGACCACCACGGGGCAGCAGAATGGCACCTTTCTCACTGAACAAGGCAGAGAGTGCCAACCCAGCCATCAATAGACAGAGACACCCTGAACACTTTTGGATGGTTGATGCACCCTACACCCAGCAAAGTTCATTTTGAATACATGGAGACCAGCAAGCAATGGAAGACATGGGAATCTGGGAGCCCATTCACACTGTTCACCAGGCCTACACAGGAACTGAAGCCCTGCCTGGTGAAGAAGAGTAGGCAAGTGATTCTAAAACTCTTTGGATCATTCCGCCCCATCCCAGCCATGCACAAATTGTCATTTCCATGTAGGGTGAGTCCTGGTCAGGGCACAGCAGTGGGCAACCAGAGCTCAAGTGGAATGGGGAAAATAACTGCGGCCTGGTCAGCCACAGTGAGTGTGGATTCTGTCAGCAGAGCCAGTGGCCAACTCCCAGGCAAGGAAAACCCACCTGTTGTGTGAACTTTGCTGGCATCCACCACTATCAACAGGTGGCCACCTTCCCAGACAAATCAGAAAGAATTATCTCCAAGCCCTGAGAGGCTAGAGGGCAGACCCTGCCTTCACCCATGGCAGGAAACTCCCCCTTTTTCAAGAGCAGAGTGAGGACCCAAACAAGGAGGGAGTGGCAGGAAAGATACACAAAAGTTTTCTTGGTCAGAGGGCTTCTGGGCTATAAACCACAGATAGCAAATGAGAGGGCTGATCCCCCTACTCGTTCTGTACATCAGGGGCTGAAAATTAACTTGACTAGATCAACAGTGGGAGAGAAAATTCTACAAAAGAAAAACCTGCTGTAGTGTGAAGCAAGAAGCTCCTCCCTCTGTCACTGAGCAACCTATATTGAACCTCAGAAAGAGTCCTAGAACAGAGGATCATTGACTATCTTCAGAGCAACAAAAATAAAGAGGAATTATAGAGAGGGAAGAGAAGCCTGTCACAAATGAGAAAAAAATAAATGAAAAAACATAGGCAACACTCAGAGTTCTAAAGAGACAGCACCTTAAAGAGTAGCTATCAGAGCACAAACAATGGCAATCCCCCAGAATAACCTAAAATGAACAAGGAGCCCAAGAGAAACTAGAAGCAAAACTCACCAAAGTTATACAGGATGTAAAAGCAGAGTTGACCAATTTCAGAAAGGCCTATTTGGAAATAAAGGACTCCATTAAAACAAAAAACACAGTAACAAGCATAGGAAGCAGGATCAACCAAGTAGAGAAAAGAATCTCAGAGCTTAAAGACCAAATTATGGAAGTGACGCAGTCTGTCAGAAACAGAGAGAAATAAAGCTCAAAATGAAAAATCAAAGCCCCAAGACATGTGCAACTATGTCAAGAAGCCAAATATATACCTGATTGGTATCTCCAAAGCAGAAAGAGAAATGGAGAACACCATGGAACAAGTATTCCATGAAATCATCCCAGATAACTTCCCATGTTTCACTAGAGAAGTGACCATTCAAGTGAAATAGATTCAGATTACCCCACAAGGCATCACATAAGAAGACCATCCCCAAGACACATAGTAATCTGCCTTTACAAAGTAAGCACAAAAGACAAATTCTAAAGGCAGCAAGAGAGAAAGGCCAGACTACTTTCCAAGGAAAGACCCATCGGAATCACTCCAGATTTATCTGCAGAAACACTACAAGCCAGAAGAGACTGGAGTTCAATTTTTAACATTCTTAAAGATAAGTAATTCCAGCCAAGAATTTCCTACTTCACCAAGCTAAACTTCATCAGTGATAGAGAATTAAAATCCTTCCCAGACAGCCAATCTCTAAGAGAATATGCCACCTTCATACCAGCCTTGCAGGGGACACTTATAAAGATGTTAAACACAGATTTTTTAAAAAAAGAGTGGTTATACTCATCACAAAAGTGTAGGCAAACAGAGTTAACAGAGTATACAGAGCACTCACAAAAGTGAAAATATGCATGTGTGTGTATGTGTGTGTATACTCACAAAAGTAAAAAGAAAACAACAACGTAACCCCCTAAGAACCCTATGACAGAAATAAACTCTCACATTTCAATAATCAATTTGAATGTGAATGATGTGAATGGACTTAATGTGCCACTGAAGAGACACAGAGTGTCAAATGGGATAAAGAAGCATAATGCAAAAATCTGCTGCCTCCAGAAAACTCATCTTACGGCAAAGGACACCCACAGGCTCAAAAATGGAGCTAGAAAATGTTCTTTCAGGCAAACAGAAAACAGAAGAGAGTAACTGAAACTATTATATCAGGCAAACCATCAAAAGTTTAAAAGGACATGAAAGGACACTACATAATGACAAGAGGCTCAACCCACCAGTAAGAAATATCCATCTTAAACATAATGTACCCAACACAGGAGCACCAGATTTTATAAAACAATTGCTTAATAAACTAAGAGAGGACATAATCATAGTAAGAGAGCTAAACAACCCCACTAACAGCTCTAGATAGATTATCAAGGCAAAAAAACAATAGGGAGATCCAGAACATTAACTTGATGCCCAGTCAGATGAATTCAGTAGACAGCTACATAACTCCATCCATCATTAACAGAGTGTACATTAGTGTTCTATCACAGAAACAAACAACTGAATGCCGCATGTTCTCACTCAAAAGTGGGTCCTAAACATTTATCACAGTAGCATGAGGGAGGGATCAGCTGTCACTAGGCACTGCTAGGGGAGGGAGGGAGAAAAGAGAATGGGGGGAACATGACAGCACAAAGGGTACCTGGTCCACTACCAGGGGAGTGGGGGCCATCTAGAAGCCCAAACTTCACCTGCATGCAAATGTAGTTAATCCTCACTTGTACCTCACATCTCTATACTAACATAAAAATGAAAAAAAAAAAATTTAAGATCCCTTTTGCCATATGAGGGCACATTCACAAGTTCTGGGATTAGGACCTGGATATCTTTGGCAAACATTATTTAGTCTATCACAATTAGCATTGAAACGATCTTCCACTTTTCTAAGCATCATATTATCTTCTTTCTGGATGAGTAATTATTAATGAGCTGAATGACTGATCTTCAACAAGTGGGTGGGTATCTCATATAAATTAAACAGGTTAAATTAAGTCACTTTTGTAGCTGGTAGCTCAATATTGTGACAAGATCCCTGGACTTGAAGTCGGGAAATGAAATTTCTTATCATTAACTAGACATGAAAGCTTCAACCAGACCCTGCCTGTCTTTGGATGAAGGATAATAAAGAGGTCTCAACATGTGTGCCAATTCTGATCACTAGCAGTAGAGAAGGAACCCAAAATCTCTTCAGGATTTATGGGAAGTGCTTAATTATTAGTGCCTCCCTACTTAATCTCTGGAGTCTTTTTTTTTAATCTCTGACTTTTTATGATCCAAATTGCAGCTGAAGTTATCTACAAGCTTGACTGGAGCTGGAGAACCCACTTCCAAGGTGGCTCACTCACGTGGTTCTTGGTAAGAGGCCTCAGTTTCTTGCAACTTGAGGCAATCCACAGGCTACTTGAGGATAATTGGCTCAATAATTAGGTAATTGTCTTCCCCTAGAGAAGGTATGTTGAACCTTCTACCTGTGGGCTACATGTGGCCCAGGACAACTAGTAATGCAACCCCACAAAATATTTTAACAGCATGTGTATTTTAGCACTTATTTTCTTTGGGACTCCATGCATAGTTCTAAGTGTAATTACATTTTTGAAGTTCACAATCATGCCTTATTCTTTTTTTTTAATTCTTATCTGTTTCATTTATAGTTTTTACTTGTACTCTTTTTCACTCTTTTTAAAAAATAAATTCCCCAAAACCCACAAAGACATGAACACTAAACAGCATGATGTTGAATGACTACTGGGTCAACACAGACAACAAAACAGAAATCAAAAGATTCCTGACTCAAATGAAAATGAAGAAGTATCCTATCAAAATCTCTGGGATGCCATGAAAACAGTTGTAAGAGGGGAATTTATATCTCTATGAACACACATCAAGAAATTGGAAAGACCATAAATTAACAGCCTAGCAAATCACCTTAGGGCACTGGAAAGACAAGACCACCAAAACCTTAACTTTAGTAGAAGAATTCATATCACCCAAGTAAAAGCTCAAATAGAGGACATAGAAGACAAAAATATCATAGAAAAAAGCAACAAAACAAAAAGCTGGTTCTTTGAGAGAATAAACAAGATTGATAGACTCCTACCCAGAATGACCAAGAAAATAGAGAAAAAGCCCAAATAAACACAATCAGAAATACAAAAGATCAAATCACAACTGACCCTGAAGAAATACAAAAGATTATCAGAGATTACTATGCACAACAGTATGGAAGAAAACTTGATAACCTAAATGAAATGAAGAACTTTCTAACATCATATAAGCTCTCAAGATTGAAACAAGAAGACATTGAGACACTAAATAGACCAATACAAACCCAGGAAATTGATTCCATCATAAGAAAACTACCTATTACAGGAGAATTCTAAAAATGTACAAGGAGGAGCTGATACCAATCCTATTGAAAGTATTACAAGTAATTGTGAAAGATGGAATTCTCCCCAAATAATTTTACAAAACTAACATTATACTGATACCTAAACCAGGTAAAGATCCAACAAAAAAAAGAGAACTACAGGCCAATATTTCAATGAACATAGATGCAAAAATTCTCAACAAGATACTAGCAAATTGGATCCAACAACACATCTCAAAAGTCATTCATCATGACCAGGATGTAGGGATGAGTCAACATCCACAAGACCATAAATGTAATAAAATACATTAACAGATGCAAAAATAAGAACCACATGATTATATCATTATTTGAAGAAAAAGTTTTTGATAAAATCCAGAATCTCTTCTTGGTAAAAACCCTCAAATACCTAGGCATAGAAGGAACATACCTCAAAATAATAAGTGCCATCTACAATAAATCCACAGCCAGTTTATTGTAAAATGGACAGAAACTGGAAACATTTCCCCCTGAAAACCGAATAAAACAAGGCTGCCCATTCTGACCTCTCTTGTTCAAGCATTGTGTTGGAAGTCCTATTTAGAGCAATTAGACAAGACAAGGAAATCAGGGCTATCCAAATAGGAAAAGAGGAAGCTAAGTATCCCTCTTTGCTGATGATATAATCCTATACCTTGAAAACAGAAAAGAATTTGTCAAAAACCTGTTCTCACTGATAAAGGACTTTGGCAAGTCTTGGGGTACAAAGTAAATGTACAAAAGACAGTTGCATTCTTATGTACCAACAACAAGCAGGCAGAGAACCAAATAAAAAGCACAATCCCACTCACAATAGCCACAGAAAGAAGAGAAAGAAAGAAAGAAAGAAAGAAGAAAGAAAGAAAGAGAGAGAAAGAAAGAAAGAAGAAAGAGAAAGAAAGAAAGAAAGAAGGAAAGAAAGAAAGAAAGAAAGAAAGAAAAAAGACCTCAGCATCTTCCTAACCAGAGAAGTGAAAGACCTTTACAATGAAAACTGCAGAATACTGCTCAAGAAATCCAAGAAGACACAAACAAATGGAAAAATATTCCATGCTCATCGGTTAGAAGAATCAACATTGTTAAGATGTCCCTACCAAAGGCAATCTACAGATTCAATGCAATTCCCATTAAATTACCAAGATCATTCTTCTCAGACTTGGAAATGACAATACAGAAATTCATATGGAAACATAAATGACCACTAATAGCCAAAACAATTATCAGCAAAAGAAACAAAGCAGGAGGTATCACATTTCCAGACTTGAAATTTTACTCTAAGGCTACAATAATCAAAACAGTCAAGTATTTGTACAAGAACAGGCATATGGACCAATAGAACATGATAGAGATTCCAGAAGCAAAACCTCAATTTCTCAATCAACTCATCTTCGACAAAGCCTCCACCAACAACCTCTGGGGAGAATAGAACCTATTCAGTAAATGGTGCTGGGAAAACTGGCTAACCACATGCAGAATATTAAAACAAGATCCCTACCTATCACCCACACAAAAATCAACTCTAAACATAAAACCTCAAACTATAAGAACCTTAGAAAATGCAGGAGACATGCTTATGGAAATTGAAACTGGCAACCAATTCCTGATCAAAACTCCAAGTATCCATGCCATAAGAGATAAGATAGACAGGAGGACCATGTTAAACTGAAAAACTTTTGCAAAGCAAAGGAAACTATCAAGAGAATGGGGAGACATCCAACAGATTAGGAAAAATATTTGCCAACTGTATATCTGAGAAAGACCTAACATGCAGGATCAACAAGGAACTCAAATGTGCTGAGAGGAAAAAAAACAAACAGACCCATTAAAAAATGGGCAAAACTCAAACACCTAGGAATAGAAGAAACATGCCTCAAAATAGTAATTGCCATCTACAATGAACCCACAGCTAACATATTGCTAAATGGACAGAAACTGGAAACATTTCCCCTAAAAACTGGAACAAGACAAGGCTGTCCACTCTCACCCCTCTTGTTCAACATTGTATTGGAAGTCCTAGCTAGCGCAATTAGGCTAGAGAAGGAAATCAGGGATATTCAAAAAGGAAAACAGGAAGTCAAATTATTCCTCTTTGCTAATGATATGATTCTATACCTCAAAAATCCAAAAGAATTTGTCAAAAACTTGCTTTCACTGATAAAGGACTTTGGCAAAGTCTTGGGATATAAAAAAATGCCCAAAAAACAGTTGCATTCTTATACACCAACAACAAGCAGGCAGAGAACCAAATAAAAAGTACAATCCCATTCACAATAGCCACGAAAAAAAGAAAAAAATAAATACCTCAGCATCTTTCTAACCAGAGAAGTGAAAGACCTTTACAATGAGAACTACAAAACACTGCTCAAAGAAATCCAAGAAGACACAAAATAATGGAAAAATATTCCATGCTCATGGACAGGAGGAATCAACATTGTTAAGATATCCATCATACCAAAGGCAATCTACAGATTCAACACAATACCCATTAAATTATCAACATCATTCTTCTCAGACCCATAAATGACAATACAAAAATTCATATGGAAACATAAACGACCACAAATAACCAAAACAATCCTTAGCAAAAGAAATAAAGCAGGAGATATCACACTTCCAGACTTCAAACTTTACTATAAGGCTATAGCCATCAAAACAGCCTGGTATTGGTACAAAAACAGGCATATAGACCAATGGAACAGGATAGAGATTCTGGAAGCAAAGCCTCAATTTCTCATTCAACTAATCTTTAACAAGGCCTTCAACAACAACCACTGGGGAGAGGAGAACTTATTCAGTATATGGTGCTGGGAAAACTGGCTGATCACATGCAGAAGATTGAAACAGGACACCTACCTATCACCACACACAAAAATTAACTCTAAATGGATAAAAGACCTAAACATAAAATCTCAAACTATAAGAATCTTAGAAAATGCAGGAGATTCCCTTATGGAAATTGGAACTGGCAACCAGTTCCTGATCAAAACCCTAAGTGCCCATACCATAAAAAATAAGATAGACAAGTGGGACCTCATCAAACTGACAAGCTTCTGCAAAGCAAAGGAAACCATCAAGAAAGCAGGGAGACAGCCCACAGAATGGGAAAAAATATTTGCCAACTGCATATCTGACAAAGGTCTAACATCTAGGCCCTACAAGGAACTCAAGTGCACTTAAAGAAAAAAAAAAACAGCCCCATTAAAAAGTGGGCAAAAGACTTGAATAGACACTTCTCAAAAGAAGATATATGGGCAGCCAACAGACACATGAAAAACTGCTCAGCCTCACTCATCATCAGAGAAATGCAAATCAAAACCACATTGAGATACCACCTAATCCCAATAAGAATGGCCATCATTAATAAAACAAACAACAACAGATGCTGGTGAGGATGCTGAGAAAAAGGAACGCTTCTACACTTCTGGTGGAAATGCAAACAAGTGCAACCTCTTTGGAAGACAGTGTGGCAGTTTCTGAAAGAACTAGAATTGACCCTCCATGTGACCTAGCAATCCCCCTTCTGGGAATACATCTGGAGGAACTCAAATCACTCTATAAAAAAGACACCAGCACACACATGTTTGTTGCAGCTCTATTCACAATAGCAAAAACATGGAACCAACCATGCTGTCCATCGAAACTGGACTGGATAAAAAAAATGTGGTACATATACACAATGGAATATTATGCAGCCATAAATAAGGACAAAACATATGAACTTAGTAGCAACTTGGATGGATTTAGAGTAATCATACTCAGTGATCTATCACAGAAACAAAGAACAGAGTACTATATGTTCTCATTCATAATCAGACCTTGAACAATTATCATAATACTATTAGAAAGGGATTGGCAGTAGTAGGAAACTGCCAGGGAGGGGGAATGTGATTGGCAGTTGAGGAAAACTGGCCAGGGAGGGAGGGGCACACCTCAATAACAAGGGTACCTGCATAATGAAAATTTGTATACCTAACCTTGAATTGTACCCCAAATCTTTAAAATTAAAAAAATAAAAATTCATGCATACATACATACATACATACAACAGATGCTGGCAAGGATACAGAAAAAAAGGAAAGCTTCTATATTGCTGGTGGGAATGCATACTAGTGCAACCTGTTTGGAAAAGAGAGTGGTGATTTCGAAAAGAACCAGACATTGACCTTCCATATGACCCAGAAATTCTTCTACTGGGAATATATCCAGAGTAACTCAAATAATTCTACAAAAAAAGATACCTGCACATGCATTTTTATTGCAGCATTATTCACAATAGCAAAAACATGGAACCAACCATGTTGCCTATCGAACCTGGATTAAAAAAATATGGTGCATATACCCAATGGAATATTGTACAGCCATGAAAAAGACAAACATATGGATTTTGCAGCAACTTGGATGGATTTAGAGTCTAACATACTCAGTGATCTATCACAGAAACAAAGAACAGAGTACCACGTGTTCCCACTCATAAGCAGACCCTGGAAAAATTACCATAATGCTGTAAGAAAGGGATTGGCAGTAACAGGATACTGTTGGGGTGGGAGTGGTAGGGATACATCACCAATAAGAGTACCTGATCTCAAGCCAGGCAAAGTTGGGACAAAAGAGAGGTCCTGCATGGTGACCACTTGTATACCTAACCCTGAATTGAACTCCATATCTTTAAAAAAAAAAAAAAAATTTTTTAAAGAAAATCAAAGAGCCAGGCTCAGTGGCTCAGCCTGTAATCCAGCACCTTTGGGAGGCTGAGGTGAGTGGATTGCCTGAGCCCGCAGGTTCGAAACCCGCCTGGGCAGCGAGACCTCATCTCTACAATAAATCAAAAAATCAGCCGGGCGTGATAGCACACGCCTGTAATTCCGGCTACTTGGAAGGCTGAAGCGGAAGGATCGCCGGAGCCCAGCAGGTCAAGGCTGCGGTGGCCGGGAGCGCCCACTGCACTCCAGTCTGGGAGAGAGAGTGAGACTCCAACTCAAAAAAAAAAAAAAAAAAGAAAGAAAATCAAAGAACAGCATGAATATGCATGGTATTTATATTTTATTGATTATAGTGATTATGAAAAGACTTTACTTTTTAATTGTAAAGATAAGGGGTACAAGTCAGGATTAGGTATGTAAGTAGCTTATGTGAAGGTAAAGTTTGAGCCCCCAACTTGTCTTCAGTCTCCCTGGTTTAGGGTCAGGTACTCTTAGTGATGTTATATGCCTCCCTCTTTCCCTGGCAGTATCTTGCTACTGCCAATCCCTCTCCTGTAGTATTGTGATAAATGTTCAGGACCCACTTATACATGAGAATGTGTGGCATTCAGTTCTTTGTTTCTGTGACAGATCTCTGAGTAAGATGGACTCTAAATTTATTCAAGTTGCTGTGAATCTGTAGTTTTGTCCTTCTTTAGGACTGCAATGCCTTGTTCATGACATCACTTTTTGGCAGCACATACATTTGTGAGCAGCTGTTTTGTTTTCAATTATGAAGCACACAAAGAACAAAATTCAAACCAACATTTCTGACGAGCACCATGAGAACTCACTAAGAATAGTGACCACTTCCATCAAACCAGCCACTGATAGATTAGTTTTACAAAAACAAGGTCAGTTTTCCCACTGGTTTTATATTGTTCTTGTTTTTCTAAACTTTATAATAAAATTGTTTAAAAAATATGTCTTATTATGAATAGACACTATATTACATAATTTATGTGTATCCCAAGACAATTCCTCTTTATTTGATATGGACCAGGGAAGCCAAAAACTTGGACACCCCTGCCCTATAGCTAATAATTCAAGAAAGAGAGAAGCAAGGAAGAAGACACCATGCACTTTATGATCTGACCTTCGAAGTTCACCCCATCACCTCTGAACTCCACTGGTCACACAGACAAACCTACCCTCATATGGTAGGAGAGGGGACTGTACCTGGTTACAGATACCGGGCAGTGGGTCTGAGGCCATACTAGAGGCTGGTTCTATGCTAGTCCACGTGGACTAGCCTTTCCATGCTGAGAAACATCTCGAGGCCTCACTGGCATATGGAAGCTGCTAGGTTCTCTCTCTCCCTCACAGCTAGGTTCATGGCAGAGATTCCTACAACAAAGACAGATTAATGAGAGAAAGTCATATGCATCTATTCAATGTAAGTATTACACAATACGGAAATGACCCAAAGAAACAGGAAATCTGTGCATTTTCACGAGCAGCCAGGCAGAAGGATGGTTGGCAGACAAAAGAGGGGGACCTGGGAGTCAAACTGGGAGGAACTTGGCAAGGTCTGTTTGCTTAGATTCTTTTTTGTATCTCTGTGTCTTCATTTCTTCCTTCCAAGTATATCCCTCTGTAATGAAGTTCGTCTAGCCTACTCTGGAGGAAGGTCAGATAATTCTTTAATGGTCTATTTTAGGGGAGCATGGCAGGAGAAGGTTAGAGAGGCTTTCCTGCTTTTGTTGTTTTCTCAAATGCCAAGGTGTTATATTTTGGGATAATGTATCCTATCAAAAACCCATACTTTATTATACTGCATGATGGATAAGAATGCTTCATGCTTTCAAGAAGGTGACTGAATTTTTGTCAAGCTTGCATTTTTAAGAAGACAGCTTTGGCAGTAGGGCTAGGGTTAGGGTTAGAGCTAGGGCTAGATGTTAGAGATTGGGCTAATATGGTCCCCTATAACCTTTCAGGTGCCACAGACTATGGCACAAACTTCTAGCCTGGCCTGCCCCACATGTGTCCCCAGCCTTTCTGTTCATGTTTTCCATCTCCAGCTACTGTAACATTCCTATTATTCCCAGGACAGTCCTGGCTTTCTTCAGGTCATGCCCTCAATGCCTTTCTCTGTCACAAGGTCACATTTTCTAGGAAACCTTCCCCAAGTCCTGAGAAAAAGCAAATAACTATTCCTTGTGTTTCCACAGCACTGTGTTTCTCTCTGTCACAGTATTTATCATGCTTCTCCTTCAATAATTTGATTATGCTTCTCTCCCCAGATAATTTATGATAGCAGGGATCAAGACCTCACCCCATCACCAGGACATCTGAGCACTTAACAGACGCTTTTGAATTGATTAATAGACTTCTTTTAATTAGTTGCCTTTCAAATAAGCTAGTGAAAGCCAACAGAGTAACAGGGACTCTGCTGGATCCTAAGTCATACAGTGGTGATGGGTAAGGTTAGTGCTTGTCCTCAGGATGCTCAGGGAGGATCTTTAGACGGCACTTCTCCAATGGCCAGATCCTTATTCCCTCTCCCCCACTGCATTTTCTATTTTCCTACCACCTTTGTATCCCTTTCCAACTTTCCATTCCCCTTTGACTCTTCCCTAAGCATCCATTGCACACTGACCATTGCTGAGTCCCTCTGATACAGAGATGATACAGAGATATCATGGTCAGTCAGCCAACCCAGGCCCAGATCTGTTTATGGTCTGTATGTTGCCGTCAATGCCATGTGTACGTGAAAATCTGTTCCTACTTTGCAAATATCACTTAGGAAAAATTGAAGGAAAAAATAAGTATTCTCATGGCTGCATGGCTTGAAACTTTTGTCTTTCCTGTCCTTACTCTCAAGTGAGTCCAATGATCAATTCATTTTTTGCCTTTTAAAGTGTTGATTAGAGCAGCAGTGTGAGTAAAGATGATATAACTACTTAGATTATAAGTTCCATGACAGCAGAAAATCTTGTCTCTTTTTCTTGATACATTCACAGCTCCTAGAATATTGCCTAGCACATTTGATGCTCATTAATATTTGTTAAATATGTTCCTTGATGCTATGATTTCTTTTCTTTTCATGCTAAGTTTAGAAATGACCTGAATTTATACCAAGCATGGTGGCTCACACCTGTAATCCCAGCACTTTGGGAGGCTGAGGCAGGAGGATTGCTTGAGCTCTGGAGTTTGAAAACAGTCTGGACAACATGTAAGACTTCATTTCTCTAAAAAAAATTAGTCAGATGTGGTGGCACGTGCCTGTAGTACCAGCTATTCCAGAGGCTGAAGAGGGAGGATCACCTGACCTCAGGAGGTCAAGGCTGTGGTGAGCTGTGACTATGCCACTACACTCCAGCCTGGTCAACAGAGTGAGACTTCAACACTAACATGAAATGAAATGAAATGAAATGAAATGAAATGAATGAATGAAATGAAATGAAATGAAATGAAATGAAATACCTAAACTCTTTCCCATTGCAAATGGCTATGTGGCCTCTGTCAAGTCACTAAGTCTTAATTATTATTTTTTTTTTATTTTATTTTTTGTTTGGTTTTTTTTTTGAGTTGGAGTCTCACTCGGTCGCCCAAACTGGAGTGCAGTGGCCGCTCCCGGCCACCACAGCCTCAACCTGCTGGGCTCTGGCGATCCTTCCGCCTCAGCCTTCCAAGTAGCTGGAATTACAGGCATGTGCTACCATGCCTGGCTGATTTTTTGATTTATTGTAGAGATGAGGTCTCGCTGCCCAGGCGGGTCTCGAACCCGCGGGCTCAGGCAATCCACTCACCTCAGCCTCCCAAAGGTGCGGGATTACAGGCTGAGCCTATTTTTTTTATAAAATAGGAATATCATTAGCATCCCCCTTGCACGGAGATGCTTTGAGTATCAGACATAGTGCACATGAGCATATAGCTCTGTATCTTTCCCGACTACAAACTGAATAAATGGTTTGGTGCTGAATCCAGAGTCTAATAATCTCTTATTCTTTGAACACATAGGTTTGAAAAATGCTTATCTCTGATTATCCATAATATACCAAAGAGACTGATTTTCTTTAAAGTCAGGCTCTCAATGACTGTGAAACGCTCACAGGATGTATTGAATCAAAATTGAATAAGCACTTATAATGTGCCAGTTATTATGAGAGGCACTAGAAATATAAAGAAAAACTAAGATACCATTCTTTATCTAAAGAACTTTACTATCTGATAAGATAAATACACAGTATAATGGAAAACGACAGAAAAAAATGTGAGATAGAAAAGAGGCAAAAGGCACGCTTAGGAAAAGTGCCCAACCTGGCCTGAGGAGGGAGGAGTTCAAGGAGGTTTTCCAGAGGATGTTAGTTACAAAGAAGTGATGGGAGGTGTTCTGAATGAAAAGGATAGGATGGGCAAAAGAACAAGAAGCAGACGTGATGTGACCAAGCAAAAGTGTGCAGGTGACATGTTTTGATTGGGATGTGGAAGGAGAAACAAAATCAAGTCAAGAGCAGAAGCTTGGAATACTATTCAGCCACCAAAAAGAATGAAATCATGTCTTTTGCAGCAACTTGGATGGAACTGGAGAGCATCAGCCTAAGCAAACTAACTCAGGAACAGAAAACCAAACACTGCATGCTCTCACTTAGAAGTGAGAACATAAAGAGGATCTCATAATGGACACTGGAGACTCAGAAGGGGGTGGGGAGACGGTGTGGAGGGACAAAAAAAATCTCCTGTCAGATACAATGTTCACAGGTGGGGGTGGTGGATTCTGTTAAAGGCCAGACCCCCCCCCAAAAAAAAACTACTGAAATAAATAGTAATAATAATAAAGATCCAAAGCAAAAGGGCATAAGCTGCATGATGGTGAGTAGAAGTCAGGTCAGAGAGGGCTTGCAGGCCATGCTGTGGGTTGTGTCTCTATAGCTCACAGATAATCCATGGATCACATTAAGGAAGGGGATATTATCACTAGCTTTGTACTCTAGAAAGGTCACTCTGGGGGATGAAACTGAAAGAAGGTCCAGCAGGGGCTCATAGTCTTTGGTCTGTATAACAATTACTTGTGTTTCTGCTTTCTTAGGTCTGGCTGGGTCCAAGCATGGAGGAGGCCCCCAGGAGACTGGGATGCAAATAACCTGTGGTTTATACTTTGGAAAACAGGAAAATCATTTAAAAGAAAAGACAAATCATTGTAGTACGCCAAGGGGCAAATTGTGAGGGTATGCACCAAAGCAGACCCTTGTGAGACTGGACAAAGTAGCTGAACTTGAACGATTCGAAGGAGAAGCTGGGGATTGGTTAGATGTTTAGAAAGGAGGAGAGAAGAGACAGAGGCCCAGGTTCCAAGGCTAGGCAGCTGTCCAGACATTCCATGAGACAGGAAATCAGGGGACAAGGCAGGGTTGGAAAGAACTCTGATAACTTCTGTCTCATGTACTGAAGATGAGGTGCTTTGCAATATCCCTTGGGAGCTGTCCAGCTGGAGTTTGAGGGGTCCAATAACATCACCCCTCTTTCCTGACTGCATTGCAATTAACTGAGAGACAGTCATAGGAATCTAAGAGTTTGAGAAAATATCACCTTTGTTATCCTAGCCAGCTCTGAAGACACGGCTTGGTTATTCCCTACTACTACAACACAGCATTGGGCAGATCTACCCACCTACTTAAAAAGGACAGGGCAGACTACGTGCTTCCTGCAGGCAGATGGATTCCAACAAGAAGATGCTGCTCTGGAAGGACCCAGCCTCTTTCTCCAAACTTACCATGCAGATAGGCCCTCTCACCATCTTGGAAAAGTAGCCTGTAAAGGAGACAGAAAAGGCTAGAACTGTGGATCTAATGGAAGATGCTTCCACAGTGGAGAAACATCAGGATTAGGGAAAAAGCTTTTCTGCCCCTCAGAGGGCACTCAGACATGCACAGAAGGCACAAGCAGGCATTCTATGACAACAGCACCACTAGGAGCTATTCAAAGGCTGCCTTGATGAAGAACGTGTAAGATGAGGTGCAAGAAACAAGTGTGTATTAGCTTCCTGTTGCTGCCATAACAAGTTGCCTCACACTTAGTTGCTTAGACAACACGATACATCATCTTATAGTTCTGGAAGTCGCAAGCACAACACACTCTCCCTGGGCCCAGTTCAAGGTGTCCCCAGGGTTGACTTCCTCTCTGGAGATTCTAGAGCAGAGGCTTTCTTGCATTTCCTGACTTCTAGAGGCTACCCGCACTCCTTGGCTCATGGCCGTCTCCCTCATGTCAAAGCAGTCATGGCCAGTCAAGTCCTCCTCACAGTGCATTACCTTGACCTCCACTTCTGCCTCCTTTTCCACTTCTAATGATTGTGACTGTAGTGGGCTCACCCAAATAATCCTGTAAAATGTTCTTTTTTTAAATCCAATGGATTAGCAACTTTAATTCCTTTGCCACATAACCTAACCTATTTTCAGTCTCCAGAGCTTTGGACATGGACATGTCTGGGGACAGCGCGGAGGGAGGCAATGTCCTGCCTAACATAAGACACTTATCTAAAACATGAGGAGCACTCTCCTCTATAGAATTCCTAGGACAATGTTTGGTTGCATTTCTCAGTGAAGAAAACAACTGGGTTACCAGGAAAAATGTCACTAAAAGCATGACCACTTAACTCACATGTTACCTCGGGAGTCAGAGACACAACAGACATTTCTGAAGTCACAGACATGCTGATGATACCTTAAAAACTCTGGAAAAAGATGCATTGTAATTCTTTTTTGATAAAATGGTATGCCACAGGAATGCACCCCATTTGCTTCAACAAACAAGTAAACAAGAAACAAGTTAAAAGAAATGAAAAATACATATAATCAGAATCTCATCTCCAAACTGTCAATGCTGCCTGTTGCCAGCAGAAGTCGAGAGCATGGAACAGATCTGAAGCTGCCGCTACTCCTGTTAAACATGCACCTGACCAGCTCTGGCCGCCACCTCATGCAAGGAAGATCATTCTGTCTTCAGTCAGTTCCTATACGGTATGAGTGAAGGTCCATTCCACTGGTTCAGGTCTTCTTTATTGCTTAGTGACCTTTGAGCCTCAACACATTTACTGGGACTCCCATTCTTGGCTTTCCACTGTGTAAGCTCATGAATTTCCCACAGGGAATTTGACATCACACCTTGGGCACAACTCCCTGTCTTCTGTCTTCCGACTAAAGGGTAACGTCCATGAATTCTGTCCCCCAGAAAGCAAATGAGAAACTGGACAAAATAATCACAAGAAAAACCAACTATGTATTCATGCTTCTCATGAACACAGACACAAAACATCTTTAGTGAAACATAATCAAACTGAGTCCTGGAATGTATCATTAAAATGGGATGAGTTCTAACTGGTCACAGCACAAAATCCAACTAATGTCATGGACCATATCAGCAGAATAAAGGACAAAAATCACAGAATCATCTCACTAGCTGCAGAAAAAATATTTAGGGGGAAAAAAAAGCCCACCCCAACTGCTACTGCGTGTTATAGACTGAATGTTTGCATCTCCTCAAAATTCATATGTTGACCTTAATCTCCAATGTGAGAGACTTGGAGATGGGGCCTCTGGGTGGTGAATAGGTTATCAAGGGGAATCTTCATGAGTAAAATTATAGTAGTCCCTCTTATCCACAATTTCACTTTCTGTAGTTTTAGTTACCTGCAGTACAGTACAATAAGGTATTTTGGGAGAAAGACAGCATTCATGTAACTCTTATTGCAGTATATTGTTATAATTATTTATCATTAGTTATTATTGTTGTTCCTCTTTTACTGGTCTAATATATAAATTCAACTTTATCATAAGTATATATGTATAGGAAAAATCATAGTGTATATGGGGTTTAGTATTATCCACAGTTTCAGAATCCAGTGAGCTCTTGGAATATAATCCCTGTGGATAAGGTGTGGGGGAGAGACGACTACCAGAGTGCTCTTCTAAGACAGACCTCAGAGGCACCCTTATCCCTCTCACCACATGAGGTTACAGTGCAAAGACCACCATCTCCAAACCAGGTAGCAGGCCCTCACCAGACACAAAATCTGCTGGCACTTTGATCTTGAACTTCCTATCCCCCATAACTGTGAGAAATGAATTTCTATTGTTTGTAAGCCACTCAATTCATAATATTTTATTATACCAGCCCAAAAGGACTAAGACACTTCATAGATATAAAAAACTAACTCAAAACTGATCATGGACTTAAGTGTAACAGGTAAACTAGGAAGTTTCCAGGAGAAAACACAGGAGGAAAGTCCTCATAGCCTTACATTAGTCACAGAGTTCTTAGAGAGGCACAAAAATTGTGATCCATAAAAACAATCTAGTAAATTGGACTTTCTCAAAATTTAACATTTTTTGTGCCTTATTAAAATTAAGAACATTTATGCATCAATTTTGGAAATAAAGAGGACAAGTCAAAGGGTAGAGAAAATATTTGTAAATCATATGTCTGATAAAGGGCTTATACCCAAAAATATATTTTAGAAAATACATACAATGTAATAAAAACAACATCCCAATTTTTAAAAATAGGTGAAAGATTTTAAGTAATGTCTTCAAAGAAAACGTACACATGATTAATTCAGCAGATGAAAAGATACTCATTTGTTATTAAGAAAATGCAAATAAGAACCTGAATGACATACCACTGTACATCGCCTAGAATTGCCATAATCAAAAAGACAATACCAAGTGTTGCCAAGGATGTGGAGAAATGAGAATCTTCAGCATAGTCAGTGGATTATAAAATGGCACATCCTCTTTATCAAATGCTTGATAGCTTCTTAAAAATGTACTCCCAAACTTGCTATATAATATAGCAATTCAATTCCTAGGAATATGTGCAAGAGAAATGAAAACATGCCCACAAAAAGACATGTAGGTGAATGAGAGAAAAGACAAACCAGCAGTTGCCTAGAGTGAGGGGTGGGAGCAGGCTGATGATTAACTGTAACTGAACACAAGGAAGCGTTTAGAGCTAAAGAAAATGTTCTAAAACTGGAATGTTGTGATGATTGCTCTGCTGTACCAGTTTACTATAAATCGTTGCATTGTATACAATGGGTGGATTTTATGGTATATAAATTATACCTCCATAAAGCTGTTAATTAAAAAAATGACATTGCGTTAGAAGGTATCTGGTCATAAACTACTTGGTAAATAATAGGTCCACTCATTAGAAGAATATCCTCAGAACTTAAAATCTCTGACCTCCAATTCTTAGTCTCTTTTCATCTGGTCCCAATCAAGATAATGGAGAGGGAATCTAGTTTCCTCTACATATGAACACATCTTAAATGTGGAAGAAAAAGAAAAACCGAGTCAGCTCTCACATGAGCCAAACTTGTTAGTCCATCTCTAAAAGTGAGTCATGAAGGCAACGTTTTCCTTGCTTATGAAAATGTTTGAGGAA
Source organism: Cephalopachus bancanus (assembly GCA_027257055.1). NCBI lineage: Eukaryota > Metazoa > Chordata > Mammalia > Primates > Tarsiidae > Cephalopachus > Cephalopachus bancanus. The sequence goes on from JAPVLO010000255.1 coordinate 2,498,621, forward strand.
AAACTATGTGCTTGGTTGAGCATAATTGACCACAATAATTACAGTGCATGAGAATTTGTGTTGTATTTATAAGACTGCTAGGTTTGGTGGTGGGGTCAGAGAGACTCAGTGCTTGAAATCTAAGTCTTTCATCCACAAAAAGCCATGCACTTTTTTTTAATGATCCAAACTGGCAATTATAGGTTGTAGAAATATTTGTGCTTGTTCAGATGTTCCATAACCAATAATTTGAAGATGTCCATTTTCCAAGTAGATTCAGTACTGAGGAAAGTGTTGGATTATCAAATTTGAGAGCTGCATGTATCTTTGTGAGTCACCACATCTCTAGCAATGGGGTAAGGACGGGGCCGTCTTTTAAGGGAGACCAAGTCTGTCCAGAAGTTAATCAGGAAGAGAGTATGATTCAGGTTGTTGGAAGGGCGAAAAAGTGCCGCCACTTGCTACTTAAAGTCCATCCCTAAATCCTAATTGAGCAGCTGTTAGACTAAATACAGGCCACCAATTTGATTTCAAAACAACAACAATAGCACAGGAGATCCCATGAGTTCCCACGGAGCAACAGTCACATCTCTTAAGCATCTACTGTAAAAGTTGTTGATGTCATTTTTTTTTCATAATCAATAAGGTGCAAAGCCATTATTTCAACCCAGAGTAGGGCACAGGATCAGGTATATAAAAACATTTACTCTGCTTAGCATCTTCTAGATGTCACAATATCAAGGTTAAAAGAGCAGCCTCCTAGTCTGACAACCTACAGTCATTCTGAGACAAGAGCATTACGATTAAGTTTATTGTATAGATTATGACAGTAACAGCAGGTAGTCCTTACCTATGATAACTTCCCATGTACTTAAAATTTTATTTCTGTCTCTTGATATGAGCCAAAAGCATAAAGACAAGCATTTAACTATACATTGAGATCACCTGGCAGCTGTGGCAGTGTTAGATTAGAAGAATCATCTCCTAATCGCTGGTGAGAAGAGCTTGAGAAAATGGAAACCCCTTCCTTTCTGGTCCTTTGGCTCCGATCAGAACCACACCTGAGCAACTAGAGAAGCCTCACTCACATTTAATACAGCAGAGCTCCAAGTTCACTGAAATTTTTCTGAACTTGAGCTCAGCTGCTATCCCCATCCTGTCTGTTGTCAAGTGAAGTCAGCTCCAATTGGCCCCTGAAGCCACAGCCCTACATACCATGCAGAACCAGGCACAGCCCCGGCACGAGGTGGATCAGAGGCCCGTGGTTCAGCTGAGCTTTGCTTCCTGAATATAAACCATGACACCTGCTTTTCCATCAGAGTTTGAGATTCTGTGTTGCACTGACCTCTGGGAATTGCTCTTCTACTAAGCCAGAGCTCACCTGCTCAAAACCTCATCTCCCAGCACGTGCGAATTCTACTGACAGCAGGCATCTTGCATGCTTTCCTCCTGTGCTCAGCCGTTCGGCCTTGTCTAATATTTCAGAATGATCCTGCTGCTACTTCTTCGAGCCCCCTATTCCTGGCATCTGCCCATTGACCCCATCATCTGTGGCTGTGCCATGTCAGGACAGGAACCACGGTCACTGTGACAAGGAATTGCAGTCTCCTGTTGCACCTTGGCCCTCCACAGAACCAGTGATTTGACCATGTGAGGCTTTAATTTGAATTGACACCCCATCATCTCATGTGTTGGGGCCCTCCCCTCTGCTAGGTGCTCTCTTGAAGGTTACTGCCTGCACCTAACTCTCCATATTCACAACTACTCCCCACCCCTACCCCAAGATGGGTTTTGCTTTCAAACCAGACCTGAGGAAGAGTTAGCAATAAAGGAAGCAACTGACCCTGAGAATTTACCCTCTGAAGCAAGAACTCAAGGTTTTTTTCTAACCTATGAATCATGTTTAAGATGACAATATTCTTTGAAGCTATTTTCCTTGAAACACCAGTAAGAAGCATTTCCTATCCTCCTCACAGGGGCTTTGAGTAAGTTGATGCTGCTTCTGGAATACTTCAAAGGAAGTATAAATGCATGGAGCACGTCAGAGTCTCTCTCCAAGTTGTTCATTCCCAAGCATCTGGACCATTGCTGTCCCATAGAAACAGGATGGGAGCCACATATGAGTCTTAGTTTTCTAGTCGCACCATTTAACAAGGTGAAAAGAAAAAGACAAAATGAACTGCGATAACACATTTAATATAGTCAATGTTATCCAACACATTATCACTCCTCTGTCTTTGAAATCCAGATGTACTTCACGCTTACAGTACATCTCAGTTCAGTCAAGGCACAAGTGTCCAGTAGCCGCGTGCAGTTGGGACTATCACAGTGGATGGCACAGTCTGTGTTCAGTGAGCGAAAGCCACACAGAATTAAGCTACAGATTTGGAATGATTTGTTTGAATTGTTTAACTTGGTAAATGACTGAATGTAGTCCAATGGCCATGCCATTCATTAGATTTTGTTTAGAGGAAAGGAAGCTATTGACCTGAAATAATGTTTTGAATCGTCAAAACTTTCAAAATCATACAACTGATAGACTTGGTTCAGTGATCTTGTTAGGTCTTGCCCAAATGTGAAAGGTTTTCCGTTACAGCAAATTTGGCTATGAGAATTTTATGTCACAGTCAGGTAAGGGTTTTAGTACTGAACTGTCCCACTTTTTGAACAGAGCTCTCTCAAATCCACCAAAATGACTTATGACGAGAATCTTTATACCAGCATCAGAAAACAAGCTAGCAATGCTCTAAGAGTCCATTGTTTGCGTATCTTGTGACATGTCTGTGGTGACACTTTGCCCTGGGCCAAGATCAGAGACACAGACATGGAGCCTCAAGGACTGGTCTACATTCTCCTGATAATTAACTTTGCACACACAAAGTTCTTGACCATGGGAAGAGAAGCCTTCCTCCCTTGAGAAAGAATATCTAGTCTCATCCTGTTTCAGAATGTTTTGCTTCAATGTAAACAAACTAAAGAGCTGAAAAATGAGGTGCAAATATGCTCTCTTCAGAGTAAACAGCCAAGCCAGTTAGGATATGATTTTCCTGGAATGTGTTGTGAATTCCAAAGGCAGGCACACACTTGTCAAGGAACAAACCGTCCTCTGACGGACAGAGCCTGAAGACTTAGTTGGATACATTTGTGCATTAACTTCCACAAATCCAACCATGTGTTTACATTTCTCATAATGTTTTTATGTATACAAATATTTTCCAGATCTTAATTAACAAAAAAGCAAGGCACAGCAAGTATTTGTTTCAACAAACTTGACTCTGAGGACCATTAGAGCCAACCTTTTGGTAGCATCATTGAATATTCCATCACTTTCTGTATTTCTGACTCCTATCTTGCTTTTTGCTTTTGCTTTTATAACAAGAGAGGCCCAATATAATGACTAAAGAAAAGAAGATTCCTATACTCTTCAGTATCTTAGTGCAATTTTTAAAAAGTGTGGTTTATTAGCTACCAAACTCCCAGCCAGGTTCCTGATAATCCTCACTGAAAGGGGCATCATTGCTGTTACCCTTTGAACCTTTTTCAAGACTGGGACTGGGGTGAGGCCAGTGAGGCCATCAACTCAAGGACAAAATTTGGGGAGACACCAAAAAATCTCAATAATCAAGGCAAATAACATTTTAATGCAATACTTCCAAAAAATCAAAATTAAGGCCAAAAAAAAAAAATATATGATGAACAAAATAATGAGCTTTTAAATAAAGACAACACCTGACCCTGCATTAGTATGACTCTGCCCTCTGACTTTCTCTGGTCCTGGAAGGAAGTGTGAGTGTTCCTGAGTGTTCTGGAGAGGAGGAACCTAGTGTGCTCATCCTTTAGTGCAGGTCACCTGCTCTGCTCCTCCAAGGCTGTGAGTGCCACCCTGGTGGCCCCCATGAGGCGGGGGGGCCTACCTCTAGCCAGAGCTGCCAGTGGATCTGAAATATAGCCATGCTTTGCCTAACGACGGGGATGCTTTTTGAGAAATGTGCCATTAGGCGATTTCCTCATGATGTGAGTGAACATCAGTGTGCACTCACACGAACCTAGATGGTGCAGCCGACTACACACCTGGGCTGTATGGCTGACCTGTTGCTTCTAAGCTGCAAACCAACGCAGCATGTGATTGTCCTATAGGCAACTGTAACACAGTGGGAAGTATTTGTGTATCTAACCAAGCATAGAAGAGGTGCAGTAAAAATATGGTATAAAAGATTTTTTTTTGTTTTTTGAGTTGGAGTCTCACACTGTCGCCCAGACTGGAGTGTAGTGGCCACTCCCGGCCACCGCAGCCTCGACCTGCTGGGCTCCGGCGATCCTTCCGCCTCAGCCTTCCGAGTAGCCGGAATTACAGGCACGCGCTACCACGCCCGGCCGATTTTTTGATTTATTGTAGAGATGAGGTCTCGCTGCCCAGGCGGGTCTCGAACCCGCGGGCTCAGGCAATCCACTCACCTCAGCCTCCCAAAGGCATGGGATTGCAGACTGAGCCACCGAGCCCGGCTATAAAAGATTTTTAAAATGTAGGCAGTGCACTGTGGTTCATGCCTGTAATCGCTATACGTGGAAGGCTGAAGAAGGAGAACTGCTTGAGCCCAGGAGCTTAGGCAACATAGTGAGACTTCATCTCTGCAAAAAATGAAATAAAATAATTAGCCAAGTGTGGTGGTGCATGCCTGTAGTCCCCAGCTACTCAGGAGGCTAAGGCAAGAAGATCTCCTGAGCCCAGGAGGTAGAGGCTGCACAATGAGCTGTGATCATGCCACTGGACGCCAGCATGGGTGACAGAGTGAGACTCCAACTCAAAGACAAAAAAGAGAGAGATAAAAAATGGTTTACCTGTGCAGAGCACTTACCTCGCAGGACTAGAAACAGCTCTGTTGAATTAATGAGTGAGTAGGGAGTGAATGGGAAGGCCCGGGCCATCACTGCACACCCCTGTAGACTTCACAAACGCTGCACACTTAGGCTACATATTTATTATCAAAGATATCTTTCTTTCTTCAATAATAAATTAACCTTAGCCTACTGCAACTTCTTTTACTTTATAAAGTTTTTACTTTTTAAATTTTTTGACTCTTTTGTAATGACACAGCTCAAAACACGTATTGTATAGCTGTACAAAAAAGTCTTTCTTTATATTCTTAAGCATTTTTTTATTTTTAAAATCAATTTTTAAAATCAATTTTTAAAAACTTTTTTGTTAAAAATAAAGACATAAATACACCCATAAGCCTAGGCCTCCACAGTATCACTGTCTCCACCTCCACATATGTCTCCTGGAAGGTCTTCAGGACAATGACATGCATGGGGCCGTCATCTCCTATAATAACCATGTCTCCTCCTGGAATCCCTCCAAAGGACCTGCCTAAGGCTGTTTTACAGTTAACACTTTTTTTTAATAAGTAGAAGGAGTACACCAAAATATAAGTGTACTCTAAGTGTAGTAAACACTAACTGTAATAAATACATAAACCAATAACATAGCCATTTATTACTGTTATCAAGTATGCATCCTGCATAGCATAATTGTATGTACTGTACCTTTTAGAGACCGGCAGTGAAGTAGGTTTGTTGAAACCAGCTTCAACACAAACACATGAGTATCCATTTCAGTACAACACTATCACGACTACAAGGCTGACACACAATCAGAATTTTTCAGCTCCACAATTGTCTACAGGACCGGTGTTGCATGTGTTGACCAAAATGTTGTGAGCTGGCATATGATTGTATCGGCACCTCACCTTGCCAACAGACCAGGTGTCATGTTCCTCTGTGGCAGTCTTGGTGTGAGGGTGATAGATTTCTCTCCAATTTGCCTGACTCTTGTGGGTATGTGTCTCTCAATAGATTCTGAATTCAGACAAGGGAAACAGAAAGGGTGGGTACCAAATCCTCTAACATCCAAGCACAGAATATTGGACTCCTGAACATCCTTCCCATCAGACAAATAGTCTCATGTTACAAAGATTATGTGCATCAATCACCCTTCCTCTTATACTTAGGATTATACTGGTAGGGCCATTCAAACGTGTTAAGTTTGCCTGAAACAAATATTATTTAACTTATTTTATTTTATTTTGACATTTCCTTTTGGATTTGCTTCTGTCTCATTCTGTAGTGAGTACTTGAAGAAAAATTGGGCATATTTTAGTTAGACCCTAAATGATCTTAGGCCTGCTTGTGACCTTCAGAGAAAGTCCATCACTACCACTAATTATCAGTCTATTGACTTCCAAGCATAATACAATATGAATTGCATCAGACTCTGTCTGCAATTGGCTTGTCATCTGAAGCAGACTAAATCAACTACTACAGAGTAGTAAAGGACATAAAAATGAAATAAGCATTGACTAATTAATTCAGAACAGAGAGATATATTCTTAATAAAGAGAATGATTTCCATCACTATGCCTCCTGATTGTAGTCTTTACTACAAGAGGTAGAAATAAGATGGGAACTGTGATAGTGGTGTCCCCAGAGAAGAGGGTCATGGTCCAACAATGGCATTATACAATAAAGAAAATCAAATGCACATAAAATAATAGGCTATATTTCTGAGAATTTTGAGGCCTGAAAAGAGGAGGAAAGAGACAGAGTCGAAGTGCTTTAACAGAGAAGAAGAAGAGTGACCTGAGTCAGGTAGTTGGAGAGCAGGAAGTTCTAGCACCAAGCTCCAAAAATAATTGACAATGAGGGACATGGACCTTAGTCTACCAGTAGCCACCTGCTCTCATGTGAGCCCTCTAGCCCTCACACACATCATCTTCATCACCAATTTGTTAATGCCTGGAGTTCCTCCACCTGAGAATAAAGGTATTACTCACAAATTGGAGGAAGAATCATTACATTCCAATATATACAACGATTACAGACAGAACTCTCTCACACTAAAGTGTCATCAGACCATCAGTCATCAAACTCTTCTCATTCTAATGAGGCAAGGACTGAAAGATTAAGTGAAAACATGTACTCTGTCTACTATCCTGAGTACCTAGCACAGCACCAGGAAATAGCATGTGATCAATACATGTTTTTGCATGAAGAAATGGAGATGGGGCAAGGTAGAGAAAGAGAGGGAGAGGGCTGCTTAAGGGGCAGGGCTGGTGGGGGAGGGTACTGTGAAGGAGCAGGGAAGCATGTGTGTGCACAGGTGTGTGAGGGAGTGTGGCCAACCCCACAGGTGTGCTGGGTATTTTGTTTATGTTTTTTCATTCAATTCTTGCAACAGTCACATATGTAAAACATTAAAACATTTTCTCAGCTGACCATAACAGAAAAACCAACAGACAGTAGCTTAAACAAACAGGGGATTATTCTTCTCATATAATAAGGTAGGTGGAGACTCCTGTTAGTTTAATGACTCCACGAGCTTGACACTTCTCTGAGTCTCTTGGCCCCAGTGTAGTTGCTGCAGCTCCCAACATTAGGACCATATTTGGAAGGGAAAATGAAGAAATGGAGAACATCAGTGTGTTTTTCTACCGTATCAGGAAAGTAAGAGTTTGAAAGTTCTCATCAGACTTGCACCTAGAATTCATTGGTTAGAAATGTGACAACTTCAGCCTGTAATTCCGCACCTTTGGGAGGCTGAGATGAGTGGATTGCCTGAGCCCGCGGGTTTGAGACCCGCCTGAGCAACTTGGTGAGACCTCATCTCTACAATAAATCAAAAAATTAGCTGGGCATGGTAGCGCGTGCCTGTAGTTCCAGCTACTTGAAGGCTGAGGTGGAAGGATTGCCGGAGCCCAGCAGGTCAAGGCTGCGGTGACTGGGAGCGGCCACTGCACTCCAGTCTGGGCGAGAGAGTGAGACTCCAACCCCCCCCCCAAAAAAATGTGACAACTTGTCCTCTTTTCAGCAAAAAGGTTCAGGGAAAAATGTATTTTTCTGAGTGATCTGACACGCTGAATGAAAGTTAGCTTGTGTTAGTCATGAAAAAAGAGGGTGAACAGTGTTTGAGTAGGTAACAGTTTTCTAATGCAATAATAACACATGTAACAGCTCAAAATGACATGTGTTTCTTATATTACAGCTCCTGGGGGTCTGGAGTTCGAGTATGGCTTGGCTGAGTCCTCTATTCAGGGTCTCACAAGGCTGTGAATAAGTGTCAGATGAGCTGCACTCTTTCCTGGAGCTGGGGTCCTCTTCCAAGCCCATGTGGTTGCTGATGGAATTCACTTCTGTGCTGCTGTATCACTGGTGCTCTTGGGTCCCGTGAACTGCCCACAGTTCCTGCCATGTGGCCCCCTTTAACCATTCACATCACAGCAGCTTGTTTCTTCAAGGGCAACAGCAGAATCACTATCTTTCTATCTCCCTCATCCTCCTCAGAGAGAGCTAGGTATCACAAAACAGAAACATAGGAGTGACAACCTTTACAACATAACATGATCCAACCAAGGGGTGGCATCTCATGGCCTTCACCACACTCCATTGGTTAGAAACAAGTCACGTGCAAGGAGAGAGGATCCTAAAAACACATGGATCATTGGGCATCATCCTGAGTGTGTTGGCCACAGAGACTAGCAATATGATGAAAAGCACAAAGGGATTTCATGAAGCTTAGAAGTCTGCTCAGGTCACAGGAGTAACGCGGCAACCCAGCACTATCTGAGAACTCTGGAGATCCCACCAGGTCATCACTCTCTAAAATATATTCCAAGACCTTGCTTCTACGAGGTAATAGCTGGTGTGTTTGGAGGGAAACACTTTGGTAGTCAAATAGTTTGGGGGAATGGTAGAACACCTAAACTTAAACAGATTTCTCTTAATAAAGGACTCTTCAGAGCTTTTATCGTAAATCTCAGAAAAGAGAGAGGAAAGGTTGCAGCCTTCCCAAATTAATCTGCTGCTGGAACATTTTTGTTCATAATAATAATGATAATTATAACTAACAACCATTGAGCACATTCTCTCTCTCTCTCTCTCTCTCTCTCTCTCTATCCAGTCCCTTGGTTGGATCATGTTATGTTGTAACGGTGATAGGTTGTCACTCCCGGGATTCTGTTTTGTTATATGAGACAAGGCTCCATCTTAGCAAATGGAGAGAGAGGTGAGATTGAGAGAAAGGGAGAGAAAAAGAGAGAAAGAGAGAGGATGAGATGAGATGAGTTGAGATTCTGAGAAGAGAAGAGATGAGATGAGATGAGATGAGATCTCACTATGTTACCCAGGCTGATCTTGAACTCCTGGGCTCAAGCAATCCTCCTGCTTGGTCTCCCAAAGTGCTGAAATTCTAGGTGTGAGCCACGATGCCCAGCCCAGCAAGCACATTCTATGCCACATCCTGTGCATTTTTCTAGACCCAGTGGTGAGCTGGGAATTCCGGGAGGGCTGCTAGGAGCCATGTGTGTGCACACATGCATGTAGTCATGTGTGTCGTTCAGGGACATGATATAGATGGAGCAGCTTCTCATCCCCACCGCTTACTTCCAAACCTCTCACATCCCCCACCAATGCCGGTTGCGAAGGGATCTGGAAGATGTCATGGCACTATTAAGAGAGGCGAAAGAAGGAGAAACTAGAAGCAGAGAGTGCAACAAGGTCCACCCATCTTCAGACATATGGAAAACCATTTCCATATCCACTCAGTGGCTCAGACCCAGGCCTGTGACTCCAGGCCTAACACCTTGCCAGTAGCGATGAGACTGATCCACTAATCATTTGTTAACGCCATTCATATCTAAAAGTTTATCTGGCAGTGGATGTGACAGATCAGAAACTGTAGCTTTTATGGCATTCGTCCATAGTTACCGAAATCACCTTACATTTCATTTTGCTGACATCTCCACTTTCCTCCTAACTGACTTTGGCTGGGGATCCATTCCCTGAGATTTGCTTTCTTAAAAAGAAAGCTTCAGGATGTTGTTTGCAGCAGCCAGGAAGTGGGTGTTGCCTCTACCCAAGGCCATTGGAGGGCTACAGCCAGCACCCTGGGAAGGGAACGCTTAGGAAAGAGACCTGGCATGGATCTCTCCAAGGCCATGTGACAACCAAGAATCCTCCAGAGTGGACAAGAGCAAATATTCCAGGAATGGCCCTGTGGTTGGCTGTTCGTTCCCACAAAGTCCTCAGGGAGTTTTTAAGGGACCTGCCCACTCTGTTTATGTAAAAGCTTCACTTGAATCCTTTGTTTCTTCATTTTCTACATTGACTGGTATCAAAGTGAAACATAATTGAGCAGCCAGCAGCATTGCAACTGAAATGAACCAAGATGTAACCAATTCATGAATAAAGCTGTTACTTAATATTTTACATGCACAAAAATTATTTTTAGTTATTGAAAATAAGCAAAGAAATACTCAGAAAACCTCAAAAGAAAACCTTTCACAGACATGCAGGGTCCTAATAACAATTTACAATACTAATCTGACCTATTTTTTAAATTTGTTTTGACATGAGCTCGCTCAAGATCATATTGTCTTTTATTACTACATTTGCTTTGCACTGGACGGCTGGCCTTCTTCAGTTCACAGAAGAAATTTTCCTGCATGAAATGGTACAAACAAAGGTCAGAGATCTAGGGCTAGAGTGACAGCAGGAGGCCATGTTTCAGACGGTGAGGGGTCAATCACCACTGGTCACCAAAAAAAAAAAAAAACACAGAGAGTCATTGAGAATCGGTTTTCTGTTTTCCTGCAGGAAAAGGATTGTATTTTTCACATGTCCATTTCTACTTAAGGAAGAAGTAACACAAGTAGCAGATGGATTTTTCCAACAGCTGACATTACTTTGCTACTCTTCCCTGTCTCCATTTTAAAGCAGAAGGTTTTTTCCCTAACTGGTTAATTCTGGAGCTTCTGTCATGTCTTCTTTCTCACTATGAAAGGATTTCTTCCCAGCATGTGTTTATGTATTTTGAGGACTAGCCAGTATTCTAAACTTCAATATGCTCGCTTTTTTTCTTCTTTTTTTTTTAACCATCCATTAATGAGAATTATTCTCGAATAACTTTATTCACTAATGACAGCTCCAAAGAACAATATTCTGTTAAAGATTAGTGCAGCTTAATTTCAGTTAGTATAAAGGTTACGATTGAATTTGAAATGCTACTATAATAAGCCATTTTTAAAAAAGTAAAAGCCACAGGTTTTTTCTATTGGTAATGATATACAATGCTTGTTTATTTGCTAATACGAGCCATATTTCATGAAAGGGCTGGGTAATCAAACAGCAGTGAGACCTGAAAAGGATATGGACAGCTGGACCAGGTCAAGGGGAAGAGACAGAGCATTAATAAGAATTAAGAGAAAATATACAAGGGGAGGGAACCAAGGAAATGGAATGAATTTATTTAAAAATTGTGTATTTATTTGTACATATTTATACTCCCATCACCTTCAAAGGACTCTCCATTTTATTTAATACACCTTCTGAGACACTTTCCACTGCTCAAAACAGTTTTTGAACTCATCAACTTTGATGCCCTTTAGTGCTTCTACCAGTTTTTGTTCTGCCTCTTCCACATCAGCAAAACATGACCCTTTGAGGACTTTTTCCATCTTGAGAAACAAAATAAAGTCTCTTGAGATGAGGTGAATAGGGAGCACGGCAGTCATGCAGTTTTGGTCACAAACTGCTAAACACTCAGCGCAGTGTGGGCAAGTGTGCTCATAAATCACCCCTCATGAAATGGGCAAATGCCTTGAAAGAACCTCAGAAAAAATTTCCTTGGAGCAGAATGCAGCTTGCTGGTGCACAGATGCCCATGGGTTCCTAGAGCACTTACCTAGCCAGGGAAACCTGTACTACAAGGGTCCGCCCTCTGAAAGGTAATTCTGGTTTTGAGAGAATTCCCTCTCTCGCATACTCAGTCCCTGATATAAGGAGGTAGCAATCTTTTCCAGTAAAAGTCAGGTAGAGACTATTTTAGGCTTTGTGGGCCACATTCAGTATCTATAGCAAATTGTTATTTGTTTGTTTTTTCTCAGAATACTTTAAAACATGAAAGCTAAATTTAATTCTTGGACTGTACACAAACAAGCCACAACTGGATTGGGCCCCAGGTCCCACCATTTGTCAACAACTGTTTTAGACAATTTATACACAGTCATTGTGATCAATCTTTTAAAATGTTGATTCAGGAATCAAGACTCCTAGTTGTTTAAAAATAACTCAATCATATAATGATTCAAGTATGAAAAACTTTCATGTTGTAAAAATATAATCCAACATAAAGATGAGAACAAGAGATACTGGGAAGGGGCAAGTGTTGAAAATCTATCTAGTGGGTACCACGTTCACTATTTGAGTGATAGGTTCTATGGAAGCCCAAACCTTACCATCATGCAATAGACCCATGCAAAAGACCTTGCGCATATATTCTTTGAACTGAAAATAAAATTTAAAATATACAAATATATTCCAGGGTGTCAAGTCAAAGAGGCTGACTTGTCAGTTTGTGTTTTCTTCCCCTAACCTCCAACAAATTAAACTTAAGAATATATCATGTTTAATTAAAATTATGGAACTTCAAAAATAGAAATTTTATCTTATTTGACTTGTCTGTTTACCTAAAATCTATGAAATATATAACAAGAAACCACAGTTGCCTAATATAACCTTATGATGATCAATTGTTTATTTTCCATAAATACCAGGATAATGTTAACTCTTGGTTTGACTATAAGAAAGGAGGAAGAGGATGAGAAAAAGATAGATGATATTTTAACCACTAAATTAATAAGCATAAAAACTAGAAACGAATAACAATTTCGCTGAACAGGTAAGTATTTAAAAAGCACAAAGGTAAAAACTTTCTCTCTCTTATCACAAAAAGTAATCAGGCAAACACAAGTTAGTTCCTTAAGAGTGTCCCAGAAAAGCCCACAAAGCTAAAATCCCTCCCACATGTAGGAGGTGGAGTCGTTGACCCAGGGCATGCAGAGTAAGCAGTCCTCCTCCTCAAGTCCCTCATATTTCCTTAATGTTAGGGGAAATACTTCTATCCCCATCTCAAACACCAAATTCCTTTAAAGTCTTCACGTGGATTTTGATTTTTCCTTGTAATAGAACCCCATTGTCATCTTATCAGAGAATGGGTGATTGGTTCAATCCTAATGAATGCTACTAAAATTCCTGTTCGATAGCCCGTGTCTACCTTGGAGTTTAATCCACCACACATCTTAGGAGTTTAACCTTCCAAGTCAACTGGCAGGGAGCCAAATGAAAGGGGCTGAAGGATTTCCCCTGCCAAAACACACTCCTTTATCCCCATATGAAGAGTCTTCCTTCATGGACCCCCATCTCTTAGCTGAGTTTTCTTGATAGGACACACTGGAGGACAACACTCAGACCATGCAAACAGGAAAATCCTTATATGACTACACATAGGTTTCTGAAATATGCCTAAGTCAAACTTTGCATAAATTAGAAAATATTTTATATGGACCAGAAAATTGCTACTGAAAGGACCGAAACTAGAAATCCTTGGTCAAAATTTGCCTTTTCAGCACATATTTTAATCTATCCTCTTCACTTATAACACCAAATTACTGTTAAGTTAAGCTTTGCCTAAAGTTGCCTCCTTACATATTTTAAGTTTGTCATAAAGGTTTCTTTGTACATAGTGAACTGTGATCTAACTGGATGAGTAAACAGCCTGTCACCTACTCTTGTGCCAATCACTGAGTCTCGCCCAGACATGGGCATCTCACTATTCAAGCCATGTTCAAGTGAAGCAAACACCAAGTTGTAACCAATGCAGCTGTTTCTGTATCACTTCTGTTTTCTGTTCACCAATTCTACCTGACCCTGTATCAAGCCCAGAGTCACTCTTAACCTCTTCTGGTTCAGGGGGCTGCTCAATTCATGAATTTTTTTTGTTTAAAACTCCATTAGTTTTAATCTATCTAAAACTTTTCTTTTACCTAACCCACATAAGATTATACTACAGCAATGAGTGGGATACTATATTACCCCATTTAACAGCTGAAAGAACTGAGAACTGAGTCTCAGAAAGGGCCAAGTGAGTGGCTTGCCCACAATGCTAGGATTGGGAAGTGGTGAAGACCAACATAAAACCTGGCATTTTTTACTCCACAGCCTGTGTTCTTTAACCCTGTGTTCTTGATAATGTTATTCAGACTCAGAACTGCAGTAAAATTCAAATACTTCTGAGTAAATCTTAGTACTTTCTTATACTGTTTTAATTTCTTATGTTATACTGTTTTATGCCAAAATTAACAATACTTCTTTTAATAACCCCACCATTGATACTAGAATAATACCAGCTGAAAAAATATATTATAAAGAAGGAAGGAAAAGAACACTGCTAGCATTTAGCTTCCTGTGGTTCACTGTTACCAGGCTGACTCCATTAGCTTGTCCTTAATAGTAAGTCATCTGGGCCCGCATGGCCCGATGGACTCACCAGCACCTTCTATGCTCTCATTCATTCATGTTCAGCTACTCTTTCGTGAATATGCAAACATGCAGTGATTTCAGCTTATTTCTAAATCTTGCCTTGACATGAATGGTCTTTTCCCTGGGTGTAGTCGTTTGGGTAACCACGGGAAGATTCCTTACCTGAACTCAGAAATGTCCTGTAGCAACACGACATTCCTGAGAATTTGAAATATCTCATAGCCCTGACAAAGAGTGAAAGGATATGTTGCCTGCTAAAATGACAGAGCAGCTCTGAATCATGTGATCTGTTCTTATTGTGCACCTCACCTCATGGCCTTGGTCTGGCATGTTCATCTCTCTCCGTTACGGAAGAGCACATGACTGTCTTGACTCTAGTTGGAGAATATGTTTGGTTAGTACATCTCATGCTATCCTAGTCTTTCCTTTTTCCTTGTAATTAACTCTCAGATTGACTTTGTTCGAGTTGTACTCATCTAGTTCAGCAGTCATCTTTTCTTGCTGTATAAGCATGATGAAGTTAACATGTGGATCTTCTCAGCTTTTCCTAACAAAAAATTTATTCAGTAACTACCGGGATAGGGCAAAAAAGACAATCTGAGCTTCCTGCTTCTGCATGGTTTGTGTATGTGAACTTTCTAGTCAGAGGTTCTCAGGGTCAGGGAATAAAGGTCTAGCTCCAGTATGCCTCGTTCCTGGTGTGCAGACACCAGGCATGTAAACAAGCTTTGAACAAAAGGATGTGTGATTTTTGAATTTTGAGAAAAATACTTTTATGTATCCTTTTTAGTAGTGTGAAAAATTGTCTGTCTGGGATTAACTCTGTCCATCTTTGGTGGATTGCCTATTCTCTTTGATATAGTTATGAGAAATAACATTCAAGAGTCTAATTCATCTGTTTCAAAGCATAGTACACACATGCATATAATAAAATGTGCAACTTAGCCACTTGTTTATTACTGAAAAGTGATAGCATACACTTAGGATAATTGTCCACATAAATGAAGCAGAATACTCTTATCAAAATTATCTATATTTTTGCAAAGACAATGCTGAGATGTTGACCTTGGTCTCTGCATATGCTTCCTCTATTTCTATATTTCATTTTTTATTAGACCAGGAGCGATTTCTATTGCAACCCTTTAACCACTATCCTAACACATTCCTTCAACACCATCCCTTTACCTTAAGTCTTACAGTGCTCAAATAAATTCTTACTTTTGAAAATAAATATTATGGTTTGTGTTTCCCCAGAAGTTCTTATGTTGGAGTCCTAAACTACAGTGCCTCAGAATCTCATTGTATTTGGAAAGGGGCTCATGAAAGGCATAGCTAAGTTAAAATGAGATTATTAGAGTGGGCCAATATCCAGTACTACTGTACTTTATAAAAAGAGATTAGGATACTGACCACACAGATGTGTCAAGATGCAGTGAGAAGGTGGCCATCTGCAAGCCAAGGGGAGAGGCCTCAGGAAAATCAAATGGCCAACATGTTGATCTTGGACTCCAGCCTCCAGAATTGTGAGAAAATACATTTATTTTGTTTAAGCCACCCAGTGTGTGCTATTTTGTTCTAGCAGCCCTAGAAAACTAATACACCAAATGAATGACAAAGCTTTTGACATGAAGAAGCAGCCAGACATGTGTGTAACAGTCAGGAGGCCCGAAGAGAAGAGCTTTTAAAATCAAGATTCTAGTCCAGTGGCTTACTTCCTACTGGTAAATTGCTACCATTGTAAAATAGAGACATCAAGACTGTGTTGTGAGTATTGATGAGATCACATTGGTTAAGTGCTTCTCTGGAGATAATTCCATAATTCACCATCTGGGTGCGTGAGGAAAAAAATCCAGTTTTCTTTGATGTACAAAGTATGGAGTCAGCAACATTAGCAGTCTTCATCAATCTTACTTCTCTCTCTTTATTAAATAATGTTGTTAGAGGAGAGAGTGATATGAACCAAGGCTGAAAATGAGGAATCTAAAGAAAAAAAAAACGAGCAAAAGGAGTAACGAAGAAGGCACATAAAAAATTGATTTCTATCACTTTCACTCAATACATTAATCTTATAGCCAAATTTCACCAAATTCATTTGCCAGTCTATATAATGAAACAGAATGAGAATATATTTTAGAATAAGACCAAACTAGTTCAAATTCTAGTTCTACTGGATGGACAGCTTTTTTTAGAACAAGCAAAACAACTGAACAAAATATTTAAAAGCAAAAAGTAATAATTTATTCTTAAAAGCATCAAAGAAGTAACAAGATACTGAGGAATTACTGGATGAAAATCTATAAGGTGAGCTCATAGAGAATTAAGCTACTTTCACTCTAAAGTCATGTGCTAATTGAGAAAAAATAAAATTGTCACAAAACTGAGCTGAGCTTTGGGCAGCTTTAGAGACTAGAAAGTGAAAAGGCAGAAGCCCCACAGTCTACCAATGCTGGGGACTCTGATAAACCATCCTCGGTGTATTGATCGGCTCAGGCTGCCTTAACAACACACCATAGACTGGGCAGCTTAAACAACACAGAGGTATTTCTTAGGGTCTTGGTGGCTGGAAGTTCAAGATCAAGGTTCTGACAGGGTTTAGTTTCAGGCTTGTAGATGGCTGTCTTCTTGCCGTGTTTTCACATGGTGGAGCAAGACAGAGTGTACTCTTTGATGTCTCCTCTTAAAAGGACACTAATTCTATCAGATTGGTGTCCCACTGTTATGAATTTATATAACCTTAATTACCTCCTTTTCCCAAATATAATCACATTGAAGGTTAGAGCTTAGACTTGGAAGGGGACACAATTCAGTCCATAGCATCCAGTTTACCCTGGAACCTCACAGCCTCCAGACAAGGAGGCTTGGAAGTTAGTCAGCTCTCCAGATCTGCAGTGTTATGGGTGTTGCAAGGAACTCCAGAACTTGACCCAGGATCAAGAGATTCTCTGAGGCTCCTGGGAGCACCACTGCCTGGTCAATAGTGGCTCAACAAATGTTCTTTTACAATATGAACTCTTAAATCTAGTGTACCTTTCATATGCATGTTATATTTTATTTATAAAAGGTCTGCCAACACAATAATAATACTTATCTTTCAGGCTTATGATTGAAATTTGATGTTGATATCAAGGATTCAACAGAGTGCCTGGTGTTAGCTCACTGAGTCTTAGTGTCCTTTCCCTAACTTTGACATCTTCTCTCAATTGCATCATTTTTTCTGCCCTTTGACCTGTTCTCCCTTTGATACTTAACCTCCTCTCTTGGGTTAGCCATTTCACTGAGTACTCCTGAAAAACCTTCCTCAGTGTATGAGTAAGATCAGACGCCATAACAAAATGCCATTGACCGACTGTGTGGCTTAAGCTACAGAAATGTATTAATGAATCACTCTCAAGTTTAGTCACATCCTGTGAAAAATCACATAAGGAAGAGGACAAGTAAGTTCATAAGAACACCAAGGCGTATGAGAACATATGTCCCCAAATTGTTCTTAAAATAGTAAATTTAAAGAGTTTGTTACTTTATAATATTTTCAAATTCATCTATTTTTTAGAACTTCCATTAATAGGTTTTGAGTGTGAAAAACCAAATATTGTGCATTCTCACTTATACGTAGGAGCTAAGCTGTGGGTACACAGGAGCATACAGATTGGCATCATGGACATCAGAGACTTAGAAGTGGGGAAAATTGGTGGGAGTGAGGGGTGAAAAACTGCCTATCAGATACAATGTACACTATTCAGAAAACACTGCACAAAAAAGCCAGCTGTCACCATTATATAATCCATCCATGTAACCAAAGGCCACTTGTATCCTTTAAAGCTATTGAAACAAAAAATAAAAATAAAAAAGTAGACATCTAGCTGTCTACCACTGAACACAATGAACCAAATAAAATCAAATAAAGTGTTGAACAGATGATATACCACCAAAACTTGCCAAGTGCTGGAAAGAGTAGAAAAGAAGTAAAAGAATGATTCTGATGTCTTGTAGCTAAGGACAATAAGCGGGGACATATCAACATTTGAGAAATGAGGGGAACTCGGAAATGACTGTGGGATGGAAGCAGAACTTCAGCTGGGGACTGAGAGTACTAACACTAGAAAAGCCCAGAAAAAACAGGGAGAATGCTGCCCAAGAGACTGGAAATCTAACATAGAGGATGGGAGCAGAGGAAGCGAGACTGGAGGAAAACATAAGTACGTGCATTGAGTGCCCACTGTGTGCTTGTGCACTTTTCTACACATCTTACAGATATTATCCCACTTTGTATGACTCAAAAACATTACCCAAGGGGTGTTACCATCATTTTACAGACGATACACTGAGGCTTAAAATGGCCACCCACAGAACCTGTACGTAGGAAAGCTAGCCTTTAAAGCCAGGTCTGTCGGATGCCAAAGCTTGTGTCTTAACTACGACCACAGATTGCATATCATTTTAGCAACCCCAAGGTGTTGCTAAGATAACGGTAGGATCATATCATGAGAGATCCAGCAAGGAAGCCAAATTGGACCGTAGGCAGTAGGCAAATGGGAGCCCAGTGTTTTTGGAGCCCATTTCTTCTTGAGGAAGAAAGTAAAATGCTAAAAGCAGTTTAACAGCAATTTATCTGATCCTGCCACGAGAGAACAAACAATGAGATTATGATTAAGTAGGTTGGACCAAATAGGAAACTGCGGACTCTCCCTAAGTCTGATATGACTAGGTCCTCAGCAAGGAGGTAGCTGTGAGAACAGAGAAAAATGGTTGACTCTAAACACAGATGTTTAAGGGAAGAAACAAGACATGTTGACTCTGGCTAGACAGATGAAGGAGAAAGAAAAGTCAAAGAAAATCTCAGAGACATGGGGAAAAAAAATGTAACATTGACAAGCAGACAACAGACAGCAAACAGTCTCTGTGAGAAGAAAGGGACTTTGAGTTTTCATGTGTTCCATCTGAGGTGGGGGCAGGAAATCTGAGGGCAGGCTTATCATCAGCATTGAGAAATCCTTGGATAAGAGACCCCAGTACAATGCCAGGTAAGCAGAGGACGGGAAGCCCCAAGGTGTTGTTAAGATAACAGTTGGAGTTATGTAAAGACTCAGAGCTGCTTCTGGGAAAGATATAGTAAAAGTACACAGCAATCAATAAGAAGATATTCCCCAGCTGCCACTTTGCCTGAATTGCTAGCACAGATGTCATACTACTACCTCCACTTCCTAATTTCTAGTTAAGTTTGTTTATATAGGAGGGGGAACCCCTAAAAAACAGAATTATCTTTTGGAGGATGGGCCCTTGTAGTACAAGATTCCTCTGCTAGATGAATGTTCTAGGAACCCATTGGCATCAGTGGACCAGTTAACCTTGTTGTGAGAGGCTGTGGTCAGCTTCAGTGAATTATTATTATTATTATTATTATTATTATTTGGAGATTCTTTCAGTGCATTTGCCCTTTTCATAGTGGGTGATTTACAAGCACACCTGCCCACATGTTGCTGAGTGTTCAGCAGTTTTTGACTGAAAACGGCATGATGCCCATGCCCCACCCTCCCTATTCATCTGCTCTCGCCCCAAGCAACTTTTTGTTTTCCCAGATGAAAAAACTCCTCAACGGGAAACGTTTTGCTGATGTGGAAGATGTGAAACAAAAAATGGCAGAAGCACTAAAAGTCATCCAAATAGACAAATTCAAATATTGTTTTGAACAGTGGAAAAAGGATCTCGATAGGTGCATTGCATCCAACAGAGTCCTTTGAAGGTGACTGAAGCTCAAACATGTAAGAATAAACGCACAATTTTTAACAAATACTGAATTTGTTTGGGTCCCCTTCATAGATGTATTTATGTCTTTAATCCTGCCCTATGTCACTGCTGTCTCAAACAGTAAGGACAATAATAACTGGAATCTGTCTATTTTAGCCTATACAGCACTGATTGGGGTGATACACCTCTGTACCATGTTATTTCAAGGTAAACATGAGATTAAACTCAATTACACTGAAGATTAAATTCTGTAAACTCAGCCATTCTAATGAAACTGACCTCACAACTCCTTTGCACGGCTTTTGTTACATTACTTTGTGTAAAAGCTGAGCTACTATGAAAAAAGAAAAAAACAGAAAAAGAAAAAGCCAAAAAATTCAAAATCCAAAGCCTCGACAACAGGAAATTTTGTTTTTCACTGACATCATAGTTCAAAAAGAGCAGTTACAGGGTAACTCTAACATCCTCAACTCATCTTGAAGACTCAAGTGGCTGTGTCAGCCATTGAGGGTGGGGAGGGATAAAAGGCAGTCAGTTTCTTTTTTCCTTCTTCTTTTTCCTTCTTCTTTATTTCAATAGCTTTAGGGGGTACAAACAATTTTGAGTAGCATATTAGCATTGTATAGTGGCAAAGAAATCAGGGTTTTAAGTGTACCCACCCCCACCTATGCACATTATACCTGATTGATGATTTTTTGTCCCATCCCTACTTCCCTTTCTGAGTCTCCAGTGTCCACTCCACAAGTAAGAACATGCAGTGCTTGGTCTTCTGATCCTGAGTTAATTCACTCAGGATGATGGTCCCCAATTCCATCCAAGTTGCTACAAAAGAATTATTTCTTTTCTTTCTTTTTTTTTTTTTGGTGGCTAAATAGTATTCCATAGTGTGTGGGTGTATATATGCATATATCATATTTGCATTATCCACTGATTGTTTGATGGGCTGCTTTCTTTTTTTGAGAATGGACACACATCACTTTTGTGCACACTTTGTGGATCAGGACTTAGTCATATGACTCAAGGCTAGCTCAAGGAAAGCTGGGGAAAATGGCTTCTTGCTGGAGGGTCAGTGACCTGCTGAAATGGAAAGGGAGCTGGGAGGTCAAAGTTCAGCTACTAAAAAGAAGAGGAGAATGGACTTGGGGGAGCTTTTACCACATCTGGGGTCTGATCCCCCTACTCGCCATGCTCCTGTTTATTTGGGAAGATTTCCTTCTCTAGAAGTCAAATGTATTTTTAAGACAGCAGATACACTCTACGGTGTTGTTTTCAAATGTGACATCACTACTCAAAAGAGCTGAAAGCAGAGTAACTCTGGCTGAGATGAGGAAGGAAGCTGCCAGAACACCCATCTGAGCCCTCTTTTTCCCTCCTCCACCTCACTCTGTGGGAATTCCTTCATTCTGAGAAATAGAATTTGGAAACTGCTCTCACAAGGTTTATTACCAAAAAAGAATATATTATGCCTTCTAAGCAGTCCAGTACAACCAGATAAAGTCATTCTCTCCCATTTAAGTAATGAAAATCCTCTCCAAATCCCGATTTACACTCATCACGTCAGTGAAGTGAACACCCTTGGACATGAGTGCAAACACTTCCCACTCTGAGAGGGCTTCTGGCACCACAGGGTGCCCTGTAATGTACAAGTTAACCATCACATTGATGCCAAGGGTGAAAAGGAAGGATGTGTCTGTGACTTTTCCTCACAAATCTAATCTTGACAAATAGAAAAAATGTTATGTCTCATTAGCTAATAAGCTGTCCAGATTGGAGTTTCACATAGAGGTTAGAAATGAGCTCAAATTATGCCCAATACTTCCAGAATCAGCTTTTCATCTTCATTTTAAGATGGGGCAAGGGAGAATATCTCAATAGAAAAGTCAATAAAACTAAAACAAGCAAACAAAAACTAAAAAGTTTTCATTCCAGCCACAAATTCTACTAATTTATGATCTTCATTACTAAAATCTAGGAAAACATGGCAAACAACTTGACCATGTGAGGCTATGTCTCTGGTTATTTCAAGTCATCTGAGCCAAAACGAGGCCATGAAATTCATCAGGGCTTTCTGGTTTTATCAATTAACGTTTGTGTTGCGACTACTTGGAGCTTATATTTTATTCTAGATATGTTAGATAATAAATTTTGCTTATAGAGAGTTTTCAAAATATTAAGTTTTTTTTTAAGAACGGTGCCTTGGTTTCTCATTTATTCACCTGTTTCCTGTTAGTTCCCACTCATAAGTGAGAACATGCGGTGTTTGGTTTTCTCTTCCTGCATTAGTTCATGTAGGATGATGTTCTCCAATTCCATCCAAGTTGCTGCAAAGACATGACTTAATTTACTTTTGATGGATTTTTAGTGAGGAAATCTCTTCTTAAAATGCCCATGTTTCGGGTACTTATCATTTATCTTCAAATTAGTTGAATGTAGAATTAAGTTGTATTAATCTACTTGTTAATAATACTCCTTGACTGAGTTTAAAATGGATAATGCCAATGCTTATTTAGGGAAGTCTTTACTGAACGATTTCATTACCCAAGTTACCAAAATATGTGAGCTTTATCACACTGTGACTTTGTGATGGCCTAAGAGCATTTGTTTATATGCTAGTAATATCTGCATAGGATTACCTGTTTTCAAATAGGAAACTTAAAATATTGATGCAATTTAAATATATTTGTGAGAGTAATATTTCTCTGTACTTTGTCAGAGTGCTCTTATTTGTATAGAAATAACTTCAAAGTCTACCAACTTTTCATTATCTTCTAGTGATTACTTTGCTATTGAGAATTATAGGAGACTAATATTTAGAGACTGAATTACAAAAATACACATTGGAGTATTTGCCACTTACATTTTGTTTTAGTATTGTTTGAATTTGCACAGTACTTCATGCCAAAACTTATCGAAGAAAATTTAATAGTTCAGCTGTTGCTTTACATGACTCTACCAAACAATATTTAGATGAACAAAAATATTGTTTTGCAAATCCTGGTCCCTGGAGAGCCATGAATAACCACCTATATTCAGGAGAGAGGATCCAGGGAGACAATTCTGCTTACAAGAATGCAACATGTCATTTTTCTCACAATTCATCTTGAGGTGTCTGATCAAACCAGTAATTAAACTATCTAAGCACTACAGAGATAAAATCAGATTAAAATCAAATTATGGCACCTGGTCAAATACTTCCCCAAATAAAAACAAGAAGAGGGTCAATAATCCCTTTCTGAAGATGCCAGATGCTTCAATTTACAACATAAATAACACTTAACAAGTCCTAGCTCAGTGTCAGTACCTTTCCTAGCGTGCCATCAGCCCTCGCTGTGAGTTTCCTTTAGCTTGCCTCATTCTTGCTTTCTTTATTCGTTCAAGTGTGTGCATGTGCACATAATAAGTGTCTGTCTTGAAATTAATCCCTGCATGAGATCATAGCTTGCAATTAAAGGGCAATACTCTAAACTCCAGGAGGACAAGGGCAAAATCTTTCTTGGTCACCTCAAATCTCCAGTTGCTTCGCACAAAGAAAATGCTCAGTAAATATTTTTTTAATGAGTTAATATGTTAATAAACTGGTGCCAAAATGTTCACCCCTATACTCTATAAAAACTATCTTTGTCAATGTCACCTATAACCTCCATTGCTAAATCTAGCTGCCTATTCTCAGTCCTTATTGTTATTTGACTCATCTATTGATTTGACAAGGTTGATCACTTGTCTTCTTTGATGGTCTTCCTCTAACCTAACTGTTCACTCTTTTTCAAACTCTTTTGCAGCCTTCTCTTCTCCCTGAGCTTTGAGTGTCAGAGCCTCAAGATGTTTCCAGAGGATATTTCCTCTGTTCTTCAGTGACTTCACTTAACCTCATAGCTTTAAATGACATCACCAACTTCCAAATATATATCTGCAGCTTAGACCTCACTCTGGAATTCCAGACTATCCAGCTACTTACAGGTATCCTCACTTAGATGTCCAATAGTCATCTCAGTCCTAACATAGCCAGATTGAATTCCTAACCTCCCTACCCACACACCTCCTTCTTATCTAAATGTGCTCCATTTGTACTTGTCTCCTTATCAGTTGATAGATTTTTTTAAACAGAAAAAAAGTAATACTTTAACGAAATGCAAAATAAAGCATCCAAGTTACAAAACATGCATTCCTTTATGTTCAATTATTTTTTTCAAGTATACAGTGCATTACTAGCACTTATACTCACCATGCTGTACAATAGATCTCCAGAACATATTTTGTACTCTTGAATTCAAACTCTGTATGCTTTTCCCAATATCTTCTCCATGTCTAACTCCTTCCCCAGGTCCTGAAAACCACCATTATATTCTCTGCCTCTATGAGTTTAACTTTTAGATTTCACATATAAGTGAGATCAAGCAATATTTGTCTTTCTGCATCTGACATTTTATTTAATGTAAATAAATAAGGTTTATGTTTGTTGTTGCAAATGACAGGATTTCAACTTTCTCTAAGGCGTAATATTATTCCGTTATGTGTGTGTGCATATGTGCAATATTTTCTTATTCATCTGTCCTTTGTACACTTAGGTTGATTCCATACCTTGACTATTATGACTATTATTGCAATAAACATGGAAATGGAGATATCTCTTCGATACACTGATTTCATTTTTTTGGATATAAACCTACAAATGGATCATACGGTAGTTCTATTTTTAATTTTCTTAGAAACCTCCATATTGTTTCCAAACTGGCTATACTAACCTACATTCTCACTAACAGTGTATAAATATTCCTTTTTCTCCACATCCTCACCACCACTTGTTATGAAAGCATCCTTTTGACAATAGCCATTCTGACAGGTGTGAGGTGATATCTTGTGGTTTTAATTTACATTTTTCTGATGATTAGTGATGTTGAACATTTTTAAAATATATCTGTTGACCATTTGTATGTCTTCTTTTGATAATTTTCTATTCAGATCCTTTGCCCATGTTTAAGTTGGAAGTTATTTTTTTCTTGCTACTGAGTTGTTTCGAGTTTTTTGTATATTTTATCAGAGGTATGTTTGAGAAATATTTTCTCCCATTTCAGAGATTGACTTTTATGATTATTTCCTTTACTTTACAGAAGCTTTTAAGTTTGATGTGATTCCATTTGTCTGTTTTTGCTTTTATTGCCTATGCATTTTGGGTCATTCTCAAAGAATAATTACCCAGACCAATATCAAGAAACTTTTTTTTTAGGTTTTCTTCTAGTAGTTTTACAGTTTCAGGTTTTATATTTACATCCTTAATTCATTTTGAGTTGATTCATGTGTAAAAGGTGAAACAAGGGTCTGGTTTCAATCCTCTGCCTGTGGAAATCCGGTTTTCCTAACATCATTCATTGACGAGGCTATCCTGTCCCTAGTGTGTATTCTTGGCACTTTTGTTGCCGATCATTTAACTATAAACTGGATTTCTCTCTGGACTCTCTATTCTGTTCTATTGAAATATATGTCTGTTTTTATGCTAGTACTGTACTGTTTTGATTACTATATTTAATCAATTTGGAGGTCATTGCAACTTATGGACCTGAATGTTCCTTTTCTTCCCAAATCTAGGGATCTTTGTCATTAGTTATTAAATAAACTTTCTTCTCCTTTCTCTGCTCCCTCTGGAAATCCTATAGTGTATATATTGGTTCACTTGATGGTATCCCATAAGTTCTAAAGGCTTTCTTCACTCTTTTTTTATGTTTTTATTTTTGTTTCTCTGAATAATTCTAAATGACATGTCTCTGAACTTACTGATTTTTGCTTCTGCTTAATTTAATTTGCTATGAAAGCTTTCTATAGCATTTTTTTTTTCATTTCAGCCATTATATTCTTTGCTCTTGAATTTCTATTTGGTTCTTTTTTATGGTTTCTTTTGTTGAACACAGCTTTTTCGTGTATTATTTTTTGGATTCTATTTAGTTGTCTGTGTTCTCTTGTAACTCACTCAGCTTCTTTAAAATGATTATTTTGGCCAGGCTCGGTGGCTCAGCCTGTAATCCCGCGCCTTTGGGAGGCTGAGGTGAGTGGATTGCCTGAGCCCGTGGGTTCCAGACCCGCCTGGGCAGCAAGACCTCATCTCTACAATAAATCAAAAAATCAGCCGGGCGTGGTAGCACATGCCTGTAATTCCGGCTACTTGGAAGGCTGAGGCGGAAGGATCGCCGGAGCCCAGCAGGTCGAGGCTGCGTTGGCCGGGAGCGGCCACTGCACTCCAGTCTGGGCGACCGAGTGAGACTCCAACTCAAAAAAAAAATAAAAAAATAAAAATAAAATGATTATTTTGAATTCTTTTTCAGGTGGTTTGTAAACCTCCATTTCTTTAGGTTCAGTCACTGATGCTTTGTTTTGTTTCTTTGGTAGTGTCATGTTTTCCTATTATTCATGAACTTTGTGGTTATGTGTTGGTGTCTGTGTGGCTAAATAAGTAGTCATTTATTCCACTCTTTATAGACTGGCTTTAGCAGGGAAAGCTCTTCACCAGTCAGTTGGCCCAGAGATTCTGTGCAGGGCATCTAGAGGGTGTGTAGAAGATTTAGTTGCTGGAGTCCTCAGGCAGGTTGGTCTTGTGCCAAGATCAGCAGGTAGGCAAACATGGTACCTGGGACCACAGAAATCAGCCTGGAGCCTTGTTCTGCAATGTTGGGCCTAGATCCTGGGTACTAGGGGGCTTTCCTGGTGCCAGGATCCACCAAGGTGGACCCGTTGACTGGGTCTGTGGGGGTTGGTCAGGAGCCTATGCCCATGTGATTGGCCTGGAGACTATATTCATGAGAACCTGGAGACTATATTCATGAGAACCAACTGGGGGCCACAGGACCAGTCTAGAGGCTAAGTCTATGGGGGCAGACCTGGGTCTTGGGATCATGGATGTAGCCTGATCCTGGGTCTACAGAGGTGGTCTTGAAAACTGAGTCTTCAGGGACCAGCCTGGCATTAGTGTACACTATGGAAGGCCTGGACCCTGTGTCTGCCATAGCAAATTTAGACCCTGAGTTCACTACAGCCTAGGGCTACAGGGACTGGCCTGGAGTCTGGGGCCTGACTATTTGGTTTTGTTGTGTTTAACATAGCACTTATCACCTTCTAATACACAGAATAATTTAAATGCTTTAAAAAAAATAATTTCTTCTTGCATAAAAAAGTTAAACTCCACAAAAGCAAAAAAAAAAAGTTGTTTAGTGACATTTTAGGAGACCAAACCAATGTTTTAGCAGTCATCGAACAATTTCTCATATGCTCACCCTATGGTCATCAGGGATAGTCTATTTATAGTGAGGTAATCAGTTGGCATGAATGATAAACATAATCACTCAAGTAAGTCATTTCTTTTCTAACACATAGCTTTACAGAAGGAAAAATTGAAAATTAGCATTATTGTGTGATGGTGGAATGAATGCAAAATAACAGAATCAAGTATTTTACCAAAGATCCCTCTCGCTGACAAGTAACTAAACCCCATCAAACTGACTGAAGTCCAAAGTCAATGTATCAGGTCAGGTGCAGTGGCTCACGCGTGTGATCCTAGCATTTTGGGAGGCTAAAGTAGAATTTCTTTGAGCCCAGGAGTTTGAGACCAGCCCGGGCAACATAGCAGGACTTCATCTCAACAGAAAAAAATTTTAAAGTAATATATTTTTTAAAAGTCATATTATGTACTGCATTAACTGAGAAATTCAGGAAATGGCACAACTGATGCAGACAAGAATTGTGACATCAGTCTCTCTTCTCTACATGACTTTTTCCTACAGTGGCTTTATACTCTTCCAGAGTTTCCCCAGCTGCTACCAAATCTGGCCACCAGCAGTCATCGACTACCTCGGTCAACAAGGACCATGATGAAGCAAGTGGCTGCATCCTGATGGTTCCTACAACCTGCCCCAAGGACTCACTGGCCTGAAGATGTCCAGGCCTCCCTGAACCTGTCTCTCAGTCTTCACACAACCTGGCTGGGGTCATGCCCTGTTCCTCAGGTCGGGAACTGGGGCCAAACTCACTCAAAGCAGATGGAAGTAAAAAAAACACGGCTCCACAAGCAAAGGTCAAAGGCTTTTACCAAAATAAAGAAGGGGCTGTGGGCTGGCATTACAGTTGATGTCTACTATTAATATATTATAAACCACCAGAGCCGGGAGTGGTGGCTTATGTCTGATCCTAGCACTCTGGGAGGCAGAGGCGAGAGGATTCGAGACCAGCTTGGGCAACTTAGTGATACCTGTCTGTATGGTAAATAAATAAATAAATATTAGCCAGGTGTGGTGGTGTGCACCTGTATGTAGTTCCAGCTACTCAGGAGGCTGAAATGGAAGGATCGACTGAACCCAGCAGGTTGAGCCTGCGGTAACTGTGAGCCTGCCACTGCTCTCCAGCCTGGGCAACAGAATGAGACTCCTGACTCCAAAAAAATAAAATGCCTAGAGTCCTGAGAAAAAGTTAACAATGTATTTATAGTAAAGTGATAGGAAATGAGGCTGGAAAATTAGGGTGACGTTTTAGTGCAAAGAGCTTTTTTTTAAAATATATAAATGAGAGAAGCACTGGATGAGGTCTCAGGAGACTTGAGTGCTATTTCCAAATCTTACCAGAGCTATTTGTGTGACCTTGCCAAGTAACTTAATAGCTCTATAAATGTTTCCTCAACTCTAAAATGATAAATTACATGAAAAGAATTTCCATGCATCCCACCAGCTGCCAGCTGACACTTCCAAGTGGGACAAGCAAGGTGTGGCAACCAGTAATGACTACCTACTGCAGACGTATTTATCATCATCACATGAGGGAAGGAAGAGGGAAACACCTGCTCCCCTCTCCCTCGCCGGTCAGGGACATTGCTTAGTCCCAAATCTCGTACCATAGAGCATTCTGGCATACATCAGAATGAATTCCAGGCAGAGAATGGGGTTCTTGCCACTGCTTCCCAAGCCTGGTCTGGGAATTTCAAGGTTCAGCATTACCTACAGAGCCCATAAGAAATAGAGATTCCAGCTGGGCTTGGTGGCTCAGCCTGTAATCCCGCGCCTTTGGGAGGCTGAGGTGAGTGGCTTGCCTGAGCCCGCGGGTTCGAGACTTGCCTGGGCAGCGAGACCTCATCTCTACAATAAATCAAAAAATCAGCCGGGCATGGTAGCGCATGCCTGTAATTCCAGCTACTTGGAAAGCTGAGGCAGAAGGATCACCGGAGCCCAGCAGGTCGAGGCTGCGGTGGCCAGGAGCGGCCACTGCACTCCAGTCTGGGTGACAGAGTGAGACTCCAACTCAAAAAAAAAAAAAAAAGAAATAGAGATTCCAGGACTTGCCCTTATGGTAGTGAATGAGATGCATAAATTCGTATTTTCAGAATTCCTCTTATTTTTACTTCCTTCTACTTTCCAGTCTTGAATGTGGGGGTTTTCTTTTGACCAATATTATTTAACAATCATAAAAATATATATACATCTACATTCCAAGAGAGAGCTTGGTTTGGAAATATGTATCTACAAAACATAGTATATATTGCTTGACATTAAAAGATGGGAAGGAAAAAGAAACATCATTGTCACTAATATATTTGAATGTTTTCTGCAGAGGAGACGCATTTCATTTGACAAGAATTACAGTTTTTATAATATCTACAGCACACATCATCTTTATTCTGCCAGTTTCAAAGAACTAGTCATAACTTTGCAATTTTCACATAACATCAAGTCACAATAAGAATGAAAGCATCCTTCACATAATCTCAGTCACTGACTTTTTAAAACGTATCTCTCAAATCTCCAGATGATGGTAAATAACTCAGCTTCAATTCTACCTAGTCCATATGTAGATCATCTGCTCCCCTTGGTGATGAAATTTTTAAATAGATTACTGTATTACATTTGAGAAGTTCTTATGTTTATGAATCAATAATCAGCTTTGGTCTTAATCTTGCTCAAAATATTTATCTTGAATTCATTTAACCAATACCTTAATTTGTAAAAGTCCATCATTCATATGTGATCTGATCAGCCTTATAAAAAGCCTGGGTTCTGGGAAGAAGAAATCTCAACCCCGGGCGTGTTTACAAGAAATTGTTTTGTCATTCTGGCTTCCTTTCTTGTCTGTGTGACATAGCCTCTACATTTGCCAGGAAACAGTTAACTTCTGCATGATTTGTGTTGCTGAATGCTGAAAGAAGGAAGTTCTGAGAAAGCTGAAGTGAGAAGTAAACATAATGTTTCCTTTTCACAAATGGAGAAAAACAAACAAAACACACACACACACACACACACACACACACACACACACACACACACACGCACACAAGAATACATTTAGAATCAACATGAAAGATATTCTGAGAGGAGTTTAAGCAAATGATTATTTCAAGTACATTGGGAATGATCTCCAAACATCAAATACATTCTGATTTTGCTATAAGAAAAGACTTAAATCTTTGCCTCCTTTGCATTCCCAAATAAGGGTGATGCTTCATTCTGTAATGGGACACTCCCTGGGCCAGTGGTACTGTAAAATTGAATTAATATTTCAAGTCACATGTTTTTTCAGTCATTAATAGTTACCAAATACTTATGTATTCTCGACCATGTGCTGGAAGACTCGGTGCTGGGGAGCTTTCCAGTGTCTTCCATGTAAACCAAGATCAGCACTGCAGCAGTTGTGCAAGTGGTTTTTCTGAAACCACATAGCTGTCACAGCCCTCCGAATCCGAAGAGGGTTCAGAAGCACCTCATGGCCTCTCCTGACGGCGTGCATGCCCCACCAGAGCCCAGAACAGATGGCAGCTCTCCCTACTGGGGAGGACTTGAGAGGGACCAGAGGAGGGATGGGAGGTCATGTGTGTTGGCAGAGAGAGTGTTGATGCACACGCAAAACTAGCAGCAAGCTTGGAGGGAGCAGCTCAAAAGGAGTTAAAGAAAAGCACATGTGAGGGGGGAAGTGAGAGACAGAAATATGGAAGGAGGAAGAGTGGGATGAGAAATGGGGCTGGGTCTGTCAAGGAGGGCATGCATGTGCTTTGGAAACACTTTTTGCAAGTTGCCTAAAAGACAAGGGTACAGTCAGTCTTCAATTTAGAATTTTCCTTCCAGGATTAGAGTAGGGGGTGAATAAAGGTAAGGAAATACAAAATTAAGGAAAAGAGTCAGGAGACTATCTAGACCAGGGATGTGAATCTCTTGGTTTCCTGGGCCGCATCAAGTAAAGAGGAGTTGTCTTGGGATGCATATAAAGTATATAATCTAGTTAGTGCATACACATAGTGAGACATTTTATTTTTCATATTCTTTATTATAAAGTTCAGAAAACTGAGAACAATATAAAACTAGTGGGAAATTTGACCTTGTTTTTGCAGAACTAATCTCTCAGTGTCTGGTTCAATGGAAGCAGTCACAATTCTTAATGAGTTCTCAAGGTGCTCGTCAGAAATGTTTGTTCAAATTTTCTTCTCCATATGCTTCATCATTGAACACAGCTGCTCATGATGTATGTGCTGCCGAAAAGCAATGTCAAGAACAAGGTATGATTGTGAACTTCAAAAATGGAGCTACAAAGAAAATAAACACTTTAACAAGTGATGTTAAAAGATTTTATGGGGCCTTACGACTAGATGTCCTGGCTACATGCAGCCCACCGCCCATGGGTTGGACAGGCCTGATCTAAAGAGATAATGAGGGCCTAAAAGAGGGCCTGACGGGAGACATATGGAAGAACAGAAGAGATGGATTTGAGATTTGAGGTAACCAACCTGACGAACACAGTATAGGGGAGGGAAGACCCCCCCAGGTGACTGGCAAGGTTCCAGTTAGTGACATCTTCACTAAACACAGCAGGAGAAGGTAAAGGAGCAAGAGGTGTGGAGAAGGGAAGGTGCTGAATTTAGTTCTGTCAAGCTAAGTTTGAGGTCCTCATAAACCTCCAAAGAAGTGTCCGTAGGCCAGAGACACCAAGATGCCAATCTGGGAACCTCGTACACACAGGCGGCATTTGATGCTAGGAGAGGATAAGGCCAAATGGAAAGGTGTCTGGTAGGAAAGGAGATAGCCCAAGAACAGAACTTGGGAAAGCCAACAAGAGAGAACAGAGGAAAAGCACCTATCAAGAAGAATACACTGGAACAGTGTGAGGGGGAAGGAAGGACAGAACTGTGTTCACTAAAACTGGCAACAAGGAGTTCATTAGAGATGTTGGTAATAGAAACTCCAGGGTCATGTGGACAGCAGCCAGACGAGGGTCTAGAATTGTGGCCTGGGAACATTTAGGGATGAGGAGCAGAGAACTTGGGCAGGGAAGCCAGACCCTGGGAGGGAAGAGAGAGGGTCAGTGCCCTGAAGAGGACACTTAGCTGTGATAGCTTTATTTTTATTGTTTTATGGCAGATATTTATCTGTTGAGAGGAAAAAGACATCAGAATAAAGACTGAAAAATACAAAGGAGAGAAAACAATAAATAAAGTGAGGGGCTAAGAGGATGTAAGTAGACGATTCGGCCTCACACAGAGAGCAGAGCACTCCTCAGAGCAGGGGATAGTCCTGGGTACACAAAAATGCATGGGAGTCATGGAGAGGAAGTTGAAGGCCTTCATCCTCCCTCATCTATTTTTTCTGTGAAAAAATCTGAGTCATCTTGGGGTAGGAGACATCTTGAAAGCCGTGTTGTTGAACCTCTTCCTTGGGTGGCAGGAAGAAGGGGAGGGCCTTGTGACCAGCCGCAGATAAATAAGACCCACAATGCTGTGGGGCAGGAGCTGTTAACAGGTCCTTCAGATCAGCTTGGAATAGCACTCGTCATGACCCAGATTGTGAGATGAGAGTCCTCTGGGAAGCATTAGGGAGCTTCACTAGAGTGTTGCAAAAGCAGGAGGAGGAGGGCAGGGTAGAAGAGGCAAGCAGAAGGTGCTTCACAGAAAACTTGGGCCCTGGAGGACGTCAATGTCAGGGATCCAGGGGGGTTTCCAGACAGATGATTTCCGAGGTAACTAATCATCAGAGAAGAAAGGTCACTGTAAAAATAAGTTCTTCTGCATCATTGCCCTGCTTGCAGTCCAGCATGAAGAGCATTGTGAGCCTGGTGCAGGAGCTTACGCCTGCCATCCCAGCACTTCAGGAGGCAGAGGCGAGAGGATTGCCTGAGCTCGGGGATTCGATAGCCTGGGCAACTTGGCGAGACCTTGTCTCTACAATAAATCAAAAAATTAGCTGGGCATGATGGTATGTGCCTGTGGTTCCAGTTACTTTGATGGCTGAGGCCGAAGGATTGCCTGAGCCCAGCAGGTCGAGGGTTCAGTGGTGTGAGTGTGACACTGCACTCCAACCTGGACAACAGAGTGAGACTTCAACTCAAAAAAAAAAAAAAAGTATTCGGATGGGGGTGCTTTTCCAAGCCAAGGAGGCAGGGCCTTTCTGTAGGGTCTTGAGATCAAATCTCCCACCCAGTGGGTGGAAGGCAAGAGTGGAGTCGAGGAGGATTGTCTCTGAGCCTTAGAACCAAGTGGAATTTGCCTTTCTAAGTTTTGGCCTTGTTCATGACCCATTGCCCCTTCTTTCTTTCCCATGTCTCTCTTCTGGAAAGGGAATGTCCATCCTATGCCTGTCCCGCCACAGTATTTTGAATGCACATGCATTGTTTGGATTCACAGCTTCATAGTTGGAGAGAATGAATTGCCTCAAGATGAATTATATCTCAAGTCTCACCAACATTTGATTAAAGTGGTATTTGGATGAGACTCTGACCTTTAGACTTTAGAGTTGATGCTGGAATTAGTTAAGGTATGTGGGACTGTTTAAGATGGAACGAGCACATTTGCATGTAAGAAGGACATAAATTTTGAGTTATCAGCATAGAAAGTATGAACCAAATGTTTGCATCCCCTCAAAATTCATACCTTAAAGCCCTAAACTCCAGTGTGACTGTTTTAGAGATAAGGTCTATCAGGTAACAAAGGTTGAATGAGGTCATCAGAATGGGACCCTGATCTGTGATGCCCTTATCCTTATAAGAAGAGAAAGAAGCACCAGCGTGTTCTCTCTCTCTCTCTCTCTCTGTCTCCTCCCCCTCCCAGTGTCATGAGAGAATACCTAGAGAAGGTTGCCACTTGCAACGCAAGAAGAGAACCCTCACCACCAACCTATTCAGCTGGATTTTGACCTTGGGCTTTCCAGCCTCCAGAACTATTAAATAAGTTTCTGTTGTTTAAACTGTCCAGTTTATGCTATTCTTTTTGGAAACCTGAGTAGATGAAGACACCATTCTACAACTCTTTACGTCAACGGCTCACTCTCTGACTACAATTTTCTCTATATTTCCAGCTCCCATCCTCTTCTTTCTACCATAAATTTTCTCCTACTTAATTATTACTGCCATTTCTTTAAGCCCTTCACTTTTTCTCAATTGTCAATATCTTTTTTTTGTTTTCTTCTTAATCCAGCCCATGTTATATGATCCATCACTTAGATGAGAATATTGTTGATATTATCAGTCACTCTTTTCTTCAATGTCAACCACCCAGCAAAATTCCAAACCTTAATTCCTCCAACCATTAATCATCTCCACTACTATATCCATATTTCTGGTCACCTAAACATTGGCACTATGTTCTCCCATTGCAACTGGGTCTAATGCTACACTGCCCTCCTTTCACTTGACCCCAGCCACTGATCTTGCATCCTGTACTACTGTCTTTCCAAAATGTATCCCCTCTCCTCAAGTCACCAATCCCACCACGTTCCTCTTACCACAGAGATTTGCCTTCTAATCCACAGAAAAATGCAGCCTATTCAGTCTCATCTCCCATTAAATTTTACCTCTTGTCTCTCAATAAATATGTTCTTATCTATGTTACCCCATGAATGAATAATTTCTTCTTCTAGCCAAAGCTTTTATATATATACATGTACATATACATATATATACAAACATATATACATACATGTGCCTTTTGTCTTCTAAAGGACCCTACAT
Source organism: Cephalopachus bancanus (assembly GCA_027257055.1). Taxonomy (NCBI): domain Eukaryota; kingdom Metazoa; phylum Chordata; class Mammalia; order Primates; family Tarsiidae; genus Cephalopachus; species Cephalopachus bancanus. The sequence goes on from JAPVLO010000255.1 coordinate 2,533,667, forward strand.
TTTTTCTTTTCATTCCTGTATCTTCAACTTCTCACTTTCCTCATTCTCTTCATTTCTGAACATGATTAAGAGTGTCCATATTTTAAAAGAAAGAGTGAATGAATCTCTCCCTTGACTTCTACTCAGCTCTAGCCCAATATTTGTATCCATTTACATGCCCCATGGACAAGTAATCAATTTCTTAATTTCCAATCATCTCCAATTTCTTAACTTCCATCCTTGTCGTATCTATCTACAAATCAATTTGAGAACCGTCTGTCCTCCTGGAATGACTCAGGCAAAGGGCACCAATGACATCCAGCGGACGTTTTAGTCTTTGCTTTCCCTGATTTCATCATCTAACACTATTGCCTATTTTCAGGTTCATCTCTCTCATACCTTTTCTCTTTGTTTTTCTATCTATCCGATCATTCTGTTTCAGGCCTTATTGGGTCCCTTCTTCCTCTTTTCCTGGACATTTCTGTGTCTTGTCTTCAATCCTGTTGTATTCTTATTGTAGTTTTGCATCCTAATTTTAAATTAGAATTACATCAATTTTTTTAGTGACTGATGCCTGGTCCTCATTCCCAGAGATTTTGATTCCATTGATCTAGGGTGGTTCAGACATCAATATTAAAATAAAATAAAGTAAAACACATTTCTCATTGATGATTCTAGTGCACAGCCATGGCTAAGAACCACTACTTTATAGAGATGACCTGAGTAATTCTATTCCTTTTCATAACTATGATTACTATATCCATTGTTAATGTTAGAATAGCCAGTATAGCAGAGAGAAGAAAATCATAGCTAATCCCAAGTTACAGACAGAACATACATGGACAAGACAGAGCACAAAACTGTTTCAAAGCAAATTACTTAGTAAAAATGTACTTTCAATATTTAGGGATGTCCTTACTATTCTGGAGACATCATTCAAACGTATAAAAGTTAATATAAGGTCAAATGTTTTAGAAAGGCAGTATTACATACACTATTTAAAGAAAATTGTTCAAAAAATTGCAAAGCTGCCTTGATCATGCTGATGCCCATCATAGCAGAGCTCTCCTGTTCAGATATTAGAGCAAAGGTAGCACAAGATCTGTTTCACACCAAGTAAATTCCTCTCTTCCCCGTCCAAATGGTCCAGCAGCTGTGAGCATCTCGAAGCTCGCCACATGGCTGAGCTCCCTTTCTGCCAGCTGACCTCTGCCCTTCACCATCACTACCATTTTCCTTCTTGCTAACTCATCATATTTTTGTTTCTAGAGTCGCAATCTGAGTTCACAGAGTCAAAATATTCACTCTTTTTTTTAAAGCAACCACTTTCTGGCCTCCAAAGTGCGACTTGCCTTTGGAGCTCACACCAGCAAAATGGCTGGTCTTCTCTGCCAGCAACACAGCCTCCATTGTTCAGGAGGAGAGGTTCCCAAAATGCAGTAACCACTATGGACTCTATTCTACAGTCCAGATGATAAATAGCTGCTAAAACACTGTCCACAGAAACTTTACCTTTTCAATAAATATACAGTTTAATGTTTTTAACCACATTTAATCCACAACACACACACAAAGTATATTGAGTGCTCTGTATGTACAGGGCTCTCGAGTCTATTGTTCTAAAATTCTTTTTTTTTCTTTTTATTTTTTTACTTATTATTCTTTCAATAGATACAGGATCTCATTATTTGCCCAGGCTATTCTCAAATTCCTGGACTGAAGCAATCTTCCTGCCTCGGCCTCCCAAAGTGCTAGGATTACAGGCCTGAGCCACTGCATCTGGCTAGAATTCTTCATAATAGTTTCAGAATGTTCTACCAAAGGTATGCTGACAGATCCACCAGGATGCTCCCATAGACTGCTCACCCTAAAGTGTCCAAAAATGGATCTGCCATCTCCATTGTGGTATCCCAGGGCCTGCTCCTTCTCCAGACTCTTTTGGTGACTGGCACAGTCAGCCCCTTTCAGGTCAATACTTAAGAGCCCTGCACATGTTTCACTTTCGTCTACACCACTGCTCTTCCCTGGTTCTCTGACCTCTCTGGTCTCTTTCTCATGTCATTTGGAGGAGGGTGAGGGTGGGAGAGAGAAGACCCAAACCTCTTTTTGTTATTTTTGAATTGTAGCTATTATGACTATCATTATTATTTGTCTTCAAACAAGCACACTCATTGTGATTTCTTTAGCATTCTGATATCTTCCTTTTGAAACGAATATAAAACTTCAGCTCCTTGCCGAAACCTACCTGACCCCGTAGGGCCAGGCGCCTGTGCTTCTAAGATTTTTTTTACTTCTTCCTCAACACTGCTCAGCAACACAGGCCTTCCTGCTATTTCTTAAATGTGCCCAACTTACTCCTGACCCCGGAGCCTTCCTTCTTGGTGTCTCTTCTGGACAGAGCACTCTACCCCAGGCTTCCTAAAGTTGGCTCCTTCTTGCAGTTGCAGTCTGATCTCAAAGATACCCCTTCAAAGGTTCTTCCCCTATCAACCTACAAATGGCCGATGTCCCATCACTGTCACACACCATGTTGCTTTACTTTCTTTGTAATACATACAGCCCTCTCTGAAATTATTGTGTTCCCGAACTTTCTTGATTTTTGTCTGTCTTAAGTCACTAAAATGTAAGCACTCTGCAAAGAGATCCCCGCCTTTATGTTCACAGCTCTACTTCTTGGAGCTAGAACAGTGCTGGTGCAGAGAAATGTTTAATCATTTTGAAAAATTAATGAATATGTGCCCAGTTATCTGGGCAAGAGAAGGCACATCCACAACATTGGTGGAGGACAGGGAGAAGAGAACACTAAGTATCAGTTTCAGTTTTGAGAATAAAGCAACCTGCAGGAACTCCCAGTGGGTGATCAGGGTCTGAGGTAGGGCTAGCAGAAGATGCTGGAGCCCCAGGCAGGAAGTTGCGGGAAGAAGGAAGAGCTCGTTTTCGGTAACTGTTTTGAAATCTACCTGGTCTAACTCTGAGCCTTCAGGTAGACAGTGCTGCCCCAGGAAGCATGTGTTTGTGCCGTGCATTTCACCACTCTGTTGCACCATGTCTGCTGTGGTATTTTGACTCTTGAATGAACGTGCATATGTCTTGTCTCGATAGGTGCTGTGGTATGGTGCAACACGTGCTGACCATGGGCTCAGCTGACCCGGTCCCAGGTGCTGAACCAGCTCTGTGATCTTGGGAAAGGCCCACATATATCTAACCCCACTAACTAGTCTGTTCCCTGCCCTTAAATCAACTGCTACACAACACCAGGCACTGTACCTCTAGGCCAGTATTTTGGAATAGCACTGTTTTCATTTCGTCATTCGGCCTCAGCTGCTCACAGTTTTACCACAACCTCAGCTCTTTCCACAGTGCCCCTTGTTATCGGTCCATCACCCTCTTTTCCTCCGCAGACTGGTCTTTAAGGTCACATTCTTGTCCATATCACATCTTCTGACTCTGCCCCTGCCTAGCCCACCCCACCCCGCCAGTTATGAATATGGTAAGAAATAAAAAATGTCTGTAAAAATGTTGTCAACCTTTTCTAAAAAAACAAACTGGTAATATGCATCAAGTCCTTTAAAAGGAAACATATTCTTTGATGTAATTATTCTTTAGAATCCTAGGTTTAATATCAAATTTCAGATGAAAACAAGGATACATAGGCAAAGCTGGCCATCATTCCTGTGTTGTATTAATTGCCAAATGAAACAAAACTCGCAAAAACACACTATTTATGTAACAACATAAACAATCATCAAGAGGAAAAAGTTAAGTAATTTATAAACTATCCAGAGACAGACGCTTTATATATATGAATATATGACATGATAGGTTATTCAGCATACTTCAGAAACTGATGTTTTAATGTACAGAAAAGTAAAGCATATCACTAAGTGAAAAAAACAAGTGTGAAATAAACTATACGCATGATGATTCTACTTGTGCAATATTATAACCCCTACCAACATCTCACACACACACACACACATATACACACACACAACATGCGCACACAAACACACACACACAATCATAAAAAAGAACTATGAAAATACAATGAAATGTTAAAAACAGGTATTTCTGGAGTGAGATCATATGATTATCTTCTCCTAAATCCATTTCTGTATGTTCAGTTTTCTATAATGTACACTTACTACTACTTACTAATGAGAAGGAAGTTTTAAAATGTTATTATTGAGTCAATTCTTTAAAAGACAACTTTTACTGCATAATTTTTTAACTATAAAATGGGAATAATAATACTATCACCTTCTCTCATAATCTTATATGTGAAGCTTGATAAAGACATTGTTATACTCTGTATTCAAATTATTAATATTAGTTTCTTCTATAGATGGATAAAATTGTAAAGAAAAATAACAATGTTTTGTATTTCTTTTAAGATTAATTATTTCCAGAGCACATAGGAAGACTGATGGTGAATAAATATTGTTAAAAAGTATAACTTAATCAAGATCAAACACCTAACTAATTTCTGAACTCTGTGAAGTTCACAAATTATCACTTATTCATAGACATTTGCAAAGGAAGAAAAAAGGAGCTAAACTTGTTTAGAGCACATTCAGTGCCAGATAATTTATTCGTGTTTACTGGGAGCTGCTCCATGATTCAGAGAATATGAGCCCGATTCTACAATGTGAGGACACTGAGATTTAGAAAAGTAACTTTACCAAGATTACTGAAGTAACTTACATTGTGCATGTTCTCTGCCATTTCCAGTGGGCCCCTCCACGTTTAGAGGTTATGCAGTCCTGAGTCACTGGCCCAGACATTGCCTTATGCTTTGCCTTGACCCATCAGCAGAAACATCACATTGTCCACCACAAGCCTCTTTTTCTCTCTTCTATGAGGCCAACAGTGTTCACAACAGCAGCAAGAGATGCACTGCTTCTTTATTTTGGGTTTTAGAATACAGAAAACACAGAGCAGAGCTATAGATAACCTAATCAGATGTGTTATATGAATGAGAAATTAACATTTGTGTCAACTCCTGGGATCAGACAGCTGCTCATCCTCACTAGATCAGGACTCACTTGTAACTGGTGAGGACATAATTCCAATTCAAATGTGGATCTGCCCGACTCCAATATCCATGATCTTTCCACTACATCAGACCGTCTTCTCTTAAGTTTTCAATTGTTTTGATAACATTTATTTTTATGCTGAGAAAGACTGTCCTAAAACAATAGCTTTTGTGGATCAGGAATATTTCTAAATGTAAAATTGAAATAAGTAATAATCTGCCTTCCTGTTTTGACCCTATATCTTCTCTTATAAGTAATGTTTATATTTTGAATGTAGGACTCTAGAAAACACCACTTATGCTTTCAGACTGACACCAAGCTAAAGCTTCATCCATTGGGCATGCTTTACTACCTGGAAGTCAAACAGAAAACCCACATTCAGGCAAACCCTCTGTCCTTTTGCTTTGGAAGGTTAATTGAGCTGATGGGTGCATGTCACATCTTATTTGCAAACTGCTCCCATGATGGGGAACTTGGCTTTTTGAAGTCTTCTGTTTTTATCTTGACTAGGTATGATTAAGCCACTCTGTGGGTAAGAATCTCTCAGTTCAAGCATTCTAGATGTCAGGGAATATTCTTCTATTTGGGGACTCCCTGAGCATAGCCATTTGACGCCATGGAAATTCACCCTCATGGCGGCTTCTTCTGGACTTTCTGTGGGATTTTACAAAACTCCTGGTAAGCTTACCTCTACTATTTGAGAGTCAAAAAACGGAAAGTTTCCAACTGCTTACAGGTTGCACAATAAAATTGACTGTCAAACCTAGTCAAACTCATTAAACTTTGACTTTGGGGGCCAATAGCACACAGCATATATACAAATATACACAGATCATCTTCTTTTTAATGTAACCTGAACTCCCTGAACTCACCAGTCTTGAGAACATTGAAGTAACAATAATTTTTATACTCAATGCCTCTGGCTCATCCTTTCACTTTTTCATGTCGAATTTTATCCTTCTTTACAGTAAACTCTCTACTCCAAAGATATATTTTGGGTATATCCCAGCAGGGATCTCCCATGAGTTCTGGAACAAGTCCTAAACCACTGGGCATCCTGTAACTTCTTGCAGGCATACACTGGGCAGGCAGCATGGCCACAAGCACCTTCTGTGTCCATCATTACTTCACCTGCATTTAGAGGACCCTACCTTGCTGAAGGTGTTGTCTCTGGAGGTACTGGAATTAGATGGCCCTCAAGGTACCAAAACAGAGCTGTGCTCACATATTCTCTGGACCTTCGTGGATATACCACTTTATCATGATCTTTATTTTTAATAAATTAGCTTTGTTTCTATCCCCCCACCCCTCCTAGCAATGATGCAGAAACTTCCTCACCCTCAGTCAAACACAAAAGACGTAACACAAATTAAACTCAGGCCTTCTCACCATCCTTCCCTTCTTCAGGCTGTCCTCATTGATGATCAGCACAGATCCCCTTATAATCTCCTGTTCCCTTACAGTATCTTATGAGAAATTTAGAAATGTATGCTTATAGAACTTTTTTGAGGTACTATTACATACAGTAAAATTACAAGCCTTAGTTATACAGCTTGATGAGATTTTTACACTCCAGTATGTTATATTCACAATATAAAATATTTACACAGCTCAGTCAGGCACAGTGGCTCATGCCTGTAATCCCACAATTTGGGAGACCAAGGCAGGAGGATTGCTTGAGCCCAGGAGTTCAAGACCAGCCTGAGCAACATAAAGAGATCTTTATTATCATTATTTAAATACTACTAATAACAATTTTTAAAAAACAATATTTTCACAACTCCAGCAAGTTTTCTCAGTCTCTCCAGAGTCAATAATGTCTTTCTATGCCCACCCATGTTTCTTCTACCTTCACAGGTAACCACTATTTTGAATTCCATCAGCATGGCTGAGTTTGACCTATTTTTCATTATTCCATGTAAATAGAGTTCACACATCTACTTTTTGTGTCAGGATTCTTTTGCTTAACATAATTGTTGAATGTATTAGCAGTTTATATTATTTTGTAATGGTAAGTTATATTTTTCTACTTATGAATATATGTATTAATATACTTATGGGTAGTTGGTTTTTCTACTCTTCTGTCCATGGAAATTTGGGTTGTTTCATTTGGATTTTATTATGAATAAAGCCACTGAGACTATATTTGCAAAAGTCATTTAATGGAAGTGGCTGGGTATGGTGGCTCATGCTGTAATTCCCACTCTTTGGGAGGCCAAGGTAAGAGGAGTGCCTGAGCCCAGGAGTTCAAGACCAGCCTGGGCAACTTGGTGAGTACTCATTTCTACAATAAATTTTTTAAAAAATAACTGAATGTGATGGTGCATGCCTGTAGTCCCAGCTACTCAAAAGGCTGAGGCGGAAGAATTGTCTGAATCCAGGAGGTTGAGGTTACACAGCAGCCTGGGTGACAAAGGGAGACTGCAACTAAAATTTCTAAAAGTCTTTTAATAGAATTCTACCTAAAAGTGGAATGGAGTAGTCATAGAGTTAGTGTCTTTTTATTAGAAACTGCCACGAAGTTTTCAAAGTGTACTATTTTATATTCCCCCAGCAATAAAATGAGTTCCAGTTGTCCCGCATTCAGGAGTGTGCACAGTGGTATTTCACTGTCTTTCTTATCAACTCCCTTTAGTTTAAGTGTCAATCCAGTCTAGTCCTATGCCATCCATAGCTTCTTAGTTCCTGCGTCAGGTTAAATAATGATGATGCTTATATGCTTGTGGTCTTCTAGGCACTAGACGCTCAAGACAGAACTCCATGCTCAGAGATCAGAATAAAAGAATTACAGTATAAACCTGGAATCTTTCATCTAAATGAAAGTTCTCTGTACAGGTTGTTACTGTCGTGCATGCTTGAAGAAAAGTTATGAAATTGGTCTATGACCTGATTGCATGTTTTCAGAATTCCTCATCTTTAAAGGATAATTTGTGATTTTACACATCCACTGGGTTTCTCCTGGCAGCTGTTGTAAGTTGGAGAGATAAAAATGTCATCCTCCCGCCTGAGCCTCCATGGCCGACGACAGTTGCCAAGCAAAAACAGCAGCCTCCTTCACGAGGATCCCCAAGGAGGCCCTGGACAGGAGGCTCAGTGTTGCCTAAACGGAAACTGTATCCAGATCAACACGAGGATTAGAGCTAAGAGATTCTGCACCTGGGAATGGAGTCACCAAGCTAAGCGTGGCTGCCCCTCATTCACCTCAGGCAGCCTTGATACTGACAGAGAAGACCACGACTGCTGTGAGCTATTTGCTTCTGGTCTAGACACTGGTAGTTCTTTCATAACAGCTTGGCTGGGGCCAAAACCAATAGGGACTAGGTGGTGGGAGTTAGGGATATCATAATTTCTTGAGAATTTGTTTCATAATTAGTTGAGCAGACTCCACCCTATTCTCCATTGGAAACATTCAGTTACCAGGAAAGTTCATTCTCGGTTTTCTTTGGCTCTGCTCTTTTTGTATAGGTTGTATTCAAACAATATAATTAATGCATGACTTGACAAATACCCATCCTGGATTAATCCATGACTTGACCAATATCCATCCTGGATTAATCCATTGTACCAATAGCATATTTTTTAATTAATTATTGGGAAAAGGAGAATTCAATACATATAAGGCTATCATTAGATAACTTTAATTAATAAGTTAAAAATAACCAATATCATGTTTAAGTTTTATTTTCATTAGACATGTATATCTATGCGCATGTATTTATATACAGATGCTCCACTATGCACCAACAAACTCATACATTGAAAATATTATAAGTCAAAATACAATTAATACACATGACCCATCAAACATCATAGCTTAGCCTAGCCTGCCTTAAACATGGTCAAAACACTTATTAAAGTTGGGTAAAATCATAAACACAGAGTCTATTTTATAATAAAGTACTGAATATCTCATATGGTTCATTGAATATGTACTGAAAGTAAAAAAATGAGTATTATTATACAGGTACTCAAAGTACAATTTCTACTGAATGTATATTGCTTTTGCACCATCATAAAGTTTTTTTAAAAAGAGTGTAAGTAAAGCCTTTATAAGTTGGGGACCATCTGTACATATGTGTTTGTGTGTGTGTGTGTGTGTGTGTGTGTGTGTGTGAACAATCACAAACTTTATAATTAATTGAATTAGAAGTCTTAAAACTGCCAGATGTCACACAAGCCAGGCCCAGCCACCTTTCCCCATACCAGCCTAAATAAACCCAGGAAATCCATCCTTTTTGTAATGCCAGACTCTTAAAAAAGAGCTCCAGATAAAGACTGGGAATGGTCAGGGACTGGGTTCTATACAGTCCCTTGAAGTCAATGGGCTGCCAGCACTTTGGGAGGCTGAGGTGAGAGGATTGCCTGAGCCCAAGGGTTCAAGACCAGCCTGGGCAACTTGGCAAGACCTCGTGACCACAAGAAATCAAAACTTCAGTCAGGCGTTGTGGTGTGCACCTGTGGTTCCAGCTACTTAGGAGGCTGAGGCGGAAGGATTGCCTGAGTCCAGCAGGTCGAGGTTGCACTGAGCATGCCACTGCACTCCAGCCTGGGTGACAGAGTGAGACTCCAATTCAAAAAAGAAAAAAAACACAAAAAACTAGCGGGCATTGTCTCAGGACCTGGTCAGCAGCCTGAGACGTTGCTACTTCTGCCGCCATTGTGGCTTTTCTTTTTCTTTCAGTCACTTGTTTTCCCTCTTTCCTTCTGTTTACCTCAAATGTTGAGAATTTATTAACTACAAGCGTTTATAGACCTTGGGGATTTGTTAACTATGAGAATTTACTGAGAGAATCTACTGACTTTACTTGAGAGTGGATCCTACATGAGAGTCAATCCTCTTTTTTCAAGACACCTGATGTTTGCCAAGCCTGCCCCTACTTAACCCTTTTGCCATGGAATCACCTTGAACCTTTGCCTGGGAGCCCTTCTCATGACGGCACCTCAGAATGATCTTGTGCTGCTGTGGTATATGGTCTGTATCCAGGTCATCATGTTAAGGCTGACCTGAACTTGAACTGAATTTGCCCCAATTCAGGTCACCTCACAACACCCTGGGGCATCCTGCTTTCTTCATCTTCCAACAGTTCCTCAGGGTTGCACTGGGAGGAAGGAGACTCAGCCCTGGTCTTAAGAACCTATGACTACTCATCAGGGTGGGAAATAAACTTGGAGACAGTTCTGACTGAAGTTCTCTGATTTCTGTCTATGGCAGGCAAAGCCTGAATTAAAGAGTGTCTCTCTTCTACATACTAAGTAAATTCATTGAAAAATGCTCTTTGGACTTAAGAAAGAATTTGCTATCAGGACTTTCTTAAATAGCTCTTTTACTGCTTTTCAATAAGATTATATTTACCAATTTTTAGGCACTTATTCAACACAAGCAGAGTGATACTCCTGTATAAAAATAACATAGGAGGAATACATTTAAAGGCTTGAAGGCCTGCCTAGACAGCAGAACAGAAACATCAAACATTACTCTTACAAAGACAAAAATGGCCTCATTTTTATTTAACCTATTATGGTTCTATCCAAACACGGGTCACCTGTGACCCAATGTCCTTTGCATTCTACCTGCTCGGACTTGACACCTAAATATGTCTAGAATTATTATTTTTTTAAATGATAAAACTTCTTTTGAACACATAAAGGAAAGAAAGTAGTGCCCAGAGGAAGTCAGAGGTTGATTATTTATTTTGAAAATCAAGTGAAAGCACGAAGTCAAAGCAAGGAGCCCTCAATTATCCACATTAATAAGGGGATAGACTGGTTTGCTTAATCCTAAAAACTTTAATGTTAGACAACACATTCCATTTTTAAGCTAATTTATTCATAAACATTGCTTTTAATTTTTTTTTGTTAACACCTTTGCCTGTTCTCCTTTCCAGATCTCCATCTGATCTTTGTTTCCTAAGAACCAGCAAGTATTATATAGACATGAAAGAGTGAGATCACACCTCCTCAGCTAATCCGTTTAATTACCCAACTCTCCCCCAAGCAATGTGCTAACCTGAAAAACAACATATTTCATGCGTGGTTATCTGTGGTTGGCAAAACTGGATCAACCTGCTTCTGCTCTGCCAGAGTCCAGGTTTCTGGGTTTCTGTCCTCTGTGAAGTTCCACGGGGCTGGACAGTGTATTGGAGATATGAAAGGAGTCAGTTTCTGGTCCTTTCTCTGTGTCTTCTGCCTTACCATTAACTTTATTATCCCATTTGCCACATTTCTCAGAAGTGCAGCCACATGCCCGTCGGTCGCCTTTTGCTTCTAAAACTCTCCTGACTTGGTTTCCGTGCCACCACATCTTTCTGGTTTTTCTCATATTTCTGTGAGGCTTGTGCCTTGGTTTTTCTGCACAACCATTCCATTCTGCACAACCATTCCATACATGACTTTATCTCACCCCTCTCCATCTGTGTTCTCTCCCAGTGTGATTTCATGTTCACCTGTAGTTCAACAGCTGCAGAGCTGCTAGTGGCTTCCAAGTTTACATCTTTGATCCAGACTTCCCACTGGAGATTCTGATTTGTATGCAGAACTATATAGTCTAGACAGCTACACTGAAATAAGCAGCAAAACTTCAAATTCAACATGTCCAGAGTTGAAGTAATCAGCTTTTCCCTTAAGTTTGCTCCCATTCCTATAGTCTCTAGTTCATGATGCTGTGATTCAGAATTCTATTTAAACGAGAAAGCAGCATGCCATTCTTGCTTCTGCCGCCTCCCTCAATCCTTGCATGTAATCACTGCAATCTCACAGTAGTGATGATCTCACTTCTAAGTACTTTTAAAACCTATCCTTCTTATTACTCCAACTACTGGTCGTGGTGGCGACCTTCGCAAAAGGCTTACTTTCATTCATTTTATCTTCCACTAGCCAATAGAGTTGTATCTAAAATGTCTATCTTGTACTCCCTCGCTCCTCACAATGAAGTTCCTTGACATGGCCAGCTCTGTCACTCAATCTCACACCTCTCGTTTTCACCACCAATCTCATACACCATGTCTTAGAAACCTTGTAGTGCCTCTCGTCTCCCATTCAGCGGTCCATTTCTTGCCTTCGTTCTTGCTTGGGCTGTCTTCCTTCCTGTCTCATCTTCCCCTCACCTCTACCAACACCCCAACCTTGCCTCAATCCCACTCATTCTTTGAGAATGAGCTAAATACAATTTCCTGAAACTTTTGGGACATGCGACGCCCCCGACCTCCCGGCTGAGTTGAGTGTCTCCCCTCTGTGACCCCCAAACCTTACCTACCTGTCTTCCATGCCTTACAGAGGTTACAATGGGCATGTTTCACAAGGAGTGATTAGTGTGTAGTGTGTGAGGATATGAATATTTGGAGAATGAATGTGTGTGGAATAACAGGTTGGCTTCCTGCTGACTGGGCTTTTAGCAATGCACCAGTCTAAGATATGATGGTATTTCTTTCCAGGGGACGGTGACAAATGATTTTATCACCATTTCCTACTTATTTGTCCTTGACAGTTCATCTCCATGCTTTTGTTTGAAGTGTTATACATTGGCAGCATATAAACCATAGCCAGATCTAGGCCGGGCATGTTGGCTCATGCCTATAATCTCAGCACTTTGGGAGGTCAAAGCAAGAGAATTGCCTGAGCTCAGGGGTTTGAGACCAGCCTGGGCAACTTGGCAAGACCTTGTCTCTAAAATAAAAAATTAGCTGGGCATGGTAGCGTGAGGCGGAAGGACCGCTGGAGCCCAGCAGGTCGCTGCTAGGGTGACTGTGGGTATGCCACTGCACTCCAGTCTGGGTGACAGAATGAGTGTCAGACTCAAAAAAAAAAAAAAAGAAAAGAAAATATAGCCAGATCTAAATGTGCCCATCAAATTATATTTCAAAAGTTTCTGCTGTGAAAAATTGTGGCAAGTTTTTTTTGTTTTCTTTTTCCCCTATAGAGGGCATAATCAAAGGTTGCCTATTCTGTTCATGTCCTTCCATTCCAAATTTGTCACTGGAAATGCCAACAAGTAGGGTCAAGTTTTCCCTATGTGCCTAGTTTCTGGTAGAGTGGCAGCAAATGGCGTGAATGCATAGAAAGTTGGTCCCTAAAAAGAAAAGCAGGAAAATCTGAAAGAATGGGACTCACCCTTCCAATAATCAAAAGATAACGTAGCGCATTTTTACACGATTTTAGCATTTTAGACTCTAGAAAAATAGAGCAATGCTTCCTGTAGCTCACAAGTCAGTGCCTGGAATTTGCCTCACAGGAAACATCTGGGATGCTGCAGGTCAGGGGTTACAGAGGTTACAATGGGCATGTTTCACAGGGAGTGATTAGTGTGCGGAAACAAAGTTTCAGGGTATAGGATGTGAACGCTTTTTAAGACAGGGCAAAGAGGCGTAGACAACAGAAGAACTAACAGAAGAGAACTGAAAAAGAAACCAAGAGGCTCCAAGAGATAAAAACAAAATAAGTCAAATATAATTACTAACCACTGTATAAAAATGACAAAAAGGGAAAAAATGAGAGGTTTATTCTTAAACTCAAAAAAATAACAGAAGAAACGCAAGGAGTGTCTCTGGATGACCAAATCTGAGGTGGTGGAAACAAGAGCATAGGGCCTAAGGAAAGAGTAATCCTTTTTATTTGAAAGTTAATGCAGCTAGGCTCGGTGGCTCAGCCTGTAATCCCGCACCTTTGGGAGGCTGAGGTGAGTGGGTTGCCTGAGCCCGCAGGTTCGAGACCCACCTGGGCAGCAAGACCTCATCTCTACAATAAATCAAAAAATCAGCTGGGCATGGTAGCGCATGCCTGTAATTCCGGCTACTCGGAAGGCTGAGGTGGAAGGATCACCGGAGCCCAGCAGGTCGAGGCTGCGGTGGCCGGGAGCGGCCACTGCACTCCAGTCTGGGTGACAGAGTGAGACTCCAACTCAAAAAAAAAAAAAGAAAGTTAATGCTTTTTATTGGAAAGTTTATGATATTTTTGGTGAAAGCTTATGTCAAACATCACTAATTTTCATTTAAATTTTTAAAAATTTCACAACAGATCATCTTAAATATTTGAATCTAGATAAGATTCATCATTAGATGTTCCATCTACCCTGGATTGTTTTCTAATTTTCAGGGTTGACACTTGGCGATTTACATTCCACTCTTACCCACTAAGTATCCTGCATTCAAAGGGCCTTTACTGCAGCCATAATAAAGAATGAAATCATGTCCTTTGAAGCAAATGACTGGAGTTGGAGATCTTCACCCTAAATGAACTGACTCAGAAACAGAAAACCAAACACTGCAAGTTCTTACTCATGTGAGTGCTAAAAGGCCACAAAGATGGAAATAACAGACACTGGAGACACCAATAAATATGAAGGAAGGGGCTAGGGTTCAGAAACTACCTACAGGGCACAGTGTTCACTATCTGGAGAATGAGCCCTCTGAGGCCCAGTCCTACCACGATACAATATGTCCAGTAATGAACATGCATGTGTACCCCCGAACCTGTAATAACACATAAAATAAGATGAAATGTACCTTCATGAAACCCAGTCTCAAACTCTCCTGACTGTTGTTTCACTTCAAATGCCAGAAGCATTCAACTTGTCTCTTGATGCGTCATGCCTTTTTTCCAAGAACATTTGATTTCCGGCTTAACCATCAAGAACACCAACTTAAGAGTTCCTAAAGGCTCACGTTTCCACAGTGAAATAAAGCTGATACAAGTAAATAAGTATAGATAGAAAGTTCAGTTTTTTCCCTTTTGGTAAAATGACACAATAGAAAAATATGCACACTTACTGTTTTCAATTAAATTAAAATGTGCTTGACCTGAACTTGAAAAGCCGGACTGTGATTAATATTTGTTATAACACAATACATATATTACTACTAATACAAAGACTATGTATTTAGAATATTTAGATAATATCTTTAAAATTTGATATCACCAAGTTATTTTATGTACTGGAAGCCAAAGTCCAACCTAAAACAAAATATAAATATAAATGTTTTTGGCCTAGAAGAAAAGTTTTAAAAGCATGATATGTGGAAATCAAATATATTACTGCATTGTGGAATGTTAAATTCATCTACTTATTAAGCAAAAACTTACTGTCTTTATTTTTCATTTCTAATCTACAAAAATGCCTATAAATGTGGCAAATATAACATCTTATGGGTACCCTCGTCTAACACGAAACCTTACTACAGACTGTTCTCCATGAGTTGTATTGAAATAGGAGTGAAAGACAGGAGAAAAAGCATCAGCATTTTATATTTTATTTATTGCAGGGATCTCTTTGTTTTGGGTTGTTCATAGGCAGTAATCACATTATTTTTCCATGTATGGCTCCCTACTATTTCAATGAGAAAGAGTTCTGGTAACTTTCTTCTCTTGCAGTTGAAACTAAAATTAAGGAACAAGAAAAACAAGATACTCTCTGAAGGATGTTCCCAAGCAATTTGTGAAAAAAGTTATAGCCTGCCCTTTCTGTTTTATTTCTTCAACACCCTTTTGATAGAGACGGAATGTGGCTTCCTGGTGCAATAGGACATGGTATATGTATTAGTTATTCGCTGCTGAATTACAAATTCCCCAAATTTTCACACAGACTTAGTGTCTCACAGTTTCCAGAAAAGCAGAGATCTGGAAGCAGCTTAACTGGGTGATTGTGGCTCAGAGGGTCTCATGGGCTGCAATCAAGCTAGGGTGACCAACCATCCCAGTTTGTTCATAGCAGAGGAACTTTCCAGAAATGCTATTTCAATGGAAAACCTAATCAGCCAAGTCTCTCTAAATCAAGAATCAGTTGAGTCTGCAGTCTCCAAAGACTTGACAGGGTTGACGAATCCACTTCCAAACTCATTCATGTGGTTGTTGGCAGGAGGCTTCAGCTCTTTTTCATGTACATCTCTTCAAGGACAAACTCACACCATGGCTTCCTTCAGAAAGGTGAACCAAAAGACGTAGAGAGGGGCACCACACTGCTTTGTATAGCCTAATCTCCCAGTCATACTCCATCATTTCTGCCTTAGTCTACTCATTGTAAGAAAGACACCAAGCCCAGCCTACCCTTGAAGGTGGGAGATTGATAGAAGAGCATAAATACAAGGAAAACAGGATTATCATGGACATCTTGGAATTTAGCTACCATAGTATGCAATGGTATGAAGTGGTATGGTATGGTGTGGTATAGAATGGTATGGTGTGATGGTATGGTGTGGCATGGCATGGAATGGTATGGTATGAAATAGTATGGAAAGGCATGGCATGGAATGGTATGGTATGGCATGGCATGGCATGGCATGAATGGAGTAGTATGGTATAGTATGGTACGGTATGGTATGGTTTGGTTTAGTATGGAATGGAATGGTATGGAATGATATGGGATGATATTGATATGGTATGTTATGGTATGGTTTGGTATGATATGGTCCAGTATGGTTTGGTATGATGTGGCATGAGCTGGTATGTTTTGGTATGGTATGGAATCATATGACATGGTATTGAATGGTATGGTATGGAATGGAATGGTATGTTATGACTTGGTATGGTTTAATATGGTGTGGTATGGTTTAGTATGATGTGGTATACTTACTATTGTGTTGAAAACACCGCAGAGGTGTCCAGGTGAGGCGCTTTCAGTGATTCATTCAACTAGTCTTTGCTTTAGGCTAGACATCATGTTAAGAACTCCTGCTTAGCTTGTAGGACAATAATGAGAGCGGAGACCAGTAGTTCATGCTTATAATCCCAGCACTTTGGGAGGCCAAGGCAACAGGACTGCCTGAGCCCTGGAGTTTGAGACCAACCTAGGCAACAAAGCATGACATCATCTCAAAAAAAAAATTAGTCAAACATGGTGGCACATACATATAGTCCCAACTACTCAGGAGGCTGAGGTAGAAAGATCGCCGGAGCCCAGCAGATCAAGGTGCAGTGAGCCATCATCATGCTACTGCACTCCAGCTTGGGTGACAGAGTGAGATCCAACTGCAATAACAATGTTAATTATTATAATAATGGCAACAGAGCAGTCTCCAGAGCAAGGAGCAATCTAACAATCACTCTCTGAATTGACAAGAGAAATGGAGTCTAAAAGAATTTCAAAGCTAATCTTAAAAATATATATAAGTAAAAAAGCAAAAATTAGGTATACTAGTTCATTTGGGCCTCTGTAATAAAAACAACAGGGACTGGATAAATTAAAAACTGCAGAAATGCATTGCTCATGGTTCTGAAGGCTGGGATACCCACGATCCAAGTGCTACAGGTTTGAAACCTGGCTTGCTCTCTGCTTCAGGGATGGTAATTTCTTGGTGCATCCTCACACAACAGAAGGGACCAACAAGCTCCCTTGGGCCTCTTTTATAGGGGTACCCTCATGATCTAATCACCTCCTAAGACTGCACTGGGGATTAGGCTTCAACAAATGGATTTTGGAGAGACACAAAAATTCAGACTATAGCTGTAGGATAAAGAGATCATTGCAGTGTAGAGCGTCTTTGGAAATATTTTAGATTAAGCATTAAGTAGAACACATTGTCATGTGTAGGCTCTGGAGTCATGGGTTCAAATCCCATCACTGCTACCTTCCAACTGCATGATCCTGGTCAAGTTACAACTATCAAATGGTGACAATAATGACACCTACCTCATGGCAGTTTTGTGAGGGACAAAGAAGCTAATTGCATAAAGTGCCTAGAATAGGGTCTGGCATGCAATATGCAATGATTAGCCTTTATTATCAGCTCTCATTCTTGAAACCAGTGTCCCTTACTTTTGTACACTGTCAGTTCTCTAACTCTGTGGCACATCATTCTTCTCCAGTTCAGTTTGGGCTATCTTCTTTCTGCCTCCATGTTACTCAGAATCCTGGTCTCCAACTATTTCTCTTTATTTCCACACTTTCCCTGGGAAATACCCTCCACACACAGCTTTGCCCATTAACTATCTGCTGAGGACCTGTTAAACTCATTGCTTGTTCCTACTCTACTCCTGTGAGCTCCAAATATCAGCCAGGCACATGATCAATAGTGACACAACAAGTCCAAAGCCAAGAACAGCTTCTTGCCCACCCTGGCTCCCACCCACCATTCCACTCTCTAGGTTAATGCTGTTGCTGTCTCCCTTGGTGCACAAGCCAGAGCTCTAACCTAGAGTCATCTAGACTTGCTTCTTGCAGTCATACTCACCATTCAACCAGCCACCTCATTTTAGCTCTCAAAATCTCTTCAATCTATCTCTGTCCTGCTACCTCCATCTTCATACCCGGCAAGCCCTCGCAGCCTCAGGAGGAGTTAACATAGGACAGGAAACAATATGGGCTCTGAATCCCGGTACCATCACTCTTTGGTTATAAGACCTCACTAAGCCTTAGAATTCGCTCTGAAAAACAAACGACTCTTCCCACCACCCAGAGACCTTAAGAACACCCTGCTCAAGATTCCCACAAGACTTCCCAGTCAGAGTGTTGATATTATCTGACTACCCCACTATGCTGTGAGCTTCTTGAGATTTGTCTCAAAAGCTTTAGATGCCCAATAAAGTGTGGTGCCTGGTAAAGACAACCCAAGAAATATTTTTGGAATGAGCAGCATTGTGGTAGGTGGACCTCTATTGTCTCTGGAATCCATTGTTGGACTCACCACTGCTCCCTTGTTGATGCTCCCTGAGTTCAAGTACATGAGTGTCCACCCAAATGCCTCACTGCAGTCCCAGAAACAACTTAACAGATCACCTCCTGGCCATTTTAAGTTCAACTGAATTTTATCCACCACAGGCATGTATGTATTAAATTGAATACATTTTCCTCCTTTTTTTTTAAATTGACTAATCAAATACTTGATAAAAATCGCTTTAAGTTGATAAAAATCATACCTGTTCAAAAAATTTTTTTCTTCAAAGATGGGAATTGAAGAGCAAGAGCAAATAGTACTCATTTCATTTTGTTTTTCTTTAAAAAGAAAAATAATACCTTATGCAATGTTTTTTTGCTTCAGGCCTAACAGCTATAATGATGATTTGAATCAAGTTTGAGAAAAATAATTATTTTAGCTTGTATGAGTTCTTGAAGTATAATTGGGTTTCATAGTGGGGAAAAATTAGAAGCTATTATCAGACCTCTTGGGTCTCAGCTACAAGCATAACTTATGAAACCTTTGCAGCACTGTGAAGCAGATGCATTTTGGGATCCAATATCATGAATAGGTAGAAATATCCCAGCTTTTGGTAAATACCACAGCTATCATATATTGTTCCCATAATCCACAGTCCTGCCAAGGCGTCCTGGTCCCTTGATACCCCTCGACATTCTGAAATACTCCATGGGTTTGGCTGCTGAATTTGTTTACACCAAATAAAAAGCTCTTGTTAAATTCTGGTTGTTTTGTGTTTGTGATCTCAGAGGGATTGACATTTGACATCTCGTAGAAAACAGCAAACATACTTCACACAAATAGCAAACTCTCATTTGTCCTAGATTCGATGATTATAGAGAGTTCTGACACAATTTCATCTTCTGTCTACTTTTTATTCCTTCCCGTAATCACCAAGACATGGCAAATGACATGATCAGTCACCTGGTAAGTATTCTTAAAATGACAACCTATTAGTGTTCATGTTAGTCTGGGTAATTAAAGCCAGTATGAGGTATAGTTAGGTCAGGATCATATTTTTAGCTAAAAATAGGACTAAATTTTTAAAACTTCTTATTCTAAGAGCACAAATATATGCAACTTTTAATTGTGAAGTTCAAGGAAGGTTGCCAAGATTTTTTTGGAGGACTTTTTTTGCTAGGCAAGATGTTTATTATCATTTCTCATTATTTTGATTGTCCTTTGATTTTTAGACTCAAAGCTTTATCCTTTGTCCTTTGAAAAATTGATGAGAATGGTATATCTGATTAAATTGGATGTAGAAAACAACAAAAATAATAATATAACTTACTCATGAGGTAACATTTAAATTCTGTAACTGTATTAACTTTGTAAAATATGAGTTAGTATGAGATATTAACTCAAGAAAGTATAACTCAAGAAAACATGAGTTAATGAAAATATAATTAAAATATCTTTCTTTATAACTTGCTAAAAGACTTTTTTTTTTGGTAAAGACAAGCTCTCACTATGTTGTCTGGGCTGATATTAAACTCTTAGGCTCAACCAATCTTCCCGCTTTGGCTTCCCAAAGTGTTGGCATACCACCACACCAGCATGCTAAAAGACTCTTAAACACAGTTTTATTTCTTATTTCTACCTCTGCCTTCCAATGTGTAATGCAAAGCCCTATGCACGGGGGAACTCATTCATTAATTATTGTGGATGACCATTGTCACCATCATAA
This sequence comes from Cephalopachus bancanus, assembly GCA_027257055.1. Classification (NCBI taxonomy): domain Eukaryota; kingdom Metazoa; phylum Chordata; class Mammalia; order Primates; family Tarsiidae; genus Cephalopachus; species Cephalopachus bancanus. The sequence goes on from JAPVLO010000255.1 coordinate 2,553,988, forward strand.
TTAGACACTTAAAAAAATTTTAATAAAAATTGTTTCTTTTCTTATCCTCAAATTTTCTAAACTCATTTGAAAATTTTTGGAAAATGTAAATAAGCACAAAGAAGAAAATATAAAACACAATCACAGTTCCTTAGAAAACTACTGTCAACAACTAGAGATGGTCATTATTCCAATCCCTCTATACAACTTTCAAAAGTTAAAAATAAAATGTCACATTATATCTACATTTTTATAATCATTGAAACTATTTCATGTTGATCTCTGTCTTAGTGAAATCATTATGGAGAAGAAGCAGTAACAAAAAAAGCTGTTGATACTCTGTGGTGCCCCACATAGAACACATATGCAAGTACCCAATAACAATGAAGAAAGAATGAATGAACAAATGAATGAATGAATTCAGGAATGAACTAATGAATAGTTATCTTTGTGGAAAGCTGAATGGTTGATTTAATGAAGTGAATTTACCAATAACAAAAATAGTCACAAGTATTTTTTTAGCTCATTGCTAAGCTTCAGAGTAATCCAAGAAGACAGCTTTTGTCATCAATTTCCACCATTTTAATGGTCTCTGAGAAATTTTAAAAAACAACCCAAGTTTTGGAGCCAAAATTCAAACTCAGAACTGTCTGAATTCGAAAGCCTGTAGTCCTGGCCAGCACACACACTGCCTTGCAAATATGGCTGCTGTGTTGAAGTGGAGCTTTGTTTAAAGGATGTCACCACCACCTGCAAGAGAGGAACTCGCAAGCAGACAAGAGCCTCCAAGGTCTTGCCTGCGTGCCTGCCCTAGTGTGACAGCACAGCTGCTCCCTCCATTTGCGCGGTGGTGGCTGCTTCACACTGGTACCGTCAGGGCCATTGAAATCACAGACACACTCAGAGCAAAATAAGAATGGATTTTCTTTTTCTTTTTTGAGAAAGCTTTTTATACTAATCCACTTAATCCCATGGCTGATTTGCCATTGAAATCTGAAGCAGAGCGTCTTTTATTGGGAATTTTCTAACTTGGAAAAAAAACTTAAATTAACCAATAAGATCCTTTACCACTCCTTCCTTAACTTTGGAAAGAATAAAAAAAAGTATGTGTGAGTTGGGCAGGGAGGGGTGGAACAGGGTGCAAATGGATCTTTTTAGCCAGATGAAAAGTATTTTACATCTGAGCAAAACTACATGCTTCATAAGAGCAAAGCAAAGTATGAAAATCTCATTACTAGGGGAGGGAGAGACGAGACTGGCAGTAGTGGGAAACTTCTGGGGAGTGAGGGAACACACTTCATCAACAAGGATACCTGCATAATGTACATTTGTATACCTAACCCTGAATTGTACTCCACATTTTTAAAATAAAAAAAAATTTTTTTTAATCTGATTATTTAATAACAATGCATTTATTTTAAGTAAGGTTTTGGAAACATGTCCTTACACATATACTTAAACCCATAGAATGTACACCACCAAGTGTGAGCCCTAAGGTATATTATGGACTTCAGGTGACAATGGCAGGATGATGTAGGTTCGCACACCATAACAGACACAGTCCCACCAGGTGGGGATGCTGATAACAGGATGTCATGCATGTGGGGGCAGGGGGACACGGGATCTCTGTACTTTCCTATCAGTTTTGCTGTGAACCTTAAACTGCCCTTTAAAAAGTTATATATTTTTTTTAACATCAGGATAGGCATGACATAAATAAATTAACTTTCTAAATTTCTCAAAGAAGTAAAATATGTTTTTTTTTATTCCAGTGGAATAAACAATATATATGCGTGTGTGTATGTGTATGTGTGTGTGTGTGTGTAAAATATATATATATATATATATATTTACACACACACACACACATATATATATATATATGCAAAAGTATATACACTTTTTAAGTAAGACATTTGCTTAAAAGATGGCATTAATCAAATGAATGCTAGCATCACCATGTGACAGGACAATCAAAGAAAATGGCAGGATGACTTCCAGCAAGATGGTGATGGGGCAGCCTGGTATATGAGACCCTCTGCAAAGGAGAATGCAGAGGGTCTCTGGCTCTCTCCCCAGGGGCTGCGGATCCCAACGTCAGCAGTCGGCTCTTCACACGGAGCTCGACTGTCACCACTGCTGGGGCATAGCAGTGGTCTGGACAACCACTGCAGCTGCAAACACAGCAGCCACAGAGGCCTCCATGGCAGCCATAGCATTGTGCCACCCATGCCTGAGGCAATCCACGGTTCAGTCCTTGAAGCCCCTGCAGGCAAAATCTGCTGGGATCGCTGCCACCTCTGCTGCCACCTTGACGTCCTGGGTGGTCTCCTCTGGTGTGCCCTGAGGCAGGCTTCCATCTCTAGCCTCTGCAGGCTCCTGTCCGGCTCCACCCCCTCTGGGGCGAACAGCTGAGATAGTGCCACCTGATGGTGATTCAAGGTAACAACACCAAAACTAGAAAAACAGACACAGGCCAGATTTGAGTGGTGAACAGAGGGTGACCTGAACTGTCCTTCACAGCAGGCCAGGGGCAACTGACCCCAACTGCGAACAAATTTACCAGATTGAGAAGACAGTTAGAAATCAGATCTGAAAGGACATTGGACTTAAACAAAAAGTCTCAGAGTGTTCAATTGGTTCTGTTAGTTTAATGACTTGATCTATTCCTATTATTTTGTTCCTTTTTTTTCTCTTCCTTTTCTTCTCTTTTCTCCTCTTTGTAAACCATATCTTTGTATGGAGGAACAGCACACCAATAAGGTGGTTGCTTAGCTTGTATGTTAGCATCATTGTATGTTTTAATTTTTTTGTATGGGAGCTGGTTAGTCTGTAGCTGTAGTCTATTGTTATTATCTGTTTCAGTTTAGGTCTATCTCCATTTGTTGATACACTCGTCTGTTTCCCCCCTTACTCCTCTCTTTCTCTACTCCCCTCTTCCCCTCCCCCTGTCTGCTCCATTCTCTTCCCTCTGCTAACCTCATTTTACTTCAGGGAGTAAACCTACAGCCCCACTGCACAGACAGATTCCAAGGCAATGGGAAGTGTGTCTCAGATTATCCATACACCTGTCAGCAGATACTAGGACCTGCAGATAGATTTTGAATCACAGCTCCCCACTTAAGTAAATCTCAAAACTGCTAAAAGGACCACCCCCAACCTACAGTACAACTCCAGAGTTGAACAAAGTAAGAGGGCATACATAAGAAGAATAGGAGATTGAACAAACAGAGGTAAAAGCAATCTCTCTACCCCTGAATAACAGAATTAAAGAAGACGGTGATGTGGAGGGAAGGAAAAAGTAGGGAGGGAAAATCTGCACAAATGAAGAAAAACCAATAGAAGAATATAGATTTCACACAGATCCCTGGGAGATCAAACACTGAGAAAACAGATTCCAGAACACAAACAATGAAGAGCCCCCAGAATGACTGGTCACATGCAACAAACCCAGACATCAAGACATTAATAGAGAGAATTTTAAAAAATGAAGAGAGACAAGAGTAAAATAGGAAGGAGCTGATGTCAGAAATAACAGCAGTAAGGAATACTGTGATGGAAATAAATAACAAACTAATAAGCATGGAAAGCAGAATTAGCCAAGCAGAAGAAAGAATCTCAGAGCTCAAAGACCAAAACACAGAACTAACCCAAACTGTCAAAAGCATAGAAAAGAAGCTCAAAAACACAGAACAAAACCTTCAAGAGATGAATGATCACTTCAAGAGACCGAACCTAAGAGTAATTGGCCTTCCCGAGGCACAGAGAGAAACAGCACACACTGGAGCAAACATTTCATGAAATCATTCAAGAAAACTTCTCTCATCTCAACAATGATGAAAAAATTCAAACACAAGAGATTCAGAGAACCCCTGCAAGACAACAAATGAGAAGACCAACTCCCACATAATAATTCACCTAAACAAAGTAGGTAAAAAAGAAAAAATCCTAAAGGCTGCAAGGGAAAAAGGTCAGACTACGTACTAGGGAAGACCAATTAGAATAGCAGCAGATTTATCTACAGAAACCCTCCAGGCTAGGAGAGCTTGGAGTCCTAGCTTCAAAGTTCTAAAAGATAAACAATTTCAACCGAGAATAACCTACCCAGCCAAGCTAAGCTTCATCAGTGAGGGAGAATTGAAATCTTTCCCAGATATCCAATTCCTAAGAACTTACGCCACCACCAGACCACCTCTACAAGAAACACTTAAGAAAGTATTGAACACAGAAGAAAGGGAAAAAAGAACAACAACGTTCTTCACAAGAGTACAGGCAAAAGATTAAAACCACACATGATCCAACTCTAAAACCAAAAGAACGACAACACACAAATAGGAAGAACAACAACCCTGTAAGAACATTATGATAGGGAACAACTCTCACATTTCAATAATTAGTTTGAATGTGAATGGACTAAATGCACCACTGAAAAGACATAGAATGGCAAAATGGATAAAATACCACCAGGCAACAATCTATTGCCTTCAAGAGACTCACCTCACTAGAAAGGACACTCACAGACTCAAAGTAAGAGGATGGTAAACAAATTTTCAGATGAATGGAACACGAAAGAAAGGAGGAGTCACAATCTTAATCTCAGACAAAATACCCTATCAAAAATTAAAAAAGATACAGAAGGCCACTACATAATGATAAAAGGTTCAATCCATCAACAAGAAATATCCAACCTAAACATATATACACCGAACATAGGAGCACCGACTTTCATAAAACAACTCTAGGTAAGCTAAAAAAAAGACATCAACTCCAATACCATCATAACTGGGGACTTTAATACCCCACTCACAACCCTAGACAGATCATCAGGACAAAAAATCAGCAACGAGATCTGAAACCCCAATACTCAATGTGACGCTTGATCAAATGGACTTAATTGATACCTACATAACCTTCCATCCAAAGACCACAGATTACACATTCTACTCATCACTGCATGGAACGTACTCTAAGATCGACCACATACTTAGCCATAAATCAAGCATAAGCAAATTTAAAAGGACTGAAATTTTACGATGCACCTTCTCAGACCACAGTGGAATAAAAATAAACATTAACACCAATAAGGTCCCCTCAAAACCCACAAAGACATGGACACTAAACAGCATGATGCTAAACAACTCCTGGGTCAATGATGAAATCAAAACAAAGATTAAAAGATACTTGGAAATAAATGAAAATGAAGAAACATCTTGCTATAATCTCTGGGATGCCACAAAAGCTGTAGTAATAGGAGAATTTATATCCCTACAAACGCACATGAAGAAAATGGAAGGATCACAAATTAACAGCCTAACCAGCCACCTAAGGAAGCTGGAAAAGCAAGACAACAAAAACCCTAATTTCAGCAGAAGAATCCAGATCACCAAAATAAAAGCCCAAATCCAGGACATAGAAGACAAAAAGATAGTACAAAAAAATCAATGAAACAAAAAGCTGGTTCTTTGAAAGGATAAACAAGATCAATGGTCCCCTAGCTAAACTGACCAAGAAAAAAAGAGAAAAACCCCAAATAAACACAATCAGAAACACAAAAGATGAAGTCACATTTGATCCTGAAGAAATACAAAGATCATTAGAAACTACTATGTACACTTGTATGGAAACAAACTTAAAAACCTTTTGGAAATGGAGGACTTTCTGTCATCACACAACCTGCCTAGGTTGAAACAAGAAGAAATTGAGATCCTAAATAGACCAATAACAATCAAGGAAATTGACTATGTAATAAGAAAACTACCTACCAAAAAAAGCTTTCCACCAGAATTCTTCAAGACATTTAAGGAGGAGCTTATACCAATCCTACTGAAGGTATTCCAGGTAATTGAGAAAGATGGAACTCTC